>OZ010625.1:37337705-38696705 GCA_963932425.1 Athalia cordata | reverse complement strand
TCCATTCGTCTAGTCAATTCCATCGCCGATTCCCTTGGTACGAACATCATGAAAACATGAATACAAATGATATTCGCATCGAGCAAGTTTAGAAATTCCGTTTACGTGTTTAACTACTAACGAAATTAATTTCACGAAAAAATGCGAACATTTTGGTTCTTTTTGAAATCGGTTTCCCCTCCAACCTTACTATTTTCCGGATAACGTTAGAAATTCGACTTTTCTATATCAATTACGATTCCGTGGTACATTTCAAGTGCTGGAAATTAATTACGTGGATATCGAGGTATTCGGCACAACAATCTGAACTCTCTACGGGGGAGTAGTTGAGCAGGTTGGAATTTTCGCATACATGGATCTACTTTACATGCATAGGTATTCGCATGTATACGTATAAATCGCGGGTATACTTTTTGCGAGTACCTGCAGCAAGTACAGCCCAATTAGTCCAGCGAGTAACGGGGCTTATAAATAAATTTAACTATACAAGTCTACGGTTTAATGCTCGAATCAGTTTTACACCGGTATATAGAAAATGTTATAATAATTATCATAAATTATTCAGCGTGTATATAGTTGAGAACGACGCGTGAATAGAAAATGTTTTTTTTTTTTTTGTTTTCTCAGTTTTCTGTCATCCTTGGCCAGCGAAATTTTTGAAGAGTATTTTTCAGTCATTTGTGAAATGTAAATATAATATAAGCTGGAATCTTCGGAGTGCTAATCGAGACACGGTTCAGGGAATAAGGGAAATTTATAAAAACAAGAATAAACAACAAGTTGAGGCGACTTGTAAATTACCTCAACCTTCGCGGTAAACGATATTACTCACTTAGGAAACTCGTTTTTCTAAGTCTCTCTCTCTCTCTCTCTCTCTCTTTCTCTTTTACGTAGTTACCGCAATACCCGCGTGTGCGAATTTGTGGACACGTCCGTTTTCATTATACGCCACTAACTTTTGAACCTTCTACAAGATTCCATCCACTTTTAAAACTCGGGAAAGATACACGCAAGATTGAGAAATGTTTCCAATTTCATTCAAACCGGTTGTAAAATGGGAGCTCTACGCCAGACGTGACACACATACCGCAGGTAAAACTTTTGCCGAATACCCCATCCCTCTACCTCTAAAACGAAGCAATAGTCCCGGGTGAAAACGGTGCTTTAAAAATTGATAAAAATAAACGAGTTACGTGATGAAATTAATCCACCCGATGGTATCGACTGTTTACCCAACACGTCCGATTGGTCTTCCGGCCGCGCAATTAGAAGAGGTTATAAGAAAGCGTGCAACGGGGAGAAAACCGCAAACCGTTAAGAAAGAAAGAATAGTGCATCGATCGTGTGGTTTTTGCAGGTTCAACGAACTGAGAACAAATTTCGCATCGCGCAAAAATATATTATAGACCATACCGACCCCCGTGTGCCCGGTTTTTAATTCGCGAAATATCTGACGAGGTAACGACGATTGCATCGGCAATCTTCTCATTACGGTTATAAATTCCCTCTTTGTTTGCCGGGCGCTGTTATTACTTTCTAATAAAGCAATATTGTGGCGTTCTTTGTAGTAAATGACGTGGAACGACGCCGCTAACGAGACGGTAGAACCGTGGCTGCTTCTGGTCGACTCCCATTGGCTGCTACGCGATGGAATAGATTATGTATACCGTCGTTTTCTTTATTTATTTTATCTTCTTTTTTCTCTTTCTTTTCATTTCATTCTCATTTGCGTTCACTTATTTCTTTCCATTGCTTTTGCTCGCTGCAATGCTCGTATATATATATATCTCTCTACGCTTCTCCGGGCAAGCCAGCAAGCCGCACAAATTCTATCGCATAAAGTGACGAGATCTACCGCACCATCTATCAACCTGTTCCGTTGCAATCGACGGCATGCTTCTACCATTTATTAAGTTTCCTACTAGTTACAACGCGTCTCAAGAATCGTTCAGCAGCACGCAACAGGATTTGCGCGGTAATGCAAAAATTATATTTAGAACGCATTAACCTACCTATAGGCACACCTGATCCCATGATGTCGTAATTAGATCGAGATTAAGGTAGCGGGAGAAAAAAAAATTAAGAAAAAACAAAGTAAAAAAAAAAACCTAAAAGCTAGGAGCTTGCCTTTTTGCTATTCAAATACAGTGAAGAAAAAAGCAACAAAAAATAAAATCCAGGATAACTTGCCGGCATAATTTTCCAGCCACGTGGTCTCACCGGGCTCATAAATTCGTTAGAACAATACAGAAAGTCAGTCCCAGGTTTTTTTTTTTTTTTCTAACCCCCGCACTCTGAATTCTCATATTTAACGAGCTATTTGTTAACCCCGCAAATTTTTTCATTCGCGTTTTACTTTCTGATTACCACGTCCAAGGTCATGTTAAAACCGGTACGAAAAAACGTTCGATTTCAAGACCGCCTACGTTGGTACTAATCGATCGATTCAACCACCACCTGGCTGAATATCGGATGTAACGTCCCGCGCAAACGAATAATGTATTGGGTTTACGCCTACCTTGCCGGAGCTGGCGGACTTGTAGAGGGGTCCCATGATGAGGTGATCGGTGGGGCATCCACGCGCGTCGATGAGCACGATCTCGCTGGAGTCTACGCCATCCATAGCGACTAACTCCCGGACAAAGATCTCGTACGGGCTGTTGGGGTTCAGTATCTGGAACTTGAGAGCGAGAGGGTCTCCGACCTCGGCGGAAGGCACAACGTCGTTTCCGCTGCGATCGGTGATTTTCATCGCAACGTTAGGAGAGTCCACTATCACCTCTTCCGATAGCGCAGGAGTTATCTCGCCGTGTACACCGAGGTCGACTTCGTTCGATACCGTCTTGTTGGTAAGGTCATACTGGCAGGTTATGGCTAATCCCAAATCTGAACTGGTCACTATAGTGTCGTGATGCTGAATCACGATATCGTTCATGTATCTGCCGAGACTTTGTTGCCGGACATTGCACTCCAAGTCATCGTAGGCCATACGAAGTTCGAACTCCAGATCTGATTGAACATCTTGCACGCACGAGTTTGGAGAGCCTTTGGCGTAGACCTTGCCGTTGAATAATTTGCTCGTTTGAATATGAGCTACCATTTGACCAGCTTGACAGTCTATCGTGACGTTATAACAGGAACTAAGTTCATAGGTCGAACCTTCCGGTATGTCCAAGTAGGGTTCCTGGAAAAAATAGCATCCCGAAGGAGGATGTCTCGTTAGAAATTGTCACATTTTGGAGTACACGGATCAGTTGACGAATTGTTACCTGAATGTCGGTGAGCGTGGCTCTAGAATGATGACTGAGACGGCAGACCATGTCACCGGTATCTCCGTAGTCGTAGGAATGACAACGGAATGGTGAATTAAGACAGAGTTCACGGCACTCGTCGATTGATCCAACATCTTGATAAACCGAATCCACCGTCTTCAATATGCGACCGGTGAGTTTTTTGAATTCGCAGAGTTTCATCGGTTCGTCGACGCAATGATTTTCCAAATAGTCGACACCGTTCGCAACTTGGAATGAGCTTGAACCCGCGACGGTCAGACGATCCATTTCGGAAAGTTCGCATGTCTTGGAGGAATTCTCGTAGTTTGCAGACCTGGAACACGAAACCAAACACGAAACGTTATACATCAATTCTCAATTAATCATAGATGAGGGTTCTAATCCGAATCACCCGTGTACCGCCATTTCTGTTCCGTTACCTCTGACATCCGCATTTGGATAGAGTTTCGGAATGCGCGGAGCACAACTAAAAATTACAATCGAGTATCCCCATGAATATAAAAGGTGATTCAAAAATTCTAGGTTTTATCAGCATTAATGTCGGAATTCCTGGGACTGCTCACGATGGTGGGTCAGCTTCGTTATTTATGAGTACAAATAACTTGGTTATATGTGTACGTTTGCACGCTTAATGTGCTTCATGTAAGGCGCAATTTGCGTAATGCTTTGTTAGTACAATTATTCCAGCAAATATTCTCAAGTCCGTTTAGAATCCGCGTTAGCTCTTTGGTTCGTTTATTTCCATTGTTCGTCTTACGTAGAGCGTGATTTTCGACTCCACCTCATACCCTTTGAGAATGGTGGCTCACTTCACCCGGGTCTAAAGGAGCGCGTGACCAAATAAAAGAACGAGAGAAAGGCTGAAAGAGAAAAAGAGAAAGAAGGAGGTGCTCGGGCAGTGGCGGACCTTACCATTTTACGTGTGATTAATCTTGCTTCTAATTTAATGCGGTACAAGTTTTTACGCTTCGTCCCCACCTCCCTTTGCACCCGTTAAACTTTTCGTCGTCGCGATGCCAAACTCTCTACGTCTTCGGAGGGTAATTGAATTTGTTATCGAATAATGTGAGACCAACTTGTACCGCTAATCTCATTTAAAACCCAAGTCTTCTCACGACGTGTCACTATTATTCAGGAATTGATAGATGGCCAAGGAAGAAATTGTTAGACATGTATGTACACTTTTATGTATTCGGCTCACACGATTGCTGTAGAAGATCGAGTAATAAAGGAAGCATGAGCTGAGAGAGAAGGGATGAGATTTTTACTCGACACATGCCAGAGGCTATCTCTTCCAGTATACCATGGATGAAAAAACACATTCCAAGAGGGTTTCCAGGCGAGTCTATTTCATTTTTAGTGGCCTTTATTTCTTACAATTATAGAACACGCACCGCGTTTATACACGGCGGCTGTGCTTGGCATGACGCATCTTTTTCCCCCTTCATTATTATTATTATTTTTTTTCCTCAAATATTATGCTATTCTTTTCTCGCGTGTTTTAAACACCCTTTACCAAGCAGCAGCAGCGTAAACGATTTTGTCATAATTACTTTAGCGTGTATTCGCGTGAGCGTAGATTACTATCGTTGTTAATAACGGAAAATTTTCGTAGAGTATAATAAAGCTTCGTTATGCAGTGCAGAAAATTTATTCTATCAAGCTCCATCGATTCGGGATTATATTACTTATATTATATTCTAAGACCTGAATAATATTCATGGGCGTCGACACGATTTCAATATTGAGAGATCCTTTACTTGAGGTAAATTTAAAAATCACACAACTCCACGTTCAATGTTGTCTTAAATTTTAAGACCTGTACCACCGAAATACACACCCTCGGTTCTTGCTATCGACTTTTAGCTATATACCCATTATCACTGCCATTCCAGGATCCAACGCGTTAAAAGGGACTTTTCAAAGCCACGCCTCACCCACCCAAAGTTAATGAAATCTCCAAAGTGGTGTACCTAACCACTACACCTGCTTCAGAACGTCTATAGACTCATTATCCGCCCTTTTCGACAACACCCCGAAGTGGTGTAGAAACCTGCAACTAGCACCACTCGAATCATCCGCGAATCTCGTAATAGAAGATACTCGGACCCGGAAAATACCTCTATTTATTTTTTCCTTATTTTTCCTTCCAAATTAAATTTGTACCCAGAAATTTGCTGCACGATGTCAAAATTTATCAGAAATAGCCTCTAGAAAATTTTGTATACCTCTCTGCCAATTTGAGCTACAAATTCCTATTTCTATTTAACTTTCAATTTATGAATCCTGCGTGCGGTTCCTGGATAAAAATGATACGTCAGAAGGTTGAATTCGTCTTCGTCATACGTCAGTGAAACTCAATGAAGCGTTCGATTCACCAGTAAAGCCGGTCAGAATTAGCCACTTTATCGGTCACTCGACCAAAGATGATGGACGACGATTTTCTCCTTTCCCCATCGTCTACCCTGTCTCTTTGTCCAAGGCAGAGTTATACTTCTATGCTCACTTTTTTATCCTTGCGGGTTTCTCAAAGGGAGGCAAGCTTCCTCGGCATCTAAGTTCGCGCCAGCGTCTTTCGAATTCATGAATTTCATGTTGATTCTCGGTCAACTAATCGGACCGTTGACAATTCTCGGTCGAAATTAGAAGACGGCTGCCATTATTGCTTCATGATTCTCTCTCATATCGAACAAAAGATACCCTCACCCGTAGCTAACTCGAAATAAACCCCAAGGGAAATTTTAACCTTCCCGGGCAGATGTTAAACGTAAAGTTAACTCTACATCCGAAAGATATATATACCTTATACTTCTCGCTCTCCTTGTACTTTCTGAGCTATTTCCAACGAATGATGGAAATAAAAAGAAAAAAGGAAAGATTAGAATAGGGAAAAAAGATAAACAAAACAACGGCGGAGGGGACTCGGATCGACGAGGAGTGGGAAAGAATTACAAGTAGTACCATATCGCGTTCGCCTCTCGAATGAATCTCAATTATTTCTCAGCGGAGGCTACGTTAGGTTACGTACTGCTGTGTCTGATCTACCGCTATAATGCAAAAAGCCAAAACAAAGTATATAACTGCGTATTTTGAGCAACGGCGTAAGCTTTTCCCTATACAGGGTGCTCCGAAAAATATTCACGCATCTGAAACTCGAACTACTAATTTTTACCTAACCAAAAAATGAGGGAAAAAAAATTCTTCACATGAAATTTTGCGGAAAAGTATATCATACGATTACGCCATAATGTAACGCAGCTATTCCTGTTTAAGAATATATCTAACATCTGTACTTTCGATCAATTTTCCATTCCTTTATCTGTGAATTATCCGATTCGAGGCGGATGGGTTCAAAGATTCTCTACGTTTTTATCAGAAGAAGAAAAAAAAAAGTAAAAATATAAAAGAAACAATATGAGACCATACGGCTATTCATAGCGGTTCGATACTGTTCTATACTCTTTCGAGACACTGGAAACCCTTCACGTAACGCGTAGTATATAGTTCAATTCCCTGAATAGCGTATAGTCTAAGTTCTCTTTCCGAGGGTTCCCACTGGACTCCCTTTTTCTTTTCGAGTCTATCTCGCGAAAAAAGATTTCTTTTCTAATAGAAAACCTGCGCAGAGAATATCACGTGGCGTGATGCTTTTTTTTCTAAATCTCTAGAAAATAAAAAGACAGAGCACTTCTGTCTTATTGAAATTTAGTTCCTTTATCACGCATGCGATCATATCATTAATAAGAAATGTAGCTTGTTATAAGTCCGAGTAATTTTTTCCTAAACCGTTATTGATATGAGATATTTATCGTGAACAAGAAAAAAAAAAAAATAAATAATATCAAGATTCTGTCCTGGTCATTTGCATAGAATAGTACTATAAAACCTTGACACAAGTAAATTTTTGAGCACCTTATATATGGCCCATAGCATATGAAGCGGTAATGCCTTGAGGCGTCGAGTGAAATTTAAATGAAAATTATTCAAAGACAGGCGGGGATGATACCTATGAAAGTAGCCTCGGCGATGGTGAGGTAATGCGGGAAATAAACTTGGTAATTTTCACGTAGAGTCCTTATGCGCACGTTCGTTCGCGCGCAAACGTATCATTGCGGAAAACAGCCACGATGCGAATTTAATTTTACTCGGGGCAGCTGCATCTGAGAAGTCCAATGAATATACAGAGAGAAGTTAAGTCGACGAGGAAGCGACTCACTCCTTCGTGCTTCGGAGGTAAACACCAAACGTGTAATTCGCGGCTACGAAGAGTAGGAACGGCGATGGTCATTGGCCTAGACGGATTACTGGGCATCGTGCGAATAAATCTTTGCCACGTGATTCTTGTTCTGCTCTCGGTTACATTGAATTTGTTAAACATCGTTCTTACGGTCCCACGCGTTTCAAATCATTTTTTCCCCTTATTTTTTTCAACAAATTTTTCTCCCCTTCCTGTTCTCCCACAGATCATACCGTTTCGATTATTGAGATTTCAACCCCCGAGTAATCTGAATGATGAAAAAAAATAAAGAAAATAAAAAATACCTCGTAGTATTCAATGATATTTTTTTTCACGAACTTATCAAATATCTGGTATACAAAAAGGGATAATACTCGAGGAAATCGTACACTTTTGAACTCCTCCATTTAGAATTCTCTGTTGGCCTCTTAGGCTATGTGAAGTACTCGGTAAAACATGTTTGCAGTATGGGATAAAATAAGAAAGGTAGCGTACATTATGGAACCTGTTATAGACCTGGATAATGAGCCTCAATTAGCGGCCCCTAACAGCGTGCCATTATAGTAAATATCACGTCAGAAAAAGACTTCGATAGAATAAATATATATCCGCCGCAGAAATCGGTGCGTTGAAAAATGAAGTATAGAAAAGTAGTAAATAAATAAATAAATATATATACCTGATTAGCAACGAGGTGCAAATACTCGGCAGACCGACCACCTTAATTAACTATTAACCCGTACACCAAAAACTATGAAAGTTTCAAAGAAAAGCTGTTATCTCGAGTTAAGAAGTCAATTAAAGTTTTAAATTAATATTTTCTCAGCTTATTCGGCGCTGATTAAAACAACTCCGACCTATAATATAACCAGCGAGTCAAACGTGCCTCAAATCTCTCGTCTTTAATCTTATTCGGTACAGCCTAACCCCGTCCGACCTGATTTAAATGGTCCGTTGTAGGGTGATGTAGATTGTGAAATCAACATGTATTTCGGGTACCTAACCAAGAATAAATTCAATTACCGATCGACGCAGAAATCATTCATTCACTTTATTCTATTTAGTTATTAAGGAGATAAAAAAAAGAGAGAATTACGAATTTCCAATTTAAGGAACGCGGTTTGTAATCACGGATGAACTCATTTCTGCCCCCAGGGGGCTGGACTCTTCCCATAGTAGTTGTACTTTCGGCAAAATCGTAATCCCTGGGTTGATAAGGACCGCGGTAGTCCCTACGTCTCTATCGATCTCAAAGTCAACATCAAACTAAAGCTGAAGCCCAATTAACGGTAGACGAGCAGGCTTGAACAATTTGGCGGATATAGGGGTGCGAGATTGAATTATACGAAACTGGCAGTAAAGAAGAATGAGTCGACGATCGATGGTATTACACGATATTTCGGTTCCGCAATCTCCGACGAATGTCTCCGCGAATAATGATCATAGGATTCTGCTAACTACCCAAGATTTATGCACGATCTGTCTTGTCTGTATTAATGTTCCACATTTCCAACCGAAACTGGCTGTTGGTTGACTTCTTTTTTTTTTCGTCCTTGTTTCAAGCACATCGACGTTGAGGAGATTGCTACTAATTTGGCAAAATCTGGTCAAGCATACAGTTTTCGTATAATCCCTACGTCTACATTGTATACATCTCGTTTCGTCCCTCCTCTAAATATTATTTTCCATTAAAGCGGATATTCCATTCGGACGTGGGGTAGGAAGAAATTCTGCAGCACAACGCGGTGCTAGATTATCAGAAAAAAAATAGCAATAATGTCATTTCAACATGCGATTCATTTATTTATTTTCATGTTTTTTCTTATTCCACCGTTCATATTGTGTAAAATGTGATCAAACTCATCTATCAATACGACACGCCAGCGCATAATCTTCGCGAAAATCTTTCCCATGTCGACGTAGCTTCGTTATTATTATTATTCATTTTTTGTATCATTCTTTTTCCTTTCGATTCAATACTCCCTTTTAGTTTATACCGCGACTCGTGTATCACGCGATATACATAGTTTGACCTTTTCGTTGTCGTTCTTTTCTATCTAACCCCGGGATTCGATATTTTATGGGTATATGACGTATATATACATGTGGAGTATGAAGTATATAGGTAGAGCTACTCGCATTACAGAGCGTAAAATATCATACTTTTACCGGTAGTTTTCATAGTTTTGGGAGTGCCCCTTTCCTATGGGATCATTATTTATAAATATATATAGCTGTGTATGTATTACGGATACCTATATCGGCTCATACCCGTGCACATCCATGTATGCACATGTAACACACATGGGCTACACGCAATTCCGTGATGCATTGCGCGCTCAGCCACAGCCACGAACTGGGCTAGACGCCCACAGAGTTCAAGTCTACGGTATACATTTTCTGGTCGTCCTGTAACATCAGTAGGCACCCGGACTCGTAGGAGCCAGTCGACAGCCGCCAGAACCAGAAACCACCCTCCCTTTATCCCCTCAATAAATGGCTACAATTACGGGCATGTGACGATACATAACCTCGCTGAACGCGACGACACAGAACCCGTGTTATACGTCACAGATATACGCGAAGAGAACGTTTCCGAACTTATAATTTTAGGCACTAATTCAATAGCTAGAGATTGATTCAATTAATATTTTGGTGGGAGAGTTTACTCGATAATGCGGGATATACGGGAGGTGTATTTCTTGAGATAAATATGTAATTCAGGTTCCAGAAAAGGATGTCGAGTGAATTGTACATAGGAAATTTTTGTTTTGGACAGCGAAATTTATGATCCATAAAAAATTCCATTTTTATCGTAGATTATAATCGGTGAAATTAAATTCATAAATGGATTTAAGAAATCTCCCACGTTTGCGAGACGCGCACCGTGAAGATTGTAAATTAAAGATTATGTAACTGTTGTGGTGTTGCAAAAAAATGAAAAGAAAAGAGCAGAAATTAGATAATTATGTACACGTATGCGATTCGTGAGGTGGAGCAGAAAATTGCTGAGCTACAGTTGAAGCCGTTAATAACAGCCATGTGATTCCGATGGTCCATAAAATTATTGGAATTAATGATAATATTAAAAGTCGATAATAATTTTATGATGCCCCGTGAAACCATATTCCTTGAATACGTGCACGAAATTTTCATTGAAGACGTAGGGAGAACCCCCGAGGTTATTACTTGAAAAAGTAAAACGGTGGGCTCATCAACTTGAAAACAAAAGGTCATTTGAGAAATCCGCTTCAACGATCCCTTAGTACTTCATGAGCCCCAAAACTTTGATGACAAGGATTTGGATGCTTCGTCTGTTTCCGGAACTTTGACTATGATCGAACGTTCTCCTCACCATACACACACCCTGTAGACGAGGAGGTCACCTCGTTTCGGATCACCTGATTTTTGTATTAATATTTCATCTCATCTTCTCTGTTCGTTCATATCATTTCGTGGTTCAAGTCCCTCGGCACTATACGCTAGTTAGTCGATAGAGCAGTGAAAAAAAGCGTGGAACTAATAGGAGGCAGATTTTTACTTTTGCATTCGTTTGCTTCAACGTACCACCAACTAACGTAACGACCCGCGCACTTAGCGTTCGATAACTGTCTCAAACCGGACCATGTGGGTGGCTAGAACGGGAAGATCGAGACCGGCTGTTGTAGTTGATCGAGATTAATTTTTCAATGAAACAAAGTGGAAACATTAGGATCGCGTAATAGTTGCGGGAGTCGTCACTCCTTTGGCGTTGCAATCAATTACTTATAGTATACTTGACGATAAGTATATGGCCGTCATTTAATCTCACTCGTTCACTAATTTAATTAGCAGGTATCGGACTAATTAATTGTATCTGTCGCGAATAGCCGGTCGATACGGTTGGTGATTGTGAATTAATTGACTATATCGGTCTATTTGCATATATGCAAAGTGCGAAGAACCCTAGGAAACGAGACAGAGCTAGAGGACCCGAGAGATAGGGGAGAAAGAAAAAAACTGAAAACATAGCTGCATATAGAATGAAAACACTTTTCTCTTCTCCCTTATCTCAAAGGACACTCATTGCAATTACGACGCGTTCGAATTACCGATAGTTACGTACCGAGCACGTGCACCGCACTGCCATTAGTTGACACACACCGGAGCAACTGCCAATTATCGAATTTGAATTACAACCGATTCTAAATGTTATTGAATTTTTCTTGGCCATATGATGTTGACTAGGGCTAACGTCAAATAGCCGATATCGAATTTCAGCCGAAGCATTGATAATATAATATCGACGGTTATTGGAACCGATATTACAGAGAAGTACTAGTCCCTTACTTGATATACTTTACGATTTTGTTTCGCGTTCAGCGACTTTTCTACATCATCGCATCCATTGTGTTGAACAATAGTCGATTGATTATTCAGAAACTAAAGGCTACGTTCGTTTACTTCACACTCCAAGCACCTGATCTCACGTGCACATGCGCTTATACTTCGCGCCCTAGTGGTGCAGACATTCAAGTCATGGTTACTCGATGCGAAATTTCCTCAGTCCCAGAAGTTTGTTACAAGGCTGCTGATCCAGAGGCTCTTTTCCATTGTCAGTCCTACAACGCGCATCGGAAAAGCGAAAGAAGGATATGATGTATTTATTTAAATATGGTCTCATGTTGTCTTTCTACATTATGTCAGTCTCGTCTTCATCGCGATGGAAAGCAAAGCAGATATGAAACTGCCTCTTTGCCAAAGTTGTCGGTCTCACATCCGCGGGAACCATAACCTATAATAAGCCACAGATGTAACCCTGAATAACCAACAATATAAGTCAAGAGTCAACCGGTGGCGGTAGGCGCCTTAATATGCGGTCTACCAGTCTGCGTCGTTGTAATACGGTGTATTTATATCCGGTTGTGTGGGTGTTTATACGACAGATGTACACTATACATATGGAAAGAGGGAAATCCTTAAAAGAACTGACTCCGCAGTGGAGGATAGGGTGGGTATATTATACTTGGAGTACAAGGTAAAGAGTGTGTGGAATACGCGGTAACGACGTGGTTCGTCGTACTCTGAGAGATACAAGAAGCAAATCAATGTGTCCATGCTCAGGTTTAGGTATGCAGTGCGTCTACTTTCAACGAGTAACATAGACTCCGTTCAAGTCCCATCTAGGTCCTTGCCAGCGAATTATGTAAATCGAATCGGAGAAAACGGTGGTGCTGCTATCACGCACGGTAGTACGCCTACCTACCCATCCGATGATACGAAACCTGCACGCGTGGCAGGCGCGGCTATGCAACTACCTTCACTATGTACAACAACTATGTGCAGTAAAGAACGTATATGTAGACCAGATACCTACATACATGTATAGAGAGACGCACTGCACAAGGCAAATAAGCAAAGTGGGCAAAACGACCAAGCTTATCTAACTCCCATCCCTTTACCTACGATTCGCTTGAAAGGATTTACACAGAGAAGATATCTTGTTGCGGTGTTCCAACTATTCCGTTTAAATAAAGAATATTTCCGACCCGCGATTCTAAACCGTAGAAAGAAGATCCCAATAAATCCATCATCATAACTATACTAGAATTGACTGCGAGCATATCATTATATAGTTGTTTCTATAACTTTCTGCATCTTGAAGTTCATGAATATCGGTTTCAATGTATCCATAGATGGAGAATCATATAACCGGAGGAAATAAGTTTACCTATACGTTACGTCCCTAATAACATGTGACACGTGGTACCAGTCGACGTTGTTCTGACTGGGATTCGAAAAATTCGAGTTGCCTGAACGCTCGATTCCGGAGTCGAGTTTTATGATAGCTCGTAAACCGAGATTCACTATATGGACGTATCCACATAGTACCGGTGGCGGTGATTTGCTTGTCCAAGCGGCTACCGACGGTGGCGAAAAGCAAGTTACAAGCTGCACAACGTGAGATGAGCCTTTCCGATTACGGAGGAGTCATCCGTCGCTGTAAGGACGAACCGGAGACGCTCGCTACTCGACGACGTCCACCACCCTCCGTAGACTACCTTCTGCATCAACGGCTCTCGGCGAAGTTACGGGAAAGTATGGCAAAGCAAAGTAGGTAGGTACAGCTGCGCTATGGTAGACAAGGTATAGGATCGGTACGCGGTGGCGGCCCGTTCGGAGTTAACCCGCCCGTTGGTGCACGCCGACTAATGCTCGTTATCTGGACGTGCCGGCTATCTAATGGTCCTCGGTAATGGCTAACCAACGATATATTGTCCGTCCTCGCAAAGCGCTAACTTGGTCCCCAATCTCCGCATTATTCCAAAGTTATTTGAGCCGGAGATCCACGTTCACTGTCCAACTCTCCCTCTTCGCGGACTCCGCTACGCTCGACTCTTAACCATGTATTCTCTTCTTTTTTCTCTTACTCTACACTGTTGCTTCTGTATGTACGTACCTCGGTTCTTTGACGGCATTGCAGCGCGGAAACGCCGCAAACACAATACCTGGATATAAACATGCGGTAGCAAGGATCTGACGGCCTGCGGGAGGAGGACCTGTCGCGCCGCCTAAGCACACAGTAGGTAATCTTCCCTGCTGCTGCTGCTGCTGCTTCTGCTTCTACTTCTAGTTCTGTTGCTGTGCTTGTGGTTGGTGACATTCTGTGTTACGCAATGCCACGCACATCCGTTATCGCAGCGGAGGACGCGCTCGTAACTCACTCTATCGTCTTGTGAAGTTTTGCTGCCGCCGTTAGTGGTGGGATTCCCTATTATAATAGGAGCGAATTTATCACCCTCTCCCTCCCTTAAAACCGCGAGTTCTATACTCATACACACTCGGTTACATACCTTCTACCTACTCACCTTACTACCCCTAAGTATATCTATAATCGGAACAATACCTACCTACCTGACAATCTGGATACTCTCCAGTTGTCATATCGTTAGACCCTGTAGCCAATGTTATAACAAAGTTATCCGTATAACTCTTGACTACTTCCCATTATCCCCAATCCCTCAAGAATCAAGCAGCGTATATTTCGAACGCTTTTTCAAAGAAGTTCTTTAATGATGTTTCTTTGTAGCGCACAACTCTACAGGTATGATACCAATGTGTGTGCAGGAACGTGTGAAAACTAAAACGTGTCGAATTGATCGCCTGTTCTATTCCATAATCTAATTGTACCGTCCCAATTGGAGATTTTAAATGAGAAATGAGAAATTTTAACCTCATGTCAAAAATCTACCCTTGGCATCGTTATGTGAATATTATCCTGTTCCGATGCAGCTCCACTCGTTTGTTCAGTCCATGGATGTTGAATAGAAGAAAAAAAGGGGAAAAAATTGACCGTTGGGTCGTGATTTTTGTTCTTGAACGTACGCGGTACAGATCGTTCTCGTGGAAATAATCTTTTGATTATCAGATTGAAATATTCATTTACATATATGTGTATCTATTTTTTTCGATAATTTCTTTCCTTTCTTCGGCTGCTGCATCTGTCGATTCAAGTGGTGGGCAGGTAAAGTGTGGTACAATTGAAAACCGCTAGGCCGTTTAATTCAGCAAAGAGCGAGTTATAAAGGTTGGCGGAGCTAACGCCCCGGAGGCTATCGAGTGAAACCGATCTTTGAAATGGAAAGGGAGAGAACCCCGATATGAGACAAAAGATTCGCCATAGTCTCGCAAATAAAATACTATATAAAAACCTATCAATTACTTGTTTAAAATGGTAAGTAATTTAGTCGATGCATGGGGGCCTGCCTCGAGCAGTCGATATATAAAGATAATAACTAATAATTGGATACGTCAAGGTATTGTATCGTATATTACTATAGCTGATGCAGCTGACATCTCTCTCGTTCCATATACTGGATGCGAACGAGAAACAAACAGGCCAGACCAGGCCCGACGCGCGTATAGTTATAGGTATAGATTGCTATGAGAGTTGAAAAGAGTAAGGGAATGTAATTACACTGCTATGCCATGCTATCCCATTGCATACCGTCCTGCTACCATATATACGGTCTCTATATCACGATTGACAGCAAAATATCGTATCAAGCAACGTACGTCTAAAATTAACGCTGCTTAGAGAGTTACTCTGTAACTAATCACTAATTGGGATGTATAATTACATCCTGAGGATATTATTATACAGTGTATATTTATCACGAATATATAATACCCTACTAACTCGCAAATTTTACGTCTCGCAAAAATTTATTGGTACATCTACAGACGCAGATGTACATGTAACATGCATCTAGACATAGCTTGCTTTCGCGTGGAAGGTCCTCACAAGAGAATCAGTGAGTTGGAGTGAGCAAATTTTTGGCTATTGAAATAATATCGGACTGTCCTTCTCTACTTGCACTGCATTATTTTTTCACTCAAAACTCGGTGTTGTTATAAACAAACAATTTCAACAATTCGTTGGCAAATGTTGATGAAAAATTGGAGGCTGTACAATTTTGCCGGGTATGTAATTTCCTAAATCATTCTACTTAGCCGTATCAAAATTATACATATGTATGTGTATATACATTATGCAGCGTAGGTGAACGAGGTAAGTGCACCCCTCTAGCTCTTCGGCGCGAGCTGGTTGATGAAATTCTCAGAGGTATCAAGTTTCGGGAACCGCACCGGAGAAGAATTCGAAACGGCATCGCATATAGCGCGGGGATATCGGAACATCCCTCCGTGAGTTTGCGTCGGTGCCACCAACCACCGTTAATGCAACCTTTTTACAAGGGATGAAAAATTCAAACAGTGTTAGCCGCGGTACATTATATCCGTGCAAGTGCGCTACCGTGTTTCCTATACCTACAGATACAAACCTGCGCAGAGAAAACGATGAAACTCCCAACTCTTGCCATAGCTGCCTAATACATTAATTTATTACTCTGTAACGAGCTCTATTGAATTCGGGGGTACCGGGGAAGCAAGAAGCTGCTGAAATTAAGCAACGCCACCATATATGCAGCGAAAACATAATGATTGAAAGTAAAGAACATTGTAATATGAAACAAAGTAGATTCAATTTCAATAGAACATCCAAGAAATTCATGAAAACATCTTACTACTTCACTTCGAACTGTAATTAACTTTAGTTTATTCCTAGGGTACAGGGTGGATATATTATCGAGATCTGAAAAATTAACCTTCTGAAAATGAACGGTTCTCAATCTCATAGACTAGGGCAATATGCGCGTCTATGGCGCGCGTCACTCAATAACAGACCTGTCTGATAATTACATTTTGTATGGGGTTGACATCAAACTTCCTAATAATGAGGGTTG
This sequence comes from Athalia cordata, assembly GCA_963932425.1. Taxonomy (NCBI): domain Eukaryota; kingdom Metazoa; phylum Arthropoda; class Insecta; order Hymenoptera; family Athaliidae; genus Athalia; species Athalia cordata. Next base: position 38,679,891 of record OZ010625.1, on the reverse strand, counting down.
TCAGTCAAATTGCAAACTGATAATTCAGTAAGTATCATTTTGATTTTGAAGAATTGAACCAAAAATGTATACATGTGTAAGTTAAGTTTTACATTGTAAATTTATGGTTGGGAATCATCTAGTTACGACGTGAAACTAGTCAAATTCACGGCACAGGTCCGACCAATCAACGGATGAATGAAACGGAGTCGAAGTTAGGTTTTTTTTTTTCTATGGGGGGATTTATCAAAGTGTTCGCGAGACGGAAGATAATCATAGAAAAATTGAAGAAAATTTAGAAAATGATTACATCTGAAAGCGTATCACCACCCACGTGATTGGACGGTGATTCAAAGATGCGGCGAGACGATGTCGACCAAAAAAAAAAAACTACTCCGGTCGATCCATTAGCGCAAATAACAATCTATAGGCTATGGAATACTACTTCACCTCATACTCCGACGAATCATAGGCTACCACAGCTTTCCTTCTGTATAAAAGCTTGCTCTATACCCCGTAACAGAAAATGTGCAGGCGGCGGACCGTAATATCTCTTAGAAAAGAGACAGAAAAAATAAAAATAAAATCCTCGCCCTCACACAGACCCTAGACGGACGCTATCCTCGTAATAGCTATGATCATTAGGTACTCACTTTTATTCGTATAGTGGTTACTTACATGAGTAAGGGATCGTGTAACCCTGCACGTAAGTTCATAGTGCGTGAAGAGTCGTTTAGCGGTTGAAAAAAAAAAGAGAAGACAGTAGAGAGAAATAGCGTAGGTCGGGAGAGGGGGAAGGTATGTGTTATACACGTACATACGAGTATAAGACATATTCCTCGTCTCTGCACAACGGGGGAAATTTGTTTGCTTTATCGATCAGAGTAAAATTAGCCCGGGGCCTTAGCCGTAACACACGACGCACGGGTCGTGTCGCCCCAGGTGTTTCCATTTTCTACCGGGTATAACGAGCACTCAAGTGGCGAGGTGTCGGGAATTAATATCGTTGGGTGTGCGACGTCACTAGCGTCGTCAATATGGATCTGCGGTCGCGTTTCGCTCCTTTCCACCCCTTAGACTCCGATACTCTACGTAATTTTTTATCCTCTTCCTCCCTGCAACACCCTGGACACCGCGACCATAAATACCATATTTCAAAGCTACAGCTAACCATAGCCTTTTAGATTTCCTGAGTTAAGGGATGCAAAAAATTTTGAACTTTCGATCCCATTCCCTCGATTCTTTTCAGGTCGGACTTTGGCGACGGAGGCGAGCGTACCGATGTAGTGGAAAACAGTTTGTCAACTCGTTTCGAGTTTGGCTCAGGGTTGTATACCCCGGTGAGTGGTTCTCTGGTAGGTTGTGCAGTTGGAAGTTGGTACGGTGGTGATGCTGGTGGTTGTGCTACGCTATGCCGTGGCTACCGACACCACGGAAACGCGCAACTCTCCTTTACTCGACAAAACCGCAGTTGTTTTTGCACTTTTACATCAAACGAAGATCGCCTCGCCCCGTGGTCCCTTCCCTTCTCTTCTCTTCTTTTGCCGCGCCATGCTTTGCTTTGCCTTGGCTTGCTTCTCCTCGCCTCGCTTCCTCTCTTCTACTCTCTACCGTAGAACGTTGTGCCTTGTGGAGATCCCAGAAGACCAGAGCGTCGAACCCGGCAGTGTACATCGCGCGCGGCATTCGCCGGATTGTTACACACCCCAGCGACGACGTACTACTTGAATCCGCTAGCATTTCCTTCTCGCCACTTGCGGCCGCCACCACTCTTTCCAGAGCTATAAGCTTTACCACTATAGCGATGCGTACACCTGAATGTGTAGTCTACACTGAGACATCATACGAACATTGCTAAAATACATGCATATTTTTATTTCTTTCTATTTTCGAATACATATATCCTCAGGTAGCCGTGCGGCGCGTTGCCCATAAGTCAACGTTACGTGATTGCTTGGCGGGCTTTGTGTTTCGATATCAAAGATAATATTAATATCTGCGTCACCTCCTCTGTATCTTATATGAGTCCAATAACAAAGGGGAAAATTCATTTCATATAATGAGAATAGTTCGTGTAGATGACTATAGAAATTCCAGAAAACATGGTGGTTATTTTGTCAAGTCGGGGAAACAGTGCAGATCGAACCTCAAACACCCGAATTTGATCTTCGTCAGTTGATATGATTTATTGAACTTTGATTAGAGATATCGGAGCTCATCATTTACCAAAATTGACGGAGTTTGAGTGGCAAAATTTTAGTGGTAAATGGAATCTACGGACTATCCGTCTTGCGGTTTAAGTTTTCGCAAGATCACTATCGTTTTCCCTCAACGCGGCTGCATCACCCCTCTGAACGATGTTCCTTCTTGGCACGAACTGAGGAAGCAGCTCGTGCCACGGAGTAAATTACTCGAACTACTCAATGCCGAACGGTACCGCAGGATGTTTTTGCTCCTTTGATTGATAATGATCGGTGCTACTTCCGCGGAGCTTTTCTCCTAATTCGCCGGTAACTTCTATGATTCAAGGAAATAGCGTCGATCAAACTGTGCCACGATTGTCGGACTCGAGGGCCACTCTACCGGAGATCTATCTCTAATACTATATATCTGTATACATATATATATAGATACCCAACCGAATCACAAGAACCGACCTCCCTCCGTTCGTCCGTTCGTCCGTTCGTCCGTCCATCTGTTCGCCCGTCCATCCGCCTGTGGCTACTTTATTAGGTATGCATCTGGTGCACGGATATAGTATATATAAGAGCAAGATGGCGCAAAGGGTTGGGATGCTGCGCGAGGATCGGATCGTGATCCGTTCGGCATTATCGACAGTAGAGCGCCAGCGGCGAAGGAGAGCGAGCCCGATTGCATCTCGTTGGTGATAAATCGGTTTGATCGGCCGATGCCTGTCTCTATACTCCTTGCTTCCCCTTACTCTCTTTTTGCTTCCCACCCACCTTATGCCTCTTTGTCTTTCTCTCCCTCTCTTTTGCTCCTTTTCTCGCTTTATGTATTCCCTCTTTACCAGTATCACGTACGTCCACCCTTCTGCACGGTTCGCTACAAATTTCGTTTGCTGGCGTTCTAGACTGTCGTCCTCCAAAATTGATCGCTGGCTGGGGCAACGCCTTCGACGAAAGTGAATATTTATGTCTTACCGGTTAAGAGTTAGTTCCTCTTAAACGAGCCTAGGGTTCTAGAATTATTTTATCAGGATTCAGACCGTGGCCGATTGCCGACCGTCGACCGTCGACGATCCCACGCAATCGGTTTTCACGTAAAAAAATAAATAAAACAAATCATGATCCTTCGGAATTCCAATCCACGGGGATTTTATATGAATCGTAAAAAATCTACGGACACTAGCGTCTTCAATTTCAAAGATATATATATTTCTTTTCACAATAATACCCCTTCGCCGCCACTTCGAGGTTGAGTGATTTCCAATCAACTGAAGAGAAAACCCAGACAATTTAAGGAATGTTTTCGTACGAGCTAACGAAGTGTTCCAGCATCAAGGTATATAATTCCATTGATGGGCTCCCGGCTATCATGATACGGGAGAAAGAAAACGAATGAAAAAAAAACTGAATATCTTCGATTGCAACGTTCGCCGTGTACATTACCGTTGATTCTTGCCAATGGTCGATACAGCGAAGATTATCGACAAAGTTAGAAGACGGGTCGCAAAGTCAACGTACCCGGAGGCCGACGATACAACGGTGCATAAGTTATTGCCGAGGATTAAACAACTCCCTGGGTGATTGATTACTTTGTGCTTGGCGGCGCTAAAACCTTTTCGCGGCGAGCCGCCCACGCGAACACCCTATCCATTCTGTGAGCTACCCTCCGTCCTCCCGTTTCATCTCCCTTTTCGCCCGCCTTTTCCCATTTGCCCCACCTATTAACCCCTCCTCTACTGCGGGGAACTTTCGACCACGAAAGCGCGTTCCTGCAGCTATTCCCCGCCATGCATGGTACGTTCACCTGAGTCTCTCTATATACCCGTACAGCGTAACCAGCATCTAAACGTTTAATGAACCAGCGATTCGGAAGAGTAGGATGAACGGAGAGTAGGTATCACGAGACGAAAAGGGGTGAGGAGGATGAATCCGTACCCTTGATGTTATAGTTCCCGACGTGCTGATCTCTTCTCTTCTGTAGAGGCGACTGGAAATCGCCCGCAGGGTCGTTCGTAGGTCGTGGTGCTTGAAGGGGCAGTCGGTGTAGCCGACCATTGGTCTAATATTTAGGGGGTCGATTTCACTCGGTTTGAAACGACATTTAATTTCGAAGCTTTAGCTAGTATTTAGCTCATAACCCAATTCAGCAGATAAATATGCCCACCCGGAGGTAGTATAACCATGTATTCTGACCTGATATGAATTACTCCGCTTAAAAAGTTTCCAACGAAATTGCTAAAACAAGTATACAAGCTACACTGCTACCGCTGCGGTTGCAAAGCCTCGCTAGTTGAGCGTAAAATATTATTTCTTCGCGCCTCCAAACTTCAAGTAAACGTATATACGAGCTTTTCGCCTAGGGGCAAAAGCTGATGCTTTCGATTTGTTAAGCGTTTCTAAGGGAAAAAAAATAAATAAATAAAAAAGAAAAAAATTCAAAGAGAAGCATCTCTCGGGCTGCAGATTTATCAACGGAAAGGAAATTAAGAGGCAGTATTACGTTTTTTTTTGTTTGCCTTAACAAAACTCCGAGTGAAACTGTATAGTGCGTTGAAGTTCTCAGACTAGGCTTTCAGACTTTCCACTTGCACCACAACTGAAGGTCATGAACTTTTTGTAAAATTTGAATTGGCCTTTTTTTTGTTTGATTTTTTTCCATCAGATCTGAAGTAAACCGAAACTTTTGACATTCTATCGTGTAGTATTATCCGTGTTTTGAAAATGTCCGGCAATTATCTAATAATTATTCTAAACTTTTTACCGCGACATCTAATGAGCGTATATTTTCCTGTAATTATTGCATTAGCCGTTATAGTATATTAGACGATCGTAATCGCTAATTTCTGAACCTAGTGATTCAAAAGCAAACGTAAAAGCTGGTACTTCGTGTCTTGGTTTGCCTCCGATCCTCTACCATTATATGGTAATCGGTTAATTTCTGCGAATCGAGACCATATCTGCAGACTACACTCGGTATAGGTACCGAGAGATACATAACTACTCCGTAATTACGAATTAGTAAGAAATTAGCGAAGTAATCGTCCTCTGCAGATTAGAATGTGACCTTCTGCACGTCTCGCGATCGCGCACGCACAAGGTGTACGATATACATATATTTATGTAAAATATGTATATATATGTACTATACATATTATAGATGTAGATCGGCAATCCGCATTTGCTTGGCTAGAAAGAAAGGAGATCCTCCGGTGGTTTAGCTCGCGTGACATTCACTCAGATAATTTTCACTACGGCGCCGCGCTCTTATCCGAGCGCATGGCACGCGGTTTATACCCGCACCAGAACGCCGCCATTACCTCGGGCGGACGTCTCGTCGTTGTATCCATCCGGGAGTTGGGCTTCCTACGCCAGAGATACAGGTATATCGCAGTGCCTTTATGGGTATACAGTTATACATGTATGCCTATACCTAACCTATATCTATGCCTATACCTATCGCCGATGGTAGGAAGATTGGTGTAGTTATACATGGGCGACTCGGCATCGTGATATTGTGTAAGTAGGATCTGTGTATTGTACACATACGGAGGTATGCCCATCCCTTGTTCTACCCTCTCATTAGAGACCTCATTATATTGCTTCGCGCCGCGGGACCTTGCGATGATTATATTACATTATTGTAATTGATTGAAGCATAACTATGGCATAACTTTAACACAATAAACTTTTTATGGCAAATGAAAAATGGAAAATGGCAAATGGCTTTACTGGATAGGTGGGTATAGACGTACGGATATGTTTGCTGTTAATAAACGTTTGATACGGAGCCGAGGGCACGTGTGTAGCCACCCATGAAAAAATTAATTCTCGAGTACCTACATTTATACATACATATGTTGCGAGTATAATTTCCCATGCCTGCATTGCAAATCGATATTTAAATCGAGGATTTCATTGCATCAGAAAAACCAGTTACAATTTCTGGACCTAAATTATATATCCATTTGAAACTGTTTTATTATGTATGTATTTTACAATTAACCTGAATATTTAATCACATATCCTAACGTTTTGATGGCCGTGTTAGAATTGGATGTTAATGGTTTTCTTTTTCCTCCATTCATTTGCTTGGGATATCGATGAAATTATATAATTAATTCGTCAACCTACTGAAAGTGGAAACATCCACCTGTCTTTCAAAGACGCATCAAATTAACCGCAATCCAGATGCCGTTTTAACTGTACTAATTTTATTATATCGATGCTTTTCTGTGGCTCAATTCAGGTTCACCTGAGATAACTGTTTCCATAATTATGAAACCGTACGAGCCAATATCAATTTCTCTCGGTATGGTTATAATATGCATCGTTGAGACGCTGCACGGCGTATCAATGCGGCCGATATTATTATACGTTATGATATAAAATATAATATCCATCCTATAGCTACATATATCAGGATGCCTTAAAGCAGCGTGAATCTTTTAGCCGGATATAACCTTAGCTAAATAAATCTTTCCAGAGAACTGACTTCTCGTTGTGTTGTTACAGAGCGTGTTTCGCAAGTGCAATAAAGTAGCTCTGGTATAGAACCTAAGTAAGTACCCATCCACTATTTCTCCCGGTTCTTGGCGTAATAAAAATTCGTTGCATGCTCGTAAACCCTTTCGGTGACTCGTACACGCCTAGAAAATGGCATAATAGTCTACTGTACTAATTTAGCACCATAAAAGTGCACCTACGTCGAGTCAAAGAGGATCACCTCTAACAACAACGCGCCTCATTCCTGTTAGGATGTACGATCACTACGACGGGTTATATGGGACGAGACGGAACTACAATAAGGGAAGAGAAGGGAAGGGAAGAAAGACGGTAAGGAGGAAACTGTTATCGCAAACCCCGTACACAAGGAAGAAATGCCAAGGAAAATTGAGCTTTTCAAGGGCGTAGGACGCGGAATGCATTCGTAGTTCTGCACCCGGGTGAAAACCGCAAGTGGGATGCGCAATTCTACACAGAAGACCAAGAAGCTATGAGGCAGTTCTATGTTGAAGAGAGTAAACAGCAAACGTTGCAGAAACGCAGCAGATACGCCGAAGGTTGAACTGCTGCTATAGTTGTGCAGGATAAAGAGGATGAGAAAGAGGAGGATGAAGAGGAAGAGGTGGAGTCCCACCGGCACAGTGGAATCACGGGTGAAGAAGGAAGATCCCGTTCCCATAGAATGTTAATGCAAACTGCACGGTTCCAAGCTTCTGCAGTTGATTCCTTCGTTCGTTGTTCCGTGTTCAAAGCGCGGTGCGGGCGACGGCCGGGGTACCAGCTCCGCAGTCACACGCATGCATTGTTACGTAATCGAGCGACTTGATTATCTCCACGTAACGACGCTGGATTCGTGACTGACCTGACCTTTCTATGACCTTTTTACCGCCATCTCATCTTCGACCGCTATAGCTCCCGCGACAGTTTTCCCGGCTCTACTTCCGGCTTATACTTATACCGAGCGCTACCATCAAGACGAAGGGGAAGATGAAGACGATCTTTTGGCTTCCCCCGGAGCTTTGAGTATCCGTTTCTAACCGCCTTCCATCTATCGACTAAAATCTTCCCGAGTTCTACCGCACCCGCGAAGTAGTCACGTGTGCTCATTCCTTGTTCTTTCGCTTCCTCATACAATGCGCCGCTTTAGCGTTTCCTGCCTTCTTTAATTCCAATTCTATCTAATTTTCACACACGCTATGTGCCGCACAGCGGCAGCCAACGCACCCACCTCTTATACGCGTATAATAGAAATAAACGTTCCTATGTTATAAATATAACTATACCCTGTACGTACGTGAAAACTATAGGATGCACCGTAGAGTAATAATCCCTGTGCGAAACCGCAAAATCTGAAGCATCTGCTCGTATCATTGTGTTTGACGAATAATGTCTACTAATTGGAAACAATGAGTTGCACAACGTAATGTGGACGGAAATTATTACTGTGGAATTTTGAAAAGTGAAAGAAAAAAAAAATATAGGTACGTATAAACAAATCGGATAAAAGTATCACGTGATATAACATTTTGCACCAAACGTCACTGGCGTATAACAGTTAGGCCATCCATGGGGAATTTATATGCGCAATTTCATGTGTGATTTTGAGCTATAGTTCCCTAGGGAGATTTTAGCTTTCGCCAACGGCGTAGCGAGCCATAAAATTTGAGCTTGATCCGAGGCGATTCTCTATGAAGTCGCTCAAACTTCAGTCATTATACTTCGAAGCTATTTTTCTTTTCACATGCATTTACCAGCCAGATCGTGAAGCTGTTCTCTCAAAGTTTCAATACATTTCTTTGTCTTTCTTTTTTTCGTTCATTATTGGCCGTGCACAATGGAGCAAGCTGTAGGTATATGTGTAGTAAAAAGGGAGGAGGACGAGGAGAAGGGTAAGTGATAGGGAGGGAAAAAGAAGTGAATAAAATTTTTTTTCAACTCTGGCGTTAGTTGACAAATGAAGATTCGAGGCCAGCGAACCGTCAACCGGGCAAAGACCAAGCGTGGCTCGCAGCTCATAAATTACAAATTCATTAGATTTGGAGAGTGTAATTTATATCGCAGTTTATGCACCCTTGATCGCCGCTCTTTTTGGAACGTCGAGTAATTTTTCACTTTCATTCTAAAAATTTACAAAATGTGAAACTCTACCGCGGTGCGGTGCAGGTTTCGGATGAAACGGAGATTAATATCATCGCCTTTCTCCACGCTCCTCGCATATCATTTTTTTCACCTACCCTCCACGCATGCGCTGTTCGGTAGTTAGCAAGCAGCTTTACGATCGTATTCGTTGTATTGAGCGAAGTAAAAATATTTTGCTAATCATACGCTCATTTGATCCTTGCGCTAACCTATAATGTATACAAATTCCGCTGGGTTATTTGGCCTCCTGTGTAAACTTCAGGTGCCACCGGGTCATCGCATTCGATTTTATACCCTTGCATACGTAACTATCGGAGGTGATCGTTTACATGTACCTGCAGCTACCAAAGTACTACTAACGCCCACTTGACACTCACCGACAAAGGAATTCTCGCTCTCCAAGGCAAAGCTCCAGGCAATGCTGTCTCGAGGATGCTGATACTGTGCGTTTTGTGTGTCCCTGAAGACGATGTCCTTGTACCCTATCGATGCACCAAGCTCTCTCGCACGGCTTCACACCCAAACAGCTCTTCTGGGCGTAGATCGTAAACACGGGGAACTGAGACTGGGATAGCGCACCTGTTTCACAAACAAAATTAACTGTTATTGCAATGCTTCATCAAAGAGAATGCTGATGTGCTGATTAATGAAAAACATTCACGGGGGAGGTGGGCGGTAGTTGGGATTGTGGGGGCTGTAGGGGAAATAAAATATTCAAGTACCAACATGTTATTTGATTTCGGTTTTGGCCCTAATTAAATTTTTTATAAAAACGGAATTTTCATAACTTACGATAAAACCGTAACAAAATTTAGATACATCCGATCACGCGATCTGATCGTTAAAACGAAAAGCTCCGAGCTATCGGGCTGAATATTCATATTTCCTCGATTGGAAGTTAATTTATACGTTAAATAAGATGATCGGTCATGAATAACGTATACGATGATTGAACTCCGAGAATTCATATAATACTAAAACTTTGCGGTATCGTAATTGAACCCATCCTCACAATTCAAACAGAGTGAAGCCTACCAAGGTAAAATATCTACAACGCTTGGTTGTTTTACGTACAACATTTTACCTCCGTATGAACCTGAGATGACTAGTTTCCCGCCATAAAAATAAAAAATTGCAAAAATAAAAAGAAGAAAAAAACAAAAAAAAAACCTGCGCGATCCGCGTAGGTTTGATGGTTGTACAGCAAATGATGTAGGTAATGTAATGAGTTCCGTCGATCAGCGTTTAATGCTCGGTACTTCGATGCGGCGGGGAAGAAAATATGATAAAATAGAAGAAAATTTACTAGATTATATTTTCCACAAAATAATTCATTACCCAGGTATAAACACGTTATATGCCTACGTACAGGTATTTGAATAGGTATAGTTAAAATTATTCCGGATGGACACGCACGTGCGCTGCACGTTTTGTCATTAATCGAATATAACCAACACGTACATATAAATCGCATGCAGGATATTTTACCGGCGATATTATTAATTAACAAAAGATATTATCTGGATAAAAAGTTTGTTAACCTAACTTCATTCGTTACCTGTCAGATAAAAGTCAGCAGGGTATTATTATCCCGGGGGAATTTTGCACGGAAGAATCTCCATGGTTTCAATGTCGTAACGTCAATTTCGTTCTAATAATACGCGCCTGGGGGCGATGAAAAAAATATATACGGATACAATAGATATATATATATATAGAAAGAAAATAAGGAAATAACGACCAGCCATTTTTCCCCCCTCAAGATCCCGAGGACCCGGGTGCGTGAAATCACCGAATGTGAAAAGGGAAAAAGATTCTTGTTGCGCGTTTTATTGCGGCACCTTTCAACGTCGTTCAAGGTGTTAAGATCAGGAAAGTCAAGGCGGAGAATCGTACACATATCTATGTACATTGTACATATCTACCTATGTACATTCATGACATACATACAAACGCCCATACGTATATGTATCACACGCGAATGACACACACACGTGACGTGCTTTGCCTAGGTGAGAAAGTGGAAGACGCCGCGCCGGTCAAAGTAAATAATAATAATAAAAAAAAAGAAAAAGAAAAAGAAAAGAAACAGGTTTACTGGTTTACTGGTTTAGCACCCTATTTCTTTTCTTTTCATTTCTTCGTCCTGTAGTTCGGGCGAACCCTTTCGTTTTATCGGGCACCCGAACAACTGTTCGAAGAGTTTTGATAATAAAAAAAAATGAATGTGTAGAAGAATAAGATTCGGCAGCAAACGAGAGCATGAACCCTGAAGGGGCACTGCCGATATACACCATAATCGAATATGTTATGGCGTTATATTATTCACCGCTCTCCTATGCCAACGCCAAGAAGCTAATTGGTGAGCGACACGAGATTCTTGAAGCGGAATGCCGACGTGTTAGCGTTGGTAGAGTTTTACAAAACATCACCTAATAAAATCGATTCAAAGCCGCGAGTATACCGTAAGGCGATTATGGTAACCGAGAAAATCAATTCGTTCCTGGTACAGAAATTGGCCTTCGTTAGAAATTATTTTCACTTGGATATCTACGATACTGAGTAATTGATCCAATATCAAGTGGTAACGATCGGAGCTTTGACGCAGCCAAATGGCAGTAGCACTGTAATCTTGGTAATATTGATCGAAGATTAAATAAACGATGGTTGATATCATCGGTATCAACAACCTGTTTCGTTAGGATCGTCATCGGAATTTCCGGGACGACGCCGCGAGCTGCTGCCGAGCGTACCTCGCGTAGCTACAGTATGAGTCGCACACTCAGGTTCAAAATCTCGGTCAAGAAGCATCGACGAAGTGAATCTCTCGATTCTCTTTGTCGCTACAGAGATGCAACGCCAATATCCACGAGGCGACGTAGTTTCGAGGATATGTGTACACTTCCATTGTGACAGGGTTCGGAATGTCAAATGGATTTTTAAAGCCACGTACCTATGTATATATTACTTATACGTGCTGTGAGTACTGCATAATCACACTCGATCGCGTGCAGAGTTTTCAAGGGGATTTTACATACCGAAAAACTACTTGAAAGTGGTCTGAAGTCATCTTTCGATCTAGTATTATACCCTTTGATTCATAAGTGGAGTTCTATCACTTTGAAGTTTCAGTTCGAATGTCCTTTGAGCAAACAAAAAGAAATCATTTCTTTTTCTATTCTCTTTCATAATATTCCGATTTCCCTTCTGCAGTGGCAATTTTGAGATGAATAACTGTCAGATTTTTCGCAAAAAGAACGATAGAAATCATAAAATTGGCTCGGTACACCTAAACGTTCTACAATCTCTGACGAGACCTACCGATAAATTTAAGTATGGAATCATTTTGTCGGTGGATTTTGTATCGGTAACTTTTTCTAAATACGTGCTCGATTGCTAAGGTATCGTGTCAGTGAGCTCTGTCTACACGTGACTTACCAACCCTATACTTAGGCCGGAGTTTGTTCTGTACAAACCGAAAAGTACCGTGGGACCATAGGTCGCGAAAAATACCACGTTATACATTGACTGGCCTTCGAGATCTACAATATAATTCTAGTCCTTAGGCAAGGTTCCTCTAATTTCAATTGTAATTGTAACGTCCGTGCCCTAAGGTGTTTGAACGTACGGGGTTATTTGCTGAGAAAGTTGAACGTGATGCTGCTTATGTTGGTTATAAACGAGCATATAGGTATATACACACGCAACCTGACCAGTGGTCAGGTATTTACTTATACCTACATTGTTGTCGAAAATCATTTCTGACACCTTTTGTAACGACATAAAAGAGAAGAAATAAATAAAATCTCAACATCAAAGTAATCGTCGTTTTGATCTTTTTCTTTTTTTTTCTTTCAAGTATATTTTTACAATAGCTGCTTTTATCGAATGTCGCGACGCCTTTGACGTCGATCCGCCATATTAAGCTCGCGCGCCTCCCGATTTACGATATACAGCCGCGGGGATCGGACAACGCGATTAGTTCTGTCAGTCAACGAATAATGGGGAGATGGTCGCGCGTCGAGTATTCTACTTATTCCTTCAAAGAGGACCGCAAAAAAGGCACCGCCATCGAAGTACTTCGTTACCAAATCCATCGAGCCTCGATATATTCAATCACGCTATGACTGGTCATCATTTTCGTAAATTCCTCAAGATTCCGGGATCCCAGAGACGCCGTCACGTGCCACGAACCATGCCCTGAAGATTACCTAGAGCCCAGAGGACTCGTTTACCGCGATTGATTTTGTCAGCTGACGAGGCAGGTATACGGGTCGAACGGACGGATGGACGTGTATCTATACCTTACGTTATCCGCTTGCTAGAATTTTTTCAGTCATTCTTTGGGGTCAATGGCGGGTGCCCGGTATCCGTCGTTGAGTCACGAGTCATCGCGATGCTTGAGTTTAACTCTTGACACTATCTAATACCGGTTCGATTTTATAACGGGAAATAATTCGCCGTCACGATTATCCCGGTGGCAGTGCTACTTCTTCCAAATGTGGAACGTGAGCCGTTCGTTCTGTAGGCTTTTGGAATATATAGCCGCTGTCTCTTTAACGGCAGTATAATGCGCAGCTATAATCTACGAAATATCTCCGATGGTTTTCTGAGGTCAAGATGCGTTCATCGCGGTCACCTGATCAGAGGAAGCCCGGACCGTGCACACGTATCCACGAAGCCGAGTTCCTCGGGACACGACGCGAGGACCTCAATTACGTGACACGCAGTCGCGTGGTTCTAATAATAACTCGAGCCGGCGTAAATCTGTTGCTCGATCTGAGAGGAGGTAAGAAGAAAGGGGGAGAATCTGTGCGTGCGAGAGTACCGCGTGCTGAATTGCGTGAGTACGACGGGCGTGCATGATTTGGTACGTGGGTGTGCGGTATGCAGAATAAACGGGGTGGCGAGAAGGGAGATCAAGGAATCTACAATGACTTTATAGGTTGTCTTTGGGTTGCGGTTTTGCGAATGGGGTGTAGGGTGAGTAAGTGAGTGAGTGGGTGGGTAGGTACGTAGGTGGGTGGGTATTTGGTTGGCTGATCGTATTCCTTGTGCAATTGGAGTGAGCTATACACATCTGTAAGGGGAAGTGCTTTGATCGCTTGTTCGCGTTAAGTATTCTCGAGACAACGCGGTATGCCATTTCCCACGGCTATTTGGAATCAAATCGCGCGCGCGCCGGGTCCCGTGTATACCTATGCATGTACATTTACCTATATAATATGCGTGTGCATGTTAGATGGAACCGGTAACAGGTATATGCATGGTAGATGTACTCTTCGGGCTTCTCTTCGCGTGTGTGTTCGCATAGCCAAGGAATGGAAGGAAAGGGAATTAAAGGGAAGAGTTTCCCGTATTCAATGGCATTCGTACATGGCTCGGCTGGTAGAGGTTCAGGCAGGGATGCCTTGATGTGGTGTGCGGCGCACCAAAGACCTCGAAACCCCCCAAGACTGAAGAGAAGGCGAACCGAGTGCCCGCTAGGCAGGGGAGGACATAGAACGGATAACAACGCCGTTGTTAAGTGGATTAAACTGACCACCACGTGAAACCTAGCTCGGTCTCGCGGCCCACTGGTCGCTCAATCGCCGGAGCTGGACGGCTGACCGGCCAACCGACCGGCAGACAGACTGACCGACCAACCGACTGGACAGCCATGTGTGAAATTGACTTGTGAATTATGTGTAATTTGTCACACTGGCTGCCAGTGCGCCGTCCTACCGGCTATTTCGATACACCCGCATTTTTTCACACCACCATTTTTCACCACGCGAATAATGTGTGCCTCATAAATAGTTTTCTGGAAGATTCTCCTCACATATTTGTCTATTGGAAGCATCTGACTTCATCTATTTCCTTATTCCACGGCAGTTTACCCTGCAGTTCGAACTACGGTTTATTGAACGTTAAAGGATCTCAAGTAACTGACCAAACAATTTCGATAAAATATTATCGAAAGTTCATAGTTTTTAATTGATTCTAAACGCGCACTGGAACTGAACCAAGCGTCATAATAAAATTGTGTTATAATATCCCTTCCGATCTTTCACCCATATCGAAACTCTAGTAACGTTCGACGCGAGCTACCGCGTTCCATTCCAGGTCTTCTTTAATTACTACTTAGAGGTGTATGAGGTAAAAGATACGGATAACTCAAGTGTTTGAAGTCTAACAAGGAAAAGACGTTGTACCTCGGATATCGTGTGTGTAGCGAGATGTAAATATTTCTTATTAAAGGATAAATCGTACTCGTGTATAACCACCTTATGCATTTTATATGGAAATCATTATTATGCATTAGTGCGGTATGTGGTATTATGGTCAAGTGCAGCAGTGCTCGGTATCGTTGGTATGCAGCGATGCCCCGTTACTCGAAGCGTGGACGTAGAATAACCCATCGCAAGGTTGCAAGAGTCGCGCGGGATGGACGTGGCGACAAGAGGAGTGAACGAATGATATTCTCCTCTCTCCGACTCTATTTTGCTCTTTCTTGACCCCTGTCATCGACACGTATCGCCCCGATACCGTTCCTCTTTTTTACATAACGCCCAGCTTCATATTTGGTTTCTCTTCGAAGAAATATCTTCCTCAAGAATATGATGTATGACAAATCGTAACAAAAGCGACACAAAGAAATCTTTTAAAGAAAAACATGAGGACGGAAAAAATGAAGTTACAAAACAAAATCGTCAGATAAAAGGCTTCACTAATTCCATCTTTGTAAGCAAAGACGTAAAAAAGAATAAATAAATAAATGAAGAATGAGAAATTTCATAAGTAAATGCTCCAAACTACTGGTCACACTTTACATATTGGCCACACTAGGTATTGCGTAAAGAAGCCCGTTGGTTCGGGTTAAAAGTGTTAGAGAGGATGGTTCGAGTGACCTCTTTCATCAAGTGCTATGTCAAATGGTTAAGCGAAGGTCATTCGCTCTGCTGTGCATCGAAAAATAAGCAAGCCGAATCGCGTAACGGATTCCACAGGAGCAAAAGAATCTCGCGCTAACGGATAAAAGAAATAAAACTTGAAGTTAGTCAAGAAGTTGCAGTTTCGTGGTTGCCGCGCGTTCCGTCATTCTGAACAAAATAATCAAAGGGGTATGAAAATAAGTGCGAAGAATCTCGAATGACGGAGAGGCAAAGAAATAATAAAATAACGGTCGAACAATCGAGGAGCCCTAATGTGTAACGGGTCTTGACTCTCTTTATGCACTTGCTGCACTCACATTAATTCTGGCAGGTGAAATAAATTTCGTACTTTCTGGCAATGCATTCTCTATTAGTGTTTAATTAATGTTCCTACTTCGTGAAAAGCCTTGGACGGATAGTTTATATTAATTACACCCCGGAAGATTCAATTAGTGCGTTTCTCGTTACACTTACTTATACCGGCATCCATTATTCATTTACGAGCTCACAGTTCGCCAGCAGGCACAACCCCCCTCCCCCCCCCCTGACAATGTACGAGATTCTGATATCTTATTCTTCGCTTTACCGTATATAAGTTTGGGTTATCTATCAATTCAATTATGATTTCCTGAGTTCTGGGCTCGGAATCTTATTTCCGGTACAATAAGGTTTCGACACAAAACTCACCGAGTAAGGTCTGGTAAGTAAAATGTTCTGGCTGGTATTTTGGAGACCGAACTAAGAAAATGGGATGTCAGTTTATTCGAATCGCTGTAAAATTGTCGGGTCTTGTGTCGGGATTAAGATTAGGAGTTAAAAGGCATTATTCTTGGTATAAAGCGTTGAGAAAAGGCAGAAGGCTTAGCGGCTCCAAATTGAGCTTCGTTGATCTTTATCGAGTCGCGATTTGTCTTATTTTACCGGGCATGAGAACCGATAATGGAATAGGTAGATAGAGAGAAGAAAAGAAGGAAAGTCCCACTCTACCGAAGACCAGAGATCGCTGATAAAAGCTATGCCATTCTATAGCCATTAAGTATATTTGACGTAGGTTATATCCAGCTATGCCAACGAACACGCGACCTATCCGTATTTCTAAATTCAATCTCATAATTACACACTATACGCATCACGTGTGCGGTTGAATGGTCGACTTGTACCGGCTACAGCATGGCTATCTAACGTCGCTTCGGAACTTGTACTGCGTTAAAAACTGCATTTACTAAGCGATTCGTAACGCGGTAGCGTACGATGTGCACGCGAGTCTAGCGATTAAGAATGAAATCTAATACCCACCTACCGTAGAACAATCATAACAGTAATCATAACAGTGATCATAACATTATTAATAATAGTGGTGGCATCAAGAAGAGTTCTAGTGAACGGTATACCCGTATACAGAACTATGTATATGGGTATAGTTATTATATATGTGTATCTTTACATCTGAGCCCGGCCGTATAGCAAGGCAAAGGCAACTGGCTCTTCTAGCTCCTTGGCCGGGTTCGTGCACCGTTACACCTACTCTTTGAATTGCCAGGCCGCTTCGAGCGATTTTTGAATCTCACGCCTACCGCTCCGCGGGTAGGCATTCCGCTCAGACACCAGATACTGGGGACACACCGCGACGCGTCAATGTCGAAACGCCTAACGAGGGCTTCGCACATATATTCAGAGAATCCGCTCCGATTTAATCTTACCTGGATTATTATCCGCGTTGGAGCTGAACAGCACGCACAGACCCGTTTCATAGTTGACTGCTTGGCAGGAATCGTTCGCCTGACATGTCTCAAGGCAGTCAGTGAGCATCAACGTCCCGGGTATGGAGTCCAACATGTTTGCGGGGGCCGTGTAAACCCATCCGGTAACCAACTCGAAACCAACCATTTCAGGATCGCACTCGTCCGAGCCAGCGGACGGACCCGTATAGTCCGGACCCGATACTGCAGATGGTTCTGCTGAGGCTGATATGACGGAAGAAGCATCCTCCGCCGATGCAGCGGGACCGAAGATTAGTAGGATAACACCCACGATCGACTGGAGAGTCACCATCCGGCACACTGGGCTGCTCATTGTCAGGCCAACCCTCTAACCACTGTGTTATCTGTAAAAGAACAAAGGAAAAGGTCGTTCGTTATAGAGTTTATATCTCATGGATTTCGCCTTATCGGTGGAAACCGGTTTCTATCTCAAAATTCACCCCGGACCCCAGTTCCTTCCCTTCCCTATCAGTCCCTCTTCGTTACCCCCGCGCCCTCCGCCATCCGCGTGGCTTGCGGCTAGCGGCTCGCGACCAAGGTCGAAAGAAGGCTAAACGCTACTGCAGGACTAACGAAGCACCCCGGGTACGCTCATTATCGCTCACCACTAACCCTTACTGGGCGGGTGAGAGCCACCATCGAAGCCCGGTTCACTCGTGAATTATGCAAGTTTATGTTCGTGCGTGTGTACCTATATAACTATCGTCGGGTCGAGCAAATATTAGAACAACGATCGTGATCTATAGAAACATCGAGTGCGCGCGCGGACCTTTGGCAAATATTTTACTAGGCCAGTTTTCCCAAAACTCTGTCACCTGTTTCGGCACGTCACGTTTACCCGTCTGGACTCGGCTATATATTCTCGCAAACTGAAGTGCTGCTGGAGTAACATTGACTAGATCGGCCGAAACAAGAACACTGTTATAACGGACACGGATCAGGACGCGTGCCTCTCGTAAGAAGGCGTGAAAATTCTTCCGGCATAACGACCCACGAAGAACTGCGCAAGTTTTGGTACCAAGTATACCTATATTTACGGCTCACCGTATAGCGGTAGCTAGCACAAGGAGATTGGCCTACAATGGCAGAAGATATCGATTATCCGTGAACTTTTTTATGTTCCATGGTACCAGCCTTACACATTTTATATCACATCACGTGGCACCAACCATTTATTAGGAATTTTTCGTTTCAAAATTGCTATTTTCTCCAACGTATGTATTTTTTTCTTTTCCCTCCCATTCAACAATATATAGATTCACGTCCGATAGGTAAGATGAAAAAAGCATGACTATACACCTGCTAGAGGTATGCTGATGAAAAAATCAATTAATCAAGTCTAATTTCACAATTCCGGGCAGTTTTCTTGAACCGAAATAGACTCGCTATGTGAATTTTGATATTTCTCTCCATGAGCAAGCATGGGAATGTGTGGCGGGGATATGGTGTGCGAAAATATTTTATATAGCGATTCAACGTAGATATGCATGTGCAGAAATAAATGTGGACGGAGGTACAAGGTACACGTTTCCATAGCCACGTACAAAGATCTAGCGATCGTGGATCAAGGATCGATGAACGAAGACGTTTGAACACCGTATAAAAGAGTTAGGAGGATGATGGTACACGCACGTGTGAACACGGCGACCTGGCCGTAGCGGCGACAACCGACGCGCGGCGTCTTTGAATACGTGCAGCCGGATATACCTCGTCGACCGCTACCTTTAGACTCTTTCTCCGTTTACCTAGCTAAGAGTATTTCTTTCTCTCTGTAAGTTTCGCGCACCAGGTGCCGACGCGTCACATGGTAGAGTAACGGGTCCCAGAGACGTTCTAAGACCCAATCACAATAACAACCGCACAATCGCAGTCGTAGATCTCCGGCTGCACCACCTTGGAATTCAACAGAAACTGATCACGAAACAAGGAACTCTTCCTGGCGCTAGATCATCGGCTATCCTCTTTTTGTTTTCCGAGCTAATTAGCCGATATACTCATTCTCATTGGTTCTGCACCGTAGATTACGATCCTTGACCTGGGTCGAGTTACCCCGAGGACATAAGCGTCCTTCTTTCTTTCTCTCTCTCTTTCTCATTTCCGAGTGCACTTTCAGTTGCATACCTCGAAACAAGAAGTCAGACTGTAAAGGATCATTCTGCCGTATTAAACCGCGTACGACCAACTAAATTCAACTCCGCATCATAGACCCCTGACTCAGCTATTTCCACAATTTCTGGCAACGTCATCGTTACTTCAACACCATATAATAGCAGGAAAATTTTTGTCTTCTGACCGTGTCAAATCATCCTACCGAAAGCCACCATTCCTAACTTCTTTAGTGCTCACCTGCATTTCCCACATTATTTCACACTAGATATCAGATCCTCAGCTTTTATTCCTCTCGTGAATTACTCTTTCGCTTAATTGATTATGTAGCTGAATGACGAAGACCGAGAACATGGTGTCGGTACCTAGTCTTATATGACCATCTCGTCGTCCTACCTATGGTGTGACAATCGTCGGGGGAATCGTTCGCGTTCGAAAATTGTCGAAGAATCATTTAATGGGGAATGGTCATTCTGCGCTGGTTCGCGCGCGACAGTACGACGACCAGGAAAACGGTGGCCGGATAAGCAGGAAACTGGTTTATGTCTGGTTACCCCGTGTCTCTAAGTGGGTACCACTGCCTTCTATAGCTAGAATACGGATACTGTTACCGGAGAGGTATGACTCGCGTCATTCGCTAACAAACACCAGTCCTCCTTCGTCCTAGTAGACACCGTGCTCCAGGAGAAGGTAGAGAACCTCCTGATGGTGCAACCCCATATACGTAGGTTGGTATATAACGTGTACCATAGCTGCCCACTTGTATTTGTCAAGCATAGATACAACCAGCTACTTCAGGCCTAAGGTATTTGCGTTTAGGTAACGTGAACGGGCTGTCGTACGGTGATGGATCCGTACCTCAAACCATCATGAGTTTTGGAGGGATAGCGCCAAAGTAACGCGGTAATTAAACTTTAGTCGTATTATGCAGGACCTCCTTGGAGTGTCACGGAAGATTGATGAACCGTTCCCTCTTTCGCGTTGCCACCCCGACGCGACGACGCAAATATACATACAATACACACGCGTACATACCACGTATAGCTGGTATAAGTGTAGTACCGTCTACCAAACGAACCACCGATTTGCTTCCGCTGCCTGGGAGCCTGCCTGAGCAGTCTTCCCTAGAACCATTCTTATCGCCACCTTCTATACAATAGTTGGCGTGTAGTGCCTCCCGCTGGATCGTGATTAAAGATCTTGTCACGGGGTGGTGGAACGTTCAGTCTATTCTATCTGAATACTCGCATGCTTAATCTGCTCCCGCTGCAACTGTTTGCACACTTTGCGGTGTGGTGGTACGAGTTCTGAGGAAATCCTCATCACCGAGCTTCAGGGTAATCGAGTTCAGGTGTTCAGAGCGTTAGACTAGCTTCCTATGTCCACGTGCTCTGCACGTGTCCCGTATACGGGCTCAGAATGTTATTTTATCAGTCAGGTGATAGAAAGAGAAAAAAAAAAGCGACTACGAAGTCAACTCGAAAATATACGAATACTCGTATGAACACATATGCATGATACCTAGATATTATTTACTGCGTACGCGACCCTCGTCCGTTGCATTCTACTTGTGGATTGCAGATTTATATGCAGATTCGTCGTCGATTCGAATTTCCATAGAGGTACCGAGCGATCACATTTATTTTTTCGTTAAATAAAAAGGAGAAAAGCCTATCTCTCGACCCGTTCCGATTTACATTCTGCTATATCCCATTCCCTCGAAAGCACAATCATCGAAATTTAAATGTCCAGAATTGAAAACATCCGAAAGGTACCCTCTGGTCTGCCTAATATACTATACCCAGTCAAAAACCAGATCACGAAATTCCCTTTTCTGACTGATCCAGAGATTCCAGATTTAAGACGGTTCCTGTCAACCGTTCAATTACCCGTTCAGCTACTTGTCACACCGGCACTACACTTCAGCGCTACGATATATTTTCACAGGTGGCAGCGCCTAACGATCACCATTATATATCTTACGTGTGCGTCGAAAAAGTTGAAATAAGATGGATAGATGTGCAAGAAGGGTTGCTGTAATGTAACCTGCCGCGGCACCGAGTATGCACTGTGCGTTTATAATTGCCACTTTGCGGTAATAATTTTATTCCACGTTCTGGTGCAAACGCGTATAACGCGAAACCACAATTGTCCGTAGCAACGGTTCTTCCGTTATCTGGGCGAGTGCGCGTGATTGCTAATAAATATACCTATCTCCGTTGGATTTCAACCGCAACGGTTCGTAAATTCAACGAGTGATCACCACGAGCTGACACAGGTCAGATTCGTAACTTTCAACACCTTTGTCCGTATTGAAATAATATTTTTCCACCGTGATTCTAGATAGATTTTTAGACTGATATCTTTCGGTCTATTTATTCCAATGTGCCCGAAGTGCTTATGATAGTCAGATACAAGACCCCCTTAATGGAACGTAATCTCCCATAGACGACAAGTCTTAAATATATATCTGGACTTGAATATCAATTCGAACCGCGACGCTACAAGCTAAATCACCGGATTGTATACCTCTTGGCACTTCTGAGTGACGGGAGATTATTTCGTTAAAATATTGCTCGTTCTCCAGCAGACGTGGACACGTTAGGTCGCTACTTCTTCGAGCCTACCGGTCTTGAAGACGAGAGTAATAACCCGCTACCGAGGTTACTTTCAAGGCATTATACACGCCGCGATTATTCTACGCCCAAGCCCATCGAGTCAATCAATTATTGACGCCGATAGAATACCTCTCCACCGTCGACGTGCATACAAAGTATATCGACCGATCTGATTTGCAAAGTCAGAATCTAATCGTAACCGCACGGTCGGACAATGGGTCCTTCCGTCGTCAATTCTTCGACGTATTAAAAGCGGCGAATAACTTATGTAGCTATTAATGCTACGGATAATAACTGTCAACGATCGGTGTTTTCTTCTTGTTTTTTTTTTTCCGTTTTACTTTGGTTCGAGAGAGTGACTCCACATATTTTTAGTTGTTTCCAAAGCATCAGATAGATTAATTTATCCGACAAACTTCCCGTGGAACGTCGTACTTAATTTCTTGTGAAGTGACGTTTGTATAAAAATATATAATATACAGGCGAATTATGTTGTCCCTCGTTAATACATGCATACTCGAGAGGCTACTTGAATTTCTTCCTCATGAACGAGCGAGTGAAGCTCCCTTCTCTTTCTTTCTCTCTAAACTTAGGGGTAGCTGTACGAAGGTGAGCTATATTGCGATTTAAATATCTTCGCAAACTTTTAAGGCTAAGTATACGTTTTGATAGAATAACTTGATGGAAGTAAAACAGCTCTAACTTACTGAACCTGTGCATAAAGATTGCAGTATGACGCTAAAATTTCTACTACCCCAAGAGTTCGTCCCGACCGGTCTTTTTACCCCGCATATTATACTTTTGGCTATGTATTTTTCTCCGTGTTTAGTATACATTCACTTCTTCGCTATGAATTTACATGAGAATAAACAAGTCTTATTTCTTCTAAACAGTAACAGAAAATATTACCAGAGTATAGCCAGACGTGCGACAGGTACAATATAAGTAGGTATACACGCGGTGTATATCGTTTGCCTCCAGTTTCTATTTGCACGACCTCCAAACCGTCTCAAGTAAAATTTATCTCTTCCACCTTTGCCTTAACCGCGTCACGCGAATATAAGAGAGTGGGACTTGTTCCCTTCATTCTTTACTCCCTTTTTTCTTACGTTTGCAATTTTCATCTCCACCTGGAGAGGTAAATTCGAGTAAAACAAAAACACAAATAAATAATGACAAAAAATGCATCATACGAGTTCTGATAAATTTTCATCCCAATCTCGTAACAGTTGGCACTATCAAACGTCGAGGAAAACTAAATTCAAGAGATATTCTATAACCTGTAATAAGTATGCAAAATACAGCAATAACATCTAATTTCAGTCTCTGCGGAGTCGTTCCGCAGGGGGTCTGAACTTTGCAAAGATATTTGTTTTTCACCTTCGAACTTGCAAAAACTTCTAAAAAACTATACTTTATGATAATATCATAATTTTTTTCAGATTATAATCACAAAAGAATACGATAGTTTAACCTTTTGCACGCAGCGAATCGAATATTCAATATTGGAATTTAATAACTCTCTATGTACGGTACAAAACATACGTACTAGAAGTACGCACGTCATGGGTGGGCCTCCCTTACCGTGCTCTATGGACTTGGAGTTCATCGGGCACGGTCATAACTCACAATAATTATTTTCTCATACCTCAGTGGCGCCCGCTAACGAACTGACCGGTAGCTAGAGGCAACTGTCCTTCCGTATGATTGATAACAATCCTTGTCGGACTCGAGACTCTTTCATTCTCGTATTACCCGTGGCGTAGATCGGTTATATGTGTGCCTATTCCGCCTCTAGTTATTAGAAGTTATTATTACCTCATGTGCATCTACCTGCGTTTATACATCCACACACGGTTGAACGTTATAATTGAATCGGTTGAAAGTACAGCAGAATCCTCGGCAAGGTGCAATAATAGCGGTAAGGTATATAATTGTAGCTGTACTGTGTTCAAGATGTGCCTAGTAAGATAATGTCTTCGGCATTTCGTTGGGGGGGTAAAATCTTGAACGGCCACTTTCTCATCTGGATACATATATAGGAATTTTTTCACGTAGTCCCGCCCACGATTCCCTCTGTAAAAAAGAGGGAGGATTTCACGGTGCGCTGTCTACGTCGGTTAACTTGTAAGGGGAGATAGAGGAAAAAAGTTTATTGCAAGCGGCATGGCATGGCGTGGCACGCCTCGTGCAACGAGTGTAATCGAAAGAAGTGGTAGGATGGCTTTCAAAACGATATTGGATTATCGTTAGCGACGGGATATTGCGCGCGTGTCGCATGCCCGGCCACAACTTATTCCATGTTATTTTAATTCACAATTTTATTATCTTGTATATAATGGCGATATCACCCACAGAACGTTACACTGTATAAGCATAAGATATACTCAATTGCCAACTGTAAATGAACGCCATTTTAAAGAGATAAATTTTCCTCTCAGCTCAGATATACGACCTGTGAGCGTAATAATCCACCTGTTTATACTTTCCTCGGCTTTGTCAACGCAAAGTCTGACGCAATTTCTGCCGGTTCTTTGACTTCGTATACCTATATATACATCTTCACCTTCGTTCTTCCCTCCTTTCTTTCTTCCTTTCTTAATCATCTCGTCGCCATGCGATACGCGGAACTAAGGCCATCGAGATACGAACATTATGCAGCATTGTCCCCTGGGCGACATCTCATCTTTCGCATTGAAACAAAAAACAAAACAACTCCCCGAATTAAAAATAATCATTTGATATCGCGCAGATTTATACGCCCCCGTGGGCAGAAAGAACCCCCTCTCGTCAAATATCATAACCTCACGCCTTGATGTATAATGCCCGGTATTATAATAATCTACTATGGGGTATAACCGCTTCGTTTTCGCATAACGTAACTACCTGACTATCTAAAATTTTCATTTCAGAGAAACCGTTTTATATGAGAAGAAAGTTAACCCCCCGTTAAGATCAAGCGACAAAAGAAAATATCCCGCATTACACGTAGACTATTTGTAACGATACAGCTATAAACACGATGGCCGGAATGTGCTCGGAAGCGGGAAAAACCAACTGTGGTGTTATAAGTCACGCGAGCATAATCGTATGCAAACAGCCGCAAGATCCCAAGACGACTCGGTACATTCCTTCTCTCTTCGTTGCTGCAACTATAAGAGGGGAGTCTGCGGTGCAGCAGCCCCACACGTATGTATACATGTATATGTACTTTGGGATGTTGTATGCACGTAGAGATGCGGGTATAATACCCGTTCTGCGGAATAGTCTTTTATTCGGACATTGTTATGTGCAATTATCGGTCGACCGTGTACCAGGTACTTATACTTGGACAATATAACGAACTGAGGCAAATGAGATAGATGCGAAGATGAGATGCCGGGGTTATATTATACCTCGGTTCATTAGAGCTTCTGCAGGAGTCACGTGAAATGCTGCGGTCCGTCTGTACGTATATCAGGTACACAAGATATGCACACGTAGTGATGGTATATAGCTACAGTTTGCTCATGTGCTTATCTTATACGTAGGTATACACAAGTATAGATATTGTAGGTATCGATGTTACGGTAGTCCCGTCCGGTATATACGTACGTTTAATCGTATATATATACCTGGTCACGTTAGCACGGTTGCGATCGGTCGCGTTTGACTACACGTTTAGTCGGCCACAACCGCCTGCAGAAGCCAAACGGAATATGTAGAGGATGTCGATGCAGATTCTGCTACAACCTCCGCGCTAAGTACACGTTAATCTCATCTTTAATAATTCAATAAGAACTCGTAAGTAACGCCCGTTACCACTACGACCGCCCCATTAATCGGCGCAGGTGCATCGCGACCATAACTCCTTTAAGGTCCGTATAAGAGGATAATCGACGAATGAACCGCAACGATTCAGAAAAACTTCTTGCATGAATAATCTGAATTATACGAAAATCATCCACTTCTTTACAGCAGATCCTCGACGATGCGGTTCGACGAGGTTTAGACACGTCGGTTTAGGGGAGGTTCGTATAATTTTATACGATATTCAATCGTTCTTGGTGAGAGAATGATGGAAAATCTGTTAATTTGATGGAAGATTTTTATTTGGTAATTGGGTATATATCTACATACATTGACGCGTGTTAATTTTGATATTGAAAAACGGTAATGAGAAGGGGATTCCGTTACCCAACTAATTGCGGCTTGTCTTTCGTTTTATAATTCAAGAATCGAGTTTAAATTTCATTGAGTTTGAATCGCGCCCGGTGTGAACGTTGTCTGAGGAAAGTCTCTCGAACAATACCACCACCACTACCGGATGTTAATCAGCCTTTCGCGCTTGGCTATTCATAATTTAAGAGGCTTTCAAGGACTTTGGGAAAAGCACAGGCAACCAGGTCGCGCCCTTCTTCTACCGTTCGCGCACACCCCAAACACGGGGGGTGCTCTTCGTCCTTCTTCCACAGAGTGAAAACGTAACGTAACCGTTGGATTTATAGTGTGGCGCGCGGGTCGGTTTCCTTTCCTTGGTTTTTATTAGAGGTGTGATTTACTAGGCAGTGGTATTAATACCAAGGAAACAGTCCAGACCGTTGGGAACGACCCGGCAGGTCTCCAGACCCAGGGAGTCCCTGAACTCCCGGTTAAACCCAGTCAGCTGGACCGGATATATTCCTGCTCGCAAGTAAAGTAGACTCGTATCTATACAGGTATACGATGTCCAAATTACTCGTCGCCGAGCAAAGTGTGTTCCGATTGAGAAACGTAGAAATGTTCCCGTTCG
This sequence comes from Athalia cordata, assembly GCA_963932425.1. Lineage (NCBI taxonomy): Eukaryota > Metazoa > Arthropoda > Insecta > Hymenoptera > Athaliidae > Athalia > Athalia cordata. The sequence continues at coordinate 38,652,912 of OZ010625.1, read as the reverse complement.
CGAGATAGGTGGATAGTCGCTGGATGTCAGGGATTTTCGTATTATGAAAGGATGACCGAGCGAAATTTCGCTGATTGTAAATCGCAGTCTGATCATCGGGAGTTCGAAACTCGAGCAACACCAGCGGATTCGAGAAGCGAGAAAGCTTTTCTGGTTCCAAGCGGTTATATATTTTATTTATTTATTTATTTTTATTTTTTTTTCAAGTCAATTTCGCCAACAATCGTCAGTTCGACATTCTCACCGTTACATGAATAGCGTTCATTTTTCGCTGCAGGTTATATATACCTAGAGACATTTTCTTTGTCAACTGCTTCAAACTCTATGCAGTACCTCGAGTTCAGAGAACAAGGAAATAGCAAGTGCACAATCTCAACTCTCGGCCAAGTTTTCTTGAACAAAATCGACTACGTGGGACGCCCCTGCAGCAAGCAACTCCCATGTATAAACTCTCCCGATATTCCCGAGGGTATCTTAATATCGGTCGCTTCACTAGCACCTATACTGTTCCCCGAAAATGTACGCGTGTTCCAAAACTAAGTACATGTGTGCCCGTGTGTGTGTGCGCTTGTACGTGTTTCTATATAGATAAATTTATGTGGAACAGAAGCCACGTAGTTATATACCTATACCGTGGGTTGCAGAAGGCCGAGATTCCTGCAGGGGGCATTTAACTAGTTTTTACGATCACTCGTCCATCAGCAACTTTAACGATTCTCATCTATATATTTTATAAAACTTGTATCGGTTGCTCAGATATACGAGGATTTCTTCTGTAGTTGGATGCTCGTATGAACACACGGGCGTGTGACCGGAATTGAACTTCATAATATTGACAGAATTTCACAACGCGAGTGTGAAACTCCGCCCGGTTGCGAAGCGCGTTTAACTTCCAAGTCCCGCCGAAGTGGTTAACCGAAGATTTCTCACCGGGGTATAAATGATGTAATATATATATATTATATGACCCGTAAGGCTGTTAATTAGACGTGACCTGTCTTCAAGGATGTCTTCGCCGACTGAATCTGCGGTGAAAACCAGATTCGGTGCACGGTATAAAAGTTAGTTAATCGGATTCCTTCTCAAAGCGAGAGAGAGATGAACGATTTACCATCCTCATCCGCTTCCTTCTATCGCTTCATATATCATTCAACTTTATTTTATCTTATAGTTCGGCTAGTTTCTTTGCTCACGACATAGTTGCAGGGATAAATGCGACGTCGAAAGGCGGGGCTGGAGCCACGTCGCGCGCGGAAAAATGGTAAACTCACATGGTGTCACTTTACGAGAATGTCATTTATTTTCTACGCTAAAGACAGAAAACGCCTGGCTCGTCACCCGTAGCGCGAGTAGAAATTCTGAGACTAATGTAACTTGGTCGTTGCCTTCGGTGTACAATTTTGTAAGCAAATTATATTTCCTCAGACGACCGTTCGATTATCGATATGAATACGTTTATCTAACATCGTTGTGTACATGTTTTAAATCCGTTCATCTGCGAGTGCTCGAAAAATAGTTGATAACTGTCGAAGAGGAAAAGAAAAAGGCGTTACTTTTTCCACCGTTTTTAGTATTCTCCTCGTACGGACGGTGTTTCGCAGCATTTAATATCGTGAATATCAATTTTTCCGACGCCTCTGTACAATCAACGGTTGTATCAGCCGGGGTAGAAGAGAAAGGTGCTTTTTTTTCTAAATATTATTAGCCCCATTCGTATTCCGGTACCGTACAGGTGTGCAAAAACATCTTTCCTTTTTGTAGAGGGGGAGAAAAAAAATGTGGAACCGCGAAATGCGTCTCGTTTATGCAAGGCAAGGGTTGGTATATTACGAAATTAAAAAAGTGATCTCAATTAGGGGATCGGCCCGTTCTTGCGATGTTTCGTAACAGAATAAAATGAAAATAAATGATTGAAAAAAATACCGCCGCGGTGGTGGTTCCGCGATATTGTCGAATAAATGGTTGTTCGTTGTTAAAACATCATTCCAGTCGTAAAACATTAGTCACTGTCGTCTCGGAGTCGCACAAATTTAACTCACAAGAAAGTTAGAGGCCGTGGGTATGCTAGGCTTCTATTACGGAAACCTCAATTTGTATTCTTTCCATGCAAAGTGACAGTATGTGGAAGCAATCGCTCCTCGCCGACTGCGTTTTCGTATTACTGAAATGTTAGGATAGCCACCCCCAGTACTACCCTGAAATTCTAAACTCTATATTTACTTGAAATTCGTACGTGTTTGTAAATGTATATTTATATATAGCTATGTAGCTTTACCGATAGCTCGCATCTTCACGAGAAGTAGACGAGTTACCCTACATATTTCCAGCTCTGTCGTCTTGTTTGTTGGATTAATTCGAATCTCAGAATGAAGTTTGGACTTATTATATGGACCGCTGGACGTTTCTTGGAGAACGGGTGGTATTTTTCAAAACTATGGAACCATGGATAAAGAAGTCATATGTATACAGCTATACGATGGCCAGAACTATTAATTACGAGCCCCTGCAAGCCGGGTTTTCTTGACGCTGTCAAATTCAGGGGCTTAGCCGAAAGCCGGAAAAAATATATCCTAGCTTCTGCCGACAGATTACGAAGACCCTGGCAGACTAACAACGAATTCTACCGCAAGACCATAGCACCGGCATCGGCTACGAACGAGTCTGAACGCGAGAAACGTGTGCCGTTATACGGAGCTTGCGGAGTGAAGAAAATACGAAAAATAAATGAATAAAAAAAGAATTATAGAGAGAGACATTGAGTCAGATGCAGGTCAGGTTACCGGAGGCACGCGAACCGATGCGTTACCGGGGCCCTTGCAAGCATTTTCTAGAACTGCAAAACCATAAAATCATGGAAACTTCTCAGCCAGCTGCCGAGCACCACCGCCGGCCTTCCGTCTCGTTTAAATGAAAATTGGTGGGTAGGTGGAAAAGCTTGAGAATATTTGCGTGTAAAAAATGACGCTTCTCTCAGTAATTTTCTCCCACCTCCCGTGGTGTATTTAATCTTTTTTTTTTCTCCGTTTTTAATTTTGTTTTAATCGCTTCTCTGGAACAGTTTAGTCAAACTATTTCAGTCCTCGTATTTTTTGTTTGTTATTTTGATTCTGAAAAAATATTTCGGACTACTCGTCATTACGTTATGGGATACTTTTATAAAATGAGGGGTTTGCGAGCATCAGCGGATCGGGAGCTTCCGCCGCGTTGGTGTTACCGCTCGTTATCAAGTAAAATGAAAACAGCGTAACACTCGTAAAATTGACTTTTGAGCAAAGTAGTTGGAATTTGCACGAATAGCTGTTCCAGTGACGCGCAATGAAAACACGGTAGTGAGCGAGTTGACTCGCACCGCCGCACCCCCGCCGCGCCGCTCTCAATCTTGAGCACTGTTTCGTTCCCACGGAATCGGCGTTCACCGCTGCCTTTCCTTCCTTCGACGGAAGCGGGGCGACGCATCGCACACGAACAGCCTGCAGAGCTGCTTTACCATGACCTTTCCCACCCGCCCGCCAGTGATTCGGGGACGCCGCCGCGCCGCGTCGCGCCCACTCCTTTTCCGCGGATCAAAATCTTCCCTTCTCTTTTTTATCCGGGCTAAACTTGAGTCTGGATCCGAGAAAAATCCTGCACTAAAAAATTGTGCATTTGCCATTCCCCCATGATTTCACGCCCGTGATCGTACCTGGTACCATTGCTACTATTGCGCGTACACATCGAAACTTGCCACGTCCCATTGAACTTGCGATATCTCGGATATATCGAATGAAATGTTCGCCATTCTGGTACCGCTGCTCGTTTCGCTACGTGAAGTTTGATGAGCTGTGAGTATCGGTCACTGGGGACTATTCAGAGATTGAATTACGACTCGAGGATTATCTGAAGGCTATATACATTCGACCGCAAGCCAACAGATTTGGGTGTGTCAGAGTTGGATGAAGAATTATTTCACACAAAAAATTTTTCAGGTAGATACTGGTGATATTGTTTTATATGAATACGGAGGTGAATTCTCGTTTATTTCAGGTACGTAGTTAGAAATTACGTGTTTCTGTGTATATTTGAAAAAAAAAAAAAAAAAAGGGCGAATCATGACGTAATCGAATTTAGTGAACCGTGAGAGTGACTCGACAGACGAGTCGTTAGGGCGTAGCTTGATGTCAATTAAATTCCATGTAATTTAAAAATGTCACCAGCCAATTCAGAACCTTTTTACATTTCGCGCTTCCGGGATGATGAAAAAATTTACATTAAATTAAATAAGTTAATCAACAAATAATTATAAATGTGTAAGTACATTATATATATATATATATATATATATATGTACAATGATATTGTCGCACGACGTTAATAAATTAGGCTTTCGTTATTGACCAGGAAACTCTAGGGGGTGGTAAGGGGCGGTAAGGTAAAGACCAAATGGGAGATTGGCCGCCATTATCTCTAATAAGCAAGCAGCCCGCGTTGAGGCATTCCCAAGGGTGAATTCTTGGATGCTGGCAGACTACGTCTGTTTCTTGAGGTTCGAGAAGCTACAATCAGCTTCGTTGTCAAATTTTCTCTGGCGTCGCTTCACGAACAGAAACGTGACAAAATCGTTACAGGATATCGATACAGCTATCGCTGAAGTTTGCATTACCGCGGTAACGGAAAAATTATGGTTTATGGGTAGTACAGGTATACAGCGAGCGCGTTCAGCGGCGTCATAAAGGGCGGGGACTGGTTAAGTCGTTTGAGTAATATTTTTTATATTTCCCGGTATTCCACTTCCCGGCCGCGAAATTGCAGTCACAATTCTTCGGTAGACAGATATTACACGGGGACCAACGCGGGCAACGGCGAGAGAAAAGCCGCGCGTTCGAACCACGCGTCTCGCGATCAACGCGCTCAACGCCTCCAATTACATGGAATGCATTTAGCGGTTCGATTTAGACGGGTTCTCACGCATCTCTTGATTCATTAACACGCTCTGATCTCGTTGGATAAAAACTAATTACCCTGCCGAGTTTATCGTGGGTACAACAAGCCGCGACAACCAGCCTCGCTTGTCATGACCCTGTAGCAAAGCAGCAGCTTGGCCTATCCCTACTATAATCTCTTCCTCGTTCGTACAGCTCTTCTCGTGCCCTGCCCTTCTTGCAGTTCTCGGTGCTACGGAACAAACTCTACCTCTATGTGTGTTCGTATGTATAACCTATACCTATACACCAACAGGGAATGAACTGAGATAAGAGGACGAATTTAATATCGTGGATTTAGTAAACTGAAGGTGGAACTCCTTCGCCTAGTTCACGGTGGCGGTATAGTAATAAAGTCTATAGGTGACTTGAGCGCGTCGGTTCGCGTTTTCTCCCTCTTCTGGGATTGGCCTGGGGCCCCAATACCGTGATTCGGGTTCGGGTGATCCCTGAACTACGGTTTTACTTATATGGTGATGTATTCCGAGCGCACATTCATCTAGATAGCATGTATCAGGTTATCTCGTCCGACACCATGTGTACGACTTTTCCAGAGTATAATATACGAAGGGAGGATTCTTCTCCATTTCCTTCCCCGGCCCTCTTTCTTTGGCTCAACTCACGCCCTCGTATTCCAGACTCTTACCCTCACCGTATCCTCCCTTTTCCCCATTCCTCCCTTGTGATATAGTTATACATTATTCGATATTGCTGCATCACGACTTCGGAGACGATATTCTCATTGTATGCCGCAGCGCCGCACTGCACCGAAGCGGGGCAAGTACAATTCAATGTACAATGTTTGAACATTACTTGAATGCTTAATGAAGTCGTGTCTTATATTGAACAATGCCTGAAACCGTTCGCATCTAAATCCCCCCCATAAACTTGCTTCGCGTCTTCCACCCTCGCTGTGGGATGCTGCTAGCCTCCCGATGCTCCACAACTTCCCCCTACTCCTTTCTTTCTCTCGTTCTCTCTTTTCCCTCTCTATCTCACTCATAACCGGACGATCCTTTTCTCTCTTATTCGCCTACTTCTCCACTCTCCTAATACGTACGCATACACGTGCCCCTAGCTATCCACGCGCAGAGGTCCGACGACGACGACGACGAGGAAATCTTACAGGCGTGCTGCATTTCCAATGATTCATCTTGTGCGGTAGCCGTTGTAGTTACCATGCCTGAAAGCCTACCTCGACGCATTCAGCCAACAGCTAGCTCACCAACTAACGACTAAATTTACCGAGGTGCTTATTATCACCGGTAACGACTCTGCAACCGGCTAGGGTAGTAGATGTAATGTACAACATAAGACGTCAGACACGCGTGACACACGTGTCTGTTGAACTACGGGTAGATATATCAAGTTCACTGTCAAGAACGTCTCCTCCAATTTCTGTTACTTGCCTCTATACATACATCTCCACGTTCGAAGATTTGCGAAATTCATTTACATGATATACCCACACGGTACAATGGTAACCGAGCCAAAGCTAAGAAACAAGAAACGAAGCTGTATCGGTAACAATTAAATACCCCTTGTATCGAAGGAGAGTACGTCTCGCGTTACTTGTCATGGTAAGTAATTGAATCAGGCTGAATTTCTGTAACGAGGGCATATGGTCCTGAGGTGAACTTTCAATCGATACTTCACCATAGTGACCGTCATTATTATACATATGTCTACGGAGTAGACGAACTAACGCGCTTACGTTCCGTATCTTGACTCAATTTTCAAAAATATCATCGATACCAGACAAAATCCATTCGAGGAATGATTCTTCGTGACACATAAAACACGTCTGCTAGCTGATTTCACACGCCGATCCCTGCGTCCTGACCTTTACGTTTTAGAGGTCAGCTCGTCACTAATTATTACACCTACCGTTTGAAACGAGGTTAAATCCCAAATTAGTATTCGTTGTTCATGTTCTACCGACTCACTATTTCTGGACGGGAAGCTTAGAGCTCAACATTTTGTGCTCACCGGAGACGAGGTAATGCGGTTACCTTGTATCCGAGCATTATTTCCTGGTTCAATATTGAAACTGTGCTCCGCTACCGGCCATATATGACCCGTCCGATCTACCTGGTATAACATGTGAAAAGTGGTCGCTCTGCACACGTATGTAACATTTATAACGATCGGAACAAACGCACACGCGTTTACATACGTCCATCCGTATTGATTCGTATATGCGTGTTCCTATTCCTGTGTCCATATCCATAAGCAATGCCGGGCACACGAATGTCGGTCCGCTATTCCAGCACTGTTCCTGCGGCTGCTGTTTGCGATTCGACCAGAACTTCCCGATGTACAACCGAGGTTATGGTGTAACTCAGATCGACCAGACGACGGCGTGCACCCATGTAAGTTGAATACGTATAGCGACGTGTATAGAAAACATACGCAAGTACGTATCGCAGAAGTGCCGGTGGACTGGTCGGAGCCAAGTTAAGTGTCAACGTCGCTACGACGCGGATTGCCTTTGCGGTAGCTACCCGCGAATGAATAATGACGGATCTAAATCGCAGCTAACGTCGACGCAAGAAAAGAAAATAATAACGCATCTACGGCGAACGCCCACAGAAATATAAATATATCAATAAATCATCTGTTGCCCTGGTATTGTATATATAAAGTATAGAGAAACCCGTGTAAAGGCTCACGTGATTTTCTTCCGGGAGAAAAGAGGAAATATTTCATGTGAAATTACCGCGGGTATAAACGGGGTGGCCGTTTGTTTGTTTTTTTTTTTTTTTTTTTTTTTTTTTCCTTTCTGAGTACCTGCGTGTTATACGGTGTAGGAAACTACGAAAACTTTCAGAACAAAAAATTGTTTTTAGAAGCGCGGGTATAAGTTAGGTTGGTATGTACACTGCATGGGGGATCTAGTTTTGTCATCTCCTTGTAAAAGTATCCGCGGATCTATATACGTTCCACACCCTGAATTTTGCGGTGCAGGGGTATGTATAAGGTATGTAGGCACGTAATAGGTACGAACGTATATAAATCTTTCGGCTCACGCGTGCCTCTCGTATCGGTGTTACATCGGTTCCGTCCATTTTTCAATGAAACGGCAACTGTTAGTTGTAACAAATAGCGCTTTGTTCTTCGCGGTCGGTGACTGCGGTAACTATAAATATATCCAAAAAGTTTTCTCCGCTTCTTTAGTGAATCACAAGTCAGGCACTGTAGCTTCAAGTCACGTGTACGCGCACATATCTACGTTCGGGGAAAAAGTTACAGGAAAATGGACTTTGTTACATCACGTAATATATAAATCCTAAATCCATACAAAATGTCTCATTTTTGTCCGAACTCAGACGGAATGTTTAAAGAGTCCTTATTTGCGTGGTTGCTTTAAAACATCTCATTGATATCCACTGTGAAGATTATTTGCAAAGAAAAGAAGAAAGAGGAAAAAAAGAAATTCAATGGCGTGCTATATGTTTGAATAGTTGACTTCCCCTTTGATATTTTATTGTCTGTGCAAGCGTGTTATATCTTCGCATAATACTCTATGCGAACCCCCATACACTAGCAGATGAATGTAGTTACATTTATATATCGCCCCACCTCGTAACCTTCGCGACCGGCAGAATAGGATCCCTTGCCCTGCTCCGATCCTCGAGTACTTTACAACCGGTATCGTTGTTAAGACGACATTATCATAATACAAGGTCCGCGCGCTGCTTCGTCGATAGAGATGGAGGACAGAAACGAGTCGGTGAGCAGAAAGAAGCACGCGGAAACGGCAACAGTCAGTTCGTGCCACAGCTATAGACAAGAGCTTGCTTTTCTGCCTGCCAGCCTGTTTGCTGGTCGCAACGTTATTTTGTCATCGAGTTTTTCCATTTGTTTTTTTTTTTGTTTTATTTCTTTTTTCTCTCCCTTTTCTTTTTCTTCGTTTTTTGTTTTATCGAACCGTCACCAGCCGCCGCGGACGGAGTCGGGAAACCGACCGCAGATATCCACCGGGCAAAAACCCCGCTTGGAGGTGGAGAGAAGTTATTTGCGCTAGCTGAAAGACACAAAAAATACAGGAGACGCCTGGCGTCGTCACATACATGCGTGGTACTTTCTCATATATATGTATTATATAAATGTAATAATAAATTCCTGTACACGTATAGTATATACCAGTTACGATAAGCACGGAAAAGAGACCCGATCATATGGATCGGGTAGCTACGAAGGGGATTCATGCGTCACGAACTCTACTCATTTTAGCCGGTCATCACTAACCGCGTATTAGATCCGGACGTCTCAAATTGCTGGGATTAGGAAACGCGCACAATCAGAATTTCCATTAACTAGGCTGAGTTGGAGACGAGAACTATGCTGGGGAGGAAATGCTGCGGAGAGAGAGACGGAGAAACCAGAGTGCTGGCACATCCTAATCTCGATATTATCTGAGAGAGCAGAAACTAGCAGAAATCGGGAGCCGAGAAGCGAATCGTGACTTGTGTGGGTATATTAGGGTTGCTAACCTATATAGCGACACAAAATTTCAAATCCATACGATATCCTCCGTTAGGGTAGTAGATAACGGCGCGGTTTGATTGCCGGCAATTTCTGTACCAACTTATACTATTATAACATATACCGTCGTAAAAAAATATCAAACTACGTAGGTACGTATCCGTGTAACGTGCATGTATTCGCGAAATTATTTTACTCACTTTCAACTCACGTTGTTGTTGATTCACCTCGATTTTCTCTACCTATTTCATGACGCATAACGGCGTTATATATCCGCCAATCCGTTGCAGTTCAAAACCAATTTCATCAACTCGTTTCTACACCGTAAACGATTGTGATTGCCGCATTCTACCTCAGAGTTTTATAAAAATTTACAGATTATCGACTCTGATCGGTACCAGGCATATACCGTTTACATACCTATATACATCGATTGAACAATCAAAGACAAGCGCTGGAAATAATTTGAATAGTTATGAAGTGGAGTGAATGATTCCTTTTATTTTTTTTTTTTTTGCTCTCGGTGGATTCTATTTATGTATCTCGTAACTTCTTCGGTTGATTCTTTGTGGGTTGAAAATTTTCAGAATTCAATTCCTAATGAGTTTGTTTGTATAATTATTCGATTTGTCGTGGCAGCCTGCTAGATTTGGACATCGATGGGGGTGATCAATGTCGCCTGATCGCTTTTTACATAAAAGTACTGCGAGTGCAAACCGGTTGCGTAAGAATAATACCAGTCTTTTCCTGAAATCGAGTGAATTTCTTGTACGCTCTACCAATGGAAACACATGACTCGTGTGCGCCCTCGTGTTTTATAAGCTGCACAAAGCTACTAGCGCGAATATCTAAGGCAAATGTTTTGTTTCTCTATTTCATTTGACGCAAACTTTTGTTTCTTGGTACGTATGCGCCTGCCACTGATGTGAGTTGGAAGCTGTGCGTCGAGGCGCCAATTTCTACACGTATTTCACGACACTGAAAATAAAGTAGATTTTTCTACAGTCAACACCCTGATTTCAATTTTATCTTGATTCGGCTTTGGCAAACATAGGCTTTTCCAACATATACCTCAACACTTGCGCGACGCGATTTTCCTACGCGCCTTCCGAATATTTGTCTCTATCTATCGCGTCCTCGCTCGACTGTCTCTCTTGGTTCATTTAACCCTCAAAGTTTTCGCTATTTACCGTTTCAATCGGAAAATATTTACAAGCTCTTCCCATCGTGCGAAATATCAACAAAATATACCAAATTAATAAAATTACCCTCAACGCGAAGAAGTAATCATAATCCGTCGACTGTTTCGAAACAATTGTAATTCAACTGAATCTTCGTGAAAACGAAATTAAAAAAAATTTCACAGAAGTTCAATTAAACGCTAGAAATTACTCGAATAATAACGAGACGTACTCGAAGATAACGTGACACCGGACGTGCAATTAATGACCGATCGATCGCCTCTTGTCGCTCAAGTTTTCGATTAGCACCATGTCCTCGTCTCAGCGGATTCCTGAAGAGAGCGTTTGTAAGAAGGACCTATCGTACCGTGAAACTTTTACTTAAATGTGAACATTTCCTCATGCTTTACTGTTTTATCTTTTGTTTCAGGTAAGTACCCGTGACTGACTCATGCTCCTGGAAGTATAGGTATACCGTTTAGTAATGAAAACCAAGTAAGTAACTTATACGCCAAGGATTTTTTTTTTCTCCGACCATTGCGATTAACCGTATCGTGATTTTTTAACGTTCATATTTATCTATATCGGTGGTTCGCTTGATGAGAACTCGAAAAATATGTTCTTTCACAGGAGCTAGTTCTAACTGACGACGTGTTCAATTTCTACAGAAAAATCTATCTCTCTTAAACCGTTGAATCCTATTGAACGGGGCTCTAGAATTTAAGCACTTTACAATGTACCTATAGAACTGTGAAAATTAAAGTCCATGTTGTGGTGCAAACCTGATTCGGTACAGACACGCGGGTATAGAACTAAAGCGGTAATCGTGGGCGTGTTTCAAGATCCACGCCGATCGTCGTCGCGGTCTCAGGGCGCGATTGTAGTAGAGGCCACGGGCAAGGGGCAAGTTCGCGGTTATAGAACAACGGACATGCCCTGGGTATAGTTTGAAATACGTTCGCTACGTAGTGGGGTGAAGTATCTCACATACATTAGAAAGTTTCGAACAACTTTCAGCCCTGGGATACCCGGTACACCGATTGGTGCAGGGGAAGATGAAAAGGAGGAGGAAGTGGAGGAGAGAAGCTGCTCTTCTACATCCCTGCAGCAGCAGGTCCTTTCGTTCTCGCATGGGTAGTGCCAAAGCACCGCTACAGGAAAAGGGAGGAGAACCCTTGATCTTTTCTTATTGTTAGACGTAATCCACTCACGGTAATACCGGACCGAGTCATTGCCCGGCAAAGTCAAGAACCTCACAATTTACCGTGCATGCGGTTCCGCACCGCACATTCGTCGAACGAGAATCCTCCGCGCCCCCATCGTTTACAAATGAGATCGTCGATGCGGTAGACAATATTTTGCCCGATTGGCATTGCCGCTGCTACGATACCATGCCGTAGTACGTACCTACGATGCTGCCAGAGGCCCGACGGCACAATTCCCTCGTTAGCATGCTAATTTATTGTTGCATTATATTTTGAGCGGTACGCGATAGCTGGGATACAATTTATGCTTCTATATATTTTAGGATTTAAACGGATTACTGCCAAGCTTGCCTTTACGGTCCTCACTCAACCCGAGACCTTCCCTTCTACCATACGTGCAGTACATACGTCTACATATTACGGATAAAACCATTAGAGTCTCGAAATTAATCCCAATTCAAACGATCGTCGTATTTCAAAATAATTTGGAAATTTTTTTTCAGACAGATGTTTTTTGAATCAAGAAATTTAGTAGACACGTCGTGTATGTTAGAACGGGGAATGTTCCACATCACGGATTATTTACAAACTAGTAAATCATTTTACTTGCACATATTCCCGGGCAGAGAAACTTTTGACAGGGACTAGCTCTGATCTGAATGCTAAGTGCACTTTAGCACGCGCCACATGACCGGGTGGATACTAATTCTCTTAGCGAATCTCTCGGTTGTAGGGTCTATGTGTATATGCGGTGGTGGCGGTTGGTATGGACTTTTGGATGGTAGCCGAATCACGAACGAAAGGTTTCGAGCTAACGTGAGATTCCCCCTAGATCCGTATTACGCGTCGCACGCGCCTTTATGGCTTATAAAACTTTAATTTTCCTTACTGCTAATCTCGACTACGGCAGAATTCTCTACTTCGTTGGTTCACGAAAGCCTTTGGCCCTTGTATAGCTCCAGAGGTCCACCCTCCCCCTTCTCATCCTCCTCCTCCTCATCGTTCTCGTCTTTGCCTTTGCTTCAGCCTTCCACGAGGTTGACTCTCTCCCGGCTTTTCTAACATCGTCTTTTATTTCGTTCGCCCCGGTTCCTAGATTCCTTGCTTATCGCGCATAGAGCCCTAAATGAAAGGTAATAAGACGCGCTAAGGAATCATCTGAAGCGAAGCTAACGCCTTCTCATAGATATATAGATATAACTAGGAGATTCAAGATACCAGCTCAGCGGATGTACGCTGGGCACCCCGTCGACTTCCGCTGGGCGACATTTTACGAGCTCGTTGTATTTTTTTATATTGTACCGGCGTCTCGGCCCTCGAGAAATTGAATAAAACTAGAACATCAGCCTGCAGAAAAGCCTACCCTGAGAATGGTCAGGTGTGTTTGTTCTAAAAATGTCATGGCAAAGACGTGGTCGTTCGTCTGTTCTCTATTTCGGATAATCGGATGCTGAAAAGATAAACTTGAGCCACGTGCCGTATCCTTAAGAGAATAAATTCCGTGCCAGTGACTGTTTATCATCAACGAACAAAGTCGAATGATTAATGTGACAAACAATAAATCGAGCGACAGGCCAAGCGTAAACATTATATAAACCCGTTTCGCGTTAAACTTTATTTTTGAACGTGACATAGATTTTATTTATTCATTTTTTTTCATTCATATTTTTATTTTTTCTTAAATCTCAGATGTAATGAATTTATAAAATCCTAACTTCACCGAGCGTAGGATGCTACGCCACAATGGGGATAATAGTTTCAAATTAATTAAGAACATCATAACGGAGTTTGTCTACCGCCTCTTTGTTTCACTTCGTGTCAAGGTTAACCCACGCGGACGCTAGCATCAGCCGGTATTACGTCAGAATTAAAGAGTCCCGTTTTTTTCCCGGTGAGATCATCTGCACCTACTGCTCTTTACTTACGACTTCCGAATCAGATTCGAAATCTTACCCACCATACTTGACAAACTGGAATCCCCAGACGTTTTACCTTATTTGCATAAAAACGAGTCGTATAAGTATAGCTTTAATTCGCAGATCCAATGTATAAAATTATCTCGGAGTTTCTTGCTCCGACTGCGCTGACTCTTCTTTGAACCACCACTGGCCAATATCTTTACATAGCGGCTGTGTATCCTACGTAACATTTTGCAGCCTCGTAATCTTGCGCCACGTTCTCTGGAAGGCCGGTACTCTCCCTCTACACGACTATTGCTTCTATTGCTCCTGGCACTTTTACGGGCGGAGTGCCCTGTTTCGCAACAGCTAGCGCGCTACCTCCGATTGATGAAACGAAAATATAGACACGAGCGAGGACGAGAATCTCGTTGCGTTTTTATTGCCCTGACTTGAGAAACTCGCGCGCAGGACGGCGAGAGATAGAATGAAAAGAAAAGAGATGGAAAGGACTGGAATGGAAAGGAAAGGAACAGAAAGAAGAGTGAAGGAAAGGGAAGAAAACTATACGTTAGACGGACAAAGTACGTCCCGCGGAGTTGCCGGGACAGGGAATAAGGGGCTGGCTATTGAGTGGCAGGGCTTTAGCCGTTGGCGCACCAGCCACCGTCGACCGTCTCTTGGTCGCCTACTCAAGTAGATAGCCAAGTCGAGAGAACCAGACGCGCAAAGAGGGACGAACGTAAATAAGAATCAGACGAGTACGCACCGTTAAACAAAGCTCATCCCCTACGTACGAGGACTTTGCTCGCTACTCTTCTGTTTCCTCTTTATATTTTCCGTCACACCCTAAGTTTTTCGACCCTTCCCGGCTGCCCCAAGGCGACCATTCTCGTATAGGGTGGAAAGAACTCTTGAATAATGGTTCTTCGTCAAGTAGGTACTGTCGAATCGTTACGATACTTGATCGCGATAATAAAGTAGAGAGCGCGAGTTCTGTTGCTTTTCTTTTTTCTTTTCTTTTCATTCTCTTGTTTTACTTTGTACTATTCAAGGGAGGCGTACAGCGGCCGTTTGAGCAGATAGATTTTTCCTCAAGAAAAATGATAGCACCTCTAGAAAACTGTCGAGTTTCCTATTCCCCGAAACGTTTCGGCTTTCATCAAACATACAACCACATGGGCCTACTATTCACCATTTATTCATAGTTTTTTTTTTTCTCCTTTTTGTCAGCAAAAAGTCTGTTGTCCCCCTAAAAAGTTTTCGCCGTACAACGAAAAGACGGCTGGTCACCTCCCTGACTTTGCAATTGTGATCTAGAAACCTGGTGTACCTACTCCACAACTTGGAAGCATCCTCTTCAAGTTATCATACGTTTGCCTGAAGCAGTCCATATCGCTCGTCGATGTGTACGTGTATTGGATCATTGTGTATATTCATTTAGCTGATAGAGGTCTAGTATTTCAGAAGCCAAATCCTTTGAATCGCTATGCGTGATTGATTGTCTCTGTAGCCTTCAGCCGTATTCAGATTCTATGATCTGATTAAGATCCGTCATATCGCGGTAATCGGGAAGTGACGATTCCTTGTGACTACGAGCTCGTAATGAAAGTTACGTGATGAACCAAAGTAATGACGAATGGAATCCGTCAACCATCCATTTGTATCATGGATTATTGACCGGGCAACTGCGAAGTACAGCCAAGGGGGTGGCTGACGGGAAAAGGTGTATTTACGGACCTGGTCAAGAACACCGGAGCGAAATGGCGTCATAATCAAGAGAATGGAACTCGACAGTTTTCATTATTGTATCATTTCACCCAGACGACGATGCGAATGGACTTTGTTACGAAAGCGTTACGTAGCGCTTATGGTTAGTTGGGTACGATTGTCAGTCTAGAGCAACAACGAGCTAAGGACCGCGCTCCACCTAAACTCGCCCTGTGTTCCGGTAATATTCCGGCTGCTGACCACAATACAATGGACACTTTCCTCCACTTCGTCCCTCGAGATGACCAGTGATCAATAACACGAGCGAATGTCTTTGTCGTGCTCCCAACCAGGCATCCATGTATTACCTTACCTACATGCATTCACCCACACGTTAAACTTACAACCGACCCGCATCTACACGTCCACCACCATGCGTCCATATATCTCTATTCTTTCCCATTGTATACTTCTCTTTTATACCTACCGCCACCATTCTCGCAAATACTTATTACGATGGATAAGATATTGTGGCGTCCACCTACTGGTATATCTACGTCCCCGTCCCCATCCCCATCCCCGTTCCCGGACGTAGATATATACATAGGTATACCCATACAAACGCCACGTCGCACGATGGACCCGGTGCATGACACGGTACATGCGTCGCATAGTACTGGACACGACCAACACACGTTTTATATATACCTATAATCTATACATTACGATAAAAAGACTACAGAACTGTGAGTAGAGAACACGGAGGCTGAACTTTTCGCGGGCCAACCAAGTAGTGAGCCGAGCCAGGACTGAGAGGATCTTATTACATTTGAAGGCTTGTTATGGCTGATTATTTGTTGACAAGACGTGTAAATATTGGCATGATACCTGTATACGGGTCAGTGAATTTTTCCAATTCGAGTTGTTCACTCATAGGCATGTACCTACATAGCCATTGTATAGTATCTTTATACCATATCGTAAGCTACTCCATGGCTACAGTTTAGATAGACGGAGGTTAGGTGCGCCGGTGGTAGATAGCTTCTTAGAGTACACCGTATATTGTGCAACTATCGAACCACAAAGATGCGGCGGGATCGAAGAGAGGGATTGTGCTATTGCTATTTCATTTGTTTGGTGTTCCTTCGGGGTATTAGAGAACGTGCTGCTGGCTGGTGGAACGTGCTATCCGTGTAGACACCTAATAGAAGCAAAGCAATCTGATGAAACCAATAAGCGTGACGGAATGCGATGGAGTATCGGGAAGATCCGGAGGAGCCGAGAGCCATCCCCCTTTTGCTCACGGTCGACATCCAGGTCGCCGCCACGCCACACAGGTCGACGCTCACGAGGAAGTCTATAACCTCGACCAGGTCGTGGAACGGATGCTAGTCGACGCCCGGCCCGACGGACCCCCGATGTCAACGTGAGGCGTGACCGTCCTCGAAGGAAACAAAAACCTTCGCGACGAATTTAAAACGAATTAAACGGGTGGGCGACGCCAAGAACGGGCGTCACCATCCGACTCTTGGCTTCGACCCACCTCCTTTTATTCTAGCTCTTGTTCTTATTTTTATTTTTCCACTTCAACTTTTTCTTCTTCTTCTTTTCGTCTTGTCTTACGTTAATCCCACGATCAGCTATCTTTACGAACGCTCTAGCTGTCCGATGAAAGTTTTCCTTCTAGCTGCGTAGAATTTCAGAGACTAGGTGGACGTATCTGCTTTCCGTACCTACTTACTTATCTCTCTTACTCTTCGAGCTTCATTCCACTTGATTTCGCTTCATTCTGCTACGATATAAAACTCAGTCCCCGCACAGCGGCATTCCTCCGCGTCTCAGAACTTGGGCGGCTGTTGCCGCTTCCACGTTGTGTTTGCCCTGTCCTCTCGATATCACGGACTCTTGAACAGCGAGAGCGGACATACAATGGAAGATCGTTGCCCGTGCCTTCCTTATTTTCGTTCGATATACCCTCCGTAGTTGTAATCTCTCTTCTTTCCAATGGCAAAACATTGAGTTACGAGGAACGAGTTGTCTAGTGTGTTACCATGCGTCACCATACGTCTCAATTTCTCCAATTCACAATTTTCGTAGCTGTCACTAAATAAATAAGCCGACACGTCCCAATCCCTTCCCCGACCTGGCGTCCCTCGCTATCTCATCCCCTAGTAGGGTGTTCTACCCTATTTCATACCCTCCTGAGGTGTCCCTTTCGGCTCGAAATTCCTCACGAAAAGGTGGAACGAATTTTCTCGAAACAAAAGACGCTCGATAGCAGCAGCGTACTTCGTATTTTACAAACAACACCCCAACAACCTACCGTAACGCCCACATTCACTTGAACAAAGGAAAAAGTTGACGAATTCGAAAGAGTTTGCAAACTTTAAGTCTGTGGATTTCATGTTATTATGTATTTTATTTTTGCCCACCATCCACTCCCACCATTTTTTTTTTTTGTTTCTAACTGACTTGAGCCCGTCAACCTTATTACCGTGATTGCTTTACGATGTGATTTCGAAACGGTTGTCTTCTTCACTCGCACGTGGCCCGCATACCGTTGAATAATACCGAGAACAGGGAAGCGGTGGAGTAGAACCAGATATAGTCATGGGGGAAGAAGAGAAGGTTGACGGTGGAAGGCGAAGACCCGAAGAACAAAACGTGGTAGATCGATTGATCAGGTCTGATTGCTCTTTTAAGAATCTCATCCAGGCTCCTAGTGCTCAGCTCGCCCTAACTCACATCTCCTGCAGTTACTCTCTAGAACCGTTTCTGCAGTTGCATCAGCTGGAATTGTTTCCCGGATCACTTTATTCCAATTACAAATCTATCCTCCCCCGACCCCGTCTGTTTCAACCCCAGCCGGCTGATGCTGACCGATAATAATATTCTGTTAAACCTGGCAAGGCTGTACATCACAGGCCATCACAGGCCATCATGAACTCCCTGCGCGTACCTCTCTCCAGTGATAAGATCTACACGAGGCGTTAATTACCCGGACTACCGCGTTACACTGGCACCCGAGATATTTGCAGCTGGTTAAATCACAGTTATAAGATCAAGAGTAGGTCCGGCATCAGCAGCTGGGGGGTTTCTTTTCCGTTCAGAGGTATGCGAACTTCGCTCCTCAGTTCAACTGTAAGGAGCGCCTTGCAAGGTTTGCTGTTTTTATTTGCTCTCTATTTTCCTTTCCGTTTTCCTTTCGCTACCTTTTTTTCTGCATGTTTCCTATATGTATGTTGTGTATATAGATATATATATATATATATATATATACCTTTCTTTTTACGTTTATTTATTCTTTTCCATCTCTTTTCCTTTCTTTCTCTTCTCGTTGCCAGCATTCCTGTGAGATTCCGAAGTCCTTCGACTTTACACTCGGTTGCCTACATTTTTCCATCAAGTAGATTAATCTCGCTCGTATTGACTATTCTGAGATGGGTTCGAGTCACCAAACTTTCGGATCCAAACGTAATCTCGTCTGAATATAACTTGGCGATGGGATATATAGCTTAAAGTCACGTTCCATCAAAGTAATTATTATGTATCTTATACGCGTATACAGGCTTGCAGGTTTCAGCGTAGTCACGCAACCGTGTCTCGTTTTTTATGCTTTTTTCCTGAGAATCTTTTCAACTTAGATTACAGATAACATGTAGGTTTGACATGCGCCGAACGGAATTCTTCGCAGCCTGAGCTTTC
Source organism: Athalia cordata (assembly GCA_963932425.1). NCBI lineage: Eukaryota > Metazoa > Arthropoda > Insecta > Hymenoptera > Athaliidae > Athalia > Athalia cordata. The sequence goes on along the minus strand of OZ010625.1, from coordinate 38,633,767 downwards.
CCTGCGTGAAGTTATATTTATGGAAACAGAAAAAAAGCCATATTTTTCACTGTGTTTTTTTTGTTCGCGGAATCGTTTGAGTTCGTTAGATTCGTTCGTATCTTGAGTTTGTGTGATATGGGGATGATGATCTGCGTCTCCTGTGCTAAGAAACATGTTCCGTTCATTTTGATATCTAACAATAGGATGGCTTTTAGTTATTGAAAACTTCGAGAGGCAATATCTGACGAATGACTGAGCAAGAAGATTTTTCAATTGGCATCGCCGAATTCATTTTGACGTCCACTAAAACACGAGTAGAATGAAAATATCAAGGCCCTCCATGCTGAAAACGAAATTGATTTTCCGTCATCCGTTTGGCAGAAATAATTATACTTTGCAAAGTACATCTGCGAGATCTAAACTCGCATGGATCACAGAACGGTCTATAAAACTTTTTATTTCACTTCCTCGAATATTTAAAATTGGCTCTTTGACCTGAAACGAGATATACGAATATTGCAAACACAAAAGGCTGTTTCCGAAGTCTTATATTTTTGTTAGGGAATGTATATCGCACTCTTTACAGAATATTTTCTTCGAAATGATGGAAATTCGGAGAGATGCCAAATTTGATGGTAAAATCACGCGTGATCTTTTTTTTTTTTTATTAACCACGTGTCAGTGGAAACGAAAGAAAACGAAAGCAAATAATGGACGCGTGACGAGCGGGGACCTTCCTCTTTTGTGCGTGACGTTGCGTTAAACGTTGAACCTTGAACCGTACGTGCCCACTTTACGTAACTTTTATGACTTTTACTTTCCCTCAAACAATTGAAAACGTTTTCCTTCACGTACCCTGTGATTCGAAGATGAATGTTTGATTCGACACTCGTCGCTCTTTGTTCTATAGCTCTCTGTCATATTCACTCATCATCGTAGCCCCTCCGATTCTCCCTGCCCAATGAATAGCGATTGATGATCAGATTCCCGGCTTACTCAATTGCACAGCCATCCCATCGTAAACTAGCAAACATCAATGATCACGTAAACTGGAAATCAGGTAATAGGTTGCTAGGTAGTATACTATAAACCCTGTTCATTCAAGCTTAAGCTGTTTAATTATAATCAGTCAGATACCGTTGAGCCTACGTATACACACCCGCGGTTTGAAGCGGGTTCTGCACCGAAGCCATGAATCATTCATCTAAAATAATTCACTCGTAATGATGTCCAAGTCACAATAACATAAGTTACTTTGTCCCTCTGTACTGATCAAATTGATTGAAAATCAAAAGGGAAAAAAAAAGACACGTATAAAAATAAGAAAAAACTCTCGCTGGAGTCAAGGGGACGACGATATCCTTAATGGCAACAGGCAATTAGCCACAAATCACGGGAATGATGTACCCATACAAGAAGAATATATACGTATATTTCCCCGCTAGCGAAAGGGCTTGATCTTTTTCAATCGCACAGCTGCAGCGTAGATGACTTGGGTTTGGACTCGAACTCTTCGAGTACTATTGTAGTGGATCTCTGAGAAAAGAATGTACGTATCTGTACGGCAAAAGCTAGTCTGCAAAGGCCGACGGCCCGTGAGTTGGAATTGCGGAGAAATCGAGTCTGCCGGAAGTCAAGTACGCGATGGTTGAACCGTAGAAGAACGAGATACGTTGATAGTTTACAACTAAGCGCAAACAGCAACGTGCGCGGCTAAACGCGCCGGGGGAGAGACCTATTCAGTGAGTGACGTACGTTCGGAGTAAAAGATCGAGGGTAGGTACGAAGCGTCGCGTGAGACGGACGGATAGAAACTACGTGTACAAGATATAAAATCTATCAACTTCACCGAGGGAGTCGATACTTGAGGTAGCTCAGCTACCGCCATCCACTCTCAGATCCACTAGCTTATATGTATATGTAATCCACATTTGCAGTAGGTATAACACGACATGGGACACCATCGACCAAAACAGCTCCACACGGTTCTACGATACATCGGAGGCCACAGCAGCTAGGAGACCTACAGAAATGATCAAGCGCGGTATATGTAGATGGTTTATCGCAGCAATTACGGAGTTTGTCATTAGCGATTTCATCGGTTAACACGCATTGAAGAAATGATTTGAGTCCAGTTATGCGCGTGTACGTGTGGATAAATTTTGACTCGGGTATCACCGTATAGTCATTAAATAATTAAAGTTATTATTTTACGCTCGTAAAGGAGGCGGTTTGCCGGTGGTGCACCAGAGTCGGCTTGTCAGAGCTTCGCGGAATACGTCGAGGGTCATATAAAACTGGCTCTGCCAGAGTGTGCTGTTATTATAAATTCTCTAGGAGTAACTACGCGCCGGTATAAGTACGTGGTACTGGTACACGGAGGACTACTCGTGATAGCATTAAAGCAGAAAGCTAAGTGAATATACCGCAGAGAAAGGGTCTGCTGCACGTCATAACCGTATACGCTGAATATTAAAGATTTTTCCATTTCGAACACCATGGTCGCGTGAGGATCAGCAAATCTTCCTAAGGCTCCAAGCCTTGCAAGGTCAAGCCCTGGGCTACTCGCACTACCTGTCCATCTCTTAGGAATCCCGCACCGCAAACCATGTTATGCAACACCAAGTTATATCACGTTATACGTTACACCGCGCCTGGTGCAGAGAAAACCCCCAGCTGCTTCTGTTGCTGCTGCTGCTGTTAGTTATACGCGTCTTAATTGCACGTAGGCGATAGGTAGGTACTCTCATCTGATATTATCACGTGGCAGCTGTCAACCGGGTACTCTTATAGGAGAGCTAACGGGTGTCGTGTAAATATCCGATTTAAATGAACCCCGTGGCACACCATGAGAAAATTCCGAACCCCGTTATTAGAACTGTCGAGAGATTCATCCATCGAGTCGATGATGTGGACGGGTAGAAAAGCGGAGCGTTACTCGGTTCATGAAAGTGCGGTCGAAATCTGGCATTTGCGAAGGCGAATAATAGCCAGAGATAAATATCAGCTTATATGGAGGCGATAACAGCTCGGAAAGGATTGCGGAGTAATCTCTGCATGCAGTTAAACGTCGAGGTGTTTCTAAGCGTTAGCTAATAACGGTAAAGCTGCGTAACCGCTTATTCCACGTTTGCGATGCGTGCTCGTTCAGTATGCTACAGATGAGAGCATCCAATACTCAAGTTGCTTTACAGCACAGTGAACGAGACTCGCAAACAAACGAAGAAAAATACAAGCCGGGACTCTGACCTCCTGATTTACCTGTGCGTAGAAAACATATTGGCCGAATTCATTATCGCGCTGATTCATAAACTGCGGGTTCGCGTATGGGTATATTATGTACTTGCCCATATTCGAGACTTTTATTACACCGCAAATATACGTAGATATGTATGTGCGCATGTACAGATGGAAAATGTGGTTATATTTGCAACCCGATGTCTAGATCCGAGTCGAGATAGGCGCATGGCGTATACTTGGATTACTTCAACGCTCAGCCAAAGTGCGCGTGGGTGTGGAGAACCTCTCTTTCCTTCGTATCATCGCACGCACTCGTTATACAAACGCCAGCGAGCGCGCAACTCTTATATTCACCCTCGAGGCATTCGCTATACCTCGATGGGTTCGTCGGGTTTGTTTCTCTCTTACATTTCCCTCATTTCATACTGTATAACTGTCTCTTTTTCTCGGCACTCGCTCGGCCGCAAATCATATTCACGGAGCTCCAGCATTTCCTCGTCCGCTCGACTCGCTTCCGCCCGACTCCAACTCGTTTTGCCTCGTGTGGTTCGGCGTGTAAGGTACGGTATGTATACCTACGTTGTTCGTTGCAATTCACAGATTAAAATCGCGTTAGCGATGCAGACGAACAAAAAACGAGAGAGAGAAATAGAAGAAAAAAGAAAAAATATTGTAGGGAAAAAAATCACCGGTAATCTGTCGATCAACATTTACCGAGCCTTGAAAACTCCATTATCTCATTGTCAGAGTTGAACAGTTGCACTTCCCCCTGATGCTTTAGTGAGACTCTTCTGACTACGTCTTACATAGGGTAACTATAACTTAAGCGATGTTAGCTAACTACTACTGCTGCCAAGATCGCCTCCTCCGACCCTATTTTCTCAGCCCCCAAGTAAATTCGCAATCCCCCCCCCCCAAGCATGCCAGGGTCTAGGAATTCAAAATTTTCATGGGAAACGGCGCTGCAGAGTTCTGCAGGCCGACCATCCCTCGGGCGTCTGAACTCGTAACCGGAGGAAATGCCTGCGGTCGAGTCTACGCCACCCGCACCATCGTCTTTCTCTTGGCACTTCTAGCCCTTGGAATGCCTCTGTGTCGAAAATTCGTTACTCGACTCCCAAAACCCGGAACACGCCCTGGGCGTCAAACCATCCCAAAGTTCACCTGCTTACCAAACATCGAATATTAGCTCGTAAGCTTTGCGCTCTTGATACTTAGTACTCGTCTCCTGCTCAGGATACTTTGAAGAATGGAAGAAGACCAAAAACTGATCCGGTAAAAAGCCACCGACGCTTATCTGACCTCAGTCGAGATGAGAAACCGCTATTGTCTATTGGATTGCGGTCACTCCGTGGTACGTAGCGAAGTCGATTGGTCGTCAGGTTTATCCATTACCAAGCGACCGCTCCTTTCATTGACCCGTACCTCACCGTTGATTCACCTGGGGACCATCGTCTGACCGAACATCCTGTGTATCAGTTTCCCTGGTAAATAGCGAATAGCCTACATATGCTCGTCTTCGTACGACAATGTAAAGGATGTCCCATTTCAACTGACTGATACGATTCATACGTGACCGTTGCCCGCGATACAAAAATAACCTTTCGGATAAAATTCTTTCCTTTAACAAAAGAAGGACATATATTTTTGCCATAAAACGCCCCCCTGCAGCAATCTCTTCTCAAGTCGTGAAAAACTCTGTTCAGACGATCACACTCTGAGTTATGAAAAATCTTTTATAACTATTCAATTTGAAAATCTCACGTCAGGTATGGCAATCTTAACAATACCACGGTCCTCACAAGTCGATCACTTTCTTTTTCACATTAAAACCCTCAATAAATTTTTTACTTCAACTCTTTTTTTTTCTTGTTTTTTGTCGACGACGTAATTCGGGGAAAAAATTCTTTAGCAGAACTCGTCAGGAAATATCTAAACCGTGGCACTTTAATTTATTCTTGTACCGAGCGTGCAGTTCACGAACATATCGTATCGGTCAATCGAACGCGGCAGCAGCAGCAGCAGCGGCCACCTATAGTGCAAATGTATACATATTTACAGGGAGGAATGCAAATTGCAGTTAGATCGCGCGCGATGCCCGCGGTGTCGGAACAGCGGGGGAGCTGTCTGCTCTGGCAACTTGCTTTTTCTTGCCTCACCTCGCCCGCGATATAACGTGTAAAAATAGCGCGCCACGAACGACAGTATAAGCCCCATATCAGACACGTTACGTACCCCTATCTATGCAACGCGACATGTAACCGTCTACACATTGCGAGCGCACGTCAGCGATAACTTTTAACGGATCCAGGATGCCGAATCCGAATTCCATAAACACACACGCACATTCACAGACACACGCCGAGATACACTTACACCAAACCGGTGCGAGAAGAGAAAAAAAAAATGTGGGGAAAAAAACTAGCAAGTGAGGGGGATGGCGGGGGATATGAAACACGAGTTCTCGACCGAGAAAAGTATTCCAGCGCGGGTAAAAATGTTCCGTCCAGAGCGACGGAATTCTGGGCAATTCACGTTGGGTTAAAATAGCAGGCGATTTTTGGAACCGGGTGTTAAAAATGTCCACGTATCTAATTCGTTAAAAATTACTAAAAGAATAACTTTTTGAAATAAAAATTCAACACACGTGCGCAGGAGAGTGTCCGCTTATGCTGTCAGCCCTCCATCCACTTCACAGTTTCGGCAGCGTCGCCCCCATTCCTTTCTACGAATGAATGTGTACAACGGGCCTTGGGACCTCTTAAAAGTCGAGACTCGTGATTTTCACCATTCTCAAGTGATTCGTTTGCTCGATCATACGTGAGTAGGGTGCGCAGCTAGGATAAAATAAGGGGATGAAACGGTTACGAAATGGTGCGTGAAATTTGCCTCTCGTCGATTAATCCTTTTCAGATCAAGGCCAACTTTAAATACGCCGTTTATTTATTTTTTGTTTTTTTCAAATCCCAAAAGCTCACCCTAATGACGCTCTAAATATCTACACATTATTCCGTACTACTGTTGGAAACGATGCGGCTTTCACGCGATGATTTTATACTGCAGGTCTACCTAATTTTCAGTACGGCATATACTCATACATGGGTATACATATACCTGTATATATAGTCCTACATAACGTGGCGACTGCACAAGCCAAGCTTCACAGCTTTACATAGCTTACAATTATACCAGCGAAGCCCTGGAAATGCGCGACGTTTAACACGTAATTCACTATTCCACCCGCGCGGCACTTCTTTCGCCGCGTTTAGCTTTACGGAAATCAGAGCTAATTGGGCCTGTTAAACGGCACTTGTATACTCAACCAACTCAGCTGCGGTTGAAACAGGCAACATAATTTAACAACAAAACATAACCAAAGCGATATAGGCTCTTTCACGGTTTACAGAGGACTAAAAATTCATTGGTTTAATTTGACCACCTAGAAGGCATTTGTACTGCAAACGATATATAAGAATAGCCACAGAGCCGCTGGATAAAGACGCCAAGAAACTTAGGAAAGACTTACATCAAACCGCGATATCAAAGTAAAAACCATTCTGTGTCTCGCACTCGCGAGTTTTTTGTCCCACGCCGCGTACACCGCACCGAGAAACGGCATCTGGTCAAAATAATTCGCACGATCGAACATCCTCCAAAATAGTATCCGTTTGTAGGTCAATGTACCGTGCGACCGTCAAATTCGGGTCTTAATTAAATTTAGGGCTATGTCATGTTTTATTAATAGTTGATGAACACGTCTTTGAATATTCATACGGTTAACTGTTATACGAGAAATGAAAAAATAAAAAATAAAATTCAAGATCGGAGATAGACGCGGATGGGTCAATGGATTATTAACATGGAAAAGTCATAAATCGAAAGAATAAGACACCGTTCAGCGAATCTTTCCAAAAAATTGACATCGCAGGTGAATGGGAAGTCTACCTGGTAATAACCTCGTTACCGAATCAAATTAGCATTATCTACAAAACGACGCCATTGATGAAGTGGAGATGAGATCATCGGGAAGGTCATAATCGCCCATAAAAATCTCTAATGAAACTGCCGCAGGAACAGCGACGAAATGGGGAAAAAATACCACTATGTGCCTCCCTATATATAGCTGAGTGTAACCCACGTTTTCAATTATACACGATGAACCCTGACATCGTAATAATTATCTCCTCGGCCCGTTACTTGAAATCGTCGGTAAAACCGGCGTGGCGCCTGCAGGACGCCAAAGCGAGGAGCTGCTCTTATACGGAATGACCGCAAAGGTTTACCGATCGCTGCTACCCCATCTCCGATAGTTAGCTCGAGCGTGATAATTACATGATTTTCCGTGGCTTAGTTAAGGGCCGCACAGTCCTGCCGTACCACCCTTCCTTTCTCTTCCCCATTCGGCTGCGGGATCAGACATTAGGCGTAAGAGGCTTAGAGGAAGAAATTTACTTCCAAACCCCGCTGGCTAAGGCTACGTAACCCTTAAGCTCATCGCTTCTTCCCAGCCTGACGACCAAGCGAGCCCATTGCGAACGGTAAGGTCGAACCTGATGACGGGCAGAGTTCAGGGCAAGGATATATACCAATTTCACTTCGATCTGTTAGCTCTCCAATATATTCCTTCCTTTGCACCGAATCCCACGACTTCAAGGTTACCGGATAAAAATCTCATTGTCAGGAATAGAGAAAATCACCCAGTGAATTCAACTGTTTAAAATCTTATTCCCTTAGCCTGCAGGACACCCCGAGGATCTCATAGCCCGTTGATTTTTGTAGCGATAATGGGTATGGTAGTCTTAAACCTGGTGCACCAGGATACGGAAGAACTTGAAGAGAGTCACGCCGAGACTTGGGATAAGGATAGCTAGCGCTGCGTTAAATGACGCTGAATTATCTGTCGCTCCCCGTTCTGAAGATGGACAAGAGAGTTAACCCTGAAGCGAGTCTCGGATCCTCCGGAGTTCACCGGTCGTGCACCAGCGGATAGTTCTCGACTTCCGTGGCTACGGTGGCGATGTCCGTGATGTTCGCGTTATCTTCGTACCGAGTGTGTGCAATGTGCATATATTTGCAGCTAGTTCGCCTGCGCGTTACCTCGAAGTAGTTCCGTTTTCTCAGTGTTAACCCGCATAGTTTGGTCTTCTGGAGTCGATTTTGCACCGCGATTTTAGAGACCGTTAGTACAAGAGCTCGAGCTCAAGGACGAGATGATCTCACCGACCCAACAAAACCCGGACAAAATCCTCCGGAAAAAAAGAAACCGCGAGATTCTCGTAAAATTCGAAGCCGAACCAAACTCTCGAAGAAACTCACTACTCTTCTTCCTTCGTCCTCTTTCTCCCCCTGCTCCCTCCTCCTTCCCGAAGAATTATTTCCCCGATGTATCACCAGAACGGCGCAGCAGGCGTTTTCTTGTGTTCCCGGAGATTCTTGGATCGCCGTTACAACGCATGGGGAGGTTTGTTCCTATACCTTGGGTATCGCTACCGAAATCCCATCGAGACACGAAAGTCCGATCGATCCGCAATTCCCTTGCCTACACAAAATATCCCCAACTACATCTCAGCTTCACCTTCGCTACACATAATATGCTGCGACTTTATTCAACAAAACGTCGATGTATACGTGCAGTATCTATTTGGCTATATGGGCAATTCCACGTGAAACCGGACAAATTTTGACTTCGTATTTTTTAAATCGATCGAAACTTTTTCTGGGTGATATATGCACCAAAAAAATCTACACGTGTTTCGGCGTTTGTCCAAAATATTTTTTTTTCAAAAGTTACAAAATATTAAATTTTCTTGCAAAATGAGCGCCCGGTAAGCTTCAAGATTTAATATCTCCGGTTCTATTTGTCGTAGAAGAATGTTCTACAGCGCATTTTAAAGGTGAAAGAATAAGCTTTCAGACAAAATTTTGTTAACCCGGAAATCATCGCAAATTCTAATTGTTATTAACAAATTAAATGTTTAATGATTTTTCACCATGGAAAGAGCCATTTTTAAAATTCTGAAAAAAATATTTTCGGATACCTTATTTAATTCTGAATAGAGAAAAATTTTCTTTTTCATGGAGGTTTGATGGAGTCTATTTTTTATTGAATTAATTATCAGTCGCTGCGTCGCGCCGCGTCAAATTGCACCGCTCTCGACTCATAGCGTAGCGCCCGAAAGCGCCTCGATCACTTCGGAACCACTCGGATCCCATTCGGGCGCTATGCTATGCGTCGAGAGCGGTGCAATTTGGCGCGGCGCGACGCAGCGACTGATAATTAATTCAATAAAAAATAGACTCCATCAAACCTCCATGAAAAAGAAAATTTTCCTCTATTCAGAATTAAATAAGGTACCCGAAAATATTTTTTTCAGAATTTTAAAAATGGCTCTTTCCATGGTGAAAAATCATTAAACATTTAATTTGTTAATAACAATTGGAATTTGCGATGATTTCCGGGTTAACAAAATTAGTCTGAAAGCTTATTCTTTCACCTTTAAAATGCGCTGTAGAACATTCTTCTACGACAAATAGAACCGGAGATATTAAATCTTGAAGCTTACCGGGCGCTCATTTTGCAAGAAAATTTAATATTTTGTAACTTTTGAAAAAAAAATATTTTGGACAAACGCCGAAACACGTGTAGATTTTTTTGGTGCATATATCACCCAGAAAAAGTTTCGATCGATTTAAAAAATACGAAGTCAAAATTTGTCCGGTTTCACGTGGAATTGCCCATATAGCATCGCAATTCATGTTACATTTCTGTAATTTCCATCAGCCGTACCATGGACGGTTGCGGAGGTTGTGGACTCGATTAAGTCGTGGTAAATTAACCAATTCCATTGACGCTGTGTATGCGCGTGCGGTGCACATTAATTGATGTTAAATAAAAATATTTGCAGCATGTGATTGACGGTGGAAATGCGATGGTTACGCCTTGGAGGGACACCAACCGTGTCGAGTGCCGATCTGGAATGATTTCTTTTGATGCTCGTAACACGATGCGAACATGGGTCAGTTGGAACCAATTCTCGACGATAGATTCTCCTGACAGCTGAGAGCGCGAATGAATTGAGATGTTGATTGCACCGTACGCAATCATTCTCGTATTATTGCGGTCGAACGATCTGGATGGACGAATGAACGCGCCGACGGCCTCTAGATATGTTCGTTTTGTTTTTACCAGCGAATGGATTATCAAATTGAATCTCTCGCACGTTCTTGCTTTACTTGTTTTCGTCTTCTATACTCGCCAGGCGCCGGAACCTGAATAAACCTGATATTAATCTTATGATTAATAAATAGTCTCTAGTCTTTAGACAATGAATTTCAATCCACGTCAAGGGATATCGGATTCCCGGGAACTTTCTATAACTAAGGTTCACGGAACAGCTAAAGCACTAGCTATTACCTACCCTATACCAGGTACATATATGCCAGCTATAACTATACGCTCTTTACTTTTATCTCGTTTCCGAGAGAACGAAAATGTACGTACAGTGCGATTGATTATTACGAGCTGCGTCTGCGTATCACAACGTAATTTCATCCGTATTTAATTATACGTTTTTTTAATTTCAATTTTTTTTTTATTCTTTCTTAATTTTTTATGCATAATCAAGTTCTATAGAACGTCGAATATCGGTGTTGGTTGTAACGATAAAGTCACCCTATTAAACGAAATTGGACCGTTAGAGTGTGTCTTTATAAAATACGAGGAGAGTTATACCGATGACAGGTGACAAATACTTTTAGAGCCAATTTCTTTAATAAATGATGCCATTATACATGACCGAGGAACGATAAAAAATTTGCGTAAAAATATATTACGTTCTTTTCTTAGATGAAATTGGATATTTATAGACGATAGGTAGATACGTCACGTTCTTGCGGATCATTTTATGCCAGGGACCTTGATAACTCGTTCGATGTATACTTCCGTTCTAGCAATTTGCACGACAAAAGAATATCTTCAAACCACATGCCGATATTATTAAGGTTTTAATATTTTTGCTATATACGTAGAGAAGAATATTAATGTACAAAGATTGATTAATTTCTCTTCACTCTGGCCATGCATTGAAACGCTCTCAAGAATATAAATTATATACAATATCCAAAGCTCTCCGATGTGCAACAAAAATAATTTTTCCTATACTCTATAGTCTCTATACCATATCGTAAAGGTATTACTTTTGCTCAATTTTTCAACCCGTCGGAGCAGATTTTAAAATTACTTTTAAAAGCTGAATGCACCACTCTAGCAACGCGCGGTATTTTGTTTTCGAATAGAGTAATTCGTTCAAAGGAAAAAATATACATCGGACACAAAGTTTTTCAAAGCTTTATGTCGAATGCACACGTACCTGCCTATAATGATGCGCAGATAGTGGTTAAGAGTATGATATTTGCGCAAGGTAAATTTTCGAAAATCCATCTTGCTAATTATGGGAAAACTGTTCGATCTGAAACTATGCCTATGTAGCGGATCGATAAGGTCGGATCAGTTATTTGCAAGTACTCAGGTATAACCGTAAGGTACAAACGCGAGTTTACGTCCGACGGACGAGCGGATAGATGAACGGACGGATAGATCTCTCCGTGGACGAACATCACTCGATGCAGATTGCAGGTGTAAGACGTGCACGGTACGGGAGTAGGTAGTATCCCCTATCCCACCGATTGCAGTAAAGTTGTAGGTCGCAACTTATTATCCGGTTTTACCCGATCGATCTGAAAGATTCCCTCCAACGTATACCGTAGAAACCACCGTCGCTTCGATTAAGCGTCAATAATTCAATCGATCCGCGCGTATACGATCTTCAACGCAGGGTCGAGTCGAGGTCGTTCGAAATATGAGCCTACCACGCTACGCGCGTCGTTGCATGCTCGGTATCATCATTACTGACGTATTCAAATCCATTAACAGTCTTCTTTTCTTACTTTCTTTCATTATCGTCTTTTTTCTCTTCCTTCTTCTTTTTTTTTTTTTTTCGAAGCGAAAAACCACCGGAGGGTAAATTATTTTTTATTACATTACCGCATGTCTAAACTTTCCGCTTCACTCGTTTTAATAATACGACGAGGTTTATTTATTTTTAGTTTTTTATCGTACTCCCTTTGCGTAGGCTCTTTTTTTCGGAGTTGAAAATCTCAAATATATTTTATTCTGAAAACAGTCACATCCTGTATGAGGGTAACGATGGTGATTGGGTTTTTAAAAATTAGATATTCTCAGATCGTGATCAAACGGACGATCAGATGCGGTCCGTAGCCTCCACAGTGAATGAGATTAATTTGCGATTTGACGAAAGAAAAAAGACGATGACAATGAATTGGGAGAAAAGAAGTTTTTAAACGGAACGTCGTACACTAGTCAAGGACCTCTCTCAAGCGTTTCATATAAATGCTGAGTATTGATTGTGATCATTCGAATCTTTACAAAATACGTGAATACCGATCAGAGCTCCAATCGTTCAAATCAAATATAATAGCGGTAGCCGTAGACCCGTAGCTAGTGATAGATATGATAATAATTGAATAAAAACCCGCATTCGTCTCGCATGTACCCGTAGAAATCGCCGATTTACTGAATAGCCGAAGTAAATTTTGCGTACATTTTAATGACTTCGCGGCATTATCGATGGGCATAGTATCTTTCGGGGTCTAAAATTTCAAACGATGACCACCCAGGTCGACGAACTTGCTTCGTGTTTCTTTTACGTGTAAAAAACAAAACGCCGTCAATTTCGCGGATTTAATACTCTGGGTCGTTTGTTCTGCGGTATCTCATCTATGGCTAGTAAAAAACTAGGTATGTATACGTGAATATAAGCAAGTGGCTGTGCAAAGAGGCGTGTCTATAAGCACACGTGGAAGTCATGGCGCTAAGCTCGTTTCGCGGCACGTGCTGGCAACCATGAAAACTTAATTATCGTGAGCTTACCTTGTTAAAGCTGGAAGAGATCTTTCGTGATAATCGAGGTGCAAATATTTGTTTGGAAGTTAATTCAAAGGTAAGCAATGCGGTAAAGGGTTGAAGGTTGGGATTAGGAGAAGAGAAAATACATTCGATCAAAGATGTTTTTTCTTTTTCACAGACTGATCTAATGAGTCCAGGCTACAGGTTAGCCGTAAAAGGTACATCTATACTTTAGAGAGCAGGGTAAAAGATTTGCACTATAATAATAACATTGACGTATGGCTTTATTTTGCATAAATAAACAGCCAAGATTTGCAAAAGGTCGCTTTCCCCACGCCATATTTCTATTCGTTAAATCGTAAATAACTAACCACCTGTATATTTGTCAGAGAAAAACAGTTAACCTTGTTGAGAAATTACGAGGTAAAAAGGAACGAGGGACTTTTTCATGCGATATGTACAGTGTTGTTGGGACCTATCCATACCCATTCACGTCTTTTGCGCTCGACCCTTCAACCGTACAAAACTCCCAGTCATGAGACGATGTTTAACTTTCAACTACGGAAAATTGCACGTAAAGCAAATCTACCGCGTGCAGTAATCGGATCGTTCGAGTTTCCGATGCATCGAGTCGATATGCCGATTTAGTTTCTTTGTACTTGCGCAAGGAAACAGAATTTCCAGGTCACTTGCGGCTCTTCTCTGTATACTGGAGCAATATTTACTCGTGATATTTTGATCCCCAGAGATAGAAGTGCTGGAAAATCAAACGCCGAGATTTCGCCAATGCTTTTCGTTCTATTTCAATTATTTCGGTTTTTTTCTTCCAAAGTAATATCTCTTTCTCTGTCTAACCACGTGTGTGTAAAATAACCTCGAATACGGCTGTTCTTATGAGATTACGTCTAATTCTTATCAAATGCCTGGGGTATCTTCTTCTCCCGTGTGTAAAATGCGAATGAAAGAGCGTTTACAGCACTTGCTAGAAAAGTTTGATGAACTACAGTCTAAGTTCGTTCGATATAAATATACCTATACCTATACCGGAAGTTTGCTCCGAGGGAATTGTGTAGGTCGCCACAAGTGTATATCGGAAAGTAACTTTGCGAATGAGCGAACCTAGTAGGCAACGAATGGGTGTATATGAGGTAGTTGGGTATAAGTACGGTCGAAAAATCGAGAACTGTAATCCGGTCGCGCACCGTTTGTTTGCTCATCGAAGGCGATCAACGGTCAGGTTTACATAAGACTGATCGTGACAATTAAAGACGTCAGTGGGACACGATGACGATCGAGTCGTCGCTATTACCCGGGTTGGTATGTATAGGTATGCACATATCGGTATGCACTGTTGAAAAAAATATATTTCCGAATGATTCGTGGATTAAGGCCATGCGAACGCATTGCTATGCACGACCCGAATGAAATTAGCCAGGCAAAAGTACTTTGTACAGTTATGCGTCGTTGATATGTGGGACGAAACGTGACTCAACGAGTCACGAATACCCCGAAGCTGTGTGGGTTTCGTACGACGAGCACCTCGCTTCACCAGCTTCTTCGATCGACCGGACAACGGTTCTCCTTATATTCCAACCCATAAAGACAGGCAGCGGTAGCAACGGAAGCAACAGCAGCCAGCAACCTTATTCGAGAGAACCAAGCGACGCGATGCGACGTATGTGTAGGTAGATATGAAATGGAGAAGAACTTTAACACCCTTTTTTTATAACCCGAATCAATCCTGCTCAACTCACATCGCTCCCTGCAGATTCTCGATCGTGGAATGTGAAACGGAGAAAAAAAAAGTAAAAAACTTGGTACATCGGATTTAACGTTCGACCCTGTAGGTATTTTAGGCTCAAAATCGAGTGTAACTACCCCGTTAGTCTGCACACACTTGCACGAATGTATTTGATTCGATTCTTTGGAACTAACCGTTACTTTTTTTTTCTTTTTTCTTTCGTTCTTTAAATAATCCCAACTGCATGATGCAGCACGTTACCGCCAGTTACCTTGCTCGATAAAACGTACGTACGAATTGCAGTTAACCATTACCCGTACTCCTCTGTTGAATATACGCGTATGTATAAACATGTGTTCCATTAAACGTTTGCGTCAGATCGTGTTATGTTGCCGTAGCACGGTTCAAAGAGGCGCGTTCAACGCTCTCGTCAAAGATGCTTGCGTAAGGCAGAACCTTTTCCCTGTACCAAACTCTAACGAGCTTTCAGTAATTACGTAATTGAACGTTACGCGGTAGTTTCCCGGTCGAGTATATTACATGTATATGTCATATGACTGCACACACACGTTCGTACGTACCTACGTATTTATAGGTATATATGTACAGTGTAACCATCACATATAGAGACGTGTATTCGCGTATACAAAATTGGTGCCACGCGGTAACCGTGTAGTAAGCTAGGTCCAAACTTCCTGGTCTACCTTGACCCGTAAATCACCGATTGTGGTACTCGGCCTGGATAGACGCCACCGGTATACACAAAAGCATGCACGTTCTACCCCGTCACGCGTACTTCTAGTTGGTAGAGAAGTGTAGTGTGGTGTATTATACACATGCTGGTTATACCTAACCAAACGCTATTCAACCTGCAGACTCGTACAGACCAGCGTGGCTTATAGGTGGAACGGTGTCAAGCACGGTTGCGACCAAGTTACCAACCCACCGAGGCAACTAAGAACTAAGCAAGTTTCTGGGCAAAGGACTCAGCTGGGCCACGTAACAATTCTCTGGATGTACATGTATGCACCTATACAACTTCCTCTATTCTTGATGAAAACACGAAACCACGCGTTTCGGTATTAGGCGTATATACGTGTAAAGTTGGAAACCCAGACGTCTACCGTAAAATAACAGTGTAGATTACACCCGTAGACCTAGGGTAGGTATATAAACGGTCGGTGTGTATCGAGGATAAAGAGGGTGCCTGATGAGGGCAGGGCGTACCTAGTACTTTTTGAATAGGATAGCTGCGGTTTGTGGCGGTTCTTCGTACCTCAGCGTTGCAAGAAAACAGCGGTATTTCTGCCGGGTAAAGATACACGTACAGCTTGGTGAAAGAACGAACGAAGTAGGAAGCGAGTGCCTTGGGGTGAACGATAAGAAGCCCGCAACCAACAGTGGTGCACCAACAACATAAGCAGAAACATCATAGCGTGGCAATTCTGACTTCCATTTGCCTTGCCGGAGGTCCCGTGCAGCGGGTTCTTGGAATGGAGAGTTTGCATGCCCGAAGTATATATAATATTTCGTCTGAATATAAAGAAAGAATGGTAAAAGAAAAAAAAGAATGAAGGAAAAAAGAAGAAAGTTTGAAAATAAAAGTAAAAGGATATTCGAAAAAAATATTTATGAATGGCTTGACGCAAAAGAAAATCACCATCTCTTTGAAAAGAGGGACGGAGGACGACCGGGAAAGTGGGCGCCTCTCGAGTTTTTGATATCCCCCTGGATCGTAGGACTTTCCATGGCGCCAAATAGCAAGCCTCGTTTGATCGGCACAAAGCGGTACATCGAGTGGTAAACTCGACAGGGTACGATGCAAAACAAAGTTTTCATAGCCAACGGGCCTCTTCTCACAATCAGATCTACTTGACTTTCCTCGAACGGCGTGGCGTTCTATTCGTTCGGCGTTTGGATATGATACCACACTGTAGTGTACCGCGAAACTAATTACGTCACCATCGACGTTGTCGTTGTAAGTCTCACCACGTACCGAGTATTTTCAATATATCTGGTACACGATGTACGAAGCGTTAGTATGTTTGGAACACACGGAACGCCTATCAGGTATATGAAATCGACTAAAATTGGCTTGAGCTTTCCCTGAAAGCGTTGATCGTAGCAACTTGCTCTCGTATGTCTACAGCTGTGTACCTTCACCACGCCCATTACCACAGCAGGGTGGACTATAGGTTCGGGCTATCGAACAGGCGCGGATGTCCATCAGAATGTCATCGCGTATACGTGATCTGATGCAGGACGCCCGGTTGAATCACGTGACACGGTACGTTCGCGATAATTAGTGACAGTGCAGAGTCAGAGGAGAAGTTACGACCAGGTGTTAATTTACCACCGAATATTGTTCAACGATGGAACAAGCGAGATATCAAGGCCAAATATAGATCCGTTAATATAACGATGAGGGGACTTGTTTTTTATTTTTTATTTTGCTCAGATTATTGGAATCTGGAAATTATCGGATTTCGACTGAACGATATAAATTCTGTTTTCAGCTGGGTCAGATAGTTGTCTCCTGGAGGGTGACGAATAGAGTGGGTAGAGTAAAGTGGGAGTGTGTATATCACCCTTCGGTGGAAATGTTGGTCGTTAAAAGTAGCAGAAAAGGATAATAAAACAATAGTGCTCCCCGGTAGAAGTTGTATACATGGTTTGGTGCGGTGTAGTAGTAGAATGGGTAGGTAGATAATGTACGCGGAAGAGTGCGTATACACGCGAGTTAGTAGAGGTCGCAGCTTTTGCAGACCGCGTGTTTATTGCCGCGGTGTTAGAGTTAAAGTTAAAATTGCGAGCGGAACGCGAGTATTACGTGTTTACCTATATACGTGTAAGCACACACCTACACGTTATATACACGGAAAGTCTAAAATTCCCATGATTTTAGCGGTAACCAAACCAGAGCCATTTTCGGTATGCAACCTGATTGTAAACGAATGATCCGAGAGAAAAAAAAAAAAAAAAAAACTGAGTGAGTTGTAGCAACTCAGCGTACGAACGAGTGTATCTTCTCTTGGTTAACGGTACGTATGTACCACAAACAGAGAGCAGACTGAAGAATCATTCTGGAGTCCGAACTCACTGCAAACCTTCCGCGGAGATGCTCGTGCGGCACGTAATTGCGCCCGATCCTCCTCGCGACGACGCTTCTTATTCTTCTCCTATACTTATTCTCCTTTTTCTTTTTCTTCTTCTTCTTCCTCTTCTTCGGCTTTCGCGCTTTACAGTGTTTGCTGCTCATCCAATCGCTTTATTCTCCCTGGCCTGGGGCACGCATGATCTGGGTCGCTCGGGACTCCCGAGTATCTGGTCATCCTGACCGCATTTCTGTGGGCGGTCCCGTTTTATGTCCCTTTAACAAGAATATCTGCCTCCCACGAATCTGCTGCACCGCGTGAACGTATAACTTGTACAATTATATTTCACTTCGGGTTCATCCAATTTCCACCCTGATATATTCGAATCGCCTTACCAAGAGACGAATAGAAGATAAAAGATGTCGGAGCGGTCTTAGCTTATCGAACAATTGCAGTATTATGCTGTCATAAGTCGGTGCATGTGTATGGGTACGAGCGTATTATTCCATTGAAGAAATATCATTCACAGTAATTCCTCGGAGAGGGAGAACCGTTCTTTTTCGGTGTGTGCAGGAATTCCCATTGCCCCAGAATACACACTGTCACTGTTGCGCGGTAGCCCCGTTGCGGGTAGAAAATTATATAGTGGGGATGGCGAAAAGGAGGAAAAAAAAATGGCGGGAGTGGATTTCGTTGCAAAGTTAACGTGTGAACCTGAACATAACTGCGCGTTGCGGCGTGAAAGGTATTCGCAATGTCGCTTAGCCTCTGCCACCAGCACTCAACAGCCTAGCTGGGTATACCTTCGGCACATTTCATTGATTATGAACTCGCGCCACTTGATAGTCTGCGGTCAAACCACGCGCTTCTCAAGAATCATCGCGATACCTACTTGTCTTGCATTTTTTCGTACCTCTATATATAGATCTCTTTTCTTTCTCTCTCTTTAATTCTCGCAACACTTAATGCACGCGGTCACGCGCACCGGCTACACAACTAACGGGTCATTTACCCATCTTATACACTGCAACGTTTGAGAATAGATAGAAATGTCTCATTATTGCGGTGAGGATCTTATGATTTCCTAGTTACCCGCAAAATCTAACAATTTTATCCGGAATGATGTATATAATCGCAGATTGAAAATCTTCACACATCGGCGACGCACCGATTGTGAGTCGCACGACCGGCCCGCGGCCGCATGTAATCGAATCAGCGAGTATTATTAACGGCTGGGACAAGCGTTTAAATGTCAAATTTGCGTTGTGATGTAAGTACTCAACACTGTATGAAATACACTCGTTGAATATCCACACATTCTATACAAATATCCATGTACGCAAATACCGGCTTCTGCATGCATACTCCTTCCGCAGTGTCGGACACGCTGAGGCTCGAACGGGCGCGCGCGGCTCGCGTGCCGAAAGAAATAAAGCAAATAATTTACAATCCAACGAGTTGCTGTTGCTGCCGCTGCTGAGAGTGCCGAGTATAGAATAGCTAGAGTGGTAAGTAAAGTGTAGCTGGTGCTTACTGCGCGTTTAAGGTCGACGCCGTTCTCACCTAGTTATCCACGCATTAACGCGCCCAAAATTGTCAGAGTCAAAAAGGTAGTGAAAATATGAGCTTGGTAGGACAATAAAATATTTGAAGCGAGAGAAGCTTTCTTGCCACGCGTCTTATTCGTCGGTGATTAACCGGCGAAATATGGCGAAGTGGATAACTGCAGTTGAAAGAGGCGCTATGCGTACGTATGATATATGAAGTGGTGAATTATGGTGGTCATTAAAATTCAGAGGGTTTGGACCTGCAGCATGCCTCGGAATCTTGACCTAAAGCAGAATGTACGAGCTGCAGGTTCGTGCGGTTTGTATATTATAATTGTGGCCGTAAGAATAACATAACACACCGCACCGGTCTTTGGTGACGCGCGTTTAACAAATGCAGATATAGCTGAGGGAGCGAGTGAAAGAAGATAAAGAAAAAGCGTGACAGAGGAACGGAGATGGAGAGAGACGATGGGGGCCCCAGGATCGAAATAACGGTACTCACCTGGGCAGGCAAGCGCCACTTAAAACTTATTCCGTGCCTTTGGCGCAGCGCAATCTTCCGAGCCAAAGAATATTTTTATACTTCGTATCGTCTCCGTCCATCCATCCGGCCATCCGTTCCTTCGTTCGTTACGTCCGTTTCGTTCGTTCCGTTGCAGCGCGTACGCTTTTAAACGAGGAGTAAAATCCACTGACAATCAAAGAACTTCTCCCCAGGACCGAGTTCCGTGCCCTGTTATCCTTGACTTTTTTTTCCTGTTTTTTTTTTTTTGCCATGCTGCGGGTTGACATCGTAACGTTATTGTAGGCGAGAAACTGGGTTCGGGTTCGAGAAGCCAACTTTTGATAGCTCAGGTGGCTAGCTACCTTCCGCGCTTCCGGTCACGTGCGGCAAAAACGTTAGACCCATTTCGTAATTAGTGATGGAGATTCGGTGCAATTAACGTCATTCAAATAATTAATTTTTCATCGGATTAATTATCGATGCTAACAATGCGGGTGTGCGACGAGACCGAACGAAGTTAAAAAATTCGAATACGTAATTAGGCAGCATAAGCGGTAGACTTGAATTCGTTTTCAATAAAATTAATCGGCTCTCGCCATTAGAGGATAGCTGGTTAATTTTATCCGGTGCAATGTGTTCCTTGGCGATAATATAAACACGTTACCTACTCCGGAACTTTGGACCGGTACGTTAAACTCGTTATTTACCGTTTCATCGGATTTGAATATGCGAACATTTTAAGTAGCCAACGGCACAATTCTACTTCAGTTATATATATATACGTATACATAGGATCGATCGTTTATTCATTTCTCTAATATTTTATTTATCTTTGTTTTTCATTTTTCTCCTCGTCAAATCACGCAGATGTAAAACTCTCAACGCATACACGTGAATTACTGCGAGAGATGCCGCGTCCGCGATGTACTGGATTACTGGATTACTAGATTGAGAGCGTATAATCTCTGGTCGCCTCGTAATCCCCGAGAGGCGATTCGAATCTCTACGGACGGTAATTCAAATCAGAAGGCATGTGTTTTGTGCAGCACTCTTTCCCGGAGGGTGGTCCCTAATTGGTTGAAACGGTTGTCGGCGCATCTAGTCGTATATTCTCTCGATTTGCAAATAAACAAACGAACGGAACAGCGGTAGGGCCGAAATTCGCTCGATTTTGCATTCCTCTTTTTATTGAGACAAAAAAATAAATAATACAATGATTCCGCGTTTGTCACTGAATTTGCAGACTTCTCACCCATGCGCGAAATTAAATGGTACGTATACGCGCATACCTGAAACATGCAGTTTCCGGAACAATTATTATTAAAGCACATAACTCCGACGAGTCTTCACGTGGGGATGACAGATGCCAAGGTAGATAGTTTCGGAGTGATGCTACGGAAACTGAACAGTTTAAAATAATGGTAGTTGTAGAAATGAGCAATTACCTGGAGTATCCATTCCGAACAAGATCTTGCGAGTATGTCCTCTACTACGTTACCTTTTAGCCTGATTTATTTGTCATTCGAATTCACAACTCACTGATAACTTTTTGACGGAAATTGAAGTTTTCTGCCGTACGAACGAAAGTAACTAGTTCTGTAGATTATGTACCGTAATAACGTTTAGTCCGTAAGCCACGCGAGACGTAAGATGGTTTAGTTTCTTACTCACTATCAGCTTTTGGTACACTTTGTACGGTATAAAGTAAGAAGAATTTTAGGGCCCTCAAGAAATTTACTAGTCGAAAGATCGCGGCGTTGTACACCTCGCGTACGTATAACACCCACGGGGCTATTAACCGTTCGCAAACAATGATTCAAGAGTGGAAACAAGCCGCGCTCGTTTCTGTTCCTTATCAGTGTTATATCTTTGGAGATACCTTCAGCCGTGTAACATCCCTACCTAAAATCTTGGCCGTACAACACCGCACTCACTATTACGAAGAAACACAGACCCACATTCAGCGTTACGAACCCTTATACATAACGCCCTACCATATCCGAAGGTATTTTATACCCGCAAGCACATAAATGAAAAACACTAGAGAAAACAAAAGATTAATGAATAATTGAATAAATAGGAATAATCAAGTTTTCCACGAAAAGAAATGAGTACGTAGTGAATTTATGTGTTATACGTACGTTCACACGTATATACTTGATGTTAAGAAGAAATATTGAAAGGAAAAATAATCAGGGATCCTGAGAACGCGCGGCTTAGGTTTTTGCACCCTAAAAAGTCTCGGGGTTTCGAGTCTGAGGGTGCGGACTTTCTTCTAAAGCGGGTTTTGCAACATCCATCTCAGTGGTAATGGTGATGATAATAATATACTAATAACGATTTCTCGTAAAACGTGTTCTGCGTATACTCCGCCTTGGTACATATAATATTCCTCGAGTCCGGAAATACGCAGGTATATCGCGTAATAATATGAACGGAGAGAGAGACGAGGCTCGATCGAAAGTCGACGACCTGCTACCATTACCATTCGTGTAAATAACAATTTCCGAACCGATCGTACGTTAGATCAACAACGGGATGAAGATGAACTTCTGATTTCCCAATTCCGAACGCCGAATTTGAATATCCATTTATGTGTGTATAAATTCACCTGCTTGTATATTCGCTAAATTTTTCTCATTTAATATCCAGCAATGGTAATATCGGAGCAAACTTTGAAACCCTCAGAGATTTGAAAGAACGATAAAACCTCACGGATTCTCGAAGAAGAAATTTATCCTGATCCTCGAGTCGAAGAAAAAAAAATTAAGAATATCGGCTCAAGGCCGAACCCCCTGATTACGCTGACGGATATTGTGCAATAACTTGTACAGCGAACGATGAACCGATCGAAATTGTTTGACGGTGAACCTGATAAGTTACAAATTGATGATGGTAGCGGTGCTCCTACCTTTAAGATGACTTGAACTTCCTTCGAAATCGGTATCAATCGGATCGAGTAACGTCTCACTGGAGGAGCTCGACTTGCCCTTGGACTTGAGGTGCCGTTCACGGCCACAACCAACACAGAAATGCGGCGATCCCAAGGCGTGCGTCCACTTTTCCTGCCCGTGCACCAGGTGGGGGAATCAGCCTGGCTGCCGGTGGCAGGTGGAATGTTCAATTGCTCAAACGTTAAAACGCTCTACATGGACGCATATGTAGACGAAATTAATTGCAGTTCACGCGAGATGTTATCACAGAATTTTTGGAATCTTTATTTCGTAACATAGGACTGATATTTCGCGAAATCTGACAGAAATCGGTAATTTTTGCTACCGTATCGTCGCGCGGAGAAAGGTTTTTTGGGAAACCTGAGCCATCCTGGAGTTGTTCAAAACTACGGAGTTTGTCATTTTGGTTTTCGTACAATGTACCGATGAATAATATCTGGTTGACATAAATCGGCAACAGGGAATACGAGTTCTAAAAACGTTTCTTTAGACCATATCAAAGTAGGTAACAAATGAAAGGTATCAAAACCGGGTCTCGAAAGACCAGAAATATAAGAATCGGCACGCGTACATGATTTGAAATTGAAATTTCATGCGCTCTGAAATATACATACATATATTAAAAAAAAAAAAAAAAAAAAAAGAATTGACAAAATCACAAAAAATCGGTCACCGGTAGCGATTAAACTTTACGTTCACACAGCTATCGAGCTGTAATTTTTAATTATAGAGATGCGGTTGGTACGATTGCACCAGAAGCTCAGATATCAAATTGCTCGTTGAAAGCAAATTACCAAAACCGGGGCCATATAGATACTTTGAAATTGCAATTCGATGCGCTTGATAAATGTAACGAAGAGAATAATTTGTGCATCCAACAATTTAATTTTCTAATTTCATATTCCTTTTTCGTATAAATTATACAAACAGATGGCCGCGGCACTCTCCCTCTGGAAACTCATTAACCGAATCGTTGTGGCATTATCGTGGAATTTTTCACGGAAGAATATCTCAGGTACACGAGCGCATCGAAAGATTCGATGTTAAATTTTTTTTTACTATTCATCTTACAAGAAACTCAAGCAATGTGTGTGCGTATTGCTAGTTGGTAACGTGCACGTGCGTACCCTGGAGAACGGTAGGTAACTTGACCATAATCCGAGCTTAATGTTCTTTGTTATTTTCGTATTATTTCAATGCACGAACTACGCGACAGAAAGAAGTTACAAAGAATAGAATGTATATCACCTTTCCCCTATCCCCAAAATGTCACGAATTGGATAACTTTTTTTTTCCAACCTTCAATCTACAGGCACAGAAGAATACCATTACGTGACACGTGCGCGAGTATCATATAGACAGGCATGGGTATAAGCATAGGTAATTTTTTGTTTTTTCATCCTTCAATTTCTACTTTTTTTTACTCTTCTCTAACATGATAGAATTCCGGCTGAAATAATTACGGGAACAACTAACGTTGATCCGTTATTTCTTATACATTGATTCCGAAAAGCAATTTATCACGTGTCGCGGACTGTCTTTGCAGCCGATGTTCGTTTTTCGCGGGAACAATCGGTCACGAATAAGCGCGAGACCCTAGGTTGGATCGTGAACATCATGCGGGAACGCGGAGAGCAAGTCACATGTAAACTGGTATACGTATATAGAACCGATAACATCTCTAGGATAGTTGTCAACGCCCGGTGACGGATATCGCTTATGCATCGCTCATAAACCTCCCCTTGCACAATGCTCGCCATATTATCGTGCATATAATAATACCTCGAGACTTCGACTCCGTCGTACTTCACTCCGCTCAATTCCATGCATTCTGTATTCCCATCATCCATCGCGTTTCTGTATATTACATACAAACGTATGCACGATGATTAAATAAACCTGATACGAATGGGCTTGATTTTATTCCCTTCGTAGGTGCGCTGCCGCAGGGTTGCCGATGGACAAATGCATTTGTGTAGTGTAAAAAAAAAAACAAAAAAAAAAACACCCGTTTTGTTTTCTGATTAACTCTCGCTAGATTCATTATTTCGGAAAATCAATTGGCTGTAATCAGATTTTCATGTAACAATGAATGACCTTTGGGAATTCAATGAACTGTTAGGTCGGTTAATATTCGTTGGAATTTTTTGGGGTGCAAAACTCTCGTGTATGTGTTTGCGTGAAATTGGTGTATCAAATCAACAGGCAAAATACCAGAACGCAGTCTACCTTGAAAAGTTTTCTCTTTGATGCCCGACGAAATTTCAATTCCAATTAAGAATATAATTAACTGAAAAATAATATATTATTTCAGGTTTGACGTTATACCGCGAATGAAAATTATGTAACTTGGATGTAAAATTAATGTACGGATATACATACACGGTTTTGCAGCTATTGTTACAACCGCGGTGGACTGAATTGAATCAAGTTTTTACCGTGCAGAAACAATCCATGGTCCATTTTTCGGCATCGATATATGAACATGTATTATATAATGACATGCAGAACGTATATCGTGGATAAATATAAATTGGTCCGTGCACGCCGGGTTGATTTTAGTCACGCGTCAAAAGGTTGGCTCCATCGCTAATAAATGTCGAGCAAAACGTCCAACAGAAAATCCATTCATTAAAACGTTTCGTTTTGTGCCGATCCATAAATCGCAGGTTTAAATAACACGTATACTTATTAAGATAACGAGACACGTAGGTATATAATTGAAATTCAATTATATTCTCATAGCTGGTCTATATAAAACGTCTACTTATATCATGTGCCGCTAGCCTCTCATATGGTTCTTGAAACTTGAACTTTATATTATTTCACCTCCAAGTTTATACTTATTACACACATACCTGTACATGCAATAAACGCTTTTTATCACATCTCGCAAAACACGTAATTCCAAGTTCTAATTAGGTTAGTTGATGTAATAAAAATAATGAAGAGCAAAAAAAAATAATAAAGAAATATAAATAAATAAAAAATTATAAAATAACCAAATAACCAAAAAAACATGAAACACGAAAAATGTGTTATAAAAATATTTACTTATTCGCAACGCGTATGAAGCAGCGCCATATCTGCCGGTTAACCGGTAGAAATAAAAATCTGGAAACCGCGGATCTTGACTTAACTGTGCTACATTTTCTGTCCGTTTAATTAGGAACTTCCTGCGTAACGAAAAGAATTCAGCCATACGTTATTAAGCGGTATAATTAGTACGTATTATACATCGCCAAACTCAACCGACGGTTAAGCACCACGTGAGAACGATTACAAAATCACAACTGTACTTTTTAACAGCGCATTATAATACCCAACAATTTCGTTGTTAAACCAAGTCAGAGATAACAACATTATCCCGAAATTAATATTTTTTGTTTATTTTTATTGTGTTCTTAGTTTTTTCTCAAACTTATATATCTTATTCCCGGAAACTTCGTTTCTGCTGATGAGACAACAGTCGACCTAGGACACTGAGATCCACCGTTAACCTTAATTCTGGATATGTAGTGTGAATTCCAACAGTTTCCCCATTCGCCGTCTTCGTGAACAATTGAACACAGTGAGAAGGAATCTTCGCTTCAAAATTCGTCTTTCGTAAAAATTTTATTGCGATCGTGTTCTGCGAAGAAAAAGAGCAGAGAACATTCATCAAAGTTTGACAAATCTGAGGGCAAAATTGATCGATTTGGTGAACGAAAAAATAATTATTAATGAATAATTATAATGAAAGGAGAAGGAAAAGGAAAAGGAAACTTCGAGCCATTGCAGGGAAATTAATGATGATCGTACGAGGATTGGTCTGAAAATCCGCTCCTGCTCGGTGTATCCTAGTCGTTTATTTTCTGATCATTTACATCCAAAGGATAGCGTACTCGTTGAAGAAGTATCCCACTTGAAGATGGCAGCATCAAGGATCAGAATTACCTCTTCCCCGTTGATTCACCTGTTTGATAAAAGCAGCTTGCAAGTTTGAACTGGAACGGGACGGTGTTACATACTCGTTATCAAAGAATTCACACGTTTCGTTCTTACAAATCGGGTTTCACGCAGTTAATTTAAGTAACAAGACTTGAATGCAATATTCTAATTAGATTACCGTGACGATGTTATACCTGTGTAGTTTATGCGCTATGTAAGGTACGTGTGA
This sequence comes from Athalia cordata, assembly GCA_963932425.1. NCBI lineage: Eukaryota > Metazoa > Arthropoda > Insecta > Hymenoptera > Athaliidae > Athalia > Athalia cordata. The sequence goes on along the minus strand of OZ010625.1, from coordinate 38,606,616 downwards.
CTCCCCAGTTCCCGTCGTTCCTCAACGCACACGTATAAAGGCGAACGTGTACGTTACATGCATATGAAATACATAAACTGCGGAACCCCGCGCATCACACGTGGAACAAATATAAGGAACACCGATGTACAAGTGTCTCAACCCTTTTATCATCGCTCTTAGTCGTTGTTTCGTTTCGGTGTGACGGCTCCTTTACCCTAACGATCCTTCTCAGGTTGTTCGAAGCGACAAATTACGTTAACGGGTATAACCGTGGTCGGCATTCACGACACGATAGCCTGCAATCCGGAATTGATCGATGTGGTCTCCCCGGTACGAGTATTCGTTACACACACGCCTTCCCGAATCATCCTTACCTTTATTTTTATTTTTACTTTTATTTCGTTACTTTATTTTTCTATCAAGAACTTATTAAGTTTCGGTATATGGATTACAGCTAACGCCAGTTCGAGCAATTTGGTATCCTGCAGACGTGCTCGGTAGAAAAATCCCACGGTGTAAATATAAGCTAATGCATATTATCCCAATATCATACCAATAAAATCACGTGATGTCAATGAATCCGTTCCCCGAGTTGCGCTCTCTAGTTACGAATTTGGAATGAGAAACGGATGAAAAAAAAAATATTAATAAATCAAAGGTGTTAACAAATTAGCACTCTATATTACATATGCGGTAGATGCAACGGTACGTAAGGATATAGTTTTTGCTCTTGATACTCGAGATCAACTTTGCCATGTATAATATTCATGTAAACAGGCATACCTAAACGTGACTTAGTTACATCCTAGTTTACTTAACAATGTTATAAGGTTACAAGCTATTATCTTGCAAAGCGGTTATAGCAGTTATGCAGCATTTCAGATTAGTCGGGAAAACAAGCAAGCGTCTTTATATATAGTACGTAATATACGGGGTCCATATTCCTGCCCTCAAGCAATGGAGCAAAGATGCTTTCGCAGTCCTGCAGGAGCATTTAATATACAGGTGTACCGATATCACGTTGAGTTACGCAAACGATAAAATAGTTGGTTCCTTATACCGGCATCGCGCCGCATCCAACACACAGGATACGAAAATAATTGCAATTATGGTAATTTCCGTGATGTAGTTACGGGTGTGCGGCGCGTATAGCGGATGGAAGAAATTCTTACCGCAGCAACAAACACCTACTTCATAGGTACTCGGAAGAAGACCCACCAAGGAGGACTTCCTTCTCGTTTTATTGGTAGAACGGAACGCAGATGCCGCCCACCTCACCTTCTTGCGTGTGATTCATGGAACAAACGTTCGAAGATATTAGGATATGGAAACAGGGGCGATCTTGCACTTGGGAAAAAACCAGCTTTTACGAATCGTATCCCACCATCCCCTCTTTGGGATCCTGATTTTTTTCTGTTTTTTTTTTTTCAAATTCTTATTTCTTCCTTTTATCAAACCCCTTTTTCGTTCCCTTTGAATCATCCGTAAGGTTCACCGCGCGCGTATAGACGTTCCAAAATTAGGATGCATCGATGGGACTGGGCCAAACCGCTTGTGAGGTCAGGAATGCCGCAGCGGATTTCGGTTCTCTGTGCCGCAGAGAACGACCTTCGGGAGAGAACGCGAGGCTCGAGACCCAGCGTACGTATACGTATACGTATATATGCCTATATATCCAACGATTTACGGTAACGGACGAGCCTGCCTGCGTTGAAACGTGTATAATTGGTTTCGCTAACGTCTGAAAATTGTCTGGACTCCGGCAATCCGCGCGGGCAAACTACGCGAACATTTCCTGGTTTACCGATGCGTCAATTTTTCTTGGCATATAATCGTACAGTGGCTATAGATATTTTTTGCTTTTTAATCCATCTTCTACCTCTTCTTCCTCTTCTTCTTCTTCTTCTTCTTCTTCTTCTTCTTGTTCTCCCCCTTCGTCTTTTTCTTCTCTTTATATATGATGAAACAATTTAATCCGCGGAATGATTAGCTGTGTGCAGGAAGTACGACTGGATGTACACGAGACTCGCTGTCGTCAAATGACAACCTTTCCTTCGGCGCATTTCTTCATTCACTCTACCGTAGAATTTCCTTTGACCTTACTGTAATGGAACGGGACACGTCTTTATAACGACTAGGTAAATAAACGAGAAAAATTAAATCCAACGAGGTTTTAACCCTTCTGAAAATTAGCGCCCTTACGGGTTTATTGGCACAAAGTGCTTCTAAATGCGAATCAGATAATTATTTGGTTTAATTAAACGGCACGGGTACGTCAAAGGGAGGATTTAAAACGAATGCACGAATGGTATTTAGATACCAAAACAAGTTCACGTTAAAGTAGATTATATATTAATCGTTAGAGATAAGATTCAGATTCTTCGAAGTTTTTTTACGTCTACATATTCAGCTACTTATAATCTTACGTCAGTAATGAGAGACGTTTCAGCGCTGAAAATTTTTTCACATCTTCATCGTGGTCACCGACTATATAAACGACGTGTCTTCGAATCTCAACCGCTATAGCGTATACGCTGTGGTTCTCCTTATTGTTAGTCCAAATGGATAATCTACAACAGGATCGAAAGGAGCTGATAAATTGAATGTATACATTAATTCGCCATTCATATGTAAGAAGAAGGAGTAGAGAACCCTACGGACAATGATTCGCGATTGCGCGTGACACTTTGAAAATCTGAAAGCTGCGGGAATAGAGAGAGAGAGAAAGAGAGAGAGAGAGAGAGAAAAGTCCACCTCTCTTACCTCCAGTCCCTATACCCCCGTCCTAAATGACACACGACGTTCAAAAATCCATTTCGCTTCCTGAATAGACGATAAAAGATTATTCTAGTCAGCCAGCTTGTATAACCAGTAGGTAATGTTGCGTATATATATACCTCCGTTGCGCATCGTCTGCCACAAGCAACTAGTTACACGTATGAAATAATCTATTATCTAGAAGGGGAGTTATCTGGTGCGGGCATTGAATCGCCAAGGCCGTGGAAGAACGTCGGCAGAGGAGTCGCACCGCGGTCATCGACCCTCATTCCGCCGTGCACAGCGACTACTTCTGCTTGCCTTCTACCTCTACCTCTACCTCTACCTTTACCTTTACCTTTACCTCTGTTTCTATCTGCAGCCTTTTCTCTCCGACAGCCCACCACCTCACCGTCCAAGCTATCCTCCGCCTGTGTGCGCCGCTCCGAAGATGCACCGAGCTCCCTACCCCCCCCTTGCTCCCCTCCCGCCCCCTCCCGCCCCCTCCAACTGTTGCAGTAGGCTCCCGCATCTTCTACTAAATAACCGCTGCCTAGATTCACCTAGCGAGGAGCCTGCCTGCACCCTCCTCTACTTCACATACCTCAGTGCCCGGAGGGAGTGTAGGTGCCTATAGGATAGGTATAAGGTGCCTCTCGCCCGCAAGTAGGGATCTTAATAATTAGGAAAAATATCAAGCTGTGAATCGTAGCTTACACCGGGTATCTATTTTTCTAGCCATTTATAGTGCAGGTTGGGGGTCGTAGGTATAGGTGAGAAGACGTGCTGCAGGTTTACAAGTGGAGTATAGAAGCGACCGGTGATATACCTGTACGTATATGTATGCGTTTGTCTATGTACACGTAAAATATGTACATATAGGCGCAGCGAAGCTGATAACGTGTCGTCAGTTGAGGTTGTAGGTTGTGGGTTCCCGGGGTGTTTGATTACCTGCTAGAAGGTAATCCACGTCTGGCAGCCGCTAAATTACAGCCCGTGTGTCTCTCTGGTGCGGAAAATGCAAATCTTCGAGCTCAATTCTTACAATTCCGCAACCGCGGTCGAATCTCTTTTATAGTGTATCTAGAAAGTCCGGAAACTCTCCTGGGATATGCCGATGGTATATCTAGTCGGTAATAATTCGTTAGCCTGGCCGTTAGGTCAGCCGAACAACGCGTAACATCCTAAGAATTTTTGCACATTATTTAACTAAGATATTTTTCAATCAAAATTATGCGTGGGTGGATAACGTTAGTTTTTTATCCTTACTTCGACTCGCGATATATCCTCATTAGCACAGTCGAAAACGCGCCAACTATTCGAGCTTATCCAATGAGATCGTCGCGTTACTAATTCCTCTGTAACTGCAACCCATACTACGTATAAATATGTGTTTGAAAACATAAAAGTTTGATGAGCTTATTTTTGATATAACGTTGCGTCGAGGTAACAGTTAGTTCACCGGGCGACGTTTCTTCGTTTTTTTTATAATCTTGTTTTTTTGCAAAAATATCCAACGCGATATTTTTCTTTCATAAAGAATCACATTAGATCAATAACAAAGTTCAATAAACCTGTATGTATACATACATTTGTATCTAGCCCTCGCGCGACCCATTTGTCAACGAAATTCAATGTGGCACACGAACCGCGGAGTAAAATATAATAGCATATAACCTGAATTTCAAACTCGATTGTTGGGGCGTTATTTTCATGCGGTAATAATAACGATCCCGACCACATCACGAACTGCAGGGAATGATACGAATGAATCGACGAATGAGGTGGAAACAATTCAAGTTTTGTGACGCGTAGAACCTGATGGTCCTCTTCTTCGCTAACACCGAACACCTTACTCCTACCCTTATTTTTCTAGTCACCCTAGTCGCCTAGTTTCGAGCGAAAAACAACCCCTTCGATGCAATTAATAACGTTACCGCACGAATAGTTTCGATCGCCGTGCTGCGATTGTGGAATTTTTCAAATCGTGAAAAAAAGTAGGCCGGAAATTTTACATCAAATCCAAACGCGTACCGCGACCGCCGGGTTTCTCAATCGTCAAATTTTACCCTTCGAAACTCGAGGAGAAGATGAAGTTCGGATTAAGATTTGATAGAATGAAGCCGAGAAAAGTGTCGAGTCTATTTTGTTTTTGCCTCATATGTGGGGTACGTACTATAATCTATACTGCGATCTTGAACACAGATAAAAGAACCCCATAGAGGCATCGATCCACAAATAGATTAGGGGTGGATCACATACGTGGAAATATATGTAGATATACGTATTGCGTGGTATATAATGTATAAACAAACACGATATACAATGCGGTATAAAAGTGCTTTGATAACGCTCGGATCGACCACTTGTTGGTATATCTTGGTCTATTCATCAGTGAAGCCTGGAGGACGTGTTTCCGTACGGACTAGGGAAAAGTATACCTACTATTAATAGGAAACCGATACCTCTGTATTTTCGCGTGCGAAGCTATCGAGACTGTACGAAAGCGATGAGAAAAAAAAAAAAAAAGACTCACGAAAAAGAGCGAGAAATAAATATGTATACATATATACATTCAACGAGGGTCTCGGGATTCTTCTTGCCACAAATTCACCATAAATAATAGCGGTTTTCCGACCGTTATAGATTAATGTTATCTAGACAGAGCGGTATAACTTCGAATTAGTTCGCCGGGCGTTCGAAAAAACTAAGAATGAAAATTTTGTCGAAAACAATTTTTTTTAAATGTGATCGTCAGCTATGTATTATTAATTCTATATTGGTCTAAAAAGTTCAGTAATGAAAAGGGTGAGTATAAATATAGCTGAAGATATATCTGCTTGCTCGTTACATGCAATCATCGTAACCTAGCCTAAGGTACGAGGTAGGTAGGTACCTTTAGTCCAAGTCCGAGCGGATCTTTGCGTGTCAAATCACGAATAAATTGCTCTTGTAGGGACTCATAAGCGCGTTGATCAACGCATGTATACATACGTGTACATAATATATAATATACTTGTATAACGTAGCTTATACACTACTCTTAACGTAAGTTGCGCGCACGCATAGACGTAGGTAAACTAAAAGGCAGGTCGTCTAGCGTAATATTTATAGTTTTTGGTAGGAGGGTTCATGGAACTTTTTCGTTTACTTAGGATCACCCTATCGGCCACCCTATATATACAGCGTGGTACGGGTATAGTCTGGAAAGTCGACTCAACCGAGGGATCCAACAAATTGCTTCAGCTACGAACACGTCCACCTTCCATCGAAAATTTTTAAGATGGCGTTGGTGTTTTAGTGGCTATAGAAATTCTCATACTTCAAATGTCGACTACTATTAACGCTCCGATACGATTTATCGGTGTGGAAAAATTCAGAACAAATACATTTTGATTTACTACTCCTTATAGCTGAGCTATTCCTATAGCTGATAATAAGGTTAGGTGAGGTAGGGGATAATGACGTCGTTATAAAAAAAAATATTTCTTTCAGAATTAGCTAACTTTTATTTCAAAGTTCTTCATTTTTCTTTTCATCTTTCAATTCGCTTAGTTTCCGAGCTATAAAAATTCTTCGTTAACATTGGCACACCCTATATAGATGGGGTGATAAGGGCGTGGGCTATATCTATAGGCGCGTGACTATCGCAGGATAAAAAGGAAATGGTTCTTCTGCCTACTAGAAAATTGTTCATCGTCAGAGTAATGGATTTGCGTACTTTTTTACCGCACATCGTTGCACGCGGCCATCCTGCACAGCCTCATCAAGGCGGAGTTAATAAGTGCCTAGTTACGTATACGTATAAAGACATCTCATGAGTTGCTCGTGAAAATCCCATTGAATCGCTATAACATCTCATGGATTTACTCTTCATTTCTATACCGGAAATTATACAACGAATAAAAAGCGACGTATGTTACGTCTGTACGTATTTTGCAATTTTTCAAAGTAAAGAAAATACTTGACGCATGGAGCTGACAATAATATGGAATTTACGCCTACGGAAAAATCAAAAGAAATATGTACAGTTGAGAATTCAATCATCATCCGAAGCAGCGTGAATTTCGTGTACACGAACGTGTGTATTTGTGTACCTATGTATGTGATAATTGAAATGTTATAGCGAGGACCACTTTTTTTCTTTTTTTTTTCTATCTCGTCTCCGCGTACCTGTGGAACCGCTCGGTTATAATACATAGGATGTTCAATTTATAACAACGATAAATTTTCATTTTATTTTATTTGACTTCTTTTTTGTTTTTGTTTTTTTTTTTATTTTTATCAACGTAATCGAACGGTGCGAACGTATCACGGAAGTTGTTCACAATTATCCATTAATAACGATTATCGTTGGCAGGTATAAAATTCAGATTCAGTAAGTATTTCCCGTAATATCGTTGATTCTTCTTGATAATTCACAAGTCAACTTTAAATTGGATTTAAATTCAACACTCGCGAATGATATTTTAACGATTGCAAAACATTACGGTGATTACACAGGACGTCGACGTACTATATATAGGTAATACCTACGTAGGTACGTAGGTACATATACGTAGTATACGGCTTCATTAGTCCCTTCGTACGTTTCTATTTTCTTATATACGTAGACGTATATGTATACATAATACGTACATATGCATTGGTATGTGTAATAAAAGTACAGCATTGCAAGTCTCGCGAAAATGGCAAATCGTTCCGAATACAGGTAGTGGTATAAAGTGCATAATATGGTACATGAAATAAGGGCTATGTAATGCGTGGGAACAAGAAATCTACCTGTCTTACTTGTTTTTATAAATGTATAATATTCTATTTAAGTGATACGTGTGCTTTTACTGCCACGCGTACGTTCGTCGAACGTACGTACCTAGGCATACCTTATGCTACTTCTGAGGATTTCATGAACGAGTATTCACTTTGAAATTTAAAAGAAGTGACTGTAATAGTTGGCACGATGTACGCAACGCGGTATTTGTAGCGCTGTATCCTCTAATTTTTTACAGGACGTCGAGTTGCTTGGCTGGTAGCCGGGCTTAGCTCGTCCTAAAAAAATATTCGCATCGGACAACCCCGTCATAAGAGTCCTTTGGGATATCGGAAACGTCCCCAGCACCCCCTCTTTCCTGATTGTTTAAAAACACAAACTTTTTGAACCTTCAATTTTTCATACGCGCTAGCAGATATTTACGTAATTTAAATTTAATTCACTTTGCAACGGACTATAAACGTGCTCGTTTACTTTTTGTTTTGTTTGATTTTTCTCGTTTTTTTTTTCTGTTTCAGCACACGTTAACGGGACATAGTAATAAAGTAATGGCTGCTAAATTCATGGGCGAACCGTCCAAAGTTGTTACCGGAAGTCACGATCGTACTTTGAAAATTTGGGACCTGCGTAGCAGAGCGTGTAAGTATCTGGAAGTGAACTTTCAAAATTACGAATATTTCGTGCGATTTTTGTCAGCGTACTCTCCGTTCACTTTAGTGCGAGACTTTGCGTGAAATTATTAATATTTTTGTATTTCTCTTCATTTTACAATATAAATAACAACTCTTTTCGACCGCGTTTCAAATACGATGGAATTTCTTTGTATTTCCATTGCCAAGACTTAGGAATTTCACTTTATAATATGTATCCCCATACCGTGAAAGCAGAAGACCATCTTAAAGTGTACAAACACGTTATATACGATCACAAATCCGATTTTCAAAGCATACATTCATCTTTCAAATTATTTGTCTCAATTTTGCCAAAATTCTATTGATAAATATAAATTGACGCCCACAATTTTAAACTTTTCACTCCCTCGCACACCTCTGTGAAGTAAAACTTTAGAATAGATTCCTCTGTCCTATATATAACATGCTAGAATAAGTGGCACGAGGAAGTCAGGAATAAAAAACAAAGAAAAAAAGTATAGAACAGAATATATAAAGGCGAAAAGTTGCAGGGTCAGTTTATCCGTGGTGGTAGTTCGCGCGAATAAACTTGCTTTAAATCCCGTATATCTTGAAGTGGGATATCTTGAAGTGCAGCCAACTTTAATTTTATTCTCTGCTGCACAGTCCCCTTAAAATGACCATCCAGTTGAATGAGTTGGCAAAATTAACGTAGGTAATAGTCCTCTGAACATAATCTTATCCTCGGAGATTTTCACATTGTTTAATGTTTCGTGTTCGGCTAAAGTTCTGTGGAAAAAAAGTTCTTTCTTTTTTTTCCCCCCTTGTACTTCTTTTTACCTATGTGTTCACTTTACTAATGATCCAGCACATACGAACGGATGAAAAATAAGAAGATATAAAAGAAATACTTCGAGCCAGACCCACAAAATAATCAGGACTCTGGTTCCTTCAATCGTCTATCTCTGTCTATCTTTCTCTTCATTTCTCCCTGCGCAGCACACACATTAATTTGAAGCCGTATAATTATTCAATTGTACTAAAGCAACAAGGTAAGGGGCAACGTAAAAGCGGAGTTTTCAATTTTCATTAAGCTTTGATGAGAAACAATTGCGCTTTGTCTTCCGGCGAAGAGAAAAACACGCGAAACTCTGTGCTTTTACTTCACAACGTATATATGAAGGTACCTGATAGAATCTCCCCATACGAACACATCTCGGCTTTGCTCCGGATGACCCATTCGTGGATTCATAAGTTGGAAGAAGCAAAACGGTTTTCTAACATTTCAGACGCTCGGCGCTCGCACTCTCTACGATTTGTGCGGACTATATCTAAAAACTGTTCTCGGCACCTGCCGATATTATTACTTCTACAGCTGTTCCAATGGCAGAAGTACCCGCGGCTGCAATAACGAAACGAGAAATCTTTTTACAATTTGACACACGATAGTGCGAAGTATGTACGTAATATATATATATATATATACGTATAGGTATACGTATATAGGTATATAATCGGTTGGATCGTATGCGGGCAGTTTACTTTTCCAAGGTTAATGTATATGGCGCGTTTAAATACCGATACATCCAATCTTCATATCCCGTTTTCTTCACACTCGATGTGGGTAGATTGGAGAGAAATTCTATGATATTCGCAGTTATTTTAAATTCCACCAAATTCACAAAGTACCGTTTCGTAACCTCCGAATCCAAATCTACTCAAATAATCTGATCGTGTGATGGAAAAAAAAAAGATATGTGAATAAAAAATACATTTTACAAAATGATTAACCGTTTGTTGAGAAGTCGTAAGAAACGAAATTGGGTCTTACGGAGAATATTAAAGAAATTTTTGACCAGCAAAATTAATGAGCTTGCATTGAATATAAATTACTACGAACGTTTCGCGTGCGTGAATTAGCATTGGGTAATAATTTAACGGTTCGACTTTGTTCGATAAAAAGTAAATTCGTTGGAGACTTTTTTTTTAGCGTAACTTCATCGTCAATTTCGGATGATAAAGCAAACAGGATATCCAGTAGCACAGCGGCTATATTAACTACATAATAAAAGTATAGGTAGGATTAGATTATAAAATCAACTAGAATCGAAACCAGAATCCATATAATCTATAAATAAAAAATCATATGATCCGTTAGGATCCTCTGTTTTCGGTAGATGTCGATGCGAATTTTGACGCAAAAAATTTTGGGGAATCCGGCGTAACCCAATTTATATCAATTTAATCATGGGACAAAAGGTTGTTACAAACGATATTTATTACTACAGATATTTAATTGATGACATTCCCGCAGACGATAAGCGTATCCTGTATTACCCAGGAAGCATATACCGTGTAATAAATTGACATTAAAACGTAATCGAGGCATGTACATAACTATACATAGGTATATACCTATGTACAATGTACATACATATAACATTCATCCATATGTAATGAATCTCTGCAGAGTTCACGAGCTCGTTGTATTTGACTTCGGGTCCGCGTGTCTATATGCTCCTGCAATCGATTAAAACAATATCCTTGTCCTGAGTTACACTTTAGACAAATGTCTCGAAGGCAAGGAAGAATTCCTATTGATTAGAGCCATTGTACCAGATTCCGGAATACTTCCCGCTCTGTCGCATTCGTCGCATTGTTCGCTATTCGATCGACCTTATTCTTGAAAAACGCCTACGTCTCCTCTGTGCTGTATAATGAGCGATGGAGTTTGAGGAAAAAAATATTTAACTCAGGATCATATCATTATTTGATTCTTATTGCGAACTGACTGCCACTGTAATTCAACGTGACGTCATTTTCAACAATTCTGCACCGATACAGCTACGACCTTTGTCGTATTGATCAATTCTATAATCTTCGTTAGATTTTATCAGCATTAAAAGCGGTAGCGATTCATTTCAACATCACCTACTATCTGATATATCGGCATCATTTAATTCTCATTGACTTCTAATCGTACTTCAAACTCTTCGCACTTCGGGTAGTGACAATTGATCAGATATATTTGTATGGACGAGAATTCAACAGATGATTTGAATTTTGAAATGAGCCGATCTTCCCGCAAATGAAAATTCGACGTCTCTTATGGTTCGAAAGTTAACGCCTTTTGTTATTGATTTTATTCAAATGAGAATTTTGAGAAAACTAGACGTGATTTGGGAATTTGATACTTTCGAGGTAGTAATTGAACACTTTCAATTTTCTTCGGCTCCTGGACGAGATTCTATAATATGAGAAAAGATGTGATACTGCGTTGCGAAATTCAGCTCGTGAACTCTTTCGGTTTGAATAATATTTACGATCGATATAATTCACGGTTTCATTGATCGTTGGAATTTATTGAAACGAAAAAACGGACATATAAGATTTCCCGCGGTCTCTAAAATTCTCCATTTCACTTCATATCATCCACCATTCATAGAACTTTTGAAAAGTAATTTCATTGCCTCTTGTAGGCGTAGCTGTAGATATTGGCACGAGTTTGTGCGCAATGTTTGACCCGACTGTTTGCATTTTACATCGTTATCTCCGAGAGAAGGGATTACGGTATGCGCTATTCCAGCCTTGCCTCAAATGTACCGAGTGTGTTTCAGTGAGCGATCTGCGGTCCACTTGCGTGTTATGCGCAATGAAATATCTCCGGGGAATTAACCCGGCTCACGGTTATAGCGTTGAATCTTTTTCCATCGTACCGACAAATCGTACTCCGTACTGCAGTCGTGGGCGTATGTTGCCTCGCATGCTGTCAGATTCGCTTCGAAACTAATGCGATTATATAGATATATAATACAGACGCGTATTACGTCATAGAATTTTCAAGTAACAAAGATATTTACAAGCCTCCACGTCTGCTCCTCCGACAGCCTGTGTTAGAACTACGCGCTACCACTTTCATTCTAATTCTATCTCCATATCACGAGTCACGTTTTACGCGACATTTTGAACTTTACTCTTTATTTTGAACTTTTTTTACACGAGAATATTTCAGGTCAAGCTATGAATGTAATATTAATTCGCTGTCCGTTTTCAATGCGATTTGCAAATCTATGACACAGTTCAGTCATAGATATATTGAACTATATATCTATGGCTTTATTAATTTTCAGCAATCAAAAAGTAGTGAATATCTGTTCAAAATCGAATTAACCGTACGCAATGGTTTTTTTTTTTCATTTGCTTCATTTCTAACAACCATATGTAAATACCTGGAATTAATGTAATTGGAATCCTGCAGTGCAACTCGGTGACATGTATTCAGGAAATTCATTTACAATCTTTATTTGAACAGCGCTAACGTATATCATACCTATATACAGGGTGGTCCATTTAACTCTGCCACCCCGAATAACTTGCCTATTATTGATTGTACCGGAAAGAGTCACGAATAAAAGTTGTTGCATTCGAAGGGGGAAAATGAGTTCTGGAAATGAATGTCATCTGAAGGTCATATCTCATGAGATTTCGGCGGTCACAATGTTTTTTCAAATGGGACTACCTATTTTTTTGTTCACCACAAGAAAGCTGACATCAAAACGCATTAATCAATGTGCAACAACATGACCTTCCGATGACCTTCGGCTTAAAAATTCGTGATTAAACAATGGAGGTGGGAATTCAAGGCGAATGAATTGCATCGGCACATTCAGTACTTTTTTCACGTCATTTATTTCAGCAAGTGCTCGAAATGTCGTCCATCAACCTGGATGCAATTGTCAATACGCATAATAAAAGATTCTCTAGCTCTGCTTATCATTTCCGGAGTAATATTCGCACACGCATTGATGATACGTTCCTTCATATTCGCTGATGTTGTTGGGACGTCTTTGTACACAATTCCGTCCTGATACCTGATATCCTAATAGCGTAATAAACAATCGCATTTAGGTTTATTAGACGACATTTCGAGCACTTGCTGAAATAAATGACGTGAAAAAAGTACTGAATGTGCCGATGCAATTCATTCGCCTTGAATTCCCACCTCCATTGTTTAATCACGAATTTTTAAGCCGAAGGTCATCGGAAGGTCATGTTGTTGCACATTGTTTAATGCGTTTTGATATCAGCTTTCTTGTGGTGAACAAGAAAATAGGTGGTCCCATTTGAAAAAAACATTGTGACCGCCGAAATCTCATGAGATATGACCTTCAGATGACATTCATTTCCAGAACTCATTTTCCCCCTTCGAATGCAACAACTTTTATTCGTGACTCTTTCCGATACAATCAATAATCGGCAAGTTATTCGGGGTGGCAGAGTTAAATGGACCACCCTGTATATTCTAGCGAGTAAAACGTGAAAGTAATGTGTTAATACGTATACACCGACGGTGGACTTGGATCAAACTGCAGCGGATGCGCAAAATAAAAAAATAAAAATTCGATACAATGTTCGTTTTAAAGTGTAGTAAAACGACGAATAATCGAACCCTGCAAGCTCAGTCAACGCTGCAAAGAGAAGCTGGCGTATCACGGCGTCTGCTTTAGACTGCACTCAGAAGCTGTCACGGTCTGGTATCACCGGTGGAGAGACGAGAGAAAATCTTTGCTGCGTTATCGCCTCGACATAACCTCATATTTTCTGAACTAAGGTCGACGTGTAGGAGAGCACAAGGGGTAATTCCCACGAGTAATTCTTGCCCCGAAGGTATCGGAGCAGAGACTGTAGCTACCAGACAAGTGGTCGGTTCACGGGTTGGTAGAGTTGGTACTGAACATCTGGAAGAGTGCCCAGATCCGGAGCCACCAGTTCCCCTGTTTTTCTGTACGGTCGTATTATGCTCAACAAGGCAATTAGGAAGCGTTCAACCGGCAGAGGATAATCAAAGTGCGCATCAGACAGAAAAAATGTCTGTATACAACGGTGGTAATAATCTATGTAATGAGATGAAAACATGGCCCCATATTGGAGGAATTACTTCTCGATTTCTCAAATTTGAAGATGAATCGCCAGGGGTACCAAAATTCCTAGAGCCGTAAGCTCTGTTCGAAAAAAAATATCCCATGTAAATCAGGTTTCCGTATATGAAAGGATCCCTTTCCCAGAGCTGTTCTTTCCGATGAATTAAAATAACCGTGTGAGGTCAAATAAGCGCCGCAGGTGTTTCGTCGATTCAGATTTAATATAAAAATTGCTCAAACCTTGCTATACTCGGCTCATTTTGTTTTATCCAGTTAACAACGCAAATATCCTTTTCTGCAAAGGAAAAAAAAATAAAAATCAACGAGAACAACACATGTTTAAATAACAATTCTGAACGATTTTATAACATGCTAATCTCAGCAGTATCGTTCTGCGACTTTGAAAATTTTGTAACGTCAGAACCGTTTTCTTGGTTTCCTGCTACAGGTATAGAGACTAAATTTGCCGGGTCGAGCTGCAACGACCTCGTCATATCGGATGGTTCGGGGTCGACGATAATCAGTGGGCACTTTGACAAGACAATAAGGTTTTGGGACACCCGAGCGGAGTCGAGTTCCAACAACATTGTTCTTCAAGGGAAAGTGACGTCCCTGGATCTATCGCGAGGTGAGTACCGCTCTAATCACATGAAAATTACGGTCTATTTACTCCTCATGATCTTAACGATCAAAACGATCATTGCGGTATCTCAACGTCGCCGAATAACTCATAAATCATACGGAAGAGCGAGAAATCAGTAATACGATCATCCAACTAGAGATGAGTCCATGAATTTCTCTATTACATGGTAATTTACGTGAAAAAGAATACAGGTTACAAAAAATAATGCTCTTCGGCCACATTGGGGAAAAAACCAAAGTTGGAATTGAAAATCTGTGCACAACTTAAAAATAATATACCGGAAAATTCAATCAATTCTAGTTAACGATTCTACTGATTTCGCTATATACTCGTCATTCTTGTACCCATTTGTCCCGTAACGCCGTTCGATCTTAAAAACCTAAGCTAACTCTCAGAAAAGTGTTTTCTGAAATTCTTTTAACATCTTTGAATTTTCAGTTTGTATTCGAGCGCTACCAGCCATGTCTTTTTCTGAATAAATGAATTCTGTCGAACACCCTGTTAACACCTTCCAAAAATTCACAATCGGCCCTATTTTGCTCACCTCTTTCTCGACCACGGCCCTTATTTCTTGCTGCCTTTTTCTTATTGTACGTGTAAAAATTATTTCCGCGTGAAACAACAAGTGAACAAGTCGTATTGGATTAACATCCAAACGTAGGTTTTCACGTGTACGTACATAGCTGTGGATATACAACAGAAATACGGAGGGATTTGTCGAGGTACGAAACGGATCTGAAAACGCCAATGGCCAGACACTCAGGTCACGGAAACTCCAGTCGAACGAAAACAACGCGTTACTCGTAGCTACATTATACCGTATACCCATATGAAGACCATCCGACAACATCCAAGGAAATTCTTCGAAACAGACCGGTCCTTTGCTTCGATTCCATTGCCTTCCGTTTCGGTGCATTGCGAAAGAATCGAACCGGCAGGTTAGCACGGAGATATACTTGCGCTCACTATGAAACGGTCTCAACTTGAATCTCATACACATTGTCCACACTGTTACGTATCACACGCAGACACCGCCGTTGTGTGACTAGTTGAAAAAAGGAGTGATTTTTATGTTGTATGAATGAATGAATGTCTGTACTAATGCAAATACGTTGATAAATTCTGTATATTTCTTTATTAACACTTAACACTAGATACAAGTTAAATTGTTTAATGGATCCCGAAGAAGTGATCTTCTGTATATGTTTAAGGTTGAAAAAGGGTTTAGAATGATTCGACAAGTTAAAGTAAATGTTTTGAATTTTGAATATTGCTTGGAGAGCTTAGTTTTGTTTTTAGAGGTGTTTCTCCCAAGCGTTCGTAGATGACTGATTCTAAGTTGATTTTCGATTTTAGTTGTCGACTCAAAAAAAAAGACGGAAAGGGGAATTGTCCTGAAGGTGGGAGTTCGCTTGCCCTTAAGTTTTTGGTGAAATTCTCTTATTGGTCAAAAATTCCAATTGGCAGAGTCTCTTTTTTCTTATTTCTTGATTGGTCGACAATTTGTTAAAAGTGGCTTGTACGTATATACACATTTCCGGTATACACTCTTTCTTAGAAGATGTATATAGTTAGAAGTTTTATTACTCAGGTGTAGGAACCAAGAGTCAGGAATTCCCAAAAAATGACTGTTGGACACTAATAAAGAGCATGTGGGAATTTTGAGTTTATGGCTGCACATTCGGTCGCCAAATGTGCTGTACTGAAGCGGTAAAAACTACAACAAAAGAATTTATAACCCTTGTGTCCTGTCTTTGGGCGATTGCATCCCTTTTGCTAACTTGTGTGAATGTAGAAATATTATATTAAATTAACGTTAATAATTCAATCGTTTTAATCAGTTGCCATGGCACGCAACATACTCCCCTGTTGAGAAGTGATCTGTTGAGACTATCTAGTCGAAACGGTGACTTATCAATAAACTCAAATGCGTGACATGACATTGTCTAAATCTTTTCCTGGATTTTTTTTTTACAAGTTGGCTTAGATCACTAAATACCTTAATCTGTAATGCTACGTATAATCAGACATGTGAATGCTAATGTTCGTTTAGATTCTTCTCTCCGTTTTTTTGTTTTTAATCATTGTCTTTTGGTAGGGGTGCTAATTTTTTCACATTGCGAACGAATGCACTATTCGCTGTTTTGATTTTCACTGTTCGTATGACATCTCGTTGAGCAATAGCAGTTGTGTTACGTATCTGTGCCACTTAGTATGAATGGCTTGAGGAACGGATTCGTCCCAGTTCAGGTTAGCTCGCCAGAGCTCCTGTATTAATAGTTTTGCTGTCACGATAATAGGTTGTAGTAATCCCAATAGGTCGAAAATTCTCGCGATCTCGGAGAACATTTTTCGCTTCGTGGTACTACTACCGACGTCTATTGTTTTTACAGTGTAAATGATCGAGTCTGTTGACGAGTTCCAATAGAGTCCTGACGTTTTCAATGTTGAATCTTCGCTCCCCTGGAGCTGTAGGTTGACATGACTGCCGGGTAGTCCATGTAGCAACTCTGGCGCGTTTGATGCGCATTGTCGGAGATTAAATCTTCCTGCATGTAATATATTGAATATTTCGTCCCTTAGCTCAATTGCGTCTTCAATTGTTTCGGCACCGGTCAAAAGATCGTCTACATAGAAATCTCTTTTTAGTATTTCCGCGGCCTTCCGCATGTGCCCCAATGTTTTGTACTCGTTGATGCCTTGAATATATTGTTTCTTTAATTCCGAATCCTTTTTGAATTTTCTTATGAGAGAATCTAGTCTTTTCAAAGCCAACTGGTAGGATTCTCCCAATTGTTCGCGCTTATCATTGAAGGGTAAAGCAACGACGTATTGACCATTGTCCTTTCTGGTCGTGTGATCATAAAAATGATTTTCGCAGTTTATTTCTTCCATCGAGTGATGGTTGTTGGCGGAATATTCTTCTATTTTCCAAAAGACTGTCATATCGTTTAGTATGTTTGTTACGTGACAAGCTGTTTCTTCGTAATCTTTCACCTGATAGGCTGACTTAGAGTTTCTGGCTGCTCTCGCGTTTCCTCCTATAACCCATCCGAATGATGTCTTTTGTAGATATAACTCTGGCTCGCTGTCCCTTGAAAGTTTGACTTGTCCGATGCATAACAAGGACAATACTACACCTGTTCCTATCAGCATTTGAACTGGAGCGGGTTTGTGAAATTCGGGATCAGCTAGAGGTACGTTCGGCGGTATTTTTATGGACCTACGATCAATTTGAAGGCTAGGTACATTACTTGAGATGCGAGGCGCCGTCAGGAACGTAAGTGTTTTCAGGTAGCTGTTGCACCGTGATTGTATGGTCGCCCTGACGTATCCCTTTGTGGTTGTCGATGCATTGTTTAAGGCTCCTATGTTTATTGGGTATTCTGTCATGGTTAGACCCAAGGTGGCGGCGAAGTTTTCGGTCATAAAATTGTCCATGGAGCAGGTATCAATTAGCGTACGGCATGAAATCAGGTCTCCGCAAGAGTTTTTCACGTGGATGCTAGCTGTTACCATCAGCGAGCTCATTCGTGTATTAATTATGAATGACTGCCTGTTTGCGGGTAGAATTTCAGCCGATTCCGATTCTAGTCATGCCTCTGATTGTGAAGATCCACCAGGCATGGCCGAGTGTAACAGGGTATGGTGTAAGCGGCTGCAGATCTTACATCTTTTCCCATATCTGCAAGCTTGTGTCTTATGATTGACTCTGAGACAGTTGAGACAGAGCCCTGCGTCTTGGACAAGCTTTATTCTTCCTTCGGGTGTGATGTCCTTTAATTTAGGACAATATGACGGAGTATGTGCCTCCTTGCATAAGGTGCACTCTACCGTTTGATACGAAGAAGTCCCGGCCGTGGCTGAGGCCAGGTATGTCTGCCGTTGTCCGTTGCGGGGTTTATTATTCCCCTTTGTCTTGTCTTGTCTTGACAAGTGTTTTGGGTCCTTATTATTAGAGTCAGGACCTCTAGTATTTGAACAACTAGCTCTTTTATCCAAGAATTCTAGTAGCGATGTATATGGCGGCATTTTATTATCAGTGAGCGTTAACTCCCACTGATATGCTGTTCCCTTCCCGATTTTTGATAAAAGCAGACAAATTATACAAGTATCCCAACCGCTTACTACTCGTCCCAGATTCTTCAGGGATCGTAGCTGCTGCCTGAAGGTGACTACGAGGTCATCTAGTGCTTCGGCTGTGTCTTTCTGCAGGGCGGGATAGTCTCGTAGGATGGACCAGTGTCGTATTATTGCCTTCCGATCATTGTCGTATTTTGCGGTGAGCAACTCCCAAGCGTCCTGATAGCTACTCTCCGTTGTTTCCAATGATTCGATGATTCTGCTTGCCTTTCCCAACAGAGCAGATTGTAGGTACTCTAGTTTGTCTGACAAAGTTAAATTCTCGTTTTTATCCACCATGGAAAGGAATCGCGATTTGAACGAAGCCCATGCCTCTATTTGACCGTCAAATGTCGGTGGATTCAAATCGGGTAATTTTCGCGTAGGTACCCGCGGTGGCACAGCTGTTATGACTTCCGTTGCATTGATCTGCGGATTAATTGGTAGTGGAGTTGACCGTTCACTGCTTTCGCTTGTAATACCTGCTGCTGTGGCTGCTCTTCTAAGAAGTGCTCTGGCCTTTGCCACTCCGTCGTAATAGCTTTCTTCGATTTCGATCCGCTTTTCAAGATGATTTTTATCGGGTTCTTCTAGCTCTAAGGTATTCTGCAGATCTTTCAACTCTTGAAAATAGTTAGTCATGGCTTCTAGGCGGGCTTGAATTCTATCGTAATCTGGATCATCTTTCTGTTGCATTAGAAAATTATTAAATACCGTTATTTGTGTCTTGATGGTTGTTCGTCGCTGTAGGCAACCTTTGATTGTTCTTGCCATTTCTTCTCCAGACATGGTGATTTTGCGGGAACTGTTCGATTATTTCGTCTTTTTAATGACGCGGATTATTCAGTTCGTTTCGCGAACTTCTTTTGCGTAGTTCTGATTGAAGAACTCGATTCTGCAGCGTACTGCGTTTACAAGCAAACTGCTCGTTCGATTCTGTTCTTGTAAGGAACGTATGTACGTACTTAATGTACTTGTTTATTTGGAGTTCTGGTAGCGAACCCAATTTCTGCCGTCACTGCTGGTTTATCTCGTTCTTGTAAGGAACGGATTTTACGTAGTTCGTTTGGTGAACTCGTGGTTTCTGCAGTGAACTGCGTTCACAAGCAAACTGCTCGTTCGATTCTGTTCTTGTAGGGAACTTATGTACGTACTTAATGTACTTGTTTATTTGGAGTTCTGGTAGCGAACCCAATTTCTGCCGTCACTGCTGGTTTATCTCGTTCTTGTAAGGAACGGATTTTACGTAGTTCGTTTGGTGAACTCGTGGTTTCTGCAGTGAACTGCGTTTACAAGCAAACTGCTCGTTCGATTCTGTTCTTGTAGGGAACTTATGTACGTACTTAATGTACTTGTTTATTTGGAGTTCTGGTAGCGAACCCAATTTCTGCCGTCACTGCTGGTTTATCTCGTTCTTGTAAGGAACGGATTTTACGTAATTCGTTTGGTGAACTCGTGGTTTCTGCAGTGAACTGCGTTCACAAGCAAACTGCTCGTTCGATTCTGTTCTCGTAAGGAACGTATGTACGTACTTAATGTACTTGTTTATTTGGAGTTCTGGTAGCGAACCCAATTTCTGCCGTCACTGCTGGTTTATCTCGTTCTTGTAAGGAACGGATTTTACGTAGTTCGTTTGGTGAACTCGTGGTTTCTGCAGTGAACTGCGTTCACAAGCAAACTGCTCGTTCGATTCTGTTCTCGTAAGGAACGTATGTACGTACTTAATGTACTTGTTTATTTGGAGTTCTGGTAGCGAACCCAATTTCTGCCGTCACTGCTGGTTTATCTCGTTCTTGTAAGGAACGGATTTTACGTAGTTCGTTTGGTGAACTCGTGGTTTCTGCAGTGAAATGCTGGTTTAATCAATTTTATTTTGATTACTGTAACGTATTACAGGAGTCTGTCCACTTTATTGTCTTGCTTTAACTTGAATGTCATTGATCGTTTTCAACACTTGTATCACTTCACTGAACTTATTCACAGGTCGTGGATCCGGCTCGAAGGACCAAAATGTTACGTATCACACGCAGACACCGCCGTTGTGTGACTAGTTGAAAAAAGGAGTGATTTTTATGTTGTATGAATGAATGAATGTCTGTACTAATGCAAATACGTTGATAAATTCTGTATATTTCTTTATTAACACTTAACACTAGATACAAGTTAAATTGTTTAATGGATCCCGAAGAAGTGATCTTCTGTATATGTTTAAGGTTGAAAAAGGGTTTAGAATGATTCGACAAGTTAAAGTAAATGTTTTGAATTTTGAATATTGCTTGGAGAGCTTAGTTTTGTTTTTAGAGGTGTTTCTCCCAAGCGTTCGTAGATGACTGATTCTAAGTTGATTTTCGATTTTAGTTGTCGACTCAAAAAAAAAGACGGAAAGGGGAATTGTCCTGAAGGTGGGAGTTCGCTTGCCCTTAAGTTTTTGGTGAAATTCTCTTATTGGTCAAAAATTCCAATTGGCAGAGTCTCTTTTTTCTTATTTCTTGATTGGTCGACAATTTGTTAAAAGTGGCTTGTACGTATATACACATTTCCGGTATACACTCTTTCTTAGAAGATGTATATAGTTAGAAGTTTTATTACTCAGGTGTAGGAACCAAGAGTCAGGAATTCCCAAAAAATGACTGTTGGACACTAATAAAGAGCATGTGGGAATTTTGAGTTTATGGCTGCACATTCGGTCGCCAAATGTGCTGTACTGAAGCGGTAAAAACTACAACAAAAGAATTTATAACCCTTGTGTCCTGTCTTTGGGCGATTGCATCCCTTTTGCTAACTTGTGGGAATGTAGAAATATTATATTAAATTAACGTTAATAATTCAATCGTTTTAATCAGTTGCCATGGCACGCAACACACACGTCGGTCGGAAGGCATATACCTGTTCTTTCGGTTCTTTTTTTTTCTTTTTTTTTTTTGTTCACCAACACTTTACAGTCTCTCCTTTACCTTTGCCTACATGTACCTATGCCGGAGTATCTTTTCCGTTAGAAGTTCCAACAGAACGTCGTTTTTCTTATAACTACAGGTCGGTATAGGTGACTTGATGCACGATACACACACATGTGGGTATACATATGCATTCACATTGTGCACTACTGCGTGCATAACCGATACGAATATAATAATAACATGCATGTACTATTACGTAGTTACCGTAAATTTAACATCAAACACCAAAGCAAACACTATGCTGTTCTTCTTCTTCGTCTTCTTCTTCCTCTATTTCTATTTCTTGTTTTCTTTCTTGTACCAACATAAAGTTCGTTTATTTAGCTTTCAGGTGAGCACTCGTAGATTTTTCTATCTCAAGGGGTTCGAAAGACCAATCCACTCGGTTCGGAGATGCAGACTTGAAAAGAATTTTATCTATCTTGGAACTTTTAACGACTGATAACTGCTGGCAAATAATTCATTAGATGATGATTTACGGAAATCGTTTGCCCCTGTACATAAAGCTGCTGTTTTCACGTCAAGCGTACCACTTTCTTTCTTTTTTTTTTGCACTATTAGGCACATTTGGCCCTTTGATCTGAGGTGAAAATTCATGTTTCGAATGTCTCCGTATCTCGCGATATCGGGTGACGACGACATCCTTTGGCCGCAATTTTTGAGCGATGTCGGGACGCAACTTTTGGACACTATAAAAGTCGAACGATCTACGCGATTTGAGAATTCTTACTTGGCCAAAAAAAGATTGAAACTTGAAATAAGAAGGTAAAAGTGCTCTCGTTTTTCCCGAGGACTCGAGATTGTGTATCCCATAACTAATAGCTGTGCCACGCCTACCCGAATTCTGGTATATAAGCCTACTTGTATACATCTACATATTCGCAGTGGATATATTGTACTTATATACATATAGAAGGGGCGGATAGATAGAAATCTCCGAATATTTTTCCCTCTTCCTTTTTTTATTATTCGAGCAGTTACGCCGTTGCATTGACGTATCGCCCTGTTCCGCTGCGTACTCCCAAAGCACCCAAAGCACCCATTTACCGAATTCGCAGTGGAGATTCGACAGCTCATTCGAGCAAAAGAGATATTATGCTCTGCTCGTGCTGTCGTATTTCATTTAACCATGCCCACCACCGATCGACAATGTACGGATCTCAAAAGTTCATGCGGTTTACGTGGAATCAAAAACTTTACCTTTTACTTATTTTATTTTTTTTTATTTTAAGTAATTGAAACTCTGTCTTTGTTCATAATTTTTACTGTAGTTGTAAAGATATTAATTTAAATTCCCTCGAAACTCGTGACAATGTAACACCTGGAAAACAATCCGAGTAAGCTTTAAGTTACTTGAAGCATTGTAAAGCATTTCTTCAGCAATTCATGGACATGAAAATATTTTATTCTACCACAAAAACATGTTCGTTTCTTAATCGATGAAATACACTGTAAATGTTTTATGGTATTTTAGTCGGTCTACCTGAGGCGTCGTTAATAATTATAGTATTGTGTGCTTCAATTTCCAGATGCCCATTATTTGTTGAGCTGCGTTCGAGACGATACGCTTAAATTACTGGACTTACGAATGAATCAAATAATTGGTTCCTTCAGGTAAGATCATATAATACACAAGTTTCTCTACCATTTGCATGCAACTTTGAAACACCGCACGATCATCCGTAATTCGCTCTTATGCTCGGAGGGCTACCTCACTATTCTCATTCGTGCATTTCAGTATGAGCATATGAAGTACTTCGTTTATACGGAGCTTGGAATTAAATTCAAATCCACTTATAATGCCCCATTCCTAGTGTATAGCTCGCCGATGGAAGGGTCACGCCTGCGTTATATGCAGCTAAACTTGCACACGAGTTTTGCATGAAATGAGTCTGCCCAGGCATCGCGTAATACAATCGTCTTATTCTATGCTGGTTTCAGAAATGCCGCACAGTGTGTGCCAGTCTTAAAATTTATACAATACAGAGTATGCCCGAGGCTTAATAATATTTTCTTCTTTTTTTTTTCATTCTCATTCTTCCACCTACCACGTTCTGTATGCACATGTATATTATAGTTGTGGAAAAGTCGCCAGTTAATTATACGTTGGAATTTATAAACGGGAGGCTACAACATATTATGTTAAAAATGAACCAGCAATGGCAGCTAGCCGAGAAGTCATTTTCTCCCTACGTACAGAACATCGTCGTCAACCCCGAACTTCGTTACACCGTCAGACGAGTCTCCTTCATACATATTGCTACAATAATTAATGTTACAGCGCCGAGGGTTTCAAAGTTGGCTGTGATTGGGCACGCGCAACCTTTAGTCCAGACGGTCAGTACATCGCGGTTGGATCATCAAACGGATCTATATTTATCTGGTCGATCAGCAACAACAAAGTGGAATCTGTACTCAAGGATCACGCGTAAGTTGTGACACTGTTTAGCTTTGCCCATCTCGCTTGTTGCTGGTAAAATTTGTTCGTACCTGTACTTAGATTACAGTACAATATAACCTAAGAAGTAAAGCTCTACGGCACACTCACGTCCTTAATTTCACTGTAGGAATGAAGGGAATTTCGCTACGTGAAACTTGATCGAATTTCTTATTACATAATCTTTGAAATAAAGTAAAATACGAGATGAGCATAGCTTTATAAATCTACTCGGATCTGTTACGTGCGAGTTGTAAGCCTGTTAAGCTGAGCTCGGTAAATTCGTATTATATTACCACGTAGCGAACCTTGTTTACCTAAACAAAAGCGTAAATTTATAATAGAGTTTACGAAGCCTTAATCATCGGAAATGCTGCTAGAGTTTTGATGTAACTATACTTGCGAAGGAATGAAAAGGGTTTTCGCTGTCATGAAAGGTATTTGATTTTACCGTGACGAATCGGTTCGATCGATGAATATAGGTTTTCAATTTTTCAAGTATAGGTATGAGAGAAACTCTGGAAGTTCAGCTTGAAATTCCTAAACTCTTCCATGATATTCTGAAAATGGTATGCAAGGGTCTGTTTACGAGGATAGCTTATTAACACCTTCCCATCCCCGAACCAAACTACAGTTGTACAGGGTGAGTGTTATTGACCACGGTGGTATACGAGTGTGGGAAAAAACAAAAAATTCTCAACGAAAATATTCCCGTATTGAAGCCGCTATTGTATTATTAGAAAATATCTTCCGAGATGTGACACAAAAAAAAAAAAAAAAAGAAGGAGTATTGATCAAATTTATTATAATTTCCCTTACTTTTTCCAACAACTCTATGGAAAGTTAAAGCAAGAAGAAACCGGGAAGGTAAAAAATTCTGTAAAGATCGTGCATATATGTAAAAAAGAAACGAGCGAAAAAAAGGGCACACACAATCGGGAAAGTGATACAGGAAATATTTATTCGGGTATATAAGGAGAAAGCATGCCTGTCTTATCAATCATTCATGTGAGAGTGTTGAACAGAATCAGAAATGTAGTAAAAAAATAAAAGGGGGAAAAAAAAACTGGATGGTAAAGCAGCGCGCGCGTATTACGAGCTGGAGTAGAGTTGGTCACGTCGCGTCGTAGATTTGAGGAAAATTTAAAACGTTTAATTAGAAGGCTGAAACAACGCGTACTCTGAGTTGCGTTTTAAAAAATGCATTTATATATTCGTAGGGAGAGAAAATAAAAAAATAAATATTAAACAAAAAATGAAAGAGACACTACAGATATATTATCATATTCGTGTAAAAATTTTTCCTTCGAAATATACGCAGGCAGTGAATTGTTATTAATATTTACCGAACTGGATGTACGTACGTAGAATCTAGTGAGCAAATATTACGTTAACCGGCAAATTAACGACTTTATTGAAATATCGTCTAAACCGCTGATATGTGAATAGAGTAGTATTCCAGCGTGTAAACCACAATGTAAAAGACAACAAAAATTAGTAAACTCAATCAAGCTGATTATGATACAGATGAGAGATGAAATTTTTGAATATTTTTTCTTTGACTCGTACCACGCGTATGGCTGCTATACAGTTGTTCTATGGTTGTAGTCGGTGCAGGATATTTGAGGTGAGTATACATCCTTGAAAAGTTCTCCTGCACTGCGTCGAGGTATATGACCCTTGTTTAAATAATTATTTAATTAATTAAGCGCCCTAACAGCTATGAGAGAAGCTACAGCCAGATGGCTGATAACCGAGCTTGGTGTAGCGGTAAAGTACTCTCTTCTGAACTCGGCTGTCGCCAGGGTCTACCTATAGTCTCCGCGAGTTTTCCCCGCGTGACGACGATGAAGCTAACTTCTCTCTCTTTCTCTTTTTCTCTCTTTCTCTCACTCCATGAAAAGATTATTCTCCCGGGATACGCGTAGACTAAATCCCGTGTTCTAGGAAAAAATATAGAACCTGCGGCGTTAACACCTGTGTGTACATTAATAGAATTGTTATCAATTCCGTGCGATTGCGAAGAACGAAGAAGAAAAAGCAAACCAAAATAAAATGATTTCAAAAAACATTTCAAATTTCATCATTATTTTTTATGAGCTATTATTTCAAATATATGACGCCGCAAAACCAAAAGTTGAAAGAGCACTCTCCAAGTTAATTAGCAGCCCTGTTATACAGGGTGGGGCAATAACTATTACCACCTCAAATATCTTTGAAACTAAAAGTTATTGCGAAAAATTCTTTCAATAAAAGTTATTCAGTATTGAGGGGGACGTTGTATAGAGACACCGTTTTTTTTGTTAGTGGAGGCGCTCAGGAGATATCAAGGTCATCTTCATTTTTTTAAATGGACTCATATGTTTTTGGTCCCATAGCGTGATAGCGGCTTTTGAGACGAATTCAACGACCTATAACACGAGATCGTTTAAAGTTGTACAAGATCGTTAGTTCATCATTCATACCTTACAAGATATGCTCAAAATGATGGCCATTAGCGTCGATGCAATATTGTAGCCTTCTAATTGCTGACTCGGTCGCACTTCTTATAATGTCAGCATTTATTGCGGCACATGCTGCAATAATTTGTTGTTCCATATTTTGACGCGTAGTTGGTACTTCTTTATAAACAATATTTTTGAAGTATCCCCACAAGAAAAAGTCTAGTGATGTCAAATCTGCCAAGTATCTACACATTATTTGTTTTATTTCTAGGGTGAGAATGATGAATGGACGATCTCGTACGACCTTAAACGACCTCGTGTTATAGGTCGTTGAATTTGTCTCAAAACCCGCTATCACGCTATGGGCCCAAAAACATATGAGTCCATTTGAAAAAATTGAGATGACCTTGATATCTCCTGAGCGCCTCCACTTACAAAAAAATCGGTGTCTCTATACAACGTCCCCCTCAATACTGAATAACTTTTATTGAAAGAATTTTTCGCAATAACTTTTAGTTTCAAAGATATTTGAGGTGGTAATAGTTATTGCCCCACCCTGTATAACCAGATCGGGTAACCCATGCGTGATACTGTGTAACAAAATTTGTGTTCCAGCGTTCACACAAAACCAAAATTATTAACACAAAAATGATCGTTACTCTGTCACGGTTGTAATCTGCATCGTTAAAATAGTTGGAAACTAGCAAACGAGTAAATAACAGGCAGACGATAACACGCGCTTGAAACAATTTTCTATAAAGTTCAAACGAACACATCTATACACTTTGCAATCATGTTCTGTACAAGCGTTCATTAAAAGAAAAAAAAACAACTTTTTCGATTCATCTGGATGCTCTATTTTTATGTTTCAACTTCGTTATTTGCTTCTTTTTTTTTTTTGCACCATCTACCATTCGTCATTTCCCGAATTGTAATTACCCAAGCTGGCCCTTTGTAAAGGAATAAGAATTTGTCAATCCGTCGAAAGCCATGGAGGATCTGTCTCCGCTCATCGATGTTATGTGTCACGGTGTGCGCTGCCTAATTTATTACGTCACTTGCATGGTCTCGCAATTGACGAGCAACGGAAGGGAGGAAAAGGGGTCGTGATCGAGGAGGTCGATGACTATGAGGAGAAGACTTTTTAAAGCAGTAAATACCTATAGTATGAAATATTAGCAATACTGAATTATACCCGCGACATACCGATCCACGACGCCCGCTGTCGCGAAATGCAGAGCATCGCGCGAACCTTGGAGAAACGGAAGAGGTAAAATTTAAGGGCCACACTTCGTTTGATTACACTACGTTATACAGGGTTAGTCGCCTCATAGGTCTGATTCGGGAGGAGTTTTATTTACCTGAGGCTCCGCCTCCGATCGTTCTTACTTGTTATCCTCAAAATTCCAGTTATCAATCAGCGATTAGATAACACGACGCTCGAATATTTCTATCATTGGAATCAAGCTGATAGTCAGTATAAAGTCTAGTCATACAATGTATTGTCACGATGCTGAGTGAAACAAAAGCATCTACATAAATACGTTCTGGGCGAGAGTTGGAAGGGGTTAGTTGGTAAGTAAGAATGGATGGGGGCGGAGCCTCAGCGAAATAAAACTCCTCCCGAATCAGACCTTTGGGGCGACTCACCCTGTACAACCACATTTACGCATGATTATATCTAAATTTGTAAATTTCATCATTTTCTTGGAGTCTGAAAATAGTTGAAACGCGCAATATGGTCTCATGTACGAATATGATCGGAAAAAAAATCGAGAGAAATAATTAGGTTTACATTGATTTATAGACCAAAATGTTTCTCATAATCACCGTATATACCTCGGTATATACTCCTCGATAAATTTTGATTTCGGCTGTAGTTTGCATTTAGTTTGGATATTTGTTCAGGCTATGAAATTTCTAAAATCCAATTGCGTCTGGGCGTACAATGAAGCGAAATTATTAGAAATATTATGCCTAGAGCTTTCAGAACATCACATCTGTCGAGACACATCGAGTAGGTTGGTATAGCTATATCCCATTTGTTTGTATGAAACTCTGAGCATGCTTTACGTTTAGTTGCCTCGGGACAGCGTGCTGCAAACGTGTGTGCTGTGCCGTACAAACATCCAGTCTATTGAGACTGAGTTTACCAGGCTGCCGCCATAATTAAAACTCGTCCTATTCTCGCTTAGAGTATGTTTTACGGGAATCGCAGAACTGAGAGAAAAGGTAAAGGAATACAGCTGTGGTTTATTTTACAGTTCAAATGTAGTAGCGCACGCACAAATGTCGAAAGATGTCTTCAGTCGTCTACACAACGTATAAGAGAAGACTGCTGTAGAGTCTAAAGTCAAAGGATCCAACAAAAAAGCGAGAAGTACAGAAGTGGGAGTCGTAGAAAAAAAAAAAGTTGGTACAGAAACGGAAGGAAGCAGGAAATGAAAATGAAAGGGTGAGCGCAAGTCAGAGAGAGAGAGAGACAGAGAAATGTCGCGGGATAGGTATAAGAAAAGGAAAAAAAGAAAGGTTCGCAAGTGCGGGGAAAGAAGGAAGGGCCCGCGTATTGGGTCGCGCGTTGTTTCATTTTCGGAAGGGTGACAACGAGTCAGTTAGGTGTCAGTGTCACGCAAGATTAATAGAGGCGTCAGTCAGGCTGGTTTCATTCCCTCGCGTTACCTGCCGTTTCCGCGGCCAACTGGCGCTGATTAATGGCGCCCCGACCACCGGCCGAGTCATAACTTGGGCTTAATTTTTCTGCTCCGTTGGATTCACAGCTCTCGGACTTATTGTCTCCGAACTTGGGATCCTAGCAGTTTCAATTATCATTCTCATAAATCGAAGGAAGGTTGTAGTAGTCCGCCCAAGGTGGTTGTTAATATGGATGAAATGAGAAGGACGCCCTTAACTTCCAACCCCACTTATACCCAGAGATACTTACACCTACACTACCAAATAGGAGCTGAAATCGACTTGGTTTCACCCGACACTCCACTCGGCCCTTGTACACATATTGTTATAACCAATACTGCGTAAGTATTTCAAGTTTGGTCTCGTTTGGTCCTCAGATCGGCGGTGACAGCGGTCGCGTGGCATCCTCAGGGAACCTATCTTGCCTCGGTAGACAGGACGAAGCAGGCGACTATTTGGGGTGATGTCTGACACGAATCTTTGCCCTGAACAAGAGAGAGCGGTGGAAATACCGAAGAACGCAAGAGTCGAATGTCTACCGAAAGTCGAGGAGTTTAAGGGGAAGACTGTTATATTTTTGCAAAAGAAATATTATCTTAGAAAATAAAATTACCTGAGGCTCACCTTTTATTCAGGCAACAAAATATAAGCTGGGCGTTGGGTTGATTTTTTTTTTTTTTTAATTGTTCCAGCCGCCTCGATATGATCGAGACTCGTCCAAATTCGGGTTAAATTGTCTGCATTGTATTATATTAAATTTTTTCAGCAAGTCAGCTGCTACCGAGTCAAGCAACAAACAAACTTAAATATAAGGTAACGAAGCACAATAAATTTACAAAATTATTACTAACAAATAATAATTATGATAATAATAACACGGAATAAAAAGAAATATATTAAGAAAAAAAGTTGGTACGCATATGTATAATTACACACCGAACCGAGTTTATATTACATCATTATTGATTAATTATTTACACATAATCTAAATATGTATATGTAAAACTAACATTTTTTAGAAAAAAAAAAAAACCATGAATATCCATATTGAGTAAGATTTTTTACATGTATTAATTCATTTATACTTCTCGCGAATCGTGACATTGTTTACAAATACTCAGAAATAATTGTTGCTTTATTATGAATATAATTTTACATAATATATTATAATCCACGAACATAATGTGTTAAAATCTTGGTGGATATGCAGAGATTCTGGTGGGATGGATGTTTCATAATACATCCTGCTACAAGATATCCAATCTCAAAACTTTACCGTTCTCGAATTTTCCGTATTCAAGATGAACTAAATTTTGGTAAATTTTCCCCATTAGTTGTGTCGTCAAATACCACATGCATACACGTACCCACGTACATACCATACCCTATATTTGGTGTATAAATTCTCATTGCCATATTTTCAACGTTCCGTCAGACTCGTATATTTATGTGCGCATGGTAAATTTTGTTGTAAGCCGATACCCAAGTAAAGTAAGTTCTGCGCTGCTTCATCATGTTTAAAATCATCCGTTAACACTTCGTATATAGCAAACTACCGAACAACTATGGTTATAACGTTATGACAATTCATTAAGCCGACTTTATTGTGGGTTGCTCAATGTTCAGGACGTGTTCCAAATGTGTCACGTTGGTATAATATGTATAATGCAACCTTGTCCGAATCTCATTACGTACGGGTTACTGTATAGAATTAAGTAGAATATTATGTAACGAGATCATCATATTATAAACGAGAGTAGCGAAGAACGAGATGGGGAGAAGAAAAAAAAAAAAAGGTTAAAACCAGACAACAACCTAATTGTACTTGTCCTGTAAGCTCATCAGTATAGATAAAGCCTACGGTGTTAAATCTACACTACTACACTATACGTGTATTACATTATAACCATAAGGCGGAACGGTTTTATCAAGCTAGTTGAGGCTGGAGCGCGGTTTATCATGTCCTCCACAGTTCTATCTGCAGGTATTTACGTCTCGTGCTCAGGTAAGTCGAGAAAGTATTACGGAAGTTTACTCTACCCTCACACCCCCGTTTACGACAAATTAATCTAAGACTTGAATATCGTTCGCACATTGATCAACGTTTGCCAATGCAAATTCTGAAGAAATTTGAAAACGTATTCAGAGTTCTTCTAGACGTTGGGAAATTACCATTTGACATCACAACTCACTCGGTTTTTTTCAGTTATCAAAGTTATTCGCTCCTGACCCATATCCGTTTGGATATTTGGTAGGAGCATTTCAAACGCGTCTAATTATCGATTCGCTGAAATACAACTTCCACTTTGCGTGCAGCGCGATAGTACAGGTGAGAGATTTTTGAAAATATTTTTAGCGCAGGATTAACGACCGCGTCTCTGTGAGAGGTACAAATTGCCTTGTTGGATATGGTCATACCGTACCTTGATAATTGAAGTAGAAGGTCGGGGCGAGAAACTTGATTTAGAACTACCCTTTATATAATGAAATGAAAACATGGTATTACATAGTTTGATGAAATATCAGCATCTGCGAGGGTTGAAAGCGACGATAAAAGTCGGTTAACGGTAAAATGGACAGTGACAGATCGCCGATATCTTACTTTTCGTGCGGTGATCGTACGAGCCAACAATTTTACGTCTCCGTGGAATACATCGGATTAATTTTCTCTGTACCACAGATTATATAGCACTAAACCTCGCATGGTATTATCGGTCAATAATAAATACGTGCTCTGATTCAAACTATTGAAAAGAACAAAATGAAAAATAAATAATTTTACAGCTTACCTACGATAAAGTTTTTTAAGCCGAGCTTTAGCAGCGCGTGGAGAATAAAACAGTACAAATATAGTAGGTACTACATTAAATTCAACCGTGCTCTGTCGACATGAGCATTTCGAAACCAGAAATTCATTGAAATTATGTCGGACCATTTGAAACACAAAACTTTGACGCAGCTGTAAATGAACTTTATATATTATTGATGATTTCATACACAACATGTAGACGATGATTGCCGATTTGGACCTGCAGCGGACCGACAGATTTGTGTACATTTCATCAGCACGGTTTAACTACTACTCGAATTTTGGATAATGTCAAAGTTGTTTCTACTTTTTTTTCTACCGATTTCGAGGACGCCGCACATATGATATAACAACCGTCGCCAATTTTTCATAAGTTTTTTTAGCCCGCATTTTCACAATTACACGATAATATGATAGCGCAATGTCTGATGTTATTTTATTGTCTTTGATATTTTCAACAATACGTATAAATAACGACCAGCAAAATAATGATAAGTTATAATTTTTAGTGAAACAAAATGTTATAATAAATTATACGTTGAACGTTGTATAAATAATTTGATGGAACGGATTTATAAAATTTTTTCAATTATTTATAACCAACACAAATTATACCTACGATAGAATGTTTGTACATTGTTCATGTGTAAATATATTGATATATATCTTGTAATTTGCTAATCATTTCCTGCACCTGCAGATGACGATCATCGGCTACAACTTCTTACCCGACGCGACGACGTATAAGTTTCTTGCGGACATTCTGAATCATCTATCCATCTTTATAAAGACAGCTCCTTTAAAGACATCAACTATAACGGACTAGCGAACCAACCATTACCTTGCTTGCTCAACGGGATAATAGCGGTCACCTGAAGCGAAGGAAATTAAAGGTAAAAATCGAATAATCCCGATGAATATTCATCGCGAATATTCCTAGATCGAGTGACCGCGTTATTGCCAACCACTAAAAAAGAGAAGAAAAATAGGAAAAAACGAAAAAATGACGTAGCCGTGAGGGTTGAAGAGGAACCGAAGGTTGCGGAATCGGAGTATTCGTCAAGAAGAGTTTCGCCTTCGTTTTAGGTGACGCGTGAAATTACAAAGTATGACGGCCGGGCCTCGTACATCCCTGTTCATTATTTCGATTTACCCTCGGGACTAATCCGGAAGGCAACATGGTCGGGACAAAAAAAAAAACTGTTCAAGTATAGACACAGTGGTCCCTCAAAAATTTGAGTGTAGATATTCCTAAAAACATCAACTATACGTATCACTTCTTCTATTATACCGATGATACATTCGGGATTTGTCGTATTTCGGTTTTGAAGTCGACCACCATAATTCAGTTTGCGGGCGATGTATGCCTGACGATGATACTGCAATTTTGCGTGTCTTTCATTTTTCATTATTAGAAAACAATTTTCCGATCCATAAATTTTTCGCCGTTTACTATACTCTCTGATAAATAATTGAATATACGCACATTTATTCTCATAAAATTCTCGCTTTATTCAGGTAAAATATCCGAAAATCCAATGACGGAAATCTGTTGTCTCCGATACAGCCTCTTGTAGGATATTTTGTCCGTACTTTGGTAACATCACGACGGAAATCACCCACGTATATTTTACGACGTAAGCGGGGCCGCTACGGGGTAGGCTCCTACTTTCGGGGACGAAAGTTCCTAACCATGTTCTACTTTCGTATCTTCAATCTTCGACGAGTTTTACCCACGAATTTCTTATTTTCCATGGCACGCCGAAATTCGTCCGAAGTAGAAGATAACTCCGAAGCCATCACAGTGTATCTATCCAGCTTCGGTAAGTAATATTATAAATAACTATTTACATATTACTATTATTATTATTTTTCACGACGTTATGCAGTTACGAAAATTATAAAGTACGTCGTACGCACATTATAATGTTCAGATGTTTTTCCGCGCACCACGGCGACGATCAATTTTCCTGTTATGCACAACATATACGATAGACGACGTTCTCGACATCAGGCCTGGAATAATTAGGTCGTGGCATTGATTGAAAAATATTGATTCGATATCCTACGACTTTTCAGCCTACATAACGTATACGTACTACACGTAGGTATAAAAAACAGGTAGAAATGTACGTTATACATTTAGGTGCGCGGGGTATACGTGTGTATATACGTACGTGGTGCTGAATCTTGAAATTTCCCACACTTGAACGACCCTCGTAATCTCAAAGGGTGCGTGTTTCGATTCCCGCTATCGGCCCGCCTCCTCATCCATCCATCCGCTGTGAATGAGATCCATTCAACTTCCGGCTCATCGATACGGACCCTTGGGATAAATGCAGGCCACCAAGACCGCGCCATCGGCCGAGACATCGCCTCTATCCACGTTTCTTTTCTCCTTAGAATCACGTGACATCTATACGAGCAGTGGCACTGGAAGTTCGTACGCGCCCTGTGCCTTTACCCAAAGTCCGAAAGTCCATGAAACATGCAAAATAGGGAGAAAAAAGAGTCGTGCATCGAAAAGATCGGATGTAAAAAAATAAAACAACGCGTTATTCTCAATTTAATCTAAAAATGTAACTAACTCACGATTCGTTCCGTACTTATTCATAATTAAAAAATTGAAAAAGATTACCGAGAAGCTTTTTGCGTTTGTTGTAGCTCGTGGAGGGAAAGCATGTCTGGATCTTCTTATCCCTGCAAGTTCCAATCTTCAGCGAAGCCTCCAGAGGTTTATTGTTAGGCTATTAGAGAATGATGAGATGGTGTTGCGGATACAGGTGAATTAACGTAAGGCGGTGTGAGGTAAGGATCTGAAAAACAGCTAACCGTCAAGCTCCGGTGCTCGCGTAATTAGTACAGAGTGCGGCACTTTCTCACCTGCAAGCCATCCGCGTACATATATCTTCCTACTAACGAGAGTTTCCGAGAGAAAATAAGACTGCAGCAAGTAAAAAGAATGAGGAGTGAATAGCGAATATAATGTAACGGCGGGGAGGGTGGCGGACTTTCGAAGAGGAAGAAAAATGTTTCAGAAAATTCAATAGCACGGCTCGCTCGCTCGCTCGCTCGTCACGGATATGCATTGTTTTTCCGCTCTTTGAGAGTTTTGGCTTCCCGCGCAAGAACCAGGTCGTAACTCTCGGGAGGGACTTTGGCCAAGAAAAGACACGGTGCTGCAGGAACGATAGAACGATAGAGCGAACGAACGAACGAACGAACCAACCCAACCGACCACCCCTATAATTCCTCTGCAGTTGCGGTGATAGAACGAAACGAACTTTTCTGCCCGAGTTTCAAAGAAGCACAGCCAAACGCCGTCAGTCAAGCATATATATTTTCAAGATTTCCATATCTGATTGGCGCGTTCACGAGAACCCGAGACAGATTTCAATTTAATTCAGTTTCTCGGGGAGCACATCGCATCTCATCGTTTCGTCAACATACTTATCTACTCAGATGTATAATAATGGTGTATATCGATATTATATATTCCATATTATGTGAATGTCGACTTTTTTTTGCAAGTATTTCAGTTAATTGTACAAGGTGTCGCAGAACTCAGTGCAAAAATTTAAAGGGGTGATCGGAGGGGCCGAGTTGAGTAAATTCACGTTTATAACATGTGGTCTCCGAAGCACCATTCCCAAATTATGACCGGTTAAAAAATTGTGCTTTGCGCCGGAATAACACAGTACTCATCGGTCAGCAGTCAGGTTGTTACGCGCGCTCTATTGTTGATGCGAATTATGGCGCTTACTATAAATCTTAGAATGCCAAATGAAAAGACTTTTGACATTGATTTTTATTACAAACCTAGCAAATTGTCTTCCGTGGGTTTCATGGGTTGCCTACATTTCGGCGGAAAGCGCAACATTTTGACCGGTCATATTTCGCTTCAGAAACCACATGTTATATACGTGAATTTACTCAGCTCGGCTCCTCCGATCACCCCTTGAAATTTTTGCATCCAGTTCCGGGACACCCTGTATACATAAAAAGCGGAAGGGTAAAGATTGGCAGGAAATACGATTTCGTTTATAGTTCTGATTTCATCGACGAATATCTAATTAAAGGATTTCGGTTTCAATGTCGGCGCTCATGCCTGTGGTCATCACAACGTGTAGCCTCGTGTAACCGGGGTGAATGATAATGTAGTTCGCTATCCACCTCAGAGCCTCAACACCGCCGCTATGACATTGTCTCACGAATCTGAGAGTATAATCGCTCACCGACGAACCCCCAAATCTCGTGTATTTTCGAACCATACAAGCATCAAACTTCGTTTTCTTCATGTTTAGCGTATTCGTTATTGCACGAGTATATAATGTATGTAAAGGGAAATGAAGAATAGCTCGTATATTCGGGGCATAAATTTTAGATCCATGTACTTAAAAAAATTGGCAAACGCGTTGGTAATATGAGGTGATATACGGAGTCGGGTCCGGACGGTGTTTGATGTGGTCGTATAAGCGACCCTGCAGGTTGACATTGAAGAACCCTCGTTTGGTAAGTGGCTACTTGAGATTGAAAGGATCGGGGACGGTCGTCTTCGCGACGCGCGACGGTCACTGACGTTGCTCTGGTATATTCATAGCGAGACCGTTGACGGATATCAATATTGAAATATAGATAAAAAAGATTCAATCAGTCACTGGGCTCCTACGCCAATCAATCACCCGCGCTGGACGTGAGTTTTCGCGCAGCGATCGCATACCGCGTCGCGACGCCAAAATGGCCGAATATTTCGGAGTCGACGCAAGATAGCCGCTCCACCGGCGGGAGCTCAGTCTCGGCGCGAACGCTGAGTGCGACTTAGTTTACGAGCGACGACGCGTCTCAACGCCCCCGCGGACAGAAAATTTTTAATCAGACATCCCCTCGGATCGCAACTGCACCAGGATTCGCGCTTCTCCCTTAAAAGGGGGAAGCTCTCGTTCCCGGATTTTAAAAGAAGTTTTTTTTTACTTTTTTTCCCGCTTTCAACCTTACACTTTCTTTTACAGTTTTCTGATTCGAGACGAAGAATCAAAGAAAACAAAAAAAAACTATAAGGATAAACTATCCTGCATCACTTTTATATCCCTGCACCAATTATTCATCGGCGAGGAGTGTTTATTATTTGCAAAACGCTAACACCTCCAGTTCGACGAACTAACATACTTCGTAATTGAGTGGTGAAAATGGTAGTGTGATTGGATCTATATAATATATAATCGAAAACCATGAAAAGCCTCGCGACTCTCCGAAGGTTCCAACTGTTCTACGCGCCGTTACTACTACTCGCGGCTACTACGGGTAAGCGCAATATCTCGTACGCGTGCCCATGAAAAGAATACAACAATATTTTCTGACCACCTTCTCCTTTTTCTTCTTCTTCTTGTTCTTGTTCTTCCGCTACTTTTCCCGTATCAGGGATCCTGGTACACAACGGTTGGAAATAATGTCCTGGTAGGGGGGTGGAAAGAAATGGTCATCCCCTGACTAAACTCCTCCAACAACCCTCGGTGTCATCATGTTTGTCAAATACATCGTCGCAAAGTCCAACAGTGGTCTTTTTAAACACGATTCTTTCCCCTTTTGGTAAGAGGGTTGCTGCAGGCTTTTATTATTACGATTAAAGTTCTGACTTGAAAAGGTCGTAAGACTGAAGGTATAACGGAGTACCTGTCCCATGAATATGGACCGCAGTATAGGGGTGGATAATGGATAAAATATAAAAGTGAAGGAGTATAATATTTGAACAAGATAACGCAAAGTTAAATTATGAAAAGAATAATAAGAAATTGAAAGAGAAAATATACGCCAGAAAGATACAGAGAGTTTGAAAAAGTAGAAAAGTTTCCTTTTTCTTTTTTTTTTGGGATATTTTTTTCATCTTATTTTCATTTTGTACCCTTGCGTGTTGCCGCGACGAATCGCATCTTCTCGGTTGTACCGCGATACCACCTGCAATGTATATTATCGCATAACCGTTATACACCTGACGTGCAGCATACAGTGCCGGTGCCTTCGCAGCCGATCGGGGATAATAATCAGGATGTAAAAATACATTATTCAATTAAAGCTTGATGCTGGTTTGTTTAATTGGCCAATCGACGCACGGAAAACGTCCGAGGTCACTACTTTGAGCTTCGGACCGATCTCTGGCGATTTCAGTCAATTACTCGCGCTGATCAACTCGCCAACAATTACCCTGGGATCTCCCGTTATATAAAATCCTGTCAAACCTTATTTACGGAAATTGACGTTTCGAATCGAAACAATGACGATAACGGTAATAACGCAGCTGCAGTTTCCTAAACGAACGCGCCGCTGCAGGGATAATTATTCAAAATTTCCATCCGACGCGGAACCCCGACGAAAAAGCTTCGGCTTCTTGTTCTCGTATCCACGTCGGACGTTTGACAGTTTATTTTTTTCATCACTTTTCTTTTATCACTTTTTTCCATATACACGCTCGCAGCGTCGTAATAGCGACTAAACAATAAGAGTCGCCGAAGGCTTTCAGAAGCGCGGAAAGCTCCGACGATGATACACTTCCGGTGTAGAGGGGGAGTGTAAAGAAATATATAGTATAGGCGGTAGCAGCGGCGGCAAGCGACGTGATGGGAGAACATAAACCGGAGGCAGAAGGCACCTGTATGTATAGGGTGGGTAGATATACGCTTCTGTGGTGACCAAAGTCGAAAGAGATGTTATCTCTTCCGTAAACACGCGATAGAGAGACAATCTTTGACCCCTCCCAAGCTACAGAGCCGCGGCGGCTGGCGCCTCCTTCGGATTCTAACCATCAAAATTCAAAGCTTATCCCCTTCGCACAGGAGTCAAAGTATCAGGATGCTTTAGACTCTGAAAATATACCTACCTACCCCATACGACTCGTACAAGGATTTGATTCAAATCAGGCCATTAACCTCACGGGGTCTAAGAGAGCGAGCGATAACTAAGTAAAGCGATTCAATAAGCTTAAAGCTCCGTATAAGATTGCGTTAGGGTGGTGAAGCTGATGCTGCAGAGTTTGCTTTCCTCCAAGTAGCGACGTGCGATGGGTATAGGTATATTACCGTAGATAGGTATGTATGGCTTCGTTTTAGTCGTCATCTGATATGTGTATTTCCAAAGCCACGAACTGAAACGAAAAGTCTTTTCCCGCTAACGAAAATCATTATACATGCATGCCGTGGAATTATTAAAACGAACGTTCCGCTCCATTGAACTCGTCTTTAACGCCTACACCTTCGTGCTTTGTACGAGTAGTAACCAAATCTATATTGATATTGGATCCCAATTCATCAGCGCGACACCCCAGCTAAATATTTATGTATACATTGTGCGTACTTCGAGTGATTTCGCGAACAATTTTGAACCAGAGTAACCTGACTCTCACTCAGATAATGCCCTATAATATACGCAGACTATAGATCACTTTGCATGCGCGTATATGTACAAATTGTCGTTTTAACGATTGACACTAATCGTCATGTTCTGACAATTTTCGTGCGCTGGTACCAAATTAACTACCATACCGTTGTGAGGGGGGACATCGATTTCTATAAACGTACGCGTAACTATTCGTACTCCCACTGCTGCAGCGAAGCAAAGATTATGACTTCCGAATGAATGACTATACGTCGCTTCAAATAGTAGCGACGATTTGGTAAATCACAAATCTGGAATGACGTTGGAACGGAGCATTTCCGGTTGAGTTGCACTATACTCTAGATCAATATGTGTCCAGTCGATCTACCGGATTATATACCTTATACGCCTATATTGTTCATTCTATTCGAAAACGTTGGAAACTATATTATTGTGTTCATACACAATGCAAAACCACCGTAACGACAACGTCAAACAAAACTTTGATAGATTTACCACCGCAAGCCTGTCTGTTGTTTTAAATTAAAAAGGTACAGGTTCGACAACAAAATCAAAAATATAACATTTAACAGAAGTATGAATAACAAAAAAAATCAACTTCCTTTGTTTTGAGAAATTTTTTTTTCATGCAGTATATGAATAATCCGATTCATCCGACTGTCCATAATATATTAATTATTGCTAAGGGAATTATTTGTCAAACGGAACCGGAAGACCGTATTGAAATTTCGATAACGCCGTTATTTTCCTATAGCGTCTCCTATCTGCCCTGGTCTTCGGTATACGGCAAGGGGGAGAA
Organism: Athalia cordata; assembly: GCA_963932425.1. NCBI lineage: Eukaryota > Metazoa > Arthropoda > Insecta > Hymenoptera > Athaliidae > Athalia > Athalia cordata. Next base: position 38,566,265 of record OZ010625.1, on the reverse strand, counting down.
AATTCTTGGTCGGATTTGGTCCATATTTTAAATATACCTATTTTCGATTGTTCTCGTACCGCATCGATGTGTATATGACAGCTGATATTATGGGAGAAAACTTCCGCAATCGTATCGATGTCAATTCTTGAAAAAAAAAAAAAAAAAGAAAAATTGAATGAAAATCGAGCACGACTTTTCTGGACAATCTGCGGTAGACGTTCGTTCGTACCCCCTTTTCATTATTCGAACCGGAGACATACGTTTGCTGTGTTTTTTTATCATCAGCGTCTGTTATTGGATATCTTTTGTTCTTATTTTTGTATTCTTTCTTCTTATATCTACTTAAACTACTGTACACTGATCGTGTCGTCCGACGTACTACTTTTCCACATTTATCTGCAGAGATGAATACCATATTATCGACAGACGTGCGGGAATATTTTATCTACGAGTTATCAGGACTCCCATACGAGTCTATGAGTTGTCGGAAAGCTTTTCAATTTAGCAGAAGCTCAACTCCGATTCATGGATCATGTGTATTTTTTCCCCTCTCCTTCCCTTTTTCTTCTAGTTTTTTCCCCGTTCTTTTTTTTTCATTCCCATACCCTTCCAACCTTGGGCCAACTTGTCGCTTCGTAGTTGAATCTGGAGATAACGATTTTTAAGTAGAAATTTCCACACCGAGCTCATAGGTAAAACGTGGGGTTTTGAATGTCTTTTGGCTCAGATTGCTGCAGAGCTCCGAGCGCGGCTGCAGAGCGAGAATCGGAAACTGAAGGCAGTGGAAACTGGTAGTAGTATTTTAACCAAATTGTTCAATCGCATAGAAAACAACGTCGAATCGCGTGCCAACTATAAAATCGATATCTCGTGCTTTTAAAAATATAGATATAGTATATAAATACCATTATACGATCATGCATATAGCGGTGCTTTTGAAATTAAGGGAAAACGTTCTGCTGCTGCAGTTGAACGAACCAGAAATACGATAACCATGTACTCTGCAAACACGTTATGTACGAATAATTAATTACTTAATCACGAGCTCAAATTCACGCATTCTGATTCAAGTATCGTGTCGTATCGCCGCTTACGTTTCCCATAATTGACGAGGAATGTATCCATATGCATTTGGTATATCGATTTCTATATAACACATGATCGTTTCTATGATCAACGCGAGCTCTGAGAATAATCCTCCTAATCTCTTTTTAATACGAAGATCGCGTATAGATAGACTTTCCATAGCAATCGATATTTTACAAATCGAGAAGTATTATTCCAACGTAACCCAAAAAGGGTTGCATTATACCTTCAATACCTACGTATACACTGTATTCTGTATACCTGTAACTATGTGTATGTACGTACATCTCTACCTCAATGAACCCGCATTAGGAATAAATGTCCCGGAATTCTACGAGTGGCGGTGGATTTAATCGTTTCAAGCTTCGGTCGTGGTCAAACTTTAAAGCCTCAAAGCTGAAAACAAACCACGTTAGTATAACCGCAGGAAAATTCCATAAGGGATATCTCTTAAACCGCCTGCGCCGAGGCATGAGCATAAAATCTGACGATCGAAAGGACTCCGAGTGGATAATTCAATGGTCATATGGTTAGCGAGTGTATATATCATGGAAATGGAAACGCGAACAGTTCTCGACTTGGGATTTCGATAACCTTATTGCGCGTACCGAACTCATGTAGATGAAAAAAACAAGAAAAAAAATACGGGGAAAAATTCTCAAAATAAATCACAAGATAAATATTCCACAGAGTTTTATTACAACCTAGACTTTCAATTTTATTGCAATTATGTACAACTGTGGATAACATAACAGCGTGATTTGAAAAACCAAAACGCAGTGAGGTGAAGTGACGGAGCTGCAGTGATTTCGAGTGGAAAATTATTTTGAGTTCTTAAATACGTGGGTGTGTGTCAATAGAATTTATACGTGGTATTCGGAAATTGAGAAAAAAAAAAGTGCACGAAGTGATCATATAATGTATTATGTACGTACATAGGTGTATACATATATATTTCGGTGGCATCATATCGCCGGAATACGTAGGGCCATAACGTCGCATTCTGTGCTTAACTCGATATACCTATACGTGCTGCAGTGTGCTCGGTACCTATAATAGATTTGCAATTTCTTTTGAGAAAAGCTGAACGAGTATCTACAGTGTACGTATATATACGATGTGATATAGCTATAATATAGAATCGTGGCGGGTAAGCGGTGACTTTAATCCTGGAAAATTGTAAGTTGCAGAATAGAAAGAAAATGATGTCAGGAAACGAAGGTAATGAACCGGGCACCGGCTTACGGCGCGACCAAGTTGAAAAGCTCCAATCTTATTTCTTCTTTTCGATTCAAAGGTTCTTGTGTTCCCTGATCACCGATGGTTACCGGGTGATGTGTGTCCTCGAGAATTATTTCGGCTAGCCAAGTTCGAGTCGATCACCTTAAAAGTCTCCCAAACGAATGCCCGTCGAAAGTGTAATTCAAGCATTTTCATCGAAATTTCAAAAAATATGATACTTACCTAAAATGAATATCGGTGCACGAATGGGCGCGTGTATACACATACGATGCTTTTAGGGGTGATTTGCAATGTTCATTTTTTTATCCCTTCATTTTTATCTACTTTTTTTTTCCTGCGATTCTTGTTAAAAACCCGTCAGATTTTCCAATGAGTGTGGACCTCGGAAAATAGAGATGTAGAGATACAGACAGTGGAAGTAAAATTTGGAACGAATGTACTAATTCTATTAATTGAAGCACGGAATAGCTTTCAACCGGAACTGGGTTTTATAAATGTTTTTTTAACTGAGAAGAGAGGGGAAAAAAAAATAATTCGAATACCAAACACGGAATAACAGTTGCAAAACTTCTGGAGCCGCGAATTTTGAGGTGATATTCTGTCCTTTTTGCTCAGACGTGAGTATATTTATCTAAAATTTACTTCGCTTGATTCGACCTCTTTGACCATCGGTGGAGGAGTAGGGCCCCGGGTTAGTCAAACGAAGGTCTACCGGATGTACTTTGGCTTCGTTACGCTCGAATTTTACTATACATGTTTGTGTCCAACTGTTACCGCAATATTAGTACAACTACAATATCAAATGAAAAAGTTATTTGCATAGCCGAGGATGTTTATCCGTTGACAGTTTTTTTTCTTTTTTTTCTTTCTTCATCATTAATTTCAAAAAAATTTTATTCTCCTAATTTCGCTTGTACAACTAATCCTTACGCCAGAGGACTTTTAATTTTCAAAACAGCTCGTAACATCACAGGAGTTTCAAACTACCGTCCAATCAATCTCAAATGTGCGGTTAATCAACGCCGCGATTGAGTCAACCTGCAGCAGCGCCGTGTTGAAAATTTAATACCACTAGCCGGTGAAGCTTCCGAAGTACACAATTCCTATGGGTACTCTCAAACCGTGATCAAACTTTCCGATTAGAATACATAGAAAACAACTGCAGATATGAAAGAAGAGAGGGAATTATATTTTCTCCAAATTTTATCATTTCGTCGTAAAGCTCAGCTCGATTGTCAGACGATATTGAATTGTTATTGAAAGATTTCATTTCACGCGAAAATCATGGTAAGAAAGAAAAAATGTCATAATTTAATTGGTTACAATTACGTCAACTTATATAAGAGTTGTTAAATTATCTCTAAATAATAAATTCGCAACGATATAGCAATTAAGGACTTATAATCGGATTCGAATTATTTGTATAATTTTATTTTTTCGGATTCGCGGAAAACAACCTGTTACAATATTCTCGACAAAAGCTATTATAAAATGATTGAATTTCTGAATAAATGGCAAAAAATAAGAACGACAACAATAATAACGTGTTTCAGTTGAGAAAACTTTCTTGCAGTGCCACAGGATTATAATCAGAAGACTGTATTTTTTTGTAGAGTGAATTTTTCTTTCATCGAATTATAAAAGTACAACGCAATAATAAAGGTAAAGTAAAAATATAATTCCGTCAGAACATATTTGACTCTGAAACAATATTTCAAAAATTAAATTCTCCACTTACGTACTTTCAATTTCGTGTATAATAAGTCCCGCATACGTATATGTACCTATAACGCTATAAACGCATGGAATGTAGGGAAAATTAAATCCTCTGATACTTTCTTCTTTTTTTTTTTTTTTCATTGCTTTTATCAATCCTAGGTACAGCACGTACGTAGGCAGGTTCACATTCCTTGCGATAATACTCCGAAATTGTGTGAGCTACGAACTTTGATGTGAGATCAATACTCTTTATAACGTTATAAATGATGAACGACCACTCATTTTTCACGCTCGTCTCGTTGACAACCCTCGACGTCAGCTATTATCTGAATTTTACCGCGGATACCCTCGACGGTGTTTTACTTTATGTTACAGCGATCTAAATTTCCGTTGAGAAAAAAAAAAAAATAATCTGACGAATAAAGGAGATGGAATAAAGAAGAAAATAAAAAAAAAACGAAAAATCTGAAGCAGGCAGTCTTACGTGGAATGAAAATATAGCCCGATTTCGAGGAAAGTGGTGGTGGTGGTAGTGCAGGGTAATGGAAAATGATGGGAGGCGTTAGGTACACCCTTTTATCCCGAGGAATTTAAAATTCTGTGCCACCAGATATCCGGTAGGTATTTTGCGCCAACCACTCAGCCATCAGCCATGCATGCTTCATGACATTACGCTCTAAAGCTAGAGAACGGATATAACCTGAACGAATTTTGGGTGGGGTCAATGAGGTCAAAAATGCAAATAACTCAGGGCACATGGTATCCTTATACCTGAGACTACTCGTGCGAGGGGTAAAATCGAGGAGAAATAAACGCGGTGTGAACGAAAATAATGAAAAAGGGAAATCGTATCAACAATAAGCCGGAGAAATTTATAATATACCATATTACACATAGAGTGCAGTGCAGGATCGTCGTGGAGGGGTCGTTCATCACCCTGATACTTGAAATGTTTTCTAATTAAAGGAACGAGGAAGTTGGATGTTAACCGAGTTAATTAGGTAATAAGACTTGATTTGTCTATTTCCTGAAAGCGGAAAGATGTTAACTTAGATTACTTAATCTTTTTATTTTCTTTATTCTTTTTTTTTTTTTTCTCTATAACCCTTCTCCGTATCTCATTCCAGATATTTAAAGTACATAACATAACATAGAAATATATGAGTGTGCATACATATACCTATACAAATGAATTTGTTTCGCGTGCAACTTTTATAAAAGTATCTGCACGAAGTAGTTCACATCCGCGCAAGTGGGTCTGTATAAGGACATATAAATACCTATATACGGAACGGATAGGATATGGATATGGTAACGTTTATTGAAGGGTGAAAACTTTCAACGAGACAGTCCGAATAATCCTACTACAATAAGGAAACTCAAGACAAAAAAAAAAACCGAAAGAACTTTGCGACGCAACAACGTAGCTACCCTAGGTACGTACGTACCTACCAACCCCCGGTGCCGGCTTTAGCCTACGAGAAATTGCAATAAGTGCTGTGCGCGAAATGGGATTCGCTACTTGGAAAAGTTCACGGGTCCCGCGGAGAAGGCGACGGTATACCCGGGTAAAGGGGAGTTACAGCCAACTGCGACAGCCGAAAGACAGAACCACCAATTCTTTCTTTTACGAGTTTTAAGTACGAAAAACTTCCGTTCTTTTCAAGGAGGGTCTCCGGTACGGAGTATAGTGACTATACTCCGCGCCCAGGTACTTGAGTAAATCTTACCGCATTCTGAAACGCTGCACGTACTCGTATATTATACGTATAGTACATACGTGTGTACGTAAAACGCTGTATACAGTGTGAGCTAGAAGAAAAAATAGTAACAAAAAAAAAAATGGCTAATTTTGGAGCGCGAGTGACAGCATAAATGCGTCAACGATTATCCTGACGAGCTTTCTTTTCTTTATCAAGAACTTGGAAGAATCAACGAGCTTTTATTTCGTTCCGAAAATTCGTACGATTTTCATCCGGCGCATAGAATTAGAAAATCTTTATCAATAACCTCGTCCAAATCCTGCATGAAATTATGTTCGTTACCAGCACGTATTTCAAATTTTCCGAAACGAACTGAATACTTTTTTTGTGTAATTTACATGAAAAAAAAAAGAAACAACTGCCATACGATGAGGTGTTATACAGCGCATTCGTTGAGCTTTCACTAGCGTTTCAAAATTCTCTTTTTTTTAATACTTACCCTGTATACGTACTACGTGTATCTACATTCATGTACCGAGCCAAGTCTTAGCGTTAATCGCGTAAATTCCCGAGCCTTAAAGCCTCGTCTGAAGATCCGACATTTTTTATTTTATTTACGTTTTTTTTTCCACCCCAGTTCCTCTTGACCGTTCTATAGAGCGCTCTAATTATCTAGAAGTCCCCGGGACTACGGGTGGGAGGAAGACCGGGTGTCATGGAAAATAAACAACCCTTACATGTATACTATGCTCTACATCTACGTGTACGTGAAACCCTCCTCTTATACGTGGGTAATTTCGGGCTCTGCGAAGCTGCCTTCAGGTTCAGGTGCAGGCTTGGGTCGTGCGCAAAGTGCATGACTGGAGGGCATGTCGAGACGATGTATGTATAAGGGCCGGCGATGTATATGCCTACCGTTCTACATCTATACATGTTTGTTGCGAATTCAAGTGCTCCGAAATTCTTCCCATCGTTCTGTTCGTTCCGTCATCCTTTTTCCTTATTTCTTTCTTTATTTATTCGTCAAGCCTTCAAAAACACATCGTTCCTATATCACCGATCCGGCGCGATGCGGAGCTCTGGTTATTGCCAAAAGCTGGTCAAAAGTCAATTTCAGAAGGCTTTGCGAGCTTTACAATACTCGCGTTTACCGATATACGCGGAGTATATAGATATAGGTATATGTATATCTACTATTTTATATACATTGGTCGAAAAATCCTTCGGAGCAAAAGCAACAAAGCCTAAGTATATACGAACTGATTGTGAGTATGATAAATAAAATCTGGTCACTTGATCGGCAGACTCACGTGTACTTCATCCTATGTACATATGTACATACCTGCCCGTATGTATTCAGAACGCCCCTTCGATTCAAATAAGGAATAAAAAATTTAATCCTTAAAGTCAGAAATCCGCAAACGAGGTATATTATGATACACGAAGGATCATAATCGTGCGTGAAACACGTGATATCAGACCAATAAAACTAACTTATTGTAAGTGGAAAAAAACAAAACGTCGTACGGCCACTGAAAATTGACAAATAATCATCAGTTTCTTAACATCACTCAATCCTATCGCCGAGCAGAGCTTGCAAGCACACCGTATACGAAAGTGAATGCATAAATTGAAAAAATTTTTGTTTGCACTCCCAAGTTCCGTTCAACATAAATTCATTTCTTATATATCCTCGCTTTTCTTTGTCTTACTTTTTATAGATGACCCCCTCAAAAAAAGGACACAAAAAACTGGATGGCTGTGAGCCACGACGTCTTCCGATTTCTGACCGAGCGTTCGGATCTGTATTATATAGTTTGATCATAACGGGGCTAATGTATTCGGATTTGGTAGCGGCACGAAGTTGGTTATGGGACGAGTCGAGTTCCGCTAATCGTAACATTTTGGGTAACCTGTACGGGGTGACGTCAGCTGGAGCAAATAACTCGGTGATGTCCTCCGCGGTGACGGTCTTCCACTATTGCCACTTTTTTTGTTTTCTTTTATTTTCTTCTCTTTTTTCTATGCCCCCCCCCCCCCCCCCCCCCCCCCCCTTCCGCGTTATCCCGGGTTACCGGTAGAGCACCAGTGACCTTTTGCGTTACGGTAAAACCGTCGAGAAACATGGGACCTATTGGCGGAGAATACTTAACGAGGCTAGCGTGAAAAATTAAACTTTATCCGCGCGAACACCCGAGAGCATCAGGAACACCGGGTGCCCGCTGATATCGTCGGACCGTGAGAGAATCCTTAAAGATTCAGCAAATGCTTTTAAACTTTGAAATATTAAGTAGGTTTCGCCCCGTGGCGGAGGGTACAAACCTATACCTGCACCACTGTCCGTTGCAAATTAAATACAAATTGATCGCAATGAATACAAACGATCGCATTAGATGTACATATGTACATTTATAGCATATGTATATATGTATATATATATATGTATGGATAGTTATGTAACCTTAAGAGAATATAAGCGTACGAAGTAGCCAATTCTTATTGCGTAATGCTAAGATGTTAGCTGCGGCAATGCTTTATCGAGGGGAAAATAAAGGCCTGATGCTGCAAAAGGATAAAGAAACGGGATATCTCGGGGAATCGGAAACCCCCCTAAGTAAACTCGTAAATAAACTAAACCAATAAGTAATGACAGCAAAGCTCCCTGTTATCGAAACTCACCTATACACCACATCCGTACGCCAGAAGACCGATTTGAAAGCTTCGTCACCAGCTGTGACAGACGTTGCGGCAAATTATAGCGGAACTTTACGTCTTTCGTAGAAAGAAAAAAAATGATAAAGAAAAAATAAAACGAAAAAAAAAACGAAAATATGGTGACAGGGATACCCTGCAGAATGCCCGAAACTCCCATCCTTCATATAATTTTCTAACGCAACAAAAAAAGAATAATAAAAACAAACAGTGGGAAGTAAAAAAAAAACAAATTAAAAACAAAGTAATGGAAACCCCGAAAAGCTCTTCGCTTTATTCCGGTGAACAGCTCCTGCCAATCGACGTGATCGAACGACCGCAGCAATTAAATATTCCACCCTCCGTATTGGGCTGTCAACGTATTAAGAGTCCTATTTCACTTTATCGTGTTTTCTTGTTGGCATCGTATACAATTTGCATTTACATACTATATTATGTATATGCATATACATGTACACATATATACTTGATGGACGCCGGAACGCGTTGTAAACTTGGCGACACGTTTCATCGAGGTTCTTGAAACTTGTGACGTTGGAGGAAAATCATATCGTACACATACGTATGTATACCTATATACCTGTCTGTCGGCGCATTCGTCTCTCCTATATGTATGACCGAGCAATCTGTACATACACATATGTGTATATTATATAAATTATACGTTGTGTAGGTGTATGCTTGTCGGGTACAACGTTATTCTCGAGAAATGTCAGTTTACTGTTCCCATATTAAATCGCGTATACCTATGTACATCGATATATACCATGTACTATGTGCGTGTGTGCGGAGAGTATATCACTCGCATCTGAATTTATACAAACGTGTTTTTGGACACAGCTGCAGGTGCGATAAGTAAGCCAAGGTTTTGGTGAGGTTACAGCTTATCTTGTTCGGATTCATCTGAAACGCGTAGCTATAGGACTTTAGACGAATTAATCAGCCCTCGACAGTTTGCGGTAAAAGTGACGGGACCAATGGCGACGCGATTTGCATCTATTCCATTTCATTTCCCATTAAAATCCTACTAATGTGAATAAACTGATAATGTGAGTCTTTATTTCAGGAGTGCGAGGCTTGCGCAACGTATCGATAAAAATACCTATAGCGGTAACGCCTGGCTCCACGGTTACTATGACATGTGAGTACGACCTAGAAACGGATTCACTCTATATGGTCAAGTGGTACAAGGGGCGCACAGAATTCTTCAGATATGTCTTGAAAGAACATCCTCACATAAAGGTCTTTCTCCCACAAGGTGTCAACGTCGATGTGAGTATACTTAATATTTTCTTAAAATAATACACTTGACTTGAAATTACTCATCTCGTCCATGTACAATTTCATACTCGATATTGGGGCCCCAGACACGAATCCTCCTCCACGTATCACCTCAGTTACAGACTTACCAGTCTATATTATGGTCCCGGTGCGGCGCCTAAACAGCTCCAGATAGCGAAATGGCCGCGCCAAAATTTCCTAGCGCCGGAACAACCTGCCTTATAGTACGGATAAAATTTCGGTATTTCACATAAAATAAAGGTCACAAGAGCCGAAAAAAATTCATTGAATAGCATATCTGAAATTGATCCCCCATTCAAAAACTCATTTCTTGAAAAAGAATGTCACCTTGTACAACGCAGAAGTGCAATGCCGGTTATTACTCTGTGACATGGTTAGTATTATCGAATCAAACATGCAAGCATACGGCTGTTAAATTTAGTTCACTATTATAAAAAATTGGAATCGATTTGTAACGGGATTATGTGTTAATTATATCTTGCGCCATATTCCAGTTCCTGCATCTGCAGTGTAATAATATTATGGTCAAAATATTAGTCTGTGGTAGTCGGCCGCCGGTTTATGTGGTCCAGCGATATAATTCAACGTCATTAAAGTTCTATGGATACACATAAGTGTATATACATATAAATACGTACCTGGCTACGTATTTGTATAATATTATAAGTTGGAAAACGTGGGCAAGTGAATCGAACGTATGTTGGACTTGTAATATGAAATAAATATCCGGTTAACTAACAACCCCAGGTAGGAAACTTTGCCAGACGTTGAAAAGATTTATCGTTGCCTACCCAACATTCATATATAATATATATTAGGTGTATGTATATGATATACAAATACATATACATACACACATAGATATAACCGTAACAGGACGTAACGAAGAAAAATGTACTGGAAAATATAAAGTCTTTATTGGTCTTTCGACTCCTGTAAAGTATGTAATATACATCGCTATAAGTACATAACTGATTTATTCGTAAACCGTTTAGATACGATCGGTGTAATATCTATTAAATAAATAAAATACGATATGCGTTGTATATGACTTATTCAGTATTGTAATACCTTATACATCGTGTCAGTTAGCCAAGTTTATTGGACAGACTGTCAATAATTAATGAACAGTTTTATTACTGTATAACAGGGAATAATCTTCTATGCTGATTGAGCCCTCGCTTTGGATAGAATTATAAACGATTCGTGCTGCAGTATATTTCCATGCCAGAAACAATGCCGGTTTACCGATGCGTTGGTAACCCCATTCAATGAGGGAAATTGATCGTTTGATAAATGCCCTATCATCGGCACTATAATAACTCAAATCTCGAGCATAAAATATTACAGTATCTAAATTTATGATTAATTCACAATTATACCGATTTCACAATTTTGATTCACATTTGTTTTATGAAATTTATAATTCATTGCGTACGGTAATAGTAATCAATTACTGCGGCGCGGATTTTTACCGACTGAGTAGATAATAAATACAAATACAGATTGAAGAATTTTCACACTTCCTGTATAGTAATCCAGAGCTTGCGAGTTGATTCGTGGTTATTAATTGATGAGAAAAGTGCCACGCATTTTTGTATTTTTTTTTTTCTGCTGTTATAACCGAAAGACGAAAATATGGGTGAAGTTGATCGGAACAATAATACGAAAACGTAGGTGTTGTGTATCAGCATATGGATTACGTGGATCTCCCGTTGCCCTAGTTCATTGTCACGTTTCCTACTCGACTCGAAGCAGTAAATTTACTTCCCCCTCATCCTCTCCCGCCATGACTGTTGAAAGGCGCGGGGCTTCCAGTAAAAAGAGATTCCACTTCGCCATCGCCATAGTTCCCGTATTCAAATCGCTGTTCGTACATCATCCGTAATATTATCAGTTTATGCTCACTTTTACTCCTATAAAGAACCACCATTCTTATACCTCTCAACTCTAACGTCTCAGAATACCAGCTATCCAACTATTTTTCTCAACTATCTCTTGAGTGTTGAATTCACACCGATCACGATCCTGCCGCACGCCTTTTGCCGCTACTGCAAGCTTGAAAAATGAGTAAATGATTTATTTTATAAAACGCGTTGCTATTTATACTTCTCTTTCCGATGCGGATTTTTAGCAGGAAATTAACTCGTATGCAATCTTGTAAATGCAATTCTTATACATAAAGTTCGCATAATAAGTTGAACTCGGAAATAAACTACCGTTGTAAAACGAGAGGCGGAAACTCTGCGCATGTTTTATATTACGTATATTATTTTCTTCTTGGCATTAAATAGAGTACATAATTATCATACAGCAAAGAACAAGTTAGTCGTATAAGATTTTACATGTTTTCGGTAATATGTATAATATTATCTACACGTATTTATAAAGTCGATGCGACAACCGCGGTGGATCCAACGCTTTTGATTTTAGCTCTAGAGGAAGGAATTTTAAAAAGCTAGTTTCACTTCCTTCTAATGAACCGTATATAAGTAGGCGACAGTTTTATTGCGTTGTAAATAGGATTTCATGCTGAATTTTACGTAATTTCATCGAACACGTCGCATTCTTCTGACGAACTTATATACGGCCAGCTTGAATTATTAGTTTATTGGGGGACCATATGTGTACCGGGAGAATCACTTTGTAGATTTAATTTTAATCGTCGTCATGCATGGGGCAGACTTATTTTCAAGATAATCTTCGACCGCATATGGTCTGGAATAAGAATCACGTGAAAAATACCCACCGCCTGCATTATTGAATTATACTCCTTGTTTTTTTTTTTGTTTTTTATTTCTCACAGCTGTAAATCAATTTCACGTAGATACAGCTGCAGTGTTTCGGATACGGATAGATATACCGCGGCATTTTCTTAGTTTAGTTTCGTAATAGATTTGATTATGAGAACGCATAAATCCGATGGTATAAATTGTCAATGAATTACAGCGATCAGCTGAGTTTGAAAGAATGAAATTACCATTAAGTATAATTTTCTCAATCATACATAGAAGCTGGGAGCCCAACTTTTTATTAGTTATCACAATTATAAAGCAATATTCCGTTGTACCAGCCAACCAATACCAGCAAAATGAATGTCGTATTTTTATGATCGATTTCATGCGAGTTCCAGGTCAAATATTTTCCATCCCATAAAACCGCAGTGTCGTAATTTCGAATTGGGATTCTTAAGTTTGAAAGCTAGATCATTTCATGACTTATATGACTCGTCTGGTATGGATCAGCTCGTACATATTATATAAGCTCGCTCCTAACGGCATAAGTTCCTGCATGATGACAATCGTTAAAAATCTTTTATTTCTGGAAGATAATTTTATACTCGAACTGAGTGAGTATATCGTGCGCAGTTAATTATTATGGAGTGACGCGAAATATTCAGGTGAACAAATAAACTTTGACTAATGTACGTATATATATACTTCAAAGGTATATATGTATATGAAATCATAGGGAGTAAAAAGTTTTTAATGCAGAAACAATATTTAGTTTTATAATAATGTATATATAAATCTGCCTCGAATAACTCGCTTAATTATGATTCTATTATAACTTTGACGCCTCCGAGCTTATCTCGGGGTGTTGGGATATACCTAATCTCCGGTTGGAAAGCGTAATTTTATATTCAAACTGCACAAAGTGAGTAGGGTCAGCAAAATATACCGTGGAAATCTCTCCGTATCATCGTCAGCGAACCGAAACAAGACAGTCAGTCGAAAAGCACTAAACTTCAGAACTTGAAATTCTTCAAAAAATAGTCTTTTCGAAAATATTATTCAGACTGCATATAATGAATGATTGAAAAATGACGTCATACCCTTCAGACCGCACTGCGCATCAGGAGGATAAAAAAGAATAGAAAAATTCAAGCTTTTGAAGTATCACGACGTATAAAGAACCGTCATCCTATAGTCTCCTAGGTATCGAATGTACTCAGATGTAACGTTATTGCCATGACATCATCGCGCTACCAAGATATTGGTGTCATCTACTACTAATTGCAAGATGATACTATCGCGGAATTGATATCGAAAATAATAATAATGATAATAATAATAATAATAATAATAACAACAATAACAATAACAACAATAATAATAATAATAATAATTTTCTAGTCAATTAATCAAGTACCTACCCGAATGCCTTCTCGAATAATTTATACGACTATATAATGTATAACAAAATGGTCTGATAATAATTATTTAATAATATCGACGGATAAGAACTCAGTCACGTTCCGCTTGTAGATAATTATACGTGTACGTACAAAAAAGAAAAACTCAAAACTGGAAAACGTATTTAATTAGTACCGCTAAAAAATGAAGAAATAATCGAGTAACAAATCTGCGAGCGATAAGATATTTCAGATTAAACTTCCCGTTCCTATTTCCAAATGGGGGTCCTCTCGATGTAGATATACGAGATTCTAAGAAATTCAGCTGCAATGTTACTCCCGACGACCATGCATGCTACATACGTAATAAGTAATACGACGTATATTTTATGCAAAATAAAAGACACTCGTTCAGTGTTTTCCCTGTCACGACTTGCCCTCTTCCTCTTGCTCCTCTTCTTTCCTCATCGTCGTTCCCCGTGTCATCCCCTTGTAGTCGACGAACTTCATGTGTACATAACCTAGCATTGCACTTCATTGCGTAGTTACTTTGACTTCATTTATTATTGGCCATGTTAAAATTTTTCATTTGTATGCTTTGAGAGATATCCAAAAATCTGCAAATTAAATTGGGCCATCTATCGAGGCTGGCCGTAGACATCTTGTGCAAATGTCTTTTTTTTTTCATTTTATATTTATTATTTCTTTTACTGACTACTGCAACGACTGGGAAATTTTGTAACATCGCAATCTGCACTATACGGGTCGAGGATGATCGGATCTCGGCAATAGAAATAATCATAAACAAAAAACCGAACCTCAGTAATGAGTATAAAATAACATAGATACTAGAAAAATCAAAGATCGCAAATTATATCAATTAATACCGTTCACGGTAATTGACACGTGATTTCGTTATATGAATTTACCAAACTTTTCTTTTTTTAAACTCTAGTTACACACTTTTCTTTTGATTTTCAACTTTTTTTCGAATAGAAAAAAAGTATGAACTATTTAACACGAATCAAACACGCCCAAGTTCCGATCGATCATTCCTGAAATTCAATAGAAAAGGCGAGAGAAAACGTATCGGAGAATTTTATGCTTCGAGAAGGCCACGCTCGAGTAATCGCGGGTTAGTTCCTACTTTGCCGTCACGCAGCGTTGCAGAATTAAAATTTCTCGCAACAAGAACTGATCGTGAATTTTTGAAAGTTAAAATGTTCGGCAAGTAGCTATTTCAGTAAGCTGCTGCTCCTCTCCGCATTTAGATGATCGTATTGCAATTTTTGACATACGCATCCGACGTCAAATCGTCGGCGTGTCGCAACAATTGAAAAATGATTCATGGGTATTCGATACATGATGAGTTGTGATATTCTTGATTTTTCTTTTTTTTTGGTCCGTTGTTAAATGAGGTGTAAAACGATTTGTCCACGCCTATTAAATCTCATCTTTTCGATTGAATCATTCTTTTGGCATATTTATGATATGCGGAATACATCGCAAGTAACCCTTTGAACTACTGAGCCATGAAAAATGTATATGTACGAATTCAGTGGGTTCGATTCTAATTTATTTTTCACACAAGTATTGCAACGTGCAATTTCAACCGAAAATTGTGCGATCATCGATCAGAAAAAAGTATCATTCTACAAATATATTTTTCTCTTATTTCAGACCACAGCTAGTGACTCCCACAATTTAGTTCTCCACGACGTCCAGTCAAATCATACAGGAAAATACACGTGCGAAGTATCTGCTGATGAACCTTCCTTCCATACTGAAATTGTTACGAGCTATATGCACGTTGTCAGTGAGTATCTGATATAATTACACAAATACCTCTGAAAAGTCATCGCCGTTTAACAGGAAGTTTAACCACGTTAGGTCCTGCGTGCTCATCCTATGTCCGACGCATCCTCGAGGCATCAACCATAACCGGACCCTGCGGTGTAAACACGCGTGTAATAACACTTATCGTAATAAATAATGTCATGGTACGTGAGTTGATGAATTTATGCGAGAAATTCATTCGCTTACCCATCGGTTCCGAAGTGTAATTTCTGCACTAACCCATAATTGGTTCTTGCAAACCATTTCTTTTTTTCCGTTTTTTTTTTAATATATATTCTTCCTCTTACTGTCATTTAATTTGTAGATGATATTATTTCTGTATCATTCATTTGAACGTTGAGATTCAGTACTCTTGATTACAAACCACAGTCTTTTATCCCGGAAATTGCGAATTATATATTGTATAATTACATATAATCTATATTAACAATAGTATAAAATAATAATGACGAAGATAAAAAAAATTGATGTCCCTTTAAATCTTGCGCAACTTTTGTCGCCTTGGATATTCATATAAGGATAGGTAAACGTGCAGGATGGCTAAGAAACTTCTAACACCGTGATTGTTCCTTTCTTATAGTCCATATAGGTTGAATGTATAAAAAATTGTTATCCCTTACCCAGGGGTATTATCGCTGCCCTTTTTGCTCGTTAGAAAAACCGACCCTTGACATATAACCTGCTTCTATAATAAAATCAACAAAAAAACTATGTATACCTATACTGTATACGCTAATATACACCTATATCTGTGTCATTCAACATATATAGGCTCTAACAAACTATGTACTTTCCATTTTTTTTCGCATTTTTTGCACTCGACTTCTTTTACCCCTCGAAACGGTGGTTCAGGAACGAACATTTTGTTATTTTTGTTTTCATCTATTTATTTCTTTCTTCTCTTACGTTGCATAGTAAGTTCGCTTTATGTATGTATCGTATCGTCCGCACGGGTTAACCGATGCGTCGTGGCATCTAATGTACGAAGCATAGAGTAAAAAGTTAATGTAGTTCGTTTCAAGCAGTAGCCTTTTTATATAGCTGACGATGAGAGCGTGGCAATTTGAAGAGCTGCGCGCCATGGGAGAACAGAACAATCCCCATATTTAATCACTGGCTTTTAACCCTTTCGTTACGGCAGTTCACTCCGCTGTAGCGCCGTCGCTCAACCGGCGTTTGGTCCTTACGTCTTACGCCTGAACAACGTCTGCACTTTGACATGCTTTTGGAAGAAAACGGACTCTTCTTTGAAACAATAAATTCACGATTTTTACGTGAACAACAATTGTTATAAATTAAACAAAATCATATTCATTATGTGATATAAATTAACGTGTGCATTATACATATCACAGCGTTCGTCTCCGTGGGTTGCTTTGTGGATGCCGTCCATAAAGGGCGTTAGGAGTGAAAGGGTTGAAATAGTGATATGCATATGGGGAACTCCACGTCATTTCGACAAACCAAAAACAGTGACCCTCTCCGATTTACCCAGCGATTTGTTTTATGATAGCTCCTAGTTCGAAACAGTTCTGTCTACTTTTTTTCATTCAAAAAAAAATGTTCGTTATTCGCCATAGTATTTTTGAGGATTTTTTTTTCAAATTGATCACGGCGCTGTTTTGAGTTTTCAACAACTCATAACTCAAAAACGGTTGGACTCTAAATATGAAAAAAATCACAGTAGTGTTTTGAACTCAGAGCTATCATAAAAAAAATCGCTGGAAAAATCGAAGAGGGTCACTGTTTTTGGTTTGTCGAAATGACGTGGAATTCCCCATATGTATCAACTCCCATGCGTTGCAGGTCATACTCGATCGCGAAATTGATCGAAGGGTTATTATTTAGAAGGAGAGAAAAAAACTGACGACTTTTGTTTGAATGATTAATTTGCCATCGTTATAAGGTTTGATCTAATGAATTAGGTGTGAAAGAAAATCGTTTATTGTCGAGAGCATTTCTGTGGGAAAAGAGAGAAATTGTAGCCGCAATCGAAACTGGATATAATCCTCGAGCATGAAAAAATATATGTGAACTGAAAAAATGATCGTTATGATTTCCGGACTGCAGATTTCGCCCGATTCGTATTTTCACAACTGAATTACGGGATGCCCCGTTTGCATATATTGCAATATGCGCATGTTGCTATTAATATACCTATAGAGAGCTGAGATTTGCGGTGCTAGTTATATCTATACGTATACACACAGTTTACGCATCGTTCAATTACGGCAAAAATTAATTTGATATCGCATTATTTGTATAATTGACTCGCGCATTTGTGCCGTGATCGCATGCACCGTTATACCTTTCGCGCGTAATAAATTACAGTTTATCGGTTGTATTTCCAATTATCAATAATATCGATGAACGATGTATGGAAAGAAGAAAAAAATTATCATCGCCCAATTACGTATACACATAGTATCGTGGTTTTAGCGTTAACTATTATTAACAGGCGCAGTCTGGATTATACGGAATTCAGAGAATATATAATGAAGCGAAGAACGACACTTTGATAAAAAAAAATAATTTTTCAGCCAAATACTGCGGCGGCGAGTTAGCTGGTTCGAATAGCATCCCTCCGCCGTTTCTGTGCAGATAATGTCATTGTAAAATATGCTCGAGCGGTGTACTTGAATAAAGTTGATAATCCTTCGCTTTTCGCTGTGGCCTCCCAATAAAAAATTGGAAATATTCTTTCAGACCTTCCTGAGGGGGATCCAGAAATTCGTGTGGAGAAGCTTAAATACGCGGTGGGTGACGTTGTCCGTGGGAACTGTACGTCACCACCGGGGAATCCCCCGGCCAACGTCACGTGGTCCGTGAACGGATTACCGGTATGTATCTTTGAGCGGTTCGTCCGGGTGGAATGAACGGCCACGGGCCGGGGGTCGGGGATTGCAAGTCGTGGGTCTGGGTCTCTGAGACCAACAAAAAGACAAAAGAGGCACGTATAATACTGGGACAAACAGGACACAGCAGCCACCAGAAGAACCGCGTGTTTTTGGCGTAGGTGCCGTTGCCCACAATCTTCTAAACTTCCTCCATAATAACAGCGAATATTAAACTATAATATTCCGGAGCCGTAATAACAAACCACTGTGATTGTTATATATACGCACATGAATTTTATCTCGTTCATGTGTCGGTGAAATTCCATCCCGGTGAGATTTAACAATGGGGATAAAACTCACACCTGAAAAATTGTGTCATCAAATTTTATTGGACATTAATAACATAAAATAGTGGTGTAAATTCCAAATCAATCGATTACCGATATCTATAGAGTGGTAAGAATTTAGCCATAAATTCCGTGACATACATCTGCACCTTTTCATCTCGAGAAATTTTTAAAACTTTTTTGTACGGTTATTAACATTTGATCAGTTTGAGCCAAAAAAACTTCGGAATTATGAAACGAATTGAAATTCCGAAATATCAAAAATTGGACAAAATAATTGTGGAAAGCCATTCCACGGATACAGATTAATCGGAAATTTCCAATACACAATCATGTATATCACAGCTTTTTTTTTTACCAGAGCAATAATTTTATCTTGTACAAATATAATTATACAGACGAGATCGAAACGAATCCAACGATGTGCGTCGATTTAGTATTATCATAATGGGCGGTAGGGTTTATATTTTAAAGCTGTAGGTACATGCTTCGAAGCCGATAAATATCATGCAGGACTGATTTTTCGAAATTATGGTTTGTTACAGTACTTTACTGTGTAACGACAAGGGCTATATACCTCACCAGTCGTCTCACGCACCCCTAACTGCAGCGTGACACTATAAGATTGTAAAATGTCCTGATACATGAATATTCTGAAGCGACCTCGAGGATATTTAATTAAATACTCGGAGTTAAATGTATTCTATACCTATCGTATGTGTATTCCCTTGCAGCGTATAAGAGAAATTTGTACGAACAAACGGTATGATGTAATCCATAGTATTTGCTTGAAAACGGAACGATGCTGTTATAATCCTCGCAAACTCGAAAAACATTATGTTATATACATAAATATATTCGTAGTACCTTTACAATATAAAGCCCGAGAGAGTGAATAAAATTTATTTCAGCTAAATTATTATTGTCGGGAATCCCTCGTGAGTAAATATAAATTTCATCAAGCGTAATACAATTTCCGTGTAATTTTTCTGGAATTATATAATCAAAAACTTTGATACGGTTCTCTATTATAATCAACGACAGCATGCATTAAGCACGGCGAAGAATATAATTATTTCTACCATTCCATTTGAGGTAACTTTGGAAGTAAAGGCGTCGAGTATATCTTTGTCAACTTTACCAGACTACAGTAACCGTAATTTAATATCAACTTTTCTTTTCTCCTAGCAAGAGTTCAATTAAGACCCTTGCAAACAGTGAAAACGAAACATAACAACCACGGCAAGTGTAAATCCAGAGCGCCTTTTTGTCATCCTTATAGTCCCTTTTAAAAGTAAATTCTAAAAGCATCGACGGAAAACAAAAACAAAAATTTATGAAAATAATTATACAGCGTGTAGGAAATGAATTATCAGTCAGCGAGCAACAAAGCGTAAAATAAAAAAATGGCTTATTTTCTTCGTATTTCGCACCCCAGCCTTGAACCGAATTTTGCTATTTCAATACAATTTTCCCGTATTAGTTGGGCTCCGTCGAATAGGAAAAATTCGAGCCATTGTCCGAGTAAAAAGTATACGCAATTGATTAATCAGCCTTTAGCTAAAACAATTAAATTTATAAGCAAATGTTTTATGTTCATCCAGGTGAATGCAAGTTATACGCTGACGTCGCTACCCATAACAGAAAATTCGATTGTGTCAGTGGTAGCTGGATTGGACTTGGAAATTGCCTCGGACAATTTCAACCAGGGCAGACTTCACATCACGTGTCGAGCGAACGTCTTCCATCTTTACACAGCTCAAACGGAAATATTCGTCGAAGAAGAAAACCCAAGATTAGCCTCAGTTCTAGGAACTCGCGAATCCTCGCATACCGGTAATTTTGAATCCTTAATAGTTAGAAAAATGAAAAAAAAAATCGTAAGGCAATTACTGCAGCCGTTCTATCAACAATAAGTAACGATCGATACGTTCTGCAGACTGATAGTATTGGTGATCTCGACATCTCGTACAGTTAACTATATACCGCAAAGTATCGGAAAGCTATAATGAGGTAAAGGGACGGGTGGCACTCATTATAAGGTGATCCCAATTAAGTAATTCCATTAAGTTCCTATACCATTAATCCGTGATTGGTGATTGATTAGATTTGTCGGTTTTGTGATTGGCGACGTCAATCAATTCCACTTTTTTTACCAAGTAATATTCAATTTTCAACCTCCACTCTATAAAGTGTGTGTGAGATCTTTTGGAAGTTTTCTCTGCCCTGGGTATGTTAGATAATTCATAATTCTACGAGCTGATCGAAATTCCAAACTCGGTATAGAGTCTTAAAATATCCTAAGCTTCCTCGACGAAGAATTTTTCCTAATTTTCTAAACGAAATAAATTTCATCGTAACGCAGATTTATGCTTCCCACAAAACGCCTGGATATATCCAACATATTCCGTAATTTATTTTTCAACCAACGACATAGTATGTTGTAAAACAATACCCATAGGGCTACTAAACTCCTGAATAAAGTCGCCTCGCAAAAACGGCTGTTTCACAAGAAGAGACAAAAAGACATTTTTTTTTTTTTTTTCTCAAACCTTTGTGTCCTGTCACCAAAACGACGCAACTACGAAGACTTGTTCCACAAAACATACGGTATCCAGCTGTTATCATAGAATGTAATACCATTATTCAAATCCGTGCAAAGCAAACCTGGTTCTGGATCTTTCGCGCTTTATCTTTGTAGATGTCGAAATAGAGAGAAGAGGGTGAATACGGTTGTTCGATTAGAAACGGGAAGTGGCAAATTGTTATGAAGAAATTATGGGCATGAGAAATATAGGTTACTACACCACGTTTATTCGTTCTTCCACATCAAGATTAATTGCCTCATTTAAGGGGTTAATCAATAAAATGACATTGTAGAAGAATAAAATCCAAACTCTGATTACAATTTGTATAAAATACACTCGAATTTAATTTGCTGAATGAAGTAGACTACTGAAATCTCTCGCCTCCGAATGTTTTGAATTTCGATGCTATACAAACGGAAAAGAAATTTCCAGGAAATTTAGATTTTTGGGATATCTCGATTGCCAAGTCTTTGAAGTGATAAATTGTGATGTAACATGTGTTGTGAAATTAACGAGGTATATTTTAATTTTCAGGTAAGGCTGCACGGAGATTTGAGGAGTGGATTTTCATTGGAGCAGTGACGAACCTACTACTATTCACTCTGAGATAACACCGAAAAACGTTCAGTTGATTTTATCCGTTTAACTGTAACTGGAAATGAAGGAGTAAATTGTTTGTAAAAGTTTGGAAATTATTAAAAACCTTTTGTTGGAACATTATCGTGCGTATGTTATTCGTGTAGAGGTGTATAGCACTGAACCAGCTGTATAACATACATACATTATAGTACATAGTCGATACGAAACTTTAAACGCTATAAAAGAATTCTAACCAGTAGACTGCACGATATATGTACGAGTATAACGTGGGATCGGAAGCGAGGATATATCCTTCTGAATCTACACGATGGTAATTGTTCTCACCCGACTATACGTACGATACGTCTAAACGATACGTGTAACTTTTCCAATTCCGCAGGCTCTTTTATAAAAAGAATTTTCAAACCCCGTGCACATCTCCAAAGACAAAAGTAAATAAAGAGATACGAATAAATCCGATTTCGAATGTCAATATATTTGTTGCGTGATGTTAATGTTAATAGATGTATGTATATGCAATGAACGATGTAAAAAATATATAAATAGATAATATACCTAAATAATATATAAAATATAAAATAAAGCAATGTCGAAATTGAACCTATAGCTGCACATCCTGCAGCTCGTGCGCAATTTATAAGTAAATTATATTCTATCTCATACATGCGCAAGTATAGGCAAATTACGCATGAATATTCATTAGATTATCTTGAGATGACACAAAAATTTAACCGTATGCATTGAATCCCGTCAACGCTAATGCGACCGCTGTGGTGAAGAATAGATGCCTCTAAAACATTATACAGAAGAACCTGATAAACCAGTTGTCAGCTATCATGCTATTCTGGTTTAGGGCACGAAATGTAAGTAAATTTAGATTTCAATAATTACGCTTAAGATTTCAAACCTATATACCATCGAGTAACTATACCAAGTAGTATGGTTACTCAATGCCTATACTGACGATATTTCAAATTTGTAGGTCCATCTTGTTTTCCGCATTTATTTTGCACCATAGAAGAATATTTAAATTGCTTAGCAATCATCTTTGATAATCTGTAGTCCGTATATACAATCGACTAATAGATTCGCCTACATTATATTGCCATGGCTAATTTCCCGATTTAAGGCAAGTATTTGTTTTCAATTCAATGACGTGTTGGAGCCAGTATACATACAATCCGGGTCTTGTATGAATCTTCAGTTAACGCTTGTATCATCGGGTATTAACCTATTGATTTGGAATCACCTCACCCAATTACAACTCTCTCTACGGCAAATACCATTCGTTATATAATAGAATGATTTTCAGGTTGAACAAATGTTATAATAATTTTAAACTCAAGAGGAGTGGTTTTGGAGTAGTAGATACAGACGTGCTTCATCCAAGTGTTGAATCATTCTATGACGCCCAATTAATTTTAGTCAGAAATTTCAATCTTCAAGAAAAATAAAAATATCTTGTAACAAGCAAGTAATCTTAAACGGAAGCCATAGGTGAAAAGACTACGAAATCAAGACAAACACACAAGGCCACCCCTTTGGTTAGTAGCCTCTCTTAAAATCCACAAGTGCTAGATTTGTCCAAATCTGTGAAGCAATTCAATATTTTGACGTACTTTAATCGAAAATTGCATAAAAAAACTTTAATGAAACAATCGTAGGTCCAAAGAAACATTCAAACTCGGTGCCGCAAGACACGTGACCTATGATAGATTTGAAATTCAACATGGTGTCTTGCGCATGCTCAGGTAAGTACGAAAAGTTAAAGGGCTGCAGCGCCAGCAGCAGCACAAGCAGCAGCATGCCGCATGCAGTCAAGGCCGGTTTGGGTTATTTCGTTGAAGGTTATGTTAGCCCCGACGTTTTGTAGTATTTTGCTAATGCAGGCAATGTCAAGCTAATACAAATAATTGGTATAAGACTGTTAATTGATTTCGTGTACTTGACTTAAAAAATAATGGGCGAATCTGACGAAAAGATAGTTGAACGAGGTGATTATGTTGTTGTTCAAAGACAAAATTACCATAAACTCTACAAAGCAACAGAGCATGGGACTCTAATGCTGGGTAAACTTTCACTGGATATGAGTGGAATAATAGGAAACCCTGTGTGGACGACCTATGAGGTCGATCAAAAGGGACCTGGAATGCGTTCTCATCCCCTGCGGAAGACCAATGTAGTTGAATCATTATCAGAAGATTTGAAAAGTGTCTTGCCCAGTGGATTAGACAACAGGACGATCGTTGACGACGGTACATCTCAGCTGTTGTCAACCGAACAAATTGCCAGTCTTCGGGATGCTGGGAAATCTG
Source organism: Athalia cordata (assembly GCA_963932425.1). NCBI lineage: Eukaryota > Metazoa > Arthropoda > Insecta > Hymenoptera > Athaliidae > Athalia > Athalia cordata. The sequence continues at coordinate 38,541,840 of OZ010625.1, read as the reverse complement.
GTAAAGAAATTGTTGGTAAACTTATAGAAAATAGTAAAACATTTCATAATAAAACAGAGTATTCGCAAGCAAAGTATTTGAAAAAGAAGGAGAAAAAATACTTTAAGTACATAACTATCAGAAAACCCACCATACCCTTGTTACACGATATTTTTTTCCGAATGGACCATCAAAAAATCAGTGGACTAAGAATGGATACTCTAGCTCAACTTCTCTCATATTCTGGAGTTAAGGCAGATGGACTTTACATGCTGTATGATAGCGGTTCCCAAGGATTACCAGCTGCAGCTATGCTTCATCGTATTGGAGCAAATACAAATGGTAAACTACTTTATATACATCCAGGGCATATGCCCCAGAGATATTTGGTTCAAGCTATGAACTTCTCTGAAGAACAACTCAACAGAATGATATTCGTTAACATCCATAGTCTACTGCGTATGTATTATCAGGGTATAGAGTCAATTCTTGAAGAATGGAAGTCTGGGGAAAAGTCAAAAACTTCAGATTTAGAAGTTATTGAACTTAGCCCTCGAGATGCTGATTCGAAGAAAGATGATACAGAAAATCATGACGAAATCTTTGTAATTGATTTGGAGGAAGACGAAGAGTTGATCGAAAAACAAGAAGAACAAGAAGAAGTAGTAAATTCGGAAGCTGAAAAAATATCAGAAAACAAAGGCTTGAAGCGGAAACTTGATGACACAACAAATCATGGACCACCAAAAAAACCAAAATGGCTTTCCTTTGCAGAAGAGGCAGTTGATCTTATAAAAAAAACAAAGGCTGAGGGTCTTGTCATTGTAGCTAAAGAACATCCACTGAATATCATCAAAAGTCTTCTGCCATTTTTAGGAGCTTCTCGACCATTTGTGATTTATCATGCATCTAGGGAACCACTGCAGGAAACTTATGTTGCTTTAAAGCAAAGATCTGACGTTATTAATTTGAGATTGTTTACTAATTTCTTACGATCTTATCAAGTGTTACCTGATAGGACTCACCCTGATATTTTGATGAGTGATACAGGTGGATATTTATTGTATGGTTATTCGGTCGAATAAATTCCTAGATTGCGAAATTGTAAAAAAGAATATTCAATTGCTTGACTATTTCTTGAATCAACTTCCAGCTTATCACGATTTATTCTAAGAAAACGCAAGGGACAGTAAGCCACAGATGTGCAACTAATGGAATGTTTCAAATATGAATAATTTTTAAATAAAATACGACAATTCGTTCCACGTTTTCGATATATCGATTGTTATTTCTTTAATTATCACCTCTCTTCGAAAATTATCTATCAAATAGTGTTGTTGCCATGAAAATTCCACGCTTCTGAATCGTTTGCAAAGATTATTCATAGCAATTATCAGTTATTGGTTTATTCGAATCCCACAATGGTACCTCAAGATTTACGCCAGTCGAATATAAATTTTCGTTTGAACAAATTTCGCGCATTTTCTCATACTGAAAGTGGGGAGAAAAACGATCGCTAGAACACCATATGCATAATGGCCGCTACCTGTTAAAACATCCTGAGAAATAAAATGTATCAATAGAATCGAGTTCGTAGTCAAATAACTGAATCATATATTCTACCAATATTGCTGTAAGTTAAAATCTCCATCTCAGCGATTATAATTCCGTAAAAATACAGTTTCATTTTCGTTAAATCATTTTGGTTCTTCACGTTCAGGTGCGCGCCGGGGCTGGCTGACGAATCGGGGATCTTCAGAGCACTGTGCAACGAATCACCATTTCAGAAGCTTCCCCCTCCGAACACAGGAAAGCAACCGTCATTTCCGTTGCTGGCCGTTTCCTTCTGAACCGCCATTTTTCGGGACTTCCACTTCCCTTCCCTAGGCGACTGGCTTACTCGGTCACTTCTTCACTTGACTTCGGAGCGAGAGGTTCCGTTGCTACGTGTGGTAAGTTTGCTTAGGTACTACCCAACCATTATACTTTCCAAATTAAATAGCTTATTTAGTGATGATATTTATTGTCTCGTTCGTATGAACAATTGTTTGATTATGACTGCAAACCTGAACTTCGCGATTAGCCCATTAAAATTACACAGTTTTCAATCAATTCATCTAAATTGCTGTCTTTTGTTTCTTGATTTACAGATCAGTGCCGTAGTTGAATTAGCAAGGTACGACCTTTCGCATGTAATTATTTCGTAACTATTGACGATAAAAACCCAAAAAAGACATTTTTCATATTCACATGAAATTCAGCGTGAAGACGCCACGTGTTCTGAGCCAAGCCGCGTGTTCCTTGCTGCTCTCGAGTGTATTTTAATTGATATTACCCAGCTCCTGTTACGGTTTTCTACGCAACTTATCACTGAAAAAATCCAACTTAATATGCATACTAATATATATTCTTTTTCTTAAATACATGAAATTTTTCCAACGATTTTGTACATCAAGGTCATTCAAAATGGCTGATTTTCTGAGATAGCCTCACGGGCTTTGGTTTTTGCTTGCTCAGTGTAACAAAGCTTGGCTTTTGAATTGACACGATTTGTATCCAGGTCTATATAATTTGTACATTCTAATTGCTGCCATACATTAAATTTTCAAACCAATATGATTAACGCAATACCGCCCCAGTCTGATGTCCATGACTGATTGGTTTATTTAAATGATTTCCCTTGATTTGACTATAAATCTCTGATTCAACCTACGATAATTTGTGTCTCATTGAGATTAATAATTTGCAGGATATTTTTATCAGCTATGACGGACGTAATTACACAGGAATACCATGACGATTATCATGTGGTAAGCATATCTATGTTATAATATTAGTATCTTTCACCTTCCATAATAATGATACACGTGACTATTTTTGATTAAATGACATGTTTGTTGTCGCGTAACTATTAAGTGATGAGTTTTATACCGCCCCAGTCTGATTATTGTGATTGATTGGTTATTTAGCCTGAATATTTATAGAATCCCGATGTTATTGATCAAATAACTAGTTTTATTCTTGTCAGCTCATAAGTATTTTCTCCACAGAATCCTAGGACCACGCACGAATGTGTAGGATGAGAATAGAGAGAGAATGTCATGACGAAGTGAGTTCTGTTAACTTTTCCCAATTTTTAAAAAGCAATTAGACTTTCAGAATGATGTTTTACAAGCATATGTCTGACAATTTTGATGTCACAATTTACCCTGACTTTTATTTGTTGATACCCTTAATCTACGTTTTTAGACTAATAATCTTCTAACATGATAAACAAATTTTTTTTAGTGATTGACTTGGGAAATGAACGGAAATCAGGTTTCCACTCAAGAATGGTGAGTGATGCAATTGCATTTATATATTTGATTGTGCATAACATATCTGTAGAAGTTTACATCCGGAACAGTATTCAAAGATTGAATCATTAGCCAAAAACAGGCCAGCACCAATATGCAAATTAACAAATAGTACAAGATCTTAGTTTTGTGATCAATAATTTTACCATCAAAATTTAACGCCAGAATCTTATCGGTCACAATTGGTGTAATCAAGTGATGAACAATAGTTATCCCTGTCATACAATTTATGTGGTGACATTGTACTGCCTGAATTTGGATTTCACTAAAGATTCCTTGTTTCGTTGCAACTCTACGTTCCACTAAGCACAATATATACTTTCAGCATAATGATGCCAAAGATCTATGATGGAGGGATGATGACCACTCGGGACGTTAGCTTGAGCCACCGAAGGTTAGGCCCAATAGATTAAAAATATAATGTGATGCAACCATTGCATGACCCAATCTGTCAAAACTTTTATTTCGCTGTTCGATGTTGTACTGGATTCTAAAAAAATTCCTGATTCATATCAATTTTTCAATAATTTGGGATCTTTTCAAAAACAATGATGCAATAATTTTTTGACAAGCATATGACTGAAAATAATTGATGTCTCATAATTCTGACTAGTTCAAATTTTTTGAGTCGAACCCTTTTTTTTTTTTAAACGAACGTCTTACCAAAGCTGTTTCTTTTTAATTTCAGAATGACGCAAGCATCGGCGTAGCATCATTTACTATGGCTATCAGCTACTATTGAAGCTCTCTTCAATGTAAGTTTCCAGTATATATCTATTATCGAGATTGTTTTGCGATATTCGAATACCTTTACGTTTTTACGATGCTTCAACACAACAATGTTATTTGCGTGCTAACTTTGGCTCATGTATTGTCCAAGTCTGAAAATTGCTATACTTGATGAATACAAACAACGCTCCAGTCAATCAGATTTAACAGTGGCGACATGTTGTTTCTGAAATGATCAACTCCTACTTCATTCTCCTGAACACTTTACCAGTGCAAAATCTAATATTATTTTTTCACTTTATGATTCCAGGATAATTTCCGGTCGCTGTATTACCGCGACGAACGATTACAGTAGAGCATCTCCACATGGTAAGTGTCACTGTAGTAGTGTTTTGATTCATTTGATTATTAATTGAATATCGAAAATAGACTCAAATCATATTAATTTACCTTTTCGTAAGATTCACCTCATTTTTTCTGCTGTGATGTTACAATATATACGCTAATATGACCTTTAAGGTATGATTCCTACTTGCCCTCACTGAGTATCTCAAAAAAAAAATGCCTGAATTCCATTTTTATCCCACAAAATATTAAACGCTGCAATATTTGTTACCTATAGGTGTAAGAGTGGACATCAAGGCGAACTGGAGACGTACAGAATGTAAGCATCAATTTATTCAAGTATTCTTTCATTGTAACACCCTTATAAATATTTATCAAATATCGAATCATACTACATTTTTATACAGTAATGTTATTACCCATCACAGAATGGAATAAGAGCAAAACATTGTCGCCTTTGAGATAAATAACGTAGAAAAAGACGAGTAAAGTGAATGAATAGTAAACAACCCACTACGAGATTGTAAATTTCGAGAAGTATCAACGTGATCTCAATTAATACCGACCAATGTTGTCATGATGACGTAATATACGCAATGATTAAACGTGAAAACAAAATATTTACTGAATTTTTTCGGAACTTATAAATGTGTGAATTCGCCGGTACCACGCGTTAACAAATATTTTTGGACAGTTTGTTCTAGCTCAAGCAATTTCGATGAATGTCGAAGCGCACCATCCGACTGTACGTTTGAAGAGATCTGAACCTCCATGTCCATTGGGAAGATTTATTAAAACATCCGAGTTGTAAATCCTTTCATAAATAACCAATAAAGAGTATAAAAAAAAGAACTGCTCATTCTTTGACTTTCAATCCTTCCTTCAACAAATGAAAACTTTCATAAGACTCAACATTCATAAAGAATCTTTGCACGTTGTGTCAGAAAAGCACTAAATTGAGAAAGAGATTTGGTTAGTTAATCCCTGTACTCAAAATCGAACTACCTGACCATTGAATGACACATTAGAAGCGGAAGATGAAATAACAAACTCGTCGCCATTTGATGAATAATTTAATTGATAACATGACAAATACAAGACGTGCTCTAAAATTATGTACAATTATCTTGACGCCGCTATCTAGCGTATAGTATCGATTCGTCGCATATACTATAAATGATGCAAAAACCGATAACCTTTAAAAACTCCAACATCGCTCCAAAGTGACATTGTAACGGATATAATCTCGGTACAATAAATTTAAAGGTCGCGTGCTCATCAGTTTTGCTATAACGTATCGTCACTCGCTTATATCACAATCGTCACAACCAATTTACCGTATAATTGATATGCTGACAGAGTGACACGAGCGTACTAAAAATTACTTCTAAGCAATACAACCGTTTCCCTGATTATAAACGTTTGAATGCACACCTATAGGTAGGTATACATATTATGGTAGATACATCTAAACAGAAAATCGTGATGGATAGAGGAATGAAACTAAGCGTAGTGTAAATGATTAAAATATACATCGCGGAGTTGAATAACTAATAAATCAAAGAGCATGAGATTCCAATAATAGTTTGAATCAGATATCTCAAACAGGGAATTGTAACTTGCTTCAATTAGCGGAGACATTTATAAATACAGCTGATAAATGAGATTTTCTTCCTGTTTCATTCTGACTATTTGGTAATACTTGTCGACTTTCTATGCCATCGAAAGTCTTCTATTTGTTCATTTAATTAAAGCTATTTTGAAGAAGCTGGTCGTCAGTTGTTTGTATTTACACAATCTATTTTTATCAATATCTCCTGTATAATCAGTGCTCGTGTTAACAACTGGTCCAGAAACCAAATATGAAATAAAAAATAAAAATAAGAACCAGGATTCCCAATATAAAATTATGAGAATAGTAAAATATTCAATTCCACTATTACATCACCTATTTAATTGGATTAGGCCATTTGTAATACAACCAATAAAATATTGAATGAAAGTAACAATATATCGGCTATTCCATCTCATCGAGACAAAATATACATGCATCTATTATATCAATAATATTAAGTAGACACTTGAGTGTTTTAGAACCAACAATTATCAAGACATTTTTTCGTTAAATTTTTCTTACTAATATTACACGGATAGATACAGACTAATTGTGGATTTGTTCAGTTCATTTATTCGTCCCAAACAGCAAATTGACGAGGTAGAATTGGGGAATCCCTAGCTGACGTAGTTTTAATTTTTTTAAGTAATAACTGCTGAGCAGAATTCATACCTGTGAAGATCACAAGAGAGGTTAATTAGATGAAGGAGAAAAATAGATTCTTTCATAACTTTGTGATTTGTATAGTATGTCCCCTTTCAACTCCTCTCATTTCACACATATTATATTATCTATAATATCGTTAAGGTATAATTTTTTGAAATAGGAATTGACCGTTTCGTTCCAAAGATTAGTGGCTAGCGCCCGCGTTTTCAAGGTATTTATCTGGGATGTGCTGCCGCGAATATTGGTACTAATCGACTCAGAACGGTGATAGTTATTGGCTCATGACTTCTTCATAATCTGGTTCAACAAAATCAGGGGAACTCGTCGATTCATTGTTAGCTCATGCAACTGAGTACTTGGGAGATAGCAGGGGTAGCACAACTTTCCTCGTCGATATGGTTGGTGAAATTAAAAAAACAAAAGGGCTCGAGCTCTATTAAACGGCATCGATGAAGCAAAGGACTGTAGATTTTATGTGAGTGTGTTAACATCAACTGAAATGTGAAATGAATTGTGTTAATTTTGTCATCATCAAAATTGATCATCGGTATAGATCCGAACTCGAGATAATTTGACAGTGATTGTTCTGAAAGAGGCACTATTAAATGTAAATACGTACAACACGCACGGACAAAATTATTATTCATAAAATTGATTCATCAACGTTGGACAACCAGATCAATTAGAAAAAACTGATCCTCCAAACTGGACCCGAACGAAAGGTAACCGCATATATTATACCCATAAGTTCCTATAAGATCAGTCCCATGCGGTTGTGTCTCTGATAATTTTAAAACTGAAATGACACAAATTTTGTACCTTGTATGATGAATCAAAAAATAAATGTACTTGTATGAAAGGAACCTGTCGAATTTTTCACTTATAATGCGACTGGTGATCAAAGGTAATTATTACCTTGTGTAATGTTGAAGTGGAAAGCTGATTTGATTACTCCCAACGATAATCACGAATGAGCAAGACTACAACTTATTCCCATGATACTACAAATATAAATGAGCATTTAAACCGAGTTCTACCTGAAAGATTCGACCCTCTTTTTAGGAAGCTTTTAAATTACGATTTGGTGACCGAGAATATTCAACCAACTAACTTTTATGACATTCGTACATGTGTATATTTTTCTAGTCATTTCACAAGCACAACCTTTGAAATGTAGGGTGAGCGAAGCAAAACCAATCCTCATATGCGTCGTGTTTATAAATCTTTCTCGCATTAATAAAAATGGTACTAGGTACTGGTAGCGAGATTCAATACGTGAAGTGCACTTCAAAGCTCTTGGCGGATTACTTGTAATTCTAATAGTGTACAAATTTTTTTTTCCCTTTTTTTCTTCACTTTTTTTGTCTAAATGAAATTCTAAAATAAAATTTGTTAGTTTGTAAAAAGATCTGTCCATAATATTGCCTAATCCCAAAAGTAAAAGATAATTATTTTAAATTGCCAAACTAGGATGGAATTTGTAATACAAATTTAGTTGACAGTCAGGCTATATGATATTGTCGATTTAACTTTTACTTTTGGAAAAATTAGTCTTGTGGCCTCGGAATCCATTGGATTTATTCCAAGACCGCAACAATGATGTGTATTAGTCGCATTTGATTCACAAATAATTGGTGCTCGTCAACAACCTCGATTAACCTGTTAAATACGTAACTACATTTAGCTGCATATTCAGTTTTGAAGGACATTCTGACATTGCTACAGGCTCCCATGCAGTATGTCACAAATCGAGCACGTAGTCTGTTATAGGATTAAACTCTCTTTGATGAGTGGCGTTCATCGCTGGCACGTAACCCCAGTGTTCCATTGCGTTGATGCAGGACCGCTGTATTTCATCTACTTCATCAAATTCCAAATCTGTTCTCCAATGAAAAGGCGCCGCTTTTGAGTTTCTGAAAGTGCTGGATACACCACCAGCGTCACTTTTAGTATGAGTGTCGAGAAACTTTCTCACATTTGGATGAAAATCAAGTCCATAAAATTTTGAAAGCTCTTCCACGTGTTTGTACGGCTCTACGGCAAGATCTTCGTATCTTATAACCCTGTAACAAATAACGTATTTTTTATCAACATGAAATGAGAGAGTGAAATTAAAGGGGATAAGAAAAAAGAAACCAACTGCAGAAAAGCCTATACATACCTAAAGGTAGTAGGATATTTTTTTTGCAATTCCACTGCGACGGCATAATCCGATACCATGTCCGCACAAAGTAGAGCTGGATCAGAACAATCAGGACTTGTCGGACAAAAATCACGATGTTTCCTTGACTGGAGAGTTCCACGAGGATCCCGAACTAACAAAACTAATCTTACAGCTAATCTGAAAAATAATAATCAGAGTAAGAATACATTGTTTGTTTCAAATGTGTGATGTAAATTCACCGAGTGAAGTTGAACGTTGATATTCTACGAACTTTTCATCAGACAGAAGTTCTTGTGCAACTCGTAACCTGAGACGTACGAGTTTCATTGATTGGAATGGAAAAAGTTTACACATTCCACTGAGAAATTTGTGATTAAAGCACAGCCCTCTATGGGCTTGGCACTGTCTCCACAACGGTGCGTTATGATTAAAAAGCCAAGAATGAGTTTTTCCAAACTCTATGTAGTGATCTGAAACACAAAATTGCGAAAATACGTAATAATACACAACGATAGATACAAGACTTATGATGCATTTATTACCTAGATCTGCATATTCGCAATTGAGTAGTGCTCTGACATTTTTCAGAGCTTCTGCGGCAAGTGGAGGGCCCCTAATTTGGACGATATCAAAATCTAGAAGTGGCTCATAGTGATAAAAGTTTGCGGGGTGTGCTGTGAGAACGTCACCAAGAAATGTACTTCCACTACGCCAAGTTGTTAAAATTATACTTCTAAGCGGTCTTCCATTCTTTTCCAACACCAAATCTTCAAGTTTGCTGAAACATGGACGAGGGTCAATTTGTATCAGCAACAGTAATAAGCAGTAATGAAAAATAGTTGAATATGTATTAACGGTTTCTTACTTAGCACTAATATTATAATTCCCTTTGGGGTATTGATAGCCTATCATCTCCTCGCGAATCAGTCTTCGCTGTTGATTTATGACGTGCTGTATCACAGTTAACGAAGCATTCGACTCGTCCATCTCCTTAATATCATCTGTATTCTGTAACGAATAGTATTGGCATCAAAGACTCCGAAAAGGGAACGACTATCACCTATGACATATCGATCGATCATTAGATTTTCGACTTTCATCCTCGAGTTAACTCAATGAAGAAGGGATGAGGACACTAGATGTAGGAAGAAATGTGCTGCACGATTACAAGATGCTCTTATATTGTGTGAGGAAATTGATGGTGAGATTATTATCAAATATGTGCCTTACCAAAATCTGTTCCTGAATTTCAAGGGGCCTTGGTTCAATTTCCTGAAGCAAAAGTGCCAAAGTGCGTAAGTGATTATGCTATTCGCCAAACCGCGTAGTTAATTGCCATTTGTTTATTAGTCCAAAAAATACAATGTAATCGGGCATGATTTGATCTAAACTAAAATTTCAGGAAATATTTCAATACGTGAATGCAATATTGGTTTGAGGAGTAGCCGAATGATAGTAAATTATCACCTCGGCAGCGGTTTTAAGTGAATACTGCTACGTGTGAATATCTATCGGGAACAGGAAAGTACTATATTTTCGACCTTTATGATAATGGTGCAAAATATACTGACTTTTTCAGTCTCGCACTAGCGTGAGGGATTAAACTATCCATGTATCGTACAAAACTGGATGTGTGTGGTATCAAAATACCGTAACGCGCATATTATATAAAAGTCTGCATAGAAGGATCATTGAACTTACATCCCAGGATCTCCCCACCGCCAATATTGGTTGTATCCGATGTTTTAATGGGTTGCCGTATCTTTGGTTGAAGAATAAAAAAACCAAACATAATGATCCAAGGCCAACCAGCCCATAAAAGCTTACTCTCTTAGACATCTCGATATCTGCACAGTCAATTTGTGTACAACAATCATCAGATACAAGGAACATTTGTGAGCCGGAAAAAATTGGTAAGCAGTAAGAGTAATGTTATAAATAGAGTAATCCTCATGCACAATAGTTATAGAGCAGAATTGATGAATCCCCTTAATTAGTGCGCGCGTACAGCTACCGCAATGTTTTTATAGACAATAATTCGCACACGCATGCCATAAAATACTTCAAAAGTATTGGACGTGCCAATTTCAGCAATAGAAACTAAATCACATTGCTTTAATTCGCTGAAATTCGAGGTACATGAATATATATTCTAATTATACACAATGAATGATGCTCATCAGCGCGTAATTATCAAAGACACGCGCAGAAAACAATAGAATGATGAATGATGTCAACTACATGCTGGCGTATTAACTCGAGACGATCAACGCCACTTCTTTACGGAACATCATCGAACACTAATGAGAAAAATACGCAAATTATCTCCATGCCACAAAGAACACAAACAAGAATTTTTAATTTCTTATTTGATCGGCAATTTTCCGTGATCGATAAATCGATTGTAAAATTTCTCCGTTTACACATTTCCTAGTTTTCCCCTGTTTTTCGCAACACTACATATATGGTCGCTCAATTTGGTTCCTTTGCACTCGATTACGATTATTCTTCAGTAGAGTTATTAGTTTGCACATTTTTTGGTTAGTATGAATTCAATATTTTGAAATCTTGAACAGCCTGCAACTTTGAAGATTCATCTGGTTTCACTCTGAAACTTATAGTGAATCCTGAATTACCACCGTTCTTCAAAGATTGCCACTCAATGGTGTAATGGTGTAATAAATAGTGTAAGGGTCACAATACAACTTCAATTAAGCGAGCAATGTTCCGTTCATATTCGCGGCTATCAGCTATAAGTGAACGATTCTTTGTAGGGTATCATTCTTGCAAACGGCGAGTAAAAAAGAGGCAGAAAACGCGTACACCGATTCAATAGATGTATTCTTCATCGGAAATTGCCAGAAAATGTCCAAGTTCTTTTGTTGACTTCTGAACTATAGAATATCGTTATAACGGAGTACTGGATTTCTGAGTTTCAATTTAGATTTCAAAACAACATACCTTCTTTTTTATTGTTATAGTTTCAGAGTTATTGTACAATAGTCATTATATGCGCGCGTTTAATAAATAGTTTCGTACCAATGCAGACGATGCTGTTTCGATACAGGCGTTTCGCCATTGACCTCGATGAAATTATTTATTCGTTGACCGCCACATCCGCCAGAATTAATTATAATTATTACACCATCAACGTAACGGACAGCGAGTAGCATTTCTGCTTCAAAACACTTAATGCTGTATTTCAGGAGAACGACCATCAAATTCAAACACTTTAATTAAGCGATAATGAATTTTTATGAATTTTTTTGCACGGACTACAAGAACTCTCCTTCACGTATTGCATATCTTATATGTACACGAAGTTTACACGTATATTATGTGGTCATACAATGAACTATACGAAAACCTCAAAAATCGAAGTTCGGAATGTCGAACCTCGCCTTGCAGGCGTTCCGTCTGTAATGTACACGACTATGTGTTTGGTACAAATCCAGAAAACATCGAGCATATTAAAAAAATTAATTAAAGTAATGGTACATGTGAAAAACAAGACCATCTACCAATCTAAATGAAATTTCACTCTAACGTATCGTCACCATGCGGACATAATACTTTTAATGATCGAATTCGATAATATTATAGCCTTTATTCAGATAATCCCAACTTGACTTATAGGTATAAATATCATGTAGATCAGGATCTTTGCTCTTGGATGCATCTCACCCGAAACTGACAATGAATAAAACAAACATTGCCTTACGTGTTTTTTCGTGTTTCCAATGAACCGGTTGGATAAAAAAATAAATAAATAAATAAATAACCTATCGTATCTATGCTTCTAATGGATTTGTCTATAATTTTTCTGTACGTGATGAAGGTGCGATAACAGCTTTGAACTGCACACTAGAGATAAGTACCTATAGTCTCGTCTGATCACAATAAAAGTTATAAAACGAGATAAAAGTTATCAGAAAATGTTTGAGGCTCGTTAAGCGGTCTTCTATCTTCAATTCTTTAAGTTCTACATGCTAAATATATAATACATGGGAATTTCCTCTGCAATCGCACTCATCGTCAACTAGACCTTTGTATCAGTTGTCGTTATCTTTTAAATTGAATAATTAATTCGAGCCGATAGCGTGTTCTCTCATCGTCGTTAGGTCCTCTTCTCCCTTGTCCGGTGTGTGCGGTTACCTTACTGATATCGTGTACGTATTTCTGACTCGTCTTTGTAATATGCTTCTTCTCGATTTTATGGAGTAAAAATTCTACTCTTTTTGTCCAAGTGACGCAGTTTACAGACCAAAAGATATGGAGTCACGGTCCTTGTAACAATAAGCAAAGAGTGTGATCGAGAACAAAAATTACGTGAAAATTTGGAGAGTTCACTGCAGCCCCTTCTTTTGAATATGAGTTTAATCGGTTTGTGAATTATAATTGGACTCCAACTTCACTTGCAGAAAAGCTCGTTCGATATTTGATGTACCTCGAGTTTTATCTTTTGAGGTTGAATTGTAGATGATTAAAGTGAAGTATGAGTTAATGAAATTTTCATTCTTATTTTTGTTACGGTTTCTGAAAAACAAAAATATCTTCCATCAACAAGTAATAGATGACATTTTTTAGTCCGCACCTTTATCCGCTGATGGTAGAATATTACGCGTTACAAGATTCGCTTGATTTTAAAAATCCCTTAAATTTAATTCGAAGGTTCTTCGAGGTGATACCTTGCTTTTGAAGATTTCTATCTGTATGGAAATTTATACGCAAAATAGTTTGTAGTTGGTCGTATACATATAGTTACCAAATTTTCGCATTTGTGATGCAAAAAAGTTAGGTACGAAAATATACGTTCTTATATGTGGTTTCCGTTTGACACGTAGATCTTTCACCTTATTCCTCGTACCATGATCGAGCTAATCTGAAAATTGACTCACCGTAACTCGTGACGTAATTATATTATACCACCGATATAACTTTTGATATTTCCGCGGTCAATTTCTGTACGCTATGGATGACCAATTGTAATTATATCGATCAATGCGGGGTTAAATTTGTGACCACGAGATGACTCACCCGTCCGAAGAAAAATCGCCGGCTTTTATATTGAGATTTTTAATCTAATTTTGGTAGATCATTTCGAATAACTTACCTGTAGACTTATAGCTCCTCTGTAGCAGGACACGTAATTGGTATCGATGGTTATATCTGCATTTTATGTTATGTTTATGAATATAACAGATATAGTGGATGGCAGCAGTAGTCTGACCATCGTCGAACGTATCACGTCATCGATTATTGGTATATTTGCCTGCGTATACATGGATTTGAAATTTTCTGAAGAAACAAAAGCTACCCTCATTACAACTGGAAAACAGGCGAATTCAAATACGTGCCTGTATATCTTTCGGGCTCTTTTAAAATATAGCAACTGCTGAATATAACTTGGAAAATATTGCCTGGCTTTGTTGAGCGAAAACTAGTTTATTAACCTTGTGATATATAGAAATGGGGCACCTGACGAGGCGTACGAGTTTAAAATGTACTACACACGGGATTTGCGTTCGCATCTCGTATAGTGGTCATATTAAATTTATACAGCCATGTCGGGTGTAATTTGATTTGATGGCGGTTATAAGTTAAGTTGGACATACCTATTTTCGCGAGTGGTTGTGCATGTACGTATACATGTATACCTCGATGTACGTATACATATTCAGGTATGTAACAGTGGTCTCAACTCCGCAGTATTGATTCAGATCTACATTATACTGTACCGCGGTGCAGTAGGAACTGCGGATGTCGTGAGAGAAAACATGCGGCTGTATAATCAATGAAACTCATTTAAAAAAAAACACGAACATGATAGTACGACCTTTCCAAGGTGAACACCGAACATTTATATTCTGCTTGAGGTATAATATAACAAATGCTCATAACTAGAATTACCAAAAGTTTTGATAAAAATTACAAATTGCGTGAATTGTAAGAGTAGCATCTTTAGTAGTCTGCTAATGATAAGCACATCTAGCAGATGCACAATTTCTTTCTCAGATTGTACATTATGTAGTCAGGTATGTAATCTACAAAAAAGTTTTTACTTCCGTAGTCGTTATGCAAGTATGATACCGCCGGACTCGTGGATTTGTAACGCTGTTAGAAAAGTCGAGGCTGTATTCATATGATTTGGGGATATTTTCTTGAAATTTTCAGTCCCTCAAATATGTAGGACTGATTTCATAACTTCTGGTCTAACGATAAGCATTCAGATCTCAAAGGCCATAATGTAGGTAATATTACTGCTTGTTCGTTTGGCGTTCGCTTTAAATTTTTACATCCCACAATACCATCTAATTTATACATCACACAGCGTTCATCATCGTGACGTCTGAATTATCCAAGATCTTATCATTATTTACGAATTTCTATAGTTATGAACGTGCAGCGAAACCCCATGCATTGTACTGAAATTAACGATACCAGGAATATGTTTAACTAGACTACGAGGTGGTATGGAGTAAAGCATGTGTTTAAAAAAATGTAGGTACATGAATCTTTATTAATACAGTAGGACATGAGAGGCAAACTTAATTGATAATTACATACAATTTTGCTTATTAAAAACTTTGATTGTGTATGAATTCTTTCTATAGTTAGTTGAATTTTATGCGTATTTGGCGTCACCTCTAATTGTAAGTAAAACAAACAACAAAGTGTCATGTTATATGATATGGATATGAATATTATATGAAGATAATAAAAAATTCAGGGGATAGAAAGCATTAGACATAATAATTGGCAACGTTAAACTATTTCCCACAAGTTTTCTTCATGTGAACATTATTGGCCTGTGATAATAGGTAAATTATCATGCGGGATCGATTCATCACATAAATGTATAAATTGACTGTAGAAAATATTTTTGCGGCATTGCGGTTGATTCGATTATCTTTTGGTTCTTTTTTTTTTCAATGGTTAAAGAGAGCAAGAAAAAGTATACAAAGCTTCTGTGAAAATTCAAACTTTTTCATCTATAAAATTATATCCAAAATGCGGATCTCCTCGCTTTGATGTCATTAAAAAGGTGAATTCACTGTACCGAAAGAAGCCTACGTGAATAAAAGTCGATTTCGGTGATCTGAATAGAACCGACAAAATTTTCGGTACGTTACTATTGATCGTGGCATTTAAGAAGTACCAATACCTGAGTTGGAAAGGTGAAGTTTGGACGTTGGATCTTGAAATAATTTTTATTATGATCGAAATCATAAATCCTGCAGATATGCGTACTGTAAAATTGCTTTTTACTCTTTGAAGGAAGGTGTTGTATATGGTTACATAAAAATTTACTTTATTCCCATGCAGCTCGGATTACAACTCCTGACTTTCCATACTCCAACTCGAGTCTCCCCCCTTATCTTCTTCTACTGATTGTGAGAAATAACCGTCCTCTGTAATTTTATATCCGTGGATTGACGCATATACTAGTGTAATAATAATGATAATAATAATAATAATAATAATAATAATACAATGAACGCTTAATAACAATAAACACACAAATGCATGAAAATCGGGTTAGGTATAAAGTGGCGATGGTAGTTAGAAATTGGGAAGTGCAGCATGCAGCCAAATCGTGCCCCAGAACGTACCGTGTTAATGACACGATGAAATGTTATAATTATGCTAATTTCTCCATCTCTCCCCTAAATCCGCATCAGCATCTTTGAAACAAAGTCCAAAAGAAAACATTATTGAATAACAAAAGCTAAGCATAAATTATTCTCATTAAAATAAACATCACATTTCACATCTCAGCTCGCTTTTCAGATAATCAAATATTTCTTACGAAATTGTTCATAAATAAAATTGAAGTACGCTTCTCTGGTGTATTGAGAAAAAAAAAAAACATAATGCAAAAATAGAATGTTACGTATTCGTTTGATACGCATATACAAGTTAAGGGATAGGACGTAATGTGAAAATAAAAAATAACCAGGATGATTGAGTTGATAAAAATGTGTGTACGCACTGTTTGAAATATAAATTGCATGCTCCATATGCTACGTTGATATTATTCTCGACTTTTGAACAAGTACCTAATATATGCGGCTCATCGATTATGTACATTTAACTCAAATTTAATTATTATAACACATGTTGTCTTAATATGAATTCATGCTAATGTCAAAGCAGTTCAAAGAGGTCTTCAAAAAATTCGAGTTAAAAATACCACTGACAGTCAAACAAACACGTAGATATGACACAGCCAAAGTGCATTACATGAGGGATCAACTTTTAATAAAAAAAAAGGAAAAAACAATCTAATCCAGAAGTTTCGTGCGATTGATCTAATTCCTAAATTATCAACCATAGATCCGAGTGCTTTTTCAACATCATAAAAATACTAATGTACCTCACGACAGCTTGCAGTATTCCATTATACATTGGCACTGAATGTTATTCGGATAACGTTCATCGGTGGGCCATGCAATGTTCACATATTGTTGCAGCGCTGACAAACGTTTTATTTTGGACACTGAATCATCCGCACTTCTGATATAAAAAGTGATTAGAAATATGTTATCTAGCAAGTAGCATCACGGCTGTGTTTAATGCCAGATCCAACCATAACTGACCACATCTAATTGTTCGAACTCAAACCAATCTAAGCTCACGAAGACCTGCAAACCTGGAATGTTTAACGTAGGCAACAGCGCCACCAAATGAAATTTATTCTAGCTTACGCTGTTCTTCGATCACACTCCGCTTTTACCATCTGTAGTCTCAACTGGAAGCAACATTGTGGATATAACCAGCGCGGAGGAGGTGGGAAGTGCCGAATCTACAGGCAGAAGCGAATTTACGGTTATCCATAAATATAAAGTTCCATGACGGTCAATACAGGCCTTTGATAGTTTGATTATTTAGTTAATCATTTGGTTGCGATGAAAATTCAGAGTATGTTGGGCAAGATTTTTCATCTAATAAAACCACCTGAATTTCTAGTCATCCCTAAGATCGCCATCGCCGTTGAGAGTATGAAAATCTTATGAGAATCTCACATTTGGCTAGAAACTTTTGGCTAAACATTTCGAAAAACTTCAGGAGCTTTACCCCCTGCTTGTATGCCTCCGAAAAGTTCCGAAGAGCCAATCAAACCTCTGATTGATTCGACACCACCTATTTCTTGATCCGCATTTTACTATTACTTTACTTCAGAAAGTTATAAGCTTTGCGCGTGAAATAGTTTCGTCTTCATGCAGTTATTTGGATTAGCAAATATCATTTTATTTGCAAATCGTGGCTACCTTCGAAGATAGTTTATGTATTGTCCTCTGACACCCAGGATCAAGAGTCTCGAAGAGATAAGAAACTAGTTTTAAAAATACGGACGATTAAGATAGGATGAGATCAGTTCAAACTGAACATGCGTATACTGACTTACAATTAGCTGTACCTCAATGTCAGCGAGAGTGTCGCTGACGCACTTCACCGTGGACACGCTTACTTTACTATGGTATAACTGCATGAATACGCAAATATACAGATAATGCGAATAATCGGGTAAAATTTTACTCACTCAATGTTGGCGAAAAGCTCGTCTGCAACGCTTACATCGGGTGGGATACGGTTAATGGTAGTTGAACATTCGGATATATTGCAACGTTTATTATATTATATAGGCTTTTAAGCAGTGTGGCGCAAGTTCATAAATCATATCCCATAATAGGTATGAATTCTTTTTGGTGGGTCGCATTTAGAGCCGGCACGTAGCCCCAGAGTTTCATTGCGTTACTGCAGGATCGTTGTATTTCTTCTACTTTTTCGAACTCCAATTTTGTTCTCCAATCAAAAACAGTTGCACTTGAATTTCTGGACGTACCAAAATAGACATTGTCATCGTCATATTTCGTATGAGTATCGAGAAATCTTCGCACATTTGAGTGAAATCCGAGTCCGAAAAACTTCATAAGCTCTTCCGTCTGCTTATAGGGTTCCAAGGCAAGATCTTCGTATCGTAACACCCTGTGATTAATACGTTTCTTGAAATTTCAGGAGTGTCGCATAAGTGTAATCTAAGGATTGACAGAAAAAAACACACACCTAAACCTAATGGGATACTTTTTCTGCAGTTCCACTGCGACGGCGTAATCGGATGCCATATCCGCACAGAGCAAAGCTGGATCCATACAGTCGACACCATACTCACAAAAAAAGCTTCTGTATCTCGATTTCATGACCCCACGAGGATCTCGGACTAGCAGAACCATTCTGCTAACTAATCTGAAAATTAAGAGTAAGCCTATGTGAGGTTTAAGCCGATCCTCGACTCTGATCGGAGCGACATACAGCTATTAGGTAGACTGCGTTGTCGTGATGTAAATGTAGTACAATGTAATATCAGTTGAATATTTTACTCACTTTTCGTCGGCCAGAAGTTCTTGTGCAACGTCTAACCTGAGGCGTACGGTTTTCGTCATCTGAAACGGAAAAAGCTTGCACATTTCGCTGAGGAATCTTCGATCGTAGCAAACCTCTGGATACGCTTCGCAGACTTTCCATAAACGCGGATTGCGCCTGAAATTCCAGACTCTCTTTTTACTGACTACCATGTAGCTGTCTGAAACAGTGACAGCAACTGTGAGAGTCGATTTTAATATGAAATTTAAAATCAAATATGATTGAAAATACAGATCTCGCCAAATATTTCAACAAGTGAGTAAACCGAATTCGAGTTACGTGAAATTTGTAGAGTTATTAAAAGTATATAAAAAGCGTTGAATTCCGTAAGTTTTGTACCTGGCAGCTCTGCATATTTGCAATTCAACAACGACTTGACTTGTTTCAAAGCATTTTCGGCTGACGGTGGACCTCTAATCCTGACAATTGCTAAATCTAGAAGTGGCTCTGAGTGAAAATAACTTCCAGGATGTGCAATCGATACGTCACCGAGGAAATTGCTGCCAGAGCGCCACGTCGATACGATTATGTTTCTGATGGGATTTCCATTCTCTTCGATCACTAAATCAGCCAACTCACTAAAATACCACCCGCAGTCTTAGTTATCAAACTCTGAATATACATGTATAGTTGAACGTCTGCAGCCCTGATAAGAATGTTGAATATGTACGAATAACTTCTCACTTAGCACTTATGTTATACATTCCGTTGGGATATTGATAATCTCTCATTTCTTCTTGAATCAACATCCGCTGTTGATTAATAATTTGGTTTATTGTATCCAACGAAACGTTTGACTCAGGGCCTTCTTTGAAATCAGCCTTATCATGTAATAAAAAATCGTTTTGGTAAGGTGCATAAACGGTACATACTATAATATCTCAATAATATAATTCAACATCTATCAGCATGGAAATGTTTGACCAAGCTCACTAAATGATGCTATGATGATTCTACTACGGAAACCTTGTTATTCCGTGCAGTAATTGCGATTTTACACACAAAAAAGAAGAATCTAAGTACTAAAACCAATTAAAACGGGGATGCTTTGAATTGAAGCGAGCATCGAACTTACCTCCATCGATCTACCTACTGCCAAGATCGGTTCGGTTCCATTAGTCAAAAGGTTTTTGATTGTTCGATAACAGATTAAATAACCTAAACCGAAACATCCAAGCGCGAATAGCCCAAAGATGCTCAACTGTCCAGCGATTTTCATTATACCTATGTATAATTAAGTTTCTAAATTAATTACGAATCCCGACAAAAATTGCTGGGAAAAAATATAAAGGTCCTTTTTTAGATCTATTCAGATTTCTTTCATCGGAGCTTACACGTTGATCTGATTATCAATTCACAGACATGTAGACTAAGCAGCGTGATATCTGACTAAAATTTCCAAAAGATACAAACCAACGAAATTTCCAAGTATCGTATGTAACGTAGAAATATGCTTTGCAAAATAGTGTCGATGAGGTAAGTACGTTAATGACGATGACTTTTAATGTGATTAGCTAGACGTAAACTTATGAACTGATGACTGCTCAGTTAATGACATCCAATGTCATGCCACCATCATGGGCTCACGCGAACTTTATGTCCCCTATTGCCCTTGTAATTTACGCAATAACTTTATAGCTGTGTCGCGGTTGCGGTGCAAGCGAGAACTGCGTTCAGATTGTACGAATTTCCGACACACTGATTCAAATTCGTAGAAATAAAGATTCCCGCTGCATTCATATGTGTACAGGGTGTTGATAAAAAAGTATGCCAAATTCAAAGGGGTGATAAAGTTTGCCCAAACAAACAATTCGAGTCGCGCAATCTATGGTCGAAGCCGGTGTTCCAGGGCATCGAAAGACATGAACACGAAGAGACCGTTTTAGTGATGATTAATCAAAAATAGATGCCCATTCCTAAAAAATTTAGTAAAGTAGTGACAATACTGATTTTCTAGTAATAGCTTTTAGCGACGCTTGGAAATGATTACCAGTCTGGCAGAAAAACTGTGGGACTGCTGAGAACATTGTTGGTATTCATCGCTACTTAAGTTGGGAGCTATTACCAGCGTAAAAAAAAGCTATGCATTCGCGAGAAAGCATTGCTGTACATAGGATCACTATTTCATACTTGTATAGGAATGAAAGTCAATGTGATATGGTGCCAAACGCTTGTGCGAATATTACAACTGGTAGTATGCATATTGTTAGGAACGGCTACTATACACTATTTGTGGGATTGCTGTACTCGCCAGAAATTGATTCCAAGTTTTTTTTTCACGAACTGTTACTATGTAGTTTGGGAATGATCTCTATATTTTTTTGGAATAGTTTTCAAAATGTATAATTTTCTGAGAATTCCAACAGTTTTCTTGGAATCTCTCAAAATTACTAAGTTGGAATAGTAGTCATTACTAAAACAGTCTCTCCGTGAACAAAGTACCTGCACATGAGCAACTTGAGCGGCGTATTCATTAGGGTAAATCAAAAAAAAAAATTTGTCTCTTTATAAGCTACAAATTCTATCCCCAAGCCAAAAACAAAAAAAAAAATTTCGAACCACCCTAATGAATACGCCGGTCAGGTTGCCTATGTACAGGCACTTCGCGTTGCTTCACTCAAATTACTTGTTTGGTCACACTTTATGACCCCTCTGAGTTTGGCACACTTTTTCATCAACACGCTATGGAGCACTAACAGAGCGCTATAAATGCCTGCCAAAGGCGCCACCACCAATGTTATTAAAATCTAGTCAATCGCTTGATAACGATAACTTCTGATTGTCCTCTATGACTTCATTCCAATTTGCATCGTCGAAGAGGAAAACTGGAATACCGGTAAGGCTTGGGTACAATATTTCAATCAGATCCGTAAGAGGGGGACAAAGTTCCCAGTTTCTTGTCTTGAGGAAAAAAATGTTGAAACTTGTTTCCATTTTTGATTATAAAGTTGTTATTATTGTATTCGAGTGACAACAATGAAATTGTTTATCATTGAGCAGGCGATATCCGCTGCGGTGGGCGAATCAAAAATAAAAAATATTCTTCTCTCCGCAACATACCATTAGATTACAAGTAACGATGCGTCGCTTCGTGCTTGAATAATTAGAACATTGAAAATGAAAATCCCAGTGAGGATGTACAATAATCTCGGTAAATTTTTTAACCGAATGCAAAAACATGAAATAAACGATCAAATCTACTAGGTACGTAGTGCAGCTTGAACGCAGTGGGTTAGACGTGACGATGAACTTAGGCCCAGTCATTGGCAGGATCTTATTGTAAATCAGCATCGGCATAGCTGACCGGGTTTTCGCAAGGTTCGAAGCTCATCCGCGCTCAAATTACTGATTCTTAGCGTCAGGTAAACACACCACAGTTATAACCGGGTTGCGCAGTAATGATCTGCGCAATTGTACCGCAGACGCGAGAATTCTGATTGGCCGAATCTGGCAGGGTATTCTGTGTAGACGTAGAGGGTATATTCAGTAAAATCAGTCGGTCGCTGTCTTTTGTGTAGCATCGTCACACCAGCTTATGGAGGTGGAGCCCTGACTCTTAAATTAGCCGAAAATGTTAACTTTGCTCCGTGGATTTGTACAGACCGTGGCAGCTTGGTAGTTCATGCGTTAGACAGCCGATCGTAGAGATAATCTGATGGGAATGAGGACACTGTTATAGTTCATTGGTAGGAGGATAGTTGAGTGACTCTTAAAAGGTGGATTCGCACATCCTGTCAATGATAGTGATAATAATTTTGTAACAAGTAGAATTTGTTGAATATTATTTTACGATTTTTTTTGGTATCATGTGGTGTGAATTATTTTAGATCATCTTTTTATTGTGGTGTTTGAATATTCGACGATTGTAAATCTCTCATTTCACTGGGTCTTAGTTCAATAACACGGATTAGGCTTACCTGGTTAACGTAAGAAGTTATTGGATAAGGTAATTACAAAATATTATATCCATAAAATCCGTTCTACTATGCTTCTTTCATACCCACGTCCCTTACTGTCCACACCTACAACTTTTGCATGATTTTTATCAATTTATATTTCTCTCCGGTCCAGGCCAAGTCTCATTTTGTTGGCGTTCGAGTTAACAAACTGCTGTACTATACCGATTTCATAGCGAACAATTTCAATGCCTTCATTTAGTTAAGATTTCTCACTTCCGGCTTGTATGTAGATTATGCGAACAGATGTTAAAAATCCACCTAACGGCTCTGAGACGTTTCAAGCTGCGATCGTTTGTATCTTCGATGTACCAAATTTTTTTGAATTTTGTTAAATGTGTAGTTCACACTCAACTCTGTTTAGGATGTTGGCTGAGGGATTGACTTTTGAACACTTGATTTGTTTCGGTGGTGATGTTTTTTTTGGTTTTGTTCAATAACAGAGGTGGAGCACTCATGTCGAAAATTACTTTATCGATTTCCATCAATATGTAGAACCTTGTCGAGTATGTCGTGGTTTTGCTTTTTGTTAGTTTTCAACGTTGTACGCACTTGTCATGATAAATCGTGATTATCGAGTGCTGAAATCCATGCGCAAAGCGTCCACACGTATAAGATGTCGGGATGTATATCATGGTTACAGTTGTTGATAAATGTTTTGGCACCTGTATGTAATTATCGATTATACGTGTACAATTTCATCCGACCGAAAACAAGCCAAACCTAATATGTTTAATAGAACTCGAGATTATTTAGAAGAAAACTTATCAAATCGGATTTTAACGCCGTGAAGAGTTAACATTCATACCTGATATGCCTGTTCTGAGCACGTGATACGTATCCAACGAGCACGAACAACGAGTGACGATGATTTTTAGTACTTGAAATTATGGCGAATCACGAATTCATGACACTGATTATGAAATCGAACGTGAGGAGAAAGTATTTCCCGAGACGTGGGATGAAGAACTAAAAATGGAACTATGTCAATCATAATCGCTCAAATGCTTTCTGTGCTAACCTATCGCGACTGTATGTGTTCGTACTCTGTACCTACACTTGATCGATTTTGATGTCATTTTTAGATCTGCAACACTTCCGGGTTCGGAATGGCGGATTTTTACACTTTGAAATTTTCGAAACACTCTCATTTCTCATACAAATTCGGCAGAATTTGGAATGCGACTGATTACCGCTATGGAAATGCACCCTCGAGAATATTTTCCCAATTTTGTGGTATGTAATTCCACTTGAAACGGCTGCTAAACCCCTTTGATTCCTACTCTGGCTTAATCGTTTTAACGGGCAGGGTAAATTGATCTCTGGCCAATATATCGATGACGATGAATGCGGAAAAGGAAATCTGACATCCGAAAGATCTTCGATCGATCATAATGAGTCTCTCGAGAAGTTACTCTTCACGTCGAACAGGACGTTGCACATCCGGTGGTCAACAAAACGACTAGAGACTCCGTAGGGCATCCAATTTTTCGGATTCAATTATTCCGACGTTGTACCTGACCAGAATGTACTGCATGTCGAATACTATCTCCCACCGAGACGATGAAATGATTCAGGTAATCCTTATAGCGTCCAGTCGCAAGAATATCTGATTCTCACCTACGCCCCTCCTGCCGAAAAATGTATTTTTAAAATTCGTGCCTGATTGCGTAGATACCTTGTTATGTACCGATCGTTGTACCATCGAGAGTACAATCGTGCAAAAACAACCGAGTCCGTTAAAATACTGATTGATTGGATGTGGAAGATGATTAAACCATTCCAAATAATTCGTGTACGTATATTTCGTTTAGGAATTCCAAACTGCCGATTGCATTGATTGCGTCTCTGTACCGTACATGAAGTTTCGGAGCACAATGGGTGAGTTAAAAGTTCTGCGTAGGCGCGATATTTTCACACGTTGCGAATTGGTTAACGAGAGTTACACGATCAGCTCGATACTCGCCTTTGCAAGGCGATTGCCGTTCCCTCGTCTTAATTGGTTCAGCTTTTAGAGTTGCCGCCGGCTATGGCCTGCTGCTACATAGCTAAAAGGTATACGTCGATAGTAAGGCCACCATTTGTCGACCAAACGATAAAACCATGTGCCCTCTCTCTGTACGATTTAGTTACAATCACGTGCCTTTGACACACGATATCTCCTCGATATACAAATAGAGGCTGATATATCGCTCGCAATTGATCATCTTGAAAGCTCGCCTAGAATTAAGTGTTCAAATACTATAGCGCCAATTGATTGTAATAGACAAAATAATGAGTGATTTATTTTGTCGTCTCATCAATTTTTCATGTTTCACAATGAAAGTACTAAAACACATTATTCGATGTTATTGACGTACATCATCCATCCGTGCCGATGACAGGTGTGAAATATTCAGAGTAATATTGTTTCGCGATCGGTCAAATATTGTAATATTATATGATGTCCGTTCGGTCTGCTTCGAAATGAAATCCCTGTAATATTCATTTCATTCTGCAAATGCTAATATTATCTCCAAATTGAATATACGTGCTATATACAGGGTGTCTCAGAACCAAGTGCAAATTTTTTCAGGGGTGATAGTCGGGGCCGAGCCGAGTAAGTTCACGTGTATAACATGTGGTCTCCGAAGCACCGTTCCAAAAATATGACCGGTGGAAAAGTTGCGCTTTGCGCCGGAATGTAGGTAACCCATGAAACTCACGAAAGACAATTTGCTGTTTTCAAACATATCTTATCGCTTTGAGCAATGTTATGTTTGTAGTAAGCGCGATAATTCGCATCACCGATCGAGCGTGCGTAACAACCATTAGACTGCTGACCGATGAGTACGTGCTGCGCAAAGCGCGATTTTTTCTCCGGTCATATTTTGGGAACGGTGCTTCGGAGACCACATGTTGTATGTAACATGAATTCACTCGGCTCGGCCCCTTCTATCACCCTTCAAAAAATTTGCACTCAGTTCTGAGACACCCTGTATACACTGCAGCATTCGTGCAATATGCATTGAGGATATCCTACCGCTACTATACCGCTTATATATGCAGTAATTCATACGTATTCCAGGTAATTCTCACATACATATCTTACGAACTCCCATTATCATTCACTTTCTTGTCTGACCCAACTTCTCACGTAGTACGTGGGAGACCTTGCAAAAAGGGACCTTGTCGCATGGTGTGCATACACTGTTGGTCTACTGTACATATAACGTAGTAAAAGTGTAGGGGGCCCCACGAACTGCAGCCGAGTCAACTGTACGTACATACAAAAGTCAAGAGTCATGAGTCACAGAGATATCCACCGAGTACCTACCACCAGGTTCAAGTTTGCTCTACCGGGTGGTCGGTTTCAACCATCCGTGTCGAGTTCTCCCACGATTTTTGCTGTACGAAAATTCATGGTGTATCCACAAAAGTTTCTCACCCATATTATTTCCTTTGAATATTTTTCATCTGTTACCGAATCGGGACCATCCTGCGATGAGAATCAAGGTGAGGCTCAGTTATTCTGATGCCATAAAAAAGTATCGCCAAGTTCGAGTACATGGATCAGCACCGTTGGCGGTGACCTTCTTGATCGAAGTACGGGTTAATCACTCCGGCGAAGTCGTTGTACAGTGTACACCGTATACAGGGTGTCCAGAAAGTCCACGGCTTAATAACTCGAATACGGTGAAAAAAACTGAAAATTTGAATTCGTTTCCTTTAATGATTTTTCCCGAGGAATCGAATGGTCGAATCAGATTTTGGATCCTATGGCTCTAAAAGGGCCCCAGAGGGCCCAACTTTGAAATTTCAAATGGGAACCCTACTTTTTTATTCCATATTTGGATTCGGCGCAAAATTTTACGTACAGATACGTGCCCAAAACTTTCAAAATCGTGAGGCCCTTCGTAGTGCGCCTAAATAAGTTTACAGGGCCCAGAATGGCGTGAATCGAAATTTTGAGTGTATACCTTATTTTTATCTGCAATATTTGATCCATTGTGCGGAATGTCACATTTAAGCCGTGTGGCCCTTTGTAGGCCCCGTGAATGAGTTTATAGGGCCCAGTATAGCGTGAATCGAAATTTGAACTAGACACCTTATTCTTATTTTTAAGTTTCAATCTAGTGAGAAATTTGACATTCCAGACCTTTAACGCCCTTTTTTAGGGCTCCGAAAAATGTCTAAAAGTCCCGTACAGTGAAACTTTGAATTTGAAGTAAGTAACTTGTTTCGAGATTGAAAAATTACTCTACTGAAGAATTGTACATTTTAATCTTCTATTGGGCTCTAAAAAGGGATACAGGGATCATATCGGGCCTTATAAAGGTCTAAAATGTCAAATTCCTCATTGGATTGAAACTTAAAAATAAGAATAAGGTATCTAGTTCAAATTTCGATTCACGCCATTCTGGCTCCTGTAAACTTATTTAGGCGCCCTACGAAGGGCCTCACGATTTTGAAAGTTTTGGGCACGTATCTGTACGTGAAATTTTCCGCCGAATCCAAATATGGAATAAAAAAGTAGGGTTCCCATTTGAAATTTCAAAGTTGGGCCCTCTGGGGCCCTTTTAGGGCCATAGGATCCAAAATCTGATTCGACCATTCGATTCCTCGGGAAAAATCATTAAAGGAACCGAATTCAAATTTTCAGTTTTTTTCACCGTATTCGAGTTATTAAGCCGTGTCCAGACATTCTGGACACCCTGTATACGTGACCTCGAGACGAGGAAGACAGACGCTAATTCTATCATCGGAAACTCCGCGCGTGACTCCCAACACGATGGATGTCAATATTACCCACATGCATGCGAACCACACGTCGTATCGATGCCAGTGTGAAAATTAGTGTAGAATAAAAAGAGTGTTTTGCAAAATGTGTTTCGCTCTAATCATATTCAGCATCACATTACCCAATGGTCTTGAAGCGTTATTGTACTGCATAAGCAAAAAGCTTTTCATTAGATGATAACATAGATGCTACGTAACTGCCAGCACCCTTTTATCAAATCTCTATTGCCATATAATGCGATATAGGAATGATAACAATCGTCTATAGTGTTGATCGTAGTACGATCTGCATATATTGCATTTATTATGATACACGCAAATCAATAAATCAATCTTCATAATACCAAAACTACTTCGCCAGGCAGTATGAAATAAATAAACTTGGGGTTTATCGTATATTATTTTGTAGAATATGAAATACGCGAAAAGGAACTAGAGGTGACTGGGATGGTGTAGCAGGTTCGTGTCTGTGGTATCACCACTGACGATTTGTTGTCATGCGATCTCATCCTTGAATGAGGCCTATTCCGAATAAGATCCTGTAGCAATATGGCTTACAACTACTGACATTTTCTCCACATGTTTTTGAACTGCGGTACATCGGAACCATTATTAATGCAAAAAAATCTAAAATTATACACTAACACTCTGAGGTACTAACAGAATATTCTCTCAAAGTTTGGAGGGAACAAATTTTTTGGCCATGGTCTCACGTGGACGGAGCCATATACGTATTGTAGTAGAAACTGTTATACCCTGTATTACTACCAGTTGCTGTGATAATTTTAACAAAAGTACGTCTGTTTTATATACAGGTATACATATAGAAGCAAATGAACCCTGAACATTAACGTACTAATGTAAGCCCCCTATTTAATGACCCCGGAGGCAAAGCATTATCAAAATTAATTCGACGAAGGTCAGCTACAGAAATTAGGTTAATGAAAAATTGTGTTTCAGTTTATACCTTCCATCCGCCTTCTAAACGTTATACAGGCCATATGTAGACTATAGTTGTACTTCCAATTTTTCATTTTTTTTTGTAATTTGTTAGTAACTGCGTTTGAGAAGTGATTGCAGGAATAATTCTACTGCAGGTTAGACAGATCACGCAATTTTTGCACCAAGAAATGGCTAATATGTTAAAGTTTCATTTGAAATTTTTTCTTTTTTAATTTTTCGACGTATATCTGCAGCGTTGATTTTCTCGCTTTGCGAGACGAAAGTCTAGAGTGCAAAGAATTATAAGAAGCGCTTTTGTTTATCACGTCAAGTGTTTTTTACGGTTATTGTTAGATGAATTAGACTAATTGTAAGTGTTGAACCTGTTTACGTACGTATGCATTAATATTCCATGTGCGGTAATATATGCTACACGTTTCGTTTATCCCCCCTACGTGAGGTAACTGCGATTTTACTATTTTTCATTATATTCTGCTCCGAGTACTTATTGTTAGTATTTTTCTTCTACGACAACGAAATTGTCGGACACTCTAACCAAGATGGTGTAACTCCTTGCTCTAAGTCTGGCAAACTTTGGACTGTGTTCCAGTTTTGCGAATTGTTTTACATGGTTGAGAATCCCTGATGAAACGTGTGCACACAGACGCAATCGCCGCTACATCCCTCGGTATGTATCTGGTTCCATGAGTTCGTGCGATTAAACCGGTTGCCGGTCGCTGGAACGTCGCTGTTTCCGAGACTATCTACGACACGTTGGAAAGGTCCAGGAACGTACTTACCTAGAGGATTTAGGTACTTTGGAAAATTCTACGAATAAGCAACAGACGTACTTCCCGTTGCTGCGAATATAATTTGATTCTTTTAATTATGGCAATCAGATTTGGAAGCCAACATCAGTTTTTGTTTCATCTTCGCTCGACTATTGTTCTTTTTTTTTTTTAATTTATTTACAGCACTCATGCACATTTTTGGGACTAAATTCAGCGGCTGCAATGAAGCATTACTTCGCGATATGCGAGATTTCCTGTCGCAATATAGTGTTTTTTATATAAGGACTCTATGCCCATAGATAATCATTATTGTGGTGGCGCCGTCTACGGGCACTAGGCGAGAACTAATTTGTTACCTTGTTGAACTCGAATACCTTGTTGAACCCTTTGCATGGTCATAGACTTGGTTGTTGAGGACCGTACGACGACGATGACCAAATTGACTAAAATGATGAGATCTCATTTCTCCGACCATCGATTTTAATGAAATCAGATTTTAATGAAAGCGATTCCTTTCGATTCACATAGCGAAAGTGCATCTAAATTTTCTGAAATGCTAATAATTTAGGAGATACTTCAGACGACGTATACTTCAGCGCTTTTCAGCTGATTTTCTAATCGTTTTAATTGCTCTCTGTACATTTCGCTTTCTGTTTTATTATCTATTTTCGATCATCTCACACTCCCTTCGCTTCGCCGATATGGTAAGCTCCAAATGTCGCGTCAAAACACGTATCGTATCTATATCATATTTTAGCTTATGTAAATATAAACTCTTGCGAGATATTTGATCGTCTGGAAGTTTCAGTGAGACGAAACATATTATATTTAATTATTTATGACAGGAAGTTGACGAGGTGTGATTGACGCTGGTTAGGCCGGCGAATATTATTCCGTCAGCAATCATCACAGCGTTCCGTGTGTCGAAATATGCGCAACTATTCTCTTTCATTAATCCTTCAATATTTACTAATTGAAGTTTACGAGTGTTTTTGTTTTCTTCACGCTCTGAAAACAAAGTTCAGAATTTTATTGTAATTGACTTTGAAGTAACTAGAAATATCTGTAATACAACCCGTACGTTTCGTTTTTTTTTTTTGTTTTTCCCCATCCGTCAAAGTTTGGTGGAAACAATCCCTCGTCGAAAGCACACCACTTAGCAAACCTGAAAAAAAATCTAGGTTTCAAGTTTCTGAAATTTTTATCCCGTCCATGCAGGCGGCGACATTCCTGACAGAAATGACTCACTGAACCGTGATTGAACGATCTCACGTCTGAAGAAATTTTCTTATCACCAGGTTTACTCTCGTTTTGGCTTTTTCTCTTCTCTATTTTCTTTATTGGTGAATATTGAATTTTTTTCATTCTCTCAACCGTCTACCATCGGGGCATTTTTATCCGATACGCGTACGTCAATTGTTTAGTTTCCGGTCGATTATCAATCCACTGTGTGTTTAAAAAGAAAAAAAAGGAAATCATTCGTTTCAGCAGCTGTGTTTACCAACGAAATTACTGTAGTTATTTGAAAATGTAATTGTATTATCTATTTCCCATAGCCTCGATGTAACAAGAGGGCAATAATTACCCTTTCACATATTGTATTATATCGCGCGTCATATAATGTAGACCACGCGCGAGTACCACACGCTTCAACGCCCGTTTCTATGTATAATACTTCCCGCTATAACGTTATAATTTAGCAGCGACTGTGAGTAAGTGAAGGTGCAGAAAAAAATCACTAATAGTTAGACTTCCTGTTTCGAAATTCGCGCGACGCGTGTCGAAATCTGAAGTGAATTAATTGATTGTGAGATAAATTTTTATGAGTTCATACAGGCTCGTCGTAACCACGAAACTGTAATGTATACCTATATGCATGCGTACATTCCCTTTTTCGGCAATTTTTACACATTATAAGGTTTATGGTCAAATTCCTGTTCCCATTTCCGTTTAATTGGTTTGTAGGTATAAGTATACCATATATACAACAATAAATTATGCGGACGATGCCTGAATTACTACATAATTTGAACGCTGATCATTATTTTAGAGAATTATAATATACATGTTTGTATTTTGAAATTTCGTATAGTTTTATCATCGGTTTTCATGAAATTTAATTAATCGAATTTCACCTACGATTCCTTTTTCAATACCTCCGCTTTGAATTGTAAGTTAGTACAGCTCTCTATAGTTTTACAAATGAACATTCAGAATTTCTCAAGAACGCTACTTCAGGATTTATGAAGCCAGACTAACGAACTAAAATACATTATATACATGTATGTTATATGCAGACAAACCGCATCTAAGTTTCACTCATATTCCTTTTACGTAACTCCGCGATGCGCATAAAATCGGCTCAATTGCTATGTAGTTTGCAACTGTATGTTACCTAAAATACCTACCCACGTACTGATTTGCATGAGAAATTAGTAGGAATAGCAGCGTAAGAGTTTCCGATCTTCACTCATGCCTCGATATTACAGTCTATAGTGTTTTCACACAATTGTTAGATTTTAGTTTTTTTTTTTAGTTTTTCTTTTTTTAATAAATACTCGTACCCATATAGTTACACTTTATATGTTCTAGTTTCTCAGATTCACGAGGTAGTTACTCGTAATCCTACTCCCCATTTTCTGAAAGGATCGTCCATTGTCTTTGATGAATTATACAACACTACGCGATAATATGCCGTAAAATTCCGGCTTCGCCTCCATGCGTGTAATAACTTCCGAAATTATGACGTGTAATTTAATTTGAAATAGGCATTTGTTTTCGAATGTCCTGCATACTTGTTCGATTTAAATTTTGGGGCCTGATGTATTTCTGAGGAAGTTAAATTTTGGTTGGTGAGCGACATATCCGGGAGATCTCTGGCAGAATAGAGGCGATAAGGAATAATGAGTTTAACATCAGTATTTCAACACCAGTATATTTTTAATGATATTTTTGATGATCTAAAAATTAAGAAATGGTTAAACTTCTATGTAGAACGTATAAGAAATGAAATTTTTAACGAAATCAAGAAGAAGAAAAAAAATTTATAAATTGTCAAGATCTAATTCAAGACTTTTCATCGCACGGGATATCACTATACGGTACACTGATTACTTAGTATCGCAATTATGGAGATAACTTCTATTGTTTATGAGTTTAAGAGGGCGGTTGTTAAACCTGACTTCTAATAGATATGAGTCAATTGTCGTTCATTTCATCTTTTTGTAGGAAATTGAAACGTTAGATATACGCAGTTGATGTATAATCAACATTATGGAGAAAAAAACTGGCGTCGTACGTACGTTTTATCTATAAATCGAACCACGTTCAATGTATTTACCTGTATAATTATGTACGATAGCTACAGCTGCAAAAAAAAGTATTTTAATGTAAAGGTATCCCGTCGTACAGATTCGAGATCATTCCGTTATTATACTTAGAACATGTCATAACCTGCTATAAATGAACAACGTAACGCTGTTTTACCTTATCTTACGTCTCGTCTCTCACATGACGGAAAGCCCTATCTGCGGTGGTGCAGATTTAAATTGTTCTGGCCTCTTGAGGTGAAGCGATACGTGAGATTTTTAATTTACATCGTTATGTCTCATATGCGACCACATCCTTTGGTATGTCACACGTCACCTCGTGCGTATATATGCATATATTTATTCATACACATATACATAAGGTGGTTTGATTTTTTTTTTGCCCCTAATCTAATAGACAGAGATAACGATGAAATAGTTTCTGCGTTCGATTTAGCGGTCAAAAGCGGCGCGATAATAGTTGCATTGTATTTTATAACGTGATTTTTTTATCTGTGAGTTGAAATTACAGTGTTATTCTACCGCGCCCCTATATTTTTATAGCTTTGCTTTACAAGTTGGAAAATATGTAGAATGTACGATACGTGCCGTTCATTGTGTACGTTGATAAAACATGATTCGCGAATAAAGCTGTGTATGTATAGTATAGTTATATTATGTATCAATATACAGATGTACATACATACCCGCGTACCTATATATCATGTACATTATATTAGGCGGTGCTCATTGCCTGATAATATAATGAAAATTCGAACGGAGCGCTGTAATTCATACACGAAAAATTATACCTCTATATCAATATATGGCGTTATGTCAAACTCAGAAAAACAAGCGACGAAAAAGTAAATGCTCCTGCATTTCTTACGTGTTACAATTATACAGGGTGTGTCAAAAGTTCCGGGACGGCATTATAACTCGGCGAGAATGCATTTTCGGGAAAAATGTTTCAGACAAATGTTTCAGGATCCTTTCCTGGCTATCTGATAGCGACCTTGGATTTGACCCTAATTATGACCTTGAAGGTCTTATCAAGGTCAAGATCATTTTTTCAAATGGGAACCCCCAATTTTTATCACGGATATCGAAAGAGCAGGAAATTTTACGTCGAAAAATGACCCCTACCATGACCTTGAGGGTCAAGTCAAGGTCAAAGACCACTTTGAATTTGAGAAAAATTTCCTCGTGGCGAATTCGATATGAACAAGCAAATTTTTGTCTGAGTAACTCTTGAGGGACATATCAAGATCAATAACATTTTTTTGAATGGGAACACCTAATTGTTATTGCGGATTTGCAAAGGGCAAAAAATTTTACATCAGAACCTGACAAAATCAAAGTGAAGGCATTTCATTAATGGAACTTATTTTAATAAGTGTTCAAATTGTATTCCTTCTACCTCTTGGAGTCGCTGAACCCGAATCTCGAGTCAGTTTGTACCATCGAGCCGACTGAAGGTCATTTTAAGGTCGAAGTCATTCATATCGAAGTCGCCACGAGGAAATTTTTCTCAAATTCAAAGTGGTCTTTGACCTTGACTTGACCCTCAAGGTCATGGTAGGGGTCATTTTTCGACGTAAAATTTCCTGCTCTTTCGATATCCGTGATAAAAATTGGGGGTTCCCATTTGAAAAAATGATCTTGACCTTGATAAGACCTTCAAGGTCATAATTAGGGTCAAATCCAAGGTCGCTATCAGATAGCCAGGAAAGGATCCTGAAACATTTGTCTGAAACATTTTTCCCGAAAATGCATTCTCGCCGAGTTATAATGCCGTCCCGGAACTTTTGACACACCCTGTATATCATTAATGCATCATCACGATCTTAAGTAAACATTATATAGACATAAGATATATAAACATATATCTTATTTTTATTAGGTATATACATTAATTAAGAGTTGCGCGTCAACAATTATATAACAATAATATAATAACGGGAGATAAAAATCTTTTTTTATAACTTTATACCGCACCACATAGTGTCTCGTTGAAGGAATGCGGTGGGATGAAGTAGGATATTTTTTTTATATAATAGGTGTATAAAAGATCCGTCACACGTATATGTATGTTAAGTACTGACCAATGATAAATTGCACGTCAATGGGTGATCAATGTATTCAGATGCGGTTAAATTACTCCGCATCATTGTGCTACGGTAGATTAAAATTGAAAATGACTTCAAATTTTTGGAGATTGATTATATTTTCATTACACCGGTGCCGATGTACTCTGTATGAGATCTCGTAAGCCGCGACAAAATTAATTTGATACTCTCAGAGATTCAGGATCAGAATTATATACGGTTATCTATAGATCCTTTAATTATTTTAAGAATTGATCGATATGCGGCGCTAATTATTTTCCCTCTCACAGTTGGAAGTGGGTAATCCTATACTTATTCGATGCACAATGAATACCTGCGCTTAACGAACAAACGGACGTGATTTACAAAGCTGCAGTGGTGTGGATTTCACGGCTTCTTGTATACGAACCAATATGATCGATTGACGCAATTGTGTTTTAATTGAATCGGTGATGGCAGTGAATCATTCAGTGTTCGAAAACAAAAATAATAGAACCTGTTTGAATATATGATTAGAGATCGAGTCGAGTTCTGAGTAATGCAAGCTTTTTCCCCGTTGCTGCGTTTATATTCATACACTTTATAACATTTCTTTATTCAGAAACTTACGGACTTTTTCTCTTCTTCGCGTTCGTTCGCTTTTGTTCGATCAATGGCTTTATGCTATCATCACTTTATCGTCCGCGCTCGGTGTTTATGAAAAACCGACGATGAATTATTGTGAAAATTTAGGATTTCGAGAGTCGATGGAATTCTCTCATCGAAATGAGAATTAATTAGACATTGATTAATGGGATTTTGTAGTTTCTCGAATCATGATCGGGAGAAATCGAATTTCCTTTCGTGATATATTCAGAATGAAAACGGTGTAAATTTCATGGGGAAACGTCGCCGTTTATTCGATTCGAAAGGAGACTATACTAACTACTGAAATTGGCCATTCGAGAACTGCTGGAAAATCGCGGAATCTGCAGCCGGAAATCACTTGACTGTCGCTGCAATGCAGCCCATGTGCGCGTATAGAGCAGTGCATATCGCAGTAATCGATAAGACGCTACATGTATAGAAACTCGATACGCATGAATATGTATGCGTAGGTGTATAAAAAGCAAAAAAATACGAGAACACTTGACGTATCAATCTCGAAAAAATATCGCTCCATATATTTGGAAATGCATTATACCCATTGTTCTTGCATACAATCACGAGTACACAAGTTATAATAACATCGCATTATTATTTCATTACGTTGTCGCTCGTCAAAATGAGCTAAAATCGTTGTTCGTTGTTTGTTATTCATTTGACCAAATATGTCTGAAGGCCAGTTGGTTACGGCGTCAGGGGATAAGCTTCCGGTATTTAATCTGTTTTATTGGTATTTCCTCCAACTTTCGCCCATAATCCATGTAAATGTATATGTTTTACGTTTGAATATACGTAGTTATACCCATATAGGGATGTATTGTATAATAATTGTTATTCTTCTCCGTCGTTAATTATCACACATGTACAGCGCGTCCAACTGTAAAAACGACCTATCCTATGTACTAATAACTCTACTGCAAATTGAACATGTTATATTTATCATATCGATTTTTCTCATGATTGATGTGAAAAACTTGCGATATAGTACCTATATGTACTGTACATGACACTCACATTCCATGCCATATTCATCGGCGATAATCTGCACGTTAGAATCGTCACAATATTTGAATTTATATGGCATATTCATTATTGTTGGTTTCATTCCACTCACTAATTAATCCGCATTCACGGATATACTCGTCATCGTTAATCAACTTGTCATTGATTCGTCAATTATACCTATATCATTTAACGTTTATCTGATAACTGATGTACAGGCTACTGTATATGTATTAAAAATTTTATGTTAATGTTACGATGATTTTTTTGTTTCAGAAATGAAATATAATAAAAAAACTAAACAACTAAAGAAAGAGAAACGGACCGAAACTTTGTGAAATCTTTCGAAAAAGAAGGGTAAGTTGCGTAATCTGTATAAATACAAAATATCGAAGAAACAATTATAAAACAATCTGTCTGTAGATGACAATGAAAATATTATTATACGACGATCCCCACATATCTTCATTTATAAACTATGTGGATTGAGGTTTTTGCACAGTCTGAATCGTAACAGATATTATCCAAAAAAATATTTTTCAAGAGCTATAGTGGCGAATGAATTTCTTTATCACTACGGTTAGTTCTTTTATTTATTTATTTTTTATTAAGATTGGCGATTAAGTCGTTAAACCGCGGTGTGAAAATATAAAAATCGCACTTCTTTTTTGTCTCGAGAAACTGGGTTGGTTGCAGGTATAGATTGTAGCGGGGCTGCGTGACAAGAAAGTGAAATCAAGTAATTCAAGACACTCCCAATCCCTTGGCGCAGGGGACTCGATTTATGATAATAATTTTAGCAACACGCGATATCTGGATTCGACAACGACGGCACGGGTGGTAGGGGTCATTACAATTTACGTGAGCCACCGTCGTCTGCGGTAAAAGTAATTATTATTTTTTTTCAAACATTTGTATACGTCGCACACTCTAATTCCGTCTCGCGTTGGTTGAAATGAAGAAACATTTGAAAAAAAAAACAAGCGCCATACCCCTGCGCACTACGGTGGGGTAAAAAAAAAAGGCATAAATTATGAAACCAGCCAAACTTATAATGAGGTATTACTTGTAACGTAAAGTCCGACTGCAGGTTGTTGTTAGTTTATGAATTTTTCATATTTTATACGGTCGTTGGAAGTCGAATAGTATATAAGTATACTATAC
Source organism: Athalia cordata (assembly GCA_963932425.1). Lineage (NCBI taxonomy): Eukaryota > Metazoa > Arthropoda > Insecta > Hymenoptera > Athaliidae > Athalia > Athalia cordata. Next base: position 38,503,866 of record OZ010625.1, on the reverse strand, counting down.
GGTCTATACGCATTCGCTATTACAGGTATATCGATCGGAGATTACGTAATTTTTACAGCTCCGCATGACTTTGAGCATGGAGTCGTCGAAAATGATATTATATCGATCGACAAAATTCATATTTACGTATTATATATAAATATATACCTTAATTCTAAATTTTTTCGTGATCGGTGACAGGTGCCACCCTACTTATAAAATATATGTCATTCAGTTTCAAATATGCTTCAGAACTATAAGACAGGTGCATACATTCAAGAGAATTTGCAGTTATGTCATCTGGTAATAATTTATTCAAAGAGAGTATTATGAGACTATAAAACTTCCAGAGACAACGTCTGCCAATTTTCAATGTTCGTCCTACTAATAATTTTGCTGTGCGAGGTCCATGTCACACGAATACGATCCGCGTTCGCACCGATGAATGAATACGACGTGAATATTCTCTCGCTGTATTCCGTCTGTATTGCGTCTGCTTTCAATGAGCGTGACACGGGCTTTGCTATTTATAAAAATCAAAAATATCTCTACCATGTCTCAGTTCGTCGCAGAGGTCACTTTGAAATTTCGCACTCCTCGCATTTTTTCTAAAAATCTTTGTGCATTTATGTTTAGGAATAAAAACAAATTTGGGAAACACGGAACTATATACTCAAGCGTTATCGAAGTACTCGGTTAATATGGTTGATATTCGCCATTTCGTAAGAAAACGCTTTTCAGTTATTTTTTGAGACTGTGATTTATTGGTATGTACATAATGGGTAGTACGTGTACATATTTACGAAGCTTTTGGTTAATTTAGCGCGTTCTACTATATTTTCAAGGCTTGCTGCACCGGTGGTCGCCTGAGGCGACGTATAGACGGCCGACAAGTAATCGTTATTACATCTCCCCCTGCCTGCGAGTCATCGTTTGTTTGATCTTTACATTATTTTATTGCAAGCTTATCTCTCAGTAGATATTTCCATTTTTTATCAAAATCCGATATAAACATTTCACTCTCTGATAAAGATGTAGTGCCCTTCTAACACCGATTTTTATATGATGTCCTTCCGCACTAATCGTAAGGTCGGTCTTACTAACACCAGTTTTACGTGGAAAAACGACTTACAGGCTGACAAACTTGGAGGGCATAGTAACTTCGATTCCACGATGAAATTTATAAGTTTTTTTTATCGACCTTATTTTCTTTTGGGAAGAGATGAAATTTCCGGAGAAGTGCTTTTCGGAGAAACCTCGAGTTAGAAAATAAACTAATAAGGAAATTAGGGAGGCGACAGATTTTCGAGCGGAAAGTTTGTTAGTGTGACGTTGAACATTACAGCTGCAATGCAGATGGATGGGAAATAGGTAGCAGAATATTTGTGTTTTCAAGGTATTTTCACTAGAGAAATTCTGAATACTTAAACAAATTATAGGGTCTGTTTATAGGATCAACTTTTGAAGTATAAGTAGAATATTACGGGCCCAGGAGAAGTATTGGATGAAAATTATTTGAATAAAAAGAAATACAATAAGTGACGTTAGGTCCGTGCATTACGAAGAACCTGCTGCCATCTACAGCTGTTTTTTTAAGGAATTTTCTATTTTTTCAAATTTAATAATTTTTTCATCCGAAGTCTGACGATTATACCGTTTATTGTACCAGCTACTAAATTCATCCACTTAATAAAGCGTGATGAAGTGGATACTCACGCAACGCTCTACTTTTATTGTATAGTTAAGTGTAAAGACCAAATAACTTAGCTGAGAGCTTAAAATTCCGGATATTTTCATTGTTAACGACAGGCCAAGTCAATTCATGAGCACAACTTATTACTTGCTCGTAAAATTGAATCGATCGAAAATTATCGCTAACTACTCAAATCGAATTATAAGGCGAGAGGGTGCTGCTGAAATAACGGAACAAACTCAGACGTTGTATTATGGCATGTTTAATTTTACGTGAGGGGTACGATGAGTTGGAAGAAGATTTTTTTGTTTGAAAATAGTTTAGGCAAAGGTTTCTAATTCGTTAGAAATCGAATTCCGCATTAAAATAAAAAGATCATCATTCGAATTTCTCTTTCTAGTTTTTCTTTTCAAATCGAATTACTCATTTAAAATCGTACATGTTTGTTATTATAGGTATGTAGAGTTTGTATGCTATGTGTACCAGTACTCGAGAATATATAACGCAAATTACAGCAATTCTTTTTAACCCATCCTTGCTAATTGAAATTCAAGGCCAGAAAGTGAGGCCATATTTGAATAGACTTTACATATTGACACAGAGCCTCCCTCTTCATTTTTATTTAGAGTAATTAGGCACTGAAATTTCAAAATTCCATATTATCGATCCTAACGTACTAAATCTATCAGTTTCAAATAGTCCATGATACAGTACTTTAACCCCAAAGATCGTTCATAGCTTTGAAATCAACAGTTGAGTGGGTTTTTCATCAATCGACTAAGAAATTTTTTACACGATGAAATTTTCATCCAACCAAGTTAAAAAAATGTTTCTATTTCTTCGGATGTGTCATGATCCGTTAAATTAATGAAGAATCGCAATCGATCGATGAAAAATCACTGTACTCTTGATGATTTTAACACTATATTAAAAATTTGTGGATGATCTTCGGTGGACAAAGGACTACAAGGTAGACCATTTGAAGCTCAAAAGCTCAGGACATTAGCATCGGTAGTGTAATTTTTCGGATTACCAGTGTTAAGCTGGAGTGTTAAGAAGTATTAAGAACTATATGTTATCTGTAGTAACGCGAATATAAAGTGGAAGGCCACATGCCGCTGTCGATATGAATTTTAAGGTGGCGATGGCCCTATTAGGTTTGGTGACACTGGTCAGAGTCCGATGCAGTGGCAACTGGGGTTGAGCGTAACGATTTTCCTCGATAGGAAAATTAACGGCAGAGATGACCGATTCATAGCTACCTTACGGCGCGTACTTTTTTTATCAAATTTCCCCACTCAAAACGAAATTGCTCGGCTGGGCTCCAGACTCTGCAGTGCGTCACGTAATTCACGTTAAAAAGTCAAATTCCGAGCCAAAATCACAAGATGAGGTTGTAAAGGTCGGGGACGGACTGCAATGCGGTTAACTCACAATCTGATACGATATTTTTAAGGCATAGAGGGGCTCGGTTTGCCCTAATCACGACACGGAACTTTCCTCGACTCGACTTAGCTCTTGTATTAACCTGGTTATAAAACCAGGATAATTGTTGAGCGATACAACCAGAATATCGTCAATGAAGTTGATATTGGTCAATATACGATGTAATTCGATACAAATCAAGAGTAGGATAAAGTTCAGAATGGCATTCTACACTAAATGGTTAAATCCAAGCTAATATAGTTGGCCGTCAGACAATCAAATAATAGGTCTGGTAAGACGGCGACAAAATACTCGGTGATGACAGCAATTGGAGTGCTGGACGTAATAAGTCTCGAAAGGCGATAATTTTTAACGTAGGAATTCGGTGTTCCTCTCGGCACGGGGCTGGTACTCCTACGCGGCGGCTGAAGCTACCACAAGGTATTGTTCAAGGAATGTGGCGAGAATTGAAGATAAGGGGAACAGTTAGTAGTTCGATTAACCAAATAGATGTAAATGCAACCAGGAGAACTTGTGATTAGAATTCATCGAGGCGAATATTTCGAAGCAACATAACCACAATCTCCGCTCCCGTTTTCACGTACATCCATACAGGTATTATACATTTCTACCTTATTGTATACCTACCTATACCTCAAGTAAATACGGCGAATCGTTATCGAGACACTAGACATTCGTAACACGCAGCTATATATAAATATTGGTACAAATCCTTATCGAGGTCAGTTGATTATAAACGCGACCGCGCACTTTCGCCGAATGTATTCGGCCCAATTACACTAACAATGTATTCGTAATGAGGCCTGTATCGCGATCGTTACTTATTCTCTTATTTTTCATAAAAGTGCAGAGAAAAAATTCTGAGTTAGAACTTCTGATTCGCCGGGTTTTTCCAAGTTCTGATCAGGAAAAACAGTCGTCAGATATGACTATTGACTTCGATGTCCTTTTAGTTTTTAGCCACTTCGGTCTCTACGTTCATAAACCTGAAGTAAAATTTATACCAGTCAGGGAAAGTGTTGCAAATGTAATTTCGGTTAGTTAGGAAATCACTTGCGGCAAATTACTTTTCGCGCGGCATGATGGAAATTGCTGAGAATCTACGACGAAGCAAGTTTCCAGTATTTAGAAAATTCATCACCTGCCGAGATTTTGCGGTTATAGAATAATGTATATACCTACCTAAGTAAGTAGTCTTGATGCAAGAAAACTGCCTTAAGCTCCGAGTACTACGACGACTAGCCCGGAACGACCTTCCACAAGTTAATAACTCCACCTAAATTTGATTTGGCAGAATTTATACTCCAAGAGGATTTCTTTCCTCAGGGAAAATCTCAATAACCCCAGGCAGCTGGTGAGGCTTCCCTAGCAGATTTACAATTATGAAATTCACATTGAAGATTTTTCTTTAAATTCATTTCTTGCAGCGTACCAGTTTTTATCAACGCGCTGTCAGCTTTTTCTCTTCCCTTTTTTTTTTTGTTCTCTTCAATCCATAAAATGATCGATTTAGGTACGACAAGTTTCCTCTGAAGAGCTTAACAAAAAAATAAGTGCGTTTTAATCGATGAAAGCTCGCGAAAAGAAGCTCGTCGACGAGAGCGCGTCTCTATACGTCATCTCACTCTTATTGCGCCGTTCATTTTCTGCCGTCATGCAACTATATAGTATACAAGGATGCTGACGCAGCGCAAAAGTCCGTTTCCATGTCCGAATCAATTTGAGTCCTCTATGTACCTTTTATGTACTTATGACTAAAAATATAGTATTTCCATCGTAAAGCGCTTAGACTTTTGATATATACGATTGGAGTAAACCGTCCCAATTGTTTCGAAATCTCGAAATTACAAAACGATCCAGAAAAATCGAGTTCGTTTCAATTCTTTCAATTTTAATTGTAAGAGCGTTCTCGTGGCAGTGCAACGAACCAGACATAATAACATCGGCCACTTTTCGTCGCCCTCTGCACCGCAGTGTTGCCAGGGCGACAGACCTGCTCTTGACATTATCTATAATCGCTAACAATCTCTCTAGAACAATAGCTTAACTGAAAATATCTGCGTGACATTTCTGTTCGCTTTACTTACATAATTGAAACCAGACGAGATACTCCTCATCGGATGGATATCTAAATCCGTAAGGCATCCCATTCGGTATCTGGCTAGCATCATTTTATGCTTCAAGTTATTAAGAGCTGTCTAAAAAGTTGGGTAAAGATGTCGCTCTGCTCAAAGGCTTTCTCCTACGTTTCTAGTTTATCTATTTACGATATGCGCTGCAATTTATTATACCTTAGGTTATATATTTTCGAGTATTTTTACTGTGATATTTAGCTCAACTAGAAATGTTAGGTTTGTATCCCTTATTTTCTCAACATTTACTTTCTATTTCACTCTTTATTTTCGATTGCAGATGACCTAGTTTGAACAATAAATTACAGTTTATAATAAGGGCAATTCCATCCAATCCGAGGCCAAAGTTGCACCCTCGTGGTAACTTGTCATTTTGGACTTTGGGATCTAGAAAAACAAAAACTTAATTTTTCGATTTTTTGACAGACTTACTATTGGTGGCAGCAGCCTCATGAATTTGCATATCTTTTGACTGCGTGAAATTATTTTTTTTTTTATTTCAATTTTTGTTTTCTATACCGAGGGGCGATCCTTTTACACATCGCGCTATTTAATTCTTGTCTGTCTTTGAGGCGGATTTCTTCCCGAATTAAAAGTTGGTATTAGTAAATATCTAAACCGGACACCCGATGCAAGAAACAGGTTTTGACTTTAGAAATCTAATAAGAAACGCGTAAAGAAGACTAGGAAAGGTTGGAGAATTTTCAACTCATTCAAAGAACCATTCCGAAGTGATCGGACACCGTTTGTTCTGCTATGGGGTGTATCCACCGAAAATAAAAAAGTGGTGGTGAATCGACGATCTATCAAGGTCTTTTCAGCGTGAATGAGCACGTGAAGGAGGATTGTCGAATCGCTGTACCTAATATACATGCATGTTATCCGTATCGAGTATCTTTTGGCATCCGCCCGCCACATCCTCTCCGCATTCATATATCATAATTGATTCTGGGTTTAATTGACCGATATCTCGTCGTCCACCTAACTGGTTTGGAATCTCTGATATTTTATTGACGTCCAAGAAATCTGGGTCAGTGTCTACATCGCGGTGTACAAAGTTGCACTCGTGTCGGTTCACCGTATACATACACACAATATCTATATCATGTGTGGAGTTGACACCTACGCTTTCGAAAAATTTTCTATCTCTTTCGTACGAATGAAGATAATATGACTAAACGACATGCATATATGCAGAACCTGGAAGAGACTTTGAAAAATATTTTGTTCATCGGTGAAAGAGAGAATTTTTTTTTTTTAAATCGCTACATGCTCTTCCATTTCTCTTTCTTTGTTTTGTTTTTTTTTTTTTTTTTTTTGTTTCATGTAAATGCGCGAGAATAAATCAGTTTGTTGTAATAATAATATTTTTGCGTAACGAGTAATTTAATAAAATGACTACGATCAATAATCGCTTGCGGCGTAATTTCAGTTATAAATTATTCATTATGTTATTTGAAGAGGTAAGTTTATTTCAATAAAGTGAGTATATAATAGAGTACCAATTTTAAGTGAATAACAAACGTAACGATGATAACGATGATTATAATTTTAGAATCGTGAAGGAATGAATATTTTCGAGAAACCTACACCATAATACTATTTATAAATTGTATGGTAGAAATTATCTACGTTTCATATTGTAATTCATGTGGTTTATAAACGATGGCAACTGAGCGCGTAATAATTTCACGTATAAGGTACCCATTATTCGATTGTATGTACACGGGCGTTCGGACGTGTAATCGAATCGTGGAAAATGGCTTCGAGGGAAACCACCTAATTATTATCTGCATGAGTGGCGGAAACCTTGCTGGCCATAGCATATTAGTATCTCCGCTTCCGTTACCAACTGATAGAAAATGTGAGCTACCGGAGATTGTGATTATCATAAAACTGGGTCCCCGGTTAAAATAATTGTCGTTGTTCCGAGGAACTTGAGTTGACACGCATATATCTATCTCGGAAAGAAATGATATATGAAATACATTTAATTTGATAATTGGTATATTACGATATCACACACCGATGTAATGTTGTACAATGTGTAATTCGTGTATAAATTTTACACTCGGTTGTTATCGGTAAAAAAGAATTTGATAAAACTCCAAAAAGCTCCGAGACATTACAAATTAAATCGATAGTTCCGCCGTGCGCTCCTAAATGCAACAAGCTCTGACATTAATTATTCCTATAACCAATGTCATGTAAGCATAATGTTTACGTATTATTAAAGTACGTTGACTGCTACGGCGGCGCCCATCCTATAAATTGCACGTATGTATACTAGGCACATGAGTCACGAGTTTATTCACCAAGCGATATGCAAGACGAGTAATTAACGTTATCCCAGAACTTGACATGAAGTGTAGTACGCTACATATAACGTGATATCGGTATAATTGAAACATCATTTTTGGGGGACAGGAAATCAAAGTGAATGACGTATAGTTCGTGCAGCGCACAATACGTCAATCGCTGCGCGTTCATATCTGATTTATGTAATCCCGATTACATGGATGAGCAAACCCGGTGTAACCTATGGTGTCTTTCATTCCAGTTCCCCTTTCTGCCGTCGAGAACTTTTTTCATGTTTTACTCAGTTGCAATTTGTGCGAGAAATTTGTTGTTCGCGCGATTATTATACATAGAATGCTGATGCATTATTTTAGAAAAAACAAACCTTATTTCATAATTGGCACAGGTAAAGGCACTGGAATTTCTATGCCGCTATGATTATTGGCGATACCATAATGTGTACCTGTACACACTCGCATTCGTCCTGCACTCACTTTACCTATATTTCCGACGATCGCCTTCCACCTCATTGTTAAGAGGATTTGGATTGTCATGTAATATTATAAACTGTAATCCATTTCATCTAATTCTCTGAGTCTGGATAAACAAGTGTTCAATAAAACTATTGTACTGTCGAGTTAACTAGCGCATATCCGCTTGGCTTTTAAAGTGATGCTGATGAAATTGCACTGAGCAATCGCGTCTGAACGAACACCGCACGTCTAGGGCAGAGGCAACCTTGCACCTCAATCGATTCGTCGCAGTATTCTTTATCATCCGGGATTCGTAGACAGATTCTCGGCGATGATTTTTCAAGGCCAATTCAATGTACACACGTATGTATTGACTTTTTCTTTCCATCCTTCAAGTCATACATTGCGCGAAAGACAGTTTTTTTGCTTTTTTCTAAGGTTTTATTCAATTGTTCCGATGTTCTTCCGTATATTTACGTAATCACAATCGGCAGGTATAAGTATACGAAATCTATACCACGCAGACACAGGCCGTCAAGAAAACTCTTTCCTCAAAGAGGTTCGCGTGCAGTTTTCAAATCGTGTTCATCGCATGCATGTTACGGGACATTCATGGATTCGTCAAGGCTGTTATAACTCCGATATTAAACCAACCTATTAAAATGTACCTGATAATACAAACCATTATCTATTTACTTGGTATATAAAAGTCCGTACGCGGAAGAAACATTGAATAATGCGTGACTCTCGGTATTGTTAATAAATTATACTTACATTGGTAAAGTGCACATGTACAAATACATTACATATTTGTCTATAAAACTGCGCGTGTCCGTAAAAAAAATTGTTCATCTCTCTCCAAAGAATTTCGTGGAATTTGAGAAGGATCGAAAATGATGAAATGCATTGCCTATTGGTAAATTAACAAGACTTTTTCCTTTGTCATGTCGTCGTCAAAATCTTACACAAATTTTTTTGGTATCTTCTTTTTTTTAAAAAAAAAAGAGGGTTCTGGATTTAATTTCGAGTCACCCTCATGAAGTTGGTAAAAAAACGCTTGAAAAATTAACAATAGGAATTGAAGTATGGTATACGAAATTACTTCTCTTGTAATGTCGATAAGGTACAAGAGACGCAAAAAAATTTTCCCCACTCCAACGGTACGTGCAATCTAAAGAAGAGCTCGGATGTCATGAATAGATTCCGACAAGTGGTTATGACGTTTAACATTTTCGTTATTATGTTTAAATTTAATGGGCCTATCCGCACGTAGAATAAATATAGCTATAGGGTGTCCCATTTAGAGTAAGTGGTTCGATTATTTTTTAAATAATTCAACGATTCGTGTCGTATCAAAAAAGTTCAGACCGGAGGTGGGCAAAGATCAGCCTTATTCGCCCATTGGCCAATTCATGATGCATAATTTTTTTCTTAATACTAATAAAAATGCTAAGCTTTTTCGAAATATCTTTTTATTAAGTAGAAAAAACAGGGGGAAAAAATTAATCGTAAGTATACTAAACTATTTGTAACAAATATCTTTGGTTATATTTCCCTCTCGCTTTCACTAGCTGAATCGTCATCAAACCCATCCGGTAGCAACGTCTTGAAGTGTATGATCAGAATATCCAAGACTATTTTAATTATAGCACCGAGGTAATGACAACACTACTTTGGGTTTTACTGCTGCAAAGTTAGTTCGTGCACTCGTGGTGATTTCTGCACTATCGATAACATTCGAAGAAGACGTAGAAAACATTTTTAAACTCTAATTTACGGCTTGCGTATCTTCGACATGCAGAACACACTTTGGTATTGTTTTTTAAATCGCATTTTTTACGTCTTCTCAGAAAAGATATTAATTTTTTATTAGAAACAACACGATAATCACTTTTAGTACTTTTTACAAGAATCGCACTGATTTCCAGGCATTATTTTCCGACAAAATAAAATACACGAAACACATGAAAGCTACGTAATAGAATGACCACAAAACAAAATAAATATATTTTTCGTACAATTAAATAACACGCGTGAGGTCGAGACACGTTTGAACACGCACGCGACGTATTAGTCGAACTGACTCGCGGACAAGTTATTTTGGAGCTTAGCTATTCTTATTTTCTTTCCATTTCAGGATAAATGTAAAGGTCAATACCTAAACTTTATATAAATATAACAAAGTGGCTTTAATGAATACTTTGAATTTTCATGACTATCAGAACGAAAAAAGGCTGATCTATACGCACCTCCATTGTGAGGTTTCGAAGGCGAGGGACTAAATGCGGTGTAATCATTCCACTATTATGTAATAGATCGTGTTTCGTTTAAAGAAAAGAGAAAAAATGCCGTCGTCAAAATTCCTCGAAAGCGATGCCGTTATAGTCTTAAATTGATTTCACCATATGCCGCCCCCTCGAAACCTAAGAACTTTAATCCGAACTATTTTTTCACAAGATGAATGATTCTCGAAATAATCAAACCCCTCACTTTGAATGGGACGGAGATCGATTAAAATCAAAAATACAATTTTCTAGACGCGTCTATCTTTAGGTGTAAATGTATACGTTAAACGGTCGTTTAGAGTCTCAGTTTTGAACCCAGACAAGATGAATAGTTTTAAGCGTCTTGTGTTCGCGAAGCCTAAAATCGCACAGCGTTGTGCACGGGTCGAGGTTTTTGTCTCGACGAAATGTTACGTCATTTTAGTTTCATTCTGATTTTCGCCACCCTGGAGTACTTCTACAGTATATACGTTTGGTACGGTAGCATCAGCAGCTCGACGTCGCCCATTACTGAGGTAATTACTGACGAGTTCTAGTACCGCCGCTTTGCAGGTAACAGCTATTGCGATGGCTATTGCTTAGGAGTCATTTCTCCCGCAATATTACGAATTAGTTGACGATAATAATTATTGCACAAAGCGGAACGATCATGAACGATAATGATGATGATGATGCTTCTTCAGTTCACATAATTTCAAGCTCATATACACCTATAATACCCGATGTACCAAGACCAAAAATTGGATGTCGAAGTACCCGCGCGGTAGAACAAAACATAACTATTACGCGATGAACTAGCAATTTATATGTTTTCCAATGAGATTATTGCAGAAAAAACTTTGAGATCCCGTGACAGTGGAGAATTTTCACCGCCGACATTTCTTGTTTTTCCCACCCTCGTAATTTGACATTTTTTGACGTCCATCGTTAAGAGTTTTTTGTCCGGGAGCTCAGCTCGATCCCATGTGGTCGTCGTGAGCAGAAATCGAGAAACAGTATATATGTATACATGCCCAGAACATCCCTATGTGATGGAATAAATGGAACGAGCCGAGGTTCGGGGGTTTCGTGATTCCCATCCCGCATTTCATTTTGAATCTCATGGAGTGGTAAAAACAGGAATGTGTGGTCGGCCCTTATTATTTTGCGATTCTCAGGGTCTGCAGGACGCGACCTCGGCAATAGACTTCCGATTCGTAGCGTGCAATCGCAGATTCTGGTCAAAAGCAGCCGAAAGTATAACGCTTGGAAGATAACACCCCTTGTGAGAAATCTCGCGAAATTTTATTTCAACTTCGCTAGATTGTATGAATCCTATGTGGGCACGAGGATTCGTGACTCTTCGGAACTAAGATAGCCCCAACAAATCTAGTTTATTTTAATATGCAGTGGTACAGATTGTATAAATCAAGTGAAAGTATATTACGAAACATAAACAACGAGAAACAGCATTTATCATTATACCGTACATAAATAAAATGAGAAAAAAATTATTCGATGTATAATACGTACTTTGACGAATGAATAAAACGTCCTTGACCTCTCGATACCCGTTCAAATTACAAAACTTCGTTGATGATAATTATAATAATGATAATAACGAGTCAAGTCAATAATATAATAATGGCAACACGGCCACAGATCAATTAGTCTCGCCTGCACAGGTCTCAAGCCTTTCCATCAAAGTATTGCGACAAAATGTTCACCGAGATAAAATCGGGAATAAAATGCTGATATAATAATACGAAAATTGAAAGAGCGAATTAAAAACCGTCAATGAACGCAACACAAAAATAAAAATCGGGAATACTGATGATTCTTTGTATCGAATCAATGCTCTAATCATGTTTTCGAAATATCGAAATTTTATGATCATTCGTGGAATTGCTATGTTATTCGACATAAAATATTCCATGTGATGGTTGCGTGCGAATTTTGAAATCTTTTTTTAAAACTGTATGGCTTGTTTTCAGTACGCTGGATAAATGGCACTATGACAATATGTATAATGGCTGTAGTTTGAACTGTGCGTGTATATGTTTTACAAAACCCGACTTGTTGACACAATCTTCTGGCTGTTTCGAATATAATAAAATATGTACCGATATTGAACTCTGTAGATCGAAGCCGGACGCAGCCTGACTAGAGCTCCGCGGCTACCAGGAAAACTCGTTTTCTTTTTCATCCGGCAGTTGTGATTACAGACAGAGATAGCTCGAGTTTCGGTGCGTTTAGGCGCGTCAAGTTCTTAGCACATATACATAAATCACATTGAAAAATTAAATATATGTACCACGTGAATGCACACAATTTGATACGAGGTATTTACCCCGCGCTTATGTCACTTCCGGTCTCGTTTTGAATAAAATATTAAGTTACGTAAACATCGTTTCAGGGCCAAAATTCACGTTGATCGTTAGGTTAGAACTCGTTACGCACAATTTGTGGCGTGCTAAGATTTTGTTGAAATTTTCTGGTTTCCATACATATGTATACATGTTTGATTCATTTCATGAATGTTACGGGGGATAGTTAAATTGATCATTTGCTAAGGACATGTTACGAGGATCTGAGAGGCTGCGAACCTCCCAGTTATCCAATGTCATGTGATTCAAACTTTATGACAAAGTAAATATCCCTTTTACGAGGATAAGCTGGGTTACGTTTCTCGGTTACGCAACACATACATATAACCCCATAGAACGCGCTCAATACGTTCTTCCGTTTCATTATCGACTTTCCCATGATCCAGTGGTAATACATTATCCATTTTTTAATTACCATATCTACTGGGGAGTGTCGAACCCATGACGTATAAGTACGAGATCTTTCTAACTTTTTCGGTTTCATGTGTTCTGGTCTTTTGCTTGCACTTTGTAAAAACAATTTAGTTTATCGCACTCACAATTAGCTACCGGATGAGTGTGCCTGCGATGAACGTAGGTATACTTAAATAAGTACGTATAGCTTTAGTACGTCTTTTTGTTGGTATCTTGTCCAAGACGGAAGGTGAAATCGAATCGGCATTCAAATGGAAATATTTCGACTTCAAGATTTTTAGGTAAATTCATTGTCTCTCGTTGAACCAATGTAGCGACTTTTAAAGCTGAATGTACTATACCTTTCTAAAGCTTATTCAGTTGTAAGTTTGAACGACGGTTGACAAAATGCAGAATGTTCGGTGAATACCTAATAAGAAAGATTTCACTTTCTACCGATTAAGTCGTAGACTGTCTTTGGTTTGGCGAATAGTTTGAACGGGCTGAAAAATTCAACTTCGTAGTTCTAAGCCCTTATCATAACCAACTTATTGATCTAGGCAGATATACGTAGAGGCTTTGTAAACGTTAGCTGTATCAAAGCTAAAAATAGAATTGGCCTGTTTCATTTACGGGTCGCTGATCACCCTTTTACACGTTGAAAAAAAAGTAATATTCAGAACGTTGCCGCCATTTAACCAACCAAAAATTGAGTATCCTACAGTTGGGATCGATCAAATTGTACCGTATATGTATATACGTATATAGGTATAGTTGCGGCCTATCTAATTTCTAGCATACCTCCTCCTCCTCCTACCACATCATAATTAATAATTCCTTCGAACATCTGGTGTAAATCATAAATATCAAATGGAGGTCAACCAGTTAATTACGCATCAAAGTCGGGCTCAGAGAATCCGTCCATTTTGTATTCCTATACCTAATGATCCCACACAGCTAAAAAATAATTCGCTCGTATGATTCAAATTGAGCTATACGCCGAAATTTTGACCTTCAGATGCGAGGCGGACTCACAAAGTATTTCTATTAAATATTTTCCATACCACCCAATAGCGGTTTCCGCATTGCTGCAAACATAAGGGGTTATAGGGACATCATAAATAATTTTCCCAATCCACTACGTGAGTTGGAAAAATTATCATAAGATTCCATGTAATAAGTTGCAGCGATACACGCAACAAACAAAATAAGTTTACCGTCCTCAGATGAGTTCTATCGCTATGTAACCTCCTCTCTCGTTGGCGCGGTAATTAGTTAAATTAAATTATTAAAAATAGAAGAATAAATAAAAAAGGTAAATAGAAACAGGCTCATTTTCAGAGAATCAAAGGCAAAGCGGATTATTATTCCAACAAATGTAATATAGGTGCATACGTATGTATTACGACTTGAGAAACCGAGACTGGTTTTTTTTTTTTTCAAGACACACGCATATTTAACCTGCGGTCCAGAGTTCAGCTTAGCTATTGTGGCTAATATAATTACCAAGTTTAATATGTTTGACCCCCCGTTAACGGTCTCAGACTCTCAATATTGCGAAATTTTCATGTATTTTTCAAGCGTCGGCCGATAGTTCGTTGAACCGTATTCATCCTGTACACGTATACCTGTTTGATGAGATTATCGTATAGATCTTTTGTTACTCCTGTGCCCATATCAAGATAAATCGACGGGAATCAGGCTGAAGTACCGAGAAGCATCCGAATACCAGCTGTGCGGTGTATCTATACAGCGTTTTCAATTTTTTTTTTTTTTGCTTCTCATAGATCGTTTACTGCTAGCGCGAATCTATTCTACTACAATCAGAAATTGTTTTGAAAAATTTTATGATTGGACGTGTATGGCTTGTGAACATTTTTAAATCCCAGTATACGGGTACGTGCCTTTTAAAAAACCCTCGTGTTAAGTTGAACGATATGATATACCTAATTGGAAAATTCATGACAATAGTAATGCACACGGACTTTCCATATCTTTGATAGTTCCTGACTTCACGTACCAATCAGTCACGTCTTTCATATGTCATCACTAACATCGCACGTGCGTGCTTTACGCGCGCTGTTCTACATATTGTAGTGTTGTTACTTTGGTTTCATTTATTGTCCGTTATCCCAGGTATCAACCGCGCTCAAGTTCGTCAAATTTCAATCATTCGGTCCCGAGATATAATAGAAAACGTAACTGGAGATTGAACTGAAGGGGAATTTCATAGTTCGGCAGGCCGCGCTCGAGCAGTAGAAAGTTGGTTCTTATTTTCGCCACCGTGTTGCGCATCTCGCTAGACTTGCTCGCTACTTTCTCGTAACCGAAATTTTGCTCATCAGGTTTATCCATCGCGCGCTCGGCGGATTTTGTAAACGTGAGCTTCGGCTCGCCCAAATGGTTACAAGCGGTTCGCGTAATGCATATGCGGTAATTCATGAATTGGCGGCTTTTTTTTTTTTACACGGGCTCAGTCGTTGAATTTTCGGCATGTCAAAAGAGTATACAATCAATTAATGGGTATTTAACAGATAAAGTGTGAAATTCTTTTTGTTTTTCTTACTACAGTATAGGTCCATTGTTACAAGGTGTGAAGCGATTCGTCGTCACATAATAAATCTTGTTCACACCTCCTCATCTTTCAAATTGAGTTATTTTAATGATCTACGAAATACATTGTAAATAACCCTTTAAGCCACTTAGCGACCTACCCTAATGCAGTAATTTTTTCTTGAAATTTCCATACTACCGAAAGAAATATAAATCTAAAAATCTCCACACTTATACAATAATAATAACCATACTGACGATTGAGAAGTAAAATTTATGTCGAGAGCCCCCAGAAAAAAAAGTCCAAATTGTTAATGGGGGGTTGCAAAATTTTCTCGCATTGAAAAGTTTGTGTGAACATTTCTTTTTTAAGATATTCAAGTTTTATTCAATGTAATAGTCATTATTTAGACAAAATAAAAAACTAATAATGCCTCGGATAATTTTATTTGAAACACTGGTGGTTAGCTGGTGGAACCCTGCAGGGAAATCAATGAAGAGGACAGAATTTAAGGTCATGTACGCAATCGCCCTTGTTTGATGAAACAAGGGTTCTCTACAAACGCTAAAGCCAATGACAAAACAGTATAAAAATAAAATGAACACACTCGTACGAGTTCAAGTTTGCACACTCGTCAGGATTGCATGTGAAGTTAATTTCAAACCTGAATCAATTATCGACGTTCATCACTTTTTTTTCATTCTTTTTTTTTTTACCGTGGATCGCGTTATCGGACTACGACAATTGAAATTCCGCAATTTTTGTTGATTCGAAACTTGATAGAAAATATAGTATCGCGTGTTCATGGATACCAAAAGTTAATTATATCCGTTCATTAAACGGGGGTTTTGTGTTCGTTCAAAGAATTCTTTATTACATCTTCGAACTACACGTATACATATAAACCATACATATAGCCAAGAAGTTTTATAAAAGAAATTGATCGAACGAAGGTGACTGTGCTTCGTTGTACTATGTCATTAGACATAGTCACGTGGTTCGATTTGCCCAACGTCGTATACGCAATATATGTATGTTACATACACTAATACAATAATAGCCTATCTTTATGTAGACACATGTATGTACCCATGTATACATGTGTAAGTTCGTGCTCATACCGCGCACGTGTATATGCGGACAATATACATGAGTACAATGACTTATATCGTGTGTAAAAAATCTAGCCGTGAAGGAAAATTACTCGGTTAGTTCTTTTGCGGTTTAATCTCTTATACAATCAACCGCCGACAGATCAAACAAAGGGTTCCCCAATGTATAATCGATCGATCATCTCGGTTGCATGACATACAGCATTTTCCAATAATTGATTGGCAAGTAAAATCTGCCTAACACTATCTATTACCTAATTGATCGCTAATGTATTGCAAAAGTTCATTCTTTTATGCATTTTAACATGACGTATATATATTTAGTTATATCGATCGCTGTAGACAGAATGATCAGTTTGATATCTGATATTGGATGAGCAGGTAATGGAAAAGAAAAAAAAAAGAAATGCGTAGAGCCACTATCTATACGTAGATTGCGGTCTTGACGTCAGACGAGGGCACAACAAGGTGTGCCTAATCTGTGCGAATGGGCTACCATATAATATGTACGCAACCTTCCACTGTAGAAAATGGAAAAAAAAAAAATTGAAACAGTCAACGGAATATGTGTCTGGAAGAATTGCCAGAAAAAACTCGCTTGATGTTTTATTCAAAAATTTGACTAATTTAGATACGTCCGCGTATTTCTAACGGTACAGTTAACGGAGTGACAACAAAGCGTTAAATTTCAATTTTTGTTACCGAATTATCATAACGTTCTTGTATGGTACGTTTTTTGACCATTGGTAGTGATTTCCGTATTTATTGAACTCACAAATAGATAGTGGATGAATATTTACTGCGATCGCCTTTGTAAAAATACTCAACACTTCGTAAAAACTGTTAATTTTTATTCGTGTCCTACTCGACGTTCCATATCTTCCGAAAACCTCAAGTTTTTTTAACCTAATTTTCAACATTTACAGTCTGATATAAAAGCAACCCCAGCAAGTATACATGCCACGTGTATAGTACCTATGCATAACAGGAGTGATCAAAATAGTTTTTCCGGTTGTCTTGAATACTCGTCGAAAACTTTTAAAAAACTTTTATGGTATAATTTAATTTGAAGCAAAATTCAGACAATTACAGTTGCTGCTGTACGAAATGCTGCGTCGATTCGTTAAAAACCATAATCGTCTCGTAGCGAAGAATGCAACAGAATGATGTAATAAATTTTTTTTCAACACCTCCTAAAACTATGAAATTAACTTGTGGTCCAACAAATTATATCCGTAAATAAATTACATACCTAGGCGTACGCCAGAGTTCACGAGATTAGTCAGAACTCAGAATTTCGCAAATAATACATCTCGTAATGATGAGTTGCGGGTGTTCTTTTCTTTTTTTTTGTAATTTAGTAAAGTAACTTTTTTATCTCGATCGTAAGTGCTTTTTTTTTTTAATTAGAATGTTCTCTACCGTTCATGTTCCTAAGTTACAACCGTAATTCGTTGCTTCAGAAGTAGAAATGGCGGTTCCATATGTAATATGTATGTGAATATAGTCGCGATTGTCGTTATATATTCAAAATGACGGAAGGTGAATTTTAAGCGCTTTTTGAATCTTGGACTTCAGAAGAATCTTCATGGAATTTTGAATAAAATTATCGCTCTTTTTCGCTTAGGTACATAGAAAATCTGATAACGCGATGAGAACACCATGTATATAGTACGTAGAACGTGTCTTGCTGATCGTAGAGAGATTCTATTTTTGTCACACTATTCTCTGACCCTCTTAAGCCGTTGAACAACTGCCAGTAGTCAGAGCTGGATTCTCTCCGCATTGGTAGAGCCAAAGTATCTTTCTGTACCACGCCCGTTCAGCCCATGAAATACCGGGTGTAAATTATCATTCCGAACACGTAACGCGTCTGCTATAATCGTAATTCTATTTCTATGGAGTACCTTATAATTTATCGACGAATTGAAAAAATATATAAGCTATACAAACGAACACTCTGCTCGTTGTCGTTTGATTCATCAAATCGACGAGAAAAATTTCAAAGTAATTTTTATCATGAAAACGCAAAAAGTAATATTCCAGAAGCGATAGGAATTTCGAACTCGTGTAGATAAAATAAAAGAATGCCATTCACGTTTAGAAATACGAATTTGATATACCTTGCCATTAAATAAGAAATTATGAAGAGAGGATTCTTTGGTTCGTTCGTGGGAACTTTTGCCTGAAACGGCAAATTCGTTTACATAACTCATGGATAAACAGCACACGTGTTCCCCACGTGTTTCAATACTCTGGTGTTTCGTTGAGACTCGATAGCTGAGGATGGAACCCCACGTGCGTCGTCACCATAGCGAGAATATAAACCGTTGAAAAATACTCAAGGGGATGACGATGCGCGATTCGCGTAGTTTGAATATTCAAATCCATATACTTCATTCCTGTACGTAAGTTAGATTCGGAAGTGCCCTTGAATTGTAGCAATCGTCGGTTTTGCTATTGCAATTGCTAATCTACGATCCATAAAATGTCCGCAGAATAATAATCTATAGAACTTTGTACTAACCACCCCTGTAGTTCCTTCTATTCTACCCCCTTTCGCATTAATTCAATCCGCAGTAGAATTCGTCGGTAATTTTAATACTCGCATCAGTGCGCATGTAACCAACACAGCAAAACGATACATCATTCAGATTCTCTTTTTTACTTCAACTATCTCCTCACCGCCTAATGGATATGAAATTCTCCCTGCGGTCACAGAGATCTTCGACTACTCAGATTATCGAAGTCATTAAAAATCGTTTTATTATTCTCGCAACGACATCCATCTCGATGATCCTCGCAGTATATAATTATCTCAATAGATAATCACCCAATAAATAATAGAAAAGTACGTTGCAAAATTTGATTTATTCTTCACTGCACGAGATACGTACCTTGGACGTTGAATTAAATCTATTTTATATCAACTACTTTCAGCCCTCTCCAAACATTGTGTTTGTTCTGTTATATTCATACTGATAAAATCTATAAAATGTGATCGAACATTCATTTTCAAAGCGACTGTTTCGTTATTAGAATACCTAATTCAAGGTGATCTGAACCTTCATCGAATTGTTAAAGTCTAGCGCCTAGGTTTGAAATAGAATTTAATTTAAAAAAATTAATCAATATACTGTTTTTTTTTTGCAGGTGACTCACTGGACCGTAACATCGAAATCTTCTAGAGTCTCCAGTGATATTCATTTATCGTCGAGAACATCTACCGCCTTCGGAAGAGTATAAAGGGGTCAGAAAAAAACAGAAAAGAAAAACACCAAATTATAAAAAGGAACAAAGAGGAATAAAGAGTTTAATTGGATTTCAAATTGCCGTTGTTTTACGACGGAGGCAGCTTGTTTCCTCGTTCCATACCTACGTCTGCTCTCCACATACACAGCAACATAAACTCCCGTGCTTCTATTTGCATGTCTTTAAAACATCTTCTAAGTTCTCGAATTGTTTCACGGTAAATCAGAAATATCGGAATATCTGCAGCTTTACCCGCGATTACGGGAATATTAAGTTTTAAAATATAAACCATATCGCCCGGTCCCTTCTTCTAGTTCATTAAAAAAAAAATATATAAAAATCCAGTGTTTCAGTAGCTAGATTAACAAAGGTTTATACATGGAAAGATAATAAAAAACAAAAGATCAGATTCTTGAATTAAATTTGATCGGTTTACTTATTCCTATTAATAAAGATAATCGAAAGAATAGAGAATCTCCAAAGATACAAAACTAATATTCAAACTGGCTGATAAAATGACTATGATAGGAATAGCGCGGCGCAACTGGGCGTTGAGACTTTCGGTGGTGTTGAATGTGTGCGTGCTGCTTTACGTGTGCGTCCATTTCGGGTCATCCGGGCCTTGGATTGAAGAACAACCGGCGAATTGGGTTTCGCCTTTAGGGGAGGCATTCAAGGGTACGGAATTGACGCCCAACGTTAGCCTGACAGAAGGATCAAAGGTTGGTTCGACGAAGGAGACGAGAATTGCTACGACAAAAGAAACAGTTAACGAAAAAACTACCAAGGAAAATAAGAGTAGCGGAGGAGATGGTGGAAAAAACGGAAATGTGAATACGACACAGAAACAGGAAGCCATCGGCACTTCGTCGGGATTAATGACTCTCGAAGAGGCAATACCGTGTAACGATAAATCAACGGCGCCAAAAACTGCGCAACGTGGTGAATATTGGGTACTTTATAACTACATTACGATGTCAACACAAGTGAAATGCTGGGAAAGTGTTACCTATACAACACACGCTGATTATACATTCCTCGATAATCTAATCCCATTGATCGAAAGATGGCAGGCTCCAGTTTCTATAGCTTTGTACGCACCCGGAACTGATTTTCAACCAACTATTGACGCCATCAAGTGGCTCAGGACTTGCGGAAGTCCCTTGATATCGCAGCTCGTCACTTTTCACGTATTCTTCAGCAACAAACATATACCGAAATCGGTAAGCAAATTAGGTGTACTATTATTCTTTCATTCATTTATTTTTTCATTTCTTTCTCCCTAATTTACTGTCTCCGGTAATTGACCGACAATTCTGACGACGATTGGACACCTTATTCCTTAGCGAGGATAGCCGATTAGCGTCGTGTAATAGGAATAGATAAAGTTGTAATGTCGTATAAATTTTTACGTACACACTGCGCGTAAAAATTAGCAGGTCACCCTGTTTCTGCTCCGAAAAATGGCCGATTTCAAATCCTCACCATTTTCAAAATCTTCAAGCTTCGGTTTATATTTATCGGGAATTCGTTTATCTGGTTATACGTATCGCCTTCTACATGGAATATAAGATCGTGGCATCAGCCGTAACATGCGAAGAAATATTAAACGCGAAACAGTACACGTATACATACGACGCGTTAACTTCAAATCTCTTTTCAAGTGTTACAAGTACGTCGTCCGCTGAAATTACAGTCGATGAACACACGACAATACATACGTGGGTATGTATGTAGGGATCAAGCTTACCTTGATTTCATGGTCGGGTTCAAGGAGGTAACAGGATACGTCTAAAGCAAAGTTGATTTTCTGTCCATCTACTCCACCAAAATAATATTTAAAACTCGAACTGTGCAGGGATCGGGGTTGCAAAATATGAAGATTGCCGCCAAGTTATAAATATCTTCCCAGAATATATCGTACGTCGATGCGAACCCAATGAAATGAAACAAATTGATACGGATTTCAGTGAGGTATAATTTCATTGAAATCGAAGAGGTTTTAGGTACGCGCACTTCATGAATCATACAGGTAGAAACCCCAGAAATATTTGGAATATACATATGTGCGATCTACCGGGTGACGAGCACTATAGACCGTGTAAAGAGTTCGGCATCTGGTTCAATAATTCACCGTGTCCCTCCAGAATATCGCAGGAACCTCCGAAGTAGGAGAGACAAAATCGCTGAAGTAAAAAAGACGTAATAAACTATATAATGCTGACACGTATATGTTTTGCATTTAGAGTGGTCGGAATTCACCGGATCTCATAGTATTGCTTCGTATAAGAATATTGTGGTCTGTTTCGTCGCGCGATAAACTTGCATTGGAATGAATGACCATTATAGATAATATAGAAGGTTATACCGTGTGTGTTTTACGGTTAAAAGTGTACACTATATATATACTAGTATAATCATTCTATATGATCACATAATTGTGTGATAATGTGTTGTATTCGCTTAGATTGCAATGATGTTTACACATACGAATCTTGTAGAAGTGATTCTGCACTTTGCAATTTACATAATACCTACTTGAGCTGAGCAGAAAACGTGATGAGATAATTTAATGGCTGCTACACGCGAACACTTAGATTATTACAATTGGAAATCTCGACACCAGAGGTGACTAACCCACGGATAGAAACGACGTACGAATAACTTTGAATGAATCAAGATTGTTGGCTTTCCTTCATTTTTTACTGAATAACAAGCAAAAAGTTTGGATAAGAATTCGCCTATACGTATCATCTTCGCGCTGCCATCTTTAGATTTATTTAAACTAATCAGAAGGATGAAATTATAAATACCAATCGTTCAATTTTTCTTTCTGTTTCCTATAAGTTGGCGTGTGAAAGTAAAAATTTTGAAGGACGTTTATATTCCACTTCAGCAACAATTATTCTTTTTACACCGGTGCGTGAACAATCTGATCGTCGGAGTCATCGATACGTGCAAAAATGCCGCCTTCCCTGAACTCCTCGTCTTGGTCAAAGTCTGACTAATGACCTACTGTTCTCCGGAGATTCAGGGACATCAGAGATTATCAACTCGCTAGATTTCATCGATCATTATGTTTGACCTTCACGAGTTGTCTGCAGAGTGATTATACACTCAGAAAACTCAACTTTGGATCGGGATTTTAGATACTTGGAGTAAAAATAACGAAGTAAAATCACAAATATTTCAGGAGAAAACTAGTGACTTAGGAGTTAGATCACGGTGGTTTGCGTAATTCGTTCTAATGTTTATAGAAATTCATTGTATTCTAATACCGTGCGAAAATCCCGAGAATCAGTGAATATAATGCGACTCTCTCAGGCTCTTAATTTTTTTGAGCAGACAAATAGTTAATTAGTTCGATTATGTGTTACATACATTCGCGAAGAATTAAAATATTTCATGTAACAGATTGCTTCAAATTTGCTGTTGAGAAAAGTTATATTTCATTTGTGAGAATTAGTCGAGCCCATTTTGGTATGCAGACCACGTTACTTGGCCGTGGATATAAAATATATACCTCGAAAAAAATAATTGCGAAACTGCACGAACTTAAAAATTCACCACGTAAACTGCAATGCACGAGGGTCGCGTTGGTTCATATGCTAAAATTACGAATATAATTAGGTTCATACAAATCAGATCACCTCAACTTGTGTCACGTTGAAATATCTATGCACGAAAATGATGAGTTCGTGGCTGGTGCAACTCATAATTGTCCGTCCGAGTCGGACGGACAATTATCCGACTTCAGTCATTTAGCATTAACCATATTTTCTCTGGTTACACGACGTGATAACGACTAACGAGCCTCACTAGCAGCAGCCCAATTACCTGTGTTTCTTTTCATTCAATGAGAATTTTCGTGTACCACTTACCGTGAAGCAATCAAACTCGTACTTCAAAGTGCCAAGTTTATATTAACCTTGTCCCGATTCGTCTGGACATCTCGACAATTTAATAGCCAAGGCAGCACTTTATTCTACGTAGGTCACTCGACCTGGCAGCTTTATTGCTGTCTTTGCAATTCCCTGAAGTAAAATTTATTAAAATTGTAATTTCATTCGAGTCGCTTTTCATTCATTTCTTCTCTAATTAGAATGTTTTATTCAGCACCCATTTATACTCATAACGTGTATACGAAAGCAGTACTTCAGAAAGCGCATAAGTTACGAAGAAAAATTATTATAATAAGAACGTATAATAAAAGACCTTTTGCACTGTATAGGTATATGAATGATTCGTGTTTCCAGGTCCCTTCTTCGGAGAAATTGGCCTCTGAAGGGTGGAATTGTAGCCTGCATGCGCCATGGACAAACCTTACGATTTCCAAAATGTATAAGTCTGAAAAAAAACTTTTATATCCTGTGAACGTCGGGAGAAATATCGCTAGGGAATGGGCACCTACGCACTACGTTCTACCCAGTGATATAGAACTGTATCCCAGTCCGCAACTGGCACCCAAGTTCCTTGAAATGATCAGGAGAAGAGATCAGCAACCTCTTTACAAACCCAATCCCAAAGTCTTCCCGCTCTCACTTTTTGAAGTCAGTGCTGACAGCCAGGTTCCAAACAACAAAACGCAACTGGTACGTAGTACAGTCCTATTTTGTATTACATGTAGATAAGATGTAATCCTTTGTTTTGTGTTTCCTGGCAAAAACTAACCATTATACTTTTTCTGTGTATTATAGATCCGAATGTTGAAGGCAGGAACAGCAATACCATTTCACAAAAAAGTTTGCGCAGGCTGTCACAACGTGCCACGAAGTAAAGAGTGGCAAGAAGCGCGTGAGACGGAAGGACTTCATGTATTTCACGTTGGAAAACGAACCGGTGCCTTTGTTCACTGGGAACCTATTTTTATTGGGACCAATAGTGATCCTCTCTACGACGAAAGACTCAGTTGGGAAGGCAAAAGTGATAAAATGACACAGGTCAGTCGAATAATATCAAAATTATGTCAATGGCCTTTCGTCACGTTATTTTAAAATAAATTCTAACAATTGTTAGTGATTGACCTAATAGTTCGTTAATGTTGTTGC
This sequence comes from Athalia cordata, assembly GCA_963932425.1. Lineage (NCBI taxonomy): Eukaryota > Metazoa > Arthropoda > Insecta > Hymenoptera > Athaliidae > Athalia > Athalia cordata. Next base: position 38,478,835 of record OZ010625.1, on the reverse strand, counting down.
TTTCAGGGGTACACACTCTGCGTTCTGGACTATGACTTTCTAATATTGGACAATGCGTTCATGGTTCATAAACCGGGAATAAAAGTCTACAAAAAGGATGCGGTGCGAGAGATGCTCAGTGGAAAAACGAATGCACTGATCAAGAAAATAATCGTTCCGGAGCTCAAGGTCCTCTACGGAACACGAAAAGGTTGTGCCGTGTAGCCCAGCGCCTTTCGGGTCCAGCAAGTCGTTCTGAGTTGCTCAGGCACACACTTACCGGCCCGAATAAAAGCGCTGTGTTCGAGTCGTAAGACATAATTAATAATGGCAATGGTGAACTCAACTACGGTGAGAGCCACTAAATTCACAAGTGAGCAAGTGATAAAATTTAAGATTAGGATTTTTATAAAGTCAAATATTATGGATATAAGGATATTGCCATTACGTGTTTAAGAACGATGAATATTTGTCAATCGATCTTGATGACGTTTGGAGCCGTCGAGAGTATTGTTGGACCGATACTTAGGTATTTTGAAATGATTCCATCACAATACTCTGTTGTTCAAGCCATGGAGATTTATCGTCGCAATCAAACATCACTACGTGATTAAAGTCTGATATCGACGTAGTGAAAGTATCTGATCTCTGATGTTAAATATTATTCATATAAAGATACCATCATATTTGTCGATTGTTTGGAAGATTGAAATCTCAATCAATCGTCTGCTTTGACTGCCTCAATGTATAGTCGGCAGACTGCCCTTTTTCAATTTAAAGGTCTACACTGAATATCTTCGACTAATTGTAAGCCTATAATTTTATTTCACTTTCGTTGAATGCAGCTATCAGTTTGTCGAAACACATAATTGCACATGGTTGAACAACAGGAATTGATGATATTGAACTGTCTGGCTAATGTTTTATGAAGACATTATATCAGATATGCGTCTATTATACTTTTTGCAATGATATTCAGAACAGACAGACGAAAAAGAGAGATGAAATGTGGCCTTTTCCCGGATGGCATTTGACACCTATTTCCCTTAGATTAGAAAAAGCTGGCTTAAAGTATCGTTGAAAATGTCAAAGCGCTATTATCGTTAATGTGTAGTCATTAAGATTTAAGAATAGGTCATGATAATGTAACCAACGTTGCATTTTACGATCTATTTTTGAGAAACTGATATTTCTAGAGAGCCAAAATAATGCTTAATAAATTCAGAATTACTAACCAGAAAGAATGGCAAGACTGTGCCAATGTAATACCGAATTATTATTACAGTGGACAAAATAGAGGATAAAGAAACAAGTACAGCATTGTGCCAATGAGCCAACAGCTATTTATTTCTTCTATTTATTCGTGTCTTATAAAGAATTTCACGATCTATTACCATTTGAGTAACTGTATCAGATATAGCATGGTTACTCGATGCTACCACCTTCTAATATCGTTCCAACTTTACACTTTTATACAATGACTACCGGTTTTGCGCTCAGCTTTAATTTAATCATCTATTAGTTACACTCGCGGTGGATCTGTGTTGAGTGAGATACAATGCAGGTGACGAAAATTACCGAAAATCGTAGATATCAAAGAAATTCAACCGTCGTATAAAATAATGAACATCATATGTTACAGTTCCTAAGATTAAAAGATTCTCCACGGGTATTTCTTTTTTAAATTTAATTTCATCGGTTAAGTCTAATGCACAGTTTCCTATGTTAACAAAACGGACAACGTCGTTATCTGTAATAGGTATTAATTTACACTTCACTTTAACGACCAAACTACTATGAATAATTTAAATTGTATTTTTCTGCCCATTCTACTTTATTTGTTTGTGACGTCTTTGTAATTGTTTCTATTATATCGGTAGACATTAAGTGGTCGGCTGGTCTGGCAGAGTAGAGATGCTGCGATATTCATCATCATGTATTACTTACTAACACATTAATTGACTCTTCATTAAGAACTTCATCTGGTCAAACATTTAAGCTAATTAGATGTACAACAAAATCTTCGTTAATTTAATACTCATACACTATTGAATTCTGCGGCAGGCTATCTAGGATTTTCGGAAACGAATATCCTTGTTATACAGTATTTTTTTTCCTAGAAATGTACGAATTTAACGTATGTTATTAAATCGCGACGAAAGCATGAATTCCAACTAAATTCAACTACGCATATGAAAGTAATATCTTAATTTTGAGAGTCAATTTATTTCAGATCTTGTAGCATCTCTGCAATGTCATGTGGCCTGGTGCCATATATTTGTATACATGCATATTATTAACGGTAAATGTTGTATATATGTATATAATATATGTATGTTTCAATATATGAATTTATACCTGCAGCATATACACAGATGTAAGTTTATAAAAAAAGTACTTATGTCTTACTATTCTATTTAAGATTTTTGGTTAGGGCATATCTGTATCATCGCTACATATTGGCGCAGCTGTGCTACATCAATTTTTCGAAAGAGACATCAAAGTTATGAAAACCATTCTTTCAGATTATTAGTATAATGATTTAACTTTTAAAGTATCATTTTTTAGTTTATAGGTACAAATATAGCTGCGAGATTTAGAACAATTATTTTACCTCAGTAAATTTGTATTATATTTTTAATGCCACGACAGAGTTGGAGACTTGTCATTAAACTTATTGTTAGATAGGTAGTATACATGCATACAATAATATTCTTTTCCGTTAAACCAAAAACACTTGTACATATGTACCGATAATGCTGATAGTAACGATGAGAATATAATAAGAGGTTATAATAAATAATAACCACGTCATATTATAAATGTTTGTATAAAAATACAGTCACAGATATAGATAAAGATGCAACTACGTTCGAATTGGTGATCGTGTTGAAATCGCTATTCTATGAGTAGATCATGAAATGTTAATCTTAAAGAAAAAAGAAAAAAAATTGAAATGCGCTTAATTTACATAAGTTATTACCCATAAAAACCCAATAATAATAAAAATTGAATACTTTATATTAGCGTTTTGTTAGAAAAGTTGTATTGCATATAATTTGACGAATATCGATCATTCATAAGGAATTTTGTTTTCATATCTTACGAGCCGATGTATGATTCAGTTTTATAAATTTCGATTAAAATACCCGCAAAAATAATAATACAGCACGGAGGCAGCGATCTTATGTGTAACTAAATTGTAATATTTCTAATATTCTGTGCCTTAATACCTCTGATCAAATGTGAAGTGGTTGAAACGATATTCGAAATTGAATATCTGGTGCAAATAAATTTCAGTCCATCGCGTATAACGTCAAAAATATTCTTTGAAGATTTAATTGTACATACTTGTCGTTAATTGAACTCTGATCTTCCCGTCTCAGAGATTATACTCATGACTTAGAACTTTGAAACGGAATATGCGCGTTCCAACTGAATTTTAACAACCTCGAAGAGTAGGCGTTCGATTCGCCAAAACTGTATTTAGTATCCCTGTTTTCGCATACCATGATGTCAACCTTAGTGTATGAGTTGCTACATATACCTTTGAAAGAGTAGATATTTCTGTGCAAATTGATACGATATCAAACGAGAGTAACTGGCGATGTTGGAAAATCTGAATTATTTCGAGCGTGTTGATGAAAATATAGTGTACTTATACTAATACGAAGAAGGCATATTTGACAAATGCTGAGAGAGCACGCTAATGAAATATTCATTTGATAAGCAAAGGATTTTTAACCTGATCCAGCCGTTTTTATGGCTCACGATTTGTTCCACACCACATTATAACAATATAATCCTACGAATCACATATTAAGAACGAGCTTTAGTTACAAGTTTCAAAATATTTTAACGCTCATAGCTTCTGAAAGAGGTACAAATACGGCTTGTAATTAATCCTCGACGATGTTTTGCGCTTTACCTTGCAACCAGCGGCTACCTAAGCGGTGCCGAACCAGTATTCAGAATAAAGTTTTTTGGATCAATTGTCTTACATAATTTCTGGCTTCAATACCTTGTTTTAGATCAAAAGTTAATCTTGGAAAAAATCCGAAGATTCTATCAGGAATTAGAATTATTGTTGGAATTCCCACAATCCAAAACTCACGCTTTTATATTACCCAATTGAAATTCAATACTTTTTAACACTTGGCCAACCCTATGTGTACAGTGTGCACCTGTATATTAAAACCGCGTAATTTGATTCGAAGTGTATTTCGAAAAATATTGGTACAGTTATTTTAGAACGGGCAATTGTTAATTACTTCTCGAATGACATGATAATTGTAATCATAACTCCCATAACATCGCATAAGTTACATAATTATGACGGTTACGTGGAATTCAATATGATAGATTTCAAAATTTCTATGAAAAGGCTGCCAGAACATTTTGACGACAGATGTGACACACGACACTTTGGCGGATTGAGGATTTCTTCCGAGTTTTGTACCTGCATTGCGACCAGAAAGATTCTCAAAATGAAATGTACAGAACATAGCTCTGTATTGCAGATTCTATAAGTTGTTCAAGAACATTTGGTTTTCCTGGTCACGTATTATCTATACTCATTGCTGTGACGTGATCTGTAAATATCTATACAGCATTCTGTACAGTTGCTCGCGCCTTTATCCTGATAAAGTGGTGATACACCAACTAAATAAATTCTCTGATGGCCAAAACTTCTGCGTCATGTAAGCGGTACTATTGTAATTGCTATAGTATTCGTGAAAGTATTTTGTCAAGTTTTAATTTTTTCCAATAAAAATGTTTATTCCGCTCGTTGACCAATATACCTATGTATAATGTATAAATGTAATCTGCGATGCATAAACAGTCAAAGCGCAAAAATATGATAGCTATACCCGATGTACCAGTTGATGTATAATTGTTAGATGGTTCCAAAAATCAATTGTATATAATACAAATTAAGGTTTTTCACGTACTGTACTGACCATGCCTGCATAGAAAGCCGGATACTGTTCCAAAAATCGTATACATAATAAATAGTGACGTATATATACATTTCCATGTGTGTATATACGTGCATATATATATACTATAAATTAAAAGATGCTCATGAGTTTTACCTAATTGTGTGAGTCCTCCGATTTATCCTGCTGTTGAGTAGATCCTTTATGTTCTTTTCAAATACTGAACTAATGTCAGCTCAAGGTGCTTCTCGATTTATCACATGAATTTGTAATTTCGTTGTCAGAAATTCCTATGAAACTTTTTGGAGAGTCCGGATAATTTACGATTAGATATGACCTTTTAATCCGCTCATGGAATAGGGGTTATTACGTAATAAGTTATCAGCTCTTCTTCTTTCTAATCAGGTGAGACGACGCCGCGACAAGTCCATACCATCGTCTCGTAGAACAAGTGAGAGTGTTGCTTCTGCATAGTATTGCCTCGGGCGAAACCTTGACATTTTATAACTCTCTGCAATAGGATACTCGTACACCTTTCCTCCATAGCTGTTCATACCCATACCGCGATATGTGTTCTTGTCAGCGTGCACCTTCTAGAAGGTTGTATCAATTGTTCTTTCTTTCTTCGTGATGTAGACATGTGATATTTAATAATCACGTGACTAATTGTAGCGACATCGAAACTTTGGAGTAAGAAGTACATTTGTTAAATCGCTCATTCGACGGACAGAATATGTAAACGTGCAGATTGCTGCGACGGAAAATCACCACAAATGTTAACATCAAACGAGTCAATCAGACAACGAACCCTTATAAATATTTTCTGTAAAAGGAAATAATTACAGAGCCTATTATAAACTCCCGAAAATTCCAATAATTCTATTCTTTGCAGTGCAAGCAGCATGTAGTGGAAAAGTCATGAATGGAGTACATGCGTATGGGTATGATGCGCTACGAGAAGGTATTTTGTGTACCTTCGTATCCATCTCGATGAATGTAATACTTTCACCTCGTCTGGATGTACGTACAAGTAAAATCGGTGACCCCAGTGTCGTCTGCCTCACGAGACTCATTTTGGACAACGTCTTCAGAGGTTTTCGAGGGATAATATAGTTAGTGAACGTGATTTTGAAGTCTTTAACATGATGCCGAATAGATAAGGTGCGCTTTGTGGGAGCAAAATTTCATTTCTAAGAGAAGGCACGAAGACACGCCTCTATTCGGTCTAACAGCTAACTTACATCAGCGATGTTAATGAGTCCCACCTTCAGACCCCAAATTTCATTGACAAACTTTCCCTCTTAATGAAAGATGAACCTTACACTCGCCAAGACTTTTATCCCAAGACGACAATTTTGTGGATAAAAATCCATAGGAAATGCTTAAACTATGAGTATGATTTTTGACTCTCGAGACTATAGCGTCTTTTACTCGAAATTCAAAATTGAAGTGCGATTCGTCAGAAACTTTGGTCAATTCAATATATTCACAAGCTGTTTACGTGAGGTACATGTTAATCCTTGAAAGAACAGTCTTCGACGAACAAAATTCCCAGTCTCTTTTCTTTTTTGTTATAACCAACAACGTAATTGACGACCTCTTCAGAACAGTTGATACATCTGCTCACATGTTCAGAAAATTACTCCACGCACAGTGTTATAGACTTCAAGTTTAAATATTCTTATTTTCAAGTCACGTTTTTTGCTCAATAAGATCGAATCGATAAGGAAGTAATACATAAATGTTTATACACAACCACTCGGTGCATAATATTTCTAGATTCGATATCTTCTCAATCTATAATATTAACTACTGAATGCACGCACATGTTACAAGGTCAACTAGAGTTGCTAAAAGATTAGTGAACCGTTCTGAAGGTGATAATTTTAACCACCTGTAATGGATATGTTCGAAATCTCGTTCTGAATAAAAAAAAACAGATGATTCTTCGCAGTCTCGTTTTATTTCCATGCACACAGAAATGTGGTACGAAGATGTAGACAAACATACGTATACCCTTAAAATTTGTAAATTTCAATGAAGAAGCATCGTGGCACATCGTACCTCGCGCAGGTCCGTCTCATTTGGATGGTACGCACTCTCTCCCTATCTCTGAGGTGATATAAGCTCGGACACGTACGAATCACTTATAGTTTTAAAACAGAACCGTGTAAGAATACATGTACAGAGTGTAAAAATTGTGAGTTATATTCCTGTAGAGCACCATGGCTCGTTTGCCGATTACGATTTCAGCGGTATTCATCCTTATTTTTGCCGTAACCAGTGAGTAAATAAAGTTTCGATTTTTTTTTTTATTCCTTTTTGAACGTTAGTTTGTTTGTTTGTGAATTGATTTGAAACTGTTAACGGTCCATTGTAATTCCGATTAGTTTTCTGGGAATATACAAATTAGTGAAAATTTGAGGCAATTACCCCGCTCCTTCCGGGTTCTCAAGTAAATTGGAACCATTAGTTCAAGACTTGAATTCGAATTTTTATTATTTTCGGATTGTCGGGCGCAGATATATAAGCGTAAGGTCGGATATTATTATCGACGTATAACTAATTCGTGACAAGTAATATTTAATATTCCATTGAGACTACGCGCATTGCGATGTATCAGACATTGTAAAAACTGCAAGGTGCACATGTACAGCCTAATGACCTTCGATATTCTCGTTTTTTATTTTTGAACCAAGCTACGCTTATGCATTCATGTGAGTTACAACCGTGATGGGTAGAAATTGAATCACAAAATTTTCACCTCACGTCTTTCTTTTTTAACTCATAAATGAGTTTGGCCAGTGAAATGAAAACTGAAGTATTCGACAATCTACGCTCTTATATAACTTTTAGCGCACGCAGTTGGAATAGTTTTTTCAAAGCGGTGCTTTCGATCTTCAACTCAAATATTAAACTCCATTTCCCGACTCAAGGGTTTAATATTCAAACTTTTGATTCTTCAATTATAAAAACGTTACATCAAACAGTTGGTAAAGAAGAGTTCGACACGGTTCATATTTTAAGTCCAGCTGGTTCATCAACTCGCGGATAGAAATTCATAGAACCTATACCGTGGAGACTTTGAAGAGGAAAAATAACAATAAAAAAAAAGTCATTTCGCGTTAAATAATGTGTGCTTAAAATTTGTTGTATAAAAAGTGTTTACCAAGTTACGTAATTGGCAAATTATACGAAGATGTGCGACTTTCCCTTCTCGAAGAGATGTTTGACCCCCTGCATCTGGTACTCCGAACAGACGTTGGCCTGACTAAACGATATTTGTCTTGAATCTACCTGCAGTGCCGCAGAGTTTGTTTTTGAAATGAAGCTCAACGATTTCAAAGTTGCTGCGACTTGCCTGCAGTAGATTTACAACGTTAACGAGCTAGAATAAACATTTTTCGTATCAAGTTTTTTAAATACCAGATATAATATGCAGGTGTTGCAATAATGCTGCAGTCAATGTCACCTTGACGTTCAGTATTTAATTCATTCATTCCCATCTCGTTACGGATGATCGTTCATTGTGCGAGTACCTATATCTGATTCTCTGCAAGATCAGAAAAACCAGGAAACAAGAATATAATTCAGAATATTTTAGTTCGCACACGTCTGCAATACTTGTTCTCCTTCTGCGATACATTTCTTTATTCTCATAAATCTTACGAATGTTTGAATAATTTATGCAGCCATAAAGTCTGAGCGCTCAATTATAATTTCCATTAGAATTGTATCGGAAAATTTTGTGATCAGTCAACATTGCATTTGCTTTACTTTTTCAGGCTTCGCCCAGCGACAATCTTTCGCTTCACGCCCCGAGCGACAATCGAATTTTGAACGTAATCAACAATTCCAGCCTATACCACAAACCCCTCCACGCGTAGCGTCTTCCTACAATTGCCCGGAGAAAAATGGGAGATTTCCTGTTCCATCGCAATGCGACGCGTACATCGAATGCATCGACGGTATTGCCGAGGAGAAACTATGCCCAGAGGGATTGTTGTTTAATCCTGAAGTCCGCTTTAACTACCCCTGTGGTTATCCAATCGACGTGAGCTGCGAAGGTCGACCAAAACTTCGTGAGTATTGTGGGCAGAAAATGAAAATTATATCGATCGTTGTATAATTGAAAGAAGATAGTTAAATTTTGTCCAACACAGAACCTCCACAACCTACAAACGACTGTCCTCATCAGTTCGGTTACTTCAAGGTCGGCGATCGTGTCAACTGTGGTCAATTTATGAACTGTGCTGACGGTAAAGGTTACATTTTTGACTGTCCAGAAGGACTTGCTTTCAATGCCGAAAGCTACCGTTGCGATTGGCCTGATCAAGTGAACGATTGCGACGCCGAAGGTGAGTTTCAGAGGTTGGAAATTATTTCAAATCTTGGATGGTGAGGTCACAATTTGTTATCTTCTTTTGTTCGTCCTTCTAGCATTCTTGGGATTTTCTTGCCCTCCGGCTGGCGAAGGCATCTTCAGGCAAGGTGAAATCCGCACTTTTAGGAGCCCAAGAGATTGTCAGCGATATTACGTATGTGTTGATAACAGACCCCGGCTACAAAACTGCGGCGAAGGAAATGCTTACAGTGATATAACAAACGCATGCGATGCCGCTGAGAACGTCACCGGATGGTTAGTAACTTTACCCTATCCTATACAAAATTAAATTAATACATTAATAGAAGAAGAAGAAAAATCCGTATCTCTTGCATTTCAGCGAGCCTCCAGGACTCTTCGACCGAAGAATTAGCGAAGTGCCACTAGGTTAATCTCCTACATTATATTATGCTGAAGAAGAATGGATGGTACAGAGCTGCAAAATATAAGTATAAAAAGCTCAACGTAGAAACAGCGGCCATTATCATTTTGTTTGTTTAAATTTTCAATTTATTGACTTTCTGTTATGAACGCACATTATAGCTATATGAAATTTTTGCCAGATATGACAGTCTGCAAATTTTTTTTCAATCTTTAAAATCTAGTAAATTTCTGATTTCGATTAATCAATTGTCTCGAACTTATCGCTAAATCTTACCAGTATAAATTTTCGAAATTGTTATGTTTTTTTTTGTTCACAAACCTACCATACTGACGATTTTTCAATGTTGTACGAATTATCATCGGAACGCCGAAATTTCAATTATAAAGTGTAAATAAAATGTAGAGTAAATATAAGTGATTGTCATTGATTTTACTAAAATCTTCACACCATATATACGACTTCGGAACATTCCTGATTGTTGACGAATTCATATTTAATCCTCGGAAACTAGATGCGTACGCAATTGGGGGTGAAACCCCGAAATCACTACACATATAGAAATTTGATCCACATCTGCAGGTGTCGTTCAGGTAAAATGAAACCTTACGATGGCTTCACAGATTCGTAACACGAAAAAAGTTACGTAAAAAAAAAAAAAGAACAGAAACAAGGCCACCAGCTGATGTACACTATGCTCAACGGTTAAACTGCCCCGAGTTGTCGTCGCTATGCTGTAAGGGCTCGCGATCAGTCGGAGTCTGGGTCTTGCCTCGTTCGTACTATACATTGTCTGCGCTGTAAAGAACGCGCGCGAATGTGATTAGCATTGTCAAGACAACCATTATTATATCCTAATAATTGTCATGCGCTTTGCAATGGCAAAATTTCATTTTTTTAAATATCTAAGCTATTGATCACATGTTTTTGTAATAATAAAGTTTATTCCTGCGTTTTGTCACCCAAAGTTCAAAACTTTGAAATAAAAAAAAAAGTTTCGGTTCTCTCACAATCAGAGTATCAGCGAGTGTAAAAGGTGAGATTTTTTTTCTCAAAATTCAATGGAATTCATTAAATTTTATGTGCATATCATTGATGTAATTTTATTCTCTAATCGTGATGGGGTATTCATTCCTGTGACACAGTTGCTTTTTAAAAACGCTATAGATAATCTGAAAAACAATAATTACGGATGTTTTTATGATCTATAAGGATAACGAGTAAAAATGCGTAATAAAATACGTGCCTACGTATCTCATGGACAAAAGGGTCAACAGATTATCATTGTGAAATAAATATGTATTCATAGATTTCATTAAATTATCTGAGTTGTTTGTGTGAATCGTTGGAATTTATCGGTTGCATGTGCTCTGTACCATTTCCGTAAACTTAGATGTAGTTTAGACGACAAGAAAATAGAGAATAGAAGAAAATTCAATTCACGTTATTATAGACGCAGCATTTATTACACACTCATAATATCCTATTAGAGTAGGTATCTATCATGATTCCAAAAGTCAACGCGATTTCGAATCTGACACTACTGCAAATTCTAATCCACTCTGCGATTTGATCAATTAATTGAACTGTAAGTGTCGAGATTAGGCGGAACCAGGGCTGTTCTTTCATTGGAAATATTATTCTCGACCACCTAGCAGCGTATAATCGCTTTATAATCACAATAAGAGATGCATATTCTACACACGTGCTGGTTAGAGAAAAAAATACCACCTAAATATCTATTTTTGATTGAGCTGTTGCACATCTAACCTACTTGTTGAGTCACATTAGGACTTTTAATTTATATCGTTCCAAGTTATCTATGAGGAAATATTACATTCGTGGTAACTATTACCTATGCAGCGATGCACGGAACACAAAAACAAAAAAAAAACTAAATTCTATCTACTCTTCGATGAAATAACTTTTCGTCAACGATCGATCTACTCCAAATGTACAAACGTACTACGCTACGGTATTCTCATTGATACGAGACGGAGTATACCATTCATATACAATGGTATAATTGATATGCGGTATTTATTTATCGACGCATGCATAACCATCAGCTAAATCACCTGATATTGTTTTTTTTCGTCCGAAGATGTCACGAATTAGAGCGATGTTGAAGTCATTAAGGTCAAAGTAAATTATGTTTCCATTTATACATTTTTCTAGTTTCTGACTTCAGCAAGCTGTGATGCGATAATAATTCTCGAACTTCAGTCCCCTCCGAAATTTAAGTCAGAATAAATACAACACATTATCGCTTGACCATATTTACTGGATAAATTTCGATGAATCATTCATTAATATACGTCGCATAAACTGCATCGTACCCAATTCAGAGATGTATATTGTATAGCTGAATGAACTTTCCGTTATCCATATTGATAAACGAATGGTCAATTAATCTCGCTGATTACGAATGGTTCTTAATTCGTCACAAGCGATGCGGTTACGATGAGTTTTAGTTTTCTCCCTAGCCCGCAGCTTTTCCTCAATTACAATACAAATGCACTGCATATATACCTATATAGCGTACGAAGTCTAGACACGAACAATGCGTTCATACGTTAGGCGTGGGTGTTGCAGGTCCCCCAAGGTTGAGAATAAAATGAATCACTACCGCCGTTAGAAACGTACTTCACAGTTCGGTAGCTTGGTCGTCTGGAATCTGAAAAGATAATCAAACGTACTTGTACCATCGGACAGGCAGTCGTCAAATTTAGGGAGTGATTTTCAAAAAGAATTAAACCTTATTATTCTCAGAAACTTATTTATACACAGATACACTCACAGTTGTGTCGATTGATTTTCATACGCTATTACTGGGATGTATTAATTTCTTTCAATAATTTATTATAAGCGTCTTTGAATACCTCTCATAATTTCTTACCACAGGCATTGAACTGGTATGTGTAATTAGTAGAGCCGGGGATCAGCAAAGTTTTCAAAGATAGAAAATGCACAGATCGATAACAATCCTCCCAGTCACTCATCAGCTGGTGATGTTCGATCGTTCGGTACAGCATCGCGTGTCGCATTGGAAATCTTAACGATTATCGGGGTGTAAAGAAAAAATCAATTCATATATCTTGGAAGTTTGCTGTGGGACGAAAAGTTAAGTGAAATTTGAACAGGATAATAACTCTCTTTTTTCATTATTCTTCAACCGTACACATATATGATCGATCATTTATAAAAATAGGCAATAATATTTGACGCGATACAAAATCGTGGGAATCGATCACTAATAAATTGATATCACGAAAATTCTGCACTTATAGATAATCTGTTCATTTATGGTGATTTATTAAAGCCGGAGAGTAGATAGTTAAATGGCTTCATCGAGATAAATTTCCTTATAATGTATATGATGCTTTTCTATTTCTGTTTTCGAGAGTTTTCAAGGTTGAGTTGAGTATAGTAAAATTGAAAATTTGTTTCAGATGATAACGTGGCTGATGTATCTGTTGGTGACGATATTGTTCTTGATTGTTCTGGTCGTGAGCTCGGACAGTCATGACGTCATCCGTTTTAACGTTAGGTTTATTCTCTACTATCTGTTATCTTCTTTAATCGCCCTTGGAAGTATACCATTCATTATGCTGAGGCCAAAAAATGTAAAAAACTGCAGGTGAGATTATCGGGACATAAAATCCTACTTTACACCGCAAACTATTACAACAATACTTATATACCTGCCAACTGTATAAGATGTGTTTCGCGGTAAAGAAATTAACGTGCTTTGCGTGAAATTCATACATGATTGAAACGTAATTAGGATTACAATCTTGGTTATGTCTAATGCAAACTCGATGTACCAATTGGCTGAGCTAAGACTTCAGCATATAAAAGTTGTCACCTTAAATTCAATCAAAAAAATTTCTGTCAAGTTCTTCCTTGATTCAGGGATATGTCGGTGCTCCTAAGACAAGTAACGAAGATCTTAGGCATCGAATGGGAACTTCGCGGAGCTGATGAATTAAATAAAGAACGTGGATGCATCATCGTTGCCAATCACCAGACCACACTTGACATTCTTGGTAGGTATTTACAGGGATCCTTTATATCAGATGTGCTTTGATCTTTTGAATCCATCAGAGTTTTTTCCAGACATTAATTCTTCACAGTCGACAGTGGACCTATCATACCTACGTAATCTATAATGTCACTTTTTCTGAAAGGACGTATCGGTTTCTTTTTGCATAACGAGTCCGAGCGATTATACGTAGAGCGTGTCTATTTTAAAGATGAAGTACACGTCTGAATCGGTTTATGTGCAAGAACTTTATCAGCTTATGTAGGCGAACATCTGGCGCAGGCAGTTCTCACATTTTCTTCATCATCAAGATACCTTAGCAGCTGTGACCGTCGACTGAGTACACGACGTAATACGCCGTAAAGTGCCAAACAGGTCGCTAATTTGCGTCAGCTTTGTTTCATTTAATTATTTTGTTTTTTATATACAGACTCGCAAAATCTGTTCAATAACGTTCTACGTATAAGTATATCTCAGCTGTATACAAAAAGTAATATAGATTTTTTTGTTTCTTTAACACAAACTTGGAAATTTCTCTTTCCAAATTCTCCTCATTAGATTGGCAAATTCAGAAAAATACAATCCACGTACGCGCAAACAACGCCCCGCCGGTAGACGACGTCCTTATATAAACTGCAGCTGCATGAGCGGCAAAATTTTTCGTTCATTGTTCAATTATTTCCGTGTACTTCCTCCTCCGTGGGCTTTCTATAGCCCTTCGGAAATCTGCTTTTGATTTACACGGCGCAGGGTATACGTCTGTATAGAATCGAGTGATTTTTATTTGTTAAGTTTTTTAGTTAATTCTTTCAGGAATGTTCAACATCTGGGGAGTGATGGGAAAGTGTGCGACTATTGCTAAGAAGGAAGTCTTTTACGCCTGGCCCTTCGGTTTGGCAGCTTGGCTGGCCGGCGTTGTATTTATTGACAGACGTAATCCGAGCAAAGCAATAACTACTCTCAATGAGACAAGTCTACTTGTAAAGCATGAGAAGGTACGGTGATCATGAGTCAATAAATCATGAGTAAAAGTCATTGATTTTTGCCGATTAATTATCTGTTCAATTTTTATCTGAGAATGACCAATCTTGATCAAGTTCATTCGCATCAATGCCATGTACGTACTAGATATTAATTTGAATTGAGATTTATTTGGAAAATAAAAAATACTACGTAAATGATAGATAAATGAAAATTTCATACGTAAAGAAACTGGTGATCACACCTACTTATTTAATTATTGTTCAACCATTTTACCATATTTACTCAATACATACGTACCTAATTACTTAACCTAAACGTCGTATGGTAGACTCGTTTAATTTATAACCAATTAGAATTTGAGATAAAAAAATCTTCGACCCTGATCCTTGAATCGAATTCGTATTTACTCATTAAGTTTCATGAAACTACTTATGTATGTACTATAATATATGTAATGACGATAGTCTTTTTTTCTATTTAGATTGTTAGATTGATTAGTTTTTTTTTTTTTTTTTTGTATAGACCAAAATGTGGATATATCCAGAAGGAACTAGGAACAAGACTGTTCTAAAGACTGGCCTGTTACCCTTCAAAAAGGGCGCTTTCAGGATAGCAATAGAAAATCAAGTGCCAATACTGCCCGTGGTATTTTCACCGTATTACTTCATGAACGAACAAACTCACTACTTTGGTAGAGGTCAGAATGAAATCATATATGCTCATATTATACAGGGTGAGTTCTTCCAAACTCCGAGATTGGGAGGAGCTTAATTCGGCAGATATTTGTATGACCCCCACTCGACCTCCTCATTCATTGAGCATGCTCATTTTTCTCACGTGCGGCGCGTTGACTCGGCAACAAAGGCGAACGAGGCTCCTCGCATTTTCGGGGTTTGAAGTGACTCACCCTGTATAGCTATGATATTTGCAGACTTATACCTGACTACCAGAACACTCTGCAAGTTCAAATAATAGTACAGCTTAAAATCGTCGGAGTTTATCTTTCAGATACGATAATGCGGTAAATCATCTATTCGTATATATTGCTGCATGTACTTTGTTCCGCATACTTTGAATAGCGAGATTTTAGAAATGATAGTAAAATCTTTGGCATGCTGTAAACACATGGGCAAATAATTTTGTGTCTCGAAATATTTATCTTGAAGGGATTTGTGAGTAAATTTTCATTTTTATTTTTTTTATTCTTATAATCCAGGTAAAGTGATAATACAAACTTTGAAACCCATTCCCACGGATGGTCTCGAATTGAAGGATGTCGACGACTTGATCATTAGGACACGTGCCGTAATGCTGGAAGCTTTCGAAGCCCTGACCAAAGAAGTCCTTTCCCCGTTACCACCGGATTATCCTGGACAATTGCTATAAGTTGAATTAATTATGCTCCTTTGAATAGGAGAGTAAGCATTCTAGATTCAAAATATTATGTGGAGGGCAGTTTTTGGTCGATCGAATGAGAACAATAATTCGGTATCGTTCGAATAGCAACAGCTGTGCTATTTTCTTGCGATATTATCTATCTTTTATATGGAGATATTGGAGTTCGGTACAAACGTTGGAATATTAATTGTAGAATGGTTTATTGCTCGATATATATTGCTTTGATATTGTAAAAAAGTAATTCGACTTAACTTACAGTTGGCCAGTAAAATGATTAATTTCTCACCATTAGGTTGTTGCAAAGTCAGAATCGATGATAGTGAGGAATTATTTTATTAGACGAAAAACTAGCTCGAAATTGACGAGTTGTAGTTATTCTTGAATTAATTTAATATTCGATGTAATTATGGATGAATGTTTCAGGCTTGAGATAAATAGGTGCAATTTTTATACAACTATACGAAATATTATCAGCAGCTAATTACTGTTTTTAACATGTACGTAATATGATACTAATTTGACTGCTGATTACGCAGTAATTACGATAACAGGCATTACAGGAGATGAATAAAATCTGTATTCAAATTGAATACTGAAGATTATATTTCAACAAATTCTTCAAGTCTCTTTTTGATTAAGCCACCAAAACACCAAAATTAAGAAATTGTGTAAACTGTACGCGTATCGATTATTCATTAATACTCAAATTTTTATTTGTTTATGGAATTTGAACGACAAATTTGACGGTCAATCAGTTTCTAATGAGGCTGTTGTTGGCACATTGGTTATGGCGTGTACCTGAAGTGTTGAATATATTTAATCATGCCAGAAAATCACTAGCCCTCATAATACGCAACAACAAATACGTTGTAATTTCAAAACTGATTTATTCGATCAATAGATATCACTCATTCATTCATCTAAGAAGCCTACCTTACGTCAATTACATTGAATAAATAGCAAAAAATCAGAAAGTTATAGATATTACGATAAGTTTTTATATTAATCGTATTATCTTTGAAGAGCTAACCGTAGAGGCAAACGAATCGATAAAATCGTTTAACCATCTCAATGAAGATTTAAACCGCCTAAAGGCTCGGCAACATCGCTATATCGAACGTATTCGTCCGCTCTGTTTTCAGGCGCAGTCAACCGCTAGTTTTTCTCATTAGATTCGAGCGATCTCAAACACACTTGTCGGTCAAAGTACACATACGGATCAATCTTTTCAAGGAAAAGAAAATTCCTAAATATCCGACTATGGTTTTTATCGGTACCATTGGAAAAATTTTTATGAAAAATGTCTGGTAAGTGAATTGTCGGTGTCGATATGTTATACGCGTCAAACGGCATTTTTCATACTTAATAACCGTAAGAGGGTGTCAAACGGTTCGAAGCTGCCACAGTTGACTTTTTTGTTATTACACGTTATTTCGGTTGTTCAATAAACAGCGTGCTGTTTGAAACCAATTTTATGATTCAATCTATACACGCCCTGTAATCAGGAGTGTAATAAAGCCATATCACCGATCCCATCGCGTAAAAAACAAAAAATACCACATCCCGGAAATTTATGGTTTCAGTAGTTTTAGATTTATTTTTTTATCTGATGAGGTCTATTGGGTGGCGCTCTGTATTTACGCGGCAATGGATTCTATCTATCTTTCGCATCGCTGTAAAAATATATCGCGTATATATCGTACTCCTAAGGGGAGTGTTTTGTTACGGTAAGTTTTTCATTTTTTGTATTAAACAGGAATTTACCAACTATAGTTTTGGTGTATAGATATATTTAAACACGATACAAGAATCGAACGAATTAAAATGTGGCAACTCTGTAGATTTAACTTTATTCATACACTCGTTAAATTTGCCACTGAAATATATCGTCGTCAAATCGTACGATTGAGCAGTAAATCCCTTGTGACTATGGGAGTAATAATAGTCGTAATCTGTCGTCGGTCAAATATCAAAGGGTACACGACTATGAGACGTAATCGATAGTCGATCAAAGTGGTAAGTTCCTCTGGTACGACACTGTCTTTTTTATCTTAATATATACCGAGCCTTCTGCTTCTCGTATGATTGGTAATACATCACTCCATGTCGTTTAGATATTATGCAAGTGCTATACATATCATGCTGCCTACTTCAACCAGTTCACTTCTTTTTTTTTTTTTTATATGATTTTTTCTGCATATCATCCTCTGCAAGCATCGTAAACTGAACGATATAGTTGCTCTAACGTATGCCATTCATCAACATTGTGGGATTCTCGATCACAATACACCGAATTTCTGTGGAATAATTTCTGCGAAATATCGTCTGCATGGTGCGAATAAGACATTGCGAGGAATTTGATGAATAGTATAGAATTTATGGAATTCTGTGATAACCTTGTTCCGTTATTTCAGTGACAAAGGCGTCCCACTTACTAATCAAATTTGAAGTATCATCACGCATGTGCCTGGCGTATCGACGGACTGACAATAAGTCATACATACGGCAAACAATTGTAAGGATAATTCTTATCAGCTTGCAGGTCGTTGAATCTTTGCGCGAAGAAACGTCAATAACAAGTACATATATCTAGTAATATTAACGTACTAATGTTCAAGTACTCTACAAATAGTAATATTTCATTTTTCGTACCACCCGCGATTTAACGATCATTTCTACGGATTATACAATTCGAAATTTAAATCAAGTTTGGATCGGGGTACTATAACCGCAATACCTTTCTCTCGCAGTAACTTGCCAGTGCACGGAATCACAGAGGCAAATAAAATATCACGTTGACTATATCGGCGCTAATTCTAGTCTCTATAACGCTACTATTATTCGTAGATATTTATAAGTTGAGATTTATTGGTCAAAATTAACGGGAGACCAGATCCCACGTCGTAGTGTACTAATAGACTCCGAGTACCAATTATTCTCATTATCTCCTACGCATGATCTCCAAAATTTCATATTGGCATCGCTGTTTTCGCGTGCGTGATTTACTAGTGATTATAACAAACCGCCTCTGCGATAGTTTGAACGGAGTGAGTTAACTGTTTCCTAGTCCCCTAATAGCTGAGTTGCCGCGTGGGCAGCATCGCCAGTAAACCGGTTTTCCTATGACGCCGACTGGATCTGCGGGCAGTCGGTCCATGGGACCTCTAGAAACGATTATCCAACACGAGATCACCAAGTTGCGATCATGCTTTCCTGATATTGTTGTCTAGGCGCAGGAGCTATCCCCTGACCATTACCTGCCAAGATATCGTCCTAGACTTGGTCGACCGGAGAGACACTGCATACGTTTAGAATATACAAATCTGTCTAGGCTGAGACTTAAGAGTTCAGGAAATTATGAGTACACAGGTAGTGCGAGTAGCAAAATAGTACAGAGGAAGCATTCGGCTATAATTGAATGACACAAAAAAATAAGTCTGGCAACTTTGGACTTTGTTTTGTTGATATGCACGTATGACTTTCGGACGACCTTATTTAATGTTGTGGATGATCATCTAAATTTTTAAACTATGGTAATCGTGTAATACCTATTTTTAAATATAGTAGTCAAGCGCACGAAATCTAGATTGCATTGTTGTTTTAATGTAAATTTTCGTGAAGTCTATTCTGGAACTTATACATACAACTATAGCTTATAAATGTGCAGCTAAAATCGTTTGACGAGTTGCTAATAAGGTCTTTGACACATTCGAACTTTGAAAAAATTGTACGTGTGAAAAATAATGTAAATTCGCTGGCTACCTGCACGACCAATTGTACGATGTATCATTGCCCCAATACAGATCGAAAATACATCGCGCGAATTTAATCACATTTTTAATAGTATTCCAATTATACACAATTAAATGTTTATTGAACTGATCGGAAATAATGAAGATACCCGTTCTGAACAATTATCTGACTTTACAATAGTCCGGATTTCCGTAAGTAATGGAAAAAAAAGAAGTTGTCTTATCAGATAAACGACGTGTTCAGATTATGAACCGCCCTCGTATAATTAAACTGATATCACGACACGTGAATAAAAGTCAATATGTTGTATAACTTGTGATAAATGCATTCACTAAAGGCTAGATTACATCTTGTATATCTATACCGATTCATTGATGTCAAGGCAAATTGTTTCACGAGCACTTCATACACTGTATCATTAAAGGAACTACATATATCGCAAACTTTAAGAGAATGCTATAGTCCTCTTTTACCACCGAAAATATTAGGTATCACCTGTGACTCCTAAACGGCTGGATGAAACTGATTTTTCTTTGGAGGATCGCTTACGGTTTTAGAAAATCGGTCCTGATTTTCGGAATAACAGCAGCTCAATATCGTTGCAAAAGAATTGTCAAAAGTGGCATTGCTGATTGAACATTTTGCGATTCATTTAATTTGGTTGCCAAACGACTGTCGGATGAATCTCCAATTGCGAGATACGCTTCATGGACGCAATTATTGCACGAAATACATATTTCTGTTCAGATTCTTCGGTATGAAGGTGCTAGGCCATTCTTTTACGTGACAAAGATGAGTTGGTTTCGACAATGCTCAAAATGAGTAACCAAGATCTACCTTACCCAGCGAAATGTTTTTCTTCTTCCGAGTTTGGAAATTTTCAGACTTCTATATCGGGATTGTTTTCTTAAAACCAAGCGATCCTCCAAAGGAAATTCCGTTTCATCCGGCCGTTTGGGAGTTACAGGATGATAATATTTTCGGTCGTAAAACCGGACTAAAACATCCGCTTGAAACCTGATGATGTAAATTAAATCGATTAATTAATTACGCGCTTGAATTCATCGTCTTACGTCGTTTTTATTATTACGTTGAAATTTAAGCGAACTGAATTTAATTAGAGACAATTTCGTGCCGATTATTGTTGCATATAATGCGTGTGTGCTGCGATCAGATGAAAGAAGAGAATCACAGCAAGTATAGAGATGGGGTTGTTTATTGTCCACAGACCATCCTAAACCGCCCTTCTTAAGGTCTTAAGGTTGTCCTTCGGCAAAATATTTCAGATAAATTTTTCAGCGAATTTTTGTGTACCAACTGTGTACATACATATAGTACTCACTTCAAATGGAATCGCACAAGATATTCCATAGTCTGAAGACCCGAAATTTCAAGAGGCTCCAACCCTTGCGGTTGTTACATGTGAACTGAAAATTAAATATCGCTTGTATGCCGATGTGGATAATCATGACATTTTTGAATGAGCAATGCAGCTGAACGAGCAGTATATGAAATGCGTAGCTACGTCACGTGCTCACTAGTCAAACAGCGCGGCGTTTGAATCGAATCTAACATCGAGTCGGATATTAACCGCTTCAGTCATCGTTCTTGGATGGGTTTTCCATTGATTGTGTTCCATTTATTGTAAGTATGAGAATAACTATGATTAATCAGCAATAAATCCTGGAAAATTCAACATCGGAATAATCAGGTCCAAAAGGTCTGCCCATGAGTACCGAGAGTTACCGAAGAGACCCGAAGACACCCTCGTTCGATACGGCGCACGTGTCTATCAGTTCGTATCATTTCAGTGAGAGACTACGCCGACTGCGGAGTGGACCGTGCTGAGTTTGGCAGTTGATCGTAGTGATTGATAGTGACCATTATTTGCGGTTAATAAGTCTGTAAAATGTGAGTATCCGGTATATTCTTTAGAACCAATAATTGCAAACCTGTGCAATGCGATCGTTTTTTTTTTTTTTTAATTTAAATTTAAATTTAAATTTTGTTTCCGAAGCGCAATATTTTCGTGTAAACAAACTTGGATGGACAATTTCATTCCAACGAACAAGGAAAAAGTTTGGAAAATAAGGCTACACGGAGATCAACATCGCAGTTGTCAATGTGAATTTTCTAGAAACACGAATGATGTGATTATATATTTTCGTGGATGTAGATCTGGGTGTGATTATGATCCATGTGCATGATTTTTCACAATGTTTGAGCTGTAAGAGAAGATTAATCTTATTAATCGTAAACAAATTTAATTAAATTCATTTTCGAAATCTAAGATCACAGAATATACGTGTATTACGTATGTTACGGTGATTGCCAGAAATTTCGAAACAGTGATAAAGTTGTAATATTAAAAATGATGAGGATTTTATCCGATCAATCCAATTGCTTCAAATCTTTTGATTTCGTTCGAAAAGTCGAACTCATTGTCAGTTGCGCAGCCAAATTGAAGAAAACGGTTTACACCAAAATTTGCTACTCCCCCCCCCCCCCCTTCCCCTTGCAACGGTTGTGAGTTTGCGCATGCTATGAAAATTGCACAAAAATTTGTGAGTATAGATATGCGCAATGGATGAATTGAATAAGATCGATGCTTCCAGAAAAGCAGAACAGACGAATTTTAACAAAGCGAAATCAAATCAGAGTAATGGAAGTAAGAAAATTGACTTCGTTGACCACTGTTTTAATTTGACACTCATGTGTCAAACATGTAAGAATGTTGCTGATGTGAATTCGCCGACTTTTACATCCTATAGAAATTTGAATAACACGAATGCCAACGCTGTCATATGTCGATTGTATAATATCTTCATGGAAATGTCAGCGCGTTAGGGTTCATCGGGTCTTATCTTTGGTTCATCCCTTATTCATGGATCAGCTATGCTATTGTTCAAGGGACGAAGGTTGCACCGAAATTGGATTAGAACCGACGCTATTCATATTCGTTTATACCACCACTAAGTTTTTGACGTGCGATCAAGTTTTACAAGAGTATATTCTACCTTATTACCATACGTACAATCCATACAGATAGAAAATTTATTTACTCCATTTCAATTCAAAGATCAATTATCTTCGTACAGCTGGGGTGTTTATCCTCCGATGAAACGTTCGCAATGGCGTAGGCGTAACAAACTAATCCGTGCGTTGTACAATACAGATTATTATGTGAATAAGCGTTTGTCCCTATCACTGATTATGAAGGAAACACTACACGTTTTCCTCACACATCTAACATGATCGGCGCGATAGTCATCCCCATGTATAATGTTATCGCATCAATAGATAAAAAAAATGAACCCATTAACACGTCATACGTAGGTATAGGTACTATCAGAGCGAAATAATTTTTTTCTTCGAACCGTATTTGCACATATCGCGTGTCTAATGGTGTATAAGGTCGTATGCGCCAATATACGACCTTGTACCGCGTGTATAGGTAGAAGGGCGTATATTTTTTTTTTGTGTGTATAATGCTCAAAATATAATATGTTGAGAGGTTGTAATTCAAAATTTGATTAGTAAATGATAAAAGGTCGTAAGTACTGGAGGTTACGCCCTTCCATCTCGGGCGTTATTTTGAAAAATTGCGTATTCTAATGGTATGAACAAAATGACCGAAAAGGAGAAAGCACTTTTTTGACTAGATGTATCTCTGTTTGCGACTAACGAACGGAAAACAAAAAAAAATGGCGGATATCATCTTATACCATTATAGTGGAACGATATTTTATTACATCTCCCAACCGTCTGCAACTGTCTGAGCAACTTTTTAGCGCTGATTTTTCTTAGTCAATTGATTTTATGAAAAAAATTGTTTACGTCTCAATTCATTACGATTCAAGTGCATCGATACAATGTGTCAAACAAGGATAAGATTAAGAATTTTTTGTCCAAATGTTGTTGTACTTGTCTGGGCATCATCGGGCCTCAGAGGTGACTGCAGCGTCAACGAATCGTTCACGTTCAACTATACGGGGGGATGAAAAAATATACATTAACGCAAAAATATGCCCTGATATTCGTTTATGCGATAAGAATAAATAAAAAATCAAACCCGAGTCTCAGTCCAACTATTATTTTCTTAAAAAAATGTCTAATGTCAGAGCAAGAAAAATCGTCATCATTTTTCGCGTCATCAAAGTTTGTAATGCTGTCAAATGGAAATTATATATTTGGAATCGGGATCAATATACGCGTTGAAAAAAACAAATTGATAGTTGTTATACATGAGGGGTAAAAAGTATCGCCGACTTGAACCGTAAAGATGTAGGATAAACTTTGAACAACTCTCGGAAGTTAGTTTACAAGCAGTTTTCAACGTATTTTACAATAACCGTTTGCCGCTGCATTGATGCACATTTAACCATGTGAGCCGTTCCCATGATCAAAGCGATGTTCGTATCCACCAGCTGATGCAGCAAATTTCGAATAATGTTTGACTTGACAAGATCAAGGCGTCAATGAATATATGATTCTGTGCTCATTAAGGCGGAAGTATTGTCCCTGTTCCGACTGTATTTGTGCTGTATATTCCATGCAGCGTGCAGAGTATAAATAAAAAAGCTGAATAATTTTATATATGAATCACGATTCATACCAATTTCCATTATCGGAGAATTATGCATTATATGGCGCCGTAACAGTAATCTTGATTGTGAAAAAAAACTGGTAGTTATTTTTCAGTCTGCAGCCACATCGTTTTCAATGTATTTCATGTATTCGATATAGATTTGCTTGGAAAGCATTTCATAATAATTAATTGAACTTGCCACTGCAAATGCACTGAACCACGCTGCAGAGATATAATTGCAAAGCTCTTTTGAATATATTCCAAGAAGTTGCTAATATGCAACTTGCACCCAACTTCGAACTTTTTTTTTTTTTCTTCACCGTTTTGTCGTCGATGAGTGAATCGACGGAAAATAGTTAGATATGATTGCAGATACACCACCGTGATAACGTATCTAACATTATTGCCAGAATTTTACCACAGAAATACTTGACGTTTTCGAGATAACAACGGTGATGATCAATCGACCATATCATAGTATCACCTGATCGAAGAATTTTCTATTTGAAAAAACCGCGACGTACCTTTCGTGCGTGTTGGTATAGGGTAAACAAAATTAATAAGCTTTGACTTCTTCTACGTAACGTCGAGTTACTGAAATACCATATATTATCGGATCATCATGCGAATCGTCGAAACTCTGCAGGCTACAATTGTATGACTCGCATTCTCGGTGAAAATTATAATAAGTAAATTTTGGTTTGGAGACTTATTTTGCTCTGAAATCAATTTGCAAAATACAGCGAGTTATATCCGCAGCGGGATTTCGTTCTTCTAGAGGAAATAAATAAATAATAATAATCTCTAAACGAATAAACGAACTAGAGAAATGGAGCACCTGGTATCTCACTTCGATGGATATCGATTCCATGTATTTTAATATCCTGAGAGCGCAATGCCAAACTCTGGTGCTTGAATCACGTCGCGCTGGTGTCAGCAACCAAACTGTCCAAGGATTGGCCGAACCGTTGCATAATCTCGGCGATGGATGTATGTAGATATAAATAATGATAACTTCAATTGATCAAAACGTGAACAAAATGAAAAGCGCAGCACCTGCAGTTCATTTTGCAACACTTTTTCGCTTCATTAATTCGCTATAACTCTTCAGAAAGTTTATTTCTCTACGACGTCATCGTACTTATAACATTGGTGTGCTGGGCCTGAGTTTGATCTTGGCAAATTTTTGGAATTCTATAACATATAAGCCGTGTAGAGCCAATTATAATTGAATCTACCGTAATTTTCTACGTAGGATTTACAACTCTCTTCCGGAAATTCTGTAATGTTTGGTGAGACTGAAAAAGAACCGGATTTGAACTTTTGATTAAACCTGTGTCTGTCCTAACGTGAAATTAACTCGTCTGACGATTTACACCGATAAAATGTAGGGCAAACGATTCGAGATGGGTCAGTTATACCCATCTGGCGTTTCGTGTAAATGAAGTTTTGTTGCCAGTTACCTGCCACGTTGCCTCATGCATGAACATGTGAACATCTTCTCTAGCGAAACCCGAGAACAGAAATTGTTAATATCGAGTTTAGATTGCGTGCGGAAAAATAATTCGATTAAACTTCACATAAAGAAAAGAATTGTACACATCTCGTATGTTATAACGTTATGTAGATACATGTAAGAGATTAACAAATTTTTAACCCTGGATTTGTAAAATGAGATAAGAACCAAAATTTACAATTATAGTACATAAAATAAGTTACATCATACGTGATTAATGAGTTTTATTGTTATAGATACGGTAACTATTTGACGAACACCATAAAACTGATAACTGATTATACAATCGTAACATGGAAACAAAAACTACATACATGTACTTATATTTCACGTAGAGTTAACAACGTGCGGTGCATTTTTGTCGCCGACTAAATTTAAAACCTTGTACAATGAATTTCCGATAAAATTTATTTCCGTACGACAGTTTATATAGTCACGCTATTATTACTCTGCAAAAATCGATAATAAACTTATGAACGCACATATATAGCCAACTGACTGATATTTCAGGCAAAGTTTCTACGAGTAGCGCAGCTTAGTTCATACTACCTATTCGTCTATCATCGACAATCTTGTATGTATATCCATAAGTCCGTGCATTTTGTTACTTCACACTATACTCTCTTTATTTTTTATTTTTTTCACTCTACCATAAGAATCTGAATCTTAGTGGAGAGTGGGGTAATTGCGAACACGAGAAAGATCCGGACGACGCCATTTCCCAATATTTCCGTTGTTTAATTCCCGTATAACAGTGCCAATAGAAAACTCTCGTTATTCGTAGTGTTGTCACCTTGTAACAATATGTAGAAGAACTCGCACGCTTTTCAAGGTAAGATCCAAGGAAGTATTTTAATCAATTCGATGTAATTTTTGTTTGGTGTTCGATTGGATGAAAGGAGCTGGTTTTAGGTAATATAGCGGTCGAATATTTAGCTTCAGAAAGTGGATTTAATGAAGATATCATCACCTAACTTGAAATTCAGAGTACGAGTCCAAGTTTTCTTTTCAATGAATTTATTCATTGAGTTGAGCATTTGGGGTAATTGCGAGCGATCGCAATTACTCTGAACCGATGGTTTCCACTATGAAATATTTCGAGAGAAGTTATATAAGTCCCCCAACAGAAGACTGGATTATGTGCATGACGTGTAAATAATGGGTTCATGAAAATTGTAAGAGTGAAGAAAGCACATCTAAAGGATTTGTTTCTGATAATTGCAAAAAAAAAAGACAGTATCTAAGATTACGGATTATTCTGTAGTTTTTAGGGTCGCAAATTATTAATTTTCGTAATACCCCTAGAGTCTGCATTCGTATTTACCCCAAGTGCCGTTCGCAATTGCCCCACACGTGGTGTTTGTGGGGTAATCCCGGACTCCAATGTTTTGTTTTTTTTTATTAATATTTGACTTTATATTGAACATTTATCTATGTTGATTATGAGAACATAAGATTGATCAGTTACAGTTGATTTTCAGTAAAAAATAATATTCATAACCTTAACTGGTTTTGTTTGATTTCAGTTCTTCCTTAAGTATTCGCAATTACCCCACTCTCCCCTACTGATTTCGATTTGATCATTTCGCACGGTCTGAGTATTATCGTAATTCCATATTTCTCTTTTGAACTTGAACTATGCTGCCCTATATCGAATGAAAATTGATCACAACCGATCGGTAATTCATTGTCATCTATAACAGTGGCAAGGTTTACGGAAGGTTCAAAGTAATATTCAAATCCATATACATATACTTACTATCCGTTTTCATTACCGCAGAATACGTTATAATTATGTTTCCTTACATCAGCTGAGTGCAAATTGAGATTAATACTCCCCATGAGCTATCATACGTCGTACACGCTACATCATTTTTTTGATAAAAATCGAATTTTCTACGATAGTTACACGATATCAGCTGTGCTTATGGACACGTGGACATTATTTACCCATCGACTTCGGAAATATTCATAAGTACAAGACCGCTACTAATATGCTGTACGCTATCGGTAAATACTATATTCGTTCGCCTCTGCATAAATTATTTTGATATTCTTTTTCCGCTTGCGTATACGGGAAGCACATAATTTGTGTGTGTGTGTGTGTGTGTGTGTGTGTATATGTGTATGTAAATTCCGTGGTTCGTTGTAATTAAATATTCAATGAATAGACGAATAAACTTGCGGAACAATGAGAAGAAAAAAAAAAAAAAAAATCGAACAAAGAATCCGATCTATTCTCATATCTCACTTAAAAGAAAATAAGCAAGAAGTATTTCGAGATATTTCTCAAGCTGCTGGATAGTAAATCATCATCGTATGCTCCGAATCCCAGCATATGCGGTGGGATTGAAATTTGGCATCAATTCTGTGATCGGCTGGTATTGCAAACGAATAGTGACCCAGTTTTTGTATGATAACTACTTTGACAAGTATCGATTACTTATTACTGCGGCAGAACGTGGCAGGAAACAAAAACCTGGATGAGGTGTGACAGGTACACGTAGGGGAGGGTGGTAAAAGTGAATAGCTCAGCTAATGAGAAAGAAAAATCCTTCATAACCTTTTTTTCGTCCAAAAATATTCGATAAATCTTGCCTGATGAAAAAATTAATAAAAATCCGAGCTTTTAATTTTTCAACCAAAAATGGAAATTGGCGAAAACAATTAGGCGGATGAAGATTATTATTCAGTCCAAATTTAGCTCCTTCACCGGTATTCCGATATTCGTTCGACGAAAAAAATATGAGACTAGCCAACGTTGCTAGAATCAAAAGATATTTTTGAGATTTTTTCTTTGTCACTTCTAGCTGAGCTACCCACTTTGCCCCATCCCTCCACATGCAAATATCGTATCCATTGAGTTGCGTTTATTTTCGCGCTTCCTAGACGACCCATTGAATAGTTCTTTGAATATCGCGTGCTCTTATAGAGGTCGGTACTCACGTACCTATTATACATATAATATCGTTTGCAAACGCATTTCCGGTACAGATGAACTAGCAGACACAACTTACGAGTACCGCGTTCGCCAACTTTGTCTATAGGTGTTGAGTAGGAATCTGCGTCTATGATCCAGAGGCATATACATATATGTATTTAAAATATTTAAATTGGCTATAAATCTTATTATACAGTTATAGCGCCTTTATAGTATTGCTTCTGACGTTGATTTCATTTTTCAAAGTACAGAAACCTACACATGATTCTCACAAATTGAACGAGGAACAGCCGAGAAAGTTCTAACTTTTCCGAGTTCACATTATATTTTCTCGAACAAATTTTGATTCGTTACGGAGGATAATTTACTCCTCAACGAATCGACCGGCTCGATCTTCTGACCGTGATTCGGATGAATCTATACGAGAGAAAATTGCGCTGACAAATTCTGCGTCGGCGGTATAGGTAAAGAAATAATAATAATAGTAATAACAATAATGATGAGAGACAAGATCGTTAACTGAGTGACATCACGTGGCTATTCAAACCCGCATTGTTGGTAAATCTCGTGCGTAATCAAGCCACAATGTCGTGGTCATCCGATCACTGTTGGCCACAATATTACAATATTGCAAATTTACATTTTTACATCAATTGCACAGGTCAGGACCTTCATCTTCTTTGAAGTATATGTAAAAAAAATGTACTCGACATCTTTCGAGAAGAGGAGGAAGGCTGAATTCTTTTTTTCAACTTTTATTACACTGTTTCTATAATAGAATTTTTTACCGAATTAGGTATACATCTTCAGATAAGATGTGTCCTCGAATTTCTACCCCTCTCGAGTTGTTGGATCTCAAATTTCAGGGTGCGGGAGTGGCTTGTTCGAGGACCTTATCGAAGATCCTTTAAGACTCGGCTACCATCACGCGTGCGATGGTTGAATTATTCCTTTCACATATAAACGCATAACGAATATGTGTGAGAAACTTTTTTCATAGCATACGCTGATTGATGTCGAAACAATGGCGCGTAGAAAAAAGAAAAATGTTTCGGTATCCGGAGAAAAGAAAAAAAAATCTTCGGTACAACTTTTTCGTTTAAAAATTGTATGAAAATTTGACAATTCCAATCCGTTGGCAGCACGTTATCGATCATGTCTGGAATTACAAAATTCACGTCTTGTATAAATAATTGTCTTCGTGGAATGTAACCATAACTACATGTTTTGAGAAAAAATGAAAATTTCACAATGGCGCACACTACATCTTATTAAATTTATTAATTTTCTTCAGGGTGCTGGGAGTTTCGTGCAGTAGCATCGGCGTTGCTCTTTTGCTACTTCTCGTCGTTGTTTGCGCTGTAAGCGACGCTGCAAGATACAGAATAAAATTCACACTCTTCATAATTCTCAGTGCTATTGCTGCGACATGGTGTATACCGTACATGCTCCTGCGGCCAAAACATTGGACGAATGCACTGTAAGTTTTATTCCCTAATAAATTTTACAAGTTTTCTAGAAATTACGTTCAAAGTATATGTCATTTTTTTTGTATGCTTAATGTATAACCCAATTAGCTTATGAGGATGCGACTTTGACTGCTCGCGTGACGCGGTAGTTTTATCTTGAGACTGATTACGTAACTATAACAAGATCTAATTTGTAGCATACCTGCTTGGGGCGCACGCCAAATTGCAAGACTCTTGGGGATGCAATTCGAAGTTCGTGGAAAGGAAAATATCGTCAACGATACGGGATGTGTCGTCCTGATTAATCATCAGAGTGGTCTTGATCTTTGTGGTAATTTTTATCATTTTTTTATTTCTTCTGTTATTTTTTTATTTATTTTTTTTGATTTACACTCGCCTTATCATCAATTATACTATTTACGAAAAGCAATTTCATGGTGTCTGGAAAAGTTATGTATTGCAGGTATGATGACGATCAATGCCCCCACTTGACTTCTTACACGCGTACTTCGTTACGTATCAATCGTATTATGTCATAATGAGTCCGTTCATCTGCTAATTAGTTCCACTATAGTGAGGATCATTTGAAAATTTTGGTGCTTGTGACATTTCGAATGGGATCAATTAAAATCTGTATTTCAAATGGATGAAAAAACAGAGTGATATTAATTCATTTATGTTCTACATTTCTTTCTATTTTTTCATTACACAGTTTTAGCCGAACTATGGCCCGTTTTGGAACGATGCACTGTAATATCAAAAAAAGAGATTCTTTATCTGGGACCGTTTGGACTGGCTTCCTGGCTTTGGGGTACAATTTTCATCGACAGAATACAAGCGGAGCATGCTCGTAACACCATGAACTCGACGGCGGACATTATCAACAATAGAAAGGTCAGTTTCAGCCGCTTGAATTTGATCTAGTCAATTGACGATCACAAAGGCGCTGCCCGCTTTAGTGGGGAGTACACGCTGGAGATTAGTAGCATTATGATGTAATAATTGTATACAACAATAGTCAATAACCATTCTTTCTCCTTCAGGCAAAGCTTTGTCTGTTCCCTGAGGGTAAAAGACACTCAGGGACAACGTTATTGCCTTTTAAAAAGGGCGCTTTCCACGTGGCGATCGCCTCTCAGACACCAATTCAACCGGTTGTTGTATCAAAGTACTACTTCATTAACGATAATCTGAAGAAATTTGGTTCAGGTGAGTTTAGTCTTAATATTTTTCTTAGATTTATCAGAAATTATTCAACTAAATTTGCTAATATTTTCAGGTAAAGTTCACATAACCATCTTACCGCCAATTCCAACAACCGGATTGACAAAGGATAATCTCACTGATCTCATGGATGAAGCCTACGAAAAAATGAATAAGGCCTTCCAAGAGACGTCCCAAGAAGTTTACGCGTTATACATGGAAACTTCGAAAGCAAAATAATGCGATGATAGTCAGAAGCGAAAAAACAATCCGAAATAGGCGGTTCGTAAGCCAATAAAAAATCACTTTCTACCGATGATCGTTATTGTGAAATTCAAACCCAATGACATTTTTATGGCATTCATAAAGCGTAAATCGCAGGTACGCGAAATCAAAAGTTCATTGAAAGGTGGGATTATTGGTATATGCTGAACAAAGTGATTTGTTTTTCTGCGTAGTAATGTATAAAAAATGAAAAAAAAAAAAAAAAACCATATCACTTGACTAACAGAAACAACAATATCCAAATTATACACTTTACTCGATCCATTAGCACAAAAATTTTTATACCCTTTTAAGTGACGTCAATATATTATGATAAAAACATATATTTTCTCACAGAAATTGATACACACATAAATTTTTGACCGAGAACTGAAATGCGTAATGAAAATACAAAAATGTATTATATGTAGTATCATGCGACTATAGGGATAAAGAAAAATACATTTAGCGGATAAAACAAACCATGCCGTTATTATCATTGTTATTTTTCATCATTGTTTTTTAACTGCGATATTATTTATTAAAAATTTTGTAAATAAAATTGGTTCATAAATTACTGAATTTAAGTTTTGTCACTTTATGTTTGTAATAATTGTGTGTATTCGTTCCGACGATATTTGAGATCGCGCATTGATTCCGGTGCTCACTTTTTGTTAA
Organism: Athalia cordata; assembly: GCA_963932425.1. Lineage (NCBI taxonomy): Eukaryota > Metazoa > Arthropoda > Insecta > Hymenoptera > Athaliidae > Athalia > Athalia cordata. Next base: position 38,446,311 of record OZ010625.1, on the reverse strand, counting down.
AACCATAAGGTTTTGATCACTTGTCTCGAAACATATTATATCCATATTAAAGTAGGTGTCAAACTATCCTAGTGAAACGAAGAAACTAGTAAAAGGAACAGCCGCAGTTTACACGGCTATCGCAATCACTTTAGGTACCAATAAAGTAGTTTTATTGGCAAATATTACTGCGAAGTCCAAAAAACAACAATAATTATGTCAACCTGTGGTTATAACTTTGTATGCATCTATGTATTGTTGAAACTATGTAAATATTGAAACTGATGTGTAAGAATTCGTATGAAAAGTATAGAGTTGTGAATAATTAGTGGCCTTATACGATTTATAGTATGCGCGACTGAGATGTCCTACCATTACTGTAATTTCAAATCTGCAGGCAAAATGTCATGTTGATAATTTTTTATTAAAAATATCACAAACATATCGATAACATAAACAGATATACTATAATAGGTGTACGGTATGGTCTCCTCCACATTACTTTACTTTTACTTAGTGTAAAAAATTTATATATAATATACTTATATATATTTTTTTTGTATCACGTAACAATGTGTAACTTTTTTATTAGAATATAAATCTGATTTATTCATAACATCTGCACAATGTTTATACTGCATCTATTCAATGGATTAAGTTTGTAGGTTAACTTTTTGTGAGAAAAAAATGGTGGAGCTAAGTTAGTTAGAAGAAGGTCAAGGGTAATTTTGAATACCCAGGAACTATCTAGGAATAGTTTGTCCCTTGTAAATAAATCGTTCTTTGTGCAGCTATCACTTATAAATAAAACAGAAAGTGAAATTACATCAAAGATTATATATACGTACAACACAATTGTTGCTGATGTACCAGTTACGCTTAATTAATGTCGTGCTCCTACTCCTTGAGCTCTCATCGATCATGTGCAATGTCATCGGTATTTAATTTTCACTTTGAAACCGTAAAAATCTCTCAATGAGAAACTATGAAATACACAACGAAAGGGGGTGAATTGAGTGTTAATTTATAACACAAATCTGCAGTCTCTTCCCATCATTGATGAACAGATTACCAATTTTTTTTTTGTCTTTTGTTACGGCACATCACCGAGTACACGTAAGAATTGTTCGAGCGAAGGCAATTAAAAAACGGTATACGAATTAACATACACGTACTAATGTACAATGCATGCGTATATACATGTAATAGTTTGTAATACCATAAATATACATAATTAATATGTACCTAAATAGGGTACGCGCGCACGTGTAGAAATGTTGTTATTATTAATATTGTAATAAATTATTTTAAATTATATAACACTGTTAACTACATCGAGCCTCCGTTGATCTGATGTCGAATTATAAAAGAAAAAATGTACGTGACGAAAAAAATACATGTCATTGCTCGGTATACTTACAAATCCTTGATGAAGAAAAAAAATATATACCATATGTCCCAGAGTTTACACCAAAGTATGTCTGGTTGCCTGCCGTCAGTTACAGGCTTACGCTATAGGGCAGTATGGGGGCTCCACGCTCCGTGAATGAACGTGGCGGCAGGAAAACCAGACATACTGCGGTATAAACGCTGGGACACGCGGAATATACATCAACCACGGGTATGATGACGAATCCTGTCAGTCAATTCGATCATTTGAAATTCTCCCCCGAGCACATGAGACTGGTGGCTCATGATGACTGGCATAAGGGTGTAAGCGTTTTGTTTGTCCGTATCTAATAGACACCGACATCGATTTTGTTCCGAAAAGTAATCTTCGTGGCGTTGCGGTGTTCGACGTACGGGTGACGAAATAGATCCGCAATTTTGCGCAGTAGATAGTGATGATATGGGAGGTTTATTACGATATCTATTCGACTGTGACACAGACGTTGGTTCAGAATCGTAGACAAATTGAGCGGATTTTCTGGTAAAAAAATAATTAGCGACGCGACGAAACAGCGCCGGTTTGCTTGGTCCAATTTCTGACTCCGGGTTGGCCTGATGATTCTTTAAACGACATTTGTGGACTGGCGAATTTCCCGCAAAAATAAAACTGCTGGAGTAGGAATTTGGTAACAAAGTAAAGGGATGTTTTCGTTCGCTGTCAAAACCAGACATTTGCGATCGATCGGATATTTGTCTCATCACATTTCTGTCGCCTCCAAACGGCTCGGAATCGTTAATCCCCAACGATGAGTCCTCCGTCATCCTGTGATGATAAACTAATCTATCTTTATCCTTGTTTTGTAACATTTCCGTAGAACCCGGATCAGGCATATTTATGGTTCTTGAAACTGATGATTGCTGATAGTTTTGAAATATCGGTGATACTGGTGATACTGGTGATACTCTCTGAACCTCATATTTCTGCGTACACCACTCCGCGTGAGTTCGACGGTCACAGGACTTTACCGGCGAAGATTGAACCGATTCTGAATATTGTGTTCCAGAATTCATCGATCCGCAGCAATTACCTGTGACTCGACCACCAGGCCCATAACGTTTTGAACAACCCTTATGTTTATTGAAAGGAATCAAGAATCGCCTGCCTCTCCTCTTCTTCATCCTCTCACACTCGCATGCTAATGGTAGTATTTCTTCAGAAGACGATACCAATTCTTGTAGTTCTATTTCTCGTCCGCTGAACATTGATCTTTCTGGGCATGAATTCACAAGATGGTGAGAGCTTTGCATGATATTTTTATCATTCCATTCATCACCGGAGTTGATGCAGCAGTCTATTGGAGAACAGCTACTTCCAATGTTGATATTTCTTTCATATTTGTTAGTCCCGCCTCTTGCAGGTGGATCGGTACCAACAGCGGTGTCTGTGATTCTTATCGTGTTGACCACCTCCTGATCACTTTTTGAGTTCTCTGGTGGCGTTTCCGTCGACTTTGAATTACCAGCCCGCGTTTGAGTTTTTTTGTTCGTGTCGTTATGAGGGTTCATTTCACTTACGGCTTCCATTTGTTTATTAGCTGTTGAAGGCTCAAAAGGTCCGTCCGGGTTCTTTTTTACTTTGATGTTCTGGTTTTTAAGAGTGTAATGCATAGGTTGTTCGATGGAATGACTCTTCACTTCAGTAGAATGCGATTCTACTATTCTTTGCTTCTTCGTTTTTCGTCTGTCTTCATCTCTATGGTTATTAAAATTATCGTTCGACCGATCTAGTGAACTTTCTGATTCCGTTGTACTCAAATGTTGCGGTTTTGCCGTTTTCTTACCATTTGGATTTTTATTGTTAGCATTTCTATTATCTTGTTTGGTTGAGGTTTTCGTAATTTTCGTACTACTTGGGGCTGTCTTTCTGGGCTGTGGTTTTAAATTATGTTGCTTAGTAGCAGCTGCAGCGGAATCGCCTTGTTTTTGATGCGATGTCGGACAACAACACTCGAAATTGTGTTTGAACTTATCCATAAACGTGGTAGTTTCTTTGTTAGTCTGTTTGATCATTAAATTATTAGAATTTCCGACAATACCTGTCACTTCATTGCTGGCCACATCTTTGGAACTTACGAGTAACTTTTTATCGTTCTTTCTCCACTGCCGTTTCGCAGATTTGGAACTAGACTTCTGTAATCCAGTCGACTGATTATCATTTTGCGATACGTCTGCCGATTTCGAGGTGTTCTTACGTTCATCCGCGATTTTATTATCTTTGGAATTACCTAGTCGTGGGGATTTAAGAGGTCTATCTTCGGATGTCTGTCTCACCCCCTCGTTTTCAGGCCTTTTCCGGATTCGCTTTTTTTTAGGCACAGTTCTCGGTGTGATAAACGACGAATCACTAGATGATTTTGCAGTGTTCCCGGACGTAACACTTGTATCAGATTTGGAGCTTATCCACTTTTGACTGTCAACATCTTTGGCAATTGTCGAACCAAACATCACACCCTTATCTCTCTTTGTGGGGGCTACACCATTGGAAAACACTGGCGCAGAGGGTTGAGAATCTAAATCAAAATGTGATATTACTGTCGATTCCGGTGGCGACGATCCATGCAGGTAAACATGTTCAAATGAATTTAATTTTTTCGCGTTCACAGCAGGGTTATGATTAATTTCAGCTGATATCTCGTTTCCTAAACAATTTTGTATCAATAATTTTCTTGACGCACTGCAGTTTTTGTCTCCGCATTTCTTTTCTATTATTGCTCTTCTATCAAATTCATTGTTGATTTTCTGGTTCTGAACCAATAGCGATTTCACCTTCAAAGCATTCACTTCTATGCTTAATTTGTCTACGGCATCTGTCAATGCAATTACCTGTAATAATACTTCGTTCAATGTTTTTTGGTTATAATTATTCGAGTTACACATTGGACACAAAGCTCACGATCAAATTTTGTAACGATCCGCGAAACGCGAAGTAGGATCCAAACTGAATATCAATGGGATGTATTTTGATACGTCAAAAAAATTTTTGTGAATCACACGCGCGTCTTTTTTCGATAGTACTATAGCTCAAAACGCGCCATTTGGGCGATTATGCTGATTTTCTGTCTAACAATTTACAGAGCCGATATATTCCCTAATAATTCTGACATGCTTTAAAGAAAACATATTGTGAGCAATTTTCCGAATCCTCCCAGGTACTTTTGGTCTATGTCTTTTTCTTCATTTCATTTCTTTTTTGTTTCGTTGTTTATTCTGATTTCTTTGGACATTAATGTCAATTGCTGTTGACGAAAAAATCGGATGATTAGGAACATGATTATGAACTGTGTTTTCTTAGAGTTTTATTGTACCTGAAAATTCTTATGGAAGATTTACATCGATTATCAATCATTGATAAAATGAATGTTTTATTAAATATCAAAATGCATCTAATGCAGTAAGTTCTCTTGAAATAATCATGGATTTACACGAATAAAAAACCAAGAAAACATACTAATTATTCGAGTCTGATAAAATTATTGCACGCGGTAGCCTTGAAGTTGAACGTTAAATGATATACTAATGATAATGATAATTTGAATGGTAATTAATCCAAGTAATTAGACTAATTTTTGATTTTCACTTCCTCACAGAAATTCCGGGATTTTTCAAAACAAAATTAGGGCTGAATACCAGTGGCACGGAATTTTTTGCGAGTCCATAACGGATGGGGAATACAAAATTGAAGTACGGTTACCCAAAGATGAAAAATTTGAGGGGTACTTCAACAAAGCAGACAACATTGAAGCTCAAGGATACGTTCAGATATATGGTTAGTTACATTGCCTGTACAATGAAAACCCTCATCAAATAGACTATTGAATGTCGTTTCGTGTCAATTATTCAAAATCTCTCATGGAATTATTTTTAATAATTAGTTTTTTTTTCGTCCCATAAACATTGTATAGCTTCTATAGCAAATTAAAGAACAATATTCAACAGAATGAACGCATAAATTAATATTCAAACCTAATTTACGAATTTTTACAGCAAATCCAATTCATTTGCTTCTGAAATTTGGAAAAGATATGAAAAAATCAGCGAAAAAAAAATATCACTGGTCAGTCTTCTTTGTGGCACAAAATTGGTCGAAAAAAAAATTTACTCCGAAGAACCATCGGCGAAGCGCAATAGGAAGGAATGAACATTTACTGTTTTATTATGCCTCTGTTTTCTGTACACTCTGTTTACTGTGTGAAGTTTTACTGTGAAGCCTCTTTTTGGCTTTAATTTAATATTAAAGTGTCGGAGGAAATTTAGTGACGAAGGACACTCATTTGCGAAAAATAATTCAATCGTTTATTTGATTACATGAACAGAATTGTTGCATAAAGTGCGTTTTACTTTGGTGGAAACTTAATGAATAATAGAAAAAAAAAACAGCATATCACATTGAGAATCCCAATAGACTAATTTAATTAAAAACTTTCGAATTTCGTCCTCAGTTAGTCGAAAAGTTGAATTTTTTCCGCTGACTGTCTGTATTAAAAATAAAACGCTCTTCAAGAAAAATCAACTACGCAGCGTAGTAGGGTTACATTGCAATATGATATGGTTCAGCCGCTGGCAGAACATGCATTGAATAATTGACTGGCAAATCAAACAGTGGTTGATAAATACAAAATTCTTGTATGCCGATACATTTTTGCGATAACATCGTTATAGTGTTCGTGTGATTCGAAATATATCTTCAGAATTTTTGGCGAAAACACCATTGCGCCTGCAGACAATATTTGAGTCTACTACGATCCAAATTAAGTTATCGTAGTCTCTGAAAAAAAGTACCTACTTAAATATCTATATTATTACATGCGGGGTAAGGGCAGCGTAATATTACAATATGAGTAATATCGAGTTAGGCTTATAATACATTAGTCAATGATCGATTATCGTGGTTACTCTGCCTCACTAATAATCATGTTAATAATTATGTCAGTAATTCATAAAAAACGGCTACAAAATTCAATAATTGCTAGTGAACAAACGTAGTTAATAATAATTCCGTTTCATGGAACCTTCTATTCTTGCCGTCTGTTTACGTTCATTTACTTATTTATAATTTTCGTAGTAATATTATAATAGTAGTTTTATAATCTATTTGTACCGAGCAGAAATAGCCGATAATAATTTCGTCTTATGAAACGCTTTATTATTGCGGTCCGATTATGTTCATTGAAGTTATTTATGATTTTCGTAGTAAATTTATAATCTATTTGTACACGCTATAATAATTATTTATTACCACGAAAATCGTACAATGTTCTTGTACCGCAGCTGCTCATTATTATTCGATTCTAAAGTTATCATGTGATGGAAATTCGTACGAAATAATGATTTGTACAGCAGTTCAAACGCTTTAATGTTACCGATTGCCTATGTATTGATGCCGGCATCAAAATTGAAATCGTAAATTCTTCCAGGAATTCCTCCATGTGGCATGTCCATACACTATTGAACACATATTCTAGTGAATTGGACGTTCTACTTTAATCTAAAGTATCATAAGAGAGCCTCCAGGTGCATGTTATTGGATAAAGAACTTTTTTTTATTCCTTTCGAATAAACATAACATCATATCAAGTATGTCGTGACGTTGACAACTTGTTCTTTAAGTTTGAATAGCAACCACTATTTCAGTCTGATGAAAATTTATCTATTCACAAATCCAAAATAATATGTACACTCATATATAGCAGGTAATATACTACGCTGCTTCACATTAACATTTGTTTTTACCGTTAAATTTTAGCATCAATCGATCGTAAGAAATCGCTTAATATTTTAATAAATCGAGTTATTAGGAGGATGTATTGGCATAGAAGACAAAAGTTAATTAAAAATGATGCTCACTGCCAATTTCATTGATGTATCGCCCCATTTTGATATGGTGCTAATAGCTAATACTTATTCGTCTAATATATCACCATAAATAATAATGACTCTGGCTTTGTAAGTGTATTGTTGACTTTATAAACAGGAAACGAGACAATAGATCCACCACCTGTTCACTTTGGTCCCATCTCTTCGAACACCGTGTGCAGATTCAGGCTTTACGCTTTCACAAAACCGTATGCGCTCACCCATCGGATACAACGGTTCTTCTTTTGATCCTTTGTACACTTTGGAGTTGAAGATAGCACTTATCAGCACTTGTTGCAGGCATGCACTATGCTAGCTCAGTTTAGCCGCCCAGAATATGGTCTGTCAGGAATTCGGGGAGGAATATTGGGAACAGGTCGCCTACAACATACATATTTGATGAGTAATAATATTTGAATAAACAAAAGTCATGATTTTCTATTATTATAAGAAATGAATGAATCAATTGCGACAAACACAACTCTTAACAGTTGAAAAAAAAAAACTTTTCTTGTAACGAGTTCCTTAAATACTTCAACATTATCGTAAACATATAGGTATATCTTTCCGTACATGCACAATAAGCAAACATGCATCGACACGATGGGTCCAAGGGTTTTTAAGAATGTTGTTACAGTTATCCGCATCAAAAATTACTAATAAAACCGTGTTTTATAATTTTCCGGTACGACCTGAACCCTTCATGAAAAAAGTCAACTAAGGAAACTGATTATGAGAGAAACATCGCGCCACCCGTTAGATGATATTGTAAAATGTGAATTTATCATTAAGGAATTATAGTTTTCAGAATGTCCTTGACTATTAGATAATCATGTTATAAAACAGTTGGTGACTTGCAAGCATGAAAAGAAATCCAACACCTGTGAAACAAGATAAGACAAATTTTTTAAGCCTAATATGAAATTCAGAGAGAGACCAGAATAAAGTTAGAAAACAATGAAAATTAGTAAACAAAGCAATGATATTGAATATATCATCAAGGAGGAGGAATTAGTTTAGGATTAATAACAACGCAGAAGACAGCCACACATTTTACACATGATGTAGAAATGTGTGCCCGTCATTCATATATATTTACGATTATTATGTCATAATCGTTTATATTTTGTAACATAGTAGTAATCCCTATATACACATTTATACTGCAATAATCAGTGTACTTCTTACACAATATGCTCACATGAAACTTGCGTTACATTAGATTATGTTTGCGAAGTAACCCCATCAGAAGCACAAGGGGCATTGTGTCTATTATAAAAACAGATATGCAAGTGTTAATATGCCACGATGCGAGTATTAGTGCATGATTTATAAATAATTATTGAAGACGTAAATAGATTGGAGTATTATTAACTAAATGAAGATGTTAACGCGAATTAGCGAAGAGTTTATACAAACTAAACATTTCTCAGTAGAATCTTTGAATGTATCATGTTAAGAAGATCTTTAGTACGAAAAGCTAAAATTAACGATAAAATTCAGGGGCTAAATAATTCGAGATGAGGAACCCAAACTTGTCAACCAAACTACTCTTCGGTGGTCACTTTCCAATTGATTGATAAGCCAACGAAAATTTATTCATTGTTTTAACGTGGAAAATGTACTTTTCTTATTGAGAAACGATAACGAACGGCGAATACTAAAAAAAAACTACCTAACAACATTATTGCTAGCTAAACAATGAAAGAGATAAGATAATTTTGCACCGCTTGGATCAAAAGTTAATAACTAACGGAATTGCTTATGCTTGTCTCTCTTGAGGATGCCGTGGCGTCATGTCTGTGCCCAACTCAAGTAATAATAATAATTTGATGATAATAATTTCTCAATTTTAAGCACGTTTTACATGGATATAGTACAAAAATATAAATTGAATTAAACCAAGGGTTACTTCACTGACAAAATCTTATTTATTTGCGAGCGTCTTAGAATAACTGATATTCCTAACCCATTAGAAGTGTAACAATAATAAACGAGGGATACTATTTTATTAGATCGACTCCACTTTGTAAATATTCAACGTGATATACTTATCTGTTAATTGTTAAGGCTCTAGGTGGAAGCATTCAGTGTGCTGAACTTTGATTTTATAATACAAAAGTAATGAAGGTTTCTTCGAAACGTTGAAATCCATATCTGAATCAATCTCACCAGGCGTATAATAATCCAAAATAAATGAAATGATTAGAAACCTGTGCAATGGCCACCAGCCATGTTATTTATAAGATTTGATGTACAAATATTGCAAGGAGACATTGAACATAAATTCCAGACAAGAGTCTCAATTAATATCAGTGGGGATGAATCTTATCAAGGAGCACTTTAGTTGCATAGTTGAATATCCACAAGCAAGTTCATGTGTGTCTCTGGGATTCATACTTGTATAGTACTAAGAACTAGATTGCAATAACTACTTATGTTACTTTATTTTTATTTTTTGCTCTGCTTGTCCTAATTATTATATATTTACCAACATTGTTTTAGTCACAGAAGCGATCAGTTCGGTGCATTACTACAGTAACAACTTTTCAGCCCCATATTCAGTACCATGAGAGAGAACACTTGGGAGTCGCGAAAAAAAATTCAAACGTTCCCAATATAATACTTAAATTTACAACTAATGTCTATTCTATATGACAGCGAATCGTATTTTTTCTAAGAAATTGGTATTAATAATTGACTTATGAATACTGAGTTAATAAGATACTACAAACCAATAAAACCCTGGTTTTCAAATAACTAGATACACTCTCTGTTCGTTGTCATTTTATCAGTGGTTTCTTTTTCCAATTTATACATTAAAAGCAAATATTACTTACATGTACGACAGTGATTTTTACAGTTTCAGTTGATATGCGTACAGAAATTAGGTAAACCACGATAGTAGAAGAAATCAAAAACCGAGATACTAACGAATCACTAGAAACAGCAATGCTGTAGTCGTGCTTCAAAAATTGCTTGCATAAGTATATGCTATTATAATAATCTACCGAACATGGGACATGGTGCTACATTGTAGAATTGTAACTCATTAGCCTGGCAACAGTGCACGAATTAGCTAGATATACCTTATACTGTACAATAACATTACAACAATACCACGTGTGGCTGCATACATTTGAATAGGTAACATATATATAATATGTATATTTATCGTTCAAATCTTCATCTTCAAATTTTATTTGAAACAAAACCCTAAACTGAAACTGACTTTGAGTTGCGATTGAGTTTCGAGTTTCGATTTTGGAATACTTCAAGTTTACAGTACAATTGGCGCTTGTTCTGGGAGAGGTTTCCCTTGATACTGAATTGCGCGTCGTGTACGTACATTGATAAAATATGGTGTTTACTTTGGCAATCGATCTCTGGGCTTTGAAAGATACTTAAGTAGCAAACTATGCCGATAAACTGTCGTACGTGAGTTGCGGATGGTGGTGAATTTCTGGAGGAAACTTATAATTCTTATGGGAAATCGTAAATGCGAGCACGATAAATATTATAATTTGGATTTCATATTCTCCAAGCAGCTATACTATATCACGTACTATGACTGCGCAGGTATTACCTTTGGTCAGCTAAAGTAACATTATTAAATTCACGATTCAATGACATGTTTATAAATCAAATGCAATCGTTGAATTTATGCTATACATATAGTTTTATTTGTTATCTAGTAATTTATGCATTTCATATTAGAATTCTAACATTTAAAGTTGAATCAACACTATGATAAATGTATAGTTCCTTTTTACTCAAACAGCATGACATTTCTATGTGATTTTTCGAAATATCGATGACATTGTCATGAAATAGTTACCAAAAACTGTAACATTTATTTTTGTACCGCAATCAACACCTTGCATTGAGCCAAGAAGAGTACTTAAATTTAGAATAACTAAATCATTATGTGGAATGACAGTAAGTTTTTATTTGTAATAAATACACCTAATCGTCGCTATTGTTATTGGTAGACTTTTCAGGACTGTTTCTCTTTTGTGGTTGTTTGTTTCATACTTTGATATGAAATTAAGCTTTGCTCATCTTACTGATCGAATTTTTTTTGCCATAATCTAGTACTGCGGATTAAATTATAGAACAACACTTCTATTTCGTTATTACTTAGTAAAGTAATATATCAAGTCAAATAGTGCATGAACCCCCTGCCTTATGGCGGTTCCGGTGAAATGAAATAGTTCGATGTGAATATCAGTTTTTACAGTACGGTTTCTGAAGCAGAGCTATGAATCATGAATCCCAGTTACAATACATTCATCTATGAATTTTAATGAGCAAACAAATTCATAATGAATTACTCTAATCACTTTACTGCGCAATATTCTCACACAAATTTGGCATCTAATAAAAAATCTGTAGTTAATAATCCGAAGAATAGGATCGATTATTCTTTGTTACATTATTGTACGTAGAATAGTCATGACTTTGATAATCGCTGATATGAAGTAGTTCAGAAATACAACCTTCAATCTTATCATAATTAAAAATATCCAATTCCTCTAATAATGTACATATTTAAGAACTTGAGTACTGATATAGCAAAATATACCTTTTCACGCTACCTTTACTGCAATATACATCATCTTATTACATTCGCAACAGCAATTTCATTGAAATGTCATAACTATATATCTCCCTGGTGTGTGTCGATAATTTATACAACATATACAACATGACCCATGATAAAAAATTGCGAGTTTTAAGTGATTGAATGTTCGAATATTTTATCTAAACTCAATGTGATATCTATTCATACTAGTCTTGCTGGCTTTATGGAACATGTGTGTAACTATGTCATACACACAAATCTCGTATCTGACATCAACAAAAGGAACTCAAAAATAGAACTTCCATTTTTGGCTCGTTGGTCATAGTAAAGATTTTCAAAATAAGAATCCTTTATATTGATGTAATACAGAAACTAACCAGTTTGAAAGTATGGTTGACTCCTCACTGAATAATCCATTTGGGCATCGTTAGTGACTTCCCGCTTTTAATTTTTTAAGTTGAGTAAATCACGAATCACTGCACGTTATTGTTCATGCCAGCTCTCAAATTTTAGCTGAATCATGAGCTATCACATCAAATAACACTGGGATAATCCGGAAAATGTGTTCTGAAACACGGGCTTGCAAATTCGAGTATATCGAGTATACCATTTATATCCAAAAGTCATTGGATACATTCTGGGACATATCTAATTGTCGCAGATATGCAACGGTGGTACAAGTTCGAATCTTGTCATCATCAGATCAAGATGGTCTGCTTGAAGCTAATCATCTACTCATTTCCCCATGAGCGTGATTGCATAGGGTTACACACAAAGTGAGTTACGCTGGGTGTTGTGTAAAGCTGTTATTTTGATAGAATAACGAATTTCACTTTACAATCATTAAAATACAATTATCTGATATTGACTGATTGCCAAATCTCCATGCATTACCCAGGGTAGCTTACTCTGTACGATCACACAAAGTAAAATCTAGATAACACTAATGTCTTTTCAATATTTTCTTTTCTTCTCTCTTTAATATCATACTCGAATATAATTTACAAATGTAATGTCATTAATTCAGCTTTTAAAATCATGCATAAAAATTAGAAAAAAAAAGTTATCTGCAAATTAGTACACTTTTTCCATAGAAAGAAGTAGAATTAGTTTGATCTCAACCCTGAACAGTCTACCATCTACATAAGTCAAGATACTCATTGCAATTCAGATAGACAACTTTAAAGTTGGATATGGCAAGCGATAGCATTTTTTTTATTTACTTGATCCTGAATGCATCCATCAGCTCGTTGACAGCGGCATTAGCAGCAGCCTGTGTTGCAGCTTGACCCACTCGTTGTTGCAGCCCACCCCCACGACTAAACATATCATTTGATATTTACACTCTACAGTAACTGAGTGAGAAATGAACATTCTTCAAAACATTATGCTCATTTAATCAACAACAAAATACTAATAAGTTTTCAAGAGCGTAGTTCCGCTTTGAATGCTTATTTATTGCCAGGGTTGTAATTAAATCTCTCATTAAAGAGACGGGGGAAAGCTTCCGATTTTAGAATTATTGCAAGTCAGTTATTGCGGTTTTGATCCATATGCAATGATGATAAAATATTAATCAACATCAGGTTATGATTACCATCTAGAGTATTTTCTGATGGCGCCATAGGTACTATTTTAATTTGGTTTTTCTACATACGATGTAATAAATGACTTGCAAGAATGGGTTGTTGTTATGAAAAAATTATAACCCCCTGATTATTACTTACAAATAGTTTTTGACAAGGCGTTGCAAGTATCAGTTTCAGAATATTTTGTCCCTAATTCACTGAGTTGCAAACACTATTGTTAATAATTCAGTAAGCATATAATGATTGCTTGAGAACATTGAAATTCATTATCTGTTTTTACAATCATATCATGAACCGCATAGGCATTTCATTCTGAGTCATGCCATATTGTCAAAGATTCAGCTTATGAAATAACGCCCAGAACATAAATTAGAGAATAATATTACTACCAGGCGCCGACATGTCTCCAACGGTGATACTGTTAGGAAATATTTAATGCCATCACAACAACAGAAGCATGAGTACTTAATTCGAGAATTACGATGTGATAATGACATGTTGACACCTGTACTGAGTAATAGTACCAGAAAATTACAAGTGAAGGACTGATCGATTTTGAAATGTTGGGTGTTAAATGTCATGCTGTTATTATTACAATTATTGATTGGTTTCGACCAAAAACCGTTTTCCGTTTACCGTATTTTAAATGGCATAATATATATAATACATAATATATGTACAACACAAGCGTGACTTACAATTTGAAATGCAAGTAACTAAACAGCGGAATGGATTTACAGTTAAGCGATTAATACGTTTTTTACAATTTTGAAGCGCTTTCAAAAATATCGACTTTCTAGAAAATAAACGTACAGGTGTGTGTGTGTACTTGCATTTCACAAACTCTCACTATCGCCAGGCCAAACCGTACTAACACTAGCAGAGATGTGCAGACCTCTGTATACATCAAAGTCGACTTGTAGTTCAGATAGGCAATCAAGTTTCTGACAATAACAACGTCTTTCACCGATTATGCAATACTGTACAATGTAAACTCAATCTTATCCCACTACAGGTGTCTTTTCAAACAGCAAAAAAGGAGCTGCGCCAATGATCAAAAGACCATTGATGTAAGAACGATTTGTAATTTTTAATTGATTCCCCAATAATTTATGATTTATGATGTGATTATCGAAGTTAGTTTAGCACGGAAAATATAGTTTTTAATTTTTAAAAGTGAGAAACTTTTTCGCAATAATATTCATCATTAAATCTTTTCTGTATTGTACAAATTTGCACACCTATAATAGTAATATTTATATATCATAGAATATGGAGATTAGAATACATGTTTGTGAGAACTTCTTGAGTAGGTATTAAATATTTATGAACAGATGCAACACATATATGGGTTAGTAGCGTCTTAGATGTTAGTGCGGAGAAGTTATTGTCGGCGCCTGTAATAAAAAGCAATATTAACACCGCAGCCCCATTGCACACAAGCTGACATAACCATTATAAAAAATTTGGTAAGAGCAGAAGTTCCAGAGGTCTATTAGTAAAAGCTTATTATTTCCCATTGCTCTAAATCCATAACAATGACCCCAACAGATATAGAGTGCAAAGATTATGGAATGATAGACTCACACCTGTTCTCAATGTTGAATTAACAACTTTATTTGTTTGACTAAAAAGGTATTTTCGGACTATTCTTGTCAGTTCAAAAAATTGAACCAACCAAACCCTAATGCATAAAAAAAATTGTAATGTAATGTTAGTTACCTGAATATTTCAAATTCATGAGATAGTAATCGGAACGAAATATAGGAAATGGAAGATCACAACAGTACTTACGATGGTATGAGTGGTGGAGGTAAGCCTGGTGTGGCTCGAGCTGGGGGAGGTCCACCAGGTCCTGGTCTGTTGGGGATAGCTGGCGCTGGTCGTCCACCAGCAGGCACCGGTGGGGGAGCTCGCGAACTTGCTGGAGGTGCCATTGATTGTGTTACACCTCGCCTCGGTCCACCGGGGGATGGCGGGGATAACCTAGAACAAAATTTTTTATGAACATGAATAAAAATCACCGGATAAGCAGTTCATTTTCCTAATCGTTAGTCTATTTTTTTTTGGCCAGATTGTTGGGAATTTGGACTCTTAAATTTGAAAATTTTAGAAGAGTTGAATCTGAGGAATATTGAATGAATATATTTTAACTAATTTATATAAAACTTCACAAATTGATACCGAAATTTTCTCAATTATAAATTGAGGTTCAGATCTTCACTTTACTAATATAGATATTTGCTATATATTTGACAAGCATAACAGTGCAACAGACAGCACAAGCTTCAACGAAACACGCAATAATTTTGGTATATGATGATAACAAACGTGCCAATCATTGATTATATTTTCTGAAAGCCGTGGTTGACTAATTGATTTTTTTTAGGGATGCGGTACGTTTAAGATGCAAAATCTTGTGAGTGATATGATGATTTTTATATAAAAATTAGAGGCTGTAAGTTCAGTAAAGGTAAGTAAGAGTAAATAAATGTATGATCTTACCCAAGACTGAAGTAATCACGTTCAGAGCAAATGGAAAAAGCGGACAGAAAGATGTAGAAAAGTAGTAAATTAGTAACACAAGCAAGTAGAACATGCACATATGTAATTGGAATGTTACCTCGGATTTTCACCAGACGCCAACCAATCATTTTTAACTGGTGGTGGCACAGGTGTAGACACTGTTGCCATAGAAACATCTCCAATGATTCGCAAGGCTTCCCTGCAAGCATGGTACATCCTCAACATTTCCTCACGTTTCTGGGCTTCTTCAGGTGATTCTTCCATCATCGAAGACTGAAATTTATTCAACACACTTTATATGACGTATTTATATTATTACACGTATGGGTACAGAATATGCATGTTGAAAATTTTGCAGAAGAAACTATACGACGAAGAACACAGATCACAACTTTTTAGGCAAGGGGTACCAAATTGTAGCAAAGCCAAAAGAAATCGGTATATTAATGAATAAACTATGAATTATATCAATGCTTGTTATGGAGTGCTGGAAAAATGAAGGCAATGGGGTGAGGATTCGTGAATATTATTTGGAACAGGAACTTACGGTGAGGGGTGAAATAAAATTCTTCAAATTATCTATTTCTTCTTTGGATAGCTGGAGGAAGAGGAATAATTATCATGTTTGAGAAAATCTATATTTCTTCTGATTCGTCTTTACCATGGGCCTGCACAATCTTCAACTGTCAATACTATAAATTATATAGTACCGAAACCTTCTCACTCACCTGATCACCACTAGCATAAAGGTGAGCCAATAATTCTCCATTGATAAAATCCTTTGCATTATTAATGATTAACATCATAATCGCTTTTGGTACAAGATCTCGTGTGGTTTTCGTCACAATCTTCATGTACGAGTCAACAAGGTTGCGAATGGTTTCAACTTGTCGTTCCAGTTGAGGATCCATCGAAGATTGACCTTCCGATCCACCCTAAAAACAAATGACTCATATTTTTAATATGAAGGGTTGATTTTTGAGAGCCTATAGGCCTATATTATCAGAAGATGGAAGTGATATGTGTAGCTTCAAGAGATGTACATAATACCAAATCATTTGATATATCAATAAGTTTCAATGTTTTATGTTTGGCAGGATATTAGGAAAAACAACCCTCAAAATCAAAAACAGAGGATAAACATAACTTGCAGGCATAATAGATGTATAATAAACTAAAAAGTAAGAGGTTTTGTGGTGTTTTCGATTTCATGTGTGAGTATAATGTGTCAGTTGTAATGCAAGTAAGTATCAAATTTTGTGCAACCATGTGACTGTTCATCATTTTATAGGTCGATAGTATAAAGATTCTCAAGGATATTAGAAAACTTCATCTTACAGGATTTCAAGTAGTTATACCAACCTCGTATCCTTCCTTTTGTGTGAAATAGTATGAAAACAAATATAAGATGATAATTATCAGAAATAAGTTTAGTTTTCTTGCAGTATTCATATAAATGTGTCTTTGGCTGTTAACGTTATAAATGGAGTTTCTGCATCATTCTGACTGACTCTCAAATAGCATTAAAGACTGGCATCATTAAGAATCTTGAAATGATTCAAATAGCATTAGATCCAAACCACCACATAATTTAAATTAAATAAAAAAATTAAAACCCAATGCCACATGCTGTTGACCGACTCACCCTATGAAGTAGAATATCCTAGAATGAACCAGATAAATTGCGATGATAAAAAATTCGTTGCCATTAAAACTATTCAAAGTATAACCTGAAGGATGGCAGGTTTAGGAGTACTTAGAAATTGACATGAAACTTAGATTACAGAAAGTGACATACTCAGAATGATATAATTCATACTAGGTTACCTACTAATTATAACGGAAAATTTATAGCAGATGGCAAGTTTAAATTTCCACATATGTTATAGTGTCGAAAAACATTGCTCTCATTAGACACTGAAGGCTAAAAACAGATTTTCATAATTGTATTGTAATTTCTTGCTACATAGATGAATGTTAACAATAGAAATATTGGCGAATGAATTAAAAATTGAAAAATCTTTTCTTCTCTCAATTTGATGTTACATGAATAGTTATGGATTGTGTCAAATAGAATCATGAATAAATTAATTCCTACCTCTCCATCGCCATTGGCCTGTTCAGTTGCTTTTTCAGGGTAGACCCCAGCCCTGAGGAACGAGGCTTTCCATGAGTCCACATCGTCTTGAGTTTCACAACTGAGTTCCAACTGTTTATAATCTTTGTAAACATTTCTACCCTCAGGATTGAACAATGCAAAGAGGTGGCGCCGAGACATAAAACCTTGTTCAAGATCTCGGAGCTTTAATCCATCCAACGGCAACATATACTTCTTTTCTCTTTCCTGTTTAAGTGAAATCAATCGTTATTGTTAATAGAAATAATCATGAGTCTTCTGATGTATAAAATTTTTACAACCATATTTGATCGATACTTAAATTACTAACTCTCAGACAAAGATTTAGTGTTTTAAAAATGAATGTAGTCACCTCTTCGTCCTTGAACCAAGAGATGCTTTCTGATGTGAGAACAAACCAATAGTCACGAGAACCACCTTTCATGATTCCTAAATTATGTATGCACATGTATCCTTTGCGGATGACTTGATTGCCCAGTGTGTGTCGACCTGCCTTAACTGCGTTTTCAGATGACTGCTGAGCACTATAACAGAAACAACATTGTACTGTGAAATACTAGGCAAATGTACAGTGTGCAGGTACTTTTTGTGATAAGTACAAAGGTACTTTGTTGTTGAAAGTGGAATTTTTAAAATAAACTATAGTAAACAACAGACCGATAGGCAAAGCATTCGAATGAACTATAGTAAATATCTCATAAATAGACGATTAAATAACTCAAGATTCATAACATCACCATGTCATAGTGTGCACTGTGTGCGATGTGGAAAATGGTTTATTTTTAGAATAATGCATTCTTGTGTTTTTGTGTACACGAAATTAAAGCAGATTTCCTAATTGTAATTCGTTATTTTGTGAATGAATTGTGTACTCTACAACTTATTGTCTCCAATTATTGGTACAACGAATAATATTGTTAGAAATTAACTGCTAATTCAAGAGAAACCGAGAATGCAGGATTCAAACTGTTAAATGTTGCTTACTTCAAAATTGAACTGACTCAAAAATTATCGTATGTTATAAAAGGAGGACATTTGACTCAATTGCTAAGTTTTTAAGACGCTTTCGACGTTTTAGAATAATCGATATCATTTCATTGGCACGGAAAATTTTTGAATGGAAAAAGAATTTCGATCGCACTACGTCTTAAATTGTGCTTTTTTAACTTATTTTTCATTGAATATTGTGAATTTTATCATACAATTAACGCTTGAGTACGCGTGTGTTTTTCATTCAATGTGTGTACAATTATTTTCACCTTTCGAGCATTGCTATGCTGTTCAATCAAGCGAGTGTATGTACAAATTTAATATTTGACAGTGTTGGATGATGACGTGAGGAGCATTATTTTTATTGACAGATACCTGACTTACGGTCTCGTATGTGACTGATTGTAAGCAATAAGTTTATTTTTAAGCTAATTAAAATTTTGAGCTGATTTACGTTATTGTGCATATAGCGTTAAAAAAGCTGCTCTATCGCCTGATTTACTTGAAAGTCAATATTTGTTAGAAAATTGGATAGCGAATGAAACTTGGATCTATTTTTAGTGAAAATTGAAGTCTGTATACATTTTTCTTTGTCTTATTGCACATATTTGTTATATCACAATGGAATAAGTGTTTGTTTCTATAAACAACCAGGAGTGAACATGATTTATGATCAACTTCTGACGTACTCGTAAATTCAAATATAGAGATAATAAAGTTATGCTGTGCGAAATGGCCAGAAATGAATGAAATGAAGTGACCGTTAACCAGTTGAAAATCAGCCCATGGAATATGTACTACCGAATATAAGACCGAATAATTATTATCAACATTAATCAAAGCATAGTAGTATCTGCACACTGAAATAAAAGTAGTAACACATAGATAGATTCTGTTTTGTGATGCAGAAAAAATTGCACACCTATGACCTGCATGGAGAAAATAGTTACAAGCAAAATATATTCTATCGCGTTCACAAAACTCAAGGAATTTATGTACACGTAACACACAATGTATTATCAGTATCAAGAACATTAAATTCGAGATTGAACTATAATATATATTCAGAGTTCAGAAAGTGCTTATGTCAACGATTGTGTAGACAAAGTTGTCCACAATAACAGTTATTACTTTTAATGAACTTGTATTAGTTTCAACATACAAGTCAAATGTTTCATTTGAGTCTTCGAGTATACTGTGAAAATTAGAAAAGGAATTCTGAAAACCAAAATACTTGATTGCCGGTCACAGAGTTCCTCTACAAAAGCTTGAGAACTTGAATTCTATAAGAAAAAAAAATTACAAAAAAACAAACTGTAGACAAACTCGCCCGATTGGCTTGCTTGAACAATTACTTGTTTGAAATAAAGATGGCATCAATGTGGTATCAGAATAAATTTTTTTTCTATAATAGTTCGACATGCATAATGGTATTTTCTCCACACTAAGTTCATCTGACAGTATAAAAATACGTAAGAGCTTGCAATAAACTTGTAAATTTGACAAAACGTAACAGAGGTGAATTTTTATAACAGGAGTATTTCTATTTAGCACATAATTTCATGAGATTACGTGTCAATTTTTGCAAATAAAATATACTATGTATCCAATTTTCATTTCATTACTATTTACATTATTAGCAACTGTCACTTAATACCAATTACACGTTGGTACATAATATCAATATTCACGATGCAAGCGTCACTTTATTATACATTAGCAATAATTAATGATAATCTGTTAATCCTAATGTGAGAAGTCATTTACATCCATCTGAAATATATCCTAATTGAGATAGCGGCATAGAATTACGTAAATATTGAAAATCGGAAAAACATATCAATTGCAATAACATGAAAAACGCAGAACATACAAAAATAAACATAAAAAAGAACAACAGATAGAGATCAATTTCGGAGGAGGAAATCTACATACGAACACACATCACCGATTTTAAGTTATAGTCACATGGTGGTTTGAGTTGCAAGAAAAAATTTATATGCAAAGTACTACACTTGAATCAACTGCTGTAATTTGTTCTCTAACGCTAATTATTGTAAAACATTTATACTTCTGTACAAAATTGCTGACGGAATTTGCCACAATGAGAGAATGCCCTATATGCAACTAGACGTATTTAATTTGCCAAATGAAACTCTTGAATTAATTACCGTTTGAGCCCAAATTGATGTGAACATTTTGAATAGATTACCCTCTACGTAGGTATCACGGTTTAAAAATGTGAAATGGATCATTCAATACACACAGAGTTGCATGCTTGCAAAAATCTGTTCCTGTATTCAGTCGGTGTTATGTGCTACAGACTAGTGTTCTAGAGCAATGAGATGAAAAGTGGATAAATAGAAAAATCCAAGAATGAGGGTAAGGTGAGAAAGAGAGAGTGGTGTCAACCTCTGTTGCGATGTACGTTGATGTTCTTACCTTGCATTATGGCTACTGGCCGCCGCGCTGCCGGTATAATTAAATAATCGTTTTTATTCGTGAAATACAGTAAAGTTGATTATGGATATAGCAATACATGTTGGGAATGTAATATATTAGAACGTGTGAGGCTGGCCAATAAATACCACGCAGTTGCAGTGATCATTACATTATCTCCATATTATACGATTCAAGGAACAATTCTATGTGGTTGAAGATTCAATAGAAAAGTATTGAGGTACGCAAATATATTGACGTATAGGAGTCATAATATTCTGTTTTTTAGATAATCATACTCAATATGCTGAAAAAAGTTTACTCCTATTTAAATCTAAGGGAAAGACAAGAAATCTCATTCCCTGAAACATCGTTCATCGGTGATCAAGAAACTACACATATTTGTACTCGTTACGTAGTATTTAAGCCATAGTACAATAGTATTTGAATAGATCTTTGCTTACACCAAGTTTGTAAAGTTTTGTTGCCCTATTATTTACAATGCAACTTTTTACCATCTCCGTTTTGTGGAATAATTCCAGATAATAAATCAACAAACGAGATGACTTCCAAATTATTTGATTTGTAAATCATTATTATGATTTGGAATGGGTTAGTTGAACTGCAGGGCTGGATTGTTATAAAATTTTAGTTCTTTAAATTGGCGTTCTGCTGTCTATAAACAAACAAGATGTACTACGAGCATTGTAAATTTACTCATAGATCTCCCAGAACTCTGTAAGTGGTAGGCAAGCTGGCGGTGAAAAACATTGTATAAATTAAAGCTGCATTGTAATTTAAGTTTTCAGATGGCAAACTATCATTTTCTTGAAAACTTTTCTTCACAAACTTTACATACTGGCTACTTACAATTAATGATTGTTCATGAGATGAGTGTCAGAGAGAAAATGCAACAAATCAGATTTTGTGAATTAAACAAACAAAATGATGATTATTAACAATAGAATGTGTGCAATGTTTAGAATATAGGTATATGGATAGCCACTTAGATTATTGTGATGTACGCACAATGTCATACAATTACATGTACACAACGTGAATAACGGCATAATTAAGGCTTGTGATTAAGTTACTTATCAAGCACTAGAGAACTGCGACTGTGCCTCCTAATGGAAATGCGCGATGAGCGACGAGGCCTAAGTTTGCCAAGTGAACAGGTCCTCATGAGGCATGCACTGCTCGAGCAAAAAGAACGTAGGGAAACTGAACTGATAAATAAAATGATGGGAACTAGAAAATAAAAACAGCGTTCCAAAGATTTGCTGTATTTGTGGATAGCCAGAGGGCGTTTTTGCTATTCAATAAAAAAAATTTTTGAATGTATACAAATGAAACTAGATCATGAACAAGAAAATCTTTGTTGAAATACAGTTAAGATAAAACATGATACTACCATGCAGTGTGAAGTCGGATGTTACTGATCAGATGATCGTGAGAACATAAGTGTGATGAAAGTTGGATGATTTACGTGTTTTACTTTTTTTCAATTTGGTGTATGTTGCGGAAATGAACACCGATTGGATTTTGTCAGTAGACATCATTCAACGTATCATAGTTGATTTCACATGTAGTGCAAAAAGTAACGTTTCATCTAATCGAAGTCATGAGAGTTTGGGAAAATTTGTGTTTTCAAATTTAAGGTAGTAATTTGAAAGCTATGGTGATGTGCCTGTGCGAACGACATACTATAGGCAATGCACGAGTACAGCAATATATGTTGACAGCTAGAAAGTAGTGAACTCCTTAGTTATTAACGTGCAGATTTTACGTGCAGCCAGTGATTAGAAATTTATCATTGAAATTGATGATTTCTCTAGATAGCCCCCGATTAAAATGAAGGAATAGCGATATATTTTCAGTGAACTATGCTGTGCTCGTACTTCAAATTTTTGTGCATCTTTGTATATGAGCATAAAAAAATCAGTATAATTGCGATATTTCTCACTAGTATCAAGCCCTATTTTATGCGTCTTCTACCATTGTTTAGTGTTATGTCATTAGATATGCCGTAAATGAGATCGTTGTAATAGAAGTAGTGTACTGAAAAAGTGAAACACAACTAGATCTCATATTGGACTCGAAATATTGCTTTCTAGCTTCAACCATAGAAATAAATTTTATGAAAATTGAGGAAATGACAAGGTACCGATAGAACATGGACCAAGACACAAATACTGATTATTAGTCATTTCCTTTCAGATTACGTACTAGCGAGATTAGTTGTAATATTGATATTTATCAGATAAATCGTACGAATGCGGCAAATCGAATTTATGTTTAAAAAATTCAACTCATCTTATTACTGATATAGATGTATTGTGATCACGACAAGCCAGGACCAGAAAGATATTGAAGATACTACATGAACAGTAAATTTTCGATGATCAGTCGAGATTTCATACGTTACTTTTGTCAACTTTCTCATCATAATAATGTACAATTAACAAGTTTGTTACGGGGTCCTTCAATTCACAGATGTGAAAACTCGAACCAAGTTTCTTTATGTGAGTATTCAATTGTGTGTGATGAAGCAAGTACAGGAAAAGGTCAGGCAAAATAAAAAATTTTTGAATAATAGAAACTTGTAAAATATTAAAATTGAGAAAAAAAGAGTACAAATAAAAATCGCTGTTAGATAGAAGCCGAATAACAAAAATTAAAAAATTAAAATAAATAATAAATAACAACTTAAAAAGTTTCAGTTTCTCTATCAATTTGCAACACAGTTCGATCTGATAAGTTCTCACGAAACATTAGCAGATTGATGAAGGACTA
Source organism: Athalia cordata (assembly GCA_963932425.1). Lineage (NCBI taxonomy): Eukaryota > Metazoa > Arthropoda > Insecta > Hymenoptera > Athaliidae > Athalia > Athalia cordata. The sequence continues at coordinate 38,421,968 of OZ010625.1, read as the reverse complement.
TAAAAGTACGTAATCGTATGTCAAAGAGCGACTCGTAGGTGAAATGTCACTTACTTGGCAAAACCAATAAAATCTTCATGATTTGTGTTCATGTATGCAAGTTCACAATCAACCAGTAGAACCAACTGCTCTTTACAAAGCTGCTCACGCTGCCTCACGTGAGTTGTGATTATGCGTTCCGTCTCTTCTCGAAGTCTAGGGTAACGAGCCATCTGTAAAAGAAGTACACGTTATGATTCAATTGTTCCGTAACATTGTAAGATAATTGGCACAACAAAATATATGATCCTGTACAGAATCATTTTAATTATTGAGCCAATTTTCAGAATTTAGATTCCACTTGCACCTTAGTGTTTTTTGGCAATGTGAAACTTGAAATACTAACCCTATCTGTGCAAATACGCACAACATTACTAAGTTCTTGCACAACTAAGTCGACACACTTCAGGCTGGGTTCTTTGAGCCTGTTTATTTGCTTTTTGACAATAGCCTCAAAGGCCATATCTGGAGTGAAGAGACCAACTCTGATACCTAAAATGGTGTTCAACAAAAAATTAAATTACATCACCTCAGAACATGGATAAATCCACCCTCGTATTCATATCATTTCTTTGAGATGATGATGAAGAGAAGTGGATATTGAAATACTGACCATGAATATTCCTAATCGCAAAAGCAATTTCTCGTCTCAGTTCCTTTTCATCAAATTCCATTTTGACTATCTCAAATGGAAACCGCTCATGGAATAATCTGTTGATTTTTGCACCTCCGCTTAGTTCATTAGTGTTAATTTGTGCTGAACCAGAACCTTCAATAGTCCTCTCAAAATCTGACTGCAGTTGTTGAATCATCCTGGAATATCAATCACAGCAAGTCAATTAAAAAAATTCAAATATGTTAAATAATTGAATTATTAAAGCAGGATTTTTCATTTTTCTTTCCGCACAGCAAATGGTTCAAATTTTATTTATCTGCATATGATAAAAGGATAATCAAACTTTATCACAAAATATGATCAATCATTAAGTGAAAAATTTCCATATATCTGTTAAGCCGATTGCACTGTAAGTCAACTGACATCACAATTTTCATACACGTGTAGTGGTTTCGCGTCATCCAAACACAACTGATTTCATGCTGTGTTATATGTATAATCACCGCAAGTAATACTCAGGTTATGCGTTTTGTCAACACGCTAATCATTAGTGAAAATTATACTTGCGAATAAAAAAAAAAGAAGATACATACATAAATATTTGTATTGATCTGGAAAGAGAAGAAATACATCCATGTTTTTACCCACGGGATATTATATTTTGACAAAACACTAGACGAGTGAAATGATTATTCATTCATCACATATGGTTCGTAAGTTTTGTATCATATGTAAATGATGTTAGTAGCGTATTTAATTTCTACACATGCATGAAAAACTCGAGTTTTTTGACGGGGGAAAAACTCGCTGTACAAAAAAAGAACAAGGCGAACAATCGTAGAAGAGCAAAAAATCATTGAAACTCTTTTTTTCGTTTTTCATGGATGTGCTGTAGAAAATATCATACGCAGCTAGGGAATGTGCTCGACGTAAAATACTCATTTCTTTCCCTAGGCGCATAAAATACGATTATTTGATACGTGTTTCGGAAACACTATACTCTATCAAGATTGTAAAAGGGTTTGTAATGTGCTTTTTCAAATAGCACTCACTGTAGCATAGCTTTTGTCTTTATAGCTGGATCATCGGGTCTAAAGTGCTTGTATTGTTCTACATCTTTTTCCAAAGTGAGTAGCTGCTTCTGCAATCTATCTCGCAATGCTGGTAATGTATCTCGTATATGGTTGGTCAGCTGCTGGTTGAGAACTCTTTGCAAGTATGGCGTTCCAAGTCTGTCTGCCAGATGTCGATACGACGGATGGCTGTACATGAAGAATCACCATTAGTTTGAAATGAAATAGAAGTGAAGTAATTGCACTAGATATACATTATGGTCAGTATTTTTAATTTCACTCACCTAAGGAAGAATTTTCTTTCAGCAGCCAAAGCATTTTTGATGTCTTTACGACCTTCGATATCTTTCTGGCTTCTGTTGACAACACCAATATATCCTCGTCGTAGTGGGAGCAGTTTATTTTCTAGAATATCTCTTGCATCGGTGCCTTCGTCCATAAGATCGAGCTTGGTAATAACACCGATTGTGCGCACACCTTTGAATAAAGTAGAGCTCACATAAATATACTTAAATGTAATTATGTACAGTATTTAGCATGTTACTTGTCAACATCCTAATGAATTATGTTAAGTTACAATTCATGAAAGCAGTTCGGTTGGAGTAAGGTGAGGAACATAACACCTACCTTGCGGATCTACTTCTTTGGCCAGCTTGAGCGCATCGCTATTAGCCAAGTCAGTATTGGCTGGTGTTACAGCTAATATAAGACAGTTGTCCCTTTTGATAAATTGGAATATCATGCCCTTAATCTGGGCTTCAATATCCACTGGTTGATCTCCAATTGGTACTTTGGTAAGACCAGGCAAGTCAATCAGGGTCAAGTTAAGAACTATAGAAAAAGAGGAAAAAATTCTGCATTATCCTAAAAGCATCAATGGATTCCAACACATAGCAAACAGCAAGTTGGGATAACTTGCTATCGTTTTGTAAGTTGATCAGTTAGAGCGGACTATAAATTGAATGTCAGCAATAAAATGTTTGATGCTGCTGTTTTTTTTTCCATGCTCAAAACATTAAAACCCAGCAAGTAAATAGGCTGCATAAAGCTTGAGACATTATCTGATGCACAGAATTTCTAAATTCAAATAGTCATAATGAATAGGCAGCAGTGATTGCATGCCAGTGTTTTGGAGCACTTTTCAAGCATCGGATGTTTACTTATCATGCTGTTGATAAGTCAACATGTGGCCAATTGTATTTCTAGACTAACAATAATTTGCAACTGTTATCTTCGACAATCATAAAGGCCAATATTTCGAGCTGTAATCAAAGTGTACAATATGCTTTTAAAGTGCACCTATCAGAAGGATGTTAGATCAATGCAACAGCTGTTGAAATTTATTGAATTTTCGTCATAACAAGAGAACAGGATTTAAAATTAGCACCGTCAACAACAAATACAAGTACAATAACAAAATTGAAGAGCTTAACAAACGTCGATTGATATTTGTGGTACAAAGATTGAAATATGAAATACTAAAGAAAAACACGTACCATTTGGAGAATAGACTCTAAGGTTGATTGGTATATTCGAAATGCCTTTGTTACTGCCGGTAACTCGGTCAGTTTCCGCTTCAATTTCTTTGCGCACTTCATCGAAATCCACGAATTTTTTACCCTTCAGATGAAGGAATTCGGCGTGTTCTGGAATAAATAAAAACAAAAAACTAATTATCATCTCATTCAATACATTTTTTTTCACATAATAAGCCACACATAAGTCATTATAGCCAAAATTAGTCATCGAAGGGAACCCGTTTTCAAACAGTCCTCATATCGAGGGAATCACAGTTTGAAATACCTCCACCATTCTCTGATTATAAAATAGAAGTAGATCTTAATTGTTAAGGTAGATATTTCTGGATCGGTAATGTCAATGATGTGAAGAGAGAAGAAACTTATCACTATTTAATTATTAGAACCTTTAGGCAGCAATATCGGAGTTTCACATAAGGATAGTAACAGGAATGAAGTGGTCTCTGTTTTATCAATTTCCAGTACGATATCAGTTACAGGAAACATGATAGCAGATGCATGAGAGAATTGTTCATTCCATTTAAAATTTGCATAGTAAGTTTCTGGTTTTATAGTTCGATTACACTCATTTAATGCTAGAACCAGATAGGATTATTTGTAAAACTATAGATAACGACGAAATTGAAAAAGACCAACATAAATGCGGAAAATTGATATACCAATAAATGTTAGAAGGCCAGTTTCTTTTGCTGGCCTTTCTACACAAGCTACTGAAGGATGGACAAAAATTGATTTCGTGTACAGGATGTCCCATTAAAAAAAAGCTCTGAAACAGGATCATCATTTCTACCCCGATTCTGATTATTTGCCACGTGTGATAGCTGCTGAATTCAATCTGTAATGGCATTTCAAGGACTAATGCTTTCTTGTATGATTTTTCCAATAGCGATTTCAAAATACTTCAAATCTAATTTATTGCTTATGGGTTGACCAAATTGATCTATTATTCGTCCCTTCAAAGCTGGAAACGAATTCTGTTTGCCGTGATTGAGTTAAAAAACAGTGCGCAGATTTTTAATCGTGGCCAGTTAATGTTCATGTTGGTAAGGATCCATTGCGCATCATCGATTGATAGAATTGCTGCTTCCTCTTCACAAGCCATAGTTCATAATTGACTAATCAGTGACTGTGCCGTCACAGGGTCACATATAATTCTATAATTTTGCCAACAATTCTGGGATCAAAAGTATATAGCATGATAATTTAAAAAAATTTGAAGATGATTTTTACATGATAAAGAAATCGAATTTTCAGCAGGTTAGCAGTGTTTTTTTATCTTGTTTTGTTCGTCTTTCCGACTGCCTTATTAATCTCATTATGGTTTTCATTACTGGGATGGCTCCGCGCATCTTCATAGGTATATGAGGAAGAGATATTACAATTTTGACACCGACAAACTGCTAGTATAGTGTTTCAGAGGGAATAATCTATACAAGCGAAATAGAAATTATGAAGATCCAATGTCTCAACGAAGTAAAACTCTCAAGCTAAAGGCAGGATTGCAATACAAGTGTAAGCGTTGCATGTGCTGTTAATAGCTCATGTTACATAAACAAAGGAAATAACAGCTCAGAAACGTTATGTATTTAAGTGAGGAATGAATAGAATTTTGCAATACTATAGTTCATTTCTCAACATTGGTATTTAATACTGTCCAATGGCAATTTAGACTGTATTTTACCGATTAATCTTTCAGTTAGGCCATGCATATTAGAGAGAGCTGAGCAAAAGAGGAGAGTGGGAGGAAAGGGGATGAGAATCAATACTGGGCCTGCCTACACCTTCCACATATAGCTATCTGCTTTATTTTTTAGTTACGATTTGTGATAGCATGAACAAAGTGCCAGCCATATGATATTCCATATAGTTTTCTAGAATTATTCATAGAACTTGTAATGGGACAACAATAAATGTCTACCATGGCAGAAGAAATTTTTTTCGAATTTACGGAATCAAAATGGTAAAATGAGGAAACGAATTGATTGCAGCATGAAAATTAGTCAAATTTGGAAATAATCGATTCGACTTCGAGGTGGATGAAAAAGATAAGATGATCATTGATACTTATATCTAGATGATAAGTATGAGATAAAACTTACCAGTGGAGCTATTGATCAGCTGGAGGATAAGAGGTCTTCTTGTCACAATTCCTGATCCTCTTGGCAAGAAATCTCTGTAAAGGGAAATGTGTGTCAACATACGATAGCCAAAATCAATACATTACAATAGTAATAGTAAGCAGCCCTGAGCAAAGAATGAGACTCTTCAATCCATTAAAATTCCGTAATTTGGTTCGGAGACCACTCTATGCTTAAACAGGTAATTAAACATTTTTCAAATTGTGAAACATTATACCGGTGGCAAGCTCAACTCAGAATAACTGCCTATTCAATTAAATAAATCGGTACAAAATAAATTATGTGTGTAATTTGCACACAAAATTCGAAATTGTTTTTTAAGATGAAAAGTCTTTTTTACGGTATAAAAAACAATAAATACAGTGCCATACAAAATGTTATTTGATATGACTATCATGATTCGAATGATTTGTGTTTTTGAGATTCAAAATGATCCTAGGAATGTGAAACTATGTATACATTAACTCTTAGGGATTTTGTTGAAGTAAAGTTTGAGGGTAAAAAAATATGATGCCAATAATGGATGATTAAACCGCAATTATATTCAAGTAACGGAACTTAAAACGAGCCTCAAAATTATGTCAAAAATAAGCTCTAGGCTGAGAGAATTCCATTGCTTTCTGAGGAGTCATGAATTATTGTAATAACAGTAATAATTTCCACTGTTGAGTGTGAATTCCATTCACTTAAGTTGACGTCCGTTAAAAGTTGTAGTACCATCATGTTGTTTGAATAGGGTGCAGCAATACGAATACGACAATAATTCAAAGTTAATGTACTTTAACATTCGGAAAATCTTACACAATAAGTACATTACGTCGGATGATTGTGGGAAATTTGAATTAAAACAAATTCGAACTAGAATAAATCGGAAAATGGTATTCTCGAATTTAACCAGCAACCAGAAAATAACTTGAAACAATGAAAAGCGAAATAAAATGCTTGATTGCACAAATCAAGAGAATTATTGGCCTCTGCTGATGCTGGACGATTGTAACATTTGAAAATCCTAAAATTATTGTAAAATGTTGGTTAATTTTTCCACTAACTTAGCCGATATAAACAAGCCTTCTTACACTAGAATTAAAGTTTGCCATGCGAGGTAATGAAAAAATTGAAAATGTGAAGATACCACTCATTGTCAGATGTTATCTGTACTATATCGGAATCATTGATCTAATCAAGAATTGTTGAATTCTGGGATTATTTCTATCTGCAATTGGAAACAACGATGACTTACATTATGACTCATTAAAAAAACAAAATTAGAGAAACCACAATAAACTAAGTAAGTAGCAATGGATAAGTAAATAAGTTCTACAAAGGATTGGAGGTATTTGGTGAACAACCACTGGACAAAACAACTCATCATGAAGGTTTGACAATTGTAGAAAGAACAATAAATTAATGTTAGGCAATGAACTTTCACCCACGTTTGAGTAAATGTGAAGAGCTTTGTTACTTTCATCTTGACATGCTCCAAAACTCTCAATCAGGAAATTTCAGTCTACCGCTATACTATAATTCGAATAGTTCTTTGTCATCTGTTCACAAACACATAATCTTCTAACGTTGTACAATGGAATTGTGTAAAGACTTCTTCTAATTGTCATTTTTTTTTTTTGTATTATCAATTGACCAGCGAGAAACTTGGAGGACAGCTGACTCATATCAACAGCTAAACTGTGATCAAGATTTCGTAGTAAATACGCAGAAATCCCATTGATATTCGCACGGCATTTTAACACTGACACTCGACGAGTGGGCGGCCGGGCATTCTGCTATTGACCCTTATGACCCATTCGTGCGTAAGTCGAACCGTTGGTTTGAAATTCAACTGTCAAACGCGTTGACGTATCGCAAGTTCTGATGTTGTATTGATGAGTCTTATATTTATGTGACAGATTTAGGTCAGGATCGAATGCCACGCCTTGTGGTTTGTCAACAATAGGCTATACGATGATGAAAAATATAGATAATTGATGATTGAAAAGAAACTACCTACCTGCCGACAAAATTTTCCAGAACGGAGCTCTTTCCAGCACTTTGTCCGCCCACAACGGCAATCTGTGGCAGGTCAAGTTGCATGTGCACACCAAGCTGGGTGAACGCATCTTGAAGTTTATTTACAATTGGTATTAACTGTTCCATTCCTGTATTCCCCGCCATTTTTGTGAAACCCCTTGAATTTACACTGGGAATATAATAACTGATAGATATATCAGTCAGTTACTGCCACCGCCTCACCGTCCGACAGGGTAGAATATCCACACTCCACTGATGGCAAAATGGCTGGGTCGACGATGTTCCTAATTGTGTGATTCAACTGAACCAGATTACTTTTCACCGCATTTTTATGCGCCCGAATCTACGAGCGAGCACCTACCCTCGTTTACTGAATATCTTCACTAGAAAACGGACAGAAAGCCCCGCACCTACGCCGCGATCACGTAAATGAGATCCAGCATCAAGATTCTGGACGTTAATGTTATAATCGATAGTCGAAGCTTGCGCAGTGCCGCAGATACTGACCTAGTTTCGAATCCGAAATAAAATCTATAGTAACAGAGTATAGACAGTCTCGTTTGACGAATTATAATCCCTGGGATTGTGATGTAATATTTTAACATATTTTTTTATAATTAATCATTATCAAATTAAGTGGAGACAGATTCATTTTCATTGAAGAATGTCGAGTTTTTGAGAAGCCCGCCTTCTTCCGGAAAAACAACTGATACGCAGTTTCAAAGCTAGGTGCGCACCTCGCAATTTCCGACATTACGAATCCAAAATGTCAGACATCGATAAATGGATAGATATTGCAAAAGAGTGCAAATACCTGCCTGAAAATGACCTCAAGGTAATGACCCTATAGAATATTGAAAAAATAAACTTCACTCGGGAATAAAATCATTTCGTTCAATCAGTCTGGTCTCGAATTACATCACGACGTTCTAGGTTACATTTTTAGGGTGTCTTCTTTCATCTATTTAACTGTTTCAACCTTCTTAATAGAAACTATGCGACATGGTGTGTGATTTACTACTAGAGGAATCCAACATCCAACCAGTATCAACGCCAGTGACAGTTTGTGGTGACATTCACGGGCAGGTAAGTAATGCCACTCATACCTAACCTCAAAATATAGGTTGGTACTTGTTGATGCTTATTTCTCATCTGACTGTTACAGTTCTACGACCTTGAGGAGTTGTTCCGCAATGGGGGCCAAGTACCTGACACAAATTACATATTTATGGGAGACTTTGTCGACAGAGGATACTACAGTTTAGAAACTTTCACCCGCCTCCTAACGTTAAAAGCAAAATGGTCAGATAGGATAACACTTTTGCGAGGGAATCATGAGTCCAGACAAATTACACAAGTTTATGGGTTTTACGGTGAGGCTTCTATTACATTAGTCATTGTTTATTCAGAAATGGTTTAGTTGACCACTCTATCCTTTGTCATTGAGTTGTTCGTTATTAATATTGGTCCAAAACAATGTGTCAAATTACAGATGAATGTCATAATAAGTATGGAAATGCAAATGCGTGGAAGTATTGCTGCAGAGTATTTGATCTTCTTACAGTAGCCGCTGTAAGTATTACACATTTCTGAAAAGATTATTAGTCATAAGAATAATTTTCCAAACGAAAATGTTTTTTTAGTTAATTGACGAACAAGTGCTTTGTGTTCACGGTGGCTTGTCGCCAGCTATTAGGACTCTAGACCAAATTAGGACAATTGAAAGAAATCAAGAAATTCCACACAAAGGTATGGAGAATAACTCAAGTCTTTCAAATACGATTGTGCATTAAATTGTGCATGAGTCATAAAGGAATTGACATTGACTATCTTGCCAGCCTTCAGCGTACTATCTTGGATTACGTTAACGTATTTCGATGTTGAAAGAGTTTGGTACCGACTATTTCATGAATGTCCTTTGAACTATCTTTTGATTCTAGGTGCTTTCTGTGACTTAGTATGGTCGGACCCAGAAGACGTTGATACTTGGACAGTTAGCCCGCGAGGTGCTGGTTGGCTATTTGGAAGCAAAGTCACACACGAGTTCATGGGAATAAATGATCTCAAACTCATATGTAGGGCACATCAATTAGTTCACGAAGGTAGGCATCAACAGTCACATTTATTCAGAGTTATGAAGGTGACTGGGCGTCCCAGAATTTTTTCTGCTTTTCTATATTCATTGTACTCGTTGTTGCAGGATATAGGTACATGTTCAACGATAAGTTGGTGACAGTTTGGTCTGCACCCAATTATTGTTACCGATGTGGCAACGTAGCCAGTATTCTACAATTCACTTCAGTGGACCAGAGAAGTGCGGTGTTATTCCAAGCAGTACCGGATGCTGAAAGAGTGATTCCCCCACTAACCACAACACCTTACTTCTTGTGATCTAACTCGGCGCTCCATCTGTCGCGATGCAGAGGAGCGGCGTCGGGATCTAGGCCTCACGGAGATACATGACTGCTCCTTTGTCATTGAATCGGGCTGTTATTGTGACAGGATGAAAAATTTTTTATAGTGTATCGTAAATTGAGAGATTTTTTATGAAATTAGTTTATCTGGATTTATTTTTATTGTATCTAAGATGAAAAGATCTTTTGGCACGAATTACGGTGCATTTATTTAGTGAACAAGTAAAATTGTACCCATTAAATTTGCAACCTCGGTTTAACAATTTTTATACGCCGAAAATCTGTCTATAGAATATGATGAAGGATAAAAAGGTTCTGACATTGCATCAGCCTGATCTCTTTACTTTAAAGGGTTTCCGTAAATCCCATCAAAGACATTCAATGGTCTAGATGCTTTTGCTGCCTACTGTGTACATTCTGTAAAGCATTCGCGCCTCAGAGCAGCACATTGAACATGTCGTTTGGTCAGCTAAGAGCTTTTAAATCATTTAAGAATACGAGTCATTGGTCCAGTGATACAAAGCAAACACATGAAATAGAAAATATTATTCAAACATTCCGACAGGTAGGAGGCTCTGGAAACAGTCAATGCTTCTTCGACATTACAGTTGCTGTGTATAGAATTCAGGTTTCCAGACACATAAGCTAATATCTTGTCGTTAGGGTCTTCCCAAAGATATTAATAACTTGATTATATTTCCATGAGCTCTGTACCCGCTGTTGCTTGCTATGTTCTTTTCTTCTCAATTTTTAACAGACAATTATGCAATTAGATTAGTCGAATCACAAACGGTCAGATGAAAGCTAGTGTATACCTGTCATCCAAAGACAAAAATACTGCCCTTGAAGGTGATGATGACTTGCTGCCAATGAGCACGTCTCAATTTTGTAAATAATACTATAATTATTCTTTTTTTTTCTGGTCATACAACTAATGATACTTGGAAGAAAAGACAATTTTACCTTAGGGTTAATCCACTGGAATTAGGCCAGTGGTAGAACTCGACCATTTCATTTTTAATATAAGTTTTTACTGACGGTAGTAAGATGGGGGGAAAATTAAATCATGATCGTAATTGGAGGGGGGGGGAGTAATAATTTCGATAGAGTGATCCTGTATTATACATGATGAAAACTATATTATTGCACGAAGATTAGGATAGTTTGAGTATGATTCAATATTGTCGTATGGCGTTTTTGACACGGCTAAGTGAAAGATACCAACTTCGCCGGATGAACAAATTTACGTGTACCTACAGGTCTCATATCATACCTACTTACCTATATTCATATGCCAAATTATTGTTGTATTAATTGATAGATAGATTATCATAAGTTTATTGAAGTAGGGAGCAATTTTTTAAAACTGAAACCCTTAGCGATGTGCCTCTAAATTAATAAGCATTTGTGTAATATAATAATACAATGATACATAGATAGTATTAATGCGCCAGCTACTGCTATAACAAACCTGAATTCTAACACGTTTTGTCGCTAGTTTGCAGTACTCCTATACTGAATCACAGACCTATAAATCATAGCATAAACTAGCACTGGCTGCTAAATCAATCCAGTACTATTTCAGCATCTTGTGAAATGGACAGAGTGGAGCTGCCACATGTTATCATATCATATGAATCCTCAAATGTAGAATTACAGATTCGTATTTTGTATACGATTCTCATAACAGATTCCCTGGCCTGACAAGTGACAACTATACATTGATTAATCAACATTATTTGATTAATGAGTGCCTGTAAGAATAGTAGATATGTACAATTCTTCAGATTACTTGTAGACTGACACCGAAATATGATAGTTTTCACCAGCAGCTCAGTGTAAAGTGACAAATATAGCACATTTTCAAACAACACTCATCGTTTTAAGTTCAATTTGAATGTAATAAATCCTTTCATTAAAAACCATTGACCCAAAAAACTTCACATTCCTATCAGCGCTTTTGTCTCATTTTCCATCATGACCGTTGTACGTGTTGAGCATCGCACGAACCATGTCAAAGTATATCAATTCAAATTTTGTTCAAATTCGTGTTGCTAACAAGCTCCATTTATTTCGAAGTTCTTACGCAGGCCTTTCAATTTTTCGTTACACGATTCAAATCACAGTTCCAAAGTAAAATCGTTTCACATTAAAATAAAAATTATGCGTCATATTTACAACCTCACGATTTTATTTTGATTGGCTAGAACAATCTAATTCTGCGTTTGTAAATTTGTCATTAGGCTCTGTTTCAATTTTGAGTCGAATTAGGTATAAGTTTCCTGCACAGCTGTCCTGAAATTATTTCAACTTTAAATACCATGACAAAGAGAAAAAAAACATGCTCTTGTCGAGATAGTTGTGATAACAAATTCTTGGACCACTTTGACATGTACGCAGGCAATTGAAGTCTTTTAAAGCTATACAAAAATAAGAGATTCAGCGTTTCCCTAAGAAAACAAAATAGTAATAAATCATCAAAAGAAGGATTGTTGGAAAATTATTTGAACGCGTTCTACTTTATGTTGTCATGTAATAATTGCATCTCATTATCGTAAGCAGTGCTGATCGTAAGTGTGTACCGTATGATAATTTTTTTGGAGCATTGGCAGCAGCTTCTGGTGGTTGGCAAAGGGCTACAATTTTGGGGCACAACATTTGCGCTTTAGGATGCAAATATTTGAATACCTAATTGTGACATCGTACTAATTAACATACTTTTTATTCTTGACTCAATTTCCCTCTGTCTATAAACACAAGTTTGCTCTCATAATGATAGTATACCTATATCTGTCAAAGGAATGTGAATAACAGGACCTCAGAACACATGCATACCTTGAACGTTATGAACCACCTTTGAAGAATCTCACAGTGAGACATCATTATAATAAACATGTACCTTGAAAGTATAGAATTTTGTTAAGTTAACGTCATAAACACCTATAATAAAAATTCATGAAAAATAATGTTACACGTTATTGAATTTTGACTACATATCCCGTACGTTGAATAAACTGATACTCTGTAAATAAGAAGAAAAAAACAAACAGAAATTGTAAAAATGTGGATAAAGATTGCCATTTGAGGTCCTTTGGAATTTTGGTGACCAGGCTACAGAATATAAACCACGATAAGTGATAGATAAGCGTCATGAAATATTATCCATGATTTATTAATCAGTAATCAGTTTATTTACTTGTAATAATTATTTTCGTCATATATATAATTCTATTTACTTCTTATCATTTATATAATAATATAGTATATTTATATTTAGTATGTATAATATATTATCTACATTTATAATCCCTATGAAAGGCATCTCCAAACAGACTTCAGATTTACTTCTTAAAATATCTTATTTATTCATAAAAATACAGGGGGCTCACATGCCACTAGTTGGGAGTTGTCTATTTTGCTGGGAACTAGCTTTTAGCTTCTTTAAAAATGACAATACAGTATTGTCGTAGTGTACAGTTGTGCAACTTTGAGTTGTACCTGACCATACGGAATAACGAGAAAAAAGAAGAAAAATATGAAATTTTTTACTGACAATGAGACGATAAGACGGTTTGGTTTTAGGAACTGTATACAGACTATTACCACCGTTTATCGGACGAAATACAAATTGCTGGAATAATTGTACTGTCGCTTTGATTTTAAATGACTCTTTTAAACGGCAAGGCTTTTTTGACATCGCTTAAATTACGCCAGTCACGTCAAGTTGCTTTTACTTTTAAAAACGGAAAATTTCGCATACTTGGAAAACTACGAAACGCCGTATATGGCAAGAAAAATGGAGTCATCACTATTACAAAAAAGTTTTCTTTATGATCACAATATATATATTTTTTTTTGTTCTTTTTTTACCTTTCAAAATTTTTAATCATTCAAATTTTGTCGTCAGTTAGATATTTTAACGATGGACAGTTTTCAACCTTCATCTGAATTTACCTAATTACAAACTTGATATTCTATTAAAAATGCAGCCCTTGTAATGATTATGTGCACATCGGATTCTCTAAGGTCGCAAACTCTAACTTGATAGATAGTATATCTGAAAACAATGAGCTCTGGAACTATCTTGCTCTGAAATACATAGTCCGAATTAAGCTTCATCGCCGTGTAAATTCTGAGCTGCACAATGTATCCGATGTGCGAATTATAATAATAACGCGAGAGGATGAGATGAAATTATTTTTTTAAATCTAAATTTTCATGATGATGATTTGAATATTTATCAATTACCGCGTATAATATACTTTATTGTGTTTATAAAACACATGGTTTCATCACCGTATGTGAATAAATCAGACAAATTTCTCCCATTCAAAGTGTAAAAAACAGTAACAATATCTAAAAGTGTTATGTATTTTGAGGCTGCAAGTTCTTATCATTATTATGTTTTCTTTTTTTTTATCACTTTGCCTGATTTTAATAGTACGTAATGCAAGGCAGGAGTTTAGATAAGTTTTCTACGATCTTCCATTTGCAGGAGTGGAAAATGTAAAATCATGGTCAGTCTTTTAAAGCCAAATCCTAATTATAACGACTTCCTCATCTCGACACAAAGATACTTGTGTCGTGTTTTATAGAACACGAGTTCCCAGCATTGACAACGACCTTCATAGTGCCCAATCTCGATTGAAAGAAGGAAAAAAAAAACCATCAATGGTGAACGAACTAATGAAGGTTTGCTTTTTAAACATAGGTAGAAATTGGTAACTTTGACTCATTCGTTGAAAAAGTATTGCCAATATGGCAATTATACATGTCTGTCGTTTTTGGGTCAACATTTGCTTACAAATAGCTGAACATGTCCAATTTATGATTTTGGAGTATACAGTCATACTTTAGAAAGAGTACAGATATCTTTCACAGCGTGTGCACGTTACAGTTAGTTTTTCACTCCTTTTTTGTTGCTTCTGTCTGTCATAAATTCATGAAAATAAATGTCATAGGTATGATATTATACAGATTTTCCATCATTAGTAAGTAAGTATTGTTTTTTTCGGTTAAAAATTTAGTATATCGCTCGTAACAACAGAGATTGTATATAACATAAGTGTATAGAACCAGAAGAGATTGAAACAAGTATAAAGTAGTAAGTATGAAGGAAATGTCAGCCGAATCCGTATTTGGTAGATCCTGAAAATAAATTCGGTAAAACATGCCATTAGAGAACCACTGAACAAAGTAGAAGTGATACCACCACCAGAGTGATAAAATAATTATAATTTCCATAGCATGGGCTTCATGGTTCAAGTATTAATTGTCACATTAGTAGATATCATCATGATCTCCTTCTGTTTCTTACACAATTGTTATATGGCATAACGATTTGCATAGTACGGTTACTAGTGAATTAGTGTACAAGGGCGCGATCAGAGGAGAACAAACATACTGATCTGTGGGGAATCAAACAAATTCGAATGCCAATAATCATAGCTGATCGTAGAAAATTAGTTCTAATATATGTATATAATTGTTAAAACATGTAAGTATCACTGAGATATAACAAAAAGTATATATAATACTTAAATTAATAACTCACAATTTGAATTTTACATATTTCGAATAATCATCATCATCCCATCATTACATAATTGCTAAGGACAAAGCTATCTTTCAACGAATTGAGAATACCGGTTGCTTTGAGATGATAAATTACGAGAGAGACATAATTGCCATAATAATTGTCATTCGTTGAAAGTCATTTTGAAGCTCGAAAATTATGTGTTATCACAATTAAATTCATCGTACATAACTGTCTATTACATATGTATAGGTATGCGACTTTGCATGGAGTAGCCAATAAGTAAAACACGTAATTGCAGTAAATGGAATTATGATTTTTGATAAAAGGTATTCAGAAGTACAAAAACGGACTAGTACTTTTAACATAGTTATTATTAAATTTTCGTACAATATGTACAAAGTTGAACCCATAAACGAGAGGCATTTTCACCGACTCTCACTCGCACTTAAATATTAAAGGTTGGGCACAATAATACTCTTGGTAGTATAATGCCCTAAGTCTTGCTGATCAAACGCTTGCTACCCTGTAAGAAATACCTGTACTCCCAAATATTCATACGCGATTATGTCTTTGGGTGTATTTCGTAATACGTACACTCTTTACCAGGAGAGTATGTTTTTTTTCTTTTCTGTACAGAATACACAAGATCACGTTTATAGTCTGTTCAGTTTATGTGGCAAATTATATAAGAATGACAGTCAAATATAAATTTTTATTATGTTACACCGTTCTAGAAGAACAATAAGCTTATCCCCAATTGAGCTAATCATGTACATTATCTAAAATATGTTCGTAATACCGTTTGTATAAAGATAATAACCATCAATAGTTCTATATATATGCGTAAGCAACGAACACAATTTACAGCTCTTTTTCTTTTACTCGTGTCTTCGCAACGTGACCACGAAGAATATAGGTCGATCATTATGTAAGATTACAATGAGGAAAAAGGGAGGAAGGGGCTATTACGCATGTAGCTGTCATGGAAATATTTAGAACATGTAAAAGAAATTCTTCCTTTCCATTCAAACAAAATATCAGTTTCACATTTTAACCTTATTATCCATGACACTAATTGTTAAGCTTGCATACCTTCATTCTCATAATGGTATTTGCCGTGCGAAACTAAACTTTATCAAATGTGTAAAAATGATAGAGCAAAGTACAAAAACAAAATAAAATTCTCTAATAGGCTTTATTACAGATATGCCATGTATATACATATTTATAACTGCGCAATAACGAAATTGTAACTATGAAGACAAAAAGGAAACTATTATAAGCGACCAAATGTAACGAAATTTCTAAAGATTTGCGATGATTCCAAATCAATGACTATCATCATTATTATTATGCCTGAACAATTTTTCTACTTTGATCACGTTATGATTTTCTGTAACACAAGTACAACATTTACAAAAAATAAGATGTCTTGACTATGGTAAAAAAAAATTTCTTATTTATTTTTAAACTACTTTCTTCGTCTCTATAATTAACTAAGTTTTCATAAATATTCAATCTGGATTTAAACTAAATCCCACTATGCGATTTCAATCGAATGCTACGTGTTGTTGGAGACTGAAATAAGATTTCAACACAGACTAAAACATTTCTTTTGAAAATATAGACGCTCCTACTGTGTCCCCCAAAAAAAGCTGCCTGACACGTCAAGGCAACAAATAATTACGTGCAAAAAAAATTTGTAAATGCTTTGTTTTTGCCTAAAAATTGACAGAGTAATTCCCTTGAAACAATAAAATTGTAATAATAACAGTGTTATGAAACTGGGGCTGGTAGGATGATTAGTTGGGCATGCATAAATCGATAAAACCACAAAAGTACTCGCCATGTTTTTCATCTTCGAGAAAATCTAGGGCTTGATCAATCATGCAATAAATCATCAAAGTTCGCTTGACCACCATTTGAAAACTGAAAATCAGATCCAATTGATTCCAAATGGTAAGCGTGTGATGCGATAAATTTATATTTAACGTTCTTTTGTAATTTGGTCAATTTGGGCCCGCCAACGTTACCGTAAATTTTAAGCTGCAGACCTAAAATAATAATGATGAATACGAGTGTCTGATATCAGGGAATACAGGAATCCTTACTGCATATTCGCATATTCGGAAATAATATAAATGTTTACAATATAAAGTGTCCATCGGTAGTTAAGTCTTATAGTATGGACATATAGCCTTTGAGTCAATAGACCTAAGGTTCTGCGTAATTCATGTTGATTCTTTGGACGTGTATTTTTGGCCATAAGCTAGGTCCTTTGTGATTCATCATAACCATTGGTTTATGTATGATTAACAAATTCTGTGTAGTGTAACGGTAGTGACACATTCAATTTTTAACAGCCGATTTTAAATCCCTGATCCATTAATATTGGTACAAACTATACCAAAGGCCGAAAATCCGTTTGTCAATTAATATGTTATAATATATTCGAAGCATAAGTCGTAGGATCTAAAATCCGGGCTATTTTTTCGCTGATCAAACTTATTTGAAGTAACATCACCTATCGCTGTTAGCGACATGCTTCAAATTGTCAAGTCTGCAGGTGCTAGTTGGATTTAAATTACCATGAGTAATTAGTGATTGGTAAATTTTTCGATCCTGCGTAGCAAAAATAAGTTGTTGACATACAAACAGTACATTCTGAACCATATCTTACATAGCACCACACAATCAGAGAAATAGTTCATAAATAACAGGAATGTAGATGTGTGTACCGAGAATATTCGGTAAGCCCGCAGGATGCGAAGCGTGCGTTACCAAGAACACGTTGATTTCTTAAACACGACTCTCGTTCAACGACGAACTGACAATTGTCAACCTAGAGGGGTGGAAACCAAAGAAGTGGAAGCAATTTCATGTTTATTTACTTCTCATTTGGACGAGCTTGACTTATATGTACGTTTTACGAATACGATGTGAGAAAATATTGGCGGAACATTTGAATGGCCAACTTCACCGAATATTCTTGAAACACACATGTTTGCTAGAATAAGCAAAATTGTCTATGAATGTGATTGTTGATATGAATTAGGCACAATATAACTCACGCTTATGACCACAAATACATCAGTGATTTATATTTATGATAATTTCTATGGAGGCAAGATCGAATAATTAAGGTTGTTTTAAAACAACGTGCACAAAGTATGTATGATAGTTATTTTTGTAACATGAACAATATTAACTAGTATCGGCCATTGGTACTCTTGGTTTAACATCCTGTACCTTAAATAGTTGAGCCAATTGGTTTGCCGTATATTTCTCTTGAAAACAAGAATCAAGAAAGAACCGAAAGTACGAATTTATGGTTTTGTAGAATCATAATGTAAAAAAAGTTAACATAATTAATTTTATGTTTCATTTAATAAAAAGATGACAGATGATCTTAGAATTACGCACCAAATTGAATTACTCATCGATGAGTGATTTACATTTTTTTAAATTATCACGCACCCTGACATTCAAGTTATATTCGAATAAATCCCAATATTCCAGCACATGAAATTTGTCTTACAATGAATTTCAAGAGAAACATAAAGCATATTAGCGTTTCACAATGTGATATACACGTGTAAGTTTCATGTATACGTCGTCGGAATTCAGATGCGTTCAACTTTTAGTAATACTATATGACATTCATTGTGGTAACTTCAGCAAGTAATAACATAAATATAATGATTCTTTGATGATGTCCATCAATTATGTCGTCGGTAACTAAATTTGTTTGTTATGTTAGGTTCACTCAAGAAATTCAATAACCTCAATAGGTCTCTCTCAACGGATGTATGTAACATTGTACAACGAAATTGTGAACCATGACATTCAAGTCAACCAGTTTTAATCTGTTATTACCGATTACTCGTGGTTATTGCTTTACTTCTGAATGGGAAATTAAACACAAATAATTACAACACATGCGTATATGTATATTTCATAAATTTACTGCGCGAACATGTGTATCAGAGTCTATTATAGGAATATTGATCCATATCACATGCATTTTGATATTGTGAGAATATGAGTAATTTTTAGGCAGACAGTTTGCCGCTATTAAAATACGAAAGTCACAAATCAGGATTTAGATGGCATCAATTTCACTCTATTTACAATTCAAAGAACCGTTGCAATATGGAGTCCATTTTTTGGTAAAATTAATATTGTTCGCATAATAATTCATTTTAATATCGATTAATAACATGTGGCGTAAAATGAATGGACATCATAGGTTTGTGACACTGTCACTTTTAATCAACTTATCAAGTGAACCTAACATTGGAACATACAGCTGTAGTAGTAGGAGTGCAATATGCATAACAGTATGCAAATGGTAAAATGGTAACGGTAAACAGTTCATGGCCACAGGGTTGAATTCCAGTGAAGACGGTACTAGGGATGGGGTGGATAAATACTTCTGAAATTACGAAATGTAAGAGGAGTGAAACAACGGCTTTGTTGCGCCAATGGCAGTAACTCAGTAGGTGCTGAATAAAAAAGAATGCTTTATATACTATAATAATTACGATGATTTTTTAGATCATGAGTTGATAAAGGTAGAAAATAGTCGAGTTGATCCATAGAAATGTAGTATATCACGTCAGATGTTGACATTGAGGTTGAGATGTGGATGTAACGTGACCAATGGTGAGCATACAAGAGTCTTGTTAATCGGATTATGCAATGTGAACACACATGACGTAGTTGCGCAGCTGCGTACAGAAATATAGTCTTCTAGTTTTGGTAAAAAAGTTCAGTTCCTTTGTTTTAGTTTTAGTTTTGTACAACGCAACGAACACACACATTTATATTATATAGTTATTATACATTCACAAACAAAGCTTTCATTTTTTCAAGTCTATTTGTTTGTTTAGGTATTTATTTATTTACTATCTTTGAATTGCTGAGTTCAATAGGAAAGGAACGTAGAACATTTTGCTCTCGAGTAGTAGAGCTGCCGCTGACTGTACCTGCAATTACCAAGTTATAACTTAGAAGTTGAATAGTATGTGGAAGATTAAACCGTACAATTTGATCGTACGTACATAGATCTTCATTATGACAGTGGCAATGTGCCTCAAAACTTATTACCCAAGTAAAAACGTATTGAAAAATTCTAACTAGCTGAGAACCGGAGACAAAACAAAAACTTACTGTAACGAATTAACTTTATGCACTTTACGAGAAATGAATCAAGATATTTGAATATTATTTCAAGAGTAGTGTAAATTGTTTTATTATACTTATACTTACTTCAGGCAATCTGACAAGGAGATCATGAAAGCGGCCTGGTTGCTGAGGTGCACTGTGTTCCACAAAACTGCGTAGACAGCTCATATACCGCTCTTGGATTTGTTCCAATTCCAATGTACCCTCTCGTGCTAAAAGGCCCAATAAAAAAAAGTATTCAGAACGCAATTTCAGGAAATCAGCTTTGAATAGTTTGTCATACGAAACTTCAGCTATGGCGCGTATCATCGATTCTGTTCTAATATCGGAACGAAATTCTTTGACCCAACGAGATAATTATTGAATTACATCGATAATAGCTCAAAAAAACGAGAATTAAAAGACTTACATTTCGCATCTCCATTTGTAGCGATTTTCACAAAAAAAAGTTGAACGGTTAGACAAAATTTTAAACAGATATGAATAGGAGAAAACTTGATGGTGAAGGTAAAATGGGTTACACTAAGCGCGAAAATCTTAAAAATCATATTTGAAATTACCTTGAGATAACATGGTGATTACTTTTAGACATACATATTCTTCCATCCGTAATTTCACCTGTCGGAACATGAGTGTCACGTATGTAATTTTTTCCACCATCAGTCCTACGTCTTGCCGCAATTGGTCCATGGTTATTGGCCTTCCCATCATACTTGTGAGGCACGTTTGCAGAGTACACAAGTTATTTGAAACCTGTGTTGTAATTACATGAGAAGCAATTAATAAATTTACGGAGGAGTCGATTTGCTGCTGAAAATTTAAAATGTTTTATCTCAAATTCGTCGAATTAACTTGAAAAAAACTAGGTTTAACCAATTTGTCAGCATCTGTTAAGCATATTTTTTCGAAATTCAACTCATACATATTACGTGTGGAAATGATATCTCAAAGGTATCATTATGTCCAACCCTAATATTTTCGATTTTCGCCATTCAATTCTGTAAAGACCTAACGAATACGTAGTCATATTGACAATTCAGTGAAATTAAAGAAAATTACCTCTTGCGTAAAATCTGCACCCGTGCCATCGCTACCAACGCCGGTCCACTTCTGTTGCCCGTGAATCGCTTGATAAGCGGAGGTCGTGAGCACCAGCAATTCGTGCCACTTGTGCGTGAGCAGCCTTGTATGCACTTCAACAGGCAGCTCAAGGTAAAACGGTAACCTCTTGGTCCACTGCACCAATTTGTACACTATACTGTCTCCTATCTGACACAACTTTTCACTTAAGTCGGACTTATGGTCCAGCAGGTCATCCAAGTTCTGAAATGTAAATAACACGACATCGTCATGTTCATCATTCTGACCTCTATCATGAAAAGACAAAGGAGGAATCTGTCAAAAATTTGAACCTACCCTTAATGTGGCAATATCTCGGAACTCGTCACAGTCTATAAGGGTTTGAATCATGGCAAGCGTAGCATCCAGGGGAAAAGCCCTATCCCTTGAACTGCTAACT
Organism: Athalia cordata; assembly: GCA_963932425.1. Classification (NCBI taxonomy): domain Eukaryota; kingdom Metazoa; phylum Arthropoda; class Insecta; order Hymenoptera; family Athaliidae; genus Athalia; species Athalia cordata. The sequence goes on along the minus strand of OZ010625.1, from coordinate 38,399,880 downwards.
GCGTTGTCTAGCCTCTGCCGTAAATGTACAACCTGAAAGCATATCAGAATTCGAGTATCTATATTCTGTCAGTCATTACATAAGTGTGTGCCTATCCCATCGTGTTATCTGTCCTCCACGATGAATAATTTGCGGTTTTTGTTCCAAAGTTTAAATAATGGCCCCAATTATGATGTTCTTAATTTTGTATGATCTGGACATCAGATAACACATTACTCACAAACTTATTTCGAACATACGTAATTCAAGTTCAAGGACAATCCTGCCTAGATATTTTTAGGAAGATATGGATTATTTTGGGTGACGATCAGTTGATATATAAACAAGGTTACTCTCTCATTACGCTCACGACTATTGTAGAAATGAAACAACTTGCAAGTGGTGTACAATATATGCAATAATGGCAGGACTTACGAATTAATCCGATAATATGGAGTAAAGCTATTATAAGGAGTTGTTCAGCGACCTAGTCAGTTCTTTCACCCTCATTCGCCTCGCCATTCCTCACGCACCGAGGGTTGGTGTGGGATCAATTTTAACATCAATTGCTCTCAGTACGCGCAATCAATTTATACAATCTACAATTATCGCAATTATCGTGAATAGGGTACATTTCTAATCATTGCGTTGCTATACCATTGCACTTTAGTTTGCATGAACCCATGCTCGAACGATCTACCCGCAAGGCACTGCGGTTGTGAAACTTATAGGTAGTTGTTAGCCATTACAAGTGTTTAGGCCGCAATAACGTAATATGGAAGCGTATACACAGCCGAATTTCGTGTTAGATCGTATAAAATATGAGCGAGTATTTCATTTTGTTTTTTTCTAATTTCTTCTAACTTTGTGCGATATAGAATAAATCTTACAATCTAATGTCTGATTAGTTGAGTGAACGTTACGACGACCAACAAGTTGTCGAGGCTCACGTAAGAAGCTACTTTGATAGGGAAAGCTGACTGCCGTGTCGAGTCGACGGGATACTAAAATCGTAAGTGCGGATCGGCCATGAGAGGCCAATAAGTCATAAGTTAGCGGAGAAGGATGAGGTCAGTGTCCCCGTGTGCACACTTTCACAAAGTTACGAAAGCAACGGACAACTGCCTGTCCTTGGCTCCAGCTGTCGCTGTTTTGCTATTGTCCATTAGGCGTATTTTATCTTAAAGTTGTGACCAGATGTTGATGTTTACCTTTTACTATGTTGGACAGTTGGTGTGTTGGTATTTAAAATCAAAGATACTCAGAAAATTGCCTGGAGGGATTTGCAACTTATCGTTAGATTTCCTTTCAGCGCGCTAATCTACAACGTTTGAGCACCACCGATATTCGATAAGTCAAGAACCATATCAGAACGTGCGATGAGGCTAAAAATGATAGCCCTCAAGTTTCATGAGACAAGCTAAATTGAAGGGGATCGATAATCGGATAACATGTATGTTAATATTCGTGGTCACTTTCCTTGGTACATTGGAGAGTTGGAGAGAGGCTTGGTCAGAGGTCTCCCAAGAGTACCAATTTCACTTTTGGCAATGGCCTTTATGCAAGTATATCGTTATATACCTATACACCTTCACTTCACAGTGGCATACATGGTAATGTATACAGAAAAAGACGCAGAACTATCGTTTCAGTTATAATCGGCGATATTATCGTAGTCATTTGAAATACCAAATTTTAATAAACCCGAAAACGTATTTCGACAATAAAAATTGAACAATCGTTCTCAATTTCTTACAAAAGGGACACTTGGGAATCGAATAGATGTAAATTTCCACATGATGTTATACTTGACACCTCGAGTGAACATTTAAAACCCTTTACACACTTTGACGTTATCCATATAAATTCTATTGTGAATATCGACGAGGCATAATATACATACCTATATACCAACTGATACAAATGCAGAGTAGCGTTCGCGTACAGTGTCTATCGCTTTCGTAATGTGAGAAACCTTGAAGCTTACGCAACGCATCGTAAGAAAGTGAAATTGCGCCGAGAGTTCATTCATTCCAATCCAGTGAAACGAGGATAGACTCTACCCAAACTCGATATTTATAACTCAAAACGGGTATACACGTAGATCCCGTAAAAAAAAAAAAAAAATCAAGACGACAGAACTTTTAATGGAAGACCAACAACATTTAATCATAAGTAGGTGCAGCCGATTAACCCATTATTCCTCACTAACATGATGCAAAATTCAATGTAACGGTTTCGCGATTTTCAACCAATGTAATACGATAAATTTTGGCTGGTTCCTACCTCGGAAGGATTGGTGAGAGCAGTCTTGAGGATGGTACCATTGACGAGGTGCCCGGCGTGCCCCTGATGGCCTTGATGGCCCTGATGCCCAGAGGCGGGCTGTTGAGAGCTATTCATTGATTCTGGACCGGATGAGGCTTTGTGATGCTGTAGGAGGGCCCCCGCAAACTGCGCGTGTTGTTGATTATGGTGTGCGGCAGCCGCGGCAGCCATGTGTTTCTCCAGCATCGTAGGTACCATTGTACCCTTCGTTGCACCAAGAGATCCGGAACCATTGACACCTGCGCCCGTCCCACCTATACCAACGCCAGAGTTCATCCCCTTGTTGGTCTTCTTGTGTTTCTTATACTTGACCTGCGTGGGAATTCGAAGAGTTCGATGTAATGTGATATAAAAACTATCCGATGAATGGCTGACATTAAATCAACGTTGCACTTTCTCTTTTCAGTCTGTACTTCACGGAAATGCCCCATGTTCTTGTATAAGTGATAAGATAGTTTTTGTTGCTTATATACTTTCTTTATTTATTTTTTCTGTATAACTATGACTTACCTTGTAGAGGTTGTAGACAGCTCCGGAATTGCGACCACCTGGCATTCTGTCTTCTCGAACTGCTTGCAAAACCATGCCCTGTTCGATGCATTTTTTGAAACGACAATATTGACACCGATTTCGCTGGGCTTTCGTTATTTCGCAAATTCCCTCCGCTACGCAGGTGTATACTCTCCGGTTTTGCACGGTTCTCTTGAAGAAACCCTTGCATCTGTAATCATAAATTTGCCCAATAAAGTTTCCATTTTTCAAAAACATTTTCTGCCTTATCCTACGATTTAAACAGCACAGATATACTCCAGCTATCGCAAATTATAATTACTGCAGTCATAAAACGTATCATGGAAGAGAATTTTTACCCTTCACAGGTGATGATGCCGTAATGCAGGCCTGTCGCTTTATCCTCGCATATCATACAGATCATCGGTTGTTCCTCCTCTTCATGTTCCTGGGGTTGAAGAGGTGGCGCCGATGGTGGTTGCGACGGAGCTTCCGTCGTTAGCATGTTACCGTTTCTCGACCAAGGTTGGCTAGAACTGGCGGTAAGGTTTAGTGCTTGTATCTGCTGCGCTGCAGGAAGTTGAGAGAGATCGCCAGCCCATAGACGCTCCATATTCAGTGGAGGCCCAAAGGATTGCGAAGTCCCAGGTGGTTTTCCTCTCGGTTCCGCCCTGAGGTTCAGGAGAACTTGAGCGGCGGATTCTTCGGAGGTTGAACTTGAGGCTGTTGTCGCTGTCCAAGAGGCGGTAGGAGGTGGCGCAGGTTCCAACGGTGGTACGGACCATATCATGGTTCGAACGCCTCCCACTTCACCCATCATAACCGTCGGCGCTGGTCGCGACGTCGCCGGTACTATTCTTTGGGCAGGTGGTTTCATTCCTTCATCTACGGAGACGAATATAAACCTTTTTTTTTAGAATAGCACCGATGAAACAACTTTCTTAAACTTTTTCAACTTCCAAGGGCCCTTGCTAATTAGTAGGTAGAGTCGAAAAAGAATTCTTAACTTAGGGGTGGAATTTGTAGCTTATAAAATTGGATGTGGCCAACTGAATTCGAAAATTAATTCTGAATTCAAATTTTAAAAACATCTGAGAATTTCCTAATATGATCGTTTTCGAAATTTATTTTTTATTGTTATTGTAATTTCAAAAAAATAAAATTTAAATCACATGCTTCTTTTTATGTATTAGACTAAAAGTTGAGTTGAAAACGATCATATTCGGTAATTCTAAGATGTTTTTAAAGATTATAATATAAATGTTTTTTTCGTACAAAATTTTGTTTTTTTATAAGCTACACATTCTACCCCCAAGCTGAAATAAAAAGAAAACTGACCCACCCTACTAATTAGTAACGTCTATAATCAGCTAATTGATTGTATAAAAATGAAGTTGATATTGCGGATGGTGGATTTGAAATTTTATGATTCTAATAATTTCGTAGTTGAACAACGACAGTCACACTCGACGTAATACGTTAATGTTTGGTGAAACAACGTTAGAATTTTGATATTGTTTAGCGCTTAATTACTCCGTTTCACAATCTTTTCTAGGTCGAGATCATGACGGTGTCACTGCACCGTATTTTTTTGTACTAGTCAATGAACTAATTTTCGAAACAATATTTGCTTGTCGCTCGAGAAAATTGCGTGTACATTACACACCTCGTGATAGATGTGCGGGTCTGTGTAAAGAACATTATCTTGGATAAACAACTAAAATATTAAAATGCACGTCGTATTATTTCATGCACGCTTTTCATAATTCTTTTGAGTTGTAACGTATGTATTAGTTTATAAATGTACTTACTCGATGCACCAGTAGCGCTGGTGAGATTTTGTCCGAAGTTAACAGCACTGCTGATGACTCCGTTTAACAGTCTTTGAGTGGTGAAACTTTGAACTCCAGGATTTTGGGTCCAAAATTGATGATGCGCGAGAAGATGCGGAGGAACAGTTGGTGCTCTTTGCCGGGGTCCAGGTTGTTGATTAAAACCCGAACCACAACTACCACCGCCGCCGCCACCGATGCCGCCATTTCCTGTTCCAGGACTCGGACTTTGGTTCCGATTCGGACTCGGTGAAGGGCTTCGATGACTGCTAAGGCGGCTTGAGCCATCCGTACGACCTCCGCCATCAAATACCGAGTTGTCAGACTCTTCCTTGGGTTGGACCAGGTAGTGATTACTCGTACCTCGATCGGGGGTTTCACCTCTATGGATTTCCCTTGGCGTAGGACTGGTGAACACAGTGGTATGACTTTGGAGCGGCGATACGGGTGACGCGCTAGCTGCCGGGGTACAAAATCGTTCTTCAGCGCCTCTGGAGCTCGCAGCTTCGGGGAATACGGAGTCCGGTGACGCACGATCGGACGTTGCCTCTCTCGTATCTCGGTCACGTAGCTCCCGAATATCCCGGGGTGTTCCAGGACTCGGGCTACTACGAAGGGATTCCGTCTTCACTTTGACCACAGGACAGCCCGGCGAGCTTGGCATGTTGTCTGGCGACGAAGTCGACGTGTCAGCTGCGCTTTCCCCTGAAAAAAAGAGATCAGATATAATCAAAATTTGAATTAGCATCATCCCTCCATCAGAAATTATTCAACCAAAGAAATCAATAAACACCAGTTTTAAGATATTTCAAATCACTGAGAACTATGGCGTCATATTGAAACGTAGCGATATAGCTATGATGTAGCTACCTCGACTAAAGGATGTCGGACTACATCCGTAGCATAGGTCATGGCAGGAATGTGGTTGACAAGGTCGTTTTTAATTAATTGTCTCTAAGACCTGCCGTAGACTGTATTAGTTTCTAACAATGAAAAGATCGTGACATAAATATAAGTTTTATCCATCGCCATTGGTAAACGGTTTCACTATACAGTATCTGGTGGTTATATCTAGTACAGCTATACATAAAACTGATTAGTGTTTATCCAACAATTGTTCCTGACCTAGACGTAGAAATAGTGAGGTGAGGATATTAAGGAAATAGTTGTAGATACGCGGATCGGTTGCTTTGGCAAACTGATATCGTATCAACATGGCACGCGACACTTTATTATCGCGCACATGTAGTAATTAGGTATATTTGAATCGCAAACTTTCACATATCATGATAAACCCGGATTTTGCACAATCTACGGTGTAACCCGGGCCTACAACAAATCCCCGATTCTTTGTGAAACTATTTCGTCAAACTCCCGTTATAAGCCCGCGTACCCGCATACCGTATCATTCGACACGTGGTGGCCATCATTTATTTGTATATTTGAACCATTCCTTTTGTTGCGGTTTAGGTACAGTTATAGAGTTCATGGCCAGCCATGAGATTGGATTCAGCGGTACACTTCCTGTAACTCTTTGTTCGTTCAGATAGTAAAAATTTACAGTTTTTCGTCAGTTCGGTAATATCTCATTTTATTTTTTATTTCTAAAGCAGATCGGTAGATGAGTCAAGAGACTTTACAAGTGTCTTCGACGGTCAGGATTTTTAAGATCAAATCTTTAGAGCTTCTTACAAAGAAAGCCCGCTATATTATATCGGTACTCGTTGATAAAATAAATAAGCTATGGAATGATAAGTGAGGTGAATTCCGGCTAGGCAAGACCGGAAGGAGCGGACCAGTTAGATGGTTATTGAAGTCCCGTGCGTTTTATAACAAATAGTTAAACGAGACCCAAGTTTTCGCTTGTTGTTCCAAATCGAACATATCCTGATTCTCTGTTTTCCAAAATTCAATAAATCCGCGCCTGACTTTCTTCTTCGTTTCTTTTTTCTAAAAAGAATTGAGAGGTATATTTTTATTTTCCGTCACCCTCTAACTTACCTACTATGATAAACGACATCATGGTTCTGGATTATAACGTGCACGGGGGGTCTTAATTATTCATCATTCTAGTTACCATGAAATGGGGAAACGCGTAACAGGGGCAGATTTGGTCGAGGCTCAGCTGTCTGACCCAACCGCGTTCAACAATAAGCTCCTAAATTATCTCCCGTAGTGGAACCTAGAGCAGAAGCGTTCATGGTAACAGGGGTAAAAGCCGTGGGATCAGACTTACCACAACACCTTAGAGCAAAGGAGTATTCGGCACTGTACATGTGACGTTGTAACAATCTGCTAAGTCACGGGCGTATTCATGCAAGTGTCGATTATCTGTACAGTACATTATTTGTCAGTTAAATTTATTTGAGATTGAAACCCTGATTTTTGAACGGTAAAATGAGGTTAAATTAGATTTCAGTAATGCGACGGTGGTCCAAGAGAGCTTTTATTAGACGTTTGCATCGCGATGATTTCTAAAATATTTTCCTGACAAGTTTAACGAGGTAAAATGTCAGAGTTTCATCCGGGTTAATTTTGAGGGTATGCTATTTATAATGAACATGAATTTTGATACTAGGAATTCTAATTGCTGTATTTGACGTTCAACGCGAATATCCGATGAAATTGACACGTGACTGACATTACTCACGTATACGTACGCTTGGCAAAATTATTCATATTATTATTCGTACGTATCTATTCACATTTTTTACAAAATTTGAAATTACATGATCGCATTTGTAACTATAAGTGTTTTTGTTATCGTAAATTTAAACGTCAATATAATAGATGGCTTTTAAATCGGAGTATTTTCCTTTACGTTCCTTGAAGCAAAAATTAAATTTGAATCGAAAACTAATCAAATAGATAGCAAGCATTAGATGATCGAAATTTAATCGGGTCTCTAGTGTTTATTGGTCAACATTCAATGATAATATACTATTCATAAAATTATAGGTGTAAAAGAAGCCAATTTTCTTTTCTTTTTTTTTTCCAAGGGAGAAAGTCAGATGTCTTTCTCTCGAATCTTTGTATATAGAAAGGAAATTTTTCGAAAGCAATTTATTGGACAATGATTGTTTTTCTCTTTCAAATGGCAAACGGCAAATGCCAAAGGTCAATCTCTTTGGCCATTTTACATACGTCGGTATTTGATGACTTCACGTAACGGCCAACCATCCGGCTAATTTTGGAGGATATGTCGCTGACTTTTCAAATCTCCGGGAATCTTATTGATGAATTTAAGGTGATTAAATTCTTGCAAAAATTGCTTCATTGTCTATAATGTGAAGTCATTGCAGTATGATTCAAGTAGCAGAATTGTAAAGTGTGAAAAACTGACACAATTAGGCAGGAAGTGTTGCATTAACATAGTGCACTATGCCTCTACTAAAGTAGTTGACCCACAGCTAGCGGTTCATCTGAGTCGTTTGATACATCAGAGACGAACGATGAACTGGAAAACGTGTAACTATATCCAATAAGACTGCAGTTTGTCTACATTTCATGTAGACACTTTTTCATCGGTGTCATCGACAAATAAGTGCAGAGAATTGCATGGATTGGAAGTATATAATATTGATAAAAAAAAGTCTTACCATCACTACTACATCTAGAATCGACCTTTCTCCTTTTCAACTTGAGATCTTGAAACAAGCTCATGTTGTCTAGCTCACACGGGCTGCTCGTAAGGGTCATAATTCCTGTAATCAGAAAATAATAACCCAGGTGAGTAATGTCATCATAGAAAAAGAATATAGATTAGAAAATACAATGGAAATTTTATTGAAAATTTCACGAGGGGCTTTTCTTCATCGGTCAATGTACAAAGTTGAACCTTCCGCAGGGGGTATAAATAGCGTAACTCGAGCAACGACCGCCGGCCACCTAATCGATAGCAAATGAGAACCCCTACGTATATCCAGCTATATTCAGCGCTTGTCAACCCCTTCACCCTCCAACCGCAAAGCTCTTTTTTCTTTTTCTATTGCTATCCGATGTTAGCGGTCATAACGAAAGTTCAACGCTGGATTTACTAGTGAGGATGGTCGTGGTCAAGAGAAGCGTTTCGCATATATTCAATTCGATTTGAGGAATCGGTTATATTTAAATCGCCATGGTTAGTATTCTCAGTATAGGGGCTTAATATGGATGTATATATTTTGTCGCCGGTGATAATGATCCAGTGTTTTTCTGGGGTAACGAGAAGATTTGAAGCGTAGAATCTGTCGACAACGAGGGCTTCTTTCATGTCAGCAACTACATACAACAGCGGCGTTACTTCTATAATGAATCGCACCAACAGCTGGCAGGAGATGTGTTTTCTGTGTCGATGACTTTAACCCCATGTAGGGGTCGCGGGTCGCCTTACGGTGAAATTGCAGTCTCAGCAGCTGGCCGCAGTTTGCCCCAGTAACGATCAATCGATCGAGCCACTTGGTTCACTTCTAAGGTGAACCGCGTGTGTTCAAAAGCGTGGCTATGTGAAAATTTGAGAAAGGGTTCTTTTTCTCTTTGCTCCAATCTGAGAGCATGTTCTTTCCGGAATGGAAATAAATCTCAGGTGGTGGATTTTGAGATAATTTGAAAATGAGAGCTCGAGGATCTTAACTCGCTGATTGTAGGCTATGATTGACATCCAACTGCATCATGCGCGACATTCGGAAGATGAGTTGGATAAAAATTGGATATGAGTCGCACATGGTAATCGACGTCGGCTAGGGTTTAATGCGTCATTGTAATATTCTTGCGAAATAACGTAAATATATGAATAGATACGGTACGTATATGTATTTCCCTTGGTTAGACGGAATGCACGTAAGTGTGATTCTAGGCTCTGTTTAGAGGAGAGTTGGCGAACGGTGGTAGGCAGGCGAGTGTGGGTGAAGCGAAAGAGCGAGCAATAGCTCGGCGGCTTATACGCCGTCGTCAGAGGCAGCGGCACACGGAGAAGGCGCGCGCGCTGCTGCAACGGGGTCCTTGCTCCCCGTGCCGTATGTGGGTCACCAGGCGCACACACGGCAGTGTTGTTGCGTAAGCTCTGCATGCACGGGCCATTGCATGTCGTAGTGAACCACCCAACCTAACCCAACGAGAGTTGACGTAACCCAACCTGCCCCCTGTCTAACTGGTATACCGCTCTCGGTCTCTACTGGTCGCCACAACTGCAACGGTGGTGGTTAAGACGGTAGAGAGAACCTCAGCCCCGAGGCGTCGCGACGCTTAAATATTTCTTTCATTTTCTAAATTCCATTTTACTGGCCTCGCGCTCCAAGGCTGTTCAATGGATACCCTTCGCAGGACTCGTTATGTAGGATAACCAACAACACTGACGTCACTTTTTGACTCACTCAAACTTCCACGGTACATATACTCCGACTAAAGGATCATTCCTTTGCGTATCTTTTATTTTACCGGTTACTCAGTTTCTGATAGCAAAGATAATTGTCTTCTCTAAATAATAAAGCTAACGGTAAGGTTCACCTTTTGTTTTTACCAGGTACCCCAGGAAAACTTTGATTAGTATTTATAATGGAAGATCCAAGTCGTAGGTACTTTCTTGGAATTATTGCGCTCGATATCACCATATATAATATATACCCTACCGGTCGTGCGGGGAATAAACCGTCAATCGCGAGTTTAATAAAAGCCTCGAGATTTAACGGTCGTGAGCAACAGATAGTGAAAGTTTGTCTCCCACGCTGGACATCCTAACCGTCTTGCTCCCCCACCCGATATAGAGGTATAGATTATAAAGTTACAGACAGAGTAGGTACTTCCAACCTACAGTCTATTATTTCTAATATTTCACGACAATGGATCGTCGTGATGTTGTATTTTTTTTTTTTTTTTCTTTCACATCGCATAATAATCACGACAATTTTTGTCCAATCATCATATGACAAACTATCACTTGCGACATAAAAGGAAAACTTCGCTGCTGTTTAATTTGTAGCAAGGCGATATGCTATAAACACGGAAGAAGACACGTCCGATAAAAATCGTTAATGTATGAAATCAGTTAGTCATTTGTTTCTATTGTAGACGGTGGTATTTTCTTTGTCGGCAAATAAAACTATGTGGATTGAAATGTGCCGAGGCGTGTTGTAATTATATCAGCCGAGGACATCGCGGATGACTTCTTTGAGGATAGCTTATAATTTTGAGGTCGGTGCAAGGATCTATCTACCTGATTATTCTCTCCGAGTCATAGTCAGTGTAAAAAATGCTATGCAGGAGAAACGTCCACGTCTCATCGTTTGCTCTGTTATTAAGGCAAATTTTATTTTTATACTCGAATTTTTATTCATCCTCTGTTTTCCCCCCATTACGATTATTAACAACGAGAAAATTAGCCGGCCGAGGTTACGCTAGGTTGAATAAGGTGAGGTGAGAGGATAAGACGAAGAGCTGAAGTTAGGCCAGTGGTATAATAGAAACTTTCACTGCTGAGGTTCAACGTACGGCGGACTCTCACCGAGTATCATTCTCACTCTCGAATCGCGCGTACCTCTATACATATAATATACCTATATATATTTGTCCGCTATTTTCTTAAGATGGTTCCTTGAAAGTTCGTAGGTAGGTAGGCAAGTGTACCGATCATATGAACATATAAATGAGTATAAGTATGTATAAACTACACGGCTACAACAAGGTAAATGTTACGTTAGGACGCACGTGCGTGACACGAGAATAGGACAATTTTAAAACATCAGCTCTCACGCGTCGTAGGCGAGCTGCTGCAGGCTGTAAGGTATCGGACCTGCAAGTGAGAGAATTGAAAACGCTGTTCAAGAGAAATGTTAGAACAGGAAATCGGACCCTACCTCTTTCAGATGAACCACGCGCCGTAATAATGATATACCGTGGAAATAATTAATCTTCCAACTAGAAAGCGAAAGTTACGTATACATGTATATACTACACATATATGTATATTACGTATACCCTATACAGCGTAAAAATGATAATCAATTTTTTTAAATTCGGTCACTCATTTGACTTTGCTATATTCACGGTCAGGGTTTGTCTTTTTCATGGGTTGATTTCTCGGCCAATATGGTTGGGGGAGGGCGCAATCGATCGTATCTCCATAAAATCGTACCGAGTAAGAAATATTTATACGTTCAAATATCAAGGCCGCTATTTGTTACACGTCCTATAGGTACATTATATACAAAACCAATTTCGAAACAGTTGTATAGCACACATCAGCAGTTCACGTAGATTTCTCAATTCGCTTTAAAAAATATGTATATATATATACATATATATATATTATCCATCTATATGTAGGTATTTGAGTGCATTGTGATACATACATAGGTATATAGGTAATAATACGGCGACTCCTTATGTACTCCAACCTGCGTATAGAGACACGACGACTATAACCCGATGATTTTGCATATCGTCGTTATATCGTCGTTAACTTAGTTCGATGCATTTATTTGCATAAATCTGAGGTTACGTAACCTCGGCTGGAAGTCAGTAGTTGGTCTCGGGGTAGTAGAAATGAATAAATTATAGAAAATTAATAAATACATCAAGTTAGAGAAAGGAGCTGGTCGATTCAATTTCTCGCAACCTACGCAAAAATCAACAATGCAGACTCGTCCGAAACAAAAAAAAAAAAAGAACGGAAGAAAATTTTTAAATAATAATTGTCATATCTCGATCCACCAAACAGTGATCGGATGAATTTTCGGCGTCTTCGTCCAGATATTTGCCATCCAGTTTTCCTACGTCGATGTGTATAACGTTGTAAGGAAGTGTGAGTAATGTACATGGGTATTCGCGTACATCTGAATATACATGTCTAAATATCTAAATATGTACATTAGAATGATGCAGAAAATATATACGCGCTGTATAGTCACCAGCTATATCTATACCGGTAATTCGCAATTGTAATTTGTACTTAGCGAAGCGTGCAGTACAGTGTTGAAATCGTGTCATGGTGTTAATGACCTGGGTCTCCCCTCAAAACTTTAGGAGTGGTGAACATTTTATGGCTGAAAAGACCCTATGTGGCGCAGGTCTCTACTTTTTGTTCGTATTTAGCATTTTTTCTTCCTTCTTTTTATTCCTATATATGATATACCTAATTGGTGTGATTGAGTCGTGATTCGAATTCAGTGAAAATTTGATCAATGGAAAATAGTTTCGTACCTAAATGACGACCTCGGAGGACACTCATATTTGCACACATGTTATATACTACTGCACTTTTATCCGAATAATCTCATTGTTTCTGCAATAATTTATACTGTTATTTATTTGTTTATTGATAGTTCGTCTTATTTATTTATTTTTTTGAATTATGAATCGTATTCTTTTTAATCACTGCTATTTCACCGCCGAAAGGATCCGTCCGATCCATTTTTCACTCCGCGGTATGAAAATTATCGTTGGAATTATAATTAGGGCAATCGTCTGTTACCCATTTTGAAACAGTTGAAAAATGCTCGTTCGATATTCATTAAAGTTTTCCAAAAATATTTAAATACTCCAATAAAATTGGTCCACAATATGGCGTTGACTTTGTCACTTCTTTTCATTTTTGTTACTTCGCACTGTATATAGTCTCCGATTCGGAACGACCACCGAAAATCGGTGAGAGAGAAAAGAAATAAAAGTATAGAAACAAGAAGGTGAAAATAATATCACGCGGTACTGAATTAATGATTTACGTCGAAAAAGAAAATCAATCTTCTTCTCCTGGTGTGCAACACCGGGGTGGAAAAAAAATAAGTTTATGGAAATAATAAAATAAAACAAAAGAAAATAAAAGAAAAGAACTCGCGAAAGTGTCGGACGATCGGCGAACAGCGCCTCTCTGTAACGGAGTTCCACTCTCGATCAAGACCCGCACAAAACTCGAGAAATACTTATAGCAAGAACAACTAGCAAAGTGATCGGCGTACGGTGGTACGCGACTACGGCCGCGGCGTCAGCTGTTGGCCGAGAAATCGTAGGGGCGCTGCACAGTACGGCGACGTGCGAGAGTCTGTACATGTACTTTTATAATCTTTGAATAAAAAAAAAAGAGAAAACTTGACGGGGAAAAAAAAATTCAAGATTGAATAAAAACAATCCCCTTGGCGTTTCCGCGATGCGATTGCGTTGACGCGAGGTGAACGCGCGCGAGAATTTGCTCTACGTTCGAACCCTGGAGGGCGCCAGCCTGAGACTCGAGCCGTTGAGTTTTCGGCATTCAGGCGGGCCACGAGGTGGGAAATGAGAGGTGGAAGTGCTGACCTCGATACCGTCGTTGGTCCTCCAATCCCGAGCTCAATGCCAAAAAGCTTCTGTCGCTTTCACTGGCAAACCGCATACGGCACTCACCATGCGTTTATCGACACCACCTCATCATCGGTCACGAAGACGCATCTCGAGGATCCCTTGCGGATAAAAGGACCTTTGAAACTTGCACTACTTCCAACAACTTATGCACAACGACGCTGAAGGGTTCAGTTTTTTCAGTTGATTTATTTTTCTTATCACTGCAAGTATTGCGATGTTAACAGCGCGATTGTCATGGCAATCATACACCCAAAACTATATGAAAACCCTATGAAAAGGGTGAGTTATGCATGCCTCTGTTTGATATACGATACGCAACGTTGCTCAATTTATGGCTACTCAATTCCGCGGTGCCTCTTTGATCGTTCTCGTTCTCGATTGACGCAAGGAGGAACTGGATTTTCGAGTGTTTCACTTTTAACTGAAGAAAGTAACGAAAGTTTAAGATGAAAGTCCCAAAAAAAAGACATAAGAAAAAAACAAAGACCACTTCAAGGTGAGAAAGTGGGAGTGCTGGAATCAGAGAGGGGAAAAGGAGAACGGAATTACTTCTAGTCGTGGCACCGCGAAATCTTTGCGTTTCTGCTACGTGATTTCATACGCGATGAGTTAATCATTCATGTATATTATGCTGGAGCAAGTTCGAGATTTGATTTTTCAAAACGCCTAATTAATTACTCAAGAGGTAAACGTAGCTGTTCTCATAATAATATACTAATTGGCAATTACGTCAAAACAGTATAAAAGCCGATAGAATCTCAGGTGTAAAACTTCTTCCATACGAAAAGCACTTTTCCGACTATATCGTGAGAGGTATTATCATGGAACGTGGTAAATATCGTTGGATAGTTAGTCAGCTATTTCACTTCTGTACAAATTTAGCAATTGGCCGTAGTTCAAGAACTCGATGGTTCGAATTCGACGCATAAAATCACAAGAACACCCCAGTGAGGCCCGTCCTTTTTTTCTGTTTTCTTCGTTCGAAGACACTGCACTGCGGCTCCAATCCGAGCTCGAATCAGTTAAACCGACCGAATATACAATTTAGAATTCCGCACAAATTGAGGTACAAATTTTCAACATTTCAAACGAACATCACATAATATAGAGATATCCTGCAGGCACGTACACGGTATACATATATTTGCATACATGTATATGAAATTTACAACGGATGAGAACTGCGCCAGCATCGGCGTAGGCAGTGCAACAGCAGCTGGCCATGACACACTTACGAATGTCAATCACACCATGTACCGTGCACACCGAGCCAGCTATGCGTTCGTATTCGTGCACGTTTATACAAGTTTTCAATACTTTTCAACTCTTGTCAGCTTCTACAGAGCTCATGCACATATTCGTGCATATGTGTGCTCGTCAAGTTTCTATCTGTGAGTAAATTTGTAGTGAACTTTGCTTGTGACTCGTGTATATGAAAAACACAACGTACGCGGCGCGTAAGGAATTTCACATGTTAGTTAAATAAAAAGTGAAAAATTTCTGGGTTGCAATAAAACAATGGAACATTTTGATGGTCAATATCAGGTGAATTGCGAAAGCTGTAGTGATCGTGTCGTTGTTTCTTGATCGTTTTTTTTTATCTTTCAAATATTATTTATAATAAAATTATAAAATTATCCAACTATGATTTCACCTTTCGCAGACGCTCTCAAACTCTCGTGAATGAAATGAAGAGTTTTTTTTTTTTTTTTCCCTTGAATTCTGTACACACGATTTATCGGTTGAAAGTTAACTGCCTGCTGCGGTGTGTCGAAACATCTGCGACAGAATTATAGTGTAAAATGGAAAGAGTAAAAAACGCATCGGATAATACTTTCGCGGCTACGTTGCGTCAAGATTTATAACATAATGATATACCTACATTCATTAATAAAGCAATAATTCGATTAACGAAAAGTGCAGTTGTATTGAATGGGATCGTATTGGTTTTCTAGGCTTGACGTCATTCGACGTATCGGGCGAACTAATACACGCCTGTCGTACAAGCAGTGGGGGATGTAGCGCGAATCTTTACGGTGACCAAAGGTTTGCGTATAGCCCATTTAATGGGGATGGCGGTAGCGTGCTTGTCGCGTGTGCTGAATGCGCCCGGCATTGGACTTTGTGCGAATTGAACCTGCATCAATATGACAGTTTACTAGCTTTCAGAGTCTGGTATTTATAGTTGATGAAAAGAAAGAGAAATCAGAACACAAAAATTCGTCGTAATTATCTTCGAGATAAGGGTTATCTGAGGCACTACGCAAGGCTGTGATGAATCCCGTAGACCTCGCCTAGTTACTACTTGTTGAGTCGACAACACGAGAATCGTTACAACCGGACGTGCTCGGTCAGCAATTTTAATTTTTGAAAATCATCAAAGGGGTAACAGGCAACAAGTACGGTTGTTCTTTGTTGTTACAAGCGCGATAGTTTGAGACTAACCTTGTTGGAAATACACCAACGACTTCATACTGCTATAGATATCTTTGTCATAAACTCCCGGACTCGTATATTACAAGCACTCGCTTTTGCTCCGAAAGCAATAACGGTAACTTTTTTTTCTTCTTCTTTTTTTTTTCTTCGGGCAGCGTTGTTCCAAATTCAATATCACCGAGTGCAGCCATCGACATCAAAGCACATAAGATATTTTCCATAGTCCAGTAGAAAAGATTGCAAGATAATCAAATCTGCACGTGGTTTTCGAATAGGTACACTCGATTCTTTTATTTTCGTAAAACATAATAAGCGCTGCGAGCGTTGTCCGAAACTCATTTTAACCACATGTATATAAATACCGCGTGCACCAGAACGTTAATCCAATTCTTCTCTCGAACCTTTTTTAAATTTTCACCCATGCTTTTTTGATTTTTCAACTGTACAATCCATGTAATGTTAAACGGAACAATTTTTTCTCGTAATTATGTGGCAATGTCGTCTGCGCGAAGTAAGCGTTGCAGCGTCGCCATTCGCGAATGACTAGGAATATTCCTTGGAAAAACGTCCTCGTAAGCGTCGCGTGGTGGACTTTGTATTTAGCTACATAGATACGCAACGCGATTTTACGCACTAACGCATGCATAGCTATTCAATATGATATATGAAGTCGTCGTTAAGAGTGGGGAAAACTTTCGCGAGGCCGGTTACTGGTCGAGAACTTCCGTGTCGCGACTCGCGGAACATCTCCGTCTGAGCTAAACAGTTATTTTCGCATTTTGTTCAAGGTCGTATACGTCAATATTTTCAAATGTTAAGGTCTCTCGAGCCCAACGCTTGTCAAAGCCAAGAAAAAAAAAAAAAAAACAATTTAGAAATGAATATAAAAAAATTAGCCGAAAAACATAGCGCACGATCTGTATAGAAGTTGCACGTGGAATCGGGGTGTATAACGAAAAATTGGTCATCATTATTTTGGTTGAGAAAAAAAAACTCAAATTGAACGTACGAGGACTGTTGTGATATTTTTTAAAAGTGATAGCCTCCCTTTTGATCCTTGACTGAATCCAAGTACCACTGACATTTTTTTGTTTTATCATTATTCCAAGTCATTTATTCGGTCAAACGACATGGAAACTTATGAGTCGAGTGCTATCGCGTAACACACATGTTAATTACCCGATCCAAGGATTTTTTTACGACCAGAAAATTATTTTTCATACCTGCTCGGAGGTATAACAAATTACTCTCTTACGGAGGCTCGCCGAGGTTGACTACCAAATGACGGGAAATTTATGTCAAATTTTGCATAAAACCAAGAAGTATTGCTAAGGTACGCAGTCATGAGAAGAAAATTTGATATCCATATATTATCTAAAATTTATTACCCTCGATAGGGCGGCGATGGAAAAATAAGAATAAAATTTGCACCACTTCCGGAAGACATTTACAGACAAGTTCAGTGATTGGACTGGGTGATTTAATCGGAGATTACCGCGTCGACTGGACGTCAGCAGCACCTTGTGAAAATTGAGAGAGCCAACGTTAATTTTAATTGACAGTCGATATTTTTTATTTCATTTTTTTATATTCTTTTTATTACTACAACACAAAGGTTCAAAATTACAAACCTCGGGCAACTGATCGTGCGCCTTCTCTAAGTCTCATGTTACAAATTGCAGCTTCAATCATGAGACGTTCTCTTCCTCTTTTTCTTTTTCTTTTGCTTGTTTTTTTTTTTTTTCTCTTGTTGCATGTGCAGTGCATACGTCCGTTGTTCCTGTATAACATGCAGTAAACCGTATGTCAGGGTCAGATGAGATCACTCAATGTCCACGGATGCGCTTTATGCGCCGGCAATGTCCTCGATATCGTAATTTGTCCTGGCAATCATTGTCCAGGCTACGATTATTCTCGCGATTGTTGGTCCGTTAGTCAGTTTATGGTAACGGAAGTAGGTATCCGCTTTTATTAGCAAAAGATACATTGATACATTTTGGATATATAAATTCAGTAAAATCAGGTTTACTTTGGGAAAAAAAATATAATAGTAATGTAAAGGTATAACCAAGCTTCAGTGGTCAGTTATTTCGGTTGTGCAGTTGCTGGCTATGGCTGCAAGTGTAATCCGCATCGAATTCATTCTATAAAGCGGAGAATTACTCTTAGTTCGCGATACGAGGGAATTGCGAACGTACACCACGTACAGATATTGTACTACCCACCACCCGACGGTGACTTTGCACGCGACCTACGCCAACTTCGTCATCGGCAAAGTCGTGGACATGCGCAACTCGAACCACCAACCTAAGGTGGTGGAAGTTGGACGTCACGGAAGCACAGAGTTTCCAGACTAACATCCCGCACGAGCTGTTGGATAACAGAACCAATTCGATGCCGATAATTGAACTTCGGATCAGTTTACGTTACACTTCGACGTTTTTCGTTGCTTTATTTTTACTCCGAACTTTGTATATTTCTGAGGCTTAATTACATGTCGCAACTTCCACGTACAATGCAGGGTTCGACGGTGAACACAGTTTATCCAACAAATCTCATTACCTTAGCGAATGAAATTTTCGATGTATGTATACATCTCAATTGTATATATGCAGGATAATAACCCTTCCGTTCATCGCACGATGTGCATATTCAAGTATCGATCGGGCGTTCAATTTTACGAGTGAAAGTGAGGGTTTAAATTTAAGGATCTTGCACACACATGTTACATACGGATGTACATGATACCTGTTTGTGAAAGTTTTTATTTGTTCATTTATTTATTTTTTCCCACGGCTAAAAAATCGTTTTTACAACACTTTTAAAATTCGAGATAGGCTGCACGTTTGTACATCACGTTATAGAAAGAGCGATTCGCTCCTTTGCCGAAGGATACGAGGATGATAGATCGATGATAAGTTACCAAATTAAACCTCATACGAGTCACCGACTACGTCGTAGAATAACTCCGTGGTCAAGTCGAAGAAGCGCGAACCTGTACAGAAATGAATTACGCCATCGCGCGTCGATGAATTCTGAGAAATTCGAACATACTTTATGATGTATTATTTCAGAACGTAGCTCGTTGTCCGGTTTTTGTGTAAAGCCTATGAATCTTCGTCAAGTCTTGCTAGCAAAAATAGATCCTCTTGCGATTTTCAGGTTTTAAAAGGAAAAATCATTTTACGATTCATCTCAAGAACGGAAGCAGCGGATTATCTATCGAATCAAATCTTTCAAAACGCATTTCTATGCGCCCGTGAATTTTCCAGATGTACTGCACCTAAAGCGAAAATACCCTCATACCGACAATTCATGTGGTATAATTTATCGGCAAACGAATTCTTGATTTTTTCCTTGTTTCAATTTTTTTTTTTCTTTTGTTGGGCCTCAAATGCTTAGAAAACAGGTATCTAAGAGAGGCTGTGTTGATGCGAGCCCCACGACCTAGACCTTTTGAGGTGTGGCCATGGCACGTGCTGATTATTCGCGTATAATTTACACTAGGTTGACAATTTTTCAGCAACACATTCGCAAAGATTTAACTTTTTCGGTGTATCATAATATATATTTCTTGTTCAGTTTCCTCCGGTACTGGAACTTGAGGCCGAATATTATAATACGTTGAAACCAATGTCAATGACTTAGACGTTTCGCAAAAATTACTGTGTACAATATTCGCAGGAGTCCAAAAATTAAATTTGGTCAATTTCAACGGATACATACAACGCGCAACTATGATAGATATTTGTATATTTTACGATCAATCTTACTTTGATAAGAACCTTTTATATCTCGAATCGTTTAGCTATACATATCTGATCATAAAGTGTGAAAATAGACTTACATTTTTCGAAACCAGACACCCAAGACTTAAAAATTCCTCCTTTCGGACGGGGTAAGAATTACTGAGAGATGCAACTAGGCGCACTGTATGAAGCGACGAACAGTTTGATGCATACGTAGATCCCAATAAGACGGCGGGAAAAAAGTTTATACTATTATGTTTTTTTTTTTTTTATTTGAAATGCAATTGTTTTAGGAACTGTACGATAAATTGAAGAATTCAGTCTCGTCAGCCGTGCAACAGGTGCCACTAACACTCGATCACCACCGAAAAGTCATACAGAGTGGGAGTGAACATCTTTTGTTACTTCCAACGGCGACGTTTCGTCCGTTTTCTTAGACACTTATTAGCGTATTCGCTCATC
Organism: Athalia cordata; assembly: GCA_963932425.1. Classification (NCBI taxonomy): domain Eukaryota; kingdom Metazoa; phylum Arthropoda; class Insecta; order Hymenoptera; family Athaliidae; genus Athalia; species Athalia cordata. Next base: position 38,379,275 of record OZ010625.1, on the reverse strand, counting down.
GTTTGTTTAAAAACCATCGGTCAGAACGATTTGTACCTAATGATTATTATTCTTTTTTTTTTTTTTTTATTTATTCACACTATTCCTTTTTTTCTCATCGTCACAATTTGTCGATGGGGTTATGAATTGTTCGTGATATGGTTTTTTCATTTTTTTCTCGTTATTATAACATATCGTTGTAAGAAAATTTCATTGTACATTCATCGTCATTTAAATACGATCATTGCAATAATTTGCGAATTCACTGCAACGTAGTCGAACACAAAAATGGAGGAGAAATTGTTTTTTAGTTTTTTTTTTGTTTTTCCCCAATAACATTTGATGAACTGGCAGTCGTTCTAATTTAATCCCACTCGCTGAGCTCGGGGATTGTAGAATGGCTTAAAGAAGCCTTTTGTTCTAACAGTACACGTTGTACCCTATAACTCCATCTTTGTTGGTCTCAAGCAACGGCCACTAACGGGTCCTCGCGTGGCCCACTGATCGCGAGTCGACGAGCCCGCTGGTCATCTTCTTCGTCCTTTTCTCCTCCTTCTCTTCCTCTTCCTCGTGAGTAGTTGGCTTACTTTCTACTTCTTTAAGAACCTGAGCTGAACGAAGAGCAACGAAGTTACGAGAACGATCATTATCATTATTTTCAAATCATTTCACGTATCACTTTCGTTTGAGTCTCATCATTGGCGCGATTATATGAAAAAAACCTTTTACAATTCCGGTCACAGCGGTCGTTCGTTCATGCAACTTGTAGAAACGAAGTTGCGTTTACCGTGCAATATTTTGCGATATTGTTCGCCTGGATTGCGTATTGAACTCTCCGCATGCAAAGTCTCTTTATGACGTCCAGATATTATACTGGCCTCTATATAATAAGAATCGTTGCGATCGCCAATGTCGTTCGCAAGGTAAACACCAAGATCACGATGTGTCGTATATATAATTTATTCGCAGTATACCACCTTGGTGGAGGAGGAGTCATCAGAGGAATTTCATTCCATCGATTGGGGTGATCTGAAGTTAGCAAATAACAATGTGGGCTCCCTAGATTACAAACTGCAATTTAAAGTCCGCAACAGTAAAGTTCAGTGTCCGCCAAATATGGTCATCGACGTCGAAATCACTCGGCGTGTCAATTATTTGCTAATTTCCGAGTAGCCGCAAAATGAAACAATTGAAAGTTCAAACAGGAGCGAAAAAAGACACCCGGTTCAAAAGAGCACTGTAGTCTGTATGTGTAGGTATATTTTTATTTCCTGCTGGCGGGATTTTTAAACGTGTATCAAAAACGGCTCTACGATGTGATATATGCGTGATTCGCGTGCGCGAATGAGGAACGCGCGCGGTGCAATTCTTCCGTCTACAGGAGGTGTGCGGAATCAAAGTTATCCGATACGAAACACTGTCAAATAGAAATTATGAGCTTTATTGATTAAACTTATAGCAGAATATCAGTATATAGATTTTCGAAGCATTTTCGCACGGCCACGCGTGGAGTATAGTAGCGCGTTTAAGAGTTGGCTTGGTTAAAGTAGGGCGACGACTGGGGCAGCGGCCGCCGACAACGGCGCTCCGTCGTGAAGCCGCGCGGCGGTGGAAGTGGAACCCTCCTCGTAGGCCAGCGGAGAGAACCAGTGGGGAAACTATCCTCGTGTTTAGAGGTTGAACATGGTCGTATTAGTTTGTCAATGTTTGTTATAGGCAAGCCGCAGAAACGCGGGGTCGAGCGGTGCGGAAATAATATTCCAACGACGACTGCGACAGCGGCGGGTGCAGCGATCTGGGAGCTGCTCTCAGTTTGTAACAGACGAATGCAGGGCGCCACTTATATTTCATATACCTATATATACATGTTGCTTGTAAGTTAGAAATATGTGTGTAGGTACATTAGCTGCATAAGTGGTCGAGAACCGGTCGTTTGTTACGATTCAAATGATTTCGACGCCCGCGTTACGACCATCGTTTCAGACACCCTTGTTTATTTTTTCAACAGATTTTCTTCGTTGCTTTTGTTTTTGCCTTTTTTTTTTTTATTTCGTTCGTACAACACCACTTGCTGCAGCTGTTTCCCTGAATCTATAGTCTTGCAGAGCCCTACAACTGTGCATAGGTACATAAATTATTCAATTTAGACATGCGCGGAGACGATATTTTGGTAAACTAGCTGCAAGGTAGTAACAGAAGCGAGTCATCCATACGGTTGCAGGCGTCCTCGAGAACCGCCGTGTTGGCGAATGGCTGGTCGTTAGTCATCTCTTCTTCTAGGACTCCTGACTCTGAGTGAAAATCTCAGGATTAAGAGCCTGCAACCGACCTTAATACATGAAAAAAAAAAGATGTTAAAACCGCAACAGTCCTTAGTATGCGTATCGTGATATTCGAGGAATCATTTTCTGCGATATCGGCATCTAGGCTGTTTTTTTGAAATCTTCGATTATCATTGAAAGCTGGAGAATAATAATCGAAGGTAAGAAAATCAATGACGTTGTCATACGCAGAGGAAGTTATAATAATTGTCGTGTAAAAATCAACGTTGGTATGGACGAGATCACTTCCTGACTTGAATAAGGTTTACCATGAGACGGAAAATAAATCTAGAGAAATATCATTAAAAGAGAAAGTACTGGCTGACTGGCTACATTGAAGGTGGACGTCAGACTCTCGGGGTTCTGTTGGCCCCCGCGGTACCGGGTACAACGATTACTGATTCTTACGGTCTAGGCCAACCTGATGTTTGATAACTGAAAAACTTTCACCTTCCAAACTGAGTCAGGCGCGAAGATTTTTAACTGTACAGTACAACCGGAAACCGACTACTATACTCCCGCGAGCCTTTCTGTCTCGCATCTCACGTGAAAGTAAGATTTGAGATGAGCTCTGTGTTTGTAGGATAAAATTTAGCTGCAGATCGAAGACATGACTGTTCGAAGATAGTTTCAATGATATCTCATATACTTCGCATGATACTCTCAACGCTCATCGAGGGACGATGCAGAGACAATTACCGCTGGGATTGGACGTTTGAGGTCAGGGGAACAGTACGAAGTATCCTTGCAGCTCCAAGGACTTTTCCGAGCCTTCGTTCAGGCTAGTTGCATCTAGTGCGCTGCTCTGAAAATAGCATATATTTTTCTTTCGTTACACAATTATTATGAATTTTTTCTGTTTCGTTTTATTATTATTTTTTCATGTATTCTATTTCGAACGATCTTCCAGGGAATGTTCAAATTGAAATTTTAGCTGAACATATTTCAAGGATAAAAACGTAGATCTTACCTGGGGCATATAGGTATAAACCTATTCATATCATAAGAAGAACAAAAAATATATATATATATTCTCAGCATAAATTATTAAAAGGTCGATTTCTGATAGCGTTTTCTTTCCACGCCAAAATCATAGATTACCTATGTTTAAGGAATGACCGGAGCGGTGGGAAATATTTAACCTTTCCCTCCAGCTTAACCTGTGGCCCCAAATTTTGCCTGCAGAAAGTCGTATCCACCGACCCGTATCCGCGCACCAGGTGTTCCAATGTTGAGAACACGGTCAGTTATAACCTATACATGGGAGACGGTCATCTTTTTTTTATCTAACCCACGGATCTAAGTCCATGCTTGAAAACACATCACGGCTAACAATTTTCCGTTGTTATTATAGAAAAAGAAATGATACTCGTGAAATATATCAGGCACGATGCGCGTGGACCGAAGTGAATAATTGAAAAAGAAAATTTTCATAATAGAGAAGAATAAAATGAACTATAGAAAATGTTATATGATCACAATCATTGCTACAGTGTTATATCAGGTCCTAATCAATAGTTTTGTTTTTTCATCCAAATAGATAACTGTCGGAGATAAAACTCGGCTCGGTCGGACAATAAAATCGGAGGAAGGCGTAAGAAATTTTAAAATACTTCACACGGATAACGTACATGCGTCTAGTTCATACATTCAATAGACGTCTTCATCCTTATCTCTTGTCATCCCTAAAATATCCAGTTCATACCTCCGTATACATATAATGGAAACTAAAACGGGATCAATTTGCGAACCCCAGCGACGTAGAGCTGGAAAATGTAATTTTCTGCCATTGCAGGACGCTCAAAGTTATTTTCCCCATCTCTAACAAAGAAAGAGTACACGTATAGAAAAAAAAGTATTTTGGTTTAACCGCTGACAATATTTTCTGACCATGGTATAAGAGCTTCGATTTTTTGTCCACCTGCAGATCTTGGGGCGCTGCATTTACTGTAAAAGGTCTTCGGTAGAATTCCTCTTCTGCATTGATGATGGTTTCCGGGGAGTTACCAGATGAAAAAATAAAGCAAAAAGAATTACGGATAGCTTTCGAATCCCTTTGAGTTCGCGCTGCAGGTGCGTCCGCGAGTTATCAACCCTTCTCCGTAGTGAAATGGCTTCGCTTCTCCGAAACCCCAAACTCAGGGTCCTGCTGCAGCCGCAGTCTCCGACCGAGTACACAAAAGATGCATTATACGCCCGATGAATAGGAGGGCGTTAATTTTTTTTCTCATTTTTTTTTTCTCTCGGTAAACATTCACGCGTTTACGCAATACTGTTCCAATATTACAAGATTTACGATCTATTCGACGGTTTTTTTTCACCGATTTAATGTCAACCACTCGACCACGAAAGGCGCAATTGTAGATTCCGAAACGATGGATAGAAAACAAAAACTGAATGGCATCAGGTAATGGTGAAAGAAAAACAAAAAAAAAGAACTGTAAGTTAATAAAAGAAACATGCACCTATGGGTATCTTTTTCACAAATTATAAACGTGGGTGTCGGACTTGAATGTGAAAATACGGTAAGTTGAGGGTACAATAGGCAGCACTCGATTCAAGAGCCGCTTATACAGATGCATTATGCCTAGTGTGAAATAAAGAAGGTTCTGCTGGTGCGGTGCAGGTCGGACGTTGTTGTACGTAAGTTAACGGTGGATAGTCAGGGCAGCTGGTGAAGAACGAAGCTGAGATACCGCAAGCCCTACTGACTCAGAGAGTCGCGACTCTCGCGCGAGGCCCACGGAGTGACTTTCCCTTCTTCCCTCTCTCCACGTTCTTTTTTTCCTCTCTCTTTCTATCCTCACTTATTCATCTCTCTCTTTATCTTCCTCACCTCGTCACGAATTATGTATGATTCGACGAGTCCTACTACGGTGGAGCGTACTTCTACCGGTGTATATACCATACAAAATAAACGACATCGTGCACCGGTAGATTGTTGCTTATTATTAAATGGATAATGTATCTTCTTCCGGACAGGTCAGAAATATAATTTTTATTATTCGATTATTTTTGCTGGAGCTGAGGATTAACTTAGTACATTATAATGGTACTTGATTCTTTTGCATTTTCGTGATTTTTTTCAATTCAAACAGACGGAATATCGATCGAAGATGTACCGAGTATGGCAGGGGGAGGTTTTTAGGTGATGGAAATCAGTTTGAGGCTCTCCTCGGCTTTAAAAATGTCTGAAATCCATATTAAGCCGTGTGTAAAATGATCTGTAAAAAAGGTTCTAAGGTTTCCTCGCGATCTCAGACCTCGACTTTCAAAATCATTGGGGAACGGAGAGGTATTCTATTCTCGCATGATATTAACGTCTATTTATTTCTATTTGTTTTCTTTTCGCTCGATCTATGCTGGCCGTATTATAGCACGGGGAATTAGTCTATCTATTTCTACAATTTACCGCCTACGTTGCCGACTGTGAGTAAGTAAAGGAAAGCGAAATTATACTCGACCTCCCGAGAGAAACCGGCGCGATGTATGTTACGTACGATACATGTACGTACGGTTTCATGCATTGAAATTTGCATATTAGCCTAGTCGCGACCGTTCTCCAATTCACCCACCAGTTCCTTGTTCTATCTCCATGCAAGTCATTTATTACTATCACTTAACTTACGAGTTTCACTTAACACGATTATGCAGCGGCATCTTTAGTTTTTAAAAACTTACCCATGTATATCTCTTACACGCAGAAATCGGTGGGAACTAAAAAGTCAATTCTTTCTATAAAAGTAACTCGACGAACGTATTGCGTTAGGCTATAAAAATCACTCGTCTAACTTGTTCCGTAACATAAAAATGTATCGGTAATCAGCGGAGTAAACTTGCCGCGGTTCTAATCACCGTCAATTATAAATAAACGATTTCAACCGCATAAGACCAAGTTGCTTTATAATTTTATAATCAGAAAAACGAATCCATAACCGATCAGGAATCGGTGCAGATCGGTGAATATTAATGAGCAAAAAGTGTCCCTCGCGCGCGACTGACTCCGTTCGTACAGTACGTATACATGCAATGTTCATAAAACCGTGGGCCTACAGACTCCGGTTTCACGGGTCCATGGAACGGCGAACGGGCGAACGGCCGCAGTTTCTGGGTCAAGATTCAAGTTCTTTGATTCGAGCTATACGGGCTGCTTCACGGGTCTGCACGAACCAAACAATCTTCGTGGGTAACGCCATCAACTGTTAACGCGGGAATTCGAAGAACCGGAAGTTTGCCGATTTTTTCTTTATTTTCATCCATCTGTTGCCTTTGTAATAGTTGACGACGGATCGGTGGTATGAGCAGACGTAGATTATTGCATCGGTCATTCGATGCCGTTGGCATCGTCTGCAGGGGATTAAAAAAAGTGGGTTAGAATAGGAGGGGCGTTTAGGAGGAGTGCATGATGGGGGAAACATATAGAAGTGGTTTCAATCACCCACTCACCGGTATAACAACCGCTGCGTCGCGTTGGTTTCACTGCCACTCGCCACTATGTGCAAGGATGTTGCTCGTTCCCTCGATAATCTGACCTATCTCAGCTTCGTGTTGACCCTCGTGATGCCTGCAGATGCCGGATTGTAACGTTACATACTAGATTTCGCATATAGGCAAGACTAATAAATAAGTAGAAGAGAAACTACAGTCGTACTTTGACGTATTGAGATCACCGCTAGAATAACGCCGCATGTGTGGAAATATTGAAGTATCTATAGGGACATCCGATAACCGAGCTTACTTTTTGATTCGGAAGAAAGCTTCTCTTCTCTCATTTCTCTTTTCGTTAGCTATGGATAAAGCTATCAACAAAGTCCGGATAAAAGGAATGATCGATAGAATTTTAGAATCTGTCACCTTTTCTGAAGTTCACCCAAACAGAATATCGCAGAAATAGGTGTGCTTATTTACATACATGATACGAGGAAACCTGATCCACTCCAGTTTCGATGTAGGAGAATAAATTAATTGGAAGTTGGACAGTGTTAACCGGTGAGTTCAGTCATTATAGATCATGTTTAACAACGTCACGTATAGGATTTTAACCCGATGGACTCCCGATAGAGGCAAGCAGCTTCAGCTGTGCTGTTATATATATCTGGTAGAAAGCTTATCCGTACTCACACATTGCGCACACTCGCAAAATAAGGCTACATACTCCCTCTTTCGCATGACCTTTCTCCTGTCTTATAAGGCTCATAAGTTTAGCTGTATTATATCTACTGATAATGACTTAGCATTCGGCACTCCTAATGAATTAAAAAACGGGCGGTGATTTTGACCGTACTGATTCAAACCTGCGTGACAGACTTGAGTTTCAAGTTTCAGTCGATCATCTAACGAATGAAATATCACCCGGCACATTTCGTTTTTCGAGTTTTCACCTTGCGATACAAGATTGGAATTATTTATTTTCTTTTTTCTTTGTTGGAGCATGAAAATCGATTGATTTCCGGTAGTTCTCTTTTTAGTATCAGGAGCAGCATCGTTCTGCCAGTTTCCTGGTTAATCTTTGCTATAATTATCTAGCTACGTTTCAGGCTAACGACCTTTGTCAGTTTGACTTGCGTTTTTCAAACAATGGGGAAAGTAAGCACGGCCAGCAACTCAGTCATTGTGAATCCTTTCAATTTCGCAGGATGGCGCGCACGCTAAGAATTAGTTCTTCTTTTTTTCCACATTATTCTAAATACTTTTTTCTTTTTTTTTTTCTACCCCGCGGTACATACGTATATACAATCATGATCTTTACGTAGACAAAATCTTCGCCGATTTATTTTCTAAAACGTGAACGGTTCTTCATTATTCTACCGGATGATGAATATCTTCTCGTCTGAGGAACTCTCTTTATTTTCAAGGAAAGTGAGTACTTAACATCGATCAAAAATTAACGGAACAAAAACTTGTAAAAAAATTACACACCCGACATTTCGAACACCGGCAAAATAAGAATTCATAAACGCGCGTTACCTGTAAAACAGATAACCCTTATGAATATTCCGTTCACATTTTCGTAGCTTCATTTTTTGTTCTTTTTTTTTACTCTCATTTTTTTGCAATACGAGTTCTCGCAGATTGCGAAAATCCGGTTACCGTATGTATATAATTTCATACAGTTTTCCTGATAAAAACCGTTTCCCACGTTTATACGGTCTGACAATTTTCTTTTTACGTCGCATTAGATAAAAATCTAAATAAATAACTTTCGTGCAAATTGCGTAAATGTAGGAAGCGACGATGCGTTCACCTTTTGCGTGCAGCCTTTTGCTTCCACGGTATAATAATGGTGCTCATTGACGGTCGAGTTCTGACGATGATGACAGTGACACCGAAGTGTTCCGCACGCGGTATACCTACCATAGTTACATGTAATAACGTAAACGGTAAAAGAGCTGTAGATCGTTGTATAGTATTAACCGAAAGTTTTTAGCAAAGGTTGAGAACTTCGCGCAGTGCCCGAGGTCGGTAACTTTCTCTTTTCCCGTCTTCACCGCGACTATGAGCGAGCCACGTAGTTATAGGTAGATATAGGTATACATAATGTAACACTATAGCCTATACATACCTATGTACGTACCTATACATACCTACACCTATAGATATCAGCATCGATTCTGCCTACGATAAAATGAGCGAATCAGTAGTTTCATCATTTATGCACCGAATCTATCTTCGGAAGAAAAACGGTGAAGAAAATATCGGAGATGAGAAACTGCAGAACAGAGAAACCAAGAACGCTTCTATTCATGCCGAATAGGGGCTCCCGAAGGACGTAGTGTACGTTCCACAAAATACAACTAACACCTATTAGTACGCGCGTGTTAAGTTGAGGACACTTTATGGCGAACACTGTAGATGAAATAAAGGTCCTAACAATTCTTCTTAAGAAATTGGAATCCCTTCGAAAGTTACAGAAGGCCGGAAACCGGATCCCATTTGCGTTTTGGCGAAGATTTTCAAAACATACTTCACGATGAACTTCGCGTGAACGTCTTCGAACGGAGAGACTATAACGACGTTTTTGAGATGGTTAAAAAAAGAAACGATTAGGATTTAAAAATTGATGAAAATGAAGGGGGGGGGGGGACCGAATGAACGTAAAATATTATAGAGAAATAAAGGCTTATCATTTTTGCGGAAATAAATTTATATATGCTACTTATACTCGGAGATACTCATTCGTCACGGTTCAACCTACGACTTATAAATAGGCGCGTAATTATTCACTTGTGTGTGCACGCGCGTTCGCGAGCTCTTCGTTTCTTCTATGCGTGACCTAATTGCATTCAACCTTCCCCACTAGAGTTACACGCTCAAATAACTTCGTTTTCAAGTTCTGTTCTGCTGACACGTGTTTTGGATTATAATTCGTTCGCCGGTGACGATGACGACGATGACGATGACGACGATTACGAATGGGAACGATTATCGATCAGCGATATATTTTAACAATAAGGTTTACACACCTGTGCCGTCGCAGTGCGGCTTAAAACCGTTAAAAACTCAATATATTTTCTTCATCGAATGATATGATATCACGCTTCGTAAGAAAAAAAAACATACTACATATAATTCGATCTATGTATACGCATGGAATCAGGAATGATAACCGGAACCTTGTTTCGGTCGGTAGGAAGACTTCAAATCCATAGGAGAAAGGCTAAATGAAAAATGAATTCGTTCATGGGATCGAAATCGCGAAGAAATCGTCTACGTTTTCATTTACATTGAAAAAAAAATCAGCGTAAATTTACCATAGTGAAATGAGTTCCCTGCAAATCTAGCAAGTTTCAGAATCTTGTCTCTATAGTTGATATGTGTGGAATGTTGAACTATAAGCGAGTGGCGAAAAAATATTTCTGAAATAAGGAAGAAAAAGCACTCGAAGGGCGCGGTATGTGCAGCAGGGAATCGGAGGGCACGCCTAAAACTCCGCGGTTGTGCAATCGATAATGTGTATACATGTATATATATGTGTAGGTAATACATACCTATATAGTAATACGTACATAGGAAGCGGAATGACGACGAGACCACCATGAACGCGAATACCATGGTTACAAGTTCGGAATCTCCTAATCGCATACCGTATCTCTTTCGTTTTATTTCGTCTAGTTTGAAAATTATGGGGAATAATTAAAATAATCGCACCTAAATAGCGTAAAAAGGATCCGCGGTCATTACCGTGAAAGAACGCATGAGAACAGTCCATCGTGATGCGAGTAAGCGTCCAAGGTCCATTTGGATCTGGCACGACTTGCGAAACTGCCCCGAAATATCTCTTTTGTTTCATACCCCTCCCATTTTTGTTTCGTTCAGTCGAGTTCATGAAATGATGAAACGATAGGTAAGAGCGGTGTGAAAGAATAGCCGTAAGATTCGTAAGGAAAAGTAAAGCGAAGAACAAAAGTTAGGATACTCCTAGTATCAATGGCGATCATCTAGTTTTTTTTCATATTTTCTAGGTGATTCTGGTATCGCGATTTCCAACGATCTAATATTTCTTGTATAGGGTGTGAATTTTACTACCCTAAAGAGAATCGATATAAGCCTGAAATAAAAGCGAGCTCCGCGAGTTTTCCACGCACATATTTTTCCACACGCGTACAGTATACAACATCATAAAGGATCGAGTCCCAGGAAGGCGTAACCTACAAAAAAGTTGGTATTTTACCTCAAGGGCGTATCCTTGAAATGTACCAAAATCTAGAAAACCGTATATTAAATTTGAAGATTGAAAATTCCTTGAATCGATTTTTCGAATCCCATTCGACTTGGATTAACGTAACTCCTTCAAAAATTTTCCGTAGGTACCCTCTCGGCCGAATTTTTTTTTCGAATGTTTCGTCCCCCTGCATATCGAGAAAAAAATTTTTCTTTTGAGAAAATATGAAAAATTTCTCGCCAATCCGGCATTACGATTTTCAAGTAACAATCTATTTTGTTTTTTTCTACTTTTTTTTCTTATCTTTTTCGAAAGTAGATCGAAAGCAACAAGAAGGAAGTCCACCTTGGCCTGAAGCCTTGCAGGAATTTGGAAATCTAATCAAAATCAACTCAAATTAAGTTACGACGACTTTGAACTTTTTCGAACATTTCTCAAAATTTCAATACTAACGATGAAAACTGAATATTTTCCGATCTTTTCTGCAGTTATTTGAACTTTTTTCAAACGATCATAAAACCGTAAGGGTCAAACGTTGGTCGGAATTACATGAAACGCGTAATCTTTGTTTCTCGCGTCTCAGATGGCGAAGGATTGAAAGAAGAAAAAATAAAAAATTTACACGATATACATGTATATTGACATTCACATTCCCCAAAACTCTGAAAGCATCCATATCACGTTACAGTGAAGATCTCCAACTCCCATCGAAAAAAGAAGTAGGTACTCGTACATACGTACCTATATATATATATATATATATATATATATATATATACACAAACGTACCATAGTCGCGACGAGATCCCCGACAAGGCTACGCCCTTGCTACTCGCCCTCGATGCGCTGTGAGTTTCGGGAACAGGGGAGTTAGGGGTTTTAGGGAAAGGTGAAGAAGGAAAAATGGAATGAGGCTAAATTTGAGTGGGGGAAGCATCCCGTGACGTCACCGAACGATGCTTGAGGGGTGCGAAGGGGAGGGGGGAATAAATGATCGCCGCGTTACGAGGTAGGGGATGTTGGCGATCGTCGGTGGGGGTAGGAAGAAGATTCATGGTGGGAGAACAACACCACCCCTCAACGGTGGTGGGGATACTCCTGTGAGGTACGGGGTGATGGTGTTAAGGAAATGGAGGGGAGTGAACGAGCGGGGTCGACGACCGACCTAGACTCCAAATCAGGGGTGAGCAATGCAGGAAACACCCCGTAGTATGAGCTGTGCTATACTACTTTTCACGAGAAGAATTTTTCTAATTTTAACACATTTTTGATGTTTGAAAATTTAGAGAAAAAAAAAAAGAAAGAAAAAACAAGAAAAAAGCAAAAAAGAAAAGAAAATCCATTCATCTTTTTCAACGTCATATTTATGCGAGAATAGAAAGAACGATAGAAATTTATATTTTTAACGGATTATCGATCTACTCGGCAGAAATAAACGTTCCCCCTTTCTGTGTTGTTGAAATATATTACCAGCGATTTAGAAGTCTGCGAGAAATGCTGATGGTCGAGGGTCGGTTTGTATATCAGCGACTGGTTCGCTATCAAATTAGGCCAGTCAATTATCGTTGTGCTTTGCACGAACTGACGTCCAACGCACCTTGCGTAAACCATAAGTGCCGTGAGGTGGTACTATACCGCACGGGAGTTGGACGATAATGTGACTATTGTAACTAAAAGATTACATCTAAATGGGATAAAAATAGAAAACGAAGAACAAAATAAATGAATAAAAGTTGCCCGGCGATGATCGATTTTTACCGAAATTTAGTTTCTACTCCGTAAATTTCATGCACGCGTACAAATATCTCATATATGTTTGATAATTTTTGATGATATTATATAATTTTTGTTGGTCAAGTGTTTTTGCGCACCCTTCAATTTTAGGTACGGAACAAGAACAAGAAAAGGAAATAGAAGAATAGGAGAAGAGAAAAATTGTTTTTCAGCCATTACGAAGAATGATTCCGCTCTGAAAAACATCTTTTGTTTTTGTGCTTTGAGAAATAATAAGGGCAGAAATGTAAAAGAAAAGAAGAAGAAGAAGAAAAAAGAGGGTCCTATAGGACTCGGCTGGGCTTTTTCCTAGGCATATACTGTGGGTAAATTATACGAATGAGAGACGCACATCCGAAATGGGAAGAGAATCGGCGTTGTTGAGAGGGATAGTTCTGGAGTCCCGCCGACGACGTGCAGAGGAGATCCTCGCCTCGTTCGCAATAATGGTGCACGTCGACGGCACGGCGTCAGAACGTCACCGTTCGGTGGCGGCACGAAGAGCCCTAGATGAGGACGGAAGGGAGATGGAGAAGGAGGAGGAACAGGAGTAGAAGGAAGAGGAGCAGCGTCACCGGAGCACCACGTGGCACGTATTGATCCTAGCCGTGGCTACGGAGGCTCGGGGTGTTGTAGCGTCTCTTTCTCCCGCTGCTCCGAAAGTAGTTCTTTTCTCTCCGTCCAACAATCCCTTCGTCTCTCTCGCGGCTCAGAGGGTAGCAGCCCACTGCCCCCGGCGAGCGGTCGTTCACCCCAGCAGCAAAGGCACCCGACGTATACGCCATGTATACATATACGTGATAATACGTGTGTGTATACATATGTATATAGCTAGGGAGGTTATAGCTGGATACAGGATTCCGCGCACGCAAACAGGCGCCTCTCCCGGAAAGGCGCAGAGGCCAACACCACCTCTCTCGATATATAGGACGCGGACGAACTTGGACTTATACTACGAACGTTAGACCCGTTCAAAAAAGTCCCTCGAATTTTAGATTTCTTTTCTTACAGAGTTTTTACGATAGTACTTTATTTCAGAAATGAGAAGAAAAAGACGGGGGAAAAAAATGGTTTTTACTAAGGACCTCAGCCGTGTGAGAATTCGTTTGCCGTTGGCGCGTTCGTCATTTCATTGGGGTTAATTTGAGTTTTTTACAAAAATATGTTTTTCAGGATTTGTGGTTTTTCATAAAGTTTCGTTACCGACAAGCTATCTTTGAATCCAAAGGTATTGATGCGACGGTTAACGAAAAAATCTGAAATATTTCTGAAAAATCATTTTCTAACAATCTTGCTTCTGGGAATCCTCAGATAGTTTGGAAGATGTTCTACGAAATTGAAATCGCGCAAAAGATTTTAATATGCAAATGGTTTTAAACGAACAGGTTTCTAACGCGGTAATGTCATTCTCTCGGATCAAATCGAGGCCTATGAAAAAGAGAGGCGTAATCCATGAAAAAGAAACCCGCACGATGAATACGCCCTTCTGATCCCCAACCCTCGGATATAAGAGGAACTTAAGATTTGCGTCGAGAAAGGTTTGAGCTTTCGTACCTGTTCTATTAAATCTATTCTATTTTCGATAGCTTATAAGCTCCCCACGTTGCAGCCCTGTGAAGCTTTCACGCTATTCTCGATACACCCTATTCGTGAGCGACGTTCTACGGACGTCGACGCACCGGACTTAAGTTTAAGACGAATCGATGGAATACCATCGTTTGATTATGTACGGATTCATATTCATCTCGATTGAACATTTCCAATTGAAATGTAAAAATTAACATGTGCAATAAATGGAAATGGAAATATTCTTCAGGTGAATATCAACTCGTACCGTTTTCGAATGTTCTTGAATAACCGTTCGGCGAATTTGGAGAGAGGAGATGTTATAATCTAATCCATAGACAGCGTGGTGCGTATAAAGTCGTATACGAGCATAAATCGTGACCGCCTAGTGAGGATCGGTCGTTAAAGTAGAAAGTGAATTTTTTTTATTTTTTATTTTTTTATATTTATTTTTATTTTTATGTATCTTGTCCTTACGTTGGCCTCGCCCCCTACGAAAGGTTAAGGTCATTTACCACTCGGTCGCGTCGATTGCCTCGGTAGAACATATTGCATCACGTTTGCTTTGATCAAGTATATTATACGTTTGCGTAAAACGCGTGTCTTGTACATTATACCCACCTATATCTCTGCACTGAACGTTTAGTTAGCTGTCATTTGCAATGGGAAAGTAAAATTACGTAATTTGTTGCTATTTAGAGGTAATAACGTTTGTGTGCATACAAATCGTGGAGGTATAAAGCGAAATTTCGAAACCACCGCGCGTTGCGATCTTACCTAACGATTGATCGAATTGATTCTTGACATTGCTTAGCTATAATGTTCATCGTATATGGATGGGGGACTATACAGGGACAAGGTGAGTTCGAAACTAATCAACGCAAGAATTGCAACGCGATCCTGTCGTCATTTCTCAAACATAAAAATCAATAACCATCGGTGCGAGTTTTTTCAATTATTATTCCCCGCTCCCCCGTTCAATACATTCCCCTGAAATTATCATCGATCTTCTGGAGAGAATTAGCCGTATCCGTGGATCGCGGGATAAAACTACAATTCCGATTTTTCTATGTAAGCTAACTTCATAGAGCGCGGGGCTGCGGATCAATAATTTTCTAGTCATATTGTACATGCCTTCGGAACCGTCGCCGTCAGACATTTTGTGATCTTTGAACCGATCCTGACTATATCCATATCCTAGCCGTAATATGTTTATTCGAAAAATATGCATATCGATCACTACGCGATTACAATCCCGTGTCTCTATATATTATATTTACCGTTAATCGTACAGTTCGCGTTTCCCATGTCGTTCGTATATAATGATACGGCCTGTGTGCAGTTTACTTGGGAAACTCGATCTATGCGCATATTATAAAATAATTATTGTTCAAGTTTGTTCGGACGATAAATTCACTCACGAGAGTCACGGTTGGCTGACTGACGATTCAATTAATCCTTCAAAGGTCTTTTCCCTAGATTATAGTATATAAAGAGAGCTTCGGTGAGCCCTGCAAGCTCGCACCCTATATTACCACGGCATATATATACTATGATGTAACGAGAGAGTTGGTGGTAATGTTATACACCTTCCCTTATATATACAATTAGGCCACACCTAACGCAGCCTACATTCGAGTGCATTCACCCTTGCTGAGGTTATCGCTTCCGTTCGGAGTTTTCCGGAAGCTCGCACCGGCGCAATTCATAGGGCACACGTGCCAGCCACGTGGACACAAAAAATATGAAGAGCGGAAAATATTTCCCAGCGGTTCCAGAGGGAAATGGCGGAGCCTCGGTGGGGGTGGAAGAACCTGTGTGTTTGAGAAAAAAAAACACACAAATAAATTTAAAAAAAAGTAAAAAATGAACAAAAGAACAAAATAAAAAATATCACCTCGACTTCGAGGGGATGAGTATCGATCAAGGGCAAGGACAGGAGCATGCGTAGACGATGCGTATTATGGGTGCCCGTACTATAGGACTCCAAAAGTCCTAAAAGTGCTCTACGGATCCCTCGGGTATACTATTCAGACCATAATATCCAACTTTCACGAACCCGAACGTAACCCACGACCAGGGAAACTGGTTCCATTTTATTTTAACTTTTCCTATACGGGTTTCCAGTATATAACTATATAGGTATATATATAGTACCGTGAAAAAAACAAGACTTCAACGCATTTTCAAAGTTCAGTTTCTTTTCTCTATATTGTATTTTCTTTTCTTTTTTACATGTCCACTTTTTTATATATCCTATCAAGATTGGTATTTTTTGTGAATCTCGAAAAGAGATTTCCTGCAAAGCTCATACGTGCGGTTTGTGAATGTAAATATAGCTATTTGAAAAAAAAAAAAATATATATTGACCGACCACCGTTGACTCTTATGATATCGTGACTTTTGATTCTGCGTCCTATAGAAGATCGTTTGTCTTAATTAGTAGCTACGTACATGTAGCTGATTTTTGTGCGGTTTCTCTAATTTATGTACCCCGGCGCGGCGGCAGCAATCCGTCGTATCGGGATGTGCGTTATTTTCTACGTCACTACTAACCGTAGTGCGATATTTGAAACGGCTAAACTTGACATACCTACTTCATAGTGAAAACGACGAAAATTTCTATTGTTTCATATATACGGGATACAAGTTTTTCGATACACTTCTACGAATATGGACAGTAAAAAAAAAAAAAAAAAGAAAAGAAAAAGAAAAAAACGCGGCGTTCTTTCCTCCCGGCTTTTCTAGTTCTGTTTTTATTTTTGTTTCTTTGTTTTTTTTTATTCTTATTATTCCAAGCGAGGCTTGATTTTGAAAGTAAGTTACAGTTACGTAAAAGGCGTTCTTGTGTGGGTCACCAGATCGTGTTCCATCGCCCGCACCGTGCGTAATATAAAATCCGTTCAATTTATAACCGCAGTATGCAGGGTAACTGACATAAATCGATTTCTATATGTACAACCCTGTTAAAATTGTTGAGATAAAGGAAAAGAGAAAAATCGCAAACGATATCAAAATTTTTTTTTTTTCCTCTTCTATAAAATACATAAAAAACATTAAGAGAAAAATTAATTTAGTCGCAATTATACACCTGCGACAATATTTTTTTCTTCCTGTTCTCATCTCTTCCTTTTTCAAAAGATTTTCGTGCGCGGCGTATCGAAGTGAGGTAATTTAGTGGAGCAGCACGAGTTTTGGACAGCCCTGGAGCGCGTTGGTTGGTATCGAGCGGCAATGCCAAGGGCAAGGGCGCCCTCTCCCCTCATTCCACCGGTCGCCCCTTCACGTACGCTTCATAAAACACCTCCGCAAGCTCACCCGAACCCCTTCGGCGCACGCACATCAGCCGCGTTTACCGGTTCCACGCACCTTTACGTACCACCACATACATTTCTTTTTTTCTTTCTATGTTTCCTTTTTCTTTGAATGATCAAAATACTTCCCCTCCTGTATCGTATGCGCGCGTGTACGCGTTGATAAATATTTTGCAAAATTGTTTTGTCCGATGAAAATATTTTTTTTTCAACTCGTTTTATTTACGGACAACATTACTGTAAATGTAATGATTTATGCAACGACTAAGGGGTTGAGAAAAATAAATACCACTGCGGGACTCGGTTCGATGGATGTTAATTATTCTGGAGCGTTGATCTCTGGTACTTTTTAAAATAGACCGCGGATATATTAAGAGGGTTTTTTTTAACGTTTGTTCGATACCCCCGCGTCAATAGGTCATCTGGTCCGTTCTAATGATCCTGCGAAAGCTTCTAGGATCTTCAATGATGGCGATACGTGGAATTAAAGAGAAAGAAAATGAATAAAAGAATAAATAAATAAAGCAAAATTGTTACGAAGACGTAAATGTCAATCACAATTGTACGTGTAAGTTTATACATGAAATTAATTGGTGTACGAATGGGTCATACGGTAACTGACTCGTACATAGTTCATATCTAAATTCAAAAGACTATAGCGTACAATGAAATTGAAACAAAGCGATCATAGTTAATACACGATGAGACAAAGAACCGTATTGCCTTTAACGTTAATTAACCTCAACTCCATAGGTTTAATACCATTATACATTATGACATATAGGTATATGTATGACGTATACTTCAACGTTGCGTGTGGTATATTTATGGTAACGCGAACGTTGCAACTCGGGCGGGCAATATAATAATACAAATTCACAAGATGATAAACAAACAATTCTAGATCTGCAAATGAATGCGTTTGCAGTGGGTTGTAGTTATCATCTTCTTTGTTCTTCTTCTCTACGAGACATTTTATGAAGTTATATAGTCGTTACGATTCCGTTCTCTTATACACACAATATGCTGCAAACTTCGAGGCAAACTTGCTCTCTATCCACTTACGTAACGCGTAATACCTATACGCATACATGGATATACATAAAAAACATCGTCATCGTGGTTACAATTATATGTAGTTGTGGAAGCCTGACGCTGACGGTACCTATACGTCCCCGGGTACATTCACCCCGATATAACCGATACGACTACGGTGACGTTCATGACGGTGACGCTTTCCCTGTGCTCGGCGAACGTCGATTCACCATATATATACTATAGGCAGGCAGTACATAGACTTTATGTACGGCAGATTCGATAATTCGATAAAATACATGAAAACTCGCACCACGATGATCCCGAGTGCTCGCAAGCTGCGGACGTGTAAACGCGCCGTCTACATAGGTGAATTCACTCACTCAGGGTTGCTATAACGACGCGTTACAAACGCTCGAAAATTCGATGGAAGTTACACAGAAAACTTTCCGGTGGTTTTCGTGGCACCTGCAGATGTTCAAAAAGTAACACGGTAGCCGGAAGTAACAACATTGACTTCGATGTTAGGAGTAGAATTTCACGTATCGGTGTCGCGTGACAGCGGAGAATATGAAGAGAAATATATTCAATATTTGCGATTTGTTTTTAATTACGCTTCAGGCACTTTGTCTATCGATATATTTTGTTTCTATACTTTTCCTTTTTTCTATTCAAATTTTAGAAAATTTTGTTCGGACGTCTATCACCTCGTACAAGATTATTATTTACACCGTATAAATTTTTGTGAAAATCGCACTCTAACTAAGCTCGAGATGGACTTTGGGAACAGGAAGTTCATTTGAGCGTCACTGCTGCAGGCTAAAGAGAAAGTTGCGATCGGTATACGTGTTGTATATATAAATACCTGTATATACATTTCGCGTACAAAATCATTACTGCAGAAGGTACATAGATGTTACATAGGTATACGTATACCTATATACCTATATGTGTAGTCGTACAATTTCGTTGATTCGTGAGCAACGAGTCGTATTGAAAAAACTCGAAAGACTTAGGAAAGAAGAGGAAAGTGGAACCCGTACTGGTTTATCGGTGAATTCAAACGGTGTGAATAGGATAAGCTCACGTGGAGGAGTGTTAATCAAGGTTACTTACGTTAGTAGGAACAACTTCGGTCAATCGAATTGGATTAGAGTGAACAAACAAGAAATTGCTTTCGTTTGAGCAAAAGAAATGAAGGAATATAAGAAAAAAAAACCGAACAAGACGTACGTTTTATGTTTTGTCTTTCTATAGAGCATATAAGATGAAAAGATCATATCTACCCCTTACGGTATACGTCCGTCCATTGTTCCAATTCCAATGGAAATAAAAAGTATTGTTTCCTTACATAAAAGAAGAAGAAAAAAACAGAAAAAGAATAGAAAAGAACGAGAAATGGAGAAAAAGAACTACAGGGGGTGCAAATATTCGATTTTTACTTATCGCATGTAAGACACGCGCGCGATATTCCAAATTTCATTCGATTCGCAAATGAAACACTAAACACAAACGATTTGTACATCGATGTATAGTGACTCCCTTGTAAAGTAATAACGAAGTTCACTCGAAACTCTAACTGTCAAAATGATGATTTTGAATGACGAGGAAATGGAATTGTTTTCGACAAAGTTTCCTCCATAAAATACCCTGCGCTACTTGATTCAGGAACAATATACCGGAAAGAAGAGCTGAAGTAATCGTAATCACGTGATCTGTTCTCGCTACTTTTATCTTACTTATACGAGTCGGATTTGAGAATGTAACGAAAAATCTAACGAATTTCCAGAAAACAACTGACACCCGCAAAATAAAAAAAATTCAAAACGAACCCAAATCATTACAATTACGATTTCAACGTAACTTGGAAAAAAAAAAAAAAAAATTAAGACGATTATTATTAATGAGAAAAACGAAATAAATTAAATAGCAGATATTTTTGCAATCATTCCGCGGGCGTGCCTCATTCTTGCGTAAGATAGATTAAAAGCATCATTAAGCAACTATGAAGAATTTTGCCTTTTTTTTTCTCATTTTTTTCATTCTGTTTTTTTCTTATTTTTCGTGCAAGAAACGTTGCGCTCGCTTTCCGAGCAAGAAAGTGGTTGCTAGAGCAAGCGAATATTATCCAACATCAAAGAGTCCGCGCGGTCTAGTTGGAAGTGCAGCACGTCTGATGTCATTCTCGGTTTATAGGTGTATAATACTCTTACTTATGTACAAAATATAGGTCACTTCTCATACATACATATACCACTTGAACATAATATCATATATATTAAACCATACCGCCCCCGGGCAATAAATTTCGTGGAAAATTTCAAACTTGCACAAATAAAATGAAGTTTCGATAAATTAATAATTACGGATATGGCGCGGTATAAACGAACGGTTGTCAGCCTGCGTGTCGCGATAAATTAAAGCCGAGAAAAATAAGAACTTACGATGATAAATAAATTTCGCTTATAGTTTAGTTGAAAAGTATAAAAAAAAAAAGAAAACAAACATTCGGTGACAAATGATCATTTTGTCCCATACTGCACATTTACACCGGTGGTGTAAATCAAACTCCGCAAGGAATTTAAACGGTCGCCTATTATCCGCGATGGATGAAGAAGTTTTTTGGGCGCGTACGGCGTAGATATTATTTTTTCCATAATGTTACACCCATATACACATTCCTATATGGATTGTTTCTTCCGTTATTGTTCATCGTAATATATAAAATATAAAAGACAGGTGTATGGTACGTACTATTTCTAGATATTGTATGTTATACGTGGGTGTGCCATAGGAGGGCACGAGGTAGGATATGTAAGTCAGCAATGACCTCGTATGCGTCTCACGCATTATGAAGAGACTCACGCACGTTCCCATATGCAGGGTGGTGCACGTATTGTCTGCCAGCGAAAGTGACACACCGCACGCGGTTATGCCGTGTTTTATTTTATTCTTCTCCGCACTATGCGTATATCGCATATTATCATTTATTTTTTACCGTTAACTTTATTGTCATTCATTCGCACCGTTCAAAATGCACGGTTATTTATCGTTACTATTTTTATGATCGTTATAAGCATAATTTGATTTTTTTTCGTTCTTTTTTTCTTAAGCCCTTGCAGGTAGATATGATGTACAAAATTTTACCGTTAAATGGCACCGTTAAAATTTTATCATCGCTTCTCATTTTAAAATATAAGTATAGACGCGCGACCAATTATGACAAAATATGTCACGCCTCGTTATTTTTTTCATTTTTTTTCATTTTTGTTTTTATCATGCTTTTGTCTGATAGAGATTTTCAGTATAATTCCGTTGTGTGCAATTTACCGTCCTGTTAGTTATTAATTAATTCAATTATTGGGAGATGGTGGGTATTATCGAGTTTTGTAGGGAAATGTATAGTTTCGTTTGAAAATTTTCATTTTGTCTTGCATCGAATATGCGCTATTCGAGATACGTATTATACCTATACTTATACGTGTGTTATGTATAAAAGCCGACAGTGAGGTACTGAAAATATAATTACAGGAAATTACTATAAGAGGAATATAATTATAGACGTATTATAAACCACGCTACACTAATACTGATACGAAATAGTTAATAAAGTCGCAAAAGTAGGTATACATTTATAGTATATACCGATATTAATACCAACGACAGCAGCAGCGTGCGACCGTGCGATAGAATATGGTTGCAGATATGTACCTATAGGTGTGTATGTACGTAATGTACATGTATACATGTGAGTACGTATAACGTAGAAGTTTGCCCGAGAAACTTTCACTCATTTGACCTGTATCGCCATTATATTCTCTACTACCTTGCACTTGCGTTCGATGACGTAAATCGCAACTTATAAATAATTGTAGAGTCGTTAGAAAAATTTACTTGTCAGAGTTTATAGATTTGGCTGTCCATCGAGGTTGTAGTTACGGTACCTTGAAACTCAAAAATATCCCTCTCTAGTCTGACCGATTCATTGCACGAATAGGTATATCACTTAAAAGTCATAGAAAGAAAGAAAAGAAAAAAACGTTTTCGCTGCGTTTTATATTGAGGAGTTTTAGACGACTTTTTTCAAAGATTTAAAAACAAAAAGGAATTGAGCATTTATGCTGTAATAAAAAATATCATCCGATCGATTCGTTGTAGCGAGAGAATATTTAGCGTTTCTTCGTTAAATTGCGAATTATACACATAGGTATATACGACGATCATCGTTTTCTGAATAAATTATTCATCGTTATCGGCCCCTTCCGATTCCTTTGTGCCAGGGCCAAGCGTAATCTTTTAATAACCCTGACAATAGCGTATGAAATATCGGTCCAGTGTTGCAACGTATAGTCGCATAGCATCATAGAGAAGAGCAGCAGCGGCAGCAGCCTAGGAGTGGTAAAGCAAGCCAAACAAGCAACTGGGCAGGCCGGCACTGCAGGCCGAAGGGTCAAAAACATCGAGTGTGGTTTCTAGGCCAGTCGTTGCTATCTATAACCTCGGATCACGGGTCCACATCGCGCACGACAGCATCTCTTCGCCCGCACACCACATTACTTTAGACTCGCGGATGCAGGTCCAGGCAAAGTCTAGGCGATGATATTTCCCTCGGGACTTGTAACGCGGTGCACCGTTGGGTATAGTATTGTAAACTACGAAACCTCGAAATAGAAGTCGTAGGAAATATTTTCATTCGACTCCACCGACATCCATCTATCCTGCAGTCGCTGTACAGATTGCAGTGAGACGCGGGCGTGCTTCGAGTAAACGGGGCGGGGGGGGGGGGCCTCGTTCCAAACATTAAAGGATTAGCTGGCGTTTATCGATGGCAATAATTCTCGGTCTTTTTTTTGTTTCATTTGAATCAATGACCGTTGGCATATCGAATACTCTGCTATATTTTATCCGGAGAAATTATCGGGATATTGAAGAGCTGGAGTCAAAGAATGATTTTCTTCTTTTTTTTTGTCACGTGTACAAAACGTCTAAGAGAAAAATGATCACATCTCTCGCATGTAATTATAGATCTTGTGATAATAAATATAGAAAAAAAATAAAAGCAAAAACAATATGACATAGATAATGATGATTGTTTAGTAAAAGTTAACATGTGCATGAGAGTGTGATATTAGAAAGCTTGAAAACGATATATGACGTAATCGGACCCTCGGTTCGACATGGCTGACGGTAAACTTGACAATGGGCATATATATCCGAATTAATGTATGGACTTGAATGTTCGATAATTCATTATCCTAATTAATTGGAGTAAATCGTCCAAATTGTTTTTTTTTTTTCTTCTATACTTATAGCATAGAAAGCTCCGAATATCAGCGGTTACACGTGCATACGGTGTATAAAGATAATTATAAATTTACACGTGGGATTTTGCAAATTTTCAATGATAAAATTTTGTTAACATAATGCGGGTTTATTACTTGGCTAAAAACATATTTAGCTGTACATAGTTAGTAAATATTCCAAACCACCGCGGCCTAACGACCCGCGACAACTAAAATATAGACCCACTCTCTCTTTTTCAGGATTGTTTTTTGGCCGTACATGAATATGTGTACGTATGTATACATACGTTGGTTAGCGTCGATCAAAATCTCGTAAAAGATATTCAAAGAATCGTGCGTTGATGTTTAATTTCTAAATTGTTCAAAAGGTCACGAGTAAAGGTATAAGAGGGAGAATAGAAAAAGTGATATTTCGAATAAAAAGTCATACGAATACGATGATCCCGATCATTCTTGCTAATCGTTGTAACCACTTAATGAAAACGGACAACAATTTTTGCTTTTCTTCTTTGATCTTTTCTTCAGCACCGACGAATCGGATGATGTTATTAAATAGATGTATACTACGGGGAAAGGCGTATTTATCCACCGCGGCAACGACCTCTCAGATTTTCTCGCTACCTGACGTAACTGGACGTACCGTACGGTACGCGATTGCGAAACTACCGAGTTAATTCTAGTAGGGTATATAGCGCGCGGTTAACCTAAGGTTGGGTTAGGTTTGTTCAGATCTCGTCTTTTGGACGAAAATTGAAGCAGTTGATAGTTACGCGAGACACCGTTGCCTATGGCCACGAACCAACTTTCCCTCGGCGAGTATTCCAGGCCAAGAGTGGTTGGTACCAACATTTACTTCCTGAATATACCGCGCGGTCAGGCTAGTTGCGGTACCTACTTCATATACCTACGATATAATATACCTAAGTATACGTTGTAAAAAATGAACGCTTAATTCAGTTATGTATCAAACTAAACTGAAACTTCTCGAACTAAACGTGAAGGGAAAGAAAAAAAAAATCTGCTTTTTCCCCCCATAGAATATATGTCCACATCACAACAGCTGCAACTACCGCTTCTATTAAAGTACATTTACACGAGTAGGTAAAGTTTCAAATTATGCGGCAGTAGAGGCAGCGTTGATCATCGGTAATTAAAAATTACCCACGACGGAAAATACCCGACGGGAATTTCGCATCGACAACTTTCTAATCAAACAAAGTACCTCTGGTTGTTGTGTCCCCCTTTCTCTTTCACACCCCCTCTAAATTCCCATATATCCCTATGTATATACATGGAAATTACACTGAGGTATAATATACACGAGAAAAGAAAAGGAAAAACGTTAAAGCCCACGGAAGGGCTTGTGTGAAACAGTCCACTGTGTTCGCGTCTATTTCCTCGTGTAACGTCGTAACTTAATTAAATGATTATTCAATACATAGAATGCCCATACCGTATAACGTAAATAAATAAAATATATATGTATAACGTAAATTCCCTTTCTCGTTACCCTATGTCTTCCAGCTGTTGTATACGTAGGTTATATGTACACGCGATTATCGTACCGCCATTGGATACTTTCCCACCTCATCTAGCCTAACCTTACCCAACCCGTGTACAGTGAGATAAAGAAGGTAGACCGAGTTTAACAAACCTAACCCAAAGTTAGTACGCCTATTTTCCCACCACATTGTGCACTCCGTTACTTATGTTTGCTGCCGTTCTGGCGATAGCTCTTGCTCTCCTATACGTCCACTTTCACAGTAGGCCTGGCAGGAGGTATAGGGTAAGGCTGGATGATCTCTCGCACCTCACCTCACCTCTCTTTCTCTCCTCTCTCCTCTCTCGTTTTATTGGCCGTGCGAGAAAACCTAACCTAACCGCCAGCGCAGCAGTCGACTATACTGCAGGGTTACCTGCGGTCGTTGTATCCAAAAACTTTGGCAATAAACTTACACTCTCGCAAGCAAATGTAACCAGTCAGATAGTTTCACCGGTTGCATAACTAATACGCCACTGCTAAGCAAGCTGATCGTTTCACGCAAGAACTACTCGTATCTGCTTTGCAGGGAGGACAGGCAGGCAGCCAGGCTGGCAGTTACCGAACACGAATCTTAAATGCATGAGGAAGCCTTCAACGTTATTATCTCCTCATCTCACCGTGAATTTTTCATGGATCTATTTTTATTACCATCGCATAGAAGGAAGTATAATATTCCGGATACCAATCGCCTACGGTAGTTCAAAACTAGCTGTCGAAAAAATACCATACGTATACCTACCTACGTACGTACGTACACAGAATTTCAAACGAGATTCGTTGAACGACACTTTTCTTCATAACCGACGTGTACCAAACGATACTGTAGGCGAATTCGCCGGAAATTCCCTAACTCCCATCATCACACTTCATATAGCTCAGAAGCTGAGCTTTTCTTCAAAAGCTCCCCAATAGGGCTATAAAGGTGTCCACAATTATTATCAAGAATCTGATCAACGGAGATGAGAATGAAAACAAAGAACGTTGATCCTTTTCCCGAAGCTCCGAATTACTATACGTTGCTGTGCAATAAATTTGAACGACCGTGCCCTTTCGTCGCGGTTGAACAATCACCGTGTGTTTTTATTTTTGTTCTTGTTCCTTCTTTATTCAACGATATGAGAATGCGTGTTACACGGTAAATACGTCAACACACTTTCCTTCCTCGTGGTAGTGACGGTGGTGGAATTTGATCGCCCATATACTGCGGTATATCGTAAGAGAGAGTTGCGAACGGATAATAACGCCGCTGGGCTAATTCTCTCGTGTAGGCAGCGAAAACAGACGTGGATGCGAACGCCAATGATGCAAGAGTCTGAAAAGTTCATGATACAAAGTCAGGTTACGAAAAACTAACCGGGCGGTGGTAGAACCGTGAATGTTAATGCCAATCTGGTAGGCGGTTTATTTCTCTTGCACTCCAACAGTGGACTCGAGATATTGGCAGGCCTTGGAATATAATCTGGTGCCAGAATTTGATCACCCTATCACATTCATTTACGGAACATGGTGAGCCCGGTAGTTCATATTATTCGGAACGTACGACTCAAACTTCCATCTTTAATTAATCTCTGCACTTTTACCGGAAATAAATGTCGTTCAAAAAATACAGGTCGTGAATTCTGGAGGTGAGATGCCCGCTGACCAGATGCGCAGCGTGGAAAATGCAACTGGGTAAATGTCATTCCATAAATAGTTTTCGAATGTGGGATGCATTCTGCGATTGACCAATCAGAGAACGCGGTTTCACGTGTGGTTAGACAATACGAAACAGAATGTCCGCCCCACGATCGCTGATGTATTTATTTATACACTTGTGCACCGAATGCGGCTACTTCTGCATCCTGATTCCGATTCGTTTCATAAATATACATATATTTGTACAGATACACAGCTATTCGTGACCGCGTGATAAACACGTTGTTAATAATTGCTCCATTGATTCAACGAATCGAACGCGCCTTTACTCACGTTCCAAGAAAAAAAAAAAACATCTCGATGATTTTGTGAAGTGATTTTTAGCGATATCCTTATAAGAAATTGACAAGCAGTTCGTCTGTGCAGAAGAATGAAGCCGAAGGTGAAATATCAAAACGTCGTGACTCAGACTTAGAAGATTTCTCGGAAATGTGTTCGATTGTTGCTCAATAATAAATGAATCAAAGTTTACCATTACCACCATCACTATGGGTGGGACCACGAATTACATATTTTTTTGAACGGGATTTGATGAGGATCAATCGCCGCTTTCCTAGGGCGCTTATCATCATCATCATTATGTTTGTCAGAGAGTTTTGTCGGTGTAAATCTTAGCCTGAAAATCATCTCGCTTGGTAACGAGGTGCCCTTCGGATGTCTGTTTTTACAGGACTTGTGAATTTGACAGGCGACAGGTGGTATGAGATAAAAAATTAGGGTATGGGCACAAGTACCGTGAGATGTCAATCACAGCATTTAAAAGATTCATCGAAGAGTTTCATTTTGATCAAAATTTGTTTGATCCAGAAACTGTTGGACTGAAACTCTTGGATTGGACCATTTCGTCGCTAATGTGTGTCACTTTACATGTCGTTTAATTCGCTGATGTGAGTCAAGGTGCGATCGTACGGACTACGGAGGTCTAATGAATTGCGATATTGCGAACGTCACGATGAAATCTTTGATATGTTTATAAACATTTTAATGAAATTACGAAACGAAGCCTAATTATTTTCGAAGTGTTCCCCACCAAGTTTTGACTAACAGTGAAGCTTTTGCTTTGATGTTAAAACTAATGAATTTGCTTCATCGGGGTCAACTTAATATTGCCGGAATTTATGATCTTCATTTATCATGGTCATTCCTCCTCGCTTTCAATTGTTATTAAATCAAAATTTCTCACAACGATCGCGACTTTTTCGCACGGACCTAGTTTTTCACTTTTTTCATGCGAATACCCTTTCTTGATCTTCAACATCAGCAGGCCTATCGGAATTTCGGAAAGTCGGGAATATTCCATCACCCATAATCAGATTCACGAATAACGAAAGATAGTCAATCGGTCTGAGACAATTTTCTTTTGTTTTTCTTTTCTGTTCAAAGAAAACCTACATGATTTTAGAAACTAGTACTCTGGCACCTTGAACAAAATGAAAGGTCAGCTTCGCTTGGGATTTGGCCGTCTAAGTTCACGAGTTCAAGAATTTACTGCATGGGTTGTTCTCCAAGATTTAGGGTTTCCGTTTTTGGTTTTTGGGTTTTGGTTTTCCGATCTAGAATGGTCAGATCCACCCGGGCAGCCAGGACAGTATTCGTCGAGTGTCTGGCGTGAATTCTAGAAGCTAGCTCGCACAGGTCAATGTATTCCGGGTTGTTTATTTAGGCCATGCGAGGTTGAGTCGTCTGCGTGCGCAGGCAAACTGCACCGGTGTGGGCTATATATGATCATTTTATGCTCGTTTTATGTTTTGTCATACATATCCGCACGTTCGTCGCGAGTTCTGTCGACGTAACCGTCCGCCGAAGGTGGATGCAGATGACCAGATTGGCCGGATAAAAGGATTAAAAAAACAAAGAGAGAAAAATTATGCATCCCGCAATCGTATAACTGTCCAAATTTTGCACAGACTCAATCCGCAACTAAAAAAATTTTTTATCAAAATTCTTTGTCCTGATGTTCCCCATATTCGAAAGGTAGGTATATTCTTGTGCTTTGTGACTTTTATTGAAAATTTTTCGTTTCTCTCGAATTTGCATGTTACCGTTGGAAGAAATATGGGCAATTTTGCTTTGCGTCAAAATCGCGTGGAGAGAAAGAAGATAATCTCAAATTTTTACACGCGTTTTCATTGACTCTCGTTTTCTTGTACCTCAGCCAAACAAATTTTCAGAACTCTGCCTTTTGCACAAATCTCACTGAGTGGGACGTGAAAATATAATGATTGGTGTTCGATTTCTTCCTTTGTTCCCCGGTACAAATTTTGACTCGACTGGGTATCGATTTGAACTTTACAACTTTATAGTTGCAATATGACTAGGATTGGAATCGTTACTCACCGCTTACGTAAGGTCGTATAGTGTGCAGTGCAGCAGGCTAAACTATATACTTAGTCGGTTTCATACTGCGCTATCGGTTAATTTTTCCGCCTAGTCCCTGGGATATCGGCTTTTTGCTGCCCTACATCCTTATCATTTACAGACGCCGTTTGCAGTGCGGAATTCATTTTTAACAAAACTCATAGAAGTCTAGAGATCAGGTCTCGCACGTGTTATTGAAACTGTTCAAGATCTAGTGCAGAAAATTCGAATTTTTTGACAAACGATTATATTATACTACAGCTATACTACACCTAACCTAATAATTTCTATGAGAAACGCGCAATTTGTATAGTTTACGCCTCTAGAAAAAACAAAAACAAATAAAAAAAAATACCCCTCTCTTATTGAAACCGCATTTCAACATTATAATAATAAGAAACACTCGTACAATAAAGTTCAGCTGATGATTATCAAAAAACGTGAAGAAATATATAATGAGGTCAACATCGAAGAACAAATATTGTATGATACGTAGTACCGTATAGGTGATTAAAAATTTGTTCCAGCTAATTTGACTATAAATTTTTTAATTTTTTTCTTTTCTTTTCTATTTTTTTTTTTTACGCACGCTATGACACGCGTGATTCGTGCCTAAGCTTCGAACGACTAGAAATTCAAGGATGATAGATATGTACCTCTTGACCTGAATTTCCGTTTTTCTTGTATAAGTGCAGCACAAACAAGGCGATGATGATAATAACTGGTATAATTGTGACGTGCATCGACGTCGCACCAATTTAACACATACTTGCATAAGGTATACTTTGCGCGCCTGCACCGTGGAACCGAGTGCAGCGGAGCTGACGTAACGGGAAGCTAATATCAAACGATATAATTTATCACACCTTGACCAGAAATGTGCAAAACTTTAATGGTGCGCACGATGAATGCGAATAGGCAAATGAAAAGAAAAAAGAAGTTCGAGCGATAATATATTACGTATATAGTTCTTATTTTGATTAAACTATAGTTTACCTATACTTATAATCGATTTGAAAATAAATTATTATTCATCGAGATTGAAATCTCGAGTAGATATTAAACTATCGTGAAACTATTCAGCGCGGAAATTTCTGCCCTCGTTCTGTTCCGCAGACCACGAATGATTTGTATTTATAATTGATTTTAATTTATGGCCCCTGTGAGATTTGTACGGTACCCGCCATTTGTAAAATATTTACATAGCTCACCGCTAATTGTTTGACAAATCTTCAGATCTCACAGGCAAAAGCTCCGAGATGTTTGTAATCTACGAAATCTCTTGACATTTCACTCGCGTCAAGAGAGTATTAATAATTGATATAACGTATTTCGCGGAGTTCATGAAAGAATATTTTGCTTTAATGATTATTTCAAATAAGCGAAGGTATTCAAGTTCGATAAAGCCAGCGTGGCTCAATCTATCGGTCAGACGGCCATATGTGTAAATATATGAATCGAGCTTCTCGGTGCAGCGAGTCGTGGAACGGAATAAAATAGAAAAGCTAGCAGAGGAACAAAAAAAAAAGGAAGAAGAAAAAAACAAAGACAAAAAAACGTAGAGAAGAGAATTAGAGGGACGTCAGCGAGACGGCGGGGGAGGTTCGGGAGTAAGCGAGACCGAGAGTTGGAAGGGATTCGCGGGTCACAACTTAGAGAAGGGGAGAAGGGAGGGTGAAGGAGAAGGGAGGGAGAGTATCGGTCATTACCTTCGTAGCAAAACTGGGTCAGTCGTCACATCGCAGCGTTCGATGCCACGTTCACGCTAACTTCCGCGCCCAATGTCTACCCCTTTTCCCTCTCACCCTCTCTCCCTCTCTCCCACTCTCTCACTCGCACAATTCCATCCCCCTCTCTCTTTGCAGACGATCTATAACGCCGGGCGTCGTTGCATAGCAAGAGCCGTCGCACGTACGTAAGTACACACCATACAGCTATGCACGCGTCCGTCTCTATTCGAGTAGAGGGGATGGGTAATAAAAAATAGAAAATATAAATTTAAACGTAAGAAGCAACTACGCGAGCGCAGTCGTTACGTTGCGCAAGGGTTATAATATGATCGTATGACGTAACGGTAGCAGCAGCATCATCACGGCATCGCTCCGCGGTGAATTAGGTATAGAAAATAGCGAGGAAGAATCGTTATATATATTCAGTTATATTATGGTGATGCGATTATTATAAGATGCGCTAATTAATGCGAGCTAGATGCAGATACGGTGCTGCACTGTGGAGCATCGTTAGATAATGAAAACTGCCTTTTGACGTAACTCCGAGAAATTGTTTTCTAACAATTATAATTGTACACCTAACAAGGTACGTATCTTCTTTGGATGTATAATCTTAATGTTTTATTAGTTTCCTAGCTACGTTCAAGAATTCTACGTAATGCCGTAATTCATATTGTTTCAGAGCATTAATTTATAATCTGAACTCTTTGATAACCCGCTTTATTTGAACTTTTATTTTAAAATAAAAAAGTTCGAATCGAAACGATTATTTTTTGACGCAGGATCAAGTAGATCCGAATTATATAATAAAAAAAGAATCGAACCTCTGAAAGGTGGAAGAGTTACCGATGACGTCAAACATCCGGTTGTGAATTATTCGGCAACGTTGCCAGATCAAAATATAAATATTTTTACATATATACGAAAACATGTTGCTGGTATACGATTAAAGTTATACATGGCTAATTTTCAAACGAATGAAAATTGTTTAGGTCGTTGTAAAATAAAGAAGCAAAAATAAAATTGTAAAATTTGAGGGGGGGAAAGAAAAAAAATGAATAAAAAATGGTTGGAGAACGCTGCTTCCCCGAGCTCTTCCCATCCTCTTCCTAGGATTTCCATCCGTCGAGTGCCGCGGCGATACCTCCCGCCACCTCGGCATACTCCAGCTTAAGTCTCTAGGTATATATACGCACATATATATCTACCTCGACGGCAGCTCGCTCGTGGTTGTCGGCATTGCACTTCGAGCTTCCTCGCGACCTACCCCAACGGGGTTTCCTTCCTCACCGAACCTGGCTGACGGATCCGACGACGCTTTATACTCCTCACTCTACTATCCGCCTCCAACCGTACCCCCTCACAGATTCTCACCCCATTCCCAACGCCGTCCATATCCTCTTCAGCTATTACCCACCGAAACCACCGCGCTGCACTTCACTGAAGTGCTTCTTTTTTTTCTATACAAAAAGCGCAGCATTCCGTGCTGTTTTCCATAGATTATAAGGGTGCTGGCAAACGATGATAAATTGTATATCATTGATCTTTATCGAGATGTGGAACACACGGGGAACGATCTTTGGGTGAGAAAAGTTTATGTCAGTCATGGCGTGAAACTCGAACGAGAGCGTAAAAATTGATGTGTATCAACTCTAACCCCCTCGTATAAAAATCTTCTGAAATTTTAAATGATTAATTAAAAGCGTCTGTGAAAAAAATCTCAAAAACATATTTCAAAATTATCATTTATCGATACCAATTACGATACCTTTGCAATTTTTAAGGAAAAAAATAAGAAACATTTTATCCAGATACCGAGTTCTGTTTACGCGTTCTTGGATTTTAGGCCCCCGCTTTCGATGAAAAGAAAAAAAGAATAAAAGTAACTTACATCCGAGTACAGAGCATACGATATGCACTTACTTACAGGATTTTATGTATTTACCAACGCGCAATGTTTTTGATGAATAGCTTTCGCGAGTAATATAGCTGCGACGGTATTATAGTTCATATGTATGATCAAATCAAAAATATATTTGCATAACAAAATTACGTCTTTTATTATATTATGAGTGATATACGCATAAATTTCACTTCGTATTCTCTCCAACTTCTCTCTTTCTCTCTTTTTCTGCATGAAGGTATAATCATTTTATCGCCACGCGCGATTAATCCGATTACCATCTCGCCTTCACCGTAGAAACCGGCGTAATTATAAAGAGAATTACAGGTTCCGAGCAGTTGCCGTCAATTTGTTAAAACCGGTCGTATATAATACATACGTACGCGCCATGCGCGATGCAGTGCTAAAGCCTATGAGGTATAACAACGTAGCACGCGTTTCGCAATCCACGGCCGGCCCTGACTTATAAGACATCACTTAACACTTGCCAATGCGGCTGACTCAATTTATTGTAACACTACTAGGTCGTTGTCTGCAACGCGCCGTGCAGATCTGACGGCTGGTTTATCTACTATACACGGATGGCACGTGCAGTTTCTTATCTCTCGAAGACTATATATATTTAATGCTTCAACGAGAAAAAAAAACATATGGTTTTTTTCGTTCTTTCTATACATATAAACGTGAATTATTTAGCGGGGATTGATTCGCTCAAGCGTCATATAAACGCGTGAATTATTTCACATTTTTCAACTTGAACTTAGCTTATCCGACCGACGGGAAACAGCTAATCAAACGATTAAGGCTTCGTTCAGTGGTACGGTTGGGATAGGTTAGTGTTCGCGTACGTGTTATATCGGGTTGCTGGTACCGATAGAGATACATAATACATTTTTATATCTATACAGCGAAGCGGTATATGGGAGAAAATGGCAGCTTATCGACCAGAGGCGAACTCGATTCCCTAGGTGATCTGGAAGAGCTAAGTTTCGTCAAGAAAATGACTTCATAATAAAATACGTTCTACAAAAGTGTGCAGCGTTTGATTTTTACCTATGCGCGCTCCAAATGAACACCACATTTTTCAATGTAAATTCTATCGCGAAAAATGTTCACCCCAATTGACAGTATTTCGCTGTACGAAATGTTTTGTTCAGCGCGAAACAGAAAACAAAAGAAAAACCAAAACAAAATTGGAGGCAAAATTAACCTATGTATAGGTGATAAACTGACTCTCAACAATTTTTAATCTCATGTCAAGTATTGAGAGAAAATCAATCACAGGTACTGCGTGCGGTGAACGTAATGACTGATTCCTGATATAGGTATACATTTTTTGATGTTTTTTTGAATGTAATATATGAATATATCGCCGACAGCGCCGTGTCAGACCCTCGCTGTTACCGTGGCAACCACTTCAGCTGTCTTCAGGGCTGTCCGGAGACGCGCGAACACAACCGAGTATTTCAAAAGATGCCCGAACATGGCCGAAGAGATCCGAAGAGGTTTGAATACACCCGAAAATCCTGGCAATTTTCGACCGGGGATTCCCTGAGCTCATTCCGGGCACCAAATTATGTCATGTAACGAATGACCAATATCAAAAGCAAATGGGAGTTCACGATGGCATATCGTGTTTGCGTATTTTTTATCCATTTTTTTTCTTTCTTTACGTCAAACAAATCTTAACCGCTGAACGTTGTACGTGCAATTATACTTATGTATATTCATATGCAATCTTACATTTTAACAATCACGTATGCCTGGAATGGTTGACAGCTTATCATCTGTACCGTTACCAACACGACAATCTATCTAATAAACGCATTGCTGCCCGCTAGGTTATACATTATATTGGCACCGCATATTATAACTTGCGTACGGTGTATAAAACCGTTGAAATGTTTTATAAATATATATCACATACATGTACATATACTACAATATTTATAAGGGTGTAATAAAAGTGTCCCTGCTGGGATTAATGACTCCCGCAACGTGACGGTTATATACGAATACATGCGACACATACCTGTGACCATATTTATGCGCGTCGCATATACTTTGACAAAGGTAAGTACAGACATAACTCCGGATTAACATGCAGGTTATGAACGATTCCGATCTATGGTCGGATACTATGAGGACTGACGTCTTCGAAAAAAATATCTTTGAGGGTCCTGGGAGTGAAATTGTTTCGTTAGACTTGAAAACTTTTGGTCTATATGCGGTCAGAACGTCAGGTGGGCCAGGACTGTGTCCGAAACGTCCAAAATATCCGCGTTACAAGTTGATGAACGTGATTCAGCATCGCTTATTCCGTCGTACCGGCATCCGACCCAACTGACTATGTGCGCGTAACGAGAGTAGCAAAAGTATTTCAATCAATTCACACCTCCGGTCTCCCCTCGGCCCCCGATTGAAGAAACCGGAATTATCTCGGCACGGAATCTGGCTACTTTAATCCGCAATTCCACGCGTCGAATGCACCTGATTTGTATTCTCCCTTGTAGAAATTACGCAGCTCATTGCACCGCGTTTGTAAACTGCAAGTAGCGTATGTTCGAAGAGTTCCCTCTTAAAAAGGAAGTCCTATCCTAAAAATGAGGTGTTCACTTGAACCTCGCAATGCGAGAAAAGGTCGCAACGGGGCGGAAAAAAAACTTGCAAATGTATGAAAAATCATCAAGCGACGTGAAAAAATTCTGTATCGAAAACGCATTTTTCTTTTTCCTTTTTATAATAAATTCACTTGACAATTATCGTGGACGTTGTATAATTTACGATATTAACTTTTGTTTGTTTGCAGAAAAATTTTCTGAGGATCCCGGGGGACTCGAAGATTTTTGGCCCCAGAATCGAATAAAACAAACGTAGCAAAAAGTTAAAACTTGATTTCAGGCGGCTGAGTGATGTCCAATATGAAGTAAATCAATCCCCATCCCCATGGACAAAGAAAACTCGGTGAGAATCGAAGCCATTGTGAATCGTAGCATGTATTCGAAAAAGTACCAAAATTGGCAGTCATACAAATCTAAGGGTGCTAATGTCGCTGTAAAGTATGTAGCTAACGGTAATACATGCAGGAACATAGGGATTTTCGTGAATCTGAAAACACCTCGGAAGGCACCTCAACTTATTACGTCTGGTAGCGGGTGGAGTGCAACGTTTCACCGTCGACCTCGACGACTGGATGTGCATCGACACGGGTCGGTTCTCCCTCCCCCGCGTTATGCGATCCTCCCTCCGAGCCCCCTCCATAAGTCACGGACGTCCTTTGGCTCCGGGTTGACGGTTCCCCGACGTCGACCCCCGGAGAGAGTTAGTCGGTACTCGGGAGGGTGTAGCAAAGCGAAACGCGCGCCTGCGCGTATCCGTTATAAACAATCCCTGCCTGCGCACTGCGGCCCGTCTTGTGAAAGGTCCGGGACACCCACCACCACCACCACCACCACCGCCACCATCGCCACCAGTGGTACGAGGAAGTTGGAGGGTTGGGTGGCTCGATACGGCTCCGGGTTCAATGCTCACTGCTCCGATAGCTATAACTACCCTTGCTGCACTTCCCCA
Source organism: Athalia cordata (assembly GCA_963932425.1). Classification (NCBI taxonomy): domain Eukaryota; kingdom Metazoa; phylum Arthropoda; class Insecta; order Hymenoptera; family Athaliidae; genus Athalia; species Athalia cordata. Next base: position 38,342,523 of record OZ010625.1, on the reverse strand, counting down.
CCCTATTACGATGTGTGTGTGTGTGTGGCTTTTTCTATACATGATGCAACTCCTGCACCGACGTAGGTATCACTTTACTCTCGTGTGCGTGCCGAGCCAACGTCCATGAAGAGGGGCCGCTCGTCGACGTTATTTTTGCAGACGCGTGGACATAGGTAAGGGTGGTTATGTAAGAGTTGAGGTAGGTTATGTGAATACTTTTGTCTATTCGAAACTCTCGTCTCGGCATAGGTGTATGATATGTAATAAAAGAATATCGCCCGGAATACTGCATTCTTCTTGTTTATTTCTACCCTGGTGATATCCGGTGATGTACTTCAAATTATAGTCAGTCACCGTAAAAACAACTAGCATATCTAGGAATTTTTCGGTGTTGTTTTTTCTTCTCGTTTTGTCGTTGATTTTTCAAAAATTGTATTAGACATTGAAAACCGAGTATTTCTGATCGGACAAATACACGAAACCGTTATCGACAATTAGCGCTCATTGTCCATTTCACCGAATTAAAATCCGATTAAATATAAAAATAAAATAAAAACAAAAAACAAATTATATGAACAGATCAAAGATCACGTAACGGCAACATTACCAGATTATATATCCGGTGATCATCTCTTCCCCAATTTTCTCCGGCTATCATCAAAAGATATCTCGACTTACCTGAAACATATGAAAAAAATATTTTTTATGTAAATGGAAGAAAAGTGCACGCAGATCAAGGTTTCGTACATAGGTATAATATATGAGAATAACACAACGACGAGCACCTCATCCTTTCAAATATAAAAAGTGCAGGCAGCACCGCGGTGCAGTTATCATTGGGATGAAGGTAAGTGAAATGGAAAAATGGTTATCTGACGACAGAGCCAACAATGAGTAAGCGTTGCAGTCTGCTAGCTAGCCAGCAGACATAAGTCACACCGTTGGGTGAAGGACCCTCTGAGTTAACCGCATCGCAGCCAAGGCTGTGGAAAAAATTGTGAGAAAAGAAATGGAATGAGACGAAGATAAACGATTCCGATGAAACGTATGAAACACACAACCGTTGCCATTTCATACTTATAACAATTATTTTTAGCAGCATAGTCTATTTCGCATTCGACCAGGTCATATATAGTGGTTATCTTCATCATTGATGTGTCGGGGATGTACGAGGACGACTGCGACGTATGAAACAAAAGACTATAGGAACGTTACAAAACTTCGATGATCGATATCCGAATGCTCGAACAAGCCGTGTATATCTCCACGGTAGATGTACAAGAAACAGATGCGATTCGAAGCGCGGACTCGACGCGATCCTGATGCAAAAGTTTCTCATCGATGAGCTTAGAGCATCAATAAATTAAGAGGATGATGTCACGAATGGTGAGTTCCAGCTACATCCGTTTCCGGTGTGTCGAAAAATTGAAATCTAAAGTTAGGTAAAATGGATGACCGGAAAGAAGAACTAACGTGGACGCTCCCGGACGCTGTCACGTATCCGATCTCCACTTTACGCGCGGTTACTGTACACGGTTATTTTGACCAGCATACGTGTTTCGACTTTATCCTCAAGTGAAGAGTTTCCCTTGAGACAAACGAGGCGGTCGACCACAATTCACTGGGACATCGTAATAAAGAAGATCGCAAAGTTCACCGAATCGGCTCTGTCTATATAATATCCCCACACAATAATTTGCGCAGTGAATATCTTTCACGAGTTGATTTCTTTGGAACTTCGTATTATATTATACATCGAATAATTGTCCGATGACGTTAACTTGAAGAAAAGTTTCGGTGAAATATGTCCACCTTCTACATTCTATTTTTGTAACGACAGAAAGTACCTATACTGCACTGCAGTTGACAACAAGCTCGACGAAACTAATAAATCAAAAACTTTCAACTATCTACTTTTACGTGCAACATGAAAAATGTGGGGTATACTTTCATCTTGTCAACTTTTCGCTTAGAGTTTACTGCTCCGAATTGTACACGTTACTCTATAACTTCTAAAATGCTTACCGAACGAATAGCCGCACCGCGTCTTCGAGACAGAAGCTTTTGTGATTTAAAAATTAGCCCGTCTTACGAAACCTCACGACACCGACGTATCAAGTTTGATGATATTTCTCTCAAAATGTCCGCTGCAGAGCATATTGTTCTATTATCTTTAGACAATTTGACTTAACAATTTATAAAATGAAGAGAATGAAAATTGCTGCACTCACAATATTAATCAAATTTGTTGCACAAAATTATTTTCGTTATAAATGTCGTTGTACAGAAATTTGAATCGATTATTCGTAGATTATGAGATAAGAATCGCGAGTAATTGTTACTCCTTTTTCATTTTCATGCTCTATTGAATGTCAAATTCTTGGGATAAAATCAATAAACGTACGAACCCGACACCGAAAAAGTAATCTAACGTAAAATAATCCTCCCTCCGTATAAGACGTAATTCAATGAACGTTCTCTGGTATTCGCTGCAGACAGTTTTCCGCGTACTAATTTCCCACCACCATCCACAATCGTGATTATTATTACATAGAGAAAAATAAAATTACCGTAAAGCGGATGAAAAAAAATTTCGTCAACGTTAAAACGGTCATACACCTACCTCATCCAGACTTAACGATATAAAACAAAATAACGAACTACACGTTACGAATGTAAAAGCAAAGCTCCAAATTCGCGCAATCGTCTCGATTAAAAGTAGCTCGAACGTAAACAAACTGCGGTGTAAAGCGACGGTGCACCGCCTTGGAGAGGTCATTGACCGAGGGTAGTTCGCAAAAGAGTAAGGGAGACGTATAGACAGATAGAAAGAGCAAGAACGGCTGCACAGGGGAAAGGGAGGGGGTGGATGCAACGGGAAAGAAGGGGCTTAGGGGTGATGGGACGTTGCAGGAGGGAGGTGGAAGGGGAGGATGCAGTTGCATCGACCGAAAACTCAGCTGAGCGGGCAACCCTCCCGGACCAGCGCAATCACCGAGCTAGGCACTGCAAAGAGGGGGGGGGGGGGAAGAGGGGGGGCCTCCCCTCCGTTTCTGCATCGCAACGTTCACCTCTACCTCTACCTCTACCTCCACCTCCACCTTCACATCCAGTACCATACAACACACATAACATCCCCTCGTTGCCTTGGGGATGACTCTGCACTGTGAACGTGACCCTCAAAATCAGGATACTAGCTGCGTTTGTGCCGCTGCATATCAGGTAAGGCCTTTCCCAAAACTGGTTGTTCTTATTTTTATTATATATCATGATACCATATTATGCGGGAGTTAACCCTCTGTAGTGTACGCACGTTATTGTCTTCCGATAAGTTTTATAGAAATTACAAAATTAGTTGAGCAGGAACATAAGGTAAATTTCTCCTATTATCGAATCACATACATATACGATCGTAAGAGAGAAATTGATTACCTGCTCGTACACAGCATTCCTTCTCTTTTCAAATCTTTTGTTCTTTCAACAGCAGTTTCCGGTCCATTAACGTCAGCACTTACGCACATGCGGTACAAGCTGTATAGTATATTATGGACGCGATATAGTCGATGTGATTCCTAATACCTACTCTCAAAGTGCAAGGGTTCCGGTTTTTGACAAATGGCAATAACGATATAACTTTCAAATTATTATTAACACATTAGATAAAATAAAAAGCCATATAGGTACGTATATCTATAACGGAAATCAGATCCAATCGATGACGCCGACAACACTATTATGTATACCTATATAGGTTCGTAACTATTGTGCATGTAATAATATTACCGATAACAATAATAATAATAATAACAATAATGATAATAATCATCTCTGCTGGTTGAATGCGCATGTGTCGACCGGATCTATACCGCAGTATAGTATAAAGCATTCGCGTTGCTATTATACGAATAGAAAAATTGTTAATTTACAGTGAAAATCGATTTTCATTTGTAGCTATTTTAGGGAAAAAAATAGTGGAAAAAATGCAATTAATTTTATTACCCTGATCGCGATTATTGCTTAATAAGGAAGGGCCGGGGGGGAGGGAAGGGAAGGGAAATAGTGCCAAGTGTCGTCGCAAATTTGCCCCGTAACAAATAAAATTCGGTAATCAACTCCATTGGCAACGACCTTCCTCAACGACTTTTCGTCCCCCCCCCCCCCGCCGGTTGACCGGGCGAGCCAAAACTTCGATTATATAACGGTGAACGTTAACCCCCTCGGCGTCGAATCGACCCCAAAGTTTTTTTAGGTTTTAAATAGGAAACTATTATTTTTATATTTTCTAATCTAACGGTGTACTATTATCGGGTAAACGAGGCAGACTATGGCTCTGTAATATCGTAAAGTTGAAATTACCTGTAGGTGGATATTCGAGGGAAGGTTTTCGCAGTCATATAATATAGTTGAAACTGTTATCGATACTACTTTTGCGTGGCAATAGAACTACATAGAATCTCGACCAGAATTGTTAGAGCACATATACTTGAGAATTGAACCTCGAGTACGAATTCCATTCGTTGACTCACTCGAGGTAACACATAAAACGTCAATTTTTTCACCATCTAAAAAAAATATACCTATATATTCAGCAAACTATTATAATACGCACTTTATACGTGCGCTGCGCAGCGCGTCAGGGAGTAAAAAATTTACGCTATCAGTCGAGGTACGATAAGAAGGTGAGATACCGCCGTGTCTTTTGTGCACTCTTTTTTCTCTTTGTTTTTCTTTTTTTTTTTTTTTTTCAATTCCATATATGCAGAGAACAAAGCTATACTCGCATTTATGATAATTATATTGTGGTGCCATCGCGTTCTCATGGTGTATTCGTGCTTTACAGTCAGAAAATCGTACTTCGTGTTACGCGATCTATTTATTTATTATATTTTTTTATTTTTTTTTTTTCAATTCATAAAAACACGAAAAGATCGCGTAATTTTTGTTGCCAGTAATAAGGAAAAGTACGTATAATTAGGTGATACAATGTAAGTAATGAGAATAGAAACGTGATCGAATGATCGCATTATAAACTAAATTGACAAAAGCTCTTTATTCCGCGGTAAAAGAGGGTGAGGAGGAAAAGAAAGAAAAAAAATGAGTGAAAAAAAGAAAAGAGAACAAGAAATCTTAATCTCCAAGCTATACATCGCATCGCGTGTACAAAAGATGAAAATACATCTACCACAAGTCATTTGTGTGGAGGGGCAGGGAACAAATGCGTTGCGCTTTACATGAAGCATATATGGGTAGTAGGTAGTAGGGTTATAGTACTCCGGTGCGGGACGTGTAGGTATATGAAAACGTTGAATCGATGGGGCGATTTACGTCACGTGAAGAGCAGAGAGAAGAAAATAAGAGAAGAGAAGAGAAGAGTAAGAGCGAGCCTCGGAGGCTTTATTCTTTGTACCGATATTGAACCCGCCCCTTTTGCCACTCGGTTATCCTGCAGTACTTTGAGAATTTCCTGAAGCGCACACCCTTACTACGTAGCCTGAAGCACCGCCACGTCATGATACCGAGAGTAACAGCCGTCCATACCTTATATCCACCAAACTAGGTATACATTCATTTGTTATCATATTTATAGTACGCGTACACGTATATGTATATGAACGTGTGACACATATTATGAAAGCTCAGGTATGTCGCATAAATGCAGATGGGTCGCACGCCTGGCCTCTTTTCAACGAAACATGTTTAACTCGAATGTGCACGATGGAAATTTAACGATGTGGTTGTTAGGGGTCAAAAGTATGCGTTCAATGTAGGCTAACGCATCGCGGCCGAGGGGATCGGATCTCTTCCAGTTTATGTATTAAACCAGATATTTTAATAAGCTGCAGTTTCAGGAGAGTTGAATATCGTGTACATATATGTGTACGCAGTACGGGTGGATAAATTATTTTTCAACAAAATCGCGCGCACTTGGGAATCAGCGTCGACTTGGCTGCCGATTTTTTCTTCGAAAGTAGGTTAGATTAGATCATAGGTTTCATTCAGAACATGAAATTCTCAGCGTTATTTGGGGATGGAATGAAGTACATTCACGGAAAATTTCGAGCGATTTTAAATTGACAGAAAAAATTTATAATCCATATGTTTGAAAACGTAGATTTTTTCAAAATTGCTCGAGATTCGGAGGCTATGCGTCCAAAAGAAAGAGGTATACTAATTGTAAGTTCGAATGAGGGTGAAAATCAATAGAAAATTCTTAGACGAAGAATATGGGCCGTGGGCGAGCCATATCTGCTTCAAAAACTGCTTACTGCCGGATTTTGATTTAAAACAAATAAATATATTTTTTGTTTCCAAAAACACAATGTCAGCGTAGTAAAATGGCGTTCTATGCTCGAGTCTGAAATCAAGTTAAACGAAGCCTGACAATGAGTTAGAAAAAAAAAATTCGCCAGGCAATTCGTTCATTCAAGTGCACTCGCGATTTTAACCCAACGCGCTGCAGTCCACATATTTTTGGGATACAGATCTTCGCAATTCTCATAACTGATCTGTCACACGTCACGACCTATTTTTTTATTGTATGCATATACAAGTTGAAATTTGTACTGCGTCAGTTGTGAGGTGACGAATAACGAAGAAAAAAAAAAAGAGGTTGTCTCATCTTTTATGCACGGCTCATGCAATGTGCATAACGCAACTTCCGCGCGCGGCTCCGTATGTAGGTATATTATACATACATATACCACCGCGCTTTTGGTGCTCCAGTTTTAAAGCGAATGCACCCGAACCTGGGCCAACAGTATCCATGACAACCTCCGATGTGCCGATAGACTATACCGAGAGATTCGAGCCGATATACATATATATAGTACCGCACACATGCATATACCGTAGGTCAGTGCTCTATCGTTGCTTGGCAACTAACCCCCTCCCCCTGCCCCCCGACGCTTTGTCAAGGTAAAACTATATATCTGAAAATAACGTGTAGGTATGTAATACCTCGTTACGTAAGATTGCCGTTTTAAGATACCGAGAAAAAAAAAAGAACGAGTAGCGCGTTGCATTAGTCACTAGACGTATATCGAGCGGCCCCTCGGGCGCACGGTGAAAAAGAATTTTTCCGAATTTTCAATGACTAAATAATCGTGACAAGAAACTATAATTTTCAGCGCGTGCACGATCTATATGAAAATTAATGTAAACTGACCGGAGATTACAAAATATTTCTATAAAAGGCGCGAATTTCTTTTTCTAGCGTTAGAATGAGGGGCGAAAAGTATACTTGACTTATGCACGATATAAAGTAGGTAGAATAGGTGTCGGTGTATCTATATAAGGTACAATCGCATCTATCGGAGATGAGGTAGACGTTGCAATATAATGAATAAGGTATGTAGGTATATAAAATGATACATATAGCGTGGGTGTAAATGCATGAGCAAAACCACGTAATGCATTGCCTCTAGAGGCACTTTCTCCAAAGTGTTACGCGGCAGTAATTTATTATACAGAGTGATTATCTGCACACCAAAGTATAGGCGCATATACGTATTTATATAGGTACATATATATTCGCGACGAATAATCGAGAGAGTGAAATCTGCACAACCGCGGATTGATAGGAAGACATGATAAATATTTTTTTTGCTCGAATAAGGGATGAGAAGCTCAGGACAAAAAAACAAAAAAAAAAATTTGAATGTTAGAACCCGTGGGAAAAATTTTGATCCTCGCGTACAGGGTACCAACGTTATAGATATAAATGTATTATATATTCGGTCGCGCATCATCGGTCACTTGGTCATCCATACGAAGCGACGGTACGCGCCCAAAATCAATATGGCGGATGGTCGCCGACACATCCGTTTTGTGCAGACGCCAATTTTATCGAACGTCTAGAGAATGTATCTTGAAATTTAAAATATACCGTATACGAACAGAATCTCCTTTCAGAGGATATAGAAGTATATAAGGTGCATATTATACGATCGGATTCGATGTACATAAATTCTTTAAATATCGCACGAAACGCATTGAAACAAGGAAAATACCGCGAGAGCCACGTGCGTGTAATTAACATATGCGCTAAAGCAACTGCAGCCTTATTTCCGCTTCCGTGTTTATTCGTTGTACCCCCTATAACGTCGTGTCTAACCGTCCTGACACGATTTCCTCTCTGTGATAATTCGACACGGTGCATACTGTTGAAAATATACTGTTTTTTAGAACATAATATCTGAACGAACCCTTGAAAGAATTTTATTTTTTTTTCAGTATGTTTATGAGGTAGACTTTTTATGGATGAAAAATTAAAGTGTAAATGAATGAGATGGAATTTTACGGACGAATTTCATGTATTACGAAGTTATTGTATAATATAGAAAAAAGAAAGAAAAGATTTTCCGCAATTCTCGCACCCTTTAATATAAATATGACGTAATATATGGAGATTTGTTCTTATATAATTGTACACATGCATAGCGGTAAATCAACGAGCATAATATATGAATCTCTATAAATGTTAGAGCATTTGATATTCCAGCTCGTTGTGCTCGTGAACGGACATAATTTCATTGATCATTGACCTGCGCGGAACTATTTATAACTAATTACATACGTCATCGTGATACGATGCACTCTCTCCACATAAGATACTATATACAACTCTGTACTGTAATCGTAATCGTAATCATAATCGTAATAATAATTGAACTCGTTAAACATTGTACATACGTACACGCCCTCCGTCCTCGTAATAAAGGGCAAATAAAAAAATGAAATAAATAAATAAAAAGAAAAAGAACGAGAGCTAAGATCGAAGGGAGAGAATGAAAGTAAGAGAAGAGGAGAGCGAAAATGAAAAAGAAAGAAAGAAAGAAAGAAAGAAAAAGAAGAAGATGAGATGAGAGAGAGAAATAGAATTTATTCAAGATACCAGTAACTGCTCCGGATTTCATGTATAGTTTCGAATGTGCGTAGCACGGCCGCATGCCGAGGTGAATGACCCCTTCGGTGCATTCTGTGTGCACAAACGCCATGAGCTCGCGCTTACAGCACTTCCATAGCCGTAGTAGCTTTTACAACCATCAGCTCCTCTCTCGCGATGCCGCCGCGTTGCCGCACAGCGTTACAACTATACGACCGCATGTGTGCAGCGGCGGCATTTTGTGCACCCGATATTCCTCGTATATATATCGCACACCGTCTCTTGTTTCCGCTGGGTATAGGTGAACGTATTTACGCTCGTACTTGCGTCTAGATAACGGAGCGAGTCGAGTAAAATCCTGAATAGGATAAGAATATGGGGCACGTGTAAACGCATTAGATACCAACGCTTCACCGACGTTCAAATGCACAACACCTGTGTCACGAATCGTCTGACAATGGGAGTTCACTGGAGGCGAAGTATTAAAATTTTATATTCGTACAACAAGGGGGTACATAGTTTGATTCAAAGCATTTAGCACGCGAATAAAGGAACGATCAAAGTGAAACTACACGTCATTTGTCAGACGGGTTCAAAAAAGCGCTTCAATTTTATATTTCCGCCGCCCGACAACTTCGTCGGGATTTTAGTGGGTACTTTGTTACAAAGGTGGAAAAGAAGGTAAAATTCGTAATGTCTAAAAAGGGGTTGAATTTGTGGAAAATACCATTAGCGGCCAAGCCCGCTTGGACAACTTTTCGTAGCCGGCCCAGCTACACGAAAAAGTTGTCCAAACGCGCGCTTGGCCGCGAAGCGATTCACAGTCAACCTAACCGGGCGTACAATGAAGCATGTTTGATCGGTACAGAACGCACATTGTTGCGGGAAGGAGACTAGCGGAAGTAAAAAATCATGAGGTTAAAACAATTCCTATCAAGTTTTGGTTATATTATTGGGAATCTATCGAATCGGTCGGGTTTGTCGAGGACAAAGCGATCGTAGGGGATGGAGACGAAGGTCTAGAAATGAGACAAATATAAGAGATATTGAGACATTCTTCGTGTTCAGAGATGGGTATTGTGATCCGATAAATTTATGGTCTGCTTGTCATTGCTTCGTTGAAAACATTGTTGACTGCAGGGAATGCGTTCCGGCCAACATGCATATGACATGGTATTTCGTGTAAACTATTTTCAAATAATTTATGTAATTCGAACTTTTAAATTCTTTTCAAACAGACGCCTGACGATGACCGATGCAATTCGATGCAGACGACAGGTGTACGAATAGACATATCGATCACAAACGATCGCGTCAGTTGTCAAAGTCGAAAAAATTGAATAACTGTAATTATCTATACAGACAGGTCGGACGGCCACAGGGTATTTTTTTCGCGGTTGAAAAACCAAAAAAACATCTACGAATGTATGCGGAGAAATTCGATATTTTATATAGTTGCGAAGCCGAGAGCTGCAAAGTTCGAAGCTTTGGAAAACTTCCAGGAGCACTGAACCGATTCTGGCACTGTTAACGTCATAAAATCATTGTTATCCGTACGTCTATTACGGATACACGCGATGTCTAAGTAGCCCCCAAATGAATAAAAGTTTACCCGGCACTGATTTATCAGACTCTGTATCATTATATATTACGTCCAGGAACCATTTTTCGATGGGATTACTCAACGGGAAAAAAAGAAGAAGAAAACAAAACAACACAATTGATTGTGAGTAAAAGAAAAAAATTCATCAGCTATAAGCTTTCTGATCTAAAGCGTTATCAATTATTACACATACTTGCGAATTAGATTAGACGATATAATGACCCCGCGCAGTTCATAAATTGACCCGATCCTACTATAGTCCTTGAGTAACGAGCAGACGTATTCGAAGACTTTATTGACAAAAGCTCAAGACTCACGCTCGTAGTAGCGACCCTGAAATCCGGCCTCTGTCAGGGACGACATTCGTCTAGAAAAAAAGGCCAAAAAAAAAAGAAAGAGAAAGAAAGAAAATGAATAACACGTTGCTCACGTTACGTAACCGTGCTAAAATTAATGGCCCAGGAGACACGGCAAACTATAATTCGCGAGACTCGAGATATTTTGGAGTTTTGCCGTCTAACGTCTACGGGAGGTATATAAAACGTTCGGAGTAAACACGCGCACGATAAGATTACGAACGTGTATGTGTACGTGGAATCATGTATCTTATGCACTTTTTTGGGGCAATTATTATCTCACGACTGTCGATAAAAAGCTAAGAGAAAAAAAACGGGTTCCCTGGAACATGAAAATACATGCGTAAAACGCCCTTCTTAATTTTCAATAAAGTCGAGATTGCAGGCATGGCAGAAGCTCTGTAGTTTACCTCTCAATATTATCGGGTATTCAACTCCTTATAGAACCGCGAGTTGAACACGATGTTGCTAACGATGACTATACCACAAGGCTTTTCTACTCGAACCCACGACTCGTAATATTACGTAACACGAATCGAGCGGGGATTGAGTTGTTGGGGTGAGCTGTTGGAATCGAAATGATCATCAATTATTTAGAAAACTTGAAATCGACAAAAAAAATGCGTCCTATATCAATGTGTGAGTAGATATCTGTATAACTCCCATTGCATGTGAATATGTACAAATGACGAGAAAGAAAAAAAAAAGAAAAACACGAATCAAGCGACCGATATTTTCGCAACTCGCTGATTTTGACGGCAATAATCCTCAGGCTGACAATGAACAGAGACCCCTTTAGGCACGGCGGATTCTAGGAATAACCGAGAGTATCCTGCCGGTGCGGCGGCCAAAGGACGCCTGGTCGTTTTCTGGCTCCTGCGAGCAGAAGTGCGCGTAGTTTATGCGTGAGGTGGACGCGTGCGCGTATCGGTTTGTCTCTCGGGTCGAGTCGCCCGCGGGGTATTTTGGTGCAGCGCCACGCACCGCGTGGAGGTCAATGCCCGTCCTTACACCGGCCCAAGGAAGAAGGCCCGAGCGAGAGAGGAAAAAAGAGGAGGGAAAGGGACAACAACCGAACAAACGAGGAGAGACGGGGTGTTTATCGAACGGAAAGAACCGACAAATGACGAAAGAAGCCGAGAGGGCGCGCGCGATCCTCACCCCGGTCATGCACCGCGAGATGACCAAAAGCCCAAATAAAAACTGCTGCTGTTGTTTGTCCGATCTCATTATTTCGTCAGAGCTGTTACTCTTGAAAATAAAATGCCGTTGCTAATTGCGATAATAATTCTCCGATGCAAAATAAACCTACTCCCGTTCAGGCATGCAGTTCGAAAAGACGATGAAAAACTTTACTCGCATGCCAAGATAAGCTAGAGAAAAACGTGATGAAATTTAGATGCGAGTAAGATTTCTGATTGCACAGGATTTTACCCGATGGGCATCGCCATTACGGCACCCCAGGGCCTTGTTTCGATCGTTTGTCAATTTTATTACCTGCGGTTAGTACGCGGTGATTGGTTTCTGCGTGATTTGTTATAGTCACCGAGAAAATATTACGACACTGGCTGCATCGCTATTCCAATTTGTGCACTTCCGATTTCAAAATGGCGGACGGTTTGGTTCTGGAAAGATTCGTAACATATCGCGACTCACCGATATGTGGAAAAATACGTTATTGAGAATTGTTCCATGTCAATCGTATTCGGAACGGCTGCTCTTTCTAATTTTTTCCTTCCTCAATAATTGAACGAATCTTATAGCTCGAAATCAATTTCCATGACATGGATAGCGTATCCGAAGTTACCTATATGGTGCCATAGAGTGAAATTACCTTTCCACGTGATGTAAGAATTTACGCTTATTTTTTACAGTGTAATTATGCGGTGGTGCAGGGAAGAAAGACTTGAAATTTAAGTGGCAACTGTACTTGAACAGAGGTAGCATCGTATCTCTGCACATATGTCAAATAGAAATCACGTCTCATCGTCGAGGTTATTCCGATAACGCGAAAAATACTCTTCGTAAACTTTAATGCGCCGATATGGGATATGCAGTTTAGCGTTCTGTAATTACCGGCGTGATAACAGGGGATAAACATATACGTTAAATATAACACACAGTTTTCGTCTTACTTCAAAAAGTATAATTATAAATAAGACGATATGTGAGCTCACGCTGCAACGCGTGGAGATAAGAGCGGAATATTCAAGTATTTTGACGTTTATTCTCCAAAACGTGATACGTCATCTTTCAAGAATGAAATAAATTACTTACTCATTTCCGATGGAAGATAATCTCCGGTATCCTAAGACACGGTACGATTGCGTAGGTAATTACTTCCTATATACGTATATATATATATATAAACTTCGTGCGATCCAAGTTAATTTTTCCCACCGAGTAAAACAGACGTTATACTCAAGTTACCGCAGAAAGTAGGTATAAAATAAACATAGCCTAGTCGTAAAGTGCGAAGAAACGAAAGCGAAAGAAGAAAAAAAAAAGAAGAAAAGCAGAAGATAATCCAAGATAATCTTTTTAATAAAACCCCCAGACCCCAGATTATACGGAGGCTTCGTCAACCCCGCACTGTATATAGCGCTCTTCGTGATGTGCTGTGAAATATATTACAACTCGTTAAAAAAGCGAAGAAAAAGATAATAATTTCGTTATCTTCCAGTACATTAAAGACCTCGTGACTTTTTCTGCATATATAAAAAAATTGAATCGCGCTTATACAATAATTACTAGCTGCAGTTGCTCGTGCATCGAATTATATACTCGAATGAATAAGAGACATAAATTTGGCAGAACAAAACAAAACAACAACAAAAATGGACCGCTGCAGTATAAAAATGAAAAAATGAAAGAATGAAAAAAAAAAAAGGTGAAAGTTAAGACCTGGGGTCAATTCACGTGGTCGTGTTGCACGGTACTCATTATTGTCAGAACGACGCCCACCGCCGCCCACCGAATGCCTGGAAGCTTCTATCCTACGCGATGATGTTATTATACCCGGTTATTATACATCGACACTGGCAATACCAGCAAAAGCAACAGGAATGGGTTTTTTATTCCCGCAACATATACGTGCGTCCGCAGAGCCGTGCAACTGCAATATACAGTGCAGCGCTCACCGCGTTCACCGACGTCAAGAAAACAAGGGGCAGGTCAGTAACTGGGTCATTTCGGCACGGTTAAAACTCCCACGAGTTGCAGGCGTGACCATTACATACGTACTATTATGCGCACACATACGTATGTATCCATACCTGTATTTGACATTATTTTACACACACGCGTGCGTGCGATAAATTTACTATAGCTGCAATAGGTATAGGTGACTGTACCTGGCTCACCTACGCGTATCTGCGGGAGTTTACATCGAACGTATATATATAAAACGCCTGCACCGAAGATAAAGCACATGTGTATACTAAAGTAAGGGTATTTTCTATCAACATACGTAGGTATAGGACACGAAACGGTGTAGTGGATGAAAAATGACAGCTCGATTCTTCGAGCTATCCCTCGTTCCTTGCAATCGATATGGGAATTATGCACTTCCGTTATAAATGATGAATGAATGAATGAAAGAATAAATAAATAAATTGGCATCTAGCAGCGCAGCACCAGGAAGTGCGGCTAGGCCGCGGCCTGTTTGCATCTATCCATCCTCTTCCCCCCCCCCCCCCTCCTTCTCTTCGTCCCTCCTTCGTCTCATTGAATCGTCCAACTCTGTCTGATCCGCCTCCTCGTCGCAAGCTAGACACTTTCACTAGTGACCCAGAGTTACCTTATTGTTCCATCCCTTTCCCTCTCATTTTTCACTTCGCCATTCGCCGTTGGGATACCCTTCTCTCCTTTTTCATAGCGTGTATAATTCGCCGTTGCAGATTATACATCTATCGCGGTAATCTTCTGCTTTTATAATAAACCCAATGACGATGTATATAAATGTTATTATTCCTTACGTAGTTAATAGCGGAGTGCACTTTTTACGATACATCCGCGTTTCGCTATTGGAGAAACTATAGATATTGTATAAAACCGCAACGATATTCATCTCGCAAGGTATATTCATCTATCCGAGATGGAGGAGAAACAGACGCTTGAGAAAAAGATGAAGCTTAAAAGAAAAAAGGAAGAGAAAAAAATGGGATTTTCATACTTCCGCGTCACGGGATTCGTGATCCTACAGTTCGATGCACTGGCACGATCTATTGAGGAAGAGAAACGGGTCATTACCTACTCTGACTTATAAAACTCGTCGTGCAACGGACGTGATTTATTTTTTTTCAAATTTCGATTTCGATTAAAAAAAAAAAATTTCAACTCTTGCAAATATCATTACAATCGTATAAAGAACGCCTGTATCCATACCTATGTGTATACATATATAATAATATAATGTATCGAATCACGAGATATGATTCATTTATTTTACGATTTATATACATGTTTGTGCGCATATAAAGTATTGTAACGCGGGGCAGCTGTTCATGACGGACAACAATAGTGCGGTTTATCGTTTGTTGTTATCATTGTTATTGTTATTGTTATTATTATTATGTCATTTAGTTTTATCTCAAAGGAAGGAAAGTGCGGTTCACGTTCGAGGAACTCCCCAGTTCCCTTCCCCGCCCTCTTGCGCAAGTTTTATCTCACACAAGTTGTGAAGGTTATACAATTATAATGCATTTCGGTTGCGAAAGATATACCCTCTGCGCGTTGGAATCTATCCGTGAAATCCTTCCCCATACTACGTTCTTCACTATCACATGTGTGGACGATGTTCACTCAGTGAATAATTTTTTTTCTCTCTAACATCCGATTTTCAGTCCTACTGAAAAAAATTTCAAAGGTGTAACGAAAACTTCTTTTCACGTTTTTACACCAATATAATATCCGGTATAGGTATTCTGAAAGATTGCGTTTTACGAGATTTTGGGAGAGATGAGAAATTTTTGTTTTTTAACGGGACCGAAAATTTGTAATATCATTTAAATAAAAGTGTCACTTACATTCGATCGTGGATGTTTAAAAATGATAGACGGAGATCAGATTCGGGCAAAAAACGCACATTTTAATTCATCCATTACGGGGTCTTATAGGTAAAATCGGAAAATAGAAAGTTGGCAAATTTCCTGATCGTATCCGAGTTCCGGTAAACCATGCAAGTTATTCTACGCCCACGCGAATGGTTCACGCACACGTGCGTTTATTCCTATATGGTTAATCATGTGAAAATACATTATTCGTGTACAAACGTATGTGACATGTTTATTGCTCTA
Source organism: Athalia cordata (assembly GCA_963932425.1). NCBI lineage: Eukaryota > Metazoa > Arthropoda > Insecta > Hymenoptera > Athaliidae > Athalia > Athalia cordata. The sequence goes on along the minus strand of OZ010625.1, from coordinate 38,326,401 downwards.
TACGCGTACGAACTACATCACATCTTTCGAGTACGCGCAATTGTAATATACAAAAATCTGTATCTATACATTACGTAGTACATGAGGTCGCTACGACCCTCGTTACACGACGTATAGTAGGTACGTCCACCGTGCGCGAGGACGAGGCATCGCAGGGTCAACGACTGGAGCACGAGGCATCGAGGCATCGAGGCACGCTTCTCGCGTTGTGGCTTAAGCACGAACCACGGCCTTCCTCCCTCCTTACCCTCCCTTCCTTTTCATTCTCTCACTCTTTTTTCCCTCCCTTTTACTCCCTACTACTTTTAGCCCCCTCCCCCTACCCCTCTCCAATCCTCTCAGGCCTGTCGTGTGGGAGTTATTATAAGCCAAAGAAAACGAATGAGAGGAGAAAAAAAAAAAATACCAAAAAACAAACAAGAAACGTAAGAAATCAGAAGAAATACGACGGGGAAAAAAGCTGTCCGGCAGCATCGATGGGGGGTAAGATAAAAAAAAAAGAAAAAAAAAACGAGAGTATATAGAAACCGTCGATGCTTGAAGAAGTTGCGTCTAAATATTTGAACTGCCTCTGCTTTTTCTTCTCCTGTTGCACTCGTACTTGTGAAGTTCAGGAAGACGGTATACGGTGCTTTTGGAATGTTTGGAACGTTTGATGGAATGACTAGAATGAACGCGGGAAAAATATCGTTTCGAACACCAGGGGAGGACGTATCTACGATTTCGTCCTTTTTTGATCTTTCTTTCATTACTAATCATCGAATCCCACGACAGATCCGATTACCGAAATTTTAAGAGCAATACACTGTACGGCGCGTACAAGAATAGATGTGGTCAACTCTGTTTTTCAATTTTATCCGCATCGGTGGTTCGGACAATTTTGCGGTGAGATTAAAGAAACTATTTAAATATGATTGAATGTATTCTTCGTTAAAGAAATCGACGTCACTTATTAAAAACGATCCAAGTTGAAAAAACGTCACGAATATTTTGCAGAGCCAACAATAAGATGTGGACTCGTTGGCCGGGTGCGAACGCAATGAGATTTTCAACTTCTGTAGAGGTATATTTAGATAAACATGGAAAATCTTAATTCCAAAGATTAAATCAAAGCTCAAAGGATTCTCCTCATTTTATTAACAAAAGCTAAGAGTACAACCGCATCAAGATATTACGGCTCGAATTTTATTTTTCTTCTCGTTACTGGTTCTAGTGAACACCGCGCCGTTGTTCTTTATAGTCGCTATAAACGGGTAGAGGGTTCACACAGAATGGCGAAACAGTGCGGTAAAAAATCATCAAAAGAAATGTGATATTTCATTCGTAAGGTTACTTTCAATTTCCGCCGTCACATATATATAGAGACATCGAAATAAGGCAGCTGTATCTACACGTCAACGCGACAACCAGCTGTTCATTCATATAGATATGTATATTTATTCTATGGATATATATTGAAAATTTTCTTTCGGGCGCGTGTCTATACCTTTAATATATATATTTTTTTTTCATTTCTCTTTTTTTTTTTTTGTTTTATTCCAACATTTCATATTTATAGATTGTGAAAAACACGTCAGAGTTAAAATACCACAAATCAAGTACAAAACGAATGTCGTTGCAGGTATATTCCTGTATAACGACGTGATGCATTTATATTTGATATTTTTATCCGGCAGTCATCGCTCCCAGAAGATATTTTTATCTGTTAAGTGGATACGTAGTTCACTATATACCACACGGTTCGTAAGCATCACTGAATTACGCGGGACCTATGTGAATGCCCCAGGATATTATAGCTGCGTGGGCGTTGAATATCAAGAGACAAAGTCACGCGGATACTTTTACATGTATGATATGTATACAAATTTGCCGGATAATTGGCAAAACCAAAAATATAAGAAGCTGTAACAACTGTATTTCCCGCGCCACTCTTTCATCGTCTTACTAATCAATTTAAGTAAATCAAAATACTTCCCTCTTTATTTATACTAATAAACTGTACATACTTCTCTTCATAAAGCAGGTTGCATTAAACTTTTTCCTTGCATTATTGCAAAAAAAAAAAAAAGGAAAAAAAGCATCTCAGAGTGTGAATAGAATGTTGAAAATTTTATTTTGGCTTCGTAATCAGCGACCCGAATATCCCACGGATACCAATGGTTATGTAATTTTTCGCAATTTCAATTCACCCCGTTTTCTTTTTAGTTTTGTTTCTTTTTTTTTATTTTGCGTGAAATTCGTAAATTAATTTCAGGGGCGGCGGCAAGTGAACATCAAATTCGAGGTAACCGTCAACTAAACAGAGGGGAGTTAACGAGAAGTGAAAAATTCTCAAGTTTCACGTGCTTCGCGGTAATTTTTTCGAGCTAATCTCGTCAATTTCCGGTTTCGGTTTGGATTATTACTCGATCCCGACGTGCTTCCTTGACTCTGAGATGGTGGGTGGACCACAATAATCCAAAATTCTTGACACACTTCGAGTGTCCATGATGTGTGAAATATTCGATTCGCAAATTTTCCCAAAATTCAACAAAAAAGTAAACGCGCGTATACATCGGTCATTTTTAAATCTCACAATTTTATATTTTTCTAATAATCGACGCAGGTTTTTCATAGCAGATGCATAGGATGTCTGCAGGTGACGTGCGTGGAAGGCGTTCAATTGACGAAGTGCACAGCACAGGAGCAAGCAAAGACTTCGGTCTTACACAAGGTGGCGCATACGGCTACGAAATGCGCTTCCGCCTTGTCCCTGCTGCGTTCCTAAAGTACTCGTGAGTACGTATACGGGAAAACATACCTAAATGTATGTGCGATCACAGAGACGTGTATTATATATAACTTTGACGAGTACAAACGCAGAGAACTTCGCACTACTCAGAGCGTACCCGGTGGTCAATGACTTCCAAGGAATGAGTCACAGGTGGCTCAAGAAGAAGAAAAAGAAGAAGAAGATGCCGACGACGAAGGAGTAAAAGACTCGACAACTCCGAGGCTGCGTGTCCATCATCACTCTACTACAAAACTTCAACCCTTGATTCTTTATTTTGCACTGTCAACCGTAAGACAGCGAAATCAGCTCTAAACGCTAATGGAGAATTGTAGGTACCATACATTGCTCTCATACTGTATGGGGGAAAAAAAAGGTCGATCTATTCCGAGGAGTAAAAAATAAATCTACGAAACCCCTTCGAATCAGTTATTAAAAATGTGTAGTATATTGTGACTGATCATAGAGTATAATATGACAGAGAAAATGGTAGAGAAACTCTTAGCTCCCGTATCTTCGTCCTAGTACAGCTGCAGGAATTCGTTTTATACAAATGTATGTGTCTGGATAAGAGAAGTTTTTCACCCGCATACTAGAAAATAAAATCTGATAAAATCACGGCAGGTCACAATCCGTTATCAATAATTTCTTCATGAATCTACAGGGTGCAAAACTATAATGATAATCATTGATCATTATGGGATTATACTCGTGTACTCTAACCTTAGCTTCGCTCAGTTCGTTTCTCAGTCACGGTTTCTGCGCGCTAAGAAACTTTCTTATTTCTCATTTTTCACTCATTTTTTACTTCACTTCGTGTCCCGGATTCTCGCCCTTCACCCGCGTGTCTCAACCACCCGGAAGACTCGAGCTTACTCGGTGCAGCTTGCGCAACGAAATCAAACACCTACCTACCTTACCAACGACTGGTTTTACGAATGCCTGTGTCACACCATCAACTATAATAAATGTGCAATGTGCAGCACACATGTATCTTGATATAGGTATACATTGTGTGTGTATGTGTATGTGAGAATATGAGACTATGAGACGGTGTGTAAAGATTTTTATTTACCTAATACTATATAGACGTCCATATTCTGCGGTACATAGTACAGTTCACGGGGTGTCTATAAGTCTAGCCGGCAACTTTCTCTATGAGGACGATGATCCCGCCCCCACTTTAAACTCTCGCGACTACAACTGTAATCTACGAGCTGTAAATGGTAAACTGCAGTTCGCGCAGTTGGCACAAACGTCACGTTTCTGTATAGGTTTGTTACGCAAGGAAACGATGAAAAAAAAAAGGGAAAGAAAGAAAGAAAATGAATTCCGTCGGGCAATCACCGCGCGGGCGAAAGACTCCATAGAAACATAGTAATTCAGAGAAACCGTCTACGATCATCAGTTGACAATGAATGATCATTTTTCCAAATAAATATTTGTAATTATTAAGAACAGTTGAAAAATCGTACGTAGGATTTGATCATCGATTTAGGGTGACGATAGATAAGTCGTTCTTTGTTGCAACGTTGTATCTCTTGATTACTAATAAAAAGTTTCCGTAGATTTTTTATCTCAACTTTTACACAGTAGTTTGGATTCAAAGCTGAGCGAAATATGAGATGAATGCCAATGATAACGTTGAGGAAAAAAAAAAGAAAGAATTTCGTAAATCTACCGCATGGACTAATACAGTTCTCTGACCCGTAGATATCATAAAATGTTCAACAGTTTGTCGGAGTTTATCTGCAGCTGGTACCTAAAACATACGAATATCTAATCTTTGACGCCGTTGTCTCAATTTCTGATTGTTAATGCAAGTATATTAATTTATCGATAATATTTTTAACGTTAGTCACATGTACGTACGTGTATATGTTTTTATCGTGATCATATTTTAGAGTAAATATGATTAATTGCACCAATACATCTATGTGCGAGATACGAAATTTTCTATTTCGCGAATCACTACCAAATGTCACGGCCAACACGTATACCCGTGTATTTATTACATTCAAGTCACGCGGAATTAGAGAGTTGAAATAATTACTTCTTTATATCCCGGTACATAGATATAAATATACATACCCACTACAGCACATATTCAACAAAAGACTTGGCTTTTCATTGTTGAAAGGAAACAAAGGTCGAGGCCAGTCGAACTTTTCTCAAATCAAAGATCTGCAGGTAGAGAATGAGAAATATATTCTATTAAATTTTAACCGAGAGGACTGAACTACCAGGTATTATATTTTTTGTTCAACTATTTTACGTAACTTATAAACTTGTAAAATAAATGAAATTTAGTTGAGGCAAGAAACAAATATAGATATACATATATATATAGATATATACAAATAAGTTGATTGAACTATTACGAAATAAAATCGTAAACAAAATTAGATTATAAAATTGACCATTCGTAAATTTAGACTCGCGCGTCGTTAGTTATAACAAAATTATCGGTATTGATAAATTGCCACTTGAATTTTATCCGTTCAAAATCTACCAACATAAAATAAACACGTATACCTATACTGATAATCTTCGGCTTAATAATCTTCCGACGATGAAAATATTTCAGTGTCAAGTTTGCATACCGTCGATATTATTATAAAATGATCGCGAATCGGTTGATGGATATTCTTTGGAGATGAACAAGGAAAATCTTGTAACTAAAATTTCCGGCTACTCTTGACAAGAAAAAAAGAAAAAAAAAGATTAAGAACGAAAATAAATAAAGTGCGAGGTGAAATAAAATAGGTATAGTTGCTCAAAAAGTTTTCAGACCTCAGCAATTGAAAACCTCACGTTTTAAAACTCTGTATCGATACAAGAAAACAACAGAGTTCAATTAGAGCCAAAAGGGACGTTAAATCCCACGGAATAAGAAATTCTTATTTTATTTTTAGAACAACTTGAATGGATTTTATGAGATCTGGAGGGATAATGACACGCGGTTCGTTGAAAATAAACTTGATATAATTTTCACGATTGAGTCTCGTGAACCTTTGATTTTTTATTTATGATGGCACCTTAGTTCGTAACAACAGTTGTCATAGTTAACTTACCGCAAATAACTCTTTTTAATGTGGTCGTTGGATTCAGGGAGCGATTTCATTTTTCTTTTATTTTTTTATATGCTTTTGAAAATAAACACACGATTTATCTTCTCTAAAATGATGTTTTTATCGTTTCAGGAAACGCAATAGAACCGATAAAAATTTCTGCTGTATCAAGATAAAGTGGTAAATGGTCAGCCGAAGCCGAAGCCGAAGATTTTGAGCAATCAGTCGGTAATGTATAAGAGATTTCAGAAAAAAATACCTTACCGAAGACAAAGAATTAAAAAGACTCGGTAGAAATGCTTTTCGATATTACAAGTTATCACCAAACTCTTGACCCTGCAGTCAGAGGCGGTCTTAATGTAGAAAGTGATTCGTCAGTGCCGAAAAATGTTAATTTTGGTTATTGATTATTTTCGTTTTTTGTCTCATTAACAGTATGCAGATAATTGCACAACTCGTAACTGTTCATCGACATAACAGGAATAGAAGTAATAAATAAAAGTAAAATAATGAAAAAATGAATTTCAGCATAACAACAATAAATTCTGAGAGCGTGCCAAATAATAATTGGACAATGCCAGAATGATAATATTAGTGTCGAGAGTCCTTGATAGCTGAGGTTGCGCTATGTTATATGCATATAACTGCAATTAGGAAAGGTGCGTGCGGGCAAGTAAGCAAGTAAGCAAGTAAGCATAAAGTACGCGAACAAGTGAGAGTGCTTGGGTGTTTGCCCTAGGCGATATTTGCTGTAACTACCGCAGTGAACGCGCAGGTGCAACGGCCTCTGCGCCGATCCGCAGGAGGTGAAAGTCTTCACAGGACCCAGGTTTCAACCACGAGATACGCTCTACTCAACGTGTTCATCCCGGGTGAGGCAAGTTGCACAACGTGTACGAGCAACGACAGTAACAGCGGCAACGGTAGCGAGATATACCAACTCAAGTTTGTAAAAGTATACGGGACGTTGTGAACCGCTATCTTCCTTTCCTCTCGCTCACATACTATCGGTACCGCTAACTAAGCCATTTAATACAACTACATGCAACGTCTCGTTGAATGCTGTAAAATATGTATTAATAACCAGCTATACCTACACTGTATGTTTACAGTTTATATGTACGGACGATACTCCTTCCTAATAACCGGTCGCACACAAAGGTTCAGCATTTTTTGTTAATCGGATTCCGACCGTGATTTAGTAATAGGTATTACGTTAAAAAAAAAACCTTACGTTTGAAATTACTCATACAGCACCCATGTAATAATCCGTGCGATCGTGTGCTTGCGCTACAATGCCTCGTTGAAGGTTTTCCGAATAAATTCTTGAGGCAGGTGGATTATATTAGGTGGTACGTTACAAGGTCATCGGATTGACCGGCCCGTCGACGAAGTGAAACAATAAAATACGGTACCTAATAATCTCCGGTATTTTGCGTATTAAAAGGTACTTCTGTCGGGTTACCAGCTCAATTTATTCGACACGTATATATAGGTATATATCTACGTTGTAAAAAAATTCCCCTTGTACGAATTGTCACAGAGTTGGTATGGGTGTATATATGTATGTGGTACGTTTGTATGTGCTCAGGTATCAGTACGATGAGTTTGACCTTCTAGTTTCTGCACCTTTCTATAATTGAGAGTGAAAGAAAGTGTTCGCGGTGAACCGACCCGAGACCAAAAGCGCAAGGAACGTACAGTATAAGTTAACGAGAAAGCAGGTGAGCATGGCATAAGAGAGCATTATAACGGTCAATGGAAAGTCCTACCGCAATGAACGTTCACTCACTAGCCATATAATTCATCCATTCCAGTCGCAACGGGGAAAGGAGCCGGCGCAAACGTCATTACTACAGGGTTTAAGGTCCTCCTATGTCTCGTCCTATGTACAACTTTGAGAATTCTCACACCGACAACATTTTTTGTATAATTAATAGTAATTGGTCAAACTATTCGGAATATCGAATAATTTACCGGATGATTTACTAATTGAATCGGCTCGTTATACGATGACCGAAAAATACGCCCTAATAATTATATCAATGAGGTTATTAATTACGTAGAAATTATTTCCAACTGTTTCGCAGGAAGCGACTGAAATTCTCCTTAATTCTTCTCCTCTATAAGTAATAATAGATAGATAGAAAAAAATTACGGTATAGATGGAACGCGATTCAAAAATTCTTCGATTTTTTTAATATTGTATGATATTCAAGATGGCGTAGCGCCGTGCTAGAAAATGTGGTTGCATTCATATCACAGGCTGCATAACTGACGAAAGATCCAAGTACGGATAAAGCGATGATGACATGGCGTAATCAGAAGTTAGGAATTATCCAGCATTTATCCAGCATGCATAAGACATGAGGCCTTGTCTCCTGAAAAATTCATGCCAACACGCTGCTTTCATTTCAAGCCTCCAGACGGATCAGGTTAACAATGTCGGGTCGTTTAGTCCGTCGCAAAGTAACCCAGTTTATTCGAATGTTTAGTTTTCCTCGTACGTGTTTTATTACGAATTTTGAATCGAATCAGAAGTTATATTTGAAATTTCATTTTTCCACGTACTTGCGCGGAGGGAAAACCAAATTTCTCTGCATCTTTGCTATGTAATACCCATCTCGTGTAGTGACGAATATACATATATATATATATATATATATATATGTATACGCAGTTTGAGATATCAAAACGAACTTGTGACTTGAGACAAGAAAAAAGAAGCAATCAAATGCATAATTGCAATGATTGAGATAAGCTCGGAGAGGTCATTGACTAACAATAATTATTGACGGTTGTAATATCTCGCGTCTTTCTCATGAGATCAAAATTTCATTATAGTCTAACTTCGCTGACCTTGCGATACATTTCATGTTCTTTTTTCTTTTTTTTTTTTTTTAATTTTTTTCCCTTTCATATTTTGACTGATTTTATTTTCAATGAGATTGGCAGGATAATATTCATAATACAGCTGCAGAGATAATTAGTCGACGCGCTGCAGTGTTACGTCGCGTCGCTTTGAACTTTTGTTTTTCATTTTACAATCCCTGCGAAATTGCCCACACATATTAGCATGTGTGTAACACATATATGTATATAAACGCTCTGGTTTCCGAGTCGTAACAAAAAAAAGAAAAGAAAAAAAAAAGAAAACAGGTTCGAAAAATGATCCCTGAAATTCGCATCTCTTTCAAGCTCCACGAGATGCCGACACGAAATAATAATTATCAAACCCGCACCCCCGTCCACGGGAGATTAAAAGTTAAAACATGAACGACCTATCGATCCTGCGGCCTCCCAGGCGCACACCCGACAAATCGAGGTCAGAGGGTTGAAATCAAAGGAGATTTCTGTGCCCATAAAATTGTCATAATTTCGGCCGAATGGTGAGGTAAAAAAGCGTGTTCTTTTTTCTTTTCTTCGAACCGTTTTCATGTTCATTACAGATATGCAGAATCGGAATCAGTTTTGACGTTAGGTGTATTCGTTCTGTCGATGATAAAATCGCACGTATCACAGCCTTGCAAAGTCCGACAGCCGAATTCGGAGACGTATAAATACCTAACTCGCGAATTTCTCACCTGTACGAAGATAAAAAAAAAAAGAAAGAAAAAAGAATCCGCGATAAAAAACTATAACAAAACAAGTGAAACGCATAGCGCCGGATCGCGACGCACGGCGTCGTTTCGCATGTTTCCGAAGAACGAACGGGCGAGTAGCAGAGGCAGGAAAAACGCCGCGGCGCAGAGCGTCGTCGCTTATGCCTGTAACTTGCACAGCGATTGCGGGCGGCGCGGGTAGCGGTGCGGGGCGTCCCGGTGTCATTGCCTCGACGCTCAGGGCGGGCAGTGACTCCATCACTGACCTAGTGCCGAGTTGAACCGAGGCAAAACGGAGATAGCCGAGTACGCGGCCGTCGACCCTAAAGCCTCGCTGTCCTCCACCGGCACACCACTGCCGTTCACCAACGACGCACACATTCATTCATCACAGATTGCACACGGGCGAGCTCCGACGCCTCGCGCTCGTGCCGCCAAACTACGTACAGATTTTGTAACGGCACTGGGAACGATGGACCGCCGCCGCATGCCCCAACCACGCGCAACAAAGATTCATCTATATTGTATAATTAGTTAACCTTTTTACGCGTTGTTTTTATTATCCGTATCAATTTCTTCTTTTTTTTTTTTTTTTGTCGTTTTTTTACTTTTTTCCCATCAATTTTTTTTTGTATTTTTTTATTTATAATAATGCACATTCCGTTCTCTTCGTTGCTTTCGCGCTTCTGTCATTGACGAAACTACTTTCGCTCTCTATAATATTAAACTAGACTCTGTGAATCGAACGTGGTTTCTTTCAGTGAACCTATACTGCGTTAGATAATTGTGTTTATTAACCATCAATCCGCGTTAACTAACGAGCGGTATTATGATTTATTATTATTATAGGATATTGTTGAATTTTCTCTGCCATAGTTTTTATATAAACGGGAATTACACGGACAATGATAGGGATATTTCATTCACAATTATTAACCAACTTTACTGTTGACGATTCCAACTTTTTTTACATCAACATTTTTTTCTCTTTCCACAATAATTGTACAATATAGGTGTCTGAAATCTAAATGCAACGTGCGGTCCGATTTCTATTTTTATTTGTTTTCAAGAGAGAACAAAAAGGAATCAGAACTGGGAGAATGTAACGTCAATTTAATTGATTTTCGATAAAGCTTCGAAAATTCGAGCATTGAATATCGAGTAATACTCGCGGACAGAATTCGCTTTGTTCTGATGTGAATATACTGGATGGCCGATTTTAAAAGAGCCGGTTATATCACATATCAAAATTGTAACGAAAAAGAGTTTTCGATATTTTGGTACATAAAAATTAAAGTGTTCAAATCTGTCTCGCATAAATTAGCTGAAGCTTTTTTCAGTTGAAACTTACACTTATAATTATCGATATATTCAAGCGGATCTTCCCAAAATAGACCATCCATTCCATAGCTCCTGATGTATAACTATGGCATTCACCACAGATGTAACTAACATTACTTCCGGTATTGCGAACGCACCACATTATACAATCCGAATAATTACTTCATTCGACTAGATTTTGGTAGACAATTTCGAGGCACACCGAAATCATTTGATAACGAGCTACAGCTGTATAGGAAGTCGGCCGCAGCATTTAATTTAAATGTTAAAAAACTCGACTTCGTCGAACGTCAAAGTTCAGCGAGCCAGCGAGTTATGCTGCAGTGTAGCGGCAGCTATACGGAGCGCATATTCCATCCCGCGACGACGTCGCGATACCCATTAGCGAATATTTTTATGGTAAATTGAAGAACAACAGTATTAACCCTCGCTTATTCCGACAGCTGTTTCGTGGCAGGGTAGGTAGATGTATAAATATATCCAAAGATTTCAGATTTCAAACTGACATGACAACGAAGAGCGCGGGGACCGGAAGAAACTGCGGGTGGACGGGAAGGCCGACTCGAATCTCGTCAGCCAATCGTCATAATAACGACGATCGTAATATCCGCTCCTCAAATTATATTTCGTGTTCCTCGAAAAAAGTCCATTCCGACAGCTTACGCTCAATTCGACCTATTGGAGGTCAATTTCGTGTCTCCGAGATGATTTACATAACTTTATTACCCGCATCGTTTCAAGTACGTAAATGGTAAGGTGTAACTCGATCAAATTTTTTTATATTCATTCACACCAACCACCTATGCACCATTTTATCGAGGAACTACTTCATACCGTCACTCTGAGAAATAATATATTTTTTTTTCCTCAAACTTATGCCTTATTGTTCGTTAATAATAAGAGTTATCTGATTTTCAAGTGAAACTTGAAACGATTAGCGGGCGGTATGCGGAAAATAAAATCACATATGGTGAGTCAAAGTCAGCCTGGTAAATGGTAAAAGAATGATGAAAACCCACGATAATAATACAATGCTTTTCTTATGAGAAAAAGTGAGGCCTAGTATAGGTGGGTATAAATATGAAATGAATTTTTTTTTTAATTGCACAATTTTTTAAACCTATTTCGACCCAATTTGAGGGGTGAGACCATCAACATTTTATTTTACCCTTTTCAAGGACACCTCTAATATAGGTATAGGTATGAAGAGTGCGATTGAATTTCTTCGGATTCACTCGGCGCTCGAAGAACAAGCGCATCGGAGTCGGTAGAAAATCCATCGAAGTGCGGAGAACTCATGCGATAACCGCATGTAATCAGTCCACCGATTTGTTCAAATATTTGCAACTGATATCCGGCTATTGGTACCTCGTACATCATCGAGTGGAATATTTATACTGAATTGTTAAAAGTCGCGAATCATGAGCATCGGGGATACGAAAAAGGGGTGAGGGCATACGATAGACGGCCGCTGAATCCTATTCACGAGAGAATCGTAATTCGTGAATAAATTCTAACCTATCCGGGATGGATTTTTGCGGTGACTCAAATATGATTTCAAAACATGTGCAGCTGCGTGCAGCGTTCGACAAACTGCGACTAGCTATATACGTAACTACATACGTATATAGGTATACATAAAAGTTGCGTAACTTCTGCGTCTGCGACTTCCATTCGTTAAAGTCAGTCCATTATTTTTAGCAGTCACTGAATATTTCGTTACGCTTGTCGTCGAGTGGTGGTTTACAATGTCATCACACGTACGTGTGACGCGAGATTTTAATTATTGATGGCGAGTAGCAATGTTCATTAGTTTCCATAAGCGATGTATAGTCAATCTTATTCGGTCGAGGATCGTTATTATATCTATAAATATACGCATATATTTTTATCGACCATCCACAAGGATGACCAAGTAATATTCGTACATATATTCATAATTCTGGGCGTTTGTGGATCCGACCTTGCATTCAGTTCAGCGCAACCTGTGCATACGATGATCGAAAAACGAACGCTCATGTAAACTGTATTAATGATAATAGATAAATGAGATGAATTACATCAGATAGTATATATGTTGAAAAACTTACATTTTTGGTCTTTCGGTAAACAGACATCAATGAAAACACTGGCACGATCCAACAAATCTTCCTTGTAGTTTTAACAAACTCACAAAACTTTTCGTTTATCAATATTTTGATCACATACTTCACGCGATAAGGGTGCTAATTTGATATTCAAACTATACTGCGTCGAGCGGGAGCGGGTTAGGATCAGAGATAATAGATCGAAGATTCGAGGAATGAAAATATGCTAACGAAATGATAAACTAGATTCGAAAGAGCAACGTATGAAAGAAAAAAAGGGGTAAGTAGAGGGGGAGTTCTCCAAAATGATGCAAAGTATCAAATATGTTAGAAGACACTGAGTCCCCTGAAATTTCAGGATCTCTTTTCAGACACGGGCAACGATCGGAGTTGACAGTTTACAGTAGACAGTTGGTATGCGGTGAGTAGTAGGTGGGTGGAGTGAACGGAAGGGGAAAAGGGTGGTGGATGGATGGATTGATGGTGTTTGAAATTTTTTTTATGTCTGTGAAGGTACAGCGGCAGTACCACCACCGCCGCCAGAGAGAGTGTAGGTAGACAGGTATACGGAGATCGGTGTGGTCGTGGTGTTTACAACTGCACAGGGTAAACTGGTGAGTGAAAAGTGGTGAAGAAGAAGAAGAACAAGAAGAATAAAAAAGGAGGAAGAAGAAGAAGAAGTAGAAGAAGAGTAAGAAGAAGGGGATCGCGGGTGCACTCGACGTCTCGTGTTTGTTCCTTGCGTCACAACGTTTCACAGTCACGGGGCAGGAGCGTCGTCGGCTGTAGGAGCACCACAATAGTCACAGTTTCACTTTTAAACCGGTGGCACACCACGCTCCACTCTCCCGGGTTGACTCGGTTTGTTGGACCGTTGTTGATCCCGTTAGACGTTAGGAGTTAGGCCTAGGCCTGGTTTGCTCCGTGAATCCCGCTCGCCGGCTTGCCTAGGCCTTGCCAGTTGCCGGTTTGTCGCCTTGCCGCCTTTCCTAGCGTTACCGCCGCCTTGGTAACATAGTTTTATCCCCGACACGTGCGCCGGTGGCGGTCTTTGCCTTCGTCTTTGCGTCAGTGACGACAGTAAGTAGCCCTGTATGCTACAGAATGGAGTAAATTACACGAGTTAACAACCCCTCAGTTCAAAGTAGCGCAAGATAATACTGATTTTGTACGTCGAAGATCGGTTATATGGAGTGAAGAAAAGAAGAGGATCGTCTACGGCGGTCCCATTCCGTGTCTAAGTTTCCCCTTCCTTATTCCGCTATTTTACCCTCCCTCACCTTCCCCCTGGCTGCTCAATCCACGTTGGATGGCGATGCAGCGACGTAAATTTTTCGCCCCGTACGATTTATTTCTAGGTTCACCACAAATGATTCTCCAACTTTGTACCGCGAATTACCACTGTCCGGGTGGTAAAAAAGCTCATGTGTCACCAATTACAACCCTAGATAGGGTATCTCTTTCTTTTTTAAAAGTATGTGCGCCCTCTATTCCCTTCTTGTAATTTCCAGAAGACTTTAGGGGATGGAAAAGCGCACGAGTGATCGTTTCGATGTCCGGTTCTAACTGCACCGATTCGGAATAACTATAGCCAACGTTTTTTTTTTGTCACGAGCAAACACGGAAGATTTTGTTGTACGTATGTCAGTCGAATTTCGGATGAAATCACTATCGATCCTTCGATGTCAAAAATTGTATATAGCGCGGAGGATTCAACTCAAAAGATTTATGGAAAGAAAAAAAAAACAAAAGAAAACAAACACCGTCCTAAACGAAAGCGAGGCAAGCTTCACGACCTCCCGCGAGTCAATATGAAGGTTTCATCGCAGAGCAAACAGCTAGATTAGCTACCCTGATCGTTACCCAGAAGAAAGTTCGATAATAAGAGAGACGGGAAGAGAAACAGAGTGAAATTGGTCGCTGCATAAAATTAGAGAAAAGTGAATCGCGTCGGACTGCAGTGTAAGTGAGGCCGCGTCGATGTTACTCAATAGAAATCTGGGCTAAGGAATAAAAAAATAAATAAAATACACATTATCAGTCTCGGGCCTTGAATAGCGTGTGAAAAACTCGTACATGGGTAATGTGTGTATATTTTACCTAGACAAGGAGATACGCCTTTTTGTTACTTAGCAATGGTCGCACGCAACGCGCACGCGACGCCGGTACGGGCGATGCGTAACTAACAGAACTGAACACGAGTAAAAGTAACGACAACAGCGTAGTGGTAGTGGAAAAAATCTGTAGAAAAAAATAATAAAAATGAAACAAAAAAAAACACCCATCAAGTGAAAAGCAATCGACAGATAACGACGATAGTAATTCGCGCGTGATTGATATTGAAGTATAGATACAATAAGGAGAGAATGTAGATGTGCGGTGCCGGGTGTGTACAGTTAAGTATGCGTGTCCGTCGTTTGACGTATTTAAAAGGTGTCACCTAGATTCTCCCCTAGAAATTTGAACGTGCTTCGTGCAATTCTGATAAGAAAAAGATCACGCCGGAATTCGATCGTAACATTTTTCGTTTGAATTTTAACATAACGTCGATTATACTGTGAAAACAATTCCGGTTGAATCACATAGATCTGTTATACTTAAATTTAATTATTTAAGTATATGTCCAATGTCTGATTGATCGCGTGTCAGATTTCGTGTCTAGGTCGATTCGACCAAGAGCAACGTCGAACACGAAGCAAACGATGACGAGGCTGACGATAACCAAGAATACAACGACGAGGGTTTGATCAACGTCGATTGGTAATCCATGGTGCCCCGAAAGTGTCGTCTATTGTTTTCAGAAGTTCAATTATCACCGCAACGTTGTCTCTTTACTTATACGTGTACGTGTATTATAGATAAATAACTATGAACGACATGGCTTGCACACAACCGAAGTTTTCCTCGAACGTCATAGCACGAGTATGATATTTTTATTATCAGTTATTATTTCCTCAATTTTTTTTGTTCCCTTTTTTTTTTTTATTCTCTTTCTCTTCGTCGTACCAAATCTTGACACTGTATGTATATATATATATGTATATGTATATTTTTGAAGGACCTAACACTGTCACTGCTGCGAGTTTATAGTTAAATCTCTTGCGAACCACACTATTTTTTTTTTTTGTTTTTTTTTTTGTTTTTTTTCTTCGTTTTTTTTCCTCCCTCTTGTGTGATAGTGAAAATCCCCGGGATTAATTAATAACTGTCCGGTGAAAATTGCCCTTTATCAATTAGTTTTTCTCGAGTAAGTGAGGCAAGCCAAGCGGCAAAGAAGAACTCCTCTCTCCGTATACTTTGTCGTAGTGAGTTTAAGAATCAAAACGACTAGCGGACGGGCGCACGGGCGCACACGCGGTACGAACACGGAGAGCCGGCAGCGGAGCGCTCTAACAGCCAGCAGCGAGCTGCTCGGGTCAATGACCTCTCTCCTTGCCGGCGAGTTCTCCGCACCCCGCCGCCGCTCCTCCTCCTCCCTCGCCCCTCACGTCCCTCCCCCGCGGCCCGCTACGCGACGCCCCCTCCCTCAGCACCGCTACACCGGCCACGTACTTTCCCCACCACGCGAACGTTGTACGCGCTTATACCAGCTTGTTTACCCCCGCCCCGAGGGCCGGGGTTTCCCCCACCAAGGGAAATTTCACCCTGCATCCCTACAACCATCCCCACCTAGAATATCTTGCCAGGGCTCTTCCGGGGGTGGCGGCAGGGAGAACGGGGAGCGGTGGCATCGCTCCAACCCGGGTTCACTGGTACAGTACCCTCGCGCGGTGCAACGACTCTTCCTGATTCCGCCACCCTTCGTCACCCCCCTGGAGCCACTCGCCCCACCTCTACGCCACTCTACGCCACCCTCCGTCGCCTTCCGACGCCCGCCACCCGCCGACTGCCACAGCCACCACCACCGTGACTACCACCCCGGCCACACCGCTGCCAGCGCCAGCTCCGTTCGTCCCTACGAAACATCCGTCCGTAACCCCCTACGCCCTTGATCACCCCGTATATTCCTTACGGAGAAGCAACATTGAGGCGTGCAATCGTTTGCGAAATACTATACGGAAATGTGCGGAAGATACCGTTCCCGGTGGCTATCGATCAACTAGAATACTCGACGACTCTCATCTCGCTGCTGCTTCTGCTGCTTCTGCTGCTGCTGCTGCTGCATCTTCGCCTCTGGAGGTGCACGAGAAATGATCCAAGTGCGAGAATTACGTCCGAATGGCGAATCGGAAACAATTGTCGTGGCTCTTCTTTATACTTTAGAACGATGTTTCTTCAAGATTCGAATGAGGAAGTGAGCCCATAGATTCATATTATGGATGAACTCGTTCGTATCCAGACGAAGCACATCGCCCTGGAATCTCCTTTTCAATTTTCAATCAACCCGTTTATGAAAACTCAAAAACTGCAGCTGATATTGTCCAGAGGCAACGTTAAGGAATTTTTACGAAAACTATGTCATCCACTTGGATCTCGTACCTTGTATGATCACATCACATAATTACTTCGTTCCATCAGGGGATGAATTTCTTTGTACGTCTTATTCGAAATAGTACATGTCGGGCAGATTGCTGAATGAAAAAATCAGCCAAAATCAATAATGAAGCCAACCCCAAGACCATATTCAACTACGTATAATTTACGCTTCAATTGTGTCTCGGAGATTACGATGAAACGACCGCTGTAAAATGTATGTCCACATCTCACACGCCCCCTACGTGTCTGTTTGATCGGAAGCTTATATAACGAGCATCTTGTAGGTGTCATACAATTCTAACACGATATGAGACTCATAAATTGAAATATGCCTATATCTAATCGGGATATCAATCAATAGCAAATATCTAGATTAGATTTAACTAAAACTTTGTTGCTGAGCCACTTTCAGACTTTTACCTCGTCACCATGCGGTGGTACATCTCAAACCTCACCAACATGACGGATAGCTACGTTGAGCGTTATTATGTAGCATAAAAAATGATTAGATGCACGACTCAAAATGCAGACAGATATTATCGTATGTTTTATCTTCGACAGCTCTTATACGTATAACGTTCGCTTTGGGTGACAAAGAGTAATGGTGAAGGAGAATAGTATACAAGGAAATAAGGTTGTCATATACTAAAATTTTAAATTTACTACTTTTTCCAAGAATCGAAGAAAGAACATCCGATCACATCGGTGCGCAGAATTTTATATTTCGATTTTTGATCGTATGGTACCAGGTATTTTTTTTTTTTCTCGTAAGCGAATAATCATACTCCGAAGCTTTACTACATATATATGTCTGATTATGCAACAGTTGATAAACTGATCTTTATTATGCTTTGAAGTTGTGACGAAGCTATAATGTAGGTATATTCGCGCGATGACCGCCATTTACGAGATATGGAAGAAAGGATTGAGATGTTTTTTGCTCAGATAATTTTTTGCCCAATTGTAGTAAGAATTTCGATGAAAACTATTCTATCCTCTCGTTCTTCTATTTGATCGGACGGAAAATCGAAAAACGGTTCGAAACACCTGATGTGATATTTTACTGCATCTGAAATTTTGGGAGAGGTGTTTTTTAAGGTCGAGCAAAATTGATACGACGAGAAGAAAAGATCTTTTTTTTTTCAACATACTCTCATATAAAAATTGATCGCGATTTGTCAGAATGTTATTATCTGGAATAGCACATTCAGTGCATGGATATAAACGAGGCACTTGAATGTATAGTTGCCAAATCATGCGCAGTATCGAGAAATCTTTCAACAGGTATAACACCTTATCACTATAGGTACTAATCAGTCGTAAGGTTAATCAGTTATTGTCACGAGAGACAATAACTAACAATAAGTCGATGCGATACGGACGCTAATTTTGAAGGCAGCGGCATAAGGTATATTTGATATAGAACTGCGTTATTTTCTTCTGATAGACGCCACTAATTGTAAATCATTTGGGAGTGCCGTCGTCATTTCTAATCGATTAAACGCGTGAAGAGTTCAAATCAGTAGATAGGAAAAGATATATTTTCACATACATATATCTGAATTTACATGTATATGAACCGGCCACAAATCAGTCATTTGATTTTATTTCAATTTTTTCACGCATGGTTTTAGCTATTAATCGTCGTGAAACGACGTTCAGGGTGGATGAAATTTTACAGATATAGAATATAATGAATCTGGCCATAGTAGTGATGTGAGTAATGACGTTTTCTATCCATCTGCAGCCTGTGGTTATTTTCTTGTTTCCGCGAAGTTTGCTTATCACGTGAGTTCGGACAGTGAACGTCGTCGGTTGGGAGCTCGCGAGTTCTGCTTTCACGATATATCGTGCATCGTGAGAAACACGCGTGGAAAGAGACCACGCGTGCTGCAGTGGTTAAGCGAAGTGTGAGTGAACGCAGTCCTTCGTAGGACATTGACTTTGAGATATACGAAGTAAACGCTCGACGGCTGCCTTGCTATCTCCCTTCGGCTTATCGCTTTTACCCCTGTCATCCCCACTTTCCTTCTCGTCTACATATTTTATTTTATTTTATTGGGTTTTTTTTTTTCTATAATTATTTCAAGTGAAACGTTTACATTTTATAAAATCCTCATTTCGCGACGGCTCATATCATTTTGCTCTATTACATCACCTCTTGAATGAACAAATGACGATTATCAGCCGAGTTTAACCAAGTTCAGATGTACATCATACTTATGACTGGCTTCCGGAGATCAATTTTCTCCTACCAAAGTGGGCACGTGGGGATTCAACTTGCACAAGGATGACGTAAAAGAAATATCAGTTATTCTCATATTTCTCTTCTCTTCTTGTTAGCCATTGTTTCTCTCCGAACTTACAGGGTTTTTGAATCATACACATGATACCAGCCGTTCGAAGCACAAAATAATTGAAGTCCTGAAAATCTGAGGCATCGCGTTCAACGCTCACTCAGCTCTGGTTTCGAAGCGTAAATGAATTTGATTGAAGCGCTTAATTAACTCAACGATTCAGAAAGCACTTGGAATCCTCACGAAAAAAAAATGCGACTATATGTATTATGAAGATTTAATCTTCTTTCGATCAATAGACGTCCGTAAAGAAAAATTTGTAGAAAAAAAGCTCCCACGGTTACCCCACTGCAATTTTTCGTCTACGAATTCGTTTCAGCTACCGTAAAAGTACGTACATCATACACAATAATGAGACAAACACGCTCGCTTCGAACAAGTTATCGAATATGATATTATTGTATTATGAAAGAGTAATAGCTTCACTTTGCGCTGAATTGTCGGTATATTACGAATACCGATGCGGAGAGGTTGTCAACATCCACGTGACGGGTTATGCGAAGACCGCGAATTTACGTCCAAGGTCACCCTCGTTACTTCACTCCTCTTGGCTTCGGCTTGCGGTCACTCCGGAGTCCAGTGTGACGTAGTGGATGTGAATTCCGGCGCGCATACTCCAAGCTGGTTATAAAGTGTGTAATATTATAAATGTGATACTTATGAACATAATAATATGCTGTGTGAGATATTTTCAATCGACGTTGTATACTCTAATTATGGTCCACAACGAAATTGTAAGCCTACCGCAGTTGCACGTTCAGCGTTTGCGGAGTTTGTTTTTGAACGTATTTCATTAAATTCATACTCGGTGTACGTAATTAATGTATCTACGTATGTTAGGTGATAGGAATTAAATATTTCGTGGTATACAATGATTCTTTGATCGCGAATACAGCACCGAGCGGTCGTGTATATTTAATGATCTCAACATTTTAGACAAGAGGGAATTCTGGAGCTGGGGGTCAAAAGAATGCTGCTCGTTGAAATTTTAATTTGAAATGTTAGACAATATTCATTGTTCTACTATATCCTATTGAACGGCATGAATGTCTGTTCTCTGCGGAGCGCCGTTACCACTTGTTCGACGCGTCAAGCCAGGATATTCGAGTGTTTGATGAACTTATCTCACGGATGAATGTATGTACGCACGTTAAGAAAACTTAAAAATTCCGCTTCGTCCGTCGTCCACGAAAGACAAACGTGGAAATACTCTTTCATTCAAATTAGTATTTCGAATATGCGCATATCCAATTGGGGCGCTTCCAGAAACATCTGATGGAACGAAGTTGCTGTTTATAATGTGATAGCTAAAAAGCAAAGGCTTTCTCATTTTTTCTATGTATATGTATCCCGAAAAGTTAGATACAAAACTAACGCACAATTTCGAATATTCCAAAATTAAAATCCATACGTACCGAATCGACCCACGCGTCATTAAAATATACTATAAAGATCAGCGAGCGTTATGTGACCGAGTCATTTGCGATATCCATTTGAAAAATCTCTCGATGAAGTAACACTTTATAGCAGGGCCAAGGGTGATTGTTGGCTGCAAACAGACAATGACCCAGTTTCGGCATGTTACGCCACTATACGATAAGAATAACACCCGAAGAGAGCTCAGAATTACTTTGAAATGTTTGAATCTATCGGTTATTGCTAGATTTTAAGATCAACGACTCAATTATAATTCTATGAAATTTCCACCCGTATCTGTAGATCACATAAGTAAGTCGATTCGTCTGAAAAATCAACAACTTTAATGAATCAACCAAAACATTGATTGAGCTTTAACCCACATCATGGGGTAATTCAAAATCATATAGTGAAACGTGAATTTGTGATGATTGTTTTATCCTGAGACGACGATTATCCTTATCACATCCTACGACAGCGGGGAAAAAAAGTTTTCTTCTGTTAAAAAGCAATTAGCCAAGTCATGGTTTTACCACGCACGATTTGTCAAGTTCCCAAGATGACTCAGCTGTGCACTCTTGAACTTTAAATAATAAGAAGATACCTCGTGGTTAAATATTGGCACATAAATATATGTATCTATATCTTTGAATCGGCGTATATATGACAGTACGCCGATCTTTGTATAATGTCACGGTCGCGTACTACATGCGTGTAGGTATATACCTATTTGTATACAAAATACAATGCCACAGAAGAATCATGAGTAAACAGTATCGATCTTAGACGATACGTTTGCACTTCGCTATAATTATTGTTGAATGGCTGAAGACTTAACTGCGAATGGGTCAGGTCCGATATACCTGTGGCCATGCATCATTCACCTACATTGAACGTGTGCGTGACTCTAGGGATCAGTTCGATGTTCACATAAACACGTGGTCATCAGCTCTGCCAACACCGTTAAACCAGTTACATCGGCGATGATTTCGGCACATGGTACATAATCTGTATAATGTATATTAGCTACAGAAATGCAACTGTAGACGAAATTGGAAATGCCTTAAAGAAATCTGCAGATGAGCCCTAGCTGTAATCACGAAAACAGTTCATTGCCATTCCAATTGCAGTACCCAGAAAAAAAAACGATTTACATAAAATCGGTAAAAGCGAATAGTTTCTTTTTGTTGGTCTGAGAAATGTTGGGTAATTGCTCTCAAGATTATTTTGACCATTATTGTCAGTGAAATCCCAAAGCAACTTACTTGAGATTGAATAATTTCTTAAGTACTTTTTGGACGCAAAAAATATTCCATTCGATCTATCCCACACTCCTTTGGTGACGGTATAATCTCCTTTCGTTATGTACTATTCAGCAATCAGGAATTTTAGAGAATCATACAATGGAAGTGTCATATTAATGTGTAAACAATAAAGGAGATAATACGTGTATATTAAAATTGCAAAAAAAAAATGTAATACCATATCAAAAAATAACTCAACTGATATGGTTTCAAATACGCGTGAGACTATTTTTGACCGATATCGCATACGCGGTGTACCACGGGCGGACAGATAATCAAAAACATTGTCTGGGCCGAGCAACAGATATCCACATAATGTATAATTCCTTGTATTCCTGTCAGCGTCTGTTACAAGCATGTAATATGATTGAACTGCAGATTGTCAATAATCAAGTTAACTTATTTCCGGTAAGAATATAACGCGATAAAATGTTGTATGTATATGCTGCCATCTTTCGTTGAAAAAGAAAAACTTATGTTAGTTGTAATATTTTTGTCAATGCACATGTGAATGCAATCGTTGACTGATATACAATCTTCAGTCAACGATGCAATTGCCTTGACTGAGGATTGCAACTAGGGCGTTTTCAAGATGTTTATTGCTCCATGGAATACTTTTTCGGATGATTAAATAATATTATGCGTTGCAGATAAATATTTCCAAGCAAAGACGATGATATGTGTATATAATTTATATCTGCAGGTATCAAACGATTGCAAGGGCCATGAACGCAACCCGCTGCTTTTACCATTCCAAATTTGCCGTTTGCTCGCTTATTAGGCTGCATGGAAAAAAACTCGCGTGTATGGTAAAATAAAACGGAAGTGGAGAAGTGGAGAAGTGTAGGCTGAATGAAAGCAACCGCCGCCCGTCAGTAGCAGCACAACAACCCTAAACATCCTCTGACAATGACCCAACATTCAAGAACCACGGCTCGGCCGACTGGCCCACAAATGTAAACGCATGTTTTGGAGATGGTACATCGACCTCTCCACGTGTTCAGCGAACTCGTATTATTCTTATGCGGGCGGGTAAGTGGCGTGTCAAAGGACACGTGCGCGTATAGGTGATCATGGTTTGGAGCGTTTCTGGAGTTGTGCGTGAGAACATGCGTATACTTATCGATTTCTTCAATACACTCTTATAATTCTCGTATAATTCGTCTAGATCGCGCTCCAACGTAGTTTGCTTTTCTTGTAATCGCATCAATGAACCTCACGTAACGTAAAACTGGCATTTTCAGTACTATACAACACTTATACGTCGTTCAATTAGGTATGGTATTTAATTGTAATTTTTAATTTCATTTGGAAATTGGAACCTGGATCCTGAAGAATCTGCATTGAGGATGTGAAAACTTGATAAATAGCGAATCTGATCGATACTCAAAGAAGGAGGGAAATCAACACGGTGCGAAAGAATCCAATATTCATTCTGGAATTCATTCGCAAACCGTACAGGAATAAAAACTTCATCCCGATTCTCACGGTATTGATCGAATGCATGGTGTATTGATCTACGACTCATTTGTCAGGATAAGTGGGATGATTCAAGCCATGGGGATGTCACAGCATTGATAACAAGCCCAGGGAGATGTTCTCTTTCAAGTCACATAGTGAGCAATCTGTGACCATGCGTGAGCTGCTGATAATCAATGGTGTGAGCAGCTTTAGTAGCCCCTGGGAACCCCTAGAAACCCCGATTGCGAAATGTTCCATCTGCGTATACAAGTATAGGTCTCTACATTTCGTCAGGAAGTGTTGTAGGAAGCTGTGTAGTCGACCGTTGTGGGAACATTTTTACAGAACTGCGCTGTCGTCGGTAATTGAATGCATACTGCTAGCACGGAGGATTATACGATTCCTCCGTACTGCTGGGGTTTTCATGGCGCTACTTCTTTCTTAAAATGTTGGTGTCTAGCTCATATGTAGGGAGGACTGCCGCCACTCTTACTTCAGTTTACACATGTTGCCGTCGTGTTCGCTAGGTTCGCAAACGAGGGAATTCTATTGCAAATGTAAAAGAGTACTTTGAAGTTGTTATTTCTCCCCCTAATCTCTGTTTATGTACTACTTTGTTGGTTACCGGCTTACTTTTAACAATACCAGATAAACAGAGAGGATGGAAGTGATTGATCTTTCCTCCGGTGATGAAGAACCACCTGCAAAGGTATTTTATACGTCCGCCATTTGCTATGAATCATGCATTGCTTTGAATACCGCATTCGTAAGCATGTTTACTCTAAGTTTGATTGAAAATAGTTAGGATCATGACATTATAGCAGTTTATCGTGATATTTTACAATTATCTTTATCTGTCATCATTCAGACATAATAAAATTCTGCCTCACCCGTTTAACCTGCATCTTTCTACCTTGCTGATATTTATCTTTTTTTCAGAAACGATTCAGTGTCACATCCGCTAATGCTTTACCAAAACTGGAACCAACACCTCACATCGATGAAAAATCGGAGGCGTGTAATGTGATTACCAATAATAAACGAGGCATTAGTGAGTCAACTAGACCTTCTCCACTTAAGAGAAACAAACTGACTGCCAATGACAAATTTGTTGGGATGGTGAACGCTAAATCAGTATCTGCAGTGCCTCTGACGCAGCAAAAGTCTGAAAATGGAAGTTTTACACCTTGGATCAGTAGAAACCGGCCAAAAAGCATCCCACTAGAGCCTGAACCTTGCTCTGTAAAGCCACAAACAGACAAAATGAATAAT
This sequence comes from Athalia cordata, assembly GCA_963932425.1. Classification (NCBI taxonomy): domain Eukaryota; kingdom Metazoa; phylum Arthropoda; class Insecta; order Hymenoptera; family Athaliidae; genus Athalia; species Athalia cordata. The sequence continues at coordinate 38,301,244 of OZ010625.1, read as the reverse complement.
AACAAACTACTAAAGGATGATTGTGATATTCAGACAACGAAAATTTCAACGAGTGGCTACTCTTCTGAAAAAACATCAGAGGCTCAGCAGACATCGCCGCTAAAACAAACTGTGAAGCCAAGTCTAGTGATTAAGAGTAAAATTCAGATTTCTGATGCCCCAGAAGATGCCTTAGCAGTTGTTGCAGAAAGCTTTCAATCTTTCTTAGATGCTTGTAGAAGTAGAGATCCAAGCGAAGACATGAAGATTATTTTATCGAAGCTGAAAAAACGATTTGATAAATTAGAACCATCTTATGCTAAGTCTGAAACATTCAAACACTTATTACGTTGTAAGATAAAATTGATCTCAAAGGATTCTTTCCGGACAAGTCTTTTTCATAATATTGCTGAGGTCATGGATGAGATGAAAGCTCGACAAATGAGAAAGAACTCTCAAATGACCGGTCAAGACCGTCTTTGTGTCGACAAGCCAGAAACTTTGAAGGACTTGAAATCTGTCAAAAAATCTCTGGATAATTCAGAGGAAATTGAGGAAGTAATGACAGCTGATGATATTAGGGACATGAAGAGGTTGAAAACTCTAGAGAAGGCAATGAGGCGCTGTGAACGCCTAATACATAAGTGTGAAACTGCAGAAGTTGACTTTGATGATGAGTCTGATAGTCTCTACATCTTGGCTGAAAAATATAAGTGCAGAATGGTCATGCTCTACAACAAATATTGTGAGATTACCGGTGAACGACCAGATGCAGCCAGATCCTATTTGAGACCTAAAGATATTTCTTTGACACCATTTCCGTCGCTCAATAATGCGATAACGAGTTTCATAAATAGCAGGATAACACAGGCAAATAACTTAGCTGCTCGTGGCAGAAAATCTGATCAACTGGTTCGATTGACAGACGCTGTCGTTTTTCCAGATTATCAAGACATATTAAATTGTGTCAAAAAGTGCAACGATGACCAAAATTTACAACTAACAAAGCTCAAACAACAAGATATAGGTGAGAGTCCACAATATATCCTCCAATTTTTGAGTTACATGTTACTATTTTATAATACACCCAAAATTTTTGAGTTAAGTCTACTCACTTTACACATTTATGAAGGATACCCATGACGCATATCCCATAGTTTAAATTGATGCTAATCTCACTCGATTGGTGTTACAGCAAAAAACACGTTCTCTCAACTAGGGGAAAACTTGCAGCGTTATCGACAACTTGACTATTATGATACCTTCTCGCTGTATCTTGAAAAAGAAGACGTTGATCCAGCAGCAGAGGATGATACCCTAGCTGAGAAATTACGCAAAAATGATGAAATAGGCAGAGCAAAGTTGAATGCAGTCTTCGAAGAATTTGTAGCAAAACAAGCTTCAGCAAAATCTGATGAACAGGGTTCCGACTTAACAGAAGCTGAAGCAGGTGACAAATCTGCAGATGCTAGTGCTTCTGAGAGCCAGCATTCTGATGCAAGTAGCAATGACCTGCTCAACATTGAGCTAGATAGTGCTGGCGACAGCGATGATTCTGACAAAACAGTAAAAAGTATTAGTGTAAGGAACGAAAGCAAAACTCATACAGCAAAATCAAATGAAGAACCAGAGAATATCGAAGATTCTGCTGCCCTTGAAATTATTGAAGGATATGCAAATATGGATTTCAATAAACCTAGGACAGACGATATTCCAGAAGGGGATGAAAAGAAGACAGAAGAAGATAAAAGCAAAGAACTGGGTGATGATGAATGTACAGAAGTCGAAGATGATGAAATCACTCGAATAGAAGATGATGATAGCATAGAAATTGAAGAAAATGCAAGCACGAAAGTCAAAGATGGCGCGATTGATTCATCTACGTTATCACTTTCTAATGTAGTCCCCTCTATACAAATAACACGAGTCAGAGATCAGTGTTCAAAAATAAGTGTAGCTCCTGACAACACCATTGAAACAAATTCACTACAAGCCAGAGTACCGAAAGCAACATCTACATCCACTACTGGCAAAGTTGCCTTAGTACGATCAAGTGAAACAAGAGATGACGTGAAATCGATGGATGACTTACCAGTGGCGTCTGCAACGAATTCAACAGGTTAGTGATCCAATATTGTGCCGACTGAATACTCTAGCAGTTTAGGGCTCAAATTGTTCCTTGCACATAAAAATAAGTACATTATTTGGAAAAAAATAAACATGTAACATTCGATGAATCATTGCGTCTTGTCTTAATCACTTGAAGTTGATCTCACAATCAGTTACTGTATCAACAGTCCAGGTTCAGTACTAACATGGTTCAAATTTGGAATATTTCCATCATCGGTAGCTGCTTCCGTTTATATTATACAGTTGAGATAACTGACCTCCAATTTATCTTCAGAATTCCAATTTTACTACTTGGTAAAATTTTCTTCCCGATATCTGTCGAACCTGCAAATATGAGTATTTTCAATCAACAAATAGAAAATTCATAATTCGACGTCAATATTGTTACTTTCATTTCTTACTTTGATGTCTGCCTATCTGAGTAGTTGAAATATCTATAGGATACATTTAACGTTATAATGACCCCGATTTATCGAGAAACTGAAGTGTTTACTCCTAATACATATTTTAACAATTTTCAGGGTAGTCCCAAGTGGGACTTTTCCCTTAGACGGAGGCTCCTTTATAAGACAATTCAAGACTCCTTGGTTCATGGGCCTTGATAGTGGGTTGCTGATCGAGTTACTTGTGTTACAGTCATTGATGCTCCAGCAGTGACCACCAATCTCGAACTTATTGAGGAGAAAGAAGATACTACACCTGTCTTGAGGGTCAGATCATTTGCCAAGCCACCCGGCTTTTGGTCAGATTCTCTATCTCCACCGAAAACTCGCATGCCAGATTCTGCAACCACGGAAGTGACAAGTACCACTAGTTCAGAGCTGAAAGAAGTGGAAAAAGCATCTCTGGGTTCGTGTAGAATTAAATTTGTAGAATCATGTCAGCCATTGTCAGCTGGTAAAACTGTGCCATTGATTGCTGACGTTCTCAGCAATTTGAGAAGTCAAAAGTCAACTCTATATTAACTGACAACAACCGAAAACTTAACTGTTCATTTTAACACTCCAGGCTCGAAAATCACATCGTCTGTATCCCACAAACAAAAGTCGCCTGAAAAAGTTGGAAGGTTCCATGCAGCCAATAGCAGCAATCTCGAGGCTGACAACCTTGATACTCTCCAAAAAGCATCGTTCAATTTGAATGGAATGAAACGAAACAACACAGTTATCGACACAGTCATACGGCCCATTAACGCATCTAGTAATCCTCTTCGCTTGATTCGTCCAAAAAATATCAGTATCATACCTGGAAGACAGTTTAAAATCACAAGACCAGCACCAACATCGGAATGCAACAAAACTATGGTACAGTTAGTAAACCGTGCATCGGATGCTGTCACCTCCAGATCGATCATTCCAGCGAGTGTTGAGAAACCACTCAAAACCTCTGCAAATCAGGGATATCCGAGTCGGCCAACATCTACTGTTCGTTCCAACGTACAAGTCACATCTTCAACAACCAGCGGGCTGCCTTGCAATGTGACATTACCTCGAAAAGTTTTGCTCCACAAACAAAATGTACATCCTAAACCCCAAGATTCTACTCCTATTTATCTAGTCGAATAAGAGCCGAGTATGAAAGTTACTAGGTATAAAATATTAATAACTGTTTTCTATATTTAACATTGATTGTATTATCCTACTTATTACGTTTGCTCTAAATTTTTTTTATGAATAAAGTACACGACTTGAAGCAATCCTCTTGAATTCTGAATAACCTTGGAGATGGTCCACTACGTAAATTCAAACTGTAGAATTATTGATAGATTCTATTATCTTCTGAGTTAAAGGAAAGTGATGATGTGCCAAATTTTCTATGATGTTGTAATGGTCGATGCTGCTTCGTAGAAGTTTATATTCGACGTCGTCCACACTGCTGGAGAGTAGCTATAAAAATGATAGATTATCAGAATCAACACCTGTATAGAATATTTGTTCAGTTTTTTCTCACCTGTGTCAATTGGCGTGCTTGTTCGATATATGCAGGTGAATCGCATTCTCCTACCACAACCATTACTTTCAAATTTTGCACTGGTGCTGGCAATTTAACGTTTAAGGTACTCATGAGTTTTGCTTCGGTGCTGAAATTTTCAGTTTCCTTTATTGTTAGCTGAAATTATTTTTCGAACAAATTGTTCAACTGATGATGAGAAATTGGTATATGGTACCTGTCTAATTTCAACGATTCGTTGTATGAAGTCGAAATCAGGGGTTCCAAAAAGTAGATACCACTCAAAAGGATGAGCCCTTTGAGCAGCGTGTCATTCTGTTGTTTCTGCAACCATTCAGAATCCAACAAACTCACCGCTAAGTGTGCACCGGCACTGTGGCCACCCACCCATACTCCCCTGAAAACAATTTCCAATGATACGTCTCGTCAAGAGGGAATGAACAGAATTCTGATCCATGCATGGCATAGTTATTACAGATTTCATCGTACCGCGATCCAGAGTTTGAAGCATACTGAAGAATCTCCTGCACCGCCGTTTTGATTTGAGATACTATTTCGCGTAATCGAACTGTAACATGTATGAAAAATTGATGTATGAGAATTGAAAAGTATCGAATTAACTTAAACTATGGTCTTATTACTCATTACCATTGGGGCACAAGTCGTAACCAACACAGATAAATTTTATGCCTTGCGATACGAAAGTTTCTGCTGGAAAGGCGTACGTATCTTTGCTCATCCGTTGCCAGTACCCCCCGTGTATGAATACGAAAATAGGTGAATCTTAAAATTGTTCAAACCATTTCATCAGTCGTGTGAACAATTTTTATGTATTTGTTCATTTATTTATTTATCTTTTAAACGATCATTACCATTTGGCAGATCAATGCCGTAGACGTCGTATTTGGAGCGGTCTGATGGTCCATAAGAAACGTCTATTTCGCAACGGATATTTTTTCGCGCACGAAGTGTGGCTGATAATGAAAAGAAATTATTGACGCGTTGAGATGTCAAATCAGAACGTCAGACGAGTATCACAAGCATGAAACACGCTTTGCATACTAACCGTGTTGCCCCAGCTTAACAAAATTTTCCGTAACATCAGTGGGAGTAAATCTTTTATTCCAGATTGACGGTGAAAACTGTTTTTCCAAATCCTGAAACAAAAAAAAAAAAAATAAAAAAAATAAAAACATTGAAAATTTCTGATAATATTCGAACGATGCAAAACAATCTTAATTGCACGCTCAAAAATCGTTCACCCATTCATAATCTAATTACACACGATAATCATAATTTTATTCCTAACTTACCATATTCTCCATTTTCAAAAATCTCTATACCGTGAGTTTGAATGAACGCCGAAGAAAATTGGATCTAAACGGATCTCAAGGATGATGCTGTAAAAAAGATTATGCTTGGAATTCTTGGAAATTTCCGTAACAAATCTGTAAACAAATTATTGTGAGATAATTTACCACAGTGGTAACGATTTGAAGATGGTTGACTTTTTGTTTTTTATTATTTTCAGTGACTTCATATCCAATCTTTATTTGGAATAATTAAAAAAAAAAAGGTCATTGCGTACATGTTTTCGGTTATCTGTTGATATTGTGAAACTGACCAAGCTGAATTGATTACGATTTACAGTGCTAAATGTCATCAATCGAGACGGCGAATGGCAAATATTGGCATTTATAAGGCAATTACCTGACGAACTTACGATGCATCGGCAATCAATGCATTTATTATTATACATCTGGCAGCTCTAAATATTCGCAATATCATTACATGTATATTGCGTATATCGAACTCTGCAAGAATTTATTGGTTTCATTTGCTCTCATTTCGGACTAGATATCACGCTGCCTTGAAGTGGAAGTTTAATCACATCTAGTAACACATATAGAGTGTCATCTATTTTCGATTAATGATATTATGCTATTTCTGGCGATGCAGATAATCATACACCGGAACGATACTGGTTGTAAAGAATAATTAGTTTTTTTAGATCCGGTACACAATAACCCCACAATAATTGGAAGGGAGAATCGTGCGTATTTTTTATTCGAAAAAAGAAAAACAATAAAGAAATTAACATGAGTCAGCCACAAAACTCTAAGATTTCTTATAAGAGCGTAATTATAATTGAAAATTCTTTAACAACATGCACGATTATATTGAAGTCAATTACGATACCACTTCATTGAATCACTCTGGTGGTACTAACAATAACACCTCGAATAAGAGGGGTGGTATTCCGTACTCACAATTGGTCTGTACTTATTGTAGTCACAGCTTCATAACACGAATGCTAGTTGTAGCCCAGATATGAGTTAAGAAGCCACTGACATACGCTGTATTCAGTAGGATCAACTATACCAGCATACGAAATGAAAGCATAGAGTGGTGCTCATTGACGCGTTCATAATGTGAAAGTGACTGAACTACGAGGGTTTCACACGCGGTCATTCTCATTCGCCCCCTATGATAAATTCATGCAGAGTTAATTTTTGAAATAAAATCGATAGTCAGATATCGACATACCACATACCGATCACTCACTATGGGCGAGGACCTAATAGTATAGGTCTGAATTAAAGGCAGTGCGAAAATGTCTCGAAGTAAAATAATCACAACTGAATTTATCGCCAGACTATGAAAAAGTTTCTATAATGCTTTGAAATGCGCTGGCTGTACTTTTTTTTCATCGTTATCTTTTCAACCGAGTTTTATGACCTATGTTCTCGCTAGTTATAAGATGTTTCAGATGTTTCAATAACGGAGATACGTGATTGACGTTGCGTTGAGCTTATCTTTTATCCGTGTAACTTTGTAAACTAGTTTTGGATTTATTTCAGGCTCTGGTAAAAGTATCCGGACACCTGAGCAAAGGATCGAGAATGTTATTCTGATGGCATAGATATATTGAACGTACCGATCGCTGGCGGATACTGCGGAAAATCTAATGATGAATGATACTGAATGGCGAATGAAAAGAAAACAATGAATAAGCATGATAATCATCAGGATTGTAGCCTCGAGAGATCTTTGATTAATTTTCCGAACATTTTGCCTGCACGAGTAATTGGTCTTTTTCTTATTCCTTTATAAAATCCAGAGAACCATACTATACCGATTATTCTCAGTCACCTGTAACCAACACGTGCGAATTATTTGGCAGATATTTCACGCGTTGAATCATGCAGCCAGTGCGGTAGTAAGAAGGTTTAATTGATGGTCCGCGTCCATAAATACCCTCGAGAAGTACCAAGACCTTTACAAGCACCGGTCAGATTCGGTGGTTGGAAAGCCAAACCGGATTCAATAAACTTGCCGGTGAAGGCAATATAGCATAACACTATAAGTCGGTATAGGGACCGTCGAGATTAAAATGCCCACATATGTATAGATGGAGAACAAAGTAATCGAACAGGAAATGCCCGGTGACATTTTTATTTTGATGCGTACAGGGTGGGTATAAAGGAGGAAAAATCTGAATTGCAAATCTCATAAACCGTTTTGAAAAAAAATTTGGTTTGCTGTGTGCGGTATAAATGTTTTGCTGTTCGTATTTTTTTTTTTTTTTAATTCCCCAAGGCCTTTTTTGTACTTTTTGGGTGTTTAACGTTTGTAAGTCTGGCATGCATTTATGGATAATTTCGCGCGGTTACATATTACCCGAATCGCATTCAGGTTTACTCAAAGTCTGATGATTCCCCAGGTTTACTTTTTCATCGTCATTAAATGAACATGTGTATAATATGCTGACTAGTTGTGAAACACCTCTTTATATAAGTCGAGTTTTATTTTATATAACGTCATTGCCTATAATATATTTATTGTACAAAACGAATAATGCCAGACAATCAACAAATCTCAATCTGCTCACACATTCGCACTCGACAAGGCGTCGATGAATCAACATTATGGTCATACAAATCTTCGAAACACTCTAATACATAAGCCTTCTAGGTGATCAAGCGTACATTCCTGTAAATCCTTCATAATTAGTCATTAATATTTGAGTTCAACCCACGCCTATATATACGGTCTATAATACATGATGAACATTTTGTGCTATTAGTATAAATCCAACTTCATCGTTAGTTCCGAAAATTCAGAAATTACACCTTCCACTTTGCGTCATCAGATTAAATATGGGCAATTCCACGTCAGACGGGACGGATTTAGCGATTTTTTGACCTCGTATTTATCAAATCAAACGAAACTTTTTTCGATAAAAAAGCCCATACATATTTCAACATTTGTCCAAAATATTTTTTTCTTCAAAAGTTACAACACATTCAATTTCGTTGCGTTGAATTATACGGCGCGCGATTTGTAAGAACTAGTATAACTCGCGCGCGCCGCATTGCAATATATAGAGTAGTATGGCAACAGTTTAAATTCGTTCTTAAATGAAATAAATTGTCATATTCGAATCTAATTCCACAATTCGATTTGTATTTTTATTATTTGGTATCTACTTGTACGTCACTTGCGCGTTCTTTGTTGATAATAACTGACTGGGAGTTTCTTCTGGGGAATTTCTTCATAATTTTTTTCATAATAACTCCGACTATTTTCTGTATGCTCGTAGACTATTGTTTCTTCAAAAAACTTTTCACTGATATTATAAATCTAGTCCGTGCCTGTATTTTGAATTTTGTTACCGTAAACGCTAGCTTGTTTGCGCTGACAATATTTTCATTTGCGCTTTATCATTTCAATACCCTATGAAATTTATGTTAACTTGTCAATTTTTTCCTTTCGCATAATTTTAGTCGACGGATTTGTGTTTCTGAAATAAGAATAGGTACACTTGGCGAGATCATAACTGAAGTAGTTAGACACTACGCGATGAGCTGTAGGTTGGCGTAAAATATCCCTAGTCTAGGCAGCAAACGGGGGTTTGAGTTTTCGCAAATATCTCGAGAACTGATTGAGATTTTCGAAATTTAGGGATATTTTACGCCAACCTAAAGCCCATCGCGTAGTGTCTAACTACGCCACTTATGATCACACCAAGTGTACCTATACATCAAAATGCTACCAAACTGAAAATTAAATCTTATACAACGATTAGAAAATTCACAGGACTTTGATAAAAACAAAGAATAAAAAAACGAAATCAAAATCAAAATAGTAAATCAGGAGGATCAAAGTTCCGACGAGGAGTTATTAGCCCTAATTAAGCGGGACCATTTTTATTGACTTATGCTGTACCTTAATTTTAGGGTTCTTTAGTACAGCGGCAGCTATGCGCGGCGTTGCCCTTTTACCGCGAGAGGCGAGACTCCAGCTGATGCTGACGCTGATGCTGCGACTAGAGTACCCGTTGCAATCACGGACATAGGAAATTTCCTATGCCGTGGTTGCGGTGGCTTTCCATAGATCGAATTTAACCTGCGTATCATCATGGATGCAATCATATACTTTCTGCATGAAACGACTGATTTGAATTCATAAAAACACTTAATTAAATCGAAATCAAAAACCATAATATACCGTAGTAGCATTATACAGTACGTTATAGGAGAACATTTATATCGGCAATGCAGTTTTCTGAAAACAAAAAAAATAAAATAAATAAATAAATGAGAAGAAAAATATTAATCTGTACGTCATACCGATCAAGCCTTCACCGAACCAGTTCTCAAATCTCTCGCGATATTCTCGGTGCAAGCGATGTAAGTGAAACCCGTTTTAATTTTTTCTGGTGCAATATAACAGAACTGAAATAGATTTTGAATAAAATTAATGAGGCTAGGTAAAGCTCATAATCGTATCGAAACAATTAACAAATAATTAATAAATGAAATCGCTTACATAACTCGACGTAAGTATATATAATGGTCTGCAAAAGGTTGCTGGAACTTTGTTGAAGAGAAATCGATGCACCTAAAAAGTTGCAATGGATACTTTTACGCTGAAGAATGCGACATTTCTGGTCTGACGAGTTTTGCCGGCACCAAAGGCGATTGTATTTGGGGAAAAAGTCTACGATAACATATATTTCTTTTATGTTTTTTCATTTTTTTTTTTTTTTTTTCCCATACAGTATATATATACAGACCTTGATGGAACGGCGATCGAATGATGTTATATATGTATTTTATAGCCGTCGCGGATGCGTCTGGAGCTGAACCGCGTCGACCGCAGATTTTGGAGATATAACTATGAGTATAGAATACAGTGATACTCTTTCGTAGAAGCCGAAGAAAGAGAACGATCGGGTGTAAGAAATTTTCTGTACGATACAAAAGCCACGAAACGAGGGACTGTACAGTAACGGAGATCCAACTTGCCGTGGACAAATAGCGACGCCCCCACGCGATCTTCACGGGTATGCCAGATCTTCACTATGCACTTTACCACAGCATACCAGACAAAATGGAGCTAAAAAATATACGATGCGTACGATGCAGATTTATCATCATGCTCAGATACTTTTCCAGCTCAAGGATCTATAGTAATAGATACAGAAATTCTACGATACTAACTATGGAAGTTTGTTAGAATCTGGCCACCACGCCATATTTGTCAATATTGCACGAAGCCGATCAACCATTGCGCCGTACAAATCATTAATTTATCCGACGATTGTCACATGACGTCATGAATGCGTGCGTGGGAAATATCGGGAAAGTTATGCATTTGAAATAAAAGATATTCTTCAATTTTCAACCGGAACTGTTGGCATTTAAAAGATATATGGAGATGGTTGTTTTTTTCCTCTTTTTTTTTTTTATGTATACATATAATTATATTGGTGCTGAATTGATTAAGTTTTTAATATCGCGGTTATTATTGTTATTATTGTTATTTTAGTCAGGAATTCGTTAACCGTGGCGCGTTGGGCGCCACTGCACTCGCGCGTTTCCACATCATCGGCCCTTTTACCGAGTCATTATTCGATCAGAGACTCGAAAGGCCGGCAGATGCAAGTGTTCGTGTTCCACGGACCATTCGTTACCACTAAATATTTTCACACTGCAATATACCTGGATATTTTACAACTATATTGCTATAGCAGCAAGAAAATGTTTTACGTTTTCTTGCCGCGAGGCTAAATCGTTCATAAAATACATATATATAGTATAGGTGCAGTATGCGAGTAAAATCAGGTATTACAGAAGTAACCACATGATTATAACTTCACCGCAATCTATTTAGGATAAATAATAAGAAATTTTGAAATGGTACAGAGAAACAAAAAAAAAAAAGAAAAGGTAAACCAATGGTAACGCCGCTTTATCATGCGACAGTTCAAACGCAGTAGCATGAATCGATGTGTTAAGCATTCTAAGAAGTCATTGCGATGGATATGACTTCAGTCAGATTTCTCACGTATACCTACTGCTAGTTGTCTGCAAGAATCCAATACGCATGACGGACTGACTACGAAGTATACCGATTTTTGTTTTTTAAATTTAGAATGTTTTATTTGCGCCGCGATATTCCCTCCTACGAATAATTTTTGCGGCTGCACTTCGTATCAAGATTTTGTCACCTATTAACTGGAAATGACGTAAGAAACGTCTTTGTAATGTCCTTCTGATATAACGAGACACAAATATGAAATATCAAGAAATTCGCAGAGTAGGTTAATAAGTAATCAATAGTAGCCTCGATTATCAATAATCTGATCTAAAAAAATCTAGAAAAAACAACTGAGCATTGGTTCTATAGATTATTATTATTTTTTTATTTTGTAATTCTCTATAAAACATACTCGAAAAAATGTTTTTTTGTTATTCCTGTATTTTTCCCATCGGTTTAATCAGGTTCATATTTTTCAATCGGATAGCTGAATGATTATTAGCGCGGTACTTTCGATTTGACGAAATAAAATTATATTCTGAAACCGATCTGCAGATATGTATAGCTAATGACGTGATTAAATGCCCAGCCTAAGCGCAATACATTTCAAGGAACGGAAATTAACTCGTGATATGCGCAGGATTATGAAGAAAATACGTCTCAGTCAGTGAAACAAAACCACTGCAGTTAGCGAATAAATTACAATTATATACATAGAAATGTAATTTTCCCTGTATTCGGAATAAAAAAAGGGGGTTACACGGTCATCCCAAGAAGATGAAGAAAAAATCATTATGGCGTGAATGAACCAGAACCATCCAGTGTACGAGAAATTTGCACGTACGCAATTACATGATTACAAACACGAATACGTAACATAATATAATTATGTACTTATTTGGCATTTACGGAAACGCGCATGAGGATGAAATTGCGCCTGCACTATTTTCTTATCGCCACTCTTCTTGGGCGGAAAAAAAAAAGAATAAATAAAAAATAAATAAATAGGTAATTCACGTCCAACTCGTTCGCGGTACGACCACGCTTTTTCAGCCGCGAGCGTCGCGACGTAAAAACGGAGCCCTCCAAGTTTTGGGCAAGAAGTGAATTTGAATTTAAAACGAATGGAAGCCGTGTGTTTCGTACCCTTTTCGAGCCGGCTTCCTCCTGACGTACTTTTCTTTTTTTAATTTTTATTTTTTTTTTGTATGTCTTCTTCCACCCGCCGTCAATGTACACATCCAACGTGTATATGGTATCTATATGACTCTCGACAATTCCACGAACGGAGAAAGAGCCTATTTGCTCCCAACGTTCAAGAGATATAGGCAGGCAAGGTGCTCTTACGACTGCATTGCAACAGTACAGCGTCAGCTTTGCAGTAAAAGACCGAATGTATGTCATAGGGCAATCGCCGCGAACCGCTGGTAGGTTTCTTAATTTTATTTATTTATTGAATATTTTCTTCTCCGTTTGTTTTTTCTTTTTGTTTTTGTTATTTATCAATTAGAATATATTTCTCTCACGGCAGTCGCCCGGATCGAGTCGAGCGTTGGGACAATGGACAGGGTGTAGAGGACTGTGTAAATCTGACTCCCCCGGGAGACAGACGACCGGATAGTGCCACCCCCGCTTTACTCCCTGAACCCCGTGCAGTGGATGACCTGATCAGCTCCCATGTATAAACCAAGGCGAACGAAGAGAACCAGCAGCAAGATGCACCGGCAAATCGAGACCTGGAATACCTGGGGCCTTCAGCAGCAAAGTAGTATAGCTGCGAGCCTTGAACCAGAAAAACCGGGCTCAATCCCCTCCGCCTGCACAAACCCCCGCCGTTCTTATACAATGTGGTCCGCCATGAGAACCACTACTGACTGACTATGCCAACGACAACTATGGACATACTTATATGTGTGTATTTGGACGTATTCAGGTATACGTGTACACCTGCGAGCCTTCGCGCACAATTGTTGTCTTCGTATACCTTTATGTATATACCTACATGCATGTCTGCTTTTCTCACTTTGTGTGGGTTGAAATGAACGGGCTGCATACTGCATATACCTGTAACGTATTCATATAGGTATGTGTTCAGGGTATACAGGGACGAGGTGCATCGCCTGATGCTGCAGGCATGGACCGGCAAAGGGACATGGTTGGTAGCCATGCTAGGAGGTATACTGCTGTGGAAAAGACTTATATGTATATGTATAAGCGTATATCCAAACATCCCGTTCGCTGGTTGCCGCAGGTGACAACTTGCACGGCAAACGAGTAGATATTTCAGTTTACAGAATGGCAACGAAACGCCATGACCTGCGTAGCATCAGCTGAACGATATGACCGGCACCGGTGCACAGCAGGCTGTAGCGAATCGTTTTGGGTAGAGGATATATACTGCATTATACATATATATAGTAATAGGCCGTAAATTTGCATGAAATATTTATGATACTGTAGGAGAAATGCGATTATATTGTATATCATACACTTCGGATGAAATGACTGAAATATATAACGTATTCAACGGCAGCCATCACGCTGATTATACATGCTGTGAGAAAATTAGTAACGAGGAATTGACCGCTGAGATTCCAGACGACCGATTAATGGCTGCGGTCAAAACTCTGAACGGATTTGAGTGGGAGGAGGAGCTCTGGCAACTATACGTATATATATGTATGCATATACATACCTGTATAATATATCTTTCAGGTGTTGGGAATATAGAAAATTATCTGCATACCCCATTACCATGATCTTAATACTAGTCGATATACTTCTTGTGTAGTCGTATCTCGATACCATTTTGCCGATTAAGTATACTTTTCAAAAGTGGCTCCTTCGACGGGCAGCTCGCTAATAGACCCTCGAGGTCGGAGGTACCGTCGATCGCTCCGATGCTGAATCCTCCATCCCCTTTAGATATATTGTACGCTGCACCGGACCGTAATTGCCACCTCGATATGCCTCCATGTTCATCACCACTTACTCGTATATACGAAATCCTTGCATGCAAAGTGAAGCTAAAACAATGACAATTTATAAGGACTGTGAACGTTTGAAAATATGTGTTAATAATGGAAGAAAAGTGCTGGCTGAAATGTTTGAAAGATCACGAATGAAACGCGGCTGTGGAATTCTCAATTTTGTAACTAAAGCGGCTCTGATTTTGGGCCCGATCAAATTCTGCACCAGAGTGTTTATACGTCAGTAGATTTGTGGCTGTGTGAGAAAAGTGTTGAACTATAGCCGAATTCATATAACTGTAACAGAAAGCTTAGAGATGATTCTCTAACGAGGCAAAACCATCTGGAATTATACACATAGTTATAAGTGGTATGATGTATAACCCTACATTAGTATAGGAGCTAAAGGAGTTAGCAGGAACGTGTTGTACAGTCTAAGCCCAGAAGCGACTTCTCCATCTTTACTGATCATCTGACCCATCTCTCAGACTTTATCCCAAGCTGTCCCCGTATAACCTATATCCATGGAAGATAATCCGAACTTTCTGTCCGTGGGAATAAGGGTAACAATCATTATCCTGGATTCCAAGTGTTCCAGATAATTAGTTCGGTCAATGTACCCAAAATTCAGATCCTTATTATATCCAACTTATATATTAGGAAAAAGATCAGTACTTAATTAAATGGAAGATCGAGGCTTCTTAAATACTCAGCATTCCTTTGATCCTTCCAGAATGGCTTCCCCAGGGACGTATGATAAGTACGTCTTGTCCAGTTGTGGCTGCGGTGGACTACAAATCCCGTAGGCGGACCACACCGATTCGGGTTCAGCGATCTCACATTGAAACCCATAATGGGCCCTTTGTACAAAGTTACAAACGATATTTGAATTCTTATTTCCATCGCTTCATGAGGAGGAGCAACAAAATCTCATTTCCACACGGTTACCAACTTTCTAAATGGCGGAGTTGGGCATAAATCTTGAATCTGAAATTCCAAGAAAAAGTGGCCTGTGACACTTGCAGTTTCGGTTACAGATTTGAACACTGCAGATGATTATGATAATGATTTTTCAGAGCTCCAGCAATTTACGAATTTCAAAATAATTTCAAATTCTTCATTCCGAGTGTAATCTGAGTGTGAGCTAGTCTTGAGCAAAATGTAAATTGCGCGTGGTTGTAACATGCAGATGCGAATTTTAGGAATGAGAATTTTTGTTGCAATTTACATTAAACGTTCGTCCCTCTGATGCGCTGTACCATCCGATCTCTGGCACAACAACTTATGATATCGCACGTGACCAGTTAACTGGACAACACAGCAGATTAACTTATTTAACCCGTGATTATTTTTAGCTTCAATTAACATTGATAAGCTCCGCTTTTCGAGTCGCGCATAGGTATACAGTATATACATGCAGTACTGTATACACCTATACTTACACGTATACAAACATATATGTTGTTCTTATGCACATGATATGCGTTAAATATGTATAGTAATAATCTTACAGTTGCCAGCTGCGCCATATCGGTAACATTGTCCCCGTGTTCAATCTACTATAGTTTTGGCATTTATCACGCTCACAAGTTCGAATATTTCAGGTACATATATCTTCATATGCCTATACACTATACTATAGTAAAAGACGCGGCGGATCTCGCTTGGCCATCGTAGACAAGAATGTGAATGTGAATGTGAATGTGAATATATATGTGTACGTACATGTATAGGCGTATATGATGCAAGCTCAGTGAAAGTAAGATGCACCCTCATGCCTTGGGTTCGGCTTGGTAGTCGGAGGCGATCACGAGGTGTTCCAGTAACACCGACTTGTTTCTCCGATCAAACGAAATAGGATGTATAATAATAATTTAAAAAAATGCAGCAAGTACCCGGAGCCAAGGTGCACCAAGGTACACCTGTAGAGATAATATAATGTCCGAGATAAAACAAAAGCCGGGCATAGATTTTTTTTCATATTAATTTATAACTTGTAGTTCCCACGGTTAATTGAAATAAAGAAATTCATTATATGTATAGTCATACGTATATCATGACTAGAATCGGAAGTCATGTGATCATAGATTCCTATAATTTAACAATTAAAAAAAAAAACGAAGGCCGACGGTCATTTTTTCGAGATTAAGAAACTTAAGTCGGTCAATTATTCCATGATATATCTTGTGATCGTCGTATACTATATGTGCAGCCTCGAGTTCACTTCGTACGCAAATAAAGTTCACATTAAATACATATACATATTACAACCTTATAAATTTAAAGTTCAATTGAAGTTCATTGGAATCTATTCTGAATAGCAATTATTGAAACTGAATAATTATAAGTTTACTCAGAGTTATATGCAAGGATTAACTTGACTTCATCCTACTCGCTGACTCTTTGTAAAACGTGACTACTCGTCAGAGTGTACTATTTCTTTGTGATTATATTTCGCACATGTCAGTTCACGTTTCGAGTTCTCTTTTTTGTTGATTGTGAATTTTTTTTTTTTCTCGTTTAGATATATTCAAATCGCGTAGTGTCGTACCCAGAAGCCGGCTCCAATTGCTTGACCAGGTAAAAAGAATTCTCGTCAACCGTTGAAAATGAAATTTGCAAACTAAATGAACTCGGTGATCTTAAAGGCAGTCACTTTGTCATAAATGTTCAACGTATAATGCGGATACCCTGCAGAAAAAATTACCGGCAGAAGCGTTTGCTCATGCGGTTGGCATGGAGAATACATCCGATCCTGTCCAGACGTTTCATCTTTATATATACATGTATACATGATGTACCTATACTTCATCCCTCGGCGAAACCGATCTCTTCGATTTCGCAAAGCGTTTAGTCGAAGAATGCGTTACAGGCAGTAAAACTTGGCATAGGTATAAAACGTAGGTAGCTTAACCAGGAGTTTTACGGTCGTCTCATGTATTTCGCCGGAGGGTTTGGTCAAGCTGCGGGGGAAGGCTTAAAATATAATTATTTCTTTCGGCACTGAGAGCCTATCATTATAGAGAAGCTGTGTTGCGTGTAATAAATGAAAATAATCATAACAATTCGAGTTGATTTTAAATCGCTTGAGCTGCTGCGACTTCAAGACTGACGAGATTACGCGATATTTGTAGTTTTTTTTTTTGTTTTAATTTCTTGTTTCTGCTCAAGCTTACACGCATTGAAACAGATTTACATTTTACATATAACTATAGGTATAATATATCTATGTATATAATTACGTGCGCCGACTATATCGACGTGCTTAACGGCTATGAACTATCTAGCATTTTTTCTGTTGAATATTCATGAGCATAAAAGTACAAGTTTTGAACATCGATACTGTTGGTTGTCAGTAAACGACCGAAAAGTAAAAAATAAAAAAATTGTTTCGATCCTGCCAGGATTCGAACCTGGAATCTTCTGATCCGTAGTCAGACGCGTTATCCGTTGCGCCACAGGACCGGGTTAGATGTTCGTGGATAGATAAACTACTTAAATTTACGTTAGAATTAAAATAGTTCGCGGTTTCGGCTGAAATAATAATCTTATCGTCAAGAACGCATGAAATATGTCAGTATCTTATGACCGACCTAATGCTGCTAGGTGAATACCTACACTTGAGATAAGGTGAGGTTGATTGACGATAAGATTGCGTCATTATAACAGCTGATTATGTGGGCAGATAATATAAAAATTGTATATGAAGCAAACTTGGGTGACAAACGACCCCGCCTACCTGGAATAATTAAACTGACACAACTATTTTCAAAACAAACATGAGAATTATTACCGTCTTCTGAGAATCTGACTTCGTCCGTTGTAAATTCATATGCCAAGCCTCCACTGAAAAAAAATGAGAATAAAAATTTAAGAAAAAAAAAAAATCAGAGCACCTTTCGCGCTCTGAGTATAAAAATATCCCAATTCATGGTGATTCATTGATAAGATTTTCTACCTCGTGGTTACATTATACTGTATAAATGAATTTCATGTTCATAACATACCAATCAGATTTTCAAGTCATATTTAAGTCGTGAGAATGAGTGTGAGAAAGCATAAGATTTTTCGACGTTTTGGTATTTGGCTCTTGGCCAGGACCCTCTCAACCATTCAACGGCTGCAGCTTCTGTAATAAAATTGTAAAATCCTTGGTGTCGTAACTAGTAAACATGATAGAAATGTATTCGATTGACGGGAGTCGACATAGGTTTTTATAAATTTACAAGTTGAAGTCAACATATATCTCTGGGGTGATCGTATACCTAATTAAACGTTGTTTTAAACCCTCGAAGATCGTCCAGTAAAGATTCCGAAGTGCTGCAGGTTTAACGTATCGGTTATACGTACGGCTACGTATCGAACAAACAGCTAACTTCATGCTATGAGGTTTTTCTTAACTTATAGTGCTGTTGTTCTAGCCATGTCGTTAATTACGTTTCTGATAACAGCTGCAGTACAATATACGGTACCCTGAGAGCAGAAACAATAGCATGTCGTCGGATAATTATTATACTTGTATAAGATTTTCTGTTGGCCTGGATTTTATAAGCAATAATAACCATATATTTATGCCGATTTATTCCCCGCGGTGGTTTGGCGTTGAGAGAAAAAAAAACAAAATTAAAACGAGTATTGTTTGGGTCAGCATGTCAGCGATAACGACCTGAGAAATCGATGGGGCACAATTCTATTACGATATTTATATGTTTATTATATGGAACGATCGATAAAAACAGAAACCAATCATTGATCGGTTCTAATCTTTCGACCTGTGCATATTACCTACACTATAATTCGTTAGAAGATAATCGCTCGTAGGTAGAACAATTGACATTATGTATAATAGGGACATTAGAGCGCTTCTTGGATATGCGAATAAGAGTCGCGTAACTTGAGTGATATGGCCATTAACGAGCCGGTGCTCCAAATTGGCTGATCACGTGTGTAGGAATAAAGCCATGAAATATCGAGTCGAGTATATGAACTACGTTTGAAATTGCTTCTTGTTGATAATTTCATCTTGTTGTTTGGAATTAAGACCTTATTAAATGGATCAACGTATTCAAGCGAGTTATTCTTTGTTTATATAATCCGCTCAGCTGTATCGTATGTTGTTATATCACGTGTGGCAGGTTTCGTTCTACTATAATTTTAACTTCAATCAGGGCGTACACCCTTCGTGAAGGTATATCCTTTCACGGTATGAGTATATTTATATAAAGGAGATCGTCTTACGATCGTTTCAAGATGATAACATCATAGGTTTCATTGTCCATTTCGCGACATCGTCGTCTCCAATGCTAGTTCTCTGATTGTGAATTATATAAATATAGCAGCGAACTGGGGTTCAAATGACAAGACACGTCATATACGGTTGCAAGTATAATTCTGTAAACTTATACCGCTTACCACGCACCTTATGCCCCACGTGCAATTTTGCAGACGTCAGTAGTCAACACTATCTTCACCGCAGTCTTCAGTTACTCCCCGAAACTTCTTTTTCTTCCGTTCATAGAAAAAATACACTTGATTAATGATTAGGTATTCTGAGAAAATATCTATTCAATATACACTATACCGGCCGAAAGTTCGAGTATACTTGTCGACATTTCTTGCCGCACTAAAAGTTAAATAGCGGACTCAAAAAAAAAAAGATAATCAAATTATTTGAGTGGTGTTTTGAAGGGGACAGGTTCAGCTTCATTTTGCTTTTTTGAAAAAAAATTCGCGATTTGTTTTAGACCCGGTCCGGATTTTTGAAAATGGCCCTTTTTCGGATATTTCTTAGTAGTCGAAAATTACTTAGGGAAAAAATAATTTCGGACCCTGAAAGTTTTATTATACCCGATACTCGATCGAAGTCGTATTTTTCGAGATAAATCAGGTGTAAGGTTAAAATGGGACACCCTGTATTGTCTCATTATCAATTATTTAAATCCACATCCACTACTCTTAGTTATTACACGATCGGCAAAACAACTATTAGACATTTCATGAACTGTCTAAATAACTTAGACATTTCATGTAATTCTACAAAATTACACGATCTGTCTAAGGCTCTAATGTATTTCATGAAATGCCTAAAAATTTCAGTCACTTCGTCCAGCTGAGTGACCATTTCACGATCTGCCTACGACATATTCACGAATCTCATACATGGATTGTTAAAAATTTACAAAAACCACCGGTATTTTAATCTTAATTGAATGTCAATAACATCCAACACCGTTAGATACACGCGACAATATGTTATCCAAAAATATTGTTGGTGACGCGCGGCGGATGTTATTTAAACTCAATTTCGGTTCGAAGGACAGAATTATTCTGCGTTATTATTAGCATTAGAAACTTTCTACTCGAACAAGTTTCTCGATAATGAGGCACAGGTACAATACTGAGAGACAAATTTATTTCTAGTGAGGTGTTAATATTGTAATTGTATAAGTAGTGGTATGAACGAAGATAATTCACGAGTAATTTAAGACATACACTAATATGACAACCAGACAAGCCGCGGTTTCATGCTTAGCACATGTTTCTGATTACTAACACATTTCAATCATGTATGCATAACTTACGCTTAGTATGTCACCTTTGTTTGCATACGTTAAACTTTAAAGCCGCCGATAATCTGCAGAGAATTAAATCTGAAATATCTGTCGATATATCTATTTAAATACGTTGCAAATTTTCCTTTCAAATAAATGACGATTGAACTACTTATGGTTTCCTGAGAAATTATTAATCCTACGACAATTATAGCACCACTTGTTGAAACAAGATAATGAAAAAGCAAACTGCGAGTTCCTGTGAAACGAAAGAAGAATAAATTGATGAAGTACTAATTCCAACAATTATTTCATGTAATATTTGTTGCGGAAGTTCAGTAATAATAAAATTCCCCGCATATGAAGGAGGTAGTAGTTCCCCATTGCGGTAGTTATTCAGTTCTTCACCAACCACATCTTATCGTTCCCGTATACGTACTAATTTACTAGAAGAGCGGTGCGACGGTGATTTACGAAAGTAGCAGCTACGCGACTAAACTATACAAAATAATACTACGCGAATAAAATATAACTAATATATCCAGTTAAAGTTGGAACTCTTCGATCCCATCTTTGGTCAACAAATAACGCGTGGGCGGCAGAGAAATTTTTTTCAAACGCTGTCCGGTTGATTTCAATATCTACTTCTTATCTCATGTGCAGAGTCTGTGAATAAAATGACACATTAGTCGAGTAAAATCATTGATAGTAACAATGACGAAAAGCCTGACAGTAACGTACAAATATCGCAATGAAATTTCGTTCTCACAGTTTTTCGAAATCCCCCCCCCCCCCCCCCCCCCCCGCTCCTGATCAGCTGTGAATTACTTCATTCAATTCTTCGAGCGTAATTTCTGCGTACTCACAGATTTGTAACCTCTGGTTCAACCAGAGCAATACTTGTGACGAAGTACATACATGTGGTAGGATTAAATACATGCGTCCTGTACGGGGAGAAATTTCCTACCACTACGAAACCCAACTAATAGTAATACTCAGGGCCTACTACGAGGCTACTCAACAAACGAATGCCGCATCCGTCGCCATGGTAACGGGATCGGCATACTGGCCCTTGCGCATGCGCTGGAGGGTTGATACGAGAGGGGTCCTAAACTGAAATAAGGGGAAAGAACAGTGGGGGAAGCCGAGTGAACAAAACGAACAATATTTCTCAAAGTGGGAGGAACGTCGGAGCGCCAGGCGGGGGCCGAGAGGGGGGCTGAGCGGACCCCGCTAAGAACCTACGGAAACTCGACGGACTTGTGCCTTGTGTGCGTCGACCATTTCACGCCAGTGACGCGTCGTTCTATCGTGTGGAATTTCACGATTATACGCAAAACGTTTAGTTTTTCACAAACGAGAACCGAAGATAAGAGATATCGTTAGTGAAATTAGTAGACCGGTAACATTGTTTTTCGTAATACAAATTTCATGTGTTATTAAGTGAAATAATTCTTAACCTAGATGCATCGGAAGACTTGAAAATATCGTATAACGGCGAGATCGTGAGACTGGGAAGTTCATTCCGTGTTTACATTTGTACGAAAATAAAGTAAGAGAAGCAAAATAAAATTAAAATCAAAGTGCTCCGTTACATACCCAAACACCACGCGCTGAGAGACTTGCTTCAGATAAGGCACAGCATACAACAAGATGTTTGATGTTTTTGGTTCTGTGAAGGGCTTACTAAAGCTCGACTCGGTATGCATAGACAACAATGTGTTTCGACTGCACTACAAGGCTACGGTGGTCATCCTAATTGCCTTCAGCCTTCTAGTCACATCGAGACAATACATCGGTGATCCAATCGATTGCATAGTGGACGATATACCTCTGAATGTGATGGATACTTATTGTTGGATCTATTCAACGTTTACCATACCGAACCGCGTTGGTAGAATCGGTACAGATGTCGTCCAACCGGGTGTTGCATCCCACATAGACGGAACCGACGAAGTAAAATATCACAAATATTATCAGTGGGTCTGCTTCACGCTATTCTTTCAAGCGATACTTTTCTACGTACCCCGTTACTTGTGGAAATCATGGGAGGGCGGTCGCATAAAGATGTTGGTTCTTGACCTGAACTGTCCCGTTGTAACTGACGAGTGTAAAGCAGATCGTAAGAAATTATTAGTGGATTACTTTACAACTAATATGCATACGCAGAATTTTTACGCGTTCAGATTTTTCCTATGCGAAATATTGAACTTCATCAACGTAGTCGGTCAAATATACTTCATGGATTTCTTTTTGGACGGTGAATTTACCACCTATGGATCCGAAGTTGTCAGATTTACGGAAATGGAACCGGAGGATCGAGTCGATCCTATGTCTCGAGTTTTTCCTAAAGTCACCAAGTGCACCTTCCACAAATATGGTGCTTCTGGTACAATACAGAAGTTCGACGGACTGTGCGTTCTACCCCTAAACATCGTTAACGAGAAGATATACGTATTCCTTTGGTTCTGGTTCATCATCCTTGCCGTCCTGAGCGGACTCAGCCTCGCCTATCGCGCTGCCGTTGTTGCCGGACCAAAACTACGGCTGATTCTTCTCCGCGCCAGGGCTCGCCTATCGCCGCATACACAGATCGAAACCATAGCCCGCAACTGCCAAATAGGTGATTGGTTTGTCCTGTACCAGCTGGGAAAGAACATAGACCCTTTGGTCTATAAGGAATTGGTGGCTGACCTGGCCGATAAGATGACCGGCAAAGAGCTCGTTTAAATCGATTAGCATTGATTGATTGTTTATATTAGAGTTGCCACGCCAGGTTGAAGGTCGAAGTCCAATTGACCTATGATGAATTTGTTAGCATGATTGTGGAATACCAATCAATCTAATATTAAGTCAGTCACTAGACTTTGGCGTAAGCTCTAATTGTGATAAATATAGGGGACGGCGTCCTTTCGATTCGAACACTTGTTCGCAATTATTAAGAATTGTAAATCTTAAGATCAAATTGTAGGTAACTGCAACCGCTGCATAAATGTCCGATGGACGCGGGGGGGAAGAAACAAAAGAAAAATTAAAAATAGAAAATTTATCAAGGGGTGTATAACCGATTCACATCGTACATCGTGGGCTAGGCTGTGGCGCAGGCTACGGAATAGGTAAATAAAGGTTAGTCGGACAGATGGTTGGTTGGTAGGTGCGCGTCCCGATCTCGTAGTCTGCGCCCTTCTGCTGGCCGTTGTTTCTCCTTTGCTTGCACGCCGGCTGCATACAGGCGTTGCACGTTATACACGGTGCCTATCTTTGTTTGCGCCCTTGCGTCCCTAAGTTCTTGGAAAGGCACGGCTTACAACCGAAAGCAAAGATATAAGGCGGCCCTTTGTCACAGCCAGGCATTTCAGCGGTTCTCATCACGCGTTCTTTGTTTTTTTTTTTGTATAAAGATCAATTAAAGACACGGCCTTTTGACACGCATTGTACGTATACGTACACGCGCATCTTCTATCTCTCTTTGTCGTGTGCGTATTTTCATTTGGTCAATTTTTGCCTGCATCACATCGCGCGTATTTCATGTATTACAGATCCAGCATACACAGACTGAAATATGTATAAGTTATAGCAGCCCTTATTTTTTTTTTTCTCATGAATTTCATTTTTTTGTTTTTTTTCCTTTTTTTTTGCCCATCAACTGCGGCATGCCGTCCTCTAGTAACGTTAATTTTTTATCGTAGTAATCGCTATAATCTATACTATTTTATTAGTAGCTATTCTATATCTTAACCTTCAAGTTTTCATTCCACGAGGGACCAATTAATTTATAACATGATACGATTGATGATTGTATTTTCCAATCAAACTCCGTATACTTTTTCATTTTTAGACGTGAAAAAATTCGGCAGTTTGTCGTTTGCATATATACGGAATTCACATCTTAAAACACAAATTTTCGAACAAATCTTAGCACTCTCTAGACGAGAGACAAGAAATTTCTTTGTTCCGTGTTCAAATTGCGATTGGTAGTTGCGAATACCAAAATGATAGGAATTGATACATAAAAAAGGGATGTAATGGTAAAAAAAAAAGAGGATGGACGAATAAGTTTGAAATTTGATGCTCAAAGTAAGACTGCCAGAAGTGCACACTCCATCGTTTTTTATCTTATAGAATTTATATACAAATATACACAAATAATAATAATTATAGATAAATCGATGATAATTCAACATGATGATAATGAGAGTGGTGTAAGTCGCATAATAGTTTTATAATTAAATGCGAGATTAATACAATCACTATTACGTATGTATTTGAACGTCGGGTATTCTTTTTTTCCTTTTTCCTTTCTTCAATCGATTACGCCCAAGTATTGTTCTTTAGACGCACAAAATAATTAGAATTATGATACTAAATAATATTATATAATATCGTATTTTTATCTTGTAATTCTTATTATCAGAAGTATTTTATATATATGTAAATATATAAAAATGTTCACCGCGTTATTACAAACTGTAGTTTTGAGGTACATATATTAATACTATAACGATAGCAAGAGAAAATATACTCAAACCAATTATCAACCCCCCATGTTTTGTTCTTCATTATTTTTATTTGTAAATTTCACATCATCACGCCTCATAGTTTAGGTGCTCAACGGCTACACTCGATCAGGTGAACATTAATTATATCTAATTCAGTTATAATCCATTCCCCCATGCCATACGAGTTTCTATAATATTTTCTACATATTATTATACACATTTAATTTAAGATATTTCACGATTACACAATTCATCGTTTATATATAGAATTAAATATCTATATATACATACATACATATATTATATACTATTTAAATGTGTTCTGACGAGTGGAAAACATCAAAGGTAGTGCGCTTCATGCTCTAAAACATTATTAGAATTAAGATTCGATAGATTGCAATAATAGCAACAGTGATAGTTGATGACAATAGTTTATCTAATATGAGTTAAGTAAAAATAGATAAATGAATGAATAAATAAATGAATAAATAAAACAACATGTTGTAAGAATAAAAGAAATATCATTTTTTTCTCAGTCTCGCAAAAAAAAAAAACTAAAAAACAAAAAAACAAAAGAAAACCAGTTAAAAAAAAAACAAAAGGAGAAAAAACCCAGAAAAACAGATTACATAATTTTTGTGCGCATAAAAACCTTGAGACTCCTCTGCATCTTCGCTTATTTCTTATCAAAAGGATTTCATATCTAATTTTTTATGTTCACACATTCTCATATGTATAACTATATCCATGTCGTACTTAGATACCACATTATTAAATCACAGCCTCGCAAAAAAAAAATAAATAAATAAATAAAATAAAATAAAAACCCAACCGCAAACCATTATAATCAGTTCGGACCTCAATTGCTACGATAATGAACAATAAAATTATCAAATATACAACTTAGCGGAAACTTATATATAAATGGCAGCTCTTCTTCATCCCTTATCTTTTGTTTCTCGCGCGGGTATATACTCGTAGATATTGGGTTAGATGCAATTTTTCATGTACCTATCTATCTTCTTACATACTGCGATATATACCACTCATTTATTATTATTATATATACCCGCAATTTCGTTCGCTATTATTAAAATTATCATTATATCACCATTATTATTATTAATATCACTATTATTATTATTATCATCATTATTATTAATATCATCATTATCATCATCATCGTCACTATTTCATTACGATTGTCTATCAAGTCCGTGCTTTGGGTTGAGATTATTGTAATAATTATAACAGCTGTCGTTTTGTAGCAGGATAACTTTGTGGACATGTGATGTTGATGCCATAAAAGTTGATATCTCCAATAATTATTTTCATTTCCCCTCGTCGACAAACAACCGAGATAACTTAGTTCGTAAGTATAAAAGACATGTAAGGATGAGGAAAAAAAAAAAAAAAAAAAAAAAAAACATAACTAAGACACCCGGTAAATTATGAAATAATGTTTCATCGATTTTTAATTAGCCTTTGGGATTGAGTGAAGACTGGAAAGTAAAATAAAGTATAATAAAATGTATATTTACGATAAATATATTAATTGTTCACGGGGATAATAAATGCGTGAATTTTCTAACGCAAGTTCTGGTGATAATAACCCTGTATTAGGATACATATATATGCTTAACATTCCATTATATTTTAATATCCTGATGAATATTTAGAAAACAAAACAAAACAAAAGGAAATATATACGATTATAGAAATAGAAAAGTTGTAAAGATAAAAGTTATAATGCCGATTAAAATTGAATAAAGACAACTTCATTTATGTGACAATAATTATATATATCCTGCAATTTTTGAAATTTTTTAATCAAAACCTTCCGGTGTGTCTACATCATAAATTATAATCTGGTAGTCACTGTTATTTATTGTAACTTTTCAGTGGTCACATGCATAGGGTAGAAAAGAAGAAGATGGCGTAATTACAACATTATACATCTACATTTTTGCGGTTGACACATTCTTGTTTGAAGAACCTTATTCGTCCATTTTGTTTAACCACTATTACGCGAATCGACATATATGGAATAAAGAAATCTAGACTAAAACTTCTTTATAGCATACATATAAACGTCTGCATTGTCTTAAGTATACTGCAGATATAACGTGGCTCATATCAAATTGCCTGTGCATTTGAATATTACGACGACGTGATATTGTCGAGAAAATAAACGAAAAGTACAATTGTACGTATAATAAAATTGTAACACCTATACGGACCTAATAAAACTTCATTTCTATGCATTTTTCACGGAGACGTAAATGACGAGATGATTATCATTATTTAAAGCTCATACGATGATGGATACTACGAAACAATTTTCATAAGTGTAATAATATGTACGCATATAACTTGTAAGTACCGCGTGAATTCAAAGCCACGTTGAGCGATATTCAACATATAACATTCAAGATGCTCGCTATTATTCTTTTAGTACAAATGTACGTGTGTTCCAACTATGTAACTCAAGTGCTGCATTCAAGATTATAATATCTTTGCGCCAAGGTGGCCTCCATAGCTTGTCGAGCGGTAACACGTACGCTTTATCTAGTCATAAAAGTGCCGAGACAGTCTAACCTGCTGCGGATGCAGAAGGATGCTATAGAGATGCGGTCAGGAGATGCAAACAGAAAATTCACTCGCAGTGATTGGAGTTTTTAAACCGAAGAAAATAATGACGATTTCTTGACGCGATCAATTGCATGTATAAGGCCTACAATTAGTCAGTACATCTTATTTCAGTTTTAGCGAAATGATGCGTCAGACGTTTCGTTCCCACCTGTTATACTTGTGTGAATAAAGAAACAGAAAATATTGAATCAAACAAAAGAACGCAGCCGTACATTATCAACGTGGTATACGATATGTTTGCATATATTATAACTAAATGTTTTGGAAATATTGGAAGAACGCGATTGTACCAAAACGTTAAATATGTACTTTTAGTACATGGAGTATCGATGATTAATTTAGAAGACTCATTTTTAGCGTACGTAAAACCCCATGCACAGGTATGCACCGTGCGTCACGCGTATAAAAGAAAAAAAGGAGAGAAAAAAAAGAACATTCTAGGATATTATACATCTGGTGAGCAAGGCTTCGAGAGCATGACATTTTTAAAGATGATGCAACAAAAGGGCGGTAACGCTTATGGTTGTACATGCAGAGTTATTTTATTGTTCAACGGTACTATTTAACGGATGTGATTTGAATCGTTCTTGTAATTGTCGTTATATTCCTTGCAAATATTTGAATGATAAGAACCCTGAAAAATGAGTCACTGCGGCAGTAATGTTAAATATATGTAGATATAGATTTTATAATTAGTGACGATTGGTACCGGTGAAACTGAGTCTTCGGAATAAAATATATACTTAATTACCTACAAAGTTTCGAGGAGCTTAATAATAATTTGTATCATAATGTAGATATAACAATTACTCGCAATTCTCCGGTTAAAATATTTAAAAGGATAATATCGGTACATAATTTGATTCCTAGAATTGTCCCTCCAATTTAATTGTGATTATTTCCATACATATGCACTGAGGTCCTTGGGTGACCCTCATAACTAATCTAAGCTTATCATTTAATGACATGTTATATGTACTCGTATAACATGTCTGACGATGAACGTCACAAAGACCGATGATTGGCAGCGCTGCTGCAGTTTATTAACGTTAAAATGATTCAGGGCTCGTATGAGCTGTTCGCAATATGCAATGTGCATATGTAATATGGTCCGTTCACAGCGTTATATTTTTAAACTCTAGTTAAGTTATATGATCAATATATATAACCAGCGTGTTATCTACGCGAATGATTTTTTTTTTTAATTCCCAATCACATCCGTATATGTAATACGTGATACCAGTGCACTGGTTCGTTTCACATAAATATTCGTGTTACAGAACAGCTGGATATATGCACGTGATCCTCGTCAACGAATCACAGACATTCATTTTTATCTATTTTTCATTTATCTATTCACGAACGATGAACCGGTAAAAAAATCTTTGAAGCTTGTAATTTTTAATTGCTAATTTTTTTTTTTTTTTCTCGTCAATCTATTTTTAGATACACGAGGATACTTTCCGAGTGAAAATGATGAATTAAATCTGGACAGATATACTGCTATCGTAGTGATGAAAAAGTTGATAATTTCAACACTAACCGACATGTAATCATCGGGTTTGCGCGATAAATTGCGGCTGACGAGAGATTCGAATCGATTTGTACATACATGCTATACGCACTATTGTAGCACGAAGCTCGTGCTTATCAGAATTTAGACGCAGGTCTGCAAAACATACCCATGTACGTGAATACTGAGCGATTACAATAAACCACAATTATTGTATCAATCTTTCACCGAAGACGTCGGCACGGTAGATTTAAGAAAGAAAAAAAACGCGTACGACATATCGATAATCTAATTTTAAGCTAGCTTACAATGTGGGGATTAAAAACCCATTTATGTACGAGCAATAATTCAAACGGATAAAAATCTGAAGATTAACGTGTCATAGCGGTCGGAAAGAGTGCTGAACAGCTCCGATGTTTTCTTTGGAGTGTTTAAAGTTTATACTGATTACAGTTTCACGGGTTACTGCGTAATTGTATCATAAATTATGTACGTATGCTTCGCATTTATCAGAGTAGTAATTGAAAGGCGAAGCTTGTATCACATATTAATTGTATATAAAATAAACCTTCCTTGACCTCAGAACGTAACGTAGATAACTCGCTAAGGACTTTCGATATGATGACGAATACCAATTTTTGGTGCAATTTGGGGCTATGAGGAGTAAATTGTGAATCGACAACTTCTGATTCATCCGATATGTATTTGTTTTTCGGCTTATTTTTATTTCAATCTACGCAAATTCGCTACGTCATATTTAGTTTTCTATAAAATATCGGCAACATTTGCGCTGAGAGGAGAAAAAAAAAGATGTAAATTACGAAATGAAACGCGAGAATAATCTCTTATAAAAATGTTAATTTTGGGTACATCGTACTCCATGGAATAAAATGCGGAGGAGGACTGGCCTTTAGCTGGTAAATGTAAATCGCTGCATCGGGGGAACGAATGCATAGACAATGGGGCCTTGGAATGCCAATGGTTGGTTGGTATATGAAAGAGAAGTGAGTGTTGTGGGCCCAACCGACCGTACCGTCGACCGACGACGACGTCTCAACGCTATTGGCTGTTATATAGGGAGGAACGCGGTGCGGCGGCGCGTCAAGAAGCAAGAGAGACCCTGAAACCGTCACCACGGGTCACGATCGGCGGACGGCGGTCTTGGTCGAAGTGTATATACAATAAGTCCCATCCGTGTAAGTACCCGTGCAGACGGCAGCAGCACCAACCAACCTCGTGGTGAGGTTCACTGTTCAGTGAAGCCCGGCAAAGACCCGGCGCGTCTCACCGGCCAACATCGGGATCGGGATCGGCATTGGCATCGGCATCGGCATGACTGCATACAGCATGAGACTCGGGAGGCCCGCTCGGTCGGGCCCCACGGGGGCAACGGCCGGTCACCGCCGGTGGTAGCCGCGGTAGCCTGTACGGGTTCCTGCGTTACGTGTATATTAGAGCCGGAGGACTCTTCTCACGAACTCCCCGTCCTCGACTGAACCGCCTCTCTGCCTCTTTTCGTTCCTCGACTTTCATTCGGACGAAACTTAAGATACTTGAACCGAGAAGTTACTACGGGCATCGTTGCGCGGTGCATAGCTATATTCACCTCCTACAGGGGGATACTTTGTGTAAGATATTCTCCAATGCGATGCGCGTCCACTCGCCTCGCGTTCGGAATATACATTTTGTTGGGAGGAAAATCGGTTGCAACCGCAAAACCAAGGGATAATAATTTCAGTAACTTCGGTCGACTAATTTTCAGGCAATTTCGTCACACCATGTGATAAGTCACGCTGCACTTTTTACCGAATTAGTTCGTGGGAGACAAATTAACGGTTCTGCACTCTCGATGATTGACAATTACGGGCATGCTTCCTCGTTAACTGCCAATTAACCGTGTCTCGTTTAATTACGTACAACCATTATACTTACATAGAATTAGTATGACATACTGTCAATTATAGCTATCGTAGAATAACTGCAATGTGGTTTTGATGTTATCACCACGGAATGATGACGCGATTACCACCGCGGCCGTATTCTTCGTTGTTTGCTGAACGGGTGGGGGAGATTATACGTATTTTTTAAACGTGACTGTACAATGTTTCTAGTTGATGAAACTACTTTTTTTCGGTCATATAGATTCCTTGAAGTTATATAGCTGGAATAAGTTTCGTACACATAATATGATGTACGTACATACATGTATGTACGCACTCAACACACGTTTGAATCCTATAACGGAGTAAAATATCGTAATACAACCCGATTTCCGTTAACAAACCAATAAGGTCTGTATGGATTCACAAGGAAACACAGATTATTCGAAACAGTTGGGCTTCTCTCATTACCCCAAGGCCCTGAAATTACCGTATACTTATATTTATAATCGTATATTACCTCACGATAAGACGGATGTCAAAATTTTGTCATACGTATTCGGTTTATTATTATACGCGTACAAAATCTCTATTGCAACGAATTTCACGGACCTTAACGACCCAGTACTGGACGTGTCTCGTTTTCTTGATATTTTTTTCTGTCACAAATGCAAACGGAACTAAGTAGCTACAGTTATTGTAGGAACGTCAGCTGGTTATACGTCGGAGGAAATTTGAGTTAACCAGAATAACCTCGTGATTACGTAAGTCAAGTTATATTATCCTTTCATGTGCTTCGGAGCGCACGTAACGAAGAGTTGAGAATTGCTTAGAAGATAGTCAACCCAAAAATGTTCTCGTCTATTGCCAAATTTGATCGTCTGATATAAATTTTGCTACCATTCTTCACGTTTTTTTGTTCTCTTATAATCCTGCTGTTGTTTGACGCTGTGCGATATATGCGTGTACATTATTCACGGCGTTAAAGTCAGCTGATCGGGCCAGCTACGCTGTTGAAGATTAACCACGAAATATGAATACCTGAAATTTCTAAACTAAACATGACCTTGAATTAATACGAAAAGTAGACAACCTGTTTTTTTTTCAGCTGACCCATCCAGCTTCTGCAATCGCAGCGGTGGTCGACGTAAGCGGACACCGGTCGGCCCCCCGACGAACCGAACCCCTAGAATTCAAAGATTTTATGATCATACCAACCTCACCTGATGAAATATCATCATTATATTTCTCTCACGCAATATACCTTGCCCGATACGAAATCATGTGGGCGTTGAATATCCAGAAATTTTAAACGGCAAATAGCACTAGAGGCGCGCGTTCGCTCATCGGATATGCGATCGTGACAATCTGCTCGTCCATTCAAACTCCTACCTAGAAAAATCGATGACGAATATTTCATTACAACGCAGAATGATCGGTTCAAAGAATGATTTCCACAGATTATTGATTTACACTTACATTTTCATGTCAAGTATTTATAATCTTATCTCCGTACCGCGTGTTTCGAGGTTTTTGATCGAAGACCGTATACTTATATTTATAATCGTATATAAAAATTTCGAAATTTCAATCACCTCATTGTTCGTTTATCATAACGTTACAAAATGTTTTGAGAAATCATATAATTCTATTTCCTGGTAAAATATTTTTATACCTCGACACTAACTGCGGTATTACAACAGGTATATCGAATTGGGTTGAGTACCGACGCCATGATAATTGCTGCAGATAAACGAAGTACAGTATGATCACAGATTATAGCAAGTCAATGTAAGATGTAAATCTCATTACTATATCTAAATGAAAAATTGAGTAAAAGCAATCAGAGTAGTTTTATCAATTTTTTTGGTTTTTTATCTCTAAAGACGGGTGGTTTAATCCGTATGCGGATCAGAAAGATTAATTACTTTTCTCGGACGTTGATGAAAAACTTCTCCATTCGTTGTGAAAAATAAGGACCTTCCATAGATGGGTCTCGACTTCACCACAAATGCCGCAACATCTTTTACGGAACAAAAATGGGAAGGAGAGAAAAATATACGTGCAGTATGATATGTGGTTAAAAGTGGGCTGGTATTTCTTTAAAGTTGGCATGTGAGTGTGCGCTGAATAGATAAGACCGATGAAAAATTTCTTGCTTCAGTTAGAGCTCAATCGGTTGTCTGAGACGTTCTCGTATACGCTTCAAGGTGTTTAGACAACTGTTTAGCGGTGTGTCACCTGCACCAAAAAGAGGTGGGAAAAAGAAAGAAAAAAGAAGTGTGACTTTTCGTGGCTAGGGGAATAAAGTTGTCCAACCCCGTCGACCGCTGACTTTATGTCAACTTTTGGTGTGCACAGCCATAGCAGAAATTTGGAAATCGGTGATTTGCTATTACAAGCTCGATTTCGACACCACATTTGCAGTTTGTTCCTATATAAAGTGGTTGACGATTCTTCTCGTACGCTATGAGTACTGTTTTTGCAACCTTCTCGGTCTTGAAAGACCACGTGAAACTGAAAGCGGCAGGTGAAGCTGTAACCATCGATAATATTGGTAATTAAACAAAATAATCAAACAATTAACAGGTGCTTCGTTGATTACCATTAGTAAATATTTATCAGCGGCTGGAGGTTAAATGTGATAATCACGGAATTCTAATGTGAATTTGGTGATGGAATAATAAAAAATATTTGTTTAGTTTTCAGGCTACACTACAGGGCAACATTTTTGTTACTAATCATAGGATCCCTGCTTGTTAGTTCCAGACAATTCATCGGAGAACATATAAGGTAGAGATTGCCGATCCAATTATCGAAATACAATTGAAATCGAAAGAATAAAAATAATGAAACGAAAAATTGAACGACTTATTTTATAATTATTCAGATGCATCGCCGATACGAGTGTTCCAATCCACGTCATAGAAACCTTTTGTTTTTTCACGTCCACTTTTACGGTAGTAAGTATATGTAATGCGATTTTTTATTTCATGCTTTTTGTATGGATTTGGATGTTTATCGATCGAAACAAAGTCGAGTCGATAATTCAACTATAGATAATTTGTGGATAGCGATTGATTGCTTTTTTTGGTTAACCCCTTGAATAATTAGAAACAGAAATATTTATTCCAAAAATTCTTGACGATGATGCTTTTAAATTTTTGAGACACAAATTTTGCCCTCGCAACATTGGAAGACTTTCCTTTGACTGCAGCCACATGTTTTATGGGTATTCTAAAAAAAGATAGAAGATGAGCTATGGTGCAGTGTGCATCTGTAGTAAAATCCTTGAAGATTTGTGAGTCCTGGTTATGGCTTCGGAAGCAGTGACGCAGGATATATTGTTAGTCTTGAAACCCGAAACGCAAACCACTAGAGAGGAAATTAAAAAAAAAACAGAAAAATTTATTGAATGTATGTCGTAGATACCCAAAGTAAACTATTAGTTGTTGCTACCAGTATTATCAACGGTCAAGACCTTTGCATTTTGAAGAATAAAAAGTGGTCATCATGCGGCTACTTCGGGATACCTTTCACATTTGTAACGATTAAATGCTAAATTTTATTCATAAAGTAAGCGCCGACTAAAAGTTCTGTCATCACCTCAATGATCACGATACGAAAATGACAACTAAAGCTGTAGTCGTTTCGTAATCGACTAGAGACCGGTCTTGTAAATTCGTGAAAAAAAAACAAACAGAACAACAACTATCAGATCTTACTTCATCACAACGAACATGTCTTCGTCTATCGTGACACGAAAAGATAAAACGATATCGGGGCCAATATTTTATGGAAGACAAAAAAAAAATAAAAACATTTATATCCAGTAGTCTTACGCATCAACCTTCCACCGTATGAATATTGCATATTTATATCTTATGCTACTTAACGAAAGAATATGATGAAATAATTCCATAGGTTAAACACATGAACTTGTCTGCCGTGCGAGATGGTACAATAGCGCATCCTGGAGTTGGTCCAGTAAAACCAGGCGATGAAGTCGTGCATCATGCCTACTACCAGTGGGTTCCTTTTTTCCTTTTTTTTCAAGGAATTCTCTTCTACTTACCGCATTACTTTTGGAAAATTAAAGAAGGTTCGCATTTTGCTTGTTCCCTTAGAATTTATGTGATGGATGTGTAGTGTATGAATGTAGAGGGAATCGTCGTTGAGTTAGGATTGATTAATTTTGACGTCAGCTACGACTGATTCGATTGTTCAATTATTTACCCAGTTTAATCTCTGAAAAAAGATGCTCTGGATAAGTGTATTTTCCAAATTTTAGGTGGTAGACTGAAGGCACTTGTAACTGGACTTCACATGGCCTCGTTGTCGATTCGAGATGAAGCATTGTCAGTTAATGACAAACTTACAGTACCTTCAAAAAAAGATCTACAGAATAAAATTCAGACTATGAGAACCGCATTTTTGAATCGTCTTCACGTAAACCGACCGTGGTCATACTATCTGTGCGTCTGTGAGCTCCTAAACTTCATCAACGTAGTGGCACAAATTTATGTGACGAATAACTTTCTTGGTGGTGCTTTTTTGGGACTAGGACAGCGTATAGCAAATGGAAACTTTGATGAAAATGATACTACAGTGGACGTACTCGATACGGTATTTCCAAAAATGACAAAGTGCACTTTTCACAAATACGGTCAATCGGGAAGTATACAACAACACGATGCACTATGTGTGATGGCTTTGAACGTTGTAAATGAAAAAATATATACATTTTTGTGGTTCTGGTTTATCATCTTGGCATTAATCACCGGTATTAATCTCGTGTGGAGAATTCTAACGATGTTACTTCACGCCAGGTTTGTAGTTTTCGATTAGCTGTAAATCAAGTCCCCATTTTCATCTCGTGTACATACGAAACTAATTAAATTCTAGGAACAAGAGTTTCAACAAACTAGTATTCGGTATCGCTTGTCCCGGGCGAAACAACCCCTGGAGTGTTCTCAAGGTTACTCGACAGTACAACTTCAGCGATTGGCTCTTCTTGTACTACATAGCAAAGAACCTCGACAACTCCGTATTCAGCGAGTTGTTTGAAAGGTTGGCCCAGGATCTCCAGGACCGACAAGATCTCCGGGCGAATAATGAGCCTCTACCGCTTATCCCAGAGACCGACAGGGAGGAAAAACAGCCGCTAAACATTTATGACGAACAGATACGGGCTTAAACCAAGTCAATCCCTGGTGAAAGGCATTCCGTTAAGGGTTAAGCCTGGTTTATACTTCGGACGATAAATAACGAGAGATTTGGACGCAGTTATCGATCAACTGATCGCTCCTGTTTCGAACCGGTTCAGATCTGATGCGGTCTTCTGGAAACGATCTAAACTGTGCCATACGCAATCAAGATATCTAGTTCATTAGTCAATATCATTTTTGTTTCCATTCCTTTCTTTCCTTTTTTTTTCATCTCTCTCTCTATCTCTCCGAATACAAGACACTCTACTCTCTGCGGTTGACGCTGCTGTATAGGTAGACGTCCAGTGTTCGGAATTCTTTTTATTTCTATCAACTGAAAAAATCGCCAGTGAATAAAACACAATTATATATTCTATCTAAATTTGATTGCGGTTTGAAAATATACAGCGAGACTCCGAGTGTAATTTCCGTGGTAAAATTCCTCCGTGGCCAAGGCGTGCGGGCGTGATGGGAACGTCTAGGAGGTTTCAATGAGTCAGCTTAAAATTTCAAAGGTAGAAGAGTGAATGATTTCAAGTTTGAGAACCTCTTGTTCCGGTAAAACCCGTTTTAAAATTGAAAGCGCCATCAGCAGCGACGTGGCAGGACGAAGAACCGGACCCTTCTGAGGATTCCGCTAGGGCGGGACACCCTTCGGTAGGACCTGCATTGTTACAAACTGAATAATTGACAAGGCATGATGAATAATAAATTATGAAAACGAAACATTTTTCCCTGTAAATTTTTTAACTCTTATTATTCATCGGCAATCAGGTATACTCTTACCGTTGTCCGAGCGATCAATCGTGTATCAACGTGAAGTATTAATTAACGGTATCGGGCGTAAAGGTGAGAGATTATAGATTGATCGTATTGAGCGCTCGAAACAGGTTTATGGTTACTCAAGATTTACCCGATTAACATCTTCTCATTGGCGTTGAAGTGTGATTCGCTTGTTCCATAGGTAAAAAAAAACTTGGTAACAATAAAAGCCCACTAAACGTGTTTTACTACTATTCGCACAGACTTACGTCTGACATATCAAAGGCACGTGCGATAAATAATTTCCAACTGTTGTACGTGTAAATACATTCAGCGTTGTATACGTGAAAAAAAAAAAGTTAAGAAAAGAAACCGATCCTGCGTTCAGACCGCAGAATTAAATGAACTCGGTATTCCTCGATCATTTTATTATTACGTAACTTTTATCTATGTATAGTACCTATATAACGGAATATTATTGTACGAGAGTGTTGTAATCGGCGGCGGTCATTTGCTCCTGACCTTTATCAAGTGGACATTTAAAATTGGCCAGAAAAATTATACGTGACTTTTAAAGATTATAATGCGCTTCACTATATGTTATAATGTGTATTTCTACCACCCAGGGTTCTATCTGGAACATGGTAGAAAAGAGAAAATGTGCTTAGCAGCTGCGTCTAGGGGCTTGAAGAGAAAAGGTCGTTTTACAATTGCTAGCTTAGAGACAGCGAGGACACGCTTATGGCGAGATGGATAGTTTACCAGGTATAAAATACATGCGTATATATACGGCGTCACATTTTATTCGGTGCAGTAAAAATTTTCAGTCAAGAAAAATGGACGGAAAATATAGGTACGGGGTACGAAAATAAGATGTAACGAAGCTTTTATTTTTTCCGAAATTATATTCACCCAATTGCGATAAACAAAAAATATCAAAATGAACAAAATAGATTTCTGATCAAAAACCAGACGATTCACAAAACTAAAATTTGTATACTTGCGAAATAAAGGAACTAACGGCGTGTCTCTGATTTTGATTCAATTTCCGAATTGATTTTCATTGAACAAAACTTTTTTTGTCAACCCCCAAAAATACTATATGAGATTATTCGAAGCGACACCCTGTAGATATTTATATACAGGGTGTTTTCTCTGAAATGTCAGCCATATCGCGGTGCTCACTGTATATGATTTCGGCGTGGTTTAGAGTTTATCACAGTTTCACCGCCCTGGGCGTTCGTATCGAGGGAGAAATGTCATGTGAGTGTAATTATTTTCACAGACAATATTTTGTCGAATATGAGTAATATAAACGGAGCTATAAAAACGACAGTTTCCTGTTTTCTGAACTAAATTTTAGCTGAGTTCCACAAACAATAATTTTGGTTCACAGGATATCCAGTTCTTTCATATATCGTGTGGGTTTGGTATCCGTATCTAGGCACATGTGCAGCCCATCGAAACGCACAAACGTGGGACAAATAACGTGGGCCCTAACTCAAAAGGGCGTTGCCACTTACTGCTCAAATGGCCGGTTCGTCAGCTCTGCCATTACGTGCTGTCTGCCACGAACCTGACGAAATACGAGCCGACAATGAGGCGTCTCAAGATAATCTATTTAGATGTGGGTACTTGAGCATCTGCATATCCTGCACGTATAAATGTGAACTTGGACCTGCAAAAAACTTGATCTTCTGTAGTGACCAAAGATCTTGAGAATTAGGTATCATGTCCTTATACCTGTGTACATAGGGTGTTTCGAAGGAATTTCGGTGAAATTCTAAGTTGCCCATCCGGACCTGCCAATATTTGCGGCATGACTATATTATCTAGTTGTTTGAAATTCATGCCAAAGTTTTTCGTATAAGAAATCAAGTGAGAGGTTTATGAATGAAAAATCTTGTTCTACGAACTGTAATAAGCATTTCTCGCGATGCCTCCTGACGTAACGGAAGTGGGCGACAATTCATTGTATAAAGTTGCATACCACCGTTCGCGCTAAAGCAGCTGAACTAAATGGAAGTAATTTTTCAAAGAAAAAGTTTTAATCTCGAATCCGAGAGATATAGAAACTTTTGCTCACAGGGTTATAAGCAACGCATGGATTACCGCATCGCTCGTAGATACAGTTCGATCAAGGGGGGAAGAAAATAAAAAAATAAATAAAAATACACACTGTCAATAGTTAGGACAAATAGAACTTCTTCTAGTTTGAATTTGACGTAAGTCTGAAGATTCACTGATCTCATAAATAAAGCTCTTAAGATCTTGTCTGCCTTGTTCAACAGCAATCTTGAAAAGTTATTAGCTCGTCCCGCAGTAGTCCGAGTAGATGCATAACTTGAATTCCTCTCGAAACGATCCAGGCATGCAGTTTTATGTCTTTCTTCGCACTATGCACTTCTTGTTCTTCAGCTACTGTGGCTGTTGTTAACAAAGTGAGGAAAACGTATCTCTTTTATTTGTTTTTGTACATCACGAATATATAGTTGTACATGTATATGGTTCCAGCTTCGTAACTAGTTTTTCAGAAAGAAAACTTACGTGTCGATCGTAAATAGTTGAAAAAGATCTCTGCGCATCCGGTTTTTCATGCTCACTCTGTATTTATATAATTCTAACGTAAAGCTCTATACAGCTATAGATTAAATCTACTTTGCGGTCTACTTGACAATTAATTACTGCTATCGACTTATACTATTGTAGAACTATACCCCGATTGTGGTCGGTTGTGCACTTTGTCTTTTTATTACTGGTATTATTTTCATCATCGTTCTTATTATTATTATATTGCGGCTATAGGCCTCTGCAGCACTGCAGGGAAGCAGTGTGTGCACCAGATGGTGTGTAAACTTTGACGATGGACTATCTGGAATAGATCTTCAAATTTGAGTCGAGCACTTGAGTCGTTCGTTCGTATTGAGTAAAATCGTCGAGAAAAGCTCATTGTCAGTGTGTGGATACGGCATGTATTCTTATTTCAGCACACAATAAAGTATATCAAGTTGACGCAAATATAGCCGACTTCCAGTGGTGTAATAACTGATTGTATATCAGCTTCGGATAGATTAAAACTCTACGAATGATACAGAAACTAGAAAGGCACATGGTATCTATTGTAAAAATCTCGTTACGTTACGTTATCGATACGTATATACGGACGTAATTAGAATTTCGAACTCAATTATCGCGGTAATTACTTTTTGAAAGGTAATTTTGGGGCCTCGGTAGCCTCTACTTTTCTACCATTAGCCCGGGGAGGAGAAACTTTGGGTTATTATAATTAACAAGCTGAGCAAACGGATATACAAACGCTTCAAAGTGGATATGCAATTATAAATTATCACGACACTTTATAACGGTTTCTTACGACCGGTAAAAGGATAGGATAGTATGTATATAATATTTATAACAGCTCTACATTTTTTTCAAAGGAAATCAATCGCAGTTCTTTTATATAATCAAACGACGTTTTGGAATAGTTCGACATTCGCGAACACTGGCAAAGAATGGTGAAAAAGGTAACAGAGTCAAACGGAAATAGGTAAATTTATCCGACAATTGCTACTCTTTAATAGATTCCTCGCGGACAATGAACGAGGTAAAATGACCATGGTCCTTTTTATCTCTTCGGAATCTGCAAGGCCGGTATAGCTGCGCCCCAGAGTTACCTGTATGACGTCAGTACTTATGTATGTATTCCGATCCCATAGAAATTTATTGTTAAAGCAGAAGCGGAGGAGAACGTCGGGAGCGGTAACGTCAAGGGCATGTATATCATTTCATTGTTTATCTTTACTTCTGATGGTAATATGTGCGTACCGAAGATGTGGAATCTTGATATGCATCTATAGGTACTTACCATCTTATTTATCATACAAACACGTAAAGTCTCTCCCGAAGTTTTTTTTATACATAAGGAACACCATTGTTCGATCGAATAAAATTTAAAACAAAATTTCATTCCTGGAATCATGACGCTTCGCGGCAACTCATCGTTTTCGGCGAACGTCAAATCTGCTGTGTCACGCAAAAAATATTAACGATACTCCAACTTAAAAACAGATATAGATATAGATGTAGATATAGTTATAGATATATAAAGCAGCGAGCATTTTCACGTTCCACGGATTTGACCCCCCCCCCCCCCTTACCCTACTTCCGTGCGAAACCCGAATAAACTCGCTACTCGCTATTTTTATATCTTCTTTCCACTGTACGTCGTAATTATGGAAGCTTGCATGGGTTTTAGACTTTTGTTCTAGTGGCAAAAGTATATGGGGTAGTGTGAGAGAGTGAGAGAAAAAAAATGGTTCCCTTTTGGAGGCGTCGTGTGCCTGAACAATAATAGCGCGACGTGGAACTCCGGGGATGCTCTGTGGTGCGGGGAGAAAACCTTCAATTTTCCCGTCACGAAATATACTATACAACTGTTGACTGCGTTTTTACGCACTCTTGCACAACTACGTTGGTAGTCAGCCAGTAACTGTCGTTTCTCTCGTTCTCATATAAGTTGCGTCATATTCCGTACTCGACTATAACCGCTATGCATGGGGTCGGGAGAATGACAAAAAGAATATAACGAGCTGAGAATCAGCTGCGGTTTTGCGTCAATCCAGCTGCACATTAAAAATAAAAGAAACGAATATAACTATGACAAGATAAAAAAATGCCTCACTGATTCACACAAGTATATGCATGTGTAGTGTGCACGAAAGCCGTTTACGGTTTTATCTTTCATTCATGGACTTTTACGGCGCCGAATAAATCCAGCGAGTATATACGATTTGAAATAATCTATAATAGAAGCTATGAGAAAAATAAAAATTTAACGATTTTTTTTTCTTCTTTGAATATCTGGCCTGTACCAAAGAGATCAAGGCTCCGGAGTTTGTACCTCAGGTTTTTACGCCACTTTAAGATTCTTGCAAGTCATAAGGCTCTGTACAAATTTGGAGGCAATAGCCTGCGTGTCGAACGAATAAATTCTGTAATTGACATTTACATCTGTGCGTTTCATAAGACGTTAGCTGGTCCGAAGTTTAAAATATGCGATTTCTTATTCATATTCTCTTGTTACGTGTTCATACGTTACAAACTCTAGTAAATTATCCGCGTTATGTACATTTATTTACATTATATACATGCGGACACCGCAGATTTGAACTTCGAACGCTTCGAATGATTGCTGGGTACTGGAGTACCCGGTGCGTGATGATGAAAAAAAGTTCACACCCAGCTAGCTCTGCAATTGATCGCAAAGTCGTTATAAGTGTATTATGTAATAGGTTCTATTTTATGGGCATTCGTTCAATCACCCAAATAACGTATAATTTTATTTGAAGCACGAGGGATAAATTATCATGGCGTAATTACTCGAACAATTTACGTATAATTTTGATGTACATATGTATATTCGTATCCTGAAGTTTAGGATGTGGGAGGTAATCTTGAATCATATTTTCTACCCAGAAACTGCAGTCGACTCACTACGCTTAACTGCGTCATTATATTAAAATGCATGTGAGGTTCAACAAATTCATGACGTACCATATCGCAGTACACACGTATGTGCTCAGCTTTGTAAAAAGTCTATACTTACAGCTGAAAATTCGGTCTCACGTTACTTCTGAAATTTTTTTTTAAGAAAGCTAATCACGTATTTGTGTTACTATGGATAGTTATACCGTCCGAATAGAATCAAAACTATCAGGAGCCGGATAACAAACGGTTTATATAGCGTTGGCCGCAAACATCGACACATGCGAGATTGCACGTGCCGGTGAAACGCGACAAGAATCGCGTTGCTTCGAAAATTCAATCGTAAAACGTGGGCCATGATTGAAGCTTTATCGTTACCCAACACTACAGTTTATAGTTTGAAAATGTCATACGTGTACTCTATCTACACTGCAGCGGTGCATAACGAACTGAAATTTTGGTTTTGGCAGGGCGCTATACATACATATATATCTCTAGGGGCAATTCCACGTCAGACCGGACGGATTTAACGGTTTTCTGACCTCGTAATTTTTAAATCAAACGAAAATTTTTTCGCGTTTTATATAGACAAAAAGAGCCGATACGTATTTCGGCATTAGGCCGAAATATATTGTTTTCAAAAGTTACAACATATTCAATTTTGTTGCAAAATGAGCGCTCGGTAAGCTTCAAGAATTAATATCTCCGGTTTTATTCGTCGTAGAAAGATGATCGAAAGCGCATTTTAAAGGCGAAAGAATAAGCTTTCAGAAAAAATGTTGTCCACCCGAAAATCATTGAAAATTTTAATTGTTATGAACAAATGAAATGTTTAATGATTTTTCACCGTGGAAACTGCCATTTTAAAACTCTGGAAAAAAT
This sequence comes from Athalia cordata, assembly GCA_963932425.1. Taxonomy (NCBI): domain Eukaryota; kingdom Metazoa; phylum Arthropoda; class Insecta; order Hymenoptera; family Athaliidae; genus Athalia; species Athalia cordata. The sequence continues at coordinate 38,257,460 of OZ010625.1, read as the reverse complement.
GTTTTTCAATTAATTCTGAATGGAGAACATCATTTTTTTTTCATGGAGGTCCTACGGAGTCAATTTTTATTCGAATTATGCGCTTTGACTTATTTTTTATCAGTCGCTGCCTCGCGCCGCGCGACTTATACTGTTGCGCCTCCATCACTTCGAAACCATTCGGATCCCACAGCAACCATTTCCAACACTATTTGCATAGACTCCGTTAGACCTCCATGAAAAAAAAAATGTCCTTCATTCAGAATTAAATGAGGTATCCGAAAATATTTTTTTCAGAATTTTAAAAATAGCAATTTCCATGGTAAAAAATCATTAAACATTTCATTTGCTAATAACAATCAGAATTTACAATGATTTCCGGGTGAACAGTTTATTTTTTGAAAGCTTATTCTTTCACCTTTACAATGCGCTGTCGATCATCTTTCTACGACAAATAGAACCGGAGATATTAATTCTTGAAGCTTACCGGGCGCTCATTTTGCAACAAAATTAAATATGTTGTAACTTTCGAAAAGAAAAAATATTTCGGACGAACGCCGAAATAACTATCAACTTTTTTCGCGCATATATCATTCAGAAAAAGTTTTGATCGATTTAAAAAATACGCGGTCATTTCTTGTCCGGTCTGACGTGGATTTCCCTATATATGTGGTTTGATTATTTGTATGTCTGGACCTCCATTTGGTACTGGAATTGAAAACCAAATTCTTAATATAGTTCAACGCATGTACTGTGTAACCTGAAATTACAAGTGCTCACTCCGCCGAAGCATTCGTCGTCTAGCAATCATTTTTCATGAATAGAAGACACTTTATTTGTAAGTTCAATTATTGTACGCGGGTACTAGACCCGGCCCAACCTAACCTCAAATTACAAGTGCTCACTCCGCCCACGCATTCGTCGTCTAGCGTTATTCTTTCTAGTAGAGGACACTTTATTTGTATATTCAATTATTGTACGCGGGTACCAGATCCGGCCCAACATCTTCCAGGGCCTTGCGCTCTGACTTCCACGGGGCCCTGTTCAACTTCCATGATTTATTACAAGCCGACTACACAAAAAATTCCGCATGATAGCAGTACCAATTTTCGCAAGTAATATTTTGATTTTTGAGTAACTGACTTTCAATTCGATGTCGAGTAATTGTGTACGGGAAATGGTCATTGCCACAACCACTATACCAGAGTGTGGTTATTATCAGCATACTTCGGAAGTTTACGATATGTGAAACTGATATCAGAATACTCGTCTGACACAGATCCATAAAGCGCATATTCGAAGATTTGTTACAGCTGGTCTGTCAGTCTCATCATTGGACATCGGTCAGCTACGTAATCAGAAACGTCACCAGACGTGCAGATACAGGATGAATGATAAAACCGTCGCTGATTTTTATTAGAATATACCCGGAATTTATGACTTCGATTTCTAAGTATTAATTTAGTTTCTATGTATCCGCTTCGCGCTTACTATACAAATTATATAGTGACACAAAATTTTGTCGTAAAAAAAACCCATTTTCAAATGGGTGTAACTTCGTCGAAAATGGATGGATTTTAATGAAAAAAATTGGGATATGAAGCTTGAAGCTTTGACTTCAAAACTGTCATCCTGAATTTTGTTTTTGCACAGTTTTATCTGAGGTTTTGCAGCTTTGAAGCTATGAATGCAGAATATGAATTTTGCTTCTTTTTGGTACCATGTGTACCGTGTGTCAAAAAAAATGTACAAGGATGGCGTCATATGGGTTTTGCAGCTTAAAACTTGCCCAATTGTCCCTTGCCGGATAACACTTTTGAAGGTCTTGTAAGATCGCGTAAACCACGTCGATTATTAAGTCACTAACCTACACACATTCATCGACTCGCGAAAATGCAGTCAACGATTCAAACGCGAATTACTTGGTAACGAAAAATCGCACGATAATTGATAAAGAGCATTTGGAAGGGGAAATTTCAAGCTACAAAACCCATACGACACTATCCTTGTGCAATTTTCTTGACACACCTTGCACACGGTGCAAACAGAAAAAACAAAACGCAAATTTTCTGCATTCCTGGCTTCAAAGGTGCAAAACTTTAGAAAAACTGCGCAAAAACGAAATCAAGGATGACAGTTTTGAAGTCAGAGCTTCAAGCTTCAAATCCCAATTTTTTTCATCAAAATCCGTTCGTTTCCGACGAAGTTACACTCATTTGAAAATGGGTCTTTTTTACGACAAAATTTGAGTGATCCCTTAATTGTTGTGCGCAGTGTAGTTACACAAAATAGTCGTAAATATCATCAGTTTGAAATATTCTGGCATAATTTTCATCTCAACTTTGACTATACGTATGGAACACTCCACATTCAACCTTGTTACGTGTGGGCTATTGTTCTAACCATTGCAATAAAAAGAGACGATTTTCCCCTGCGAGTAGTACTGGATTCTGGGAAGAAAAAATTAAAGAATGAAAGAAAAATTGGGGGCAATTGTAAGTAGAAATTGGTGTACGATAAAAAAAAACGGACCGTGGAAAAGCAGCGTATCCAACCGGATCGAGTGATAATAACAAAAAGTCAAGGAAGCGGGCGAAAGCGTTCAGGTGGCGAGCGTGAAATCGCAATTTAAAACCTTGACGATTTCGAATTGGGACTTGAACTCCCCGTGTGGTTTGCTCGCTACCATAACAGATATCTACGAGAGCACAGCCGGTAAACTGGACTCCGTCCGGTTGTATTTTAAAATTCCTACCAGGACCTTGGAAGCGCGTTATTATCGTTCAACGCTGCGAAACGTAACAGCTAATCGCTGCAGGCTCATGTAACGAGTCGAAACGATTGAATAATCATTTTATCCGTAGCCGTACTACTGCAGATACAAAATGTAGGAACAATATCTTTGTCGATCATAGTTAAAAATCTGCAGCTTGATATCGTTTCCTGCCTTTGCACGTCCCGCGACTTTTCTTTGCATATCATTAGAGTATTATCAAAGAACAGACATCTTAGCGCATATACGGCTTAACAATCAGTTACATACGTATTTATCGATCGGATACCGATTGCATTGTTTTATTGAACAACGAAATTTTTATTCTCAAAGTGTTTTATTCCTCATAACTCATTAGCATATAAATTCACAAGTCCTTCTCTGGTGTATAAATATCATAAGACAATTTGCTTATAACGTCATCATCATTCGCTCGTATACATCAAAAGTTTTGACAAAATTATACGATGCAAGCACGTAGGTACGCTCTACAAGGTGTGACCCATAAATTAACGATATAATATTATGTCCACTTCTTCTTTGAAGATTCGTTGAGAAATGTTTGCACAAACAATCGAGCCCACCTATATTCAAGTTCCATGAAATTTTAAAAATTCATAGACGCGATACGGTGGTCATGCGGTAATTCGGATTTGTAAACAAAATATTTCAGGATAAATAGATGGAAATACCTCAATATTTTATTCGTTGAACTAGGGCACGGATCAATTCATTCACTCTTTACTATAATTAGTGAATAGGAAGTAGTGGTGGAAGGACCGCAGACTGCATACAACCATTTGATTAAGAGCATAATTTTGCGGACACTCATATACAAGACTTTTAAATTACTTCTATTGAATAATTACAGCCACTTGCCAGGGGAGTTTAGTGGACCAAATAGTTCGAAGAATTAAGTTCGATCCGCATATTTTTCGCAGGTCACGTAAAAATCGTGATTCTATTTTGTTAAAATTATTTTGTGCTTTTTCTTTGGAACCAAACCGGCGGAAATATCATCGGACAAGGATTTCAGGATTTCAGGATTCTCAATTCTAAGCTTTCTTGAAAAATACATTATTTTTCTGCAGCACTGATTTCGACGAAAGACCTTTCCTGAATATGCAAAGAATGGATTGCTGGTTCTATTTTTTTTCTGACAAAGCAGAACAACTTCAGGGAATTCGTCTGCGTTGAACGCAATTTAAAGGAGTTATACCTGAACAGATTGTGACAATAATATAATTTCCATGAAATAACTTGTCACGGTACCTGAATGATCATGATACTTTTAAATTAAGGAAGCCAGGATGGAATTGAATTCATACTTTTAGAGATAAGATTTTCCACAAGTTACCGATTTTACTCGCTGCGTTTACTCATTCACACCCTTTTAAAAGCACTAAGTTCAAAAGTTCCGCAGATTGACTGAGGATTTAAAAAATTCCCCTTTTTTCTTCTTTCAAAAGAAGGAGGGATAGATAAGTTTTCTTACGATGTCGCGGGTCCAGCTGAGATAAGCAAAAAAAACGAGGTATCGAAAGAAATCGCGGGTTATTAGGCCACAGGCGAACTGCCGATCAACACCCACCGTTGTCCAGTCTCCTGTGAATAATTAAAACGCGCAGATATTTTCGACTAAATAGTACAGTTCGGTTAGTGAATTCCTGCAGTCTCTGTTTCCTTTTTCTGTTTCTGCTTGTTTTTCGTTTTTCTTTGACGAAATAGGAATAAACAGACTACCGATCACGATTCCATAGGTTTATGCCTTGTTTATGCAGTCGTCAATAGCGCCATCTCTTGGATTGGTTGAGAAAAGTAAACCATAGTGGAGGAGCAATTCACCATTAAATAACTCTGATTGTCGAGGCGCTCTCTGATTGGCCGTACATAAGTACTCCATTAAGGGCAATTTTAATCTGTGTCTTCCGCCGTTCAGTCTTACAGTCCCAACTCGTTGACCTCTATACGGACAATAACTATAAGGCATTTGGTTAACATATATATTTATATTTCATCCCAGTATAGATGAAAAGAAAGAACAATGAAAACCAAACTCGTGCTCGCTATATCCCGGGGTCCCATAGCCAACGAAGTGAACATAAGAATGCGAAATAATGCATGGTACGTGTGGTACGTGCTGGGGTCTTCGGCGGAGCAAGGTCAAAGACTAGATCAGCAAATGCAGAGCCGGTATTTTAGTCCAACAATGTTAGTCTTCATTGGTCAAGTCTATGGACGGCAAAGTACTGACTACGAAATTCGTGGACTCGGGAAGAGGGGTAATACCTCATGCCGTACGCGGAGTATGTACGTACAATGCAGAGGTACGGTAGTCGGTAGTTGGGGGAGCAGACTACAGAGTCTCTATAGTCTCTAGTGGGGGGCCCAGGGCCTGCCCCCCACCCCACACTTCTCCACTTCTCGTCAGCTGCTGCCGCTGAAGAGTGGTGCGTACGAACGCCAACACGATTCAGCTACTAGTGAGCGCTAGCGATACGAGAATTGCGGCGCAGAGAGCAAAACTCGAGGGATAAAAATCGTGGGGATCGATCGATAATCGAATTATTTAACGGGATAACAAGTTGAAGTTTATCAAAAAGTGTCAGTGTGTTGTGACGGTGTTAAACCGAATATCCTCGACGAATCCTCAGCCGATTTGCCGCTCAACCCCATAAAACGAAAAAAACAAAAGAAAAGGAGAAGAGGAAGTAGCGGGACCAAATAAAAATAAAATAAATTAAAAGGGGTTGAAATCGTTTAAGTTCGCCCGATAAAACAGGGAGCGCTCCAAAAGGGCCACGGCAAAACAAGGGATGTGTTGAAACGACGAAAAAAGATTAGTTTTTGATAATTGAGATGACCTGTGACTTGATCGTCAAACTTTTCAGGAGCACTGCTTAAAGACCGGGTCATTCAACGGCAACGACTTATTATTCAACCCAACAAACTAACGGTCCGCAACACAGCGAACGAACAGCCAAGGGCAACAGAAAATTTAATCCAAGCATACTTATTTCATGCTTGCTTAGCTAACGGCGACACGTTTAATAATGGCGTGAACTCTAGGAATTGTTTTTATTTAGGATTAAACCGCGACGTTATCAAAAATTGTGTAGCACGAAGGAGAAAAAGAAGCAGATAGTAACCCACAGTGTTCTATCGACTTTGACGATCATACGTTGAAAGGAATTGAATGTACCGTAAAAGAGAACCGTAATCAGGAGATAACAAGAGAAGAAAAAAAAACGTCATCATGTACAAGTTATTGGGAGACTTAAAAGACTACCTAAAATGGCAGGACATAACAACAGATTCCATGATATTCCGAATGCACAATCTATTCACAACGGTTCTGCTGCTAACTTGTTCTCTGCTGATAACAGCGACCCAATACGTGGGAAATCCGATTGCTTGCATCGTTGAAGGCCTACCAAAACAGGTGATCAACACGTACTGCTGGATCACATCGACGTTTACGATGCCTGACGCTTTCGCTCGCCAGGTGAGTTCGTATTCGTTACATGCCCCCCGATGCCTAAAGGTTTATACATATATTGATTTTTTTTGCCGCAACTGAAACTACACGCAGGGGAACGCAGTCTGTTGCCCGCTTTTCATGTTCTCAGAGAGGGGGTCATGAAAGACCAGTTAAGTCTGGCAGGAGGGGGGTGCCCTGCAGACTTTTCCAGAATACAATTTCGGCGCCCTTTCGTTTCACTCATTGTCAGCATCAAGCTCAACTCCGGAATCCGATTTTTTCTGGACCGGAGCCAATGACAACTTTCCTTGTGATTCTTCTTATTAAGATCTCGAATAAAAAATAACAAAATTTCATCTCATAGGAATGGAAAGTGGGGGTATAAGGTGAATGATGCAACAACATCATCGCATCTCATCCTCGTCTGATATGTCACAAGAGTGACGGTAGATTTAAATGACTAACAATAAGAAACTTATTTATATATACGTATACAACAGTGGGATAGGCAGCGTGTGGAAGATGTGCACTTATACGTGCACGCTTAGCTGCTGATTCGTAGATTAATATAACAACATTGGCGGCTGTTGTTCGATCTCGCCCCCTTTTTGTCGTCACGAGTGCAAGCGGGGGAATCTCTCCTCTGTGATCAACCAAGTAGCTTCGCTCTTTAGTATGCGCTGCATATTTCTCGATCAATAACGATCATGTTCATAACTGCCTGAACCAAGCGCTACATTAATGACAATAACCGTTCGTTAAGACACGAATTGTCATTCGTTAGGTTTACATTGTTGAGATTGTTAAACTATTAGCGTGACTTACTTCTACATTTTGTCTCGATCTACTTTTCACACAGCGAAATGGTGTGACAAATCGCGGCTTTTTGGAGATTATTTTGTGTCGTTACTTTTTTCTTTAAAAAAGTAAATTAATCTAATTGGTAGAACGATCATCGACTTGCTTACGATTAACTCAAGTTCTTGAAAAGAGTCGGAGTAAGCATAAATATCTTAAAGAGCGTGTAACGATTAATAAAAAATAAAAATAAAACATCGAAGCGTGCAATGTCATAGATATACCTTACGCGTGCACGCATTTTGCTGCCTGGTGTTTCAGGTCATGAGAGAGATTATGGGCGTGTGGATGTCGCTAGAACGTGGCACAGATCGGGATAGATCACGATTGCGCACGTATTAAGCCAGAGACCCAATTCCTACAGCACTGCAGCGCAGCATGATACATAAAATCGAGATGAAAGTTTGCCGATATATACCATGTAATCTTGCGTAGCTCTCTATAAACCAATACCTCTTGTATATAACAACTACGTCCTACGATATCTCTTAGACTTAGAAAATATATGTGTATGATGTGAAAAAAAACAAAACAATGCTACTTGTTGACCACGACTATCGAGACGGTCACGCACGATGAACATCAATCAATTAATTCAATTTTCAATTTAAAGTCCAGCTTCCACTTATGTAGAGTATTAGGTATAGCTTACGAACATATGAACTATCGGACTTACAGTTACACTGCATCAAATTATGTATGTGGACAATTTGTCATCCGATCGATCGATCGATCGGTCCGGTATAATCAACATTTCAACGCGATGAAGTAACCACAGATATCCTTGCAATGACGTCAAAATCGTGAAAATGGCGAGAGAAATAAGTAGATAGAAACAACGAACGCACCAAGTTTCTGAAGAAATGAATGTATTTTCATCTTCACCGCTCACTTCATACGCTCAATGTGCTCTTGCAACTGACAGGAATAATGTAATAATTTTAATTAATTCGGCTCTAAAGTTTCTAAATTTTGGCCACGATTTTTTCTGTAATTTAAAATGAGAGCACTCTGATCGGTTATATAATCTGCAGAGATTTCCGGGAGTTCCGGAGTTTCGGAAAAAAAACGTTCAAAAATTCTGTGAGAGCCGACAGAAAGTACACCCTTTATTCAAGATATGGTACTTTGTAACACGTGTCACACGTGTCGCATGAAATCTTTGATATTTTATTGTTCGAAATTGTCCAAGTACATTAAATGTTGAAGAATAACTATTGCTCTAAAATCTTGAACATAAAAAAAAAAACATCTTTCGTAAAAAAAAAGGATCCGAATCAACTATTGTGCCAAGTAGTACATGTAACTTCGCATCATGTTTAGGGGGAAGAAAAGTTTTTTTTTTTTTTAATCTACCGAGACCAGGATCAAATTTCAGACTCTATCTTTTCATATTTTCTTTACCATTCCTATTGTGCTTAGCTAGAATTGCAGACGCACCGGGCGATGTTGAAGACAGCAGCTGGATACAATTCCCAGAAGATTGAAGACGCGAATACAAGTCCGATTCTCATGTATGAATAAAAATAGTGAAAAACGTCGGCGTATGTTACGCAAACATTTTTATTTCATTTTTTAAATTAGTTCGCGTTACGAGACAATAATGTGTCCCACTTTCTTGAGACGTAAATATCATATAGTTGAGTTCACATCTAGAATATATGTTTAATTGTAATTAACGTTTATCCGAATGTATGAACGGAAATTTATCGGCTATAGATATTTTGCCTACGATACTGGTTTGAAAATGACTAAATGAATAAATAAATTAAACGAAAACAAAGATTAAAAAAAATCCGTTCATGTCGTGGAGAAAGGTCGAGGATATATTGAAATTTATGAAGGTCAATTAAGTGGTTTGAGCAAGAGAGGAGTCAGATACTGCAGTGAAGCTGATAGATATAAGTATAATGTAACGCGTGCTAAAAATAGAACTTCATGATGCGCGATTAAACCGATAACGGCCATTACGGTCACATTAAAATATAAGAGTGGAATACCCCCAAGTTCCGTATCGTCGAGATAACTCAGAGCTTATGATGTTACCATACTTTGCCATTTTTAATTCATTCGTCGTGCGATTAACCCGAAAAATGTCGATTACCTAATCCTGACCTCATTTTTATTCTAACATTTTTGTTCTTTCTCTTCTCATATACTTCACCGTAGTAAATCATTTCAAAACAGCGTACAGGCAATGAAACATGAAAATGCATCACGCGTAACGTATAACTTGCAATTAGTCGTGTTAATTTTGTTACGAAAGAGTTGTTGACCGACATGTGCTCCAGATTCGATTCACTTTTCTCATCTTTATGTAACATCATTCCCGAGCCAGTTTCATACTCCCATTCTGAGAATTAATTGAACGTTAATTACAGACCATGGTCCGATTACTAAGCTCATTAATACGCGAAAGAACGATGTAACTCACGCCGCAATTTCAAAGCAATTCCATATGTTTACATACACGTATATCTATATCTCCAATACTAAGAAGCCAGTGCTTTCGCACGTGTAATTGATCTCGTATCTTTGAACAGTCAAAGATTCATCAACAGATGGCGATTATTACCAGTGAGGTAATCGAACGAAGATAATAATGTGATTTTTTTTCTCAAGGTCGGGACGGAAGTAGCTCATCCAGGTATAGCAGGTGACTACGGTAACTCAACAGCGCGTAAATACTACACCTACTATCAATGGGTCTGTTTCGCCTTGTTCTTCCAGGTGAGTACCTTTTGTTATGCAAACAATATTTATTGATTAGAACGCCGTGTAAAATGGTATTCAATTGATTCATATGTAATACAGGCAGTAATGTGCTACGTTCCACAATGGCTTTGGAATACATGGGAAAATGGTTTTATGAGAGCACTTATAATGGGATTGAATCGTGGACTGTGCGCCGAAACTGAAAAATGCGAGAAAAAATCAAAGATGGTTGATTATATCTTGAAGCATCGCACGGTAAGAACTTTAACACCGCTAATATTGTTACGTAGGTGCAGATATCACTTGTCCTTCTTATTTAACATCGACTCGTAAAATGTATTGACGTATACATAAAACTGCTAATCGTATCACATTCGGAGTAGAAGTTTATTTCATTAGATACGCACCGGTTTATTTTTCTTTAATAATAAAAGTTGTACGCTTGTAGCGGTGCAGATGTGATAGAGATATTCAACCGTAAGCGCGGGAGATATATATGTACATAGCTACGTAAATACATATCATCTTCTAACTTCTGTTTAGACTGGCCAAACTTCACGCGGTTGTTGTTATTTCAATGTTTGGATTCTATGAACGATAAGACACAATCCCTGTATTGCAGGGTAGCTGCTCGGTGTCGCGTGAGCGCATATTTCTTGGAGATAACAACCGAACAAACAGTTGAAGTGTCATTTTTCCGGGGGTTGTTTGTTTATATGTTTTAAGTGAGAAGTTGGAGAGCTTCGGGTTACTCTTTTTCCTCTAATTTTAGAAAGAAATTTCCTAATCTCATCATAATACGCGTAACCGAATTCATTTTTTATTTTTCGATCAGGTGTCGTCGGTAATTTCTCAGGCGTTACCGCATATCGTGCTGATTTATACATCCCATTTTGCTCATTATGATTTTTGATATCCTGTTTCCGGTAATAAATGTGCTATAATGTTACAGTGTGATATAATGCACACTTGCAACTTAGGTATGACACCGGAATATGGAATAAAAATTATTTTTAATATTATCATTATTATCATTTGATTTTACAGACACACAATAACTACGTCTACCGGTATTACTTCTGCGAGGCTCTTTGTCTCATAAATATCCTGGTGCAATTATACCTAATGAATCGTTTCTTCGACGGAGAATTCTTAAGCTACGGATGGCGTGTGATCAAATTTACGGATGCACCTCAAGAAGATCGTCGTGATCCAATGATCTACATATTCCCACGTGTTACGAAATGCATATTCCACAAATACGGACCTACCGGTACTATACAAACTCACGATTCGCTCTGTATTTTGCCCTTGAATATCGTCAATGAAAAGACCTACATATTCATATGGTTTTGGTTCCTGATATTGACCGGTCTTTTAGTCTGTCTGCTTTTGTATCGAGCTGCGATTATTTTTATACCTTCGGTTCGACCGCGTTTAATGCACCTGATAGCACGTGGTACATCGAAGGAAACTTGTCAGAGTGTAAGTCGCAAAACTGATCTGGGAGATTGGTGGATGCTTTATATCCTCGGTACAAACATGGACTCGTTAATCTACAGAGAAGTACTTCAAGAATTGGCAAAGAAAATGGGTGATCAGCATTCCCAGGTGGTTGCTTAGCGATTATTTTGACAAAATTACTTTTCTTTCTCCCGATGTTTTAGACAAATTCGAAAACTTAGGGTTTTAGAAAAGTCAGTTCTGCTGTAAGTAAAACAAAACGAGTTTATACAATAGCCGATTGCCTCGATCAATCATACTATACAAGCGTAGAGAGAATTATTGACAAAATTTTTGTCAAAAGTTGCTTTTGGAGTTCGAAATATTCCTCAGAGCTCCGTTTAGGTGTAGCACCAAGGCTAGATAGTGATAATCTATCGTTCCACAATTGTTGTGCTAGTTAAAAAGAAAAGAAAAATAACAAAGGAGAAAATTTCCTTAGAGTTTTCTGGGATTTATTTTTTCCCAGAATCACCTTTTATTTCATTCCCTTTTCTTTACATTGTGAATAGATTTTTTTCCAGATGAAACGTCACTGTACACATGTGTTCACATTACCTGAAACCCACATATCTCTCGTTCATTTTATTTTTTGTTTTTATTTTTTCATTTCTCTTTTTTTCATCAATTCAATTTTGACATAAGTTTACGCGTTAGCTCAAGTGTTCATTTTGTGAATTACGAATCTCATCCCCAAACTCACTGGGAATCTTGCGCAAATTATTATTATTGTGACTTATACGTTTTTCTCCCTGTTTTTTGTTTTCATTTAAATGAGAGTAAAACAAAAAAGACTGATAAGGTCTGAAAACTGCTCACTGCACAAACGATGATGCCTTTAAGTATAATACTTATAATATGATATACATATAAATAATAATACAGTATTTTGAATATTTTTAGATTCGTCAAAGATTATATTTTATACTTACCGCGAAAAAGCGAGAACATTTACTCAAAACTGAAAACTCATAAATGTAATCTTCAGACATTACTTGACAAAAGAATTTACCACGTGAAGTGGGGTGTACACGTATGTACGTACATAGATGTGTAGCGTAAGCAAATTAATTATACGTCTTCCACGCCCGATCACATATAGTTAACAGATGAAGTGATCAGATTCTTCTTCAAGGTTAATCTACGTTTAATTAAAAAAATAAAATAAAAAAAATAAAAAGGAACAACCGTTCGTACGAGAAATCGATAAGTCCAGTTGATTGATATTTTTGAAAAAAATAATTGATAAGTACGACATTTATGGATTGCATATTGATAAAATAAAGTTGCAAAAACGTGATCATTATTTTGACGGGCCATTTTAGTCGTTAAGATTATTTAGTGATTGAAATGGACTTTAATAACTCGATCGTGCTCAAAGCCACCCTTATTACGCATATCGTCCGGACGTCTCTTTTCGTGTTCAACGAATTCAATCAATCACATGTATATCATTTAGGAGAAGAAAAATATATGTATCTCTATCGCTATTCACCGCTCTTTCAGTTATACTCTAAACCAAAATCATCTCTCATTCCCGCATACATATATAAAATACACATTTATATGCATGCATGCTATATGTATTAATTTTCTTCGATAATCTCATTTGTATAGATACTAATAAATTTCCAAAAAGACCAATATGTACACGTCGCACAGACAAGTGAAATAGAGAGAATGGAAAAGACAGAGGAAAAAAAAGACAAAGAAGAAGAATGGAAAAAAAACATATTATGACGTCGTGTGATCTTAGCGTTTAGGGTACCTCGTAAGTTTCTACATATGTGTAAGACATATTCTGATATTATGTTATATGTATAGGAACAATTAAAGACATTTACTACGATAACAAACCTTGTTGTTGTTGATAATTATTATTATTTTCTTAATTGAATATTGTTATCCTCATTCTTCCGCACTTATCGTTTCCCGTAATAGCCACAAACGGAAACCGTTATTTGTTGTATAATCAGTCGCTGATACTCTCGCGCGTGTACCTTCCACTCAAGATTTCAGAAATTTTAGAGGAAAGTAGGCAACTTATTCTATTCAATTTATCATCCTATCCTTCAACGTGCAAAAGGAATTCAGGATGGCCCATAAGACTACATGCGAATAGAAAGAGATGGAAGATTATTGAATAAATAATTTCAATATTATTACAAATATTGGTAATGAATTACAAAAAAAAGTCAAGTACTTCTACCGTTCAAATGAAAAGATACGGCACACAAGTGATTCCAACTCGAAATCAAAAAATAAAATTTTGATGGCTAGATAGCAATATGTTAAAATTAAATTTGAGACAGCATGTTTTTGTGAGGTAGCATACTGTATAGTTTTTCACCGTGTCGTTGAATTTCTACATGTGAGCTACCATTTAATGACTGTCTAAATATTGCAGATAAACATTTCCGTGTTAATTTTTATCTTTGAGTAGGCGCAGCACATACCTATAGGCCATAAGTCCAACCATCATGAGTACTAATGAAACAAACATAGTTTCCCTTTATTATTTACATTAAAATTTGTCGAGAACCGCGAGCAAGAACCTAATACTATTCGGTGCTTAAAATGAGACACGCAATATTTTTTTTTGAAACTTTAAAAATAATTCCGACCATGATTTTGTACATCACAACTCAGAAATCTCTTCAGCAAAGATAATATGCGAATCTTTGAGGCTTTGTTAAAGAATTCGTATGTGTTTTTTTTTTTTCGTTTGTCGCCGGTGTCCAGCCGGTGTTTGACATCGAGTATAATTGCATGGGCCCTCTTGAAGAGATGGGTAATTGAAGAAACAGATATGTCGACCAATCGGAAGGAGGAACGGGATACCGAGGCCACCAATTGCAGGGCAGAGTATATGGCCCGACGCTGTTTCTCTTCAAGGGGAATGAACTGAACCGGCGGACGACGACCTTTTCGAGTTGATCGGTTAGTTTTTACTAATCGCAAGATTTCAAAAATTTAAGTAAAGGCTCCCGCCCGTATGTACGACATACATGAATGTTGCTGGTATGGTAGATTATATTCCGTACGTTTTACTCAACAAATCAGTTTCGAAGAACGTGATCCTTTGTTGGAGGAATCTGTATACCTGTACAGTATAAACTTTATACATTTTGCTTACCTTTGTATTTTAACGGATTAATTAAATAAACTCACACCGATGCAGTTACGGCTCTGACTCGGCAGTCCGTTTTGGGGTTTCTGAGAATCAGTTTCAGATTTTACAATCGCATTCGTTGGTAATAAAATACAAAATTAGTATTATTACAAGTAGTTATAATGTATATGTAACAACGATAAGAAAAAAAGAAGAGGTTCAGTCTAGCATTCCAATGAAAATTATGGGGTTCAGTTCGTAGCAATACCTCCGGGCGAGAAGAAATATGTCTATATATATATATGTTTTTTTTTTTTCAAAGTGAACTGACTCGAAACAAACCTTACAACACTGCCAAGTCTCGCCAGTGCTTCGGGCAACGAAACAATTACGTAGCTCTTATACGGGGAGGTATAGATCTCCTGTACATTACGGTATACCTATATGGATGTTCAGTGCCGTACACAAATTCATTAAACATGTGAGCATATGGATGAAGCTGCTCTTTAAAAACCAAATGACACAAACCGCATAATACCCGGAAAGGCAGGCGTAATGGGAGCTTCATCAATCACCGGAAATGTCCGAACAATTTAGAGTCCCCTATTTTTCACTCCATTCTTGCTACCATAGGAAAGAAAAGACTAGGCAAAAATAAATTAAAAAAAACGACAACAATATAACGGCCATTCCGGCCTAATTTCCCTGCAGATAATACGCAGCTCATTATTGTACACAGGTTTTCACAAATAAATAAAGACATTAATACCGTTGGATAATCGATTACCTGGAACAAAACATATTTCGTGCCTCCGCCAATAATCAACGGAATTTTTTATTTTTTTATTCTTTTTTTTGTAGGTGTATATAATGCGATACGCTGTGTAGGCATCCTTACTAGGTCGTGTTTAACGTTACTTTTATTTTATTCACTTTACTTTCAGAATGCGTAAAGAATGAGTAATGTGATTGCTCTGGCGCTAGTTATGGACATTGCTTTATTAGTCATGCGGTTCAGTAAAGTGGTTGAAAAATTCTTCCGCCTTTGCAGAGCAGCAGTTGACGCATTTAATTCTTGCTTGACCAAAAATTATACTGACATCATATGTGTATAGATGATAATTAAAAAATGTAACTTCCAATGTGGTGCAGGATTGCAAAATTTTCTTATATTTTTACCTTGTTAACGCAACCGCGTTAATATTATTCAAAAAATAATTCGTTCAATTGAAGCAAGTGAAGGTGAAAAAAAAATACCGGCGCGTACCCAGAAACTTGAGAATCATTGACTTGTATAATTATCACCTATCGTAAATCTATAGACATGCCGAAAAATGAAGATTGTGCAGATAATGAACGAGCTCTGGTTCTGTAAGGGGATGCCACGTTTGCGGAAACGTGTAATTTCCACTTTGTGACATCATTAAAATGCATGACGTGGGAAAGCTGCATGTAGAAAAGGTTGGTACCAGAAGATTACAATAAAAATACGTAAAGTAAAAATATACTGCAGCCCCGCTGAGAACGCACAATTCGTTGGAGTGATAAAATATCGGTTGTTTGTGTCAAACAAGCGCCTTGAATTTGGTCTTGGCAAACAATTGGATGTTACCGATTTCCTTATATCAATAGCTGGAAACATTGTTGTACGGATATTATTTTGTTTCATCAGCTGGCGCCTGGGTCTACTAGATTTTGGGCAGGCATGGTAAATTTGTTGCCAAGACGATTCATTCATTTGTTGTTTTTTTTTAATTTCAGTGATGTTCACGTAAGTCGGAAATACATGTGAATGTTGGAGACACATAATGTGAATATTTTACGAAATCCTATTTTTCCCCGGAATATTTACAGCAATAAAATATCGAAAACACCACTAACCACTTAGTAGAATGTGATGTAATTATGGCTGATCCATTATCAGTCGTGTTTACAGAGGACATTATTTTCTGAGTAAAGCAAAGCCAGTAAATCCTGAACGATAATACGCTGACTGTGGTATAATATTATATCTGGTACCTCGAGGAGAGTTTTAGTGTATCCCTCCCGGTCTAGTAGCAACAAGTTGATTCCATGCACACGTGCCAAGAAAGCATATAGTTTGAGTTTTGAAGACCGCGTACTACTACACAATAGCGGTAAATGATGTCATTGCCCAGTTATTGTGAACTCCGTTGATGCTGGTTGACGGAAATTGAAATAAAACTGTGTACAAAGACATCTCTTGTGTCGCAACTGAGCCCCAGGGTCGGTAGTTTATGTTCTAGTTACGCAATCAAAATTAAGGTAGAAAACTGTTTTAGCCTCAGCAGCGTTCATTTTAATTACAGCGGATACGTAGACGTTCACTTTTACCTTCGTTAGAGGTAGAAAAAAGTCTTTATCGACTTGGCAAACCGCCAAACTAGCGCCCGGGATTCACGTGAAATTTAATCCCAAAACGCTCACGCCTCTATTATTTGTCGTTCAAATTTCAATCCCAGGATTAGGCCCAGTCGAGGATCCTCGGAAACTTCAACTTATCACGTCTACAATGAATAATCCCGACTTAAAACGTAACACCCCAAAGCTATTGCCAGTTTGAGGCCATTTTTTTTTTCACTTCTCGAAATCGGAAGCAATTTTATGATTTATTTGATTATGAAGAAGACAAGGATTTATAAACAAACATTTCGTTAAGAAAATTTTCCCAAATTCCATATTTCTGCATACGCAAGGCGACGAGATATACTGGTTGTATCGCGAGTTTCTGGATGAAACACATGAGTCGAGGCTTTGAAATCGATACGATCTGACGCCAGAACAGCACGTTGGTATATTTCGCCTGCATTGACGTCAAATTTTCACCTTACGCAACACCCTGCAGGAAATCGAGAAGTCGCCGACGTCCCTTAGAAAAAGAAAAAGAAAAAGAAAAAGCAAAAGCAAAAATAGAAGAATCTGAAGAGTATTGTGGGATTTGAATTTCGCAGGAAAATCTTGAAGCTTCGTTTAATCCACAGATCAGCCTGGTTTCAGTATGGAAAGCTAAAAGGAGTCCTCTGTTCTCCACGAGGAATTCACTCGAGATTGTTGTTAAGCAATGAAAATAGGTCAGTCGATTCGTTGGCTACGAGGTGGTGCCATCCTCATTGTCAGTAGGAATTATATACATTGAATGGATAGGATATGAAGTGAGTATAATCTTACGAAGCGAACAATTAATGAAAGGATTAAATGTTCGAGACTCGCGGGTTTACGCTACCCGGTTTCACGCCACGTTGGGGTTCGACGATAGGGTCATTTCCGGAGCTCTACTGTCTTCTGACAATAATATGATTTTGCCTTAACCTAGATCCCCTTCCCCCTCGTTTGTAATCTTTAAGACGAGCGGTGGGGTAGGCCTCTGAGATTCTTAATAGATAAATATACCTCGGTGACCTCACGAGGGCGATCCGGACTAAAATCTTTCGGTTGTATTCAAATCATAAGAATATATAAAATTAATGTTCTTATCCCACGCGTATCAATTAGAGCGTGGGACGCGCGTTGGCTTCGGAGATTTTTTTAATTTTTTTTTTGAAAAATTACGAACAATACACTAAGCGAGGCGAAATTTTCTTTTTTTTTGTCGACATATTTTAATTCCGATAAAAAATTGCTGCAACGGGAATAGCATACGAGTAGCCTGCAATCTTCGTGTTTTATGTGTAGGCCAACGAAATCAGTTGAGCCGGTGAATTATTGGATTACATATGCATGTGATACACATGTTCGTCGGGTATGTATACATATGTGAATATACACGTATACACATAAGCATGCACATAATACGTATATGTATACATTTGGGTCGCGCCACAGAATGGATCGAGCTAAGAGAGAAAACAAGGAAAGATAGAAAATGTAAAAATAAAAACAGAACGGAGAATTGGCAAGGGGACGGTCGCGTGTCGCCAAGATTCTTCTTCAGTTTGTGGGAAGTCCTCTTGCGCCTCTGACCCGTTCTTCGTTTATCTACTTTGAGTGAGTGAATGAGTGGGTGAGTGGCGTGCAAGGGTGTTAGAGAGTGCTTGCGGCTATTAAGCTCCGTAAATTTACCCCTGAAAAATTTCAACGTACCGATAAACGTGAGAACCAAGCGTTTTGCATCAATGAGGCAAGAGAATTACCTGCCAGTGTCGAGGTTCATTTCGTATTCGATATGTTCATACGAAGAGAGGACTATTCTAGTTTCGAATACCTCGAATCATATAGTTTCCAGATGAAAGCTCTCTAATACCGACGTTGTTTTCATTCTATGATGTGCAAATTTGATACATCGATCGAGGGGGATAGCCCGGTGTTCTAGTTGTTCGCATCTAGTTTCGTAACAACTTGCACATGGTGCGGCAAAATCGAAACTATATAATGATTTTGCGGGTACCGTTAACCTGGACTGAAATATGCTTCAGTTTTACACGAAACAGACCACCGATCGGTGAGCCGAACATTCTACAGTTGAAACAAATATTTCAACATTAATTTAGGGAATGAAAACTAATAAAGCGGAAAAATCTGCTCACCGAGCATTGGTGGGAAACGCAGACAAGAGAAACAACATAGAATCCAAACAGTGGAGGAAAGCAAAGAGAAAATTAAACCAGTTAAAATCAAAGACTAAGGGAATCGGGCGAAAACGACGTGGCGCAGGATCGCAAGAGGGTTCTGGTCTAATGGACGCGATAAGAAGTCTCTACTTTTTTTCACACGTGAGTAAAATTGACAGGTTGACATTAGTATATTATAGTTATAACTGACCCCTTATAATTACCATTATGAATCATCGGTATTGAACCCAAGGATTACGTGCATCGAATCAGTCTTGATGATTTTAGGGGTTTCGAAACTGATCGAAGTCACGAACCTCAAGATCCTTCGTTTTAACGCTCGACGTTTAGCCTGTTGATATTGACGTGAAAGTGAAATTATGAAATTCCTCGTGTCAACCACCGGCATTCGCTCGTGGTAAGAATAATAAATCCTGTCTTTCAACAAATTGAATTCTGAACGCAGATAAAGAAGATAAAAAAAAAAAAAACGAAGAAAAACACGAAAAACGAACCAGTTGCTTTCATTTGCCTGACAGAGATCCTTACCGTCTAACATACGTGCTTTGTGTGCTGCCGACGTGTAGGAACTACAATCTTTCACACATAGGTAGAGAGAGTTGAGAGAAGGAATTTTGAAATTCAAACACTCTCGACGTATTCGGAATCAAAAGATCCTGTAAAAAATTGAAAAACTACGCGTTTTATATCGAGATAGCATCTGGTTCAACGGCACATACGGTCTGGTATATTTGTTCAATATAGTAATTACAAAACCGAAAATAAAACCAAAAAATAATCGCAAGCTCTGTTTACCGAGTTTCCACCGTTGATCGTCCATCATCCCCACGAATATGGCAGAATATCATTTGAAAAAAAACACGAGACTGAATACATATTCCACCCAACCAGGGGTTGATCGGGAGCGCAATGTAATAACTTGGTTATAAACCGTTATCAATCATTACCACAAAAATCCAAACAAATATAAAGGTTTATAAACGAATAACGAATGAAATGAAAAAAATGTTTAAAAATATATCGGCGGTTCAGTAAAAGCATACAATATAATATTCCATGAGTATTTGATGATATTGACGTACATTGAGTATTTATTGGCTTGTATACAATTTCTATGCTTGTATATATATTGAAAAAAAAGGTAATATAAGTCACGCAGGTGATAAATTCCGGATATTACGAGACGAAGATTGAAAGACAAGTAATATAACCTCCGAATTTCAACCCTCCTTTTATAAATCTCTTTTGCAGTTTTGCTGTGTAGGATGGGTGCCTACGTCAGTGAAGAACCTTGTTTAATAGTATATGCGACGGGAAACAACTCCAGAGAATAATTAGAGGGAACAAGGGATTCAGCTGCTTTGAATAAATTACGTCCCTTCCTGATCTCTTATAATTCCTCAGTTTAAATCTATTTCTTTTTCTATTTTTAATTTCGTTTCTTTTTTTTTTTTTCATTTTTGTTGAGTCGGTAAATCAAAAAGTTATTACGCCTCGTACACGGTTGATTATGTTCTTCTTTTTACTATCCACGGTCTGGATGAAAAATATGGAAAAAGAGAACTGCAAATTTGGTTGATTAAACGACGTCGGTCTAATTAAACCCCTCTGGGATTAATAAAGCGGAAAATTTTTGTCCAGGTGAACAGATTAAAAACTGGCAGCGTCGTTTTCAGACTACACGGTTTGACCGCAGCAATCTTGTTGCTATTTTCAATTACAATAAGCACCAGACAAGCTGTGGGAAACCCCATCGACTGTGATCATACGAGGTAATTTTGTAAATTAATATATTATTATGGTTAACGTTTGATTCCGTGAGAAAATTTTCGTCGCTAATATCTATTTGTGTTTTAATCTCTCTATGGTCTAGAGAAATTCCGGTGAACGTCTTCAATGCCTTCTGTTGGGTGCACAGCACATATTTCGTGACAGGCGCCATGCTGGGCCTCAGTGGAATCAACGTGGCTTACCCTGGTGTTGGACAAACGAGACATCATAACCCCCAAGTCGACCAATCCGGCGTAGTAAAACAAGTGAAATATTATCAATGGGTCGCTTTTACACTGTTTTTTCAGGTACTCTTATTGTTTGATGCATCATGCGTTGAAAAAGTGTGACGATCGTTTATTTGCTTTCATTTTATTTCTTCGCTTTGAATTTATTTTATTCTTTTTTGCGGTTCTAATTTTTCGCCATTCAATAACCGCGTTAAAATATCCTTACGTGCGGACAGAATGTAATAAGGTAAGTTTCGCTGTGTTTCCATATAGGATACGAAGGAACTTCTAATATTCAATGAATTTCTACTATCCGGTATAACATGGAAAAAAAAACTTTTACTCTCGTTTTCAAGCGCCCGACTCCTAATTTATTTTTTATAAGTTTTTAACGTGTAACTAATCTGTTTCGCTGCATGTATAGCTGAGCATTAAGTTTGCTACGGCATCGTATTTTTCACATGTTCTGAGAAAAAAAAAAGAGGAAGAAATTACTGAATTTTTTTTCTTTCCTCCATAATTAACGAGTAGAATTTCGCCCGACACTTGACCAAAGATTATATTAAGGGCGCAGCTAATTGACTTTAAAGGATTTCCGACCTTCCGAATTCTGATTTCTTTAGCTACAATACAATGGCCCCTGGTGTTGCCCGATGAAGCGAGAATGGCGAACCTTCGTAACCGTAACCGTCTTCTCGACAGCTTTGACCCTTCGTAACTTTGAACAAGGCTTTAACCTTTCTTTACATGCAAAGCTCAGAGCTTACGGCAGAAACGTTACTAAAATTATGTACAACGGGTACGATATGTATACAATATGATATCGGATATCATCACGGAACCCTCGTTGTTATAAAATTATATCAGCTTTGTTAAAATCTTCGAACTTGTCCGAGAATATATAAGTAACCAGGAGCCATCAAAATGTTGAGCGGAAAGGCTAGTAAAAGAATAAATTGTTTACAGAAACGCCTCTGGGATGAAAAAGCATGGAATGTTTTGTTACTATAGAGTCACGCCGCCGCCCCCCTGAAAAAAAAAGAAAATTATACAAGTGGCCTTGCTCTCAAAGTTCGGGGCTGAACCGATCGGTCTTTATAAATAAAATCGATGCCTAATCGATACAACACTCGCGCTCCTCGAGGTTTAACAAATTGATTTGGCTACTTAGAGATGAAATTTATGTGAACCCAGACAGGGCTCGGATATGAACCCGTCTCGATTATGTAACTTTCAGTTTAACGTGCGTCATCGAAGTTCAGACGTGAAACTTTTGCCTACTACAAATAATTGCATTTCTTTCAAGCGAAATTCTTCATGTTATATCGTAACTTCGTTTCCATACAGTAAAATATTCCGTAGAAATGAGAGCTACAACTATTATTCTGCAAATTTATGTGACACCTGTCGCCAACGATTTTCGTAAATAAACCAACGATTGTTTCATTGTTTATGATAATTAACCGTGTTACGTTTCGGATATAGTTTTTCAGCAACCAGGATCCTTGAGACACTCTTCGATTTGTCTTATGTATAAGCGTGGGACGAATTGTTAATGTAGGTATATGATTATATATACCTATACATATGTTTACAACAAAGTCGCGAGAAACTTTAAACAATACGGAATACTCCCAAAATAATTGTAAACGACATCTTGCTGTTTATATTTTACCGTTGTAAATTTATGTTCCAACGGTAGAACGGTACAATGGCAAAATTTAAAATACGCTCGTCGGTGGCTGGGATAACTAGGACCAGTAAATTGAATCTCTGGGCGAAGTGATTTGCCAATTCGATTACAACAATGGCGGAAAGACGGTCACGAAAAGTATTGAATTGATAACTTTCTGCTTCGAGGTTATTACGGAAAAGCCATTCCAAAGTTACTCGGTCAAAGGGGGAGTGTGTAACAAGATGGCGGATTCTTTGTACTTATTGATTCCAATGATAATTCATTTGAAGGAAAAGCGCACGTATGTTAATCAAAGAGCTTTTTCTCCTGTAAATTCTCTTTGAGAGATTGCCCTGTTTTCTCGTTGTAATACGACGAATGGTTATACGGGCGTTTGTTAATTGTGCGGACGGAGGGATGTTTAATTATCGTTTACTACGGAGTAGCTGTGGTGTTAGAAACTGGGTTACCTCGAAGTAGACGTTTAGATACGAGTTGCAGCAACAGAGCTTATAAAATCCGCAAGAGCGTATCCAATACCCCGCGGAGTGCAGTAGGTATAAAAAACGTTGGTGGTAAGGCGAAATTGACTTCTACTGGCGCAGCGTGACTCCTGAACTCAAGAAGGAGGAGGAGGAGGTGAAGGAGGATGACGACTGCCGATGCCACCGACTGCGTAAACTGGAATAGAATATTTTTAGAAATCTTTATAATCGACTGAAAATACACTAACTAAAATTGAGTCACTATTTGACTTTTCGTATTCGGTTGATCGGACGTTACGTTGTTTGGGCGACGCGTCTCGTATCTATCATATATATAATCTATTCCAAGACAACGCCAGTGTAAATCTATTAGTCGGACGATAAAAGAAGAAGCAGTAGCAAAAAAAAAAAAGAAAAAAAAAAGACAAGGAAGAAAAGAGATATATCCAGTAAGATTTATTTCCAAGTTAAACCGATTTCTCGAATAATCTTTCAAATTAACAATTTCGTATTCCTAATATCGGGGTGGTGAACCGCGTTTGTGAAATATACGTATTATACCACACAGAAAGTTTTTTCTGTATTATGAAAGGACATATAGGAGAACAAATATAATGTATGTTTTAGCGTCGTCGAAAAACCCCCAACGGCATAAACACTGAAAGTGACAAGTGAATTTGTTGCTCCGCAAGCATTCGTTTTCCTACACAACATTTCCCTTCAGGGGTTTTGGAAACATTCACTCTACGTCTTGTTGACAAGCTTAATAAAAATAAAACTATGAACAGCTATTACGATTTTCTGCTATACTGTGACGTATTCGATACCCCCCTCGAATGTTAGTTTACCGATAAGTGCGAACATATTACGGATCGAAATCCGATCTATCACTCCAGTGTATATAATAATATATGTTATCCTCGCTGCGGATAAGCCTTCTTCTTTTTTTCGTCCCTTCTTCATAAAGTGTATTTTCGAACGTGTATTTGCGTCCAGATTTCCTATCTGTTTGTTCTGTTTTTTATATATCCGACGGAATGCTGTGCCGAGCTACGAGAAGGGTGACTCTGACATATTTTAGTTCCAGTGAAAGACACGTGCTCGACAATTTCCGAATTCGTTTGATCATTCATGCAGGGAAAACCAGAGAAAAATAATAATAAAATAACAGCATCATTTCTAGAAAAGAGAAAACGGCGATTGATTTCAACCCAACGAATGATACCATCACATTGGAATGATCCTTTAGCCTAGTCGAAAACGCTGAGAGATCAACGGCGGACGTAACCGTGACGGCGACGATTCTGCACCCCGACATACTCGTCGCGTTACGGGCTTTCGTACGGAAGGCGTCTAGATTCATGATTATTTGAAAAGCTAGTAACTTGTCCATGGATTTTTGATAAGAGCTTTTTTCTCGGTTCCGTTTCTAACACGCGGAACGCGTGGTCCTATATAAAAAGCTGGCTTTCACGAGTATACCCGTCGGAGAGCGCGCGCTCAAGTTGGACTTTGGGATCGGATCTATTCCTGGAGCCGCTTGCCTCCACCTCTGGTCCTCTGCGGAGGGACCGGGCCGTCGAGTGCGTGGCCAGCCAGCCAGTCAGTCTGTCGGCTCTACTTTAGCCGAGAGATTTTGAAATTTGTTACACTATCGACCGTCATTTCTACCGAGCTTTTTCAAAGTAACTCAAAAAACGATCGACGCTAAAGTTTCGTGGTGCACGGTGCGCGGTGAACGTGTTTTGTTCCGTTCAAATATCAAACCTTGAACAAGAATTCTAATGGAGCTCCGAAGAATCGGCGGTCAGAAAATATCATAAGTGCTCTGCAGTCAGAGGTTGATTGTCCGATTGGTTATAGTCGAGGAAAAAATATTTGCGAATTTATTTCGGGGTGCCGGATAGTCGAGGAAGAGCATGCGATGTTGGGCCCACCGACGGAACTTGGAACGTGCGTTTCTGTGGTCCAAAATTTTTCTACAGCTGCAGAAGATCGGATCAATCGCGCATCGGAAGAAAACGAACGGAGAATTTGAAATACTGAGAAGCCTCGAGTGACATTATTTGATAACGAGACGATCGCTGCTGATCAGACATACCTTCGAAGTCCAGAAGACAAATTTTTCAGTTCAAATATTCTTTTTTTCTATTCTTCTGTCGATTCTCTCTCCGTAATTATTATTTATAGCTTTCAACGGCTCTCTGTGTTCACCTGGCAAGTTAGATTTTGTCAGAAACAATTTGACGCGTGTTCGATAAACTTTGGTTATCCCGAAGCGTCATGACGTGCTCGTGAGTAAATAAACTACATACATAACTAGCGCAGGCCTCGAAGGCGTTCTCGATTCCCCGAAAGCTTTGTCCCGCGAAAATATTGCGATTTTTTAATAGATCTCTTGTACGCGGTATGCGTAATAATACCTAGTAGAAAAAAGTGGAAAACGAAAAACAAAAAAAAAAAAAAAGAAGAAATTTCAGCTTCCTGCATGTCCGCGTGAATCAGACTATCCGGTATAGCCTGCAGGTTCTCCCTACGGGAATTGTTTACTATTCGTTGATACATTTACGCGAGAGATTTTGTACGGGTTCTCTTTAGCCTTATTTCCAAGCTATACATATAGGTATATATAATACACGAAGCAAGTTTTCGCTCTTAACGAAATACCCGAAAAGTTCTCAGCAGTTCTTTGGAAAACCTTGCGTACACATATCTTTCTACCTCTAGATCGTACACGCAATCCGTTTATATCCCTTTGCAACGAGGATAAACTTCTCCCGGAAATTACGCGAATATCCCGATCTCCAGGGTGAAGCGAAGACTCGATGTAAGGCTGCCTTAGTCCCGCTCTATTTCTGTAATCTGTCCTCAAAACATTTCTGTACGAGGGTTATATACACGAGGGTGTATGCCCACTTAGTGTTGGTCGCGAATTGCATACGTAGTACGCGGAACAACCGAAATAGAATCGCGAGTAACGATGTACAATAGAACAAAATGACAGGGCGAGAGAGAGCCGAAGAAGAAGCGGACAAGAAACAGCGGGTCCGAAGCGCATCTCTAATATCTGTTGTAATACGCGTGAAATTACAAAATTGTTCGTACTATTGTACCGTTGTGTAAAATCGGAATCATCCACTCATGATAATCGTTTCTTTCTTTTTTTTTTTTCATTTATTGTTCCTTGTTTTTTTTTTCCAACTTCCCGATCCACCGCCGTTTATCGCAGTGGTTGAAAAAATAATAACAATAATAATAAATGATTTGGAAAAAAAAGGGAGAATAAAAAACAAATTAAGTTCAGCTGACTAGTCGCGTTTTCATCAGCCCGTAAGTTTACTTTAATTTTGACTTTCGGCAGAAACAAGAATACGGAAAGGGTGAAGAAAAGGCAAAACCATCGTGCGATGAGCTAAGGTTTTTCTGGAACTAGAGCAATTTGTCAAGCTGGGGAATTAGTCAAAACAGAGTTTGAAAAATTGTATTTCACCACGAAGACAGGCTACCGCTGTCGACGAGATAGTTGGCGAGCTATATAGAAACGAATCGCGTCTTCGATTTTCCAGCTATACCTTCATCTTCTACGTATTCATTGGGAAGGATGAATGACGCTATAACGTACACCGGATCTTCGAAGAATCTTGGCAAAATGGAGACAAATAACACATGATGATTATCCGTCTTTGGTTAAGATTAATCTGAAAACATTACACTCAATCTTAGCGGATAAATGTGGCTACCTCCACCAGTGAATGATAAAATAGTAATACTAATAATAATAGTAATAATAAATTATTTATAAATAAATAATAAAGTGCGCGTAGACATCACGTTGCAGGGATTACGCGCGTGTTTTATAAATAATTTATCGATACAGATGTGGATAAATATCCCAAACAGCCGTTAAGTTCCTTAAAATAAATCGGTCTTAAATCATACGACTCGATATGAGAACAATTAAAGTCATCTTAACATGTTCGAAGTACGGAATATCTTTGTTAAGGTGCTTCGTAGCGAGTGCCTCGATAGATCCTGAAGCGGCCAAGTCAGCTGGAGTAGAATCCTGGAAAAAAAGATCAACTTTGATAATTCCAACGTCTGATAAATTCGAGGGATTCTGCCGGATTGCAGAGATAAGGACATAGTGCGTCAAAATGTTGGACATATTTCGTGGTCTTAAAAACCTAATCAAAGTTTCTCACATTCACATTGACTCGGCAGTGTTCAGACTCCATTACAGCATCACTGTGATGCTTTTGGTTGCATTTTCGTTGATTGTTACAACCCGACAATACGTCGGCAATCCTATCGACTGTATTCATAGTAAAGACCTTCCTGAGGATGTTCTCAACACTTACTGTTGGATTCACAGTACCTACACGATAACAACTGCCTACAAAAAAAAGGAAGGCTCCGAGGTCCCATTTCCTGGTGTTGCAAACTCCAAATTATATCCAGAAAGTGAGAAGAAGGTCTACAGGTACTATCAATGGGTCTGCTTCATGCTCTTTCTGCAGGTAACTTTCATCCGTTAACAACGTACAGAAACAGATGTTCGTGAATTTTCTATCGCTAATACGTTTGATTTGAAAGTTACAAGCCACTTTACCGTATCCCTTAGTTAGAGACCGTTGACGTCGATCGACGTCGAGTTAAGACCCGATCGACGAAAGCTAGATGACGTTCCAAACGTAAACATTGCGCGTTAGGTCAGCTCTCTTCTCTGCACGAGTAACTGACGAAACATCATGTGTTATCCAGACTTTATACAACATCAGACTAGCGAATGGCAAAGCGTGAATAGGCGCCGAATGAACAATTATATCTGTTGTACGGAGTACGAATCTCTTTAGTGAAAGCTGAAACGATTACAACTGTTTCAAAGTACTGGCTTTAAATTCACTCGGGTGGAAAGATGTCGATTCAATTAAGGAAATCCGAAGGAAATCCGTTTCGTCCCTCTCAGCAAAGTCTTAAACGTTGAGTTTCCTTGAATCTACAATTCCCCCGGTATTCGTTATATCGGTAATTAACCAACGCCTCCTTTCATCTCCGGCACTCTAAGCCGAACGATTTTCTCATCGGCCACAAGATTCGTGTACTATAGCTATTGGTCTAAATTCTTGCGGGGTGGTGTACTCCAAGGCATGTGTACATAAACACGTACAGTATACATATATAAATATAGCTATACATCGCGTATAACCTGTCAGTGTTCGCGTCTATCAGAGCTGAGTTGATTAACGAGGTTGTGGCGCCATTATCGGAATGGAGTGGATGAACGTATATCGGTTGAATTTCTTGCCGCAGGGTTCAGATTAACAAAGGTATGCCGAAGTGAACTGAAATACCCAACCGCGATTTGCGAAATCGGGTTCGCGTAAAATCCATTATATCGTTCATCGCATTGACATTTTCCATTTATATCTTCTTCAAATTTTTTTAAAATTTCATTTTTTTGTCGCGCAGTAAAATGGCTTCCATGTTACATTCTGGACAGTACGAAGGTGACTTCAACTGCTACTTGATACATGTGTACTTGTGATTATCTGTTTCTAATGTGTCTCATTGTAGGTGGTCTAACGTATGGTATAGAGTCATGAAATGTCTTTGAAAATGGGACGACGTGACGGGGTTTGCGGTCACGCGGCTTATTATCGGCTTATAACCAGACTAGTTCATTGCCAAGAGGGAAACCCTAAGGGTTACATATTTCTATCTTAACCGCTACCCTTCCTGGTATAGTTTCACGATACTTGAGTTGTGTCACGTGTGACAATAATAATCAAGGATATCGTGATAATTGCCAAGGTGACAGGGGTGACTTTACGCGACACAGTTTTGCCAATCACCCTTACATCAAACTATCAATTACATCCCTATACCCTGACAGAGCTGTCAAACTTTTTGATCGGAACACCTGAGCCTGCAACCGGAATACCGGATAGATTATACCGAAGAAAGTTTCACCGCCAGACGAAGAAAAGTTTCTAATCTTCAAGTTAAACCGAGTGTCGGTGTTTGACTCTGACTTTGAGCACGATGTTCGATTTTAATGAAAACTTAGAGGAAACAAAAAAAAGTCCGATGAATTTCGACGGACTATAACAGAAAGATCGTATTCTTGATCCGTAATTCTTTTAAATGTATGAGGATTTTCGAACTACTTATGCGGTCAGATAAGTGGCCAAGACTCGTTAGTTGAACCGCAAATCCATATTGTGACTTCCGAAGGGGAGTTTTCCGGCCAAGGCCAGATCATTTCTGTCTCGGGTCTTCGTATGCGTTTCCAACAATAGTTTGACAATGACCCCAATATCTCATTTTCGGCGTCTTTTTTAGTATACCAGGTGTCACCGCGCCCTTTAGTCTTTCTGTATTTTTGCATCATCGTTTTTCGTGTAGTCACCGATGACTACCAAGAGGCTCTACATATATCTTACTCACTCAGATAACTGGGAACCACCGACGAGTGACGGATGAGCGTCGACGGTGGTCCAAACTTTCAACGGAATAAGAGGACGGATGAACACGCGGGGAAAAAAAATAAATAAATTACTTACGCAAAAATTCATGACATCCGAGATTGATTATGCTCGAGATTTAATACTGTCGATTCAGCGATGAACAGTCTAATAATAAACAAAAATTTACTTGAATATAATATAATATATAATTAGATTCCATTCGCCACTACCTCGAAAGTAATAATTTTACGATGCTGTTAATTAGGAAGCTCATTAGAACTCCGTTCTTCTGACGTCTAACGTTTCCGAGTGCTTCAGATGCATGGTACGTGCGCTCATAATTGGCAACCACGAAAACAGATAATGTAAACTCGGAGGTTTGGAAGTTGGTCAGAAAAATCCGTAAACGAGAATGAAATTCGGATATAGATAGAAATAACTTCCCAACATCCCCAGTTGATTTCCACTTTTACTACCGTCAACGGAATTCGAATTCCACGGATCTTGATAATTACGTACAGATAACTCCACGGTAGCAGGGCGGAAAAAACAAAATTACACGCGTGATGGATTAGCTTTACGTACCTACACCCGAGGTAAATACCTCGTAAAACATACGTTTACTGGGCAGATCCGCTTTAATAAGCCAGGATTAACACTTCCGGTTCAGTCGGTTACACCTCCGTCATGTCTACGTCGCTGGTTATCCTTTCCATAACGGCACCAACGGTTACATGGTTACGTATTGCTTGGTCCAAACGTCTGACCATATACGCTCCTTTTCTACTTGACTTTCCAGGGGCTGACCACAGGTCATCTATCATCACTGTTCGTAGCTCCAACACGTCGTAGACAAGAGTTGCTTGCGGTTGATACCTGAAAGTTTCAGCTTCTGCGTACAGAAATTTTCACCTCTGTAAAAAGTTTTTTCTTTGAGAGAAGGAATTTCTGACTGTTTCCTGTTCTATATAAAGGTTTTCACTTCCGAGAAAAAATTTTCACGTTTATTTTTGAAAATAACTACTGAGAAACGTATTTCTTTTTTTACATCCGGAATTTTGACTGTGACGAATTTCCGATTTGGCATGTCGCTTGAATTTTTTTAGCTACGATAAGCGTTGCCAGTTTTTGGAAGCGCTGAACGTCTGGAACTTTCGTTAGCGCGGCTCCTGGTCCTACTCTGCGACTACATAGGCATATTTGAGTCATTTTCAATGTGATCTTGAGGGAGTATTATTTATAAATTATTGATCTACACTTTAGTACCACTAGCTTAACACAACCAATATCAAAAAAATCATTATGCTTGTTTATTCGTATTACCAAAACTTATGATCGTCTCTGGTATTTTTCGACGTTTCTCACGAGAGATAATTGATTCAGTTCGCTTTGCATACACGCGTTTATCAAATCAGAAATTAAAAAGAAAAGAAAATAGAAGTCAAGTATAAAAATAATCACAGAGCAGTGTTACTGCAGATCATATTATATGAACGTTTAAAGTTTATTCCTTGGTACGTTCATCCACTTTGATCTGGATCGTCGATAAATCGATCGACTCACGTACACCATTAGATCTGTGAAAGTATGACGTATATTGGTGTAACAGGGAATTTTTTTTTTTTTCTCGTTCTATCTTTTGATTTAAGTTTCAACCGTAAAACGCAACAATTAACGTCAGGCAATTTAAACGGCGATCAATTCAAACGTCAAAGGGATTCACTCAAGCTAGAAAATGTCAGAGAATCTAATTTGATCCGATGATACATTATCATTATCGAGGTATGCGTAATAGCGAACACGGCTAAATCGAACTAATCATTTGAGAACGCTACGTTGATTACGCGTTAGCGAAATTTAATAAGCAATTAACCGAGATATTTTAGGAAGGGAAAGGTTAGCGTGGTAACGGAATTCCGAGTTTTTAATTATGTGGATAATTTTCCGAACCAGAGAAAGAGACCCGATGTTCGAAGGATGACGGAGCAGAAATTAAGGGGAATGAGAAGTCTGAATAATAGGATATGACTCTTGAAAAGCTTAGAAAAATTGGTTGTTAAAAATGATGCCGGCGGCAGGGCCGAGGGGGGGTAGGAGTTCTGTATTCTGTGAGTAATAATATTTCGGATCATGTATCACTGGATATATTTCTGTCTCGAAAGCCCTACTATTATGCTTAACGAGGATCGTTTTTTATCACCTAAATCTATAGATCGTGAATTAAATTGATGAGTGTAAATGTTAAAATGGAAGTTAGATAGAAAGGAAATAGCAGACAGCTGCTGGCACCAATTAATAGCGACGAAGGATGAATATTTGCAGTATTATAACTCTCAGTATTTCTGAATCATCGTTCATGGAATGCCCTGTTGAATCATTTACAAGATGCTGATCACGAGTATCATGTATACCCTCAAAAACGCGCCGTTTCATACGCGATGAGGACAAGTAGTATGAAATGAGTTTATCACGTTCTCGAAGACCCGTGACCAAGCCAAGTACGCATCCCGAAGCGACGCTGACATACGTGGGCGATAATCGAAAGGAGAGCGCTGCGTTTGCGGCCGAAGAAGAGAGGATGACTGGGCGACGTCAGAAGCGGAAGAATTTATCGATGCTGAGAGAGCGTGCGGGAGCTGAATAAATCTCAAGTTGCAAGAATTATTAGTGCAATAAATATTTATGGTTGCTCTGTAATGCGACGTTTTGTTTTCATCATGTTTTACTAAAATCTGCAAGCCGTCCGAGTGATTTTTAACTATTAATTAACGTAGGTTTAATCAACGCTTAATCTTGAGGTGAATGCTGCAAAAGTTGTGCAAATATTTTACATGATTAATGAAATACTGCGTCTGCGATGTGCATAATTTCTTTTCCTTTTTCTTTACAAAAAAGAACAAGGGAAATCTGATAATCACCAGACGTCCGCACCTCCAGATATTCGATCGAGTAGTCGTCTCACCGTACATGGGTATACTCGCGTTGGAAGTCCAGTATCGATGCTCTCAAAAAGAATTAGCTAATCTTTGCATCTAAGGCCTCCAAAAAAGCAACACCCTGATCGTATAATCCTTATATATAAACCTATGTGTACGTACATACATGTTTACCTAGAGAGTTCGATCGCACCTAGGATACCTACAGTGTGCTTGGCTTAAATCTATTAGGAGATACACCTCATTGTCAGATTGATTTCACCTGTCGCACATTGTCTAAGAGGACGTATAAACTTCGGGCAAATGATCCTCTCGTTTCACACTAGTTTTCAATTTCATTGAAACTTGATGTCCATCATCAGTTTAGTAGGTAAATTTGAAAATGTTGTATCGTTTCGATGCGTCGTAGCAGAGAAATATAATCCACCGATTTCAGAAATATCCTTTGTATCTGCGAAACGCAATGTGGCTAAAACGTCATCTTCAGGATCTGCGATCTATACCGTCT
Source organism: Athalia cordata (assembly GCA_963932425.1). Classification (NCBI taxonomy): domain Eukaryota; kingdom Metazoa; phylum Arthropoda; class Insecta; order Hymenoptera; family Athaliidae; genus Athalia; species Athalia cordata. The sequence goes on along the minus strand of OZ010625.1, from coordinate 38,224,379 downwards.
TCGGATTTAATTAATGGCAGCCGTTAATTTTCTGAACTCAGCATCGAGTCCTTAGCATTGGACACGCTACCTATCTAGTGAGAAATCTGAAATCTGGCTGAGGTTGCATGGACACCTCGCGTTTGCAAGTCGAAGCGCGGAGGGCGAGCTTAGACGGAGATAATGTAAGTTGTGTCTTGCGTGTAAGTCGTAGTCTTTTAGTAGTTGTAGTCGAGGCCAAGGGAACAAGGGAGGTTAAGGGAGGCTAGAAGGGGCCAAGGGAGACCTAAGGAGACCCCTCAAGTCTATCCTCAGTCTTCTAACAGCTTGGCTCTGAGTTCCACGTGTTTCGTCCGTTCTAAGATTATGTTCTTTTTCTCTGTCTCTTCCTCGCTACTTTTTTACTCTCTCAATTCACTTCAGAATCGAAGTATTCACCGTCACGGAAATCGGCATTAAAATCTGCGAGAGCATCGTACAATATTGATAGATTCGACAAAACAAAGTTCCGGCTCTCTGGAAGCCGGCACCTCAAAAACAAAAAACAGTTGAAAAGGGAAAATATATCATCTTCGACGCCTACTATTTCGTCAGCTGAGACTACCGCAAGAATAAGAGTGGACGTTTAAAGATGCGTTAGTGAAAATGTTAATAAAAAGGATAAAGTTGCGCGTCTATAGCCTACCGTTAAACTTAATACTCGATCGAAACAACGATACGCTTTCAGTGATTGATCTATGTGGCACAACTGACTACAGGACACTTCCTGAAGTCATCGTGCTTTGGTAACCTCTATGTCACCGAGGTTGGTAATCGTAAGTGATACCGACCACGATATATTCAACAAACACTCGGGCTCAGGTGGGAAACAATCCCTGGGAGTATGCCGATCATGTTGAAAATGATTGACATCTTCGGTTCCATAAGATCGTTATTCAAGGTTCAACGTGTTTCCGAAGATACGCTGATATTTCGGCTCCACTATCGAGCAACGGTTGCTCTTCTGTTGGCCAGTTGTTTGACCTTGGCTTGCAAAAGTCTGTCCGGATCACCCATCCACTGCGAGGCAGCTGGTTCGGTGGACAAAATAGTATTGGAAACATTTTGCTGGTTGCACACAACCTACAGTATGGTTCATGCGTTCAATATGAGCTTGGGCCAGGCAGTTCCTTATCCGGGTGTTTTCAACAGTAAAACAAATGTCCACGGACATGGACCGCAGCCTCTGGTCAAGCAGCACAAATACTATCAATGGGTTATCTTTGCTCTTCTTTTGCAAGTAAGAGTCTCTCTACAATCGCCATTTAACCGTACGGTTCAATTTATATAACAAATGAGTAGCTTATTGTTCGCATGAGAACAAAAAAAAAATTATAATCGTCAATATTATAGATATATGTAAATTGAGACAAATTGATAATCCTCTGTCACGAGCCTTTGCCACATGTGTTGTGACGTAATAGGTGGATTATACGTACGTGTATTTTAGCTTCAGTCGCGGTGATTGAAAATGGATCGGTTTCAACGTTGCGTAGGTTGGGGACGCGAGTGAAAATTGTATTGTAACAATTGGATTATTATCTCAATTTATACTATTAGGGGAGCCTTTTGTTCTTCATTTGTACTTTCTGTCATTGAAATTTGCTGGAAATTTATCACCCCTGTACCCATCCCTGGTGGTAAAAATTATTTTAGCTCTCATTATCCCATCGGCTTTAAGTGATATAATGTTACTAGTTTTTAAGTCGCTACGAAATGGCAGACAAAGTACGACCGTTTTTCATTCATTTTTCTTATTTTATAGAACGCAAATTTGATTCAAAGTAGAACGCAACTCTTGACGTGAGACAAGGAAGTTGTAGTTTCCGGTTTCAGTAACTCGACATCTAAGTTCTCCGAAGAAGTATCAAACTTTATTTAACTCTTCAAGGGCCTGGAATAAAACAGATAAAGCATTTTAGTTATATCATCATGCTTGGTCTTTGAAACTCCGTGAGATTAAATCTGAAACAAAGTACACCTGCAGCTCATCTCACAACCGCCAACTTTCCCTTGTTGCCAACACGAATATAAAATTACCAACGAGGACCGTAGGAGCTTTACCGCATAAGCATATAAGCCGACTTAGTTAGTCACATTAAAATTATTCTTGGAAACAATTTAATAAACTGAAAAGTGGAAGTAATGGTGTTTCCGAACATACTGTAATGGCACCCTCAAACTTTATCCTTTTCTTTTATGTAAGTTAGTTTTCAGTAGTACGTGCAGATCCACTTGGCCCATGTGTTTAGGTCAGTCGGTTAGTAGCCGGTGGATTATACAGATGCGGGTAACGAAACTGAAAGAGTTGGGTTAGCGCCAAAAAGTTTATGATATAGAAAATTTCACACGAACAGCAAATATACGTGTTTTGTTTTCAAGGTATAGTGAACGCGTATCGCGTGCATTGACACGATCACGAAATTGAGAGAATTACCCTACGGCACTTGTGTCCAAAAATTAAAGCTGCAGAAACATTCCCAGAGTGGAACAGTTTAAATCGCACGAGTTACGAATTCTTCCTTAATAAAATTGATTGACAATATGACGAGTTTTTTTTAAATTTATTTATTTTTTCATTTTTCAGGTATTAAAAGCACGGAGAGTCTGAATATCGAACTTAACGATATATTTGTTACAGGCAATACTATTCTACACCCCAAGATGGTTGTGGAAAGGGTGGGAAGGCGGAAAGATACACGCGCTCATGATGGATTTGGACATTGGCATTTGTTCGGAAGTTGAGAAAAAACAGAAGAAAAAACTTCTACTAGATTATTTGTGGGAAAATCTGAGGTACCACAATTGGTGGGCGTATAGGTACTACCTCTGTGAGGTTTTGGCCCTAGTTAACGTCATTGGTAAATAACTTATTCCATGAAGTAACCTCACGCACGAATTTCGCTTTTCCTTCTTTCTAGTTTTCCGCATTTTCCTGTTATTCTCATTGCAAGCCCGGTGATATTAAGTTTGACACGAATGCCTTGTAAATGATTCTTGTCAAGTCACAACAGATTTCAAGATACATTTGTAAATCACCTGATACGTAGGTGGGCCTTGGTGATAAAAGCTGATTTTATTCGCTGCAAACGTAGAAAAGAAAAAGAAAAAAAAAAAACGAAAGAAAGAAGAGAGATCGACAAATTGAAATGAATGGACTATTTATAACGAATTTGGCAGGCGTACAATTGGCAACGTCACAGTAATCTCAGAACTGGCTATTAGAACAATGTCCCTCTGTGATCTTTAAACGTTTTTCCCGACCTGGGGCTTGCTCTTTGACTTCCGTTTGTCAGATACATGTGCTGATCCTTAACCCCAGAAATACTTCATCTCGTCTATTGGTACCTAAAATATTTGGTCGACTTTTCATTTCTATAATTGCAGGTCAAATGTTTCTGATGAATCGTTTCTTCGACGGAGCATTCCTGACGTTTGGAATCGACGTTTTGAGGTTTCTCGAGTCCGATCAGGAGGACAGGGTGGATCCCATGATCTTCGTGTTCCCACGAATGACAAAGTGCACTTTTTACAAGTACGGAGTAAGCGGCGAAGTGGAAAGACACGACGCCGTTTGTATCCTTCCATTGAACGTGGTCAACGAGAAGATCTACGTTTTCCTTTGGTTTTGGTTCCTACTTCTTGGTGCTCTAAGCTTCATGACCGTCGTATACAGGGTATGCGATCACGAAACTTTTTCTTTCTGACTTCTCTAGTCTTTGATAAGTGGACATTAATACCGGTGGTCCCGATCTTTAAATAATCACGTGACTCGTCCGGACAGACCGCGTACGTCAAGCGACACACGGTATGCCGGAAGTACCGATGACAGTATAGCCAACGTCACGAGCAAACAAGTTCAAAAATCCGAAAAGTCAAACACGCCGTTATCACGCGGACGTACAAATATCCCTCTGATCAAATTTACCTGCAAACGTTATTCGTTTTATTTCAGCGCTACTGATGCTCCATTTCGATATAACGTTCTAGGTTAACCATAAAATTTTTCTTTTTTCTTTCCCTCCGGCTGACAGATCGTGATAATATTTTCACCACGAATGAGGGTCTACCTATTAAGACTGAGATTCCGCCTGGTCCGACGGGAAGCTGTGGAAACGATAGTCCGACGGAGTAAAATGGGGGATTGGTTTCTCCTTTACATGCTAGGAGAAAATCTGGACACAGTAATCTACAGGGACGTTATGCATGACCTGGCCAATAAGTTAGCCTCAAGGCATCATCACAGTGTCCCTGGTGTAAAAGGCGAACTTCAGGAGGCGTAGCAGAAACTCGTAAGTCCCAACAAAATACCTGATGTCAAAATCGTTATCAACAAATTATATCCCCATGCGTTTACGAGCAACAAGAACCCCCGAGTATTGTACGGTCAGAAGCAACCAGTTTTGAAAATGAACGTGCACGAGTATTCACGTGACGAGAGCTAACTGGAGAGTTATATCGGAGACGAAAGAGTGAGGGGAAAGGTTACTATTTGGAGCGCGGCAAGCATGGGGTCTTAAAATATTCCACTATTGCTCGATAGACAGATAGAAACGGCCACCGGCACCGGCATCATGGCGAACCTATACGTTATAGGCGTATACCTATAAGCGAGAATCTCGTTACCCTGGGCGGCCCCCGCAGCCCCGTTTTATCAACTATAAGTTTTGGAGGCGGTGTGACGCGTTACGTTCCCTTAGTTCTGGAAAAAATAGTTTTCTTTCGTTCGTCCACAAGGAAAAGAGAAAAAGAAATAGATAGGGATAGAGAGAAGCCACGGTGTGTGTTCTAAATTTAGTTAAACCTGCATCAGCAGTTGCGCCATCAACTACTATCTCTTTAGGTTAGAGATAAAATTTTTCCCTTTTAATTTTCCTTTTTTTTTTTTTGTGTTCATTTTTTTACCGATTTTTATTAGCGTTCGAATGATATTTAACACCCTGAAAAAAAGTTATAGGCCTGCACATTTCTCTCTCATATACGTCGTGTCGTTCAGATTTCTGGTTCAATGGTTGCTGGCTGGTCTCTTTGATGTTCTAACAATAGTCTGGAACGTACAGTAAAGTTATACCCACGACAGCTATACGACTCCGACTGTACGAATTTCCGGTTCATCTTTCAACGTCGACGAACAACTATGCCGTTCATATCCGCATCCCCCATCGTCACGTAATATATCAATATAGTAAATTTGTAATATTTTCTTCCCCCATTTCTCTTTGTGATCGACAACGAACTGATGAAGTACACGTGAAAGTCAAGGGATCATTCTGGTTTAGACGCTCAAAAAAAATCTGAATAGTGAAAGTTCGAAAGATTTTTGCGAATTTTCAGTAGGATAACGGTCATTCGTGAAGCATTTTTCTAAATTTAAACTAAAAAAATGTTTAAAATTGAAAAAAAATAAAATAAAAGAAAAGTTCTGCCCACGTTTCTGCGAGTGGGAGGTTTTTTTTATATCATCCATAGAATTTTTTGTGATTTTTTCCAGAATTCTAAAAAAGGTTCCGTTTTTAAAAGTTAAAAAAATTCATAGCTCCGGAGGCCTGGATTCAAAAAATGAAAAAAAAAATTTGCGGGGGTTCTCCAAAAATAGAATGATAACATATAAAATTAAAAATTAAATCGAAAATGTCGAGGTTTGGAGCCGTGTCGAAGAGACGTGGACAGCCCCATATACCTATACTTAAAAAAAAGAAAAGAAAATCGATTTTTCGAAAATTCTAAACCTGAATGATCCCGTAAGTTGTTTGAAATTAAATCCACGACGCGTCGCGACGTCGTCAAGGTCCAAAATGTAACGAGGACCGCAGACTTTTGGAATCGATCATTGTCGGGTTCGGTGTTGCATCCGGATCGGTAGTAGCATTTCGATCTTGCCGGCAAACAGCTGACCGTTGGATCGTCGAAACCATACGGGCGGTCGATTCAGTAGGGATATTAAATATAAACGAATGACCGAGAGCAGTAGCAGGCGCGATCTACCGATCGGCGTCTAGCGAGGCGAATTAGTTTGAACTCGGTTGAACACGTTTGATTGTTGTTTCACGTCAGCCGCCCTAACCGCGGATACTTCTATTGAGGTAACCTCTTGCCTCAACGATTCGAATCCTGTAACAATTACGTGCGCTTTTTTTTTTATCGACATCCATGCACTGTGGAAAAGGAAAAAGATTTTGAAGACATCACGTTAAAGAAAAGGCAATGATAAGAAAAAGATATTTAAGATAATTTATGTACACACTTTCACCGGCGAAGAAATTATTGTCATAAAAAAATATATGATATTCTGGTTAGAAATGTGTGAAATTGAAAATAACTCTTAAACGTTGATGGAAAGGAATCCACTGTAATGACACTTGATACGTTCACGTGAAGGACGGCAGTCTAGGGCTTAATTTAAAGCCGATCGGCTGGTGCAAACTTACATTGATAACTGTTCGATGGTGTAATGATCGTGCTCAATGAAGTTTGCATTCACCGTAATAGACCGCGACACTTTAGCCTCTCTATCGATTGCCTGTCTCTTATTATACGTAGACGTTTTTTCCTCCAATCTAATTACAATATTACATTTTACATCGTACATATATCTAGATAGGTAGGTATATACCGACGGGTGAATCTCATTAACATGGCCGCCCGTTTACCCCTGTCATCACCATCGCCGCTATTAAAATCGATGCGATCGTAAATTTATGAGTTACTATTTTCAGGATGGTTTTGTTATTCATCCAATTTTTAATTCATCATTTTCATAATGTTGCTGCCCCGATAATTTATTCATTGAAATACATGATTGGCTTTATGGGTATCGTATTAACAAATCACGTGCAGTAAAAGGCAAATTATTTTGATTTCAGGCACCGGAATATATGCCACCGACGTATAATATACATATAATATACGCCCTCTAATTTCTTCCACACGACGGGTTCTACACCCGATAGTAAATCAACCTGCAACCAAAGAACTCTCATTATTTATTTATTTGCATCTTACATCACTTTCACATACATATATATATATGTATCAAGTAAACATACATATTTACATATAAACACAGTAACGTATATATTATATATAGAAAAATTATACGCGTGATATACATATACATATACATATACTATACATACATATTTTAATAACGAAAATATAAAATTACCTTCGGGTACAGCAGCTGGATATAGACGATGCTTCGTGAAATTGTGTATTATTTAATCATCTTTATAACTACTATAGAAATATTATTATAATAGATATTATTATTATTATTATTATTATTCTTATTACTATTGGCATTATCGATATTGAATAATTGACGATAAGTTATTCAATTGTTATTATATTTATCTTATTATTACATATTGTTAAATATTGAATTCTCTTAATTTATTTTCGGTAGTTATAATATATTTTTTTCCGTTTAATATAAAAGAATTACTGCTGTAATATTATTATTATTATTATTATTATTATTATTATTATTATTATTATTGTTATTTATATGGAGTTTGAAGTTTAAAAAAGACGTGTTTTGTACGAGTGATGATAAAAAATAGGTAATTAGAAATATATCGTAGGAAGGAAAAGAGAAGAAAACGAGGGAAAACAACACACAAACAACATTGCAATGAAAGTGAAATTAAAAATCATAGCGATGACTCGGAGCGTGCGCCGCGCCTCGAATTAATCGAACGTATTGAATGATTTTATGGCGGATGATGAAAATTGTTTAATATTAATATCTTTGTATAGTTAATGAAAAGACAACTGCCACGATTACGTGTGATTCGAAGAATGTAGATAGGAATATGTAATATCCTATTTTTAAACGGTACGGAGGACCAAGGTAACTTTCGATGAACGTACTTCCCTCTCGCGTTAAAGTTGAACGACAAAGAAAAAAAAAAAAAAAAGAAAAGAAAAATCAGTGAAAAACGAGAAATAATTTTAACAACCACAAGAACGCACCTGTTCGATAATCTCGAAATGATTATTTGTGAAAATGAATTCAGTCAATGATAAGTTTGCAGGTATCACCTACTGTTTAAATAAATTTATCTTATTAGTTTAAATTTTAACGTAAGAGAAAAGGTTCAGAAGTAACACTTATAATATCTGCACCGAAAGTGTGTAGATCGAATGAATGAGGTGAACGTGAAAAAGAAAGAAAATAGAAAAAGAAAAAATAAACGATTTTCAATACAAATATCAAGTGGTGTTAGATGATTATTTTCAATCCAATAATTCACGTGCACAGCTGCATAGATATATTATATACACTTATATGTTATGCGTATACCTATGTGTACAGCCGCATACAAGCATGTGATGCGATCAGCTGTGATGTACTAAAATATTATTAGATATATTTATTTATTTGCCTTTGTATCGGAGCCTCTTTAATTTCAAAGTTGTGAAAGTCGTCGTTCCCTTCTCCGAGCACTTCGCAGCTATACAGCCCATACTTGAATGTCAATGACATGTATTAGGTAAGTATAGGCCTGTTCGTGTTGTTGCATGGCGATGTACTTTTTATTTTCAACCCTTTTTTCTTTTTTCTTTCTTCTTGTATTCTTTTTTTGTTTCTCATGTTTTTTTCATCTCCAAGACTTTAAACATTAATCTCTTCTCTATAAAGGGCTGTTTATGATCTGCTTTGATGATCTGACGTCAATGTGCTTCGGATTATAATACGATGTAATAAAAGCGACCTTTGAGGCTTGATCGAGTGGCGGTGGACGTCGACTATACACCGTCCATCTACTACCGTTCGAATTTCTACGCACCGTTAAGATGTAAATTTTAAATAAAAAAACTAAAGTAATTTTCTGCAACCTAGCTCTTTTATTACATGTATTATATACGAACGCCAAATTCATGGAAAACCGCAACGTTGCGTCGTTAAGAATTATTACGAACACCCATAACGTCATCTTCCGTTTATAGATATATGAGATATATTTTTCGAAATCGAACGAGTACATTTTTCAGAACGATTGATTCTTTTTTTTTTTCTTTTTTCTTTCATCAGCCTCGCAAAACTTTCACGGTAATTTTGCTCGATGATTTTATAGAGGGCGGTGTTTTTGGGTCGATTCAACGCGAGGATGAAATTTTCGAGTCTTCGATGATGTGCGATCTCGCGCGAAATGGATCTGTGATAAGTGCTGCTGCGTCAAAGTAAGTATTCGACGAATGAATGATTGTTCGAATACAACATCTATGCCCCGACTATTCGTAAACTAAACAAAGCTGATATTTGAGGAATTTTGTCGACAATATCTGTCAAACCAATCATAAACGAAGAGCAACATCGTGCCAAGGCTAGAAGCTTTGCAAGTCGGTTAAAATGCGCAACCCTCGCATTAAAATTAGCTGTTAAATCGTTTGAAAGCGTCTTGCCTCCCGGCCTCTTGCCAAAACACACAAAATTTCCCTCTCCGTATTATAGAAACCCACTCGGATAGTATCAACCTTATGAACATGGTGTAACAATGGAACCAAAACAATCATGGAAATAAATTAAACGGGCAAAAAAATTATACGGAAAGATTCGTTCATCGTAATCAACATATATGCAAATTTGTGACATAACCAAACGTAAGCGCTAAAAACAAAGAAAATTTAAAGTTTGGTTCTCATTTTGAGCAGCTCTTCTCGGACGGCTCCAGGGATAAAGTACCTAATCCTTTTGAACAGTTATACTTATCCACGTATACAAATGTAGCTATAGACTGGAATTTGTTGGAAGACGCGTCGATGATGATCCCCGAAAGAAGTCCAGATGTTTATCCGTGTATGGGAACACTGTAGTGTCGATATTTCTAAAAGTTGTTGCACGAAGCTTATCGAAATACCGTTTGAACCTGGAGCTCCTAGATCCGACTCTGTAGCTACGCGTGTCAGTGTGTATCTATGTGTACGCCCGCGGTGTAATCTGTTACTAGAAAATCATCGATCGTAGCTTTGCTCTTGCAGAGTCGTTACTTCATTCATCTCAGGTTCTGAGACTAGCGTTCCTTTTAAGTTATTTCTGTTACGTAAGGGATTAGCTTAGTCGACATTCCCGGTTGACGGTACGTACCTACGGTATATGTACACGCGTATGTATATGTGTAATGAAAATAAGGCAGCTGAGCTACACTTCCATCGACTGACTGAGATTTATTTCTCTTATTCGATATTATTTCATTTTATTGAAAGCTAAACTCGTTTCATTACTTTCAAAGTTGTTCGATTTACGAAACATTCATATTAATTGAAGATTTCAATTATTTTATACTTTATGTATTAGGTATATGTTAACTCCACTCCGATGTATAATGGGGATGGTGCAATTTATAATCCGACAATATCATTTATTAACATGCTTGAACGAACGCCATATTTATTCTGTTTGCTTCCATAACTTTTCTGTCGTCGTCTCTGCACGTATAGCTGCCTCGGCATAGGTATTCGTACTATGTAGGTACTATACATACCTGTGTATACCTATAGTTGGTAACAACGAAGTAACTATCCACCACTCCCGTCTAGGTTCTGAATGTAATCCAATTCTGATATCGGTTTTTAATTCTCATTTCCCATTTCATTTGTTCGTTTAATTTTTTTCTTTTTTTTTTTTTCATTTTTCTACCCTATATTTATATTTGGAATATTCATCCGTTGCTGATACTCTATACATCCGTCGCGAAGAGGCGAAAGGACGTAGCCGGCAGAAAAAGTATGTGAAAAAAATTAATAGACAGAAAATTTTCAGGTTAATTTCAATCAGATAATTGGGTTCGAGAATTCCATTCTTTTTACTTTTACGAGAATTGTGAAATCGCGCTAGGCTATCTCCAGCGAAAACCTCCGCCAAATTTAAATATTGAATTTTCGAATACCTTCCAATTTGAGCTAATGTAATTCCCATGTTTTTCGGCTGCAGTTTGGTCGCTTTTTGGCGCCCCTTACGCTTTTTAGCGTTCCCTGCACTTTTTTTTTGCGGTTTATGCCTTCACCGCGCGTTCTCAGCCGTCGATATATCCACGATATAATTTTGTCATAGCTTGGTTCGTTATAGTATAATAATGGTGGTGAAAAAAAAAAAGGGAAAATATAATGGAAATTTAATAAAGGTTTAAAGGTACGGTTTTTAAGAGCGAACATCAAACTGGTGATCCAGCAGCAGCGTCGATGGGTCTCGGCAAATTGCGAAGGGCGTTCACAGGCCCTGAGGCCGGCGATACCCAGACTGTGGAGTCTTCTGAGTTTCTTGCCAACCTGGCGACTCGGTTCAACGCTCTTGTTCGGTCAGTTACTATTAAGAATCTTCCCGGAATCTTGAAGTAACGATTTCCAGATATCTGAACGCCGGCATTACCCCATAATACACGAATTTTGTGCGAACCGCATACTTTTTTACTGCATCAAATAATCACCTACGATATTCCGAATAAATTATCACGTCTGTCGGCTGCTCGTATAAATGTTATTTGTATAATTCTCACCGGGAGTCATTTCAGGTCTGGTTCCAACCGAGGTTCCAAAGCGCCTATCTTTTTTCTTCTCCCCCGATATATATTTACTTTAAATTGCTTTCGACTTCTGTTACGAAACGCGGCTCGCAAGCAATTAACGAGATCCAATTTAATTCTCCAACGTATGACCCATGCAAAGGTAGGTACCTATATGTTCTTATAAATAGATGTAAAATTTATTTTGCAGGTAGTTAATTGCACGTATGAAACTAGTAAAGACAAAGGAGATGCGCCTCGCAATTCTTTCTACGTTCATTCTTCCAACCAAAATAATATCGAAAGAAGGAGAGTAAGAAAGGAAAAAAATAAGACCGCGATAAACCTCGCTGCTATAGTGAATAAATTGAACGTCCACTTCTGAAAAGCGTAAAACTAAAACAAAAAAGAAACGATGAAAAAATACAGAATGTGTTCTCCCACCGATATGTCTCGGCATCGGTGACGTGTTCGTCTTTCGGTGGAGGAAAAAAGAACGATTTTAATTCTTTTTATTCTCTGATGCTCGAGGACTTTTTATATTTGCTGATAGAATTGATGCGGGATTTCATTGGGATTATCGGTGGTCGAGTTAACCGGTAGTAGTATAAAGAGTTTAAGAGATGCTGGTTTGTTCGCGAGAAGGAATCTCAGAGGATAGAGTAGAAGGCGTTCGCGTGGCCCACGGCAAGCTGACGCGCCGAGGTTACTGCCCGGGCGCGAACACTGGGCACCCGATGCCGACGGTGCGCACCCGTCGCGTCGCCCACGGACGCCGCGCCGTCCCGGACAACGCGTCCTGGTCGGTTTCGATCAACCAAAGAGCGAGCGTTGGCGATGACCAACGCACGCCTGCAGAGTTTCGCAGCCTGACCATGTGCGAAATGTCGAGTTTTCGTTTCTCTTTCTCACTTTTATTTTACCATCTAGCCAACTCATTTCTTTCTCACTCTGCACGCCGCGGACGTTCCACTCTTTTTGAAAATTAACTCAGGTTACTTTACCGCCGCCTGATATATTCAACGACTTTCTATTATTATGAATATCCAATGAAAGTTGCCGTTGTCTACATGTACGTAAAACAAAAAAATATTTACACAGTTTAATCAAATCAATATTACCTATACCTATTTATTGTGGAATTTTACGATGCCACATACGTATATATAATTGTATAAATAACGTAATTTCATAACGCTGCAAAACATCGAGTTTATTATTCTTATCCTTCATTTTTTATTTGTCATTTTTCCATACTCGTTATGTGTATAGAATTTTATCGATAATAATGGTGTTAAATCGTTGTTGTCATCGCGGTATATTGAATGCATGATGTGCGCAGGTGTGACGAGTTGATCACGTATTCATCGTCATTACGTTTACCAGCATTTTAATTGTCCTATTCTAACATGAGAGGATTTCTTATTCAATGTATAGAAAGAATTATCAGCGTCATCGCGGACTAGTGAGCCTGCGAGAGGATATTGACTAATAATATGAACTTTGAGAAGGGCATAATAGAGCCGTGTAAAATTGTAGAAAAATATTCGAAAAGAAAACAAAATATTACTGTAAAGATGTAGAATTTTTTTTATTCATACAGATGATCCTATTATAATACCTATAGATACGTAACATGCGAGACTGGACTCACTACATTATTCTCTTTTCAATGAAATTTGTTTGATCTAAAGAATTAATGCTTTTATTACGCCGATTCAAGTAGAGTTTTTTTTATTGAGTTAGACAGACCGCTCAGTATTTTATAAACGGAATAATTAAGCATACAATCCAGAATTCATTAGTTTGTATTACATGATACGTGTGAGCAAATATGTTCCAGCTGCAGCTTTCATTTTGTATAAATTTGTATACGTGATAACCTGATACTTTAATACGATCACTCATTAGGTATAATGCACAGGGGATTTCTCCATCGAATCATCAGGGTCAGGCCTTACCTCTTCAGATTTGTTTAATTTCGTTTTTTTTTCTAATTTCTTCATGACCTCAAAATTAACTCTCTTTGATTTAGGTATTAGATCTTGAACAGTTTCTAAAATATTTGAGAAAAATCGCACAAACTTATGATTTTCTTTTTGTTTTTCATTCATTAATTTTTTTACCAGCCACGTAATAACTTTGTGAATTTTGGCTTTTGCTAATTTTGTTCAAACGATTGCATCGAAACAAATCTAAAGGGGTGAGACTTCGAACCTCCTGATGGGATGCAGAACTTCTTACGTATACAAAATATAATAATTGCGTGTTCATATAATATTTCTGAGTGGCATCCTACACAAATATATAAATATAATTTCTTCATCGACCAGCCTCTGCCAAAACATAATTCTACGAAATAATAATAATAATACATAGTAAGAAAAATAAAAAAAGGATACAGCTTAAGCCGACCCGTCCGAAGAAGTAGAGGAAAAAACTCATCACTGCACCGACGCTATATAAGTTATATCCGAAGAAGCCTCGCCTCGGGGCTTTCGGTCCTCTGAACGGAGAAAGTGCTAAGGCTATATGGGAATCAGAATTCTCAAGGATGGCTGTGGGAAATGTGACGTTGCATTCGTCATCTTCATTGGTTTCAACCCTCATTCTGATCCGACCCTCGTCACGTCCGGTGTATGGGACTTCTCGAACCAAAGCCATGGGCTCAAGTGCGGAATTGAAAAAGAACTTTTTATATCCTGTACGTACGTTTTCGAATAAATATCATTCGTAGAAACGAAGGATCTCATCGAATCTCGCGCATATTTCTCGTCAGTTATAATTGACGCCTTATTATGTAATGACAGTTGAAAGGAGCGCGGGATGAAGACCTGATTCCAACGATCGCGGCCATCACGTTAACGTAACCGGACAGCGATAATTATGAATGTTCAAATCGAAGATAGTTGGGAACTTTTTCAAGATTATAAACTTTATCGAGATCTTCTCTACACGATAGACGAAGCCCGAGTCAACTACGATGCAGGGCGCATACAAATCGGCCAAGTTCTCCATTCAGAATTTTTCTAGAATTCCGAGTACTTATATATTACATAGATATACCTATACATACTCGTCGAGAATTTTCTTCAACTCTCCAGTGGACCCTACTCAAAATATAATCCGTGCACGATTCATGTAGATTCATGTAGAACAATGATGATAATGATATGACGCGCATACAGATCAGGGTATATTTCCAAGAAAATTGTTTACCTACAATGCAGTTAGGTAAGTTTAGCCACCAAAAATTTCATTCATCTCTCGACATTGACACGCACATGGTTTAAACATTCCCAATTTCCGCACTTGATAAAAAAAAAAAAAAAAAAGAAATAATTCGTAAAAGTGTTAAAAGATATTTAAAAACTGAAAGAGTTCATCTGCAACGTATAATTTCTTTACTTTCCGAACTTGGCTCCACCTGCAATTCGAGCGTGTTCGATCCACTCTGTAATGCATTTTCGTTGTTCATGCCCGTCGATTTTTCGCCGTCGTATATACCTACGTTCATATTAACACTGCATTATTCGTTCCAATTAATAATTGCGAAAGTATTGTATGTATACAGCTAATATATTTCTAGAAACCATAAACGAGAGTTGGCGCAAAATCCGTGAGGTGACACGAAGCGCGATTATAAGGCCGGGTCGAAGGTATGGCAATGGGCATGGGTGTAGAAGGCGATAGCGTGGGCGCTCCAAGGACTCCGAACCCGAAGTACGAGTCGCCATTTACGGGCCGGCAGCGGCCGCGCTGCTGCCTCAGAGAGAGAGTGTGAGCCTGCAGGGGGGCGCGGGAGCCGTTAAAAGAGATGGTCGTAAGTATGGATCCTGCGGGTAGAGGTATATAACTGGGAAGCGAAGGATAAAGCGAGAAATAAACGCATTATGAGAAACCAAACGCGAAAGAGTTTCAAAAATGAAAGAAGAAAATAAAATAAATAAATGAATAAAAATCTTCGGGACAAAACAGGTCCTTCCCCTGCATCTCTTCGCCGCATCGTTTCTACCAACGTATATGTGCAGTGTACGTTACGTACTTACATCGATTCAATTAAAGGCCGTTCCTGGTTATAAACTCGTGTACCTCTACTGCGCCTACCTACTTTGGGATAATTCTCCGTAACTCGCATCGAACAATATGTGATTACGTATATTACGTACACTTGTCGGATTAAAATCCATGAAAACGAATCGGAAGAGAGAATATCAAATAATAAATATCTAGAGAAAGAAACAAAAGAACGTCATTATTTTCACAGATCGACAAGTACCCGCTATGTTCTTCGAATTTTTTACTGCATGATCGATTATTTTCTCTTCTGATTCATCTTCATAAATTTTTCTCTTCAGTTTTTTTCATGTCAAAAAGTTTTTTTTCTCCAAACAAGCGTACGATGGAGACGAAGACGATGGAATTATGATGGTTATTAAGAGATGTAATTCGGTAAAGTTACAATAAATATTTAAATGAAAACGGAAAAATTAAGCGACAGGTGCAGCTGCGACGACGACGATGAGAGGGGGCGATTAGGTGACCCTTCGAAGCATGACCTAGCTCACCTGCGCGCTGTGCCGTGACCCTAAAAAGATGCCTAAAATTATAAGGTGCAACAACTTACGTAGGTACATGAGCAGTGTGCAGAATATTATTATCGTACTTTGGAACATTAACATACTCTGGTATGAGGAAGTTCCGCGTAAGGATTTGTTTAAGCATGACAGGAAGTTATGAATAGCATAATTCATACCTTTACAAAATCTTTTCACTCGTATAATATTTTCCTACGGTACATACGGGAGAATGTTTTTCTCCATGGAAAACAACGAAAATATAGTCATCGTCGTGAAACCAGATCTTTCTCATTTTGCTGACCTGCTGTAATTTTACGGTCAAGATTTTAACCCAAAATGCATTTTAAACCCGGGGATCGTGTTCAACGGTTTTCTAATTCATTACACCTCACGGGAAGATCGAGAAAAAAAGATCAAAGTAAATATGAGGAAAACTGAGAATCGAAGGGAATCGCAGGATGTAAGCCGGAAGTTGTTAACGGATTCGTACGGTTTATCCGGAGCTACCGAAGCTTGAACGAACCCGTGATGCATGGAGAATAGAGCGTATAGATTAGAATTCGAAGTTCCATAATGAGTAGGCAGATGAACCTCGAGTTCAAAACTTCCCACACACGAGGTGACATCGTCTAGAATTTATCTGCAGTCACGGCTACATCGCGGGATCGAGTGGGGCTTATTGTTGGTATGGAAGTAACGCAGCGTATATTAGCTGCAGGATAAAATTACTGCATTTCTCTGTAAAATTCACATCACGAGTTCATCCTGGGATTATTCAAATTTAACGAAGCGCGAATAACTCGTGCGGAAGCACGTGCGATTCGAGCGATAGAGATTTAATTGTAGCGAACGTGCGTTATGTTCATGAGATATCGTATACAGGTATATTTGCTGTACCTACTTGGAATCGATTGAATTTAACATTTAACAATCATTAAGAACGATGGAAAAAATGTTGGCGTACATAATTATTGTACGAGGAGCGATAATTTCCTTCAAGGATTGTAAAACGGAGACAACCGCATTTGGGACGAAGTAATCGTGAAATCACTGTGCATTTTTTTTTTTTTTTAATTTTTTTTCCTCTCGGTGATTTCGAAGCAAATACGACACGGGGATTGATTAGTCATTTTAATTTCCATATTTCCAACCAATCAGTCGTTGCGGGAAGTGAAAATCCGAACTGAAATTGATGAAATTATCCAATCATGCTCGGATGGAAAGTGCATTAACCAAGAAAGTGTGAATAAAATTTAAGAAAAGAGAGCGCGGAGCTGATAGCTTACACTAGGAGAGAGTATTGAAGAAAGAAATAAAGAAATCTCGCGGGAAAGTGAAAGAAAATTATATTTATCAGGTTACCGGATAAGCCGCTAAATATTCCAACGATATAGGTATATACATGCGTGTAATATATATCCCAACAAAGCACCATCGGTGCAAAAAACATCGCCAAGTTCATTAAATTCTTCGGGGAAAAAAGATCCAAATCAATCATGGTGCCAAGTACATGTAACTTCGTATCATGCATAGGATTACTAGAGAAGACTGGAATAAATATGTAACAAACCAAATTACCAATTGGAAGAATATAAAATTGGCAAAAAAATTAAGAAAAAAAATAAAATAAAATAAGAAAATGGAGTACGTGGTCCTTGGCGGGCTAATGTCATATTGCCATACAAGAATTCTGTATTTTCTTTTTCGTAAAAAGCCCGCCAAGTCCCACTACCTCCATTTTCTTATTTTATTTTATTTTTTTTCTTAATTTTTTTGCCAATTTTATATTCTTCCAATTGGTAATTTGGTTTGTTACATATTTATTCCAGTCTTCTCTAGTAATCCTATGCATGATACGAAGTTACATGTACTTGGCACCATGATTGATTTGGATCTTTTTTCCCCGAAGAATTTAATGAACTTGGCGATGTTTTTTGCACCGATGGTGCTTTGTTGGGATTTCACTACTTTTTGAACAAAAATTTCTTCTCTTTTAATTATTGGTATTTTATGATTCAATTTTTATACTTTCAACAATTGAACGTTAAATTTTCTATAAAAATATGTATTTTTCAAAAATTATTGTCAACAACTGAAAAATCGTTTCTGTATAATTTTTTAGTCTGCGCACTGCGTGAAATGAAACAATTTATTTTTCGGGACGCCAACACGTATTATAGATCAGATTTCCTTAATCATTGTTGGGTTAAATCGACGATTAACTTATTGTTAATGATTTCAAATCTTTCGACGCTTCGATCCTTGTTAATCGCATACGTATATTAAGGCTCACGTATATTCGTTATAATAGTAGTAAGAAACTTCATTTATGGCATAACCTCATTTGTCACCGCGGAGCTATCGAGTATAATACAGTATACAAATATAACATTTGAGCAAACGGATTCAGAAGTCTCAATCAGGTGGTATGACAGCTCCAGAAAGTAAGATGATCACACAGCGCTTGAATTTGTTGGTTACGTTCGTTCAGCATCGGGATGACGGACGGAAGAATAGCGATTCGAAAAAACGGCGTCCCGCCCGGTGACGGCTGCAGACATAGACTTAGGATACGGTAATGGTGGTCGCTGCCTATTGCCATCTACGGGCGCTACATAAGAACTCACGTTCCGCAGGGTTCGGTCCAAAAAATATATTCTAATAATGTAACGATCCTTTCTACCCATTCATATTGGCAGCGGTTAGGGTATCATGACGACGACGTTGGTGCTTAAAAAATATTCGTCGAAACGACGGCAAACGGGTAGCAGAATTATCATATCTCAGCTTCGCGACCATCGATTCAATTGAAATTAGGCTCAAATGAAAGCTCTTCCTCGATTTATATCACAAAAGTGCATCCAAATTTCCCGGAATGCTAATAATTTAGGAGATATTTGTGTAAATAAAAGTCCCCACTCCGCGTTCGAGCTCCCGTAGCAGTAAAGATACTCTGTGTCGTCCCGTTCGCTTTTAATGTACTTGGCGCGAGACTCTACCGAGTCTCTTGATATGTAAAATATTCATCGAAGAAAATGGGATTATTGTTTAGTTTTGAAAGAGGACGGAGAGAAGAGAGTCAGTCGTTTGTAAGAGAAGAGCGGATGCAGAAGAGTGGGAAATAAAGAGATAGAGAGGAAGGAACTCTCGACGGTGTAAAGGACGGAGACACTTGGCCATTCCAGAAGAAGGTGGGGAGCCGACCACGACGGCGGTGAGGGAAACGCGGGGAAGTTTGGATCGGCAGCCTGCAGTTGCCGTCAGCCTCGCCTCCCAGTGAGCCAAGCTAGTAGCGAGGCCCCCTTGCCGATTCGATTTATTTTTTTTTTTTACCATCCAACAAACGAACAACAACGGTGTGTGTTTATTCACCTAATTTTTAAACCTCGTGTTTCCGACCAAATAATCAAACCGCCTAATCGTACCGATATATATATTTAACCCAAAGATCTTTCCCGCCGTTGTCCGAACCGCCTGTGCGTTTCTCTTGTTCCGTTGAAATTATAAAGTTGAAAATTCTACGGTTTTATACAGGAACAGAAGCTGCGGCTGTTGCTGCTGCTACTGGGCCTGGTAATTGTGTGATCTGTGTGTGCGCGCTAGTGTCTGTGCCACGGGGCCCTCGAGGAGATCGAGACGCTTGGGTAAGACTAATTCTCTGGATGCTGCAGCGAGCATTGCGTATTTCGCATCAACGAGATGGCCGTTGCCGCGAATATACATACGTCGAAGTCTCCTATGATCACAGTAAAGGCCTATGAGAGACGTGCGTCATATCTACAAATACTCACAAACGCATACGTGTATGTCAGAAAAAGAAGAGATCGAAATATTTTATTCCCAAAATTAAAATGGCGAATCGCTCGCACGAATACGTGGATTGAAAAAAAAAACAAGGAATTAAGAAGAAGAAGTTAACGAATTTTCTTCGTTAATATTATCCGCAGAATTTAAACATCGCCTCGCGAACCCAATTGCAATTGTTTCAAGTGAAGGTGTTATTGTTTTTCTTATCTCTCGCTACTGTGCAGTGCCTTGATAAAATTCACCCATGGTATTTGCGCCTTATACGATGTTATCGTAAATTTATATGACAGAAAAAAATTACACGTGCATGTTAACAACATTCGACACATTTATATGATCTAGTCATTTATCCGCCATGATGTATAACGTTTCGACTCAAAACTGGTATTACCTAGAAAGGTGATTTTTTCACATTCAAAAAAGATCACGGCCGCTCGAAAGCAAGGCCTGCGAAAACACGGTGTAAAGGCCACCGCGAACAGATCGATCGTAAGTGAAACTCAGAACAGTTGACTGCGTTAGAAAGTTGTTGCGATATAATTATGGTGAAAACTTTTAAATGATAGATAACCCCTTCTTCACTTCGCGTTAATTTATAAATTTCAAAAGAAGATTAAAACAAACTTCGCTGTATGGGACAACAAAAGCCGTCAAGATTCCTCTCGGAGTGACGCGACCGCCATATTGGTTCTCTTACAAAATGACGTCATTGGTACAGACGTCTCTGCGGCCTGGTCCTCGTCCGTTCGCCACACGTAAAACCAAACGCGTCCTATACGGACCACTCTGTTATACAGATACACGTATATCGTTGGCTGTACTCGACATACGCGTATTTTACATACACGCCTATATGCCTACATCCATACACGGTGTATTTTAATATATGCATCGTACTATACGCTGGCCACGCGTATACGCCTTGTGCACTTATACATTTTCACGCATGGTTATGTATAGGTATACATACACCGCGGCGTATACGATATATATATTGCGTATAAGATATACATACATGCATTACACGTATGTATATTCTATAGCACAACACAACATATAACACAGCATGGGGTACGTACGGAGCAGTGAAAGTTAGCCTTTGCGCAACGATATCGACTCGACTGGTCTTGTTCGACTTGGTCGTAGTTATACATGGGCATTCATATGGGTATAATGTAGCTGGAACATGGTACGAAATGAAAAATTTCAGAAGTGTGGGCATATTTATACATATCTATATATGTAGTTACCTGCATATCGCATATGGCATGTACCATTATATGGATTATACATACGGTAGCTGGTGCGCAGCGAAAAATAACAGTGTTCACGGTTCGACTGTGTATTTTACAGTCAGATCGTTCTTAAAGTATTGAGATCTTGAACGGAGATTATTCTAAAGGGATTATATGCAGTTGAGTCTGTAGTATTTCTGAGGTCACTTGTCAGACTAGTAATTATACATAGCGAACCTTCAAATCACTGTGCAGCACTAAAAGGAGCAATATTTATTGAATCACTACAGCAGATCAAACGATCGTACGTGACGTCAGATTTATTTCCAAAGCAACGCAGCTATGAGTCAAATGCCGATTAACATTCGGTCCATCGTTTTCTCGACGATCCAGTTCCTCGATTACCGACGAAGAGAAAAGATTGGGGAAAAGAAAAAAGTCAAGTCAGCGAGAATCATCTGGAAAATGAATTCCTATGGCGAAGCTGTACAATTTCTTCTTACCGTGGTGTTTCCCGTTGTAAAGTTTCGACCCCATCCCTACCCCACGTAAAGACCCTCGTGCTCGGAGTACTCTGCGCCTCTTTCTTCGGGACGACCCAACGGTACCCGACGCCCCAGCTCTTGCGCCAGGTTACACTCGAGTGCGGAGGAACAACCGAGTAAACCAAGCGGAGCTCAGCTGCCACCATAATCAGGAAACTGAGGAAATAGAATTAGAAATTCGCCGTTTTACGGACCAAGGAAAAACGGAGCATACAGACATGAACCACCTGAAGCTAACTATGAGTGCATTTTCAAAGAAAATCACATCAGAATGTGGTGACCATACGATCGAAGGCGGGTGAGGCGCCATGGACACTTGTCGCAACGTTGACTCACGGCGAGGTGCGGCTCGCTGCAATTATTCGCGAGTCGCCAACTTTTCATTCTTTTTAACCGATCGAACGGCCGCGAATCATTGGAGGGGAAAGAGAGCCCGATGATGAGGCCAGTATTTTCGTTCAAGCATACCAAGTAGCGAGTGCAAAGCACGATGCGAATGACTAAAACGGCGGTCACGTCTTACTCATAAAATTACTCGACTCCGAATATCCATTACTCTTGTGTAAACAAGGTCTTTGAATGAGTATGGTGAATTTCAATGGGAAGTTCGAAGAGACGAGAAAATATAAAAACAACATTTTCAAAAGATCTCTAAAGAAAGCGCAGATCCGAGATTATAATTCCACATCGGGGTGAGGAAATTGGAAAAAAAAGACAAAAAAAAAAAAACGAGAAGACGAAAAAGAAACACTTCGTTTTAACGAGTGTCAGGAATGAAATATGATATTGCCCCTCGTAATAAACGTACGTACATACGAGAATATAAGGTGGGGGAAAAAGAAAAAGACGGTCAACAGCGTTAATTGCTGTTGAAAATTCATAACCAGGTTTAGTTCTTCGACGTTGATACTAAAACTGCTCATCGACAAGAACCGTCGTGCCTATACATAACGTACGTACATACGTGTTGCGTGCTGAATGTTTTCCGAACCGGAAATGTCGAAGGCCGTCTGTTACTGGACGCTGGATTGTCTAGGCTAGTTTGAGTCTTGAAGAGAGACCTAAACTTCTATTTATCAGGCATTCCTTCCGTCGTTATAGTCACTGCCCGTAACCAGTCGGTTTACGTAACACTTGAAAACTAGGCGCGCTGTAGATGAATGTGCTTCGCGAACGGTTTCGTCTCTGTTTACTCGGAAGCGTGAGCGCACTCAAAAGGCGACATATTTTATAGTTTCCCAAGTTTTTAACGGTGAAATATTTTCAACCTTGAGCACGATTGTTTCTTCGCAGAATCGAGATATGCATACGCGCATGGCGTTAACGTTCGGACAACAGAAAGGGAAAAACTTAATTCATAAAAATAACCAGCGGTATATCGTGCATACTTACACATACACAGATAACACGAGGTATTTAAAAAAAAAATTGTAAAATACATATTATGAACATTTTTTCAATTCTTTCGCAGAATGTCGGGCCATGCGACGACCATGAGGATCAAGAACTAGTTATACCTGGAACAAGATGTCTCATCGTTACGCGATAAAGGTGATGGTGATGGAATAACATGTTTGTCATTAGAGTACTTGTTCGATGTCCAGGAAACAGTTTCGAATGCAAATTAATGGCAAATACATTTTATTATACTTGATATATCGTATTCCCATCCAAGACCACAAAGGCTAATACTGTAACGGTGTCTAGTGCACCGAACCATGTTATACCGTGGACCACAAAGACCGGGAAAAACATCCGAATACCCACTTTATGAAGAAAGAACAAATTTTCATCCGATGCTTTTCTGATGAGCTTTTGTCAATCTTCAGAATTTCAAAACTTGTGCAACTGTTAGGGACGAATTGTCTTCCGACTTGAATTCTTTTTTTTTTTTCTTTTTTTTCTTCATGGCAACGTAGCTTCAGAGTCTGTGTACACACCCCATCTTCTACTCTACGCAATCTCTTTGATGGAACGTATAATGACTTTTGAAATATACTGAAATCGCGGGTGGTGCAGCAGCAGTTCGTTTCGCTGAAGGGAAATCTCAAGATAAAACAGAGACGTCAGCGCATTGTTTCAAAGTTGGCAGTCACACTTGAAAGTCGTTGTCGCGGGGCGGACCCGTTTCTTACACAACGTAACAGCCTTGCTCCAGATACTCGACTGACTTTACTGGAATTAAGTTGACTTGAATTGATTTGACTCGACTCGACTTCGCTTTTTCGTCTTTAATACGCGTCAATGATGTGCAGGAATCCTAAGCTTTGTATACATCCATTGGGCCATTCAATATCGAATCACGTACGAATATCAGCTATATGTACGCATGTATACAAATTCCAGCTGCGGTTGACACGACTTCACAATTGCCTACCAATTCTGACAATGAGACCCCGCTTCGATAGTCACTATTTAATCCATCAGGAATCAAACTATACACCGTTAAACATATCGCGGTAACACTTCCATACGTATACTTGATATTGTATTATACTTTCGCGAGAAAAAAAATACCATTCTATCTATCGTCTTCAATTATTATATCCAAATAATTAATATTCTTTAAAAGGCGCCGTGAAGGTCCAAGTTTTGAATTGATGTCTGCTTACTTCTTTTTTTTTCCTTTTTTTTTTCCTTTTTTTTTTTTTTTCTTTTTCTCTCTACACCAAACTCTGACATCATCACCATGGGATCATCCGTCTCGAGTACGCACACATAGATTTTATGCTTCGACTTGACAACCACACATGCTCACACTCACGAAGCGGTGAGAGGCTGCGATCTTATCCAGGTACCGCGAATATGTAATTTAGAATCTGAATCCCGTTAGTAATAAAAAAAAATATATATATATTCATTTTTGTTTTTATATATACATATAATTACATACAATTTGCCGCGCGAACAGCGCTTTACCAAAGATGAAGTGTAAAAAAACAAATGTGAAGTGCAAATTAAGTTGAAATTCTTTTTGAATTATTTAAAAGTCATTTGAAAATTTTAGTGTCGATAGGAGACAAAGAAAAAAAAAAATAATAAATAACAAAAATTTATGTCGTCGTATAAACGGTATAAGAATATTGGAGATATTTACAGGGAGTTATCTTTCTGCAAGTATAAACCTTCACGATGCGAAAGGAATCAAAAATCCGTCTGGAATTCCATTAGTTTTCTGCTGCTAGACTAGTCTCGGGCAAAAAGACCCCGCAAACTCTCACGATCAGCTCGTATTCTCGCGCTATTCTATAACCGGAATGTTCAAGGTCGCAGGCATTTCGTAGAAAAACACCCTACGATTTTCAGGACGAGTTGCTCGGGTCAAGGTGAATCGCCGCATACTCTTCTCCGGGGATCGCGTTGATTGCCGCGGTGATCTTCCCCTATCAACGTTGGCCGGGTTTCGTCCCTATATATCTTTTACCGAAACGCGATAAACACTCTCGCCTGTTATTTCTACCCTCCCGCTAATGGCCGAGCTAAGTGAACAAAAAGATCGACTAATTCATATAAAATGGCCATCGCGCTACGTAACCGCAAGAAAAATTCCTGTGTCGAGAGATGAATCCCGGTCTTTTTCTTGTCTGCTGAGCTATCCAGTTGTAGTAAACCCAGGGGTAGAAGAAGGACAATGAAGAGGAAAAAGCGACGAATAATACGCAAGAGGGACACTTTTCCTCCCCCGAAAGATCGTCGGGGTGAAAGTGGGTGCGATTTTAGCTAAGTATAGGTAGACGTACGGGAGGGAGGGAGTGAACAAAAGAAAACTGGGCGAGATTCCCAAGAGTAAAATTTCACGGATCTCGTTTGAAGAAGGACTTCGAGACAACGTCGAGTCATCAAGATATACCTCGGGATTTTGATCAGCCAGTAATTGAGCATCCTTTATTTATTTTAATTTTTTTTTTTTTTTTCTTCTACCGTGCCTTTTTTTAAACGAGATATTGAAATAAATCGCCGGATCAACGTGTATGGTTCAGTTCACTTCAAGATTCGAATAAATTTCACGTCTATAAATGTGCAGCGTATCGTATTTTCCTCGTGTCAGCTTTGCTCACCGAAGAATAAGTCTGACGAATTTATCAAAAATATTTTTATCAATCATACGAAATCCGAAGCCATTATTTTATATCGGGTTTAACGTACAATTTTATGACGTGTGGCGGGTTAGATAATGACTGCACGACAACGAGTGAGAGAATTCAACTTGTCACTGAATTTCGCGTGCGGAACGTTACATGTGTACGATGCAATTTACATTGCAGTTCTCACGTCTTCAGGAAATACAATATTCTCAAGAATAGTTAGAAGATAGGAGGCTGAACTACTATGACATGTGGGTTGTTCGAAGCAAGTCACCCACGACGAGCCTTGAAAACAAGGACGTTGAAATTTGGTCACGCTAATAATTTGCGAAGCATCATTGCACTTCGTATCGACAAAATTACGTTTAAATAGAAAAATTGCGATCGTATCAAACTTAGGAAGTACGAGTCTGGAGTTGATGAGTTTTACGAAGGCGCCACGCTGAAGAAACAAAAAAAAAAAAAAAATCAGCGTCTTCTCCATTAACAAGCTTTGCCTGTGGAACCCGTTAGATCACTGCTACAGTCGACCTCGATTTAAAGTTTTTCCAGATAAACTTAGCACCAATAGATCCGCTCGATTTCACAGTAAAGTTTTATCCTCCCTGGCTCGTATGCCAGGGAGTTTGTCTCTCATTTATTTTTTTAATTTGCGCTCGAGTTTAACCAGCACCGCGTGACACAGACTTCTTACACGCTGTGAAACGCTTCGTCCTTGAGCCGATTATAGATACGTGAAGTGATTGGGCATTTTTAAATGCTACAAGTGAAAGTCATTCCCAAGTCCTGTGTGCGAAGCCTAAAGCTACTGGTCCATATTTGGGCCTTGTCTAAATAGATTTAATTTCATCTGTCGATCGGGATTCTTGTCTCAGACCACGTCGGAGCTCCCGCGAATTATGCAAAGCCAGTCATTATGCACGCTGCTGTTTTTCAACCGGAACAACTTTCTCTACACCCTTGACTATAAAAATCCTATTTATGTCGCCTCGCACGCGTAACTCGGTAATTGTCGCGTATGTAACTATTTGTAGCTGGTTGTTAAATGTGCTTGGCATAACTTGATTCGTTCAGCTGACTAGTTTCGATCTCGAACTGCGATGCTTGGTAACCCGATAACTAGAAATCAAAGAGGGGTCGATTCCAGATTCGAATTATGTCGAGTCCAAATTAACGGACACTGAATTCTGGATAAATAATAGGATGGGCGTGAATCGTCGGTCTATACTTATTCTTATTGTTAATTGTTCACAGATGACGCGTCTCCTGTTGATCCCCGTAATCGGGGCGTTATTCACGCAGGTATTCGCTCAGAGCAATTACGCTTCCCAGGGAAACAGTATCGAGTATCAGCCAGGACTTCCTCCGAGCACAGTTCTCGATGGCAAAGTTACAAAGCTGGATGATATATCCCCAGTAATCTTCCTTAATCGCACCAAAGCTTACTTAAACTGTGGGCAGGGTAGCATGCAGGTTGAACTGAAATTTGAAGAAGCCTTTTACGGCGTTGCCTACGCCGATTTTGATCGCAACAGTGCTTGTATGGTCAGAGGAAATGGCGCTAATTCCAGCCGACTGGAATTACCGCTCAAAGGTATGCCTAGAAATACGATACCAATAAACTAGCTGGGTGTTACTACGGGCGCAAAATTAATTCTCTGATTTGTCGATCGTAGGCTGCGGCACAAAACAGGACCCCCAACGTGTTTTCACGAATAACATCGTCGTGCGGTTTCATCCTGGACTCGAAATGGAAGGTGACGAAGTAATTACAATAGTTTGCAGATACCCTCCTCCAATCGTAGCGGCGCCACCGGCAAACCTACCTCGGATGTGAGTTAATTTCTGAGGATCTACTATCGCATTCTATTGAAATTGTTATTAACCATTGTTATCGTGATTGCAGACTGCCGGACACTGTTTCACCCGCAATCTTGGAGGCACCGTTAAAGGGATTTCAAATCCTCTTAATAATTTGCGCGATTCTGTTCCTCTCCCTTTTACTACTTGGCTTAGGGTGCTCTTATATGTGCTTGAAGCGAAGAAATGTCCGGGTAATTCACCGTCATCCGTTCAGCACTGGATCCGGATCTGAGATAACAAAAATGTCAGGATCTTCCTTAAGTAATTTATCCATGATCGAGGGGCTTAAGATCCCCAGAGCGCACGCGCTTCTTCACGCGGCCGCTTCATCCTCTGGAAGTGAGGCGAACCTCGTCATTGATCACTCGGACACCCTCCCAAGTGATTATCCAAGCGAAAGTCATTCCGAAGTTGACGAGGAACGCTCGCTGCCGGTATCATCTGCCGGGTCGTACGATAACAAAGCATTCATTCTTCAACAACAGGCCGAACTGCGGGTACCAAGTTCGCTATACTCAGAATCGGTGGCTGATGTAGAATCATCGGCAATGACCGCGGCAAATGCATCCAGAATCGCCATTCCTCGACACCCTGTTGCCCTACCGATCGAACCGAAATTCGATGTTCAAATGAGGGTCAAGAGAGCACCACCTCCTCCGCCAAGTCCTCTACCGTCCGAATCTGACGCTAGTGTAATTCTTGAGAGAAACCTAACCACGATTCTCGAAAGAGAAGAGACGGCGAGGTCAATGGAGAGCCCTGTTCCAGCTATACCACAACTGACTTCGTTCTCATACGTTCCAGAATTGCACTATCCTCCCAATGCCACTGTGTCCAGACAACAAACACCACCAGTTTATTCAAGGATTTTGAGAAAGCAGGCAGAAAGGGAAGCGATGGAACCACCCATGACTATTCATCGTCCAAGGTCGCTGACCTCGTTGAACACAGAGTTGACCGATACTCACTCCTTTACAGAAGTTAGCGATAATACCCACGCGAGATACAAAGTCGCAAGTATCTTGGCGCCAACACCTCCGCCACCACCTTCCATCGGCCCGACTAGCCACACAACGGTACTGCACCAGGAATTGACCGGTGAACGAGTCGAACCGCTTGTTGAACCAGTGGTCGCCTCTAGACGTCCAGAAATCACGACGCACGAAGTTGACGATGTTTTCCTAAGGACTGTCACGGAGAAGAGGACCATTGAGGATATTGAACGACACAGGCGTCAAGTGACCGAGTACCATGCCAGACCACAAGTTCTACCGGATCCTAAGTGGGACGTGACCATCAGGAATTACCCAACAGAAGAACTTCCACCACCACCTCCAGAGTGGGAGAATTTTTCGGATATCAGTTCAGCGTCTAATCTGACCATTACAAACGAACCAACCCCTCACGAACCCGAAACTGAACTCCTGGACATGGTGGATACCAACATCGAACCAACGTATACACCCAGAGCTGAGATGCCATCGAGAATGATGGACGAAGATCCTGTTCCTAATTGGACAGTCTTGATCCGCGTACTTGAACCGCAACACGCTACTGAACTTACAGAAGAGGAACGCGTCAGGTGGCGAGAAATAATCACCACTGAGAGCACCTTACGCACTCTCCTTACCGAAGCGGTAGTGAAAGAGGACTATGAACTCATCCGTAAGGATGCACGATACACGAACCTATTTACATCAGAAAAATGGGATGTAATAATCAGAATCCTTAGTCCGCCATCTGCTGCATCGCATGGTAAAAGTGGGCAGCGTTATAAACGTGGAAAGGGTTCAGAGTGGGACACAAGATCACGAAGATCGTCTCTCCCAACTCTCTACGAATACGAGAGCGACGGAGGAAGTTCTGTAAGAACCCTAACTCACGATCAACGTCAAGGAGGAGGTGCTCCTCTACCTCCTGGTCGCTACAGACGACTGAGCTCAACAACTAGAGGAGGTAGTGAAGCGGACCTTAGATCAATGTCGGAAATGACCGTCAGAGACTTTGCAAGAGCAGACCGCGACGACTTGACCAGTCTAAGTTCTTACGAGGGTGAATCTTTAGTGAGATCTCTAAGTCAGCCAAGTCTGGCGAGGTCCGGTTCCGAATTTACGGAACACTGGGGTGTTCCTAGAGGAACTTGGGGAGGGGAAGATGGTCCAAGTTCAGCGGAAACGACACCAAGACCTGTGAGGAGAATTCCGTATCAACAGCATCATCAGGAAGTAACATCTTCCATGTTTAGTAGCGCTCAACAGGGAATTGTTGCGGGTGCGGGAACACCTGCAACCCAAGGTATGGTTTTCAGGGAAACGAGGTACTCCGAAACTGTTCGAGAAAGTCAGCAACAAGGTGGTTCCGGTTGGTTCCACGATGATTCTGAGCCTGAAATGCAGATCTGAACAACTTGGCAGTCCGAAAATAGCGGAGTAAAATAAAAGGGGTCCACTTCGAGGACTCGCGATTAAAGCGTTCCGTTTCACGTGGCCTCAAAGTCCAAAATCAAACTAGATAATTTGTAAGAATTGTTCGAAAATTCACCGAGGATCAGGACCCTTTCTTTGTCCGAAGTGACGAGATCCTCGTGTAAAAGCGATAGATACGAAACTCCCAGTTTCCGTCCATTATCCTGTTGATGGGACGCGAATTCCGGAAGCCTTGTATGACTCTGAAATTCGTTAAAAAAAATAATACCGATAGGAAACGTCAGCTAGTATTACGCGAGCTGCTAAAATTAGGTATACTCGGTTACTATTAGCGTAAAAATTAGTCGAGGAACCAGCAAGTCCAAGTGGTATCCGTGTCACGTGTGTTCGTGGTAAAATCTGGTGTCAAATGAATGGCGAGGGAGGGAGCAAAGCTTTAAGGTTGTAGTTTTATAAATCTCGAAGATAAAATTTAATCCGACACCCTAAATCTTTTCTTCCTAACGTTTCATCGCTCGTTTCCAGGCCGCTGATCTTTTCCATTTGTACTTTCGCTTTTATCCCCTAAAATATTGGATCACTGTGGAGCGCACCCTACGTATATTTTCATTTAACCTCACCGATCATTCCGATGCGAACATACTGCCCTTGTGAGAGACCTGTCATCACTGCTATGATAACTGGTCTCTATTAAAGCTACACTGCCAGACCGAACACATTTGGGGAACCCCACGCGTAGCTTAATCCTTGCTCTGCAAATACATAATACGTCGTTGTTGTTATGCTAATTATTCGACAAATCAGCTTAAACGAATTTAAATTTGAATATACGAATTCAAGCTTGAATATAAATTCACCGGAACTGTAAAGTCAAGTTTGCCGGTCGATTGGCTTATGATCATAACTGAATAATCAACATATTTATATATATTTTCGTACGTTTCTATAGACAAGTGGAAATCAGGGGATGCTAAATTCGTGTGATGTTAAGGTGCCCTGATTCAACGGGAATTAATTCATGTCGGTCCACCAGAGTCTTGCCGCGTAAGTCATTAATAATTTGATACGTTAATAATTTCATAGCATTAGAGAAAATTTAATGACAATAACGAGCGTTGTGACTGCTGATCCAGGTGGGCAACTTTAGTTCCTGCGTTCAATAAAGGGAATTTCGTAGCTACTGTCAAAAATCAAAGACCAGGCTTTACACTAGCTACTCGCACTTACGTCTGTTAAACTCTCCCTCCTCGATCTTTTGCCTTTGTGGTATTATTCAATCTCCATTTTTATAGAATTTTCATTTGCGCGAGTGGGACTGTAGAGTTTGGCTTTGATTGATTAGGTTAATAGTATTAACAAAGGAGTAATTAGTTATGTAACACAGAGTTGGCTTCCTAACTGGAGAGTCAGGCGGATTTTGAAAGTTGCAGTTACGGCAACATAAAAGAAAAAAAACACAATTTTTTAATCGGCTCAACTTTGGCCACTTTCGAAACTCGGCTGACCATATTTCCTTGCGATCGCTAGTGATAATAGGATTAGGTAAAATGTGGTGCTGGGTCTACGCTTAACGATTAGTTAAACTATGATAAAATCCAAACGGTTCATATAAATATATGCCTACCCTACTCAAGCCTTACCTATGTATTAAATAAATATATATATATACAGCATACCCATATGATTACCATACTCGAATTTATGTCTATGTATGATTTATATTGCCGATGTGCATTTGAAATCGATAAGAAAACTGATGAAAAAGAAACTCTGATAAAATTGATAAACAAAACAAACTTATTAACATACCTTTTACGAACCTAACGAGAATCAAAAATTATTTTGTAGTTGGGGTTAGAAATCGTTCCGAATATCTTTGTAAAAGGGTCGTCATAATGCTGCACATACTGCATTTTTCGCCAGTTATTGCATTTCAATAAATTGTTATTATCAACGAACAATGATGCTCAATGTGTATAGTAGGTTTACGCCCAACCACCTGCAAATTACGATACCGTAGCAGTGAAAAAAAAAAACTATATATATATACCTATATATGTATAAATATCGCCCTTTTTACAGAGAGTCGTTCTATTGTCGACTTACTTGTTAGCCATGTAATTTAATTACTTTAGTAGGGTGCTACTCTGTATATATACTGACAACAAATGTAAAAAAAAAGAAAGTAAAATTCGTGCCACATTCCGGAACAATTTTAAGACAACACCAATTTATAATCTACTGCTAATCACGTGGTTAATAAAGCGAAGAAAAGATGAAAATAATGAAAAAAAAAACAAAAAAAAAAAAAAAAAAACATTGTAAAACTGTATCGTTGTAAATTTTTACTAATTCTTTGAAATAAAAGTAATTATGCTTCTACTATATTTGCACAAGTCGATCTTTAACAGAAGGCAAGCAGTTGTTTTGAATCTTATCGTGAATTGTGTCACCTTCAACTACGCTGCTCAGGGCACCTCTGGTTGTGAATCCAACAATACTAGAGTTTTTACTACGAAATACATATGAATGAAAGGAAGGCAAACGCAGAGATGTAGCACTAGAGAAAATGCGAGGAGGGTTTGTTGAGGTGATAAGAAGAGAATCAGACAGATGAAGGAATGGATTTATTATCATAGTAAATCGGACAATTTATTCCCATGAGAATAGCGGTTACAAAAAACTGAAAAAGGTACGTTTTGTATGTTCGATGAATATCACATTTGCAAAGAGAAAAACTTTATTTTATTTATTGTATTTTGTTTTTGCATTTTATTGAAAAATATAATTCTTTGAAAACGGACGCCGCGTATTGATTCGGTGTACAAGTTTCCAATCAAAAAGAGGAGAAAGGGTAAATCAAAAAGAGGAGAGAGGTAGGAAGAGTATAGGGATATACGAGACCATAATGAATAAACTGCTTTAATACGTTGTGATCACTAAATCGTAGATCTGTAGATACGGTCACTTCCAATTATCTGTCAGCTGTTTTCATTGTTCCTTCACAACGTGAACATCGATTTTCTCGCTGAAATGGCCATCGTTTAACGCCCGTAGTGTACGGCGTCTCACGCCATGCTCTTATGTGTATTATTGTCACGTGAACCATTGTGTTTTATTACAAATGATTTTCATTTTATCTTTTTATATCCACTGATCTTTTTTTATTTATTTATCTATCTATTTTTTTTTTCTTTCATACGGTAAGGAGGACTGAAAACGTGGAATGTTTCTATGCGGGAAAAGAATATTGGATCTTTTGTATTAAAGGTGAAGGATTGACGCTCCTCAACGATATCAAGTGATCGATCAACGTCAGTGGCGGAGACTCTCGCATCTTTTTTCAGCCACTTATGACCCCTATATCTACTAAAAAGTGGTGAAATCCAAATACAATGAACGCCCCACGGTATTCCTTGTCACGTATAATTTTTCAGTGTAAGAATTTTTATGAGTATCCTACTCGGGTCTCGCTCATCTGCTTTTTTTTTTTCAATGTCATGCTCGCATGCATTGATTAGAAGAATCCTTATTCTCGTATGTATTATACGAAAAAAAAGTGAAGTCCGATGAAACGCGAAAAAATTGGAAACAGCCACGAAAATTTCCGCGCGATACTTTTTCATACATGATCAAAAGGTACATGTAACAGAAATGAGAAAAAAATTTACGGTTTTAATATCAGATTCCGTCTATACC
This sequence comes from Athalia cordata, assembly GCA_963932425.1. Taxonomy (NCBI): domain Eukaryota; kingdom Metazoa; phylum Arthropoda; class Insecta; order Hymenoptera; family Athaliidae; genus Athalia; species Athalia cordata. The sequence continues at coordinate 38,190,617 of OZ010625.1, read as the reverse complement.
GTTCAAATCCTACGGATATACACGTAAAATAGAGTTGATTTCGATTCAAAAAACTGCATTTATGGGCAGCTGATAGCGTCTAGACGGTGGATTATTCAGATCCGTATATGTCTTCTACCAGGACGGACCATGGGGTGCCAAATTCCCGAAATTAACTACTCGCTCTCTCATTCAGACGGGGACGTGCGTCGCTCTTCGAGGACTATGTATAATGCTCGCAGAAGTAAGTGTCGTTAATGGGATCAATTTCATGACCCGCAAATCCTCGCTTCGCTCGTCCAGGCGTATACGAAAGCTTGAACCACAAAATGCGCCGCCCGACGAGCTTTTCGGTGTCTGTTTTCTGCCCTCAAATGTAACGATCGATATTTGTTCGGTGTTTTTCTCGGTGCGTATCTCGGTCGAAGTCCCTCACGCTAGGATATGCCCCCAACAAGACTGTGTCTATGATTCATTCCAAGAAAAAAAGAAAAGCTGCACGTGGCCCTTAGAAAAAGATGTCACAAATGGCGGATTGAGTATTTGGGATAGCGAACCGTCCGTTCCGATCAGCCCTATAAGGACTTGGTGGTTCCGATAAGTTGGAAGGGACAAAAGTTTAGCCGTCGAGGCTGTAGACAGGACCAAAGTTACAGTCAGACTGGCGCCGGCTCTACCAACACATCTGAACTACGCCCGCGTCGACGAGGAAGTGGCGAGCTTCGCGACGTCGAACACCGCCGGTATCCCGTCGCATTTCTCCGTCGAAGCTCCGCTACACAAGAGCCACTCGAGTAAAATTTTTCGCAAGTTAAAAGACGTGAAAGAATCGTGTCTCCGTATCTCTCTCTTATTGGATATCGGAACTCCGCGAAATATAATCCTTCGAGATAGGTAACCCGTTGTAACGCTGATTCGAACAACTACATGGGAAACATCGATCCTCGAGGACGACGAAATGGGAAACCACTCACTCAGCCACGTGCTGTCCGCACAGGTGATGATCCCTTGCGCTAACAAAAACCTGACAAATGGGGCTTTTTTTGTACAATGAAAGTTTCGACGACCTTGTGAAAAACTAGAAGCATTTTTTCGTTTACAAAAATTTCGAGAATCATGGACGGTGCTCGATTACGGAGAAGACGTCTCCGGACGCAGCGTACTCTTGGTGATGAAGGTTCTACCGATATACCATGTGCAAGACTTTCAACGGCATCGGTAAGAGAATCAAGTTCTCCTCGACGCTCAGCCGGATGGGAAGAGCTTATCAGGATTAGCCTCAAAACATTCGTCGTCGATTTGGACTCTTGTGCGTAAGTGTTATCCTTGATTTTTCAACGAATATATTACATTAGACCACGTAGTAAAAACGAGCGCATGTGAAGATCGTCGTAAGTTTTCAAGGCCACCGATTACCGTTAACGTTCATGGGGCACTCTGGTCGTAAAAGGTGAAAAAACCACTCTATTTGGTTGGTAACCATCGAAGTACTTAATAACCCGTCTTAGAGTTCAGAGCTGATATTACTTGGAATTTCCTTTTTCTCCATGCAATATTGCTGTACATATGAGGAATTTTCAGCATCCGGAAAGGGTCGTTAGTTGTAGGTTGTTATGCAAGGTAGGGATAGAGACTAAGCCCCGAGGAAAAACCAAGGATCTCCCTAGCGAGAAGTACGAGAAGCTTAATATTCATCAAAATCGTAAACCACACCCTTAGCGGAACAAACAAAAGTTGCAAAATTGCTCCTCCTGGCAAATGATATCACCTTTTGTTGGTAGAGAGATTTTTTGGGCATAAAAAGCTTTCAGTATATGTAAAGAACAGTATCATAAGTGCGGTAAAGCACTCGGAGAGTTCCGACCGAGATCGTGTTGAAAAAACTAATAATAACAATAATAATAAATCTGTGGTAATTACTTATTGCAATTAGGTGTTACGAACAAATAGAAATTTCTTTTATAATGAACACAAATGATTCGTAACTTGCGCTCTAATTTTCATGTTGGTTGCGGATAGAATTGTGTACCAATTTTACGCGTAGAATAATACCCTATGAATATTATATTTCAAGGCCACACACATGTGGGTAACCAGAATTGCTCGGGAGGTCTCGGAGAATTCTCTAATTATGCATTTTCACTCTGGTAACAACAAACATTTGCGATGAATTAAGCTGATGGATTATTTAAGAGGAATCCTGGCAATACAGGTATGTATGCGGTTTAACCTTCGGAAACCATGTGGTTACGTGGGTTGAGTCAACACTAGCAATTCCTGCACTTCTATTCAACATTCCAACGATCATTGAATTTCCATGACCATAAATAATAATCCGACAATAATGTAGATTGATTATGTGACGCAAAATCTTTAGATAATAGTAGAATAATTGAAGTGCAAAAGGATTTTCATTAACATAGTGAAACGTAACAAGCGCGAACTCACACACGTAATCTCTATAAAGTTTATAGCCGCGTATTCTTTTAAAAGAATGTTAGTTCTCGTCCATGCTTTTTTCCCCCCTTTTGTTTGAAAATTGGAGTGACAATGAGAGCTTGAAAACTGTGCGTTAATGTGGAAGAAGTATAAAAGCATAAGATCCTCGAGGTAACAGTAACACCAACATTACGTCGAGGTGGAACAACTTGCCAAACTTTCCTGCTGCAATGTGTAATTACTTCCAACAGAAAGGAATGAATGAATGAATGAATGAACGAATGAGAAGGCCAAAACTTTAGTGCGCTACTGCCGTGATCTCGACTATACTATACGGCCACGAATTTAATCATCAGCACAGTTGAGAATGCTTCATTCGGAGAGGTCTATTGCGCCAATTTAAACACGTATATAATGTGAGAGCGGCAGATGAAATCTGAATTCTCATAAAACAACATCGTTCGGATCAATAAAAGAAAAAACAAAAATGAAAGCTTTGTCGAAACTTAAAAAAGTCTCAATGTATTTCAGCAGACTCGTATATTGTACAATATACATACCTATAACAAGAGTAATCCCGCGGGCTGCGGGCATCTCTGGCTTGTTTGTATTGGTCATATGTTGTCACCGCCATTCCTCAGCTCGAGTTTAAATTTTCAGTGGAAAAGTTTTCGCTTCTAGTAAAAAGTAATACTTCAGTCTTTGGTCAGAAAAGCTCATACCCGACGGGGTTGGGCATTTTCTTTACTAGAAGGCTCCGTGGTTTGTTGGGGTTGGTATACGACGCATGCGTAGGTTTACGGGGATGGGGAGGATCGGGAGGTTTGAATTTTCTACGTGCGGGTTGCTCGAGGTAAAGGGGGGTGCAGGGAACATTGGAGCTTCAGCTGAGGTTATAACCGTGTTGGTAGCCACGCTCAGTCGTGGCGTGATACTAGCTGCCCTCAACAAGTGTTCTAGCATTTTCAACGTGCACCACTACCAAATCCCAACACACCATATCACGATGCATCACTTGGTCAGGATCCAAAGAACCTTGAAATTTTAAACAAAAACGAACAAAGAAAGTACATGTGCGTTGATCCTCATCTTCGCTTCAATAACACCTACAGTTACTGTGGAACAACCGTGAAATGGAATTTATGAGAAGAGCAAAGTGACCAATTATGTAACCTAGGTAATTGACATCAAACACAAAGAAACTCATTGTGCCCTGCAAAGATGCTTCGATTGTCAGCGTACCGCGTGGATCCTGCGAGAGACTTGCAAGATCATCAGATGACTTTTGCACTGTGATAATTCTGTCGAAGCGGAGTAGAACAAGGATACCGCGGCAGCGAAGAGAGAGCGATAAGTGGTAAAAATAGTTTTGTGATAAATTTGATTCGACGTCAACAGGTTACACTGCTGTCAAGTCCATCTGTCCAGTCCCATGGTTTTCATGTCGCATTGTTTCAACTCCTCAGCAACTGGATTGACGTAATCTTCTGAAAGGGTTTGTGTAGAAATCTTCTCCCTGACTGGTTTAGGCTGATTTTTCAAGCTTACAATCTGAGGTGAATTTTTTTCGAGTCAGACACCAGGTTTATCACTGATCGTCACTGATTTTTTATCCAAGTTGACCGACCAATTAATCACGTGGTTTCATCGATCCAAGATTCTAACTTTTCTGCAGGACTGTACGCACAGGACCATAAACGCATAAACGCATTTTCCTCGTTAACTAGAACATTAAACCTCAATTTCCCGCAATTAGCAATTCCAGAAATGTTCGACGAAATAAATCATCTCATCCGTGACTGAGAGAGAGGTTTATGATAAAATGACGTTAATTTATTCTATCTGATATTCGATAAAAACGTAACCAAAATTATAAAAAAAAATAAAAAAAAACGGACAAATGTGGATTCGATCGTCGTTCTAGATGATCGCATCGTAACATCGAAGAATAACTTGGACTCAATAATAACCAATCTTCAGCTACCAAACGACCGATATAAACAGGATATACTGTGTCTATTGATAGTGCAGATGAGGAGGCGTGTCCTCAGTTCTTGAATACTTGTTCGAAGGACGACCGAAACCCACCTAGTCTGAAACCCCCGGCTCTCAAGAATCGGAATGGGATTGGACAAGCAGATAAAAATTTACGATGTCAGTGCTGGCCAGGGCGATTCGGTTTGACTATAAAAAGTATCCATTCGTGCCCAGGTTCGTCTTCAAACGTCCTCGAGTCCTGGTATCTTGATTAGGAAAAACATTTTGAATGTTCGAAGTCCATCGAATGTGTACACCAGAAGGAGTGAAATTCGAATAAAAAATGAAAAGATTCAATGCCTTTAGAAAAATATCCAGGATCAGTTGAGAAGTTTTTCAAGTAATGCGTATAACGGGTACAACCAATCTACTTTGAGCCAAGCCCGTAATTTTAAAATACGAAACAAACTTTCCGTACACCTTTCCAACATTCTATAGAAGACTAAAGGATCAATTTGTATTATTTACGAGCGCCTCAGAAGAAACCATCGTAATTAAAGTATGATTGAAACGTACTTTCAAACATAATCCTGAACGCAGCTGAAAACAACGATAAAAATTTAAAATTAACATGAGTTCCGTCAGGAGATCGGCAACCGCGAAAGGTGGAAGTGCTCGACGTATGGGACACATGTTTGTCGGTTCTTCCCCAAGTGTTAAAAATTTATCCCCAGGAAGTATCGGTCGAGGAAGTAGCAGCGGTTCTCCGCTTCACTGCAGATCAAAATACGAGTTGAGAAGTGTCAGCTTCGAAGGTTCCAGCAGGGTGCTACCTTGGACAACTCGGTAAGCTTTCAACGCGAATAATGATTCACAGAATCTAAAAGGGTTTATACATTTCCTAAAAAAAACAAAAAAACAGGTATAGAGTCACTATTGTGAAAATAAATTTCCGTTGAAAATTTTTGTCACCGCAAGAAATACTAAGATCTTAAATCCCAGTTTAATCGGAGGCGGCTGAATTCCCCTCGTCAGCTTATGTCCATCGCATTTTATGGTTGTCTTTTTTGAACTTTCAGTTCAGCGGCTTGAAACGGCGCTACCGTTCATTTACAGCCACACCTCAAAGTTTTTCTCATGTCTTCTTCCTCGAAACTCACGGAAATTTATCAGAGCTTAAAATATGAGCTGAGCTCGAGGTTTCGCAAGAAATGTTCTTCTTTGTCACCTCGTTGAGGTGATATACTTTTTTTTTACACCGGGACATTTTTCATGGGAAAAGTAATCTTTTCACGGTTATTGTGAATGTCTCTTTTTCTTCTCTCTTCATCTATTTTTACTCTTTTATTTTCGTTCTTTTTTTGAGATTTAAAAAATTACTCTGCTCCCCCTCACCGTCGGCAGCAAAAAATATCACGACGAATCTTCAGCGGTAATCCAATCTTCATATCCGCAACATTTTACACCCCCTAGAGCTATCGTGGATAACTTCCTATCACGGTAGTGAACCGTGAATCCGATGCGCTTGGTATATTCCCGTGGATTCTATTTTCATACAAGATGTTTTATTTCATTTTTTTTCTTTTTTACCATTTTCCAACCAAGATCCCGGTAACGTGCTCTCTGAATGACGTTGAATTTTCATCAGAGATGCATTCAGTTCGTTGGAAACCCGTTTCTCGTCACGTTCGTCCTAATTTGTAGATGATCATGAATGTTGCGAATATAAAAATGTCAGATGTACAATTACGCAAATCATTCCGAGAAAAGTAGATCCTGTAGTTTTTCTAATTTTCTTTTTTATTTTCGTTTTTATTCTTTCTTATTCCCTTGCCTAAGCTGCGAAGCTTCTACAATAATCATCACGTAGAAATCTTGTACCTAATTTGCTGTACAAAGTACTTCGGAGGGTTGATCATTAGGTGGTAAGCATACGGCCGGTAATTTATGGAAAGAGTCTCATCAGTCCGTTCTCGTTCAAATAAATTCTACGCAGTATCTTTTCCCAGCTTCTTTGTAAAGAAGGACCTCGGAGATTCTCAATAATATAATCGGTGGATAACTGAATAATCATCAAATATTTTTCCGACATTGCATCGTTTCATTTTAAGCCGATCAAGGGTACCTACATCCACATTAAATTAATGAAACTGAACGTATCTATATAGAAGGAATGCAACTTGTGGTAAAGTTTCCGATAGCCATTCAATTTCCGAAACACCCTCGAAGCTGGATAAATTGAGTACTCGAGTATCGCTCTGATTTGTAACGGAATGTAAGAGAGAGCACTACGTTATCCAGGATCGTTGAAATGGTTATGGTTCAAATAAATTTAGGGTAGAATTCCGATAAGGATAAACGAAATTCGCCTATAAAAGCTTTAACGATGCTACTGACCAATCAGAGATGTTGAGCTTGTTCTGATCTTACTCTGACAAGCTCTTAGCACCCCTGATTGGACAGAGAACCGCGATCATCAATCAGCTCGTTTTACTTTAGGGCGTTAGAGAGCTAAGGGTGTATATATCTGCTATTGAGCTTTCCAGTTCTATAGGGCGTCGTAGGGAGGGGGGCAGGGGGGAATACCGGTTGAAGTTGCAGCTAGTAGAAATGGGCAGAGATTAGTCAGACCTGACGAGAACGGAGTGGCTGTAGCTGCTCGGGATAAGTGCGAGGATTTCAAGCGAACCATCTGAGCGCCCTTTTGTCGCCCGTTAATATTTCGCTTCAACCATCCGGCGCGGATTTGAGTAACGCTTGTTTTCCCCAATTTATCGAATACAGGTGCGACAAAGTACCGGATGAATCGGCAGGACTTTTAATCCCCGGTAATCCTCGCTCAAGTTTTTACCTATACATCGACGTACCGCCGATTGAACGCTGACGAATATTAATATTCACCCGCTGTAGAATTTTAACGCAGTTTAACATTAACGAAGCTGCAGCATAATTTTGTTTAACAATAGGGGTATCCCGGCTACCTTGAAATTAACAATACAGATGCAATCTGTGCAAACTCACGTTTATTCGACCATTTTGGGTCACGAATGTAGATCAAAATCTTGTCACCGCTAGCAATCTAGTATTATCATCACAAGCCAATTGAACGAATCCAACAAACCTGAGAGATTAAAAACTTAAAATGATATATTACAATTTTTCCAGCTTTGATAAAAAAAACATTTATAACTTGCTTTGAAAGTAATTACTGACAATATGAGTATTCATTTTTTCAGTCAAGCAATACCTATACGCAATGTCATCCGTGGACTGGATATGTTACTTTACAACGACGGCGGTGCTCTTTACACTTTTATCCTCATTCTAACTTCGCTTGTTCTACGTTCCATGGTTGTTTATTCATCTACTTTTTTCCATTCTTCATATTTTCCTCTTTCCATTCATCAATACCGCACTCGAGCGGCGTATAGTTCGGTAATTGGAGCGCGTCGCTCAATGTAGCTTTGTTCAATTTTTCATTTCGTAATTGCAGAGTTCCAAGGTAAGAACGTGACGATATTTTACGTTCAGAAGTGGGGAGATGGATGGAATATCTCTCCACTTTATACATAACTATAGGTGTGCAGGGTATATTCCTTTCAGAAATTGATATACAATTTCTACGCAGCAGATGGCTACGAGGGATCTGGATGAGGGAGGATAGCAAATGTCCTGAATTCGGCACAAAAATCATTCAACGTGGAACGTATACTAAAGTAGATGTGGGTTATATACGTAATATGTTACATGTGTATATATATGTATATACGTACATCACTACATAAAGAGTTCTCGCTTAGAAGACGGCAACCCCATGGGGATTTACCTTTTTTAATTTCGACCTCGGATCTCGTGACTTTGTGGTTGACCACCTGGGAGACGTAAGACCCTACATAGTTGGCAAAAATTTCTTGAAGTTCGTGTCTTCTAATTAAATTTCTCACCAACCCCTCCAGTTGCTGAGATCGTTCAAATTCTCAACAACAATCAACTCGATCTTTAAGAATCCGAATAGGATTTCGCTCTACATAGAATTAAAGCAATCTTTATATACATAAATTTCATGTACAGTCACCACAAATCCCTGGTACCGAAAGCTCCGCTATTTTGAAACGATAGATGATACTTTTTTTATTTATTCATTTTTTCTTCTTACTAGGAGATTCGAATTCATCTACAACGTTTTCCTCGCTAAAATCTCGCCGCGGAATCAGCCCTTCAATCAGAATATATATATAATAGGGTGGTAAAATTTCGGTCTTGTAGGTTAAACTGTATACGAGAGAAGACATTGGAAAGGGAGTAAGAGATAGAATGAAAGAATAAACCTTATTACCTTCTCGTAGCCATGTAGGCTCGCGAACCATCCTAGAAATTACCATATAAATGCCTAAGGGTTTCCACTCAGAACGAACACCCCGTATACAATAAGTAACGAGGACGCTATATTCTAATGGGCCCAAAAGTATGAAGTAGGTAAACGTAGGACCCCGTGAGCAATTTTGAAGCGAAGATTATTCACCAGAATATAGATAAATGCATACATATGTACAATATTATATGTATATGTGTATCTATATAAAAATCCCAACGTTATAATTTTGTTGAAAATTTGTCGAAACATTATTTTTATGACTCGCAATTAAAAAAGTTTCTAACTTTAGCGGATGCCATGGTATCCGGTATAGGTACGTATACATTATATAGAATCTGCTATGGGTAGAAAACTTTTTCAAGATATTGATGAGGTTTAAATATCCCACGGGTATTTCGTACAAGTCTGAGAAACCTGCATCGATACCTCTCCGTAAATTTACTGTGGACGTTTGAACCCCTATGTAAAATTGACCGGATTCGGAGGGGTATTTCAATTGCTCAGGGGCAGTCGGTGATTCCCAGTTCAATACATTGACTACATATTTCTTATTTTTTTTTTTTCTATGCTTGTATTGACAAAAAAAATAAATTAGGTTCGAGACTCTATACACAAACGTACGTGACATTTCCCGCGTAATTTGGTACCCCGTGAATAGATTTAGGAAATTAGAAGAAAAAAAAAAAAAAAAAAACTTGAACAAATTATCCCAGGTAAATTTAAAACAAAGAGAGAGAGACAAAAAAGATTGAACATAGAAGAAAGGAAGAAAAGTGAAAACAAAAAATTGTACTTGTCGTGAGCAGCTGTCAAGTTCAATTTCTCACAAAGTGATATCTTCTGCCGCCTCTCATAGTCGAACAATGGTTCAGCACAATACACATGCAGCTCTCTCTTTTTATCTGTTGAACAAACCTTAGCCGTTTGTTGTACATCAAAATAAATGATATAAAAAAAAAACAAAAAAAACAACATTCGTACTCGCGGTGACGTCATACCGCAGTACGTTGAGTACACAAAAAAGTTTTTAAAATTTCGTGGAGAAATTCTTTACATCATTTTACGGAAGGTACACATGCAGATATGTATAATGTACGTACATATACGTTCGTACCTATATGTATAGTAGCTAACATTATACATACCGAAATAAGGCAGTCCCTACCCCACCCCTCTTTCTCATTATCATATTTCCGTCTCTGCAATTCCCTCAAATCGTGCACCCTCTAACCGTTAGCTATATCACCGCGATAGGGCACGAGCTAAGCTTCTAGATTGCACACCAGACTATTCCGTTGCGCTCGTCATAATGAAACTTTTGCATAAAAACAGAGATTATAAGTAAAAAGAAAAAAAGAATAAAAGGAAAAGGCAAGAAGAATCCATAATAAGGTATCACCTGTGCATGACTTGGTTTTATGGTTCCGTTCATCTCGCGCCTACTCGCGTTACGACACCTATGGAGTAATTGAAAAGATAACGATATACATTGCATTCACATATATCTCCGATTGGAAATAGTTTGAAAATTACGTTGGCGGTTTCATTTCTGTGCAAGATTTTCTTTTGTTTTAAACGTGATATACAAACGTTGGAACGTGTGTTTGATCAAGAGTACTCGCGTATCGCTGTAAAGCGAGCCTGGCGATGAGCTCTATACAAGCATAAACATGTGTATATCACTGGACATACATGTATATGAATTAAACGTGCAGGACTGATTGCACCTGGTCAGTTCCGTCCGGATGAGTTTTAATCTCCGACGAAGCTGTTGTTAACCCTCCAGGCTACGTACCCAACAATTTCTCTATCTCGATCCATTCAGTTGTTCTTCGATGTCGAACCAAATGGTAGAGAATCAGCTGGGCGTGTGGTCCTGTTAAAATGCGAAATATGAGGAGACTTTTATCGCTGGCTGCCCGTTGATGGATTTGGTTTACACGATGAATAAACAGCGGAATATCGGACGCTTGAAAAAATATAATCTGGTGATGGGCAGTCGGCTCGTAGCTCGCTCTTTATTTCATCTCCTTTCGTTTTTTTTGTTCAGAAAAATAAATACTCGCCTTTTTAGTATTTCAATCGCATTTGCAACGGATAATAATATTCACGGCACGATCCGAGCATTCGAAACAGATGATGCAGCAGAATATTAACCCTTATACTTACGAAATCACCCTTTGGCTATAATATGTTCCGAATTCGGCGTGGTGGTTTCACTGAGATAGCGGCGAACGGATAAGAGTCAAGTGACGCATTTGAATTTCAGTTCAAGCTGCTTATTCGAATTAACCTTATCATATGCTAGATGTTGCAAGATCGATCTCGGTATATTATAGACGTGCCTATTATGCTGATAGCAAAGTGCAGAGGACGACCACTGCCGAGGTCTGATTACAGAAACGCAAGATCAGGTGTTTCGGTCAGTTTTACATCTATAATGGATATCGTGTAAACTTTACCTAAGGTTGAGGTCTATACATGAGGAAACTCTAATACCTTAACGTGAAGTTGGGATTAGGATAGCTTTAAAATGTTCGATAGTTCTTAGGGTCTTGAAAAGTTTCATCTCCGCAGAATTAGACCAGCTAACCACGGCATACTCTTAGCCTGCAGCAGGTTATGTAATGCAAATCGAGTTCAATTAACCTATATCCAGTCTAGGAAGTAATCAACTCTGAAATCCAAGTATAATAACTACGACACACAAAGAAAAACCCCATAACAGAACATGGAAATCCATATTCCGAATACTTTAGCCTGCTCTTACACCACCAAATATCCCATAGCATAATATGGAACAACCGGAGCTTGACTAATCTGGTCAAGTTTTTTCATTTATTTCTTTCTTAGTTTTAGTTTTTTGGAGTTGTGTTTTTAATTCTGTTTTTGACAGTTATTTTTTTCCCCGTGTTTGCTGAACTATGAATAATGAAGATGAAACTTCGGGATAAAAACGTCTTTCGCATACGTATGCAAAACGGTAGGTAAGAAGATGAAAGGTAAATCGTAGCTGCAAGCTCACCTTCGGTTTTATTCCGGTAGGATCATAGAAATAAACGGAGCGCGGCTTCCTCCGGTCTCAGGGCCATGGTCGACGTAACCGAGTCCTAGAACTGTTGACCTACATATTCCTGATAAACATGCGCCTTTTCTCTCTTTCTCTAATTCCTTTCCGACTTCCATTTCCACTTCCTTTCGCCCTTTGCATCTCCGCAGATTTTTAACTCTGGTGTATCGCGCACACGTTATAGTTATAGGTATAGTTACTGGTATAAATTTTATAGGAAACTGAAACTCTGTTCTCTGTGACGCCACAAGTATTTCTTGCATCGAATTTTTCTATTGTACGTCTTCAACGGAATCAGGGGATTATTTTCTCAAGATTCTTGTACAGGAACAGTTAAAATATTGTTACTTCACAATCGGCGGAATCCGTTTTCTGAATCAGCAAAAATACTTCGTCGGTAGAACTTTTGTTAATTTTACTCAAACTTCCCTAAAATCATAAAATCTAGGACACAACGAAACGATTTTGTTCATGAACCTGCATTTCTCGTTTTTTTTTGTTTTTTTTAGGTTAGAATTCCTGTTTCGTTGTACGTTGTTCCTATTCTATAGAATTTCGGAGTTCGTGTGCTCTACAATTATTGCGTGAGTGAGTCAAACAGTTGACATATATATGAGTTTTGGTAAACCCTAATTTACACCCACGTAAAGTTCGTCGTATAGAAGTAGTTATGATATCGGTAGAGCTTGTAGTTTCAAAGGACCTACGGCATAGCGTTACAGGCATTATAGCGCGGTGGTTAATCTCAGCTTATCGGCAACTAAAATTAGGGGACTTCCTCGAGCAAGTACGAAGCACACAAGAAGTCGCGGTAATGAAAATGGCACCAATTCACTTCAGAAGTTTGAGCTCATGAGTGGTGGTTCGCCCTAAACATGAAAAACTCAACTAAGGATAACGATCGCGCAGCTCCGAAATTCTTGCGTGAATTAAATCATAACGCGTGCGTCACGCCTCAGAATTGTTATAAATGTTGTATACGTATAATAAACACATGCTAATTCATACATATATATTTTAAGGCAACGTCCTTTGAGGGCTCGCTTTTTATTGTTTTTTCTTTTTTGTTTCTTTTTTTTCTTTACTAATAACAAGAAATACGACAGTCTCAAAACGATTCGAGCATAATCTCATGCTAATATATGCGAATATAATAAAATAGTTTTTCGACTCTGTAATTAAAGGTGTTTGTCTAATCACACCGGAAGTTGAGCAAAATTATTCAACTCTGCGCGTGATTTTGATGAAAAAAAAAAAGTTATACTTTCGCGATTCGTAAATTTTTCTCTTATACTATACAGAATAACGTGTATAACGAAGTAGCCTTGAAGTGTGCGGTCGATATTTCTTGAGTCTAGAGTCTAGACTATGCAATAAAAAAAAGTGTTTGGAAAAAAAATGGGAACACGTCTGAAAAGAACAAGCTATACTTTCCGTTGGGTCGTACAAAAATGGCATGCTACATCCTCAAAGTATTACCATTAAAAATTTCGGAGTCAAACTTAGATTGCTCTACGAAGGATTCAGAATCTGAGGATTTTTTTTTTTTTTTTTCCGTCACTCGTCGTAAAATGTACAGTTCATCACGGTAGAATTATTCACCGCCGTAAAGTGACAATGCAGTCGAATTCAAGTTATTTTTTTTCCCCCCCACTTCTGTATATGTGAATCCAGTATGATTTAATTCTAATTATAGAAAAACAGAAAATCATGGTGATTTTTCAAGTTGAGTATATTTCTGGAAAAATCATCCTGAAATACCGCAGAATCTTGTCCAATTTATTGATTAAAGTTGAGTCACTTGAACCGAATGTTGCACAATTTTATATACATACGTAAAAGGGTATATAGCTTGTTTCAGAGCAATGCCCCATAGTGACACGAGAGATGATGTCCCGGTTGTTAGACACCCGATTAGTCACGTGTCCATCCACCCGGTAATTTGAACGTAATCCCGACCAGTACGGTCTGTTAACCATAATTTTCTTGATGCGAGAAAAAAATGAATGAATAAATAAAAATGAGAAAAATTAAAAAAAACGAATGTAAAAGCCGATACAAGCTTTTTTTTCTCATCCGAGAAGACCGGGCAAACAAATCGAATTTCGTAACTGATAACTCGAATGGAGGAGATCACACCGTGAAACCTGAGTCGTACATAGGTATATTCACGTCGTACAGCAACCACCGCTTTCATCTTCCACCCGAAAGGGTAATTGCGGTCGACGCTGGGGAATCCCATTAGATTTTTTTTTTTTCTTCTTTCAATTAACTAAACCAACGCCTCGTAGTTCCCAAAGCCACCCTGTAAATAGATATAAGTTACTTATATACTTCAATGTTTATCTTAGGTAACCCTAGACACTGGAACCAAACATTCTCCAGGTCAGCCAATACCGGGTATACATAAGTATACATAAAGTTACATCCTGAAACTCCCTGTATACATATTTCCTATTCTACAGAAATGAATGTACACCTCGTTTAGTACAATTAGTAAAATCAACTCTGCTTTGACCACCGTTCTTTGTGTAAATATCGGTAACATCCACCCGCTAAGTAATCGAAGTGATTCGATTCACATGTATTTGTATACGGTAAATTATGTTCGTGCACACGCGCGACATTTCACGCCAAGTTACCTCATAGTCTATGATTTTCTCGACAATGGAAATACCAACAAAATTAATTCTATTCTTCTAACGTTTTTCCCCCCTGTAATTTTCAAAAAAATTATACAAACTACAGAAGAGTTTCCCGCCAACGTTTTTGTCTCGCAATCGCTTCTTTTTTTCGTCTCACTATACCGTTTTTCTATGAATATCTTGAAAAGTAAAATATGGGTCTCTTTGAGACAGCTCACATAATTTCTTAAAAAAACAAAATGAACATCAATATTTCGCGTGCAGTTTTTGGTGAGTTTAATTATTCAAGATCAAAGACTACAAATCGTTGCTTTAATATTTCGAAAGATGGATGCCGATCTTGGACGACACAATTTCCTACATGATAATCAGTTTTCACATTTTTTTTGTAAGAATAATTAACGGATATGCAATTTTGATTCAGCTCGTCTTGAAATATTTTCGTGTTCTTCCACGTCCTGAGTAAATACACTTAATTAATTCAATTATAACAATTATTGCGTGCAGACGTCGACAGGCTTCTTTTAATCGAGATCGTACCCATAAGTATTATTAACGTTCAAATTTCATCAGTTAACCAATAGAACAAAGACACTTGAATACAATATCGATTAGTACCGTGATCCGACATCAATTATGCAAGCTACTTACGTTTTGCCACCCTAAAATTCAACAAACACGTGTGAAATTTAATTAGTGCTGTTGTGGGACCGAATATAAATTAAATTGACATCGACAACCAACTCGAGACAGTCGCGAATTCCGATGTAATTAAGATAAGCTAATTCGATAATTTAATTACGTCATTTGCCCGTCTGACGAATCGATTGAATTTTATATTTTGTCTGATTTTTCGAGGATCAAAGTCAAGTAACTATAGATTGAATTTTTTTTTCCTCTTTGAAGGAGTTGGAATAAGAAATCCTAGTCACGTGAATATCATCCTGTACAGAATACCTACATCTGTACCAAGCAAGAAAAAAGAAGAAAAAAAGATCGGATCATTTCAGGATATAACCCGAATTCCAAAAAGGAATATTTTTAAAATTTAGTGCACGTCGCGTTGAATCGATTCGGAAATTCGTTATGCCAGGCGCAGAATTTTCCGATTGCTCATTTTCCGGGAATATATGGACACGGGTGCGGCAGAACGAGCGTGACAAGTGATCCGCCATTTATTGTATAAAATATATAACACGTTCAGAAATGACTACATCCTGAAATCCATCGAGTTTTTTTTTCCACGGTAGAATTCCAGGTTCTCCGTACATGTATACTGTAATATAACTATTAAGTCTTGACATTATTCTGGTAGAATTTCATCCACAGAAAGGCCAGTTTCCCTTGTTCTTCGCAATCCCCTGGGTAAACCTTTGAGCCTAACTGGCCCTGGGTCTTTAAAACTCGTCTCTTCCCAGCGTAGGGATATGGATATTAGCGGGAAACCTTGCTCGCCTTTTTAACGGCCCACCACCTCCAGAACGATGCCCCATATTAAGCAGTTGGGTCATTATGATACATTTTTCATACCTGCGTTGGTCGTTAAAGGAAACGAAATTCACTTCCGCAAGAAATATTTCTGACGAATATAACGTGATATACGCTATTACCGAAAAGGTCAACCCGTCGTTTCTTTCTTCAGTCTGTCCTAAATCAGTGAGACTTATTTTCCGCCTTTTTTTCATAAAAATATAGTTCACATCGAGAAAGTTTTTTTTTTTTTATTTTTTTTACCAAGATACGATAAATTCATGAAAAAGTTCACATCTTCGTTGGAAAGCCTGAAGTTCAATGAAAAGAACAGGATTTCTCATATTCTAAAAAGTTTACGTCCAGTCGAACTTGCAAAAACTCGCGTACTGCGAGGTGTGGGGTCAAAACTCACTTTCCAAAAATAAGGCGTCGTGCTTTTTCGAGTTCGTGCAACGATTTTTTCGCATGCCGATTGTACGGGACCCAAACCCCTGACGCGTTATACGTTTCTCCCTTTACCCACCTCTGACACCGTTACTTCATGTAATTTTTCTTCTCTTTTTTCTTTTGTCGTCATAACGCGCGCGGCACAACGACGAGCTATGTGTACGTCCGACTGAGCGGAAGTTCAGAGGGCTTGAACGCGTTCGTCTACTTTGTCCGACGAGTCGCGGTTTGAAAACCCTCAAATATCATACGAAAATCTACACGATCGGTTTATACGTATGTTGTAGCATATCAGGACAACCGATTTTAGAGAGACGATTGTATTGACACCAGCAAATTGTTAAATCCACAAAAGTAGGCGTTAACACATTAATCTAACTCTTAAAAAAAAAAATTTGTTAAATTCATAGGAATCATAAATCTCCGATTTATATTGCATGGAATGTTTGACCACGATCATTGTTCAGTTTTTATTATCTTGTTTTTAGAACCATTGATCATGGCATACAAATTAACGTTGGAGCGACAAATCATTTCCAAAGTTCCATAAAGAAATGAAAAAGAAATAAAAAAAAAAAAACTCAAATATCGATACATGAGTCACCAAACCATGGATAAATAAGGTTTTACCCTTGCGATGTTGATAAGAAAAATATGTATATAGAAAAGAAAAAGAAAAGTGAAATGTCACCTTCATACAACTACGTTTGCCAGGTGTATCTATAATATAATATTCATCTACCCTCTGGCTCTTGAAGAAATAGTTAATCAAAATAATCGAACTTCAAAACCGTCTTCTTCCATGACAAGTATTTGCTGGTTATTACAGACATGAAATATTCTCTCAGCGCGTTGTACAAATGTGTACATACCAAAGTTTTTTCTACGATCTTATTCTTTCTTCGAATGATTTCTTTACATAGTTCTTTGTTGATATATAATTTGATGAAGAATGAAGCCATGTACAAAGCGTGCTGATAAATATTATTTTCATTAACTCGTCATGAATAAATAAATGACGAAAACTGGAAGAATTAATCAGATATAGCTAACAAATAATATGAGGCATATTTTTCTACGAGAAATTTAAAGTCGAGGGATGATGTTAAAAGTGAATAACGAACACGAAATAAATAAATATATGTTTGCGAGTAATGCTGGAAATAATCTCAACATGTACTATATATGTATACTTTCATATGCGTGCTTCACGAATTCATAAGGGAATTAGCACGTGGTGGATTATACTTATTATATAAATTTTCTTTTTCCTTTTTTTTACACACATATATATATCTTGAATAATTAATTGCGCGAAAGCTGCCGACATATATCAACGCGACTCGACCCGAGGGAGTAAAAACGATCGATTTACCATCAATAATTTATATTATAGACATTCCGAGTCTAAAAGACGTGCTCGAAATGGCGTATTCAGAGTTGAAAAAAAAGGAATATGTATATAGTACGTTATGAAACAAAAAATGATCTTGTAACATGGGTCAAAATCGAGGAACATAAATCTCCGAGTGAGTATAAGACACCCGACTATTTATATACAAGCAAGAAAAATCCGAGACAGAATTGTAGTCACAGGATAAATGTTGGGTGTATGTAAATCCAGTTTACTAGGTTATATCCTGTCTACGAGGTGAACTGAAACATGACTTGCTTTTTGATATTGTAATATGGAACGTAGAGAAACTGGCGCCTAGATGTGTTATATTATGTTTAGTTTACAGAATTTCAGTCGAATTTTGGAGCTTGCTGTTGACACTATCAGTCATCACGTATCCTCTGTCATTAGATTAACTATACTAACCTCCAACAAGAGAGTTCACGTGCTACACACACGATCTAGGAATCACGATAATACTGAAGCTCTGGAATACCTATACCTAGGTCACGTGAATAACTTCAATTGTAACCTACGTATGTGGGTATCCCACGGAGATATTGAATCCATTATTCATACAATGTTAAACACACACACAGTTGTAACGTGAAACGAATTTAATATAATACAAATATCTGTAGACATATCATACGATGATATGATAATTTCTTTTTATTTATTTGGTCCTTAGAGGAATAATTGCAAGCTTCTGTGAGTTTTATTTTTTATAAATCTTTGTACGAGTTATACGGAACAAACATTGTGGGTTACGCAACATAACGTTGAGTGAGCGCGAAATGAGACCCTCTGAAATTCAAATCCTGCAAAAGGTTGACTTTTTGTACTACGCATGAGAAATACGAATCATAAATAAAAGCTATGGACCCAAAGAAAACGTGTGAATTCTGATTATAAAAAGCTATATAAGTACATATACATACTATACAGGCGAGTAATGACCTTGGATGAAAAAATGGCTTTTGGGCAGCCGTATTGTTTCCTAGGGATTTGGAAGAATTTTCTTTAAAGACATCCACAGACAATGTAGTACCTAACCCAATAATTGGAAATTCTTATTATCGTAGATTTTTTTTTTCAATACAGCCTATAGCGTTCGCCATAAACCTATTATTTGGCAAGGGACTATTGTACGATGTGTCAAATTTCACCTAAAGTTAACGCGCGTCGACAGACAGGTGACGATCTTTATCGTCCTTAATAAGATTTAGTAGGTTGACGCGTGTCAAGAAACGCGATTGACAAAGGTGTATTACCAATTTTTATCATCACGACGGAATCGATTTTATCATACATATACCGTCTAAATTAACGAACAAATCAAATTTCCCATACTCGAACGGGATCTTTAAATTTTACAGCTGCAATGAATCACCCATAATCATCACGCCCGTCCAAAAATTTTGATGATTATAACGAAACTGAAATTCCCTATCATGATGTACTCATAGAATAGTAGGCAATCAAAGGTTTCTTGCGAACCACTGGGAAAATCCTGCAGTTGCATAATACCAGAGTAAGCATATTTTCAAAAAATCAGCAACGTGACTGGAGGGCCGGTGAAATTCTGGAAAAAAATCGACCTTCCTCAGATCAGGTGAATGAGAAGATAAAAAAACCTAATTGAAAGGACGAAAAAAAAAAAGGTCTCGATCGGATGATCGTCGGGTCGGCATGGAATGTTCCATATAATATAGCATTCAGTTTACAGGATGAAGAGACGACAGAGAAAAGCGAGAACTTTTACATGGCATGCGACGCCGTCTCAAGACTCTGGAAATAGAAATTCAGAAGGGGGAGACTCGAACGCTTGATGACAATGTCGTCTGAATACCAACCCGACTATCTAAGGGAGTGAGGCAGGCATTCAATTTAGCGAAACAATTATCCCTTCAAATTTTATTGACTCCTCAATATCTTACGAATGAATTAAAAAATAAAAAGCAAAAGACTGTTGGCGCGATCAAGGTATAGGTATACATTCGAGACACCGCTCGAAACTTTTCAATATGCGGCGTGAAAAGCAAGAAATTCAATTCAGAGCTATTTCACAAAATCGTGAGAACGAAAACCACTCGCCAAACGTAGTGCGACGGACGATCAGTGACGGTTACCATACAACAAAATCCTTTGAGATTCATTCTCTATTTTTTTCTCATTCACATATTTTCTTTGACACGACGAAATTGAATTATCAAATTTTCACTGGATTTTTCAAGGTGATGCTGTTATTTTAAAATATTTATTATATATTCTTATGGTTTGATCCAATCATTTTCTTCTTCTTCTTTCTAAATACGGGCACAGATGAGGTTTGCAGGAGAAAAAAAAGAAGATTCACCCAAGAAAATACTCCCGGAAGTGGCCGTTGTCGAGAAACACATGAATCCGTCTTCACCTGCAAGAAAAAAGAAAAATTTGGATTCTACTCCTGGAAAAAAAAAAATAGAGAAAAAAGACAAAACAAAAACACATTATTGGTAACACAAAGAGAAATATGGGACATGCAGGTAAAATTTGTACACGATACGTGGGAGCAAAACGAGTCAACCGATGATCAAAAGGTTCACTTGTTGATCGGTGAACCGAGTATCGGTTATAGAGATTTTTTGTGCACTTCGTCACACTATCGGATATTTCTGTAAACTAGGTGAGTCCATCGAACGACCCCAATAATAGGGTACTTCGTGAACTCGCGCACCACTTCTTCTGCAGATCGTAGCCCGTGTCAAAAGCTGTAATGAGAAGCAAAGGCAAAGCCTCACATCGTATGGGGTTGTTGCGCAGTAAACACGTATTTAGTGAGAGAACTCGGTTGGGTATCGCGTAAACCCTGTGCCCGATATGGTGACATCAAATATTTTCAAAAAAATATAATTATAATAACAGAATAATGACGATACACATCGTTCAAAGCGTTTGTTGAATCGAGCGTCGATACTTGCGGTGAGATAAAGGCAAAAGATAACCAATTTAAAAGAGATATATTTACGTGGGTTGAAAGAAAAAAGAAAAGGAACAAAAAAGATAATGGGGATCGTAAGAAGAAAGAGACGTGCGCAAAGTATGTGAAGTCAATGATGTGTGGAATCTCTATACTTTTTGAAGCACGAGAGCAGCTTTTCACGCATGGAGATGTCATCCTCCAAATGTATCAACTTCCAGTAAATCCGCGCATCGACGATACATCAAAAGAAAGTAAATCTCGCTCTTGAAGAAATTCTGAAAAGTTTTAATAGCGGAAATGAAGCGCCCCTCTTTGGGAATACGGAAAACTTTGTAACTCATCGCTTTATCCGCACCTGCGCATGAAAATCTTTATCACAGTGCTCTATATATAAAACCTTTTTTTTTATATACCGGTAAATATTTTTGTCACGACTCAACGAAGGCTCGAATTGACCCGAGAAACGAATCAAGTTTTTCAACTCTGTTCACCGCAGCCGTTCATGATATGAGGGGAATAAAGTGAGGCTGATACAACAATAGCCGATAGTAAAAGGAAGGAGAAGCCGAGCAAAAAAAAAAATAGAATCGGGAACCGTCTGGAATGGACCAAGGAAAGTCAGGTATCCGCAGGAAAGCGTCTTGTCTCGCGAGGGTAATTCCAGTACCCCTGATTCCGTTACCTACGGGAACCGGAACCGGGACTGCCAGCGAACATGGGGTTATAACTAGATGGGGAAGTATCGGAGAATTCGAAAAAGATACAAAGACAAGTTCGATGGCAGACGAAGTAAGTCCCCTCAGGAGAGCTCTGACGTTTAATGCTCGGGCAAAACGATATGCCAGAAATCAACGAAGACGCAGTGCGGTTGCTGATATTCTACATCATCTACACCAAACAACTCTACCCATTGCGGTTGCGAGGTACGATCATATGACTAATTTTACCACAGTTTGTAGATCAACGTCAAACAAAATTTATTCGAGCGATCGATAGAATTCATAAATTGATCCGAAAAGATCCAAGATGAAAAAATAACATTTGAATTATGCAGCGTACAAAAGTGATCGTTTCAATGGATTCTGAATTTCAATACAGTATTCAACTATTAACATATTGCCTTCTCAGAATCCTCGGTATACGCTACTAAGGTTGCACGTAATTTCTGGGAAAGTGATATTAGATAACGTAGAAACTTTACTACAACAAGTAGCCCCGTCACAACTCTACCAACTATTGATGAATATCAGGTACAAGTTCTCTTATGAAAGGGGTTCTTCAGAGAAATCTGAGATAACTCTAGGCGGGTTTCTAGTTATCATAACCTGTTTCCGTAATTTGTGCAGTATCTCCGCAGTGTTCGTTGTTTCAATCGTGTAAAACCACAGAAATTTTGAAAAAGGGATTCGCAATATACCCATGCGTAAAAGCGTCCGCATGCCACTCGATTTCGGCCTTCACATTATAGAGTCGCAGTAACAGACTTGTCACTCAAAATCGCCTCATCGTCTTTGACTTTTTGTTTGCTAGAGTACAAAATGAAGACCAGAAGACCAGCCGTTGGGTAAGACTTTTTTCCTTAGTAAGAAACACGAAATTGGTTTACGAGTTGGATGTTGCGCGACTAGTGATGAGTCATGACTGAAAATAATACCTTGAGGGAAGAAAAAAAGTTACGGTTAGGTATAGCTTTTCGTTGTACCCTGCAGGTGGTGGTATACGTGATATAAAATGTAAGAAGCTACATAGTATTCTTGAACTTTGTGATACCTGGGTACTGGTGAACAAAACAGCAATTCCAATTTTCGATTAATAACGCCGTACTTCTAGACACTCGCGGTATGATGCCATTAATATTTGATACATTTACTTCAATGCAATTTTCTCGCCTTGGCCCTTACGTAACTTAGTACGATTCAATAGAGTTTTATTCAAAGGAATCGCAACACAAATTGAATGGTTCGCTTCGTCGATATCGCTATAATATTCGCTATGTAGTAAAATTTAATTATTTAATTGATAATGCAAGTAATATGCAATTCTGTTGTACTCCATCATACATACAGGCTGCCATATATACTTTCATCTCAACGATAACCTGAGGTTCATATAGGAACCAATTTGTCCGAGTACTCAACTGAAGTGTGTATTCATGTGCATATGTTGTATAAATTATTCTAGTATGAATGACGTGTAAACATGCATGAACGATCATTTTGTATAGGATCGATCGACGAAGCTAAAGAAAACCACATTCGTACAAACTTCATGGTATGCATATTCTTATACCATTCGCTTTATTCCACACTGTGTCATTTTTTGCCGTAGCTTTGATATCGATCTGCATCAGAAAAATGTTGAGAAACTTTTTCGACGCTGAAAAACTAATGGTTATTATTTGTGCCCGAAATACATAAATTTCCAACAATCTATCATCTTTTGTACTATGCACAGACCGTCTTCCCACACGTATTTAAGCTTTTCAATCTTTCTCAGAATTCATTTCTTGTTTAATTTCGACTCACCGTCCGTCGGTGAATATACATAATAAAACGCACCGTACTGTCGAAAGTATTGTTGAATTACACTGTTCATTATAAAATATTTTTGAAAAGGGGTTGGTAGGCTGCACAATATTACGTTTGTCCATATCTGTCGTGTATAGGTATACCATATTATTTACCAGTGTACGTACATACGCATATTTAACTACGTCGCTGATTTTTTTCATCCCCCCATAAGAGTTTCAATCTTTCACCGACCATGCGTACACGTCATATCTGTATACTGTAAAAATATTCCGCTTTGAATAATAAAAAATGATGGTTCAAAAAATAATGATGCCCTAGGGGTAGATATTATCTTATTATACTTTGCATAATTTTAAATTGCAACCAAATATTTATAAATCCAATTAACGATGTTCCTAAATTCTATCGAAAATTTTTTCATATCGACTATGTTTATCCTCTGCCTCGTAAAAACCATGTTGAAAAATATCGAATAACCTTTTACCACCCCGATTTCCGTAACAACAATTTTCACGGATTGTAATTCTAGCGTTTCTGCGAATATTAGTCGGGTTTTAATCACGTCATTTCTCTCGTTAGTCATATAAGTTTTCCAGTGTTTTTTCAGCTACAAATAGCGAAGTAGTTATTAATTTTACAACTGCACTTGTTATACGAGCAAACAATTCTAACGTCGTTGCCCCGACCTGCGTGAACGTCTGAACACTTCGAAATGACGCGACGCTTAGCCTGTAAAAAGAACATAAATTAAGGTCAATGTAAAGTATTGTTTCTTGGAACGTAAACTTGCCGGTCTAACAGTTGAATCCTTAGCATTAGCTGAAGGTTAAAAATCATCGCCAATTTTTAGTTTTAAAATAAAATCTATTAGAACAAAAAACAAAAAAAAAAAGAATATCCAACAATGAACTATCTAGTTTTGCGTATAAGCAGAAAACTTTAGCAGCGAGAAGAGAACGTTGCAAGAATAGTTTCGGAGGTAATTTAATGGGATCGATATCAGACGTTGTTTTTTTGTTTCTTCTTTTCATTTTTTTTCTATGAAGATAACTGTGAGTTTGAAGACCCGTTGTCGAGGGGGTGGGTATACAAAATCGTGATACCAACCCGTGGAGATAGAACCAATCTTAACTAATTGGATCAGCACTCGATCGCCTCAAATTGTACGTAATAAATCCCACGTCTGCCCATCACGCGGGCGAGTGGTCAAGCGTAAATCGTCAAGGGGTGCTTCGAGACCTGGAACTCGTGGTCGAGGACCCGAACGTATGGCGTATAATGTATCCTCGAAATTCCGCAAAAGTTTCCAAAATTTCTTACGGCAAGAATAAAACGACCCTCTTCTACCCCTTAGGCGCTCGAAAATTCTACCACTAGAATGTGATTGATGCCAAACTTGTTTAAATTTACGAGAATAGTTCATCAAAAAGAAACCCGAAGAGAATCATGAGAACACTCTCGTAATTGTGTAATATATTTTTCATCAGTCTGTCTAGCTTCATTTAATAAACTCATCTATGCACGCTCGAGCGTAGTCTACAAAATGGGAAAATTAACATCATCTACGTTATTCATTTCTTTAAATAGTCTGCATCGACGTGATTAAAAAATTAGCGTATAACATCACCCGTGCATACAGTACTCTATCCACCCATCCGATATTTTCGAGCCATATTGCCAACTTCACACCCCCGCAGCGATTCTCTTTACCGCCCCCTCCCCCCCCTTCGGGCCGCTGCCGGCAAAATGCAGTCTACTGCAGCTGTCGTACACATTAAAACTTGATTACCGTAATTTACATATAATATTATACAGATATGTCGAAAACTAGGGTACGTCAAATTGTCTTTGACGTTTACCCACAGTCATTCAACAAATTTATCCTTCTTGTTCGTTGACATTATGATACTGATAATGATAACAATAATAATAATAACAATAATTCAAGAGGTTTCTTGAAAATGTTTGTTTCGATAAATTTGTACCGTGGATGATAAATAAATTGTCTATCGAAATTTCTACTTCGTTAAATCCATAACATGACGCTTGCGCTTGAAGATGTTATTATAATAATTTGAAGATATATGTATATTTATTTAATTATCAGTATATGTGGAATGCATGTAATTTAATTTCCCGTGTATATTCCTGTATACATATTATGGAGATGAAACGACGATATGAGCGGAGAAATGCAAAGCGACAGAGGGAAAAATGAAATATCTTGAGAAAAAGAAGTTCGCTACGAAAGAAGAAGAGCAACGTACGTACACGCTGCGCCGCAGGTGTTTTTGTCACAGACCAAGTGCTACTTACCCTTTTAAAAGATTACCCGCAGCAAAATATTAAACAGAAAAATTTCATTCACATTTTGCTCGAAAGCACTCCGCAGTTCCCGCATGTAAAGCAAGGCAAGAAAAACAAAAGAAAGGAAGAAAAAAAAACATAGGAAAGGTGAAAAATTTGTAGCGATGTATAC
Organism: Athalia cordata; assembly: GCA_963932425.1. Taxonomy (NCBI): domain Eukaryota; kingdom Metazoa; phylum Arthropoda; class Insecta; order Hymenoptera; family Athaliidae; genus Athalia; species Athalia cordata. The sequence goes on along the minus strand of OZ010625.1, from coordinate 38,164,841 downwards.
GTACCTATGTAATTCATTTTCATATGTATACATTTATTTAGTCTCACAAGTTTAAATGCCGCGGATGAGTTAAAATGTTCGTTCTGCGGTTGACGTGTTCGTTATTTATTTGAACCCCCAGCCTCAAAGAACGACGTAGAATTTCACCGTCGATTTTCGTAAATACATACATCAGTTTTGAATATTGTGAAGATGAAAGATGTTAAAATTATAGCGAAAATAAGTATGATTTCAAGCAATAAATTGATCGTTGAAAAATTGTACGTATAAAAAGCACCCTCGTTGAAAGCTACCAACTCTGATAGGGATAGATGGGAATGCCCCTTTAAGAGTTGCGTTTCACTATATATGTATACCTAACTCATGGTATAGCGAAAACCCGCCTTATTGTCCTCAGGGAACCTCTGGTTCCATCACATCAATGGACGCCTTCCTAGCCCTCTATACTTCTCTCTTAAATCCGCAGGGGAAAAGATATATTATGTTGTCAATGATGGAGTAGTTTATTGCTCCCGGTAAACGCAAGGGATAATTCTTGAGATTAAATTTCAATGAAACGTTAAAATTAATCAAACCTTTTTAGTTAAAAATCTTCTGATGTTTAAACGAAAAATAAAATTCACGGAAATCAGTCAGTTGCAACAGCAAGCAATTTGTCGACAAGTATTTACAAGTCTCATCCTTGATATATGAGGATAAACAGAATGAGAAAAACAAGGATTCGATCCCGTATAATAAATCTCGGATGAAAAGAATGAAGAATATTCAGCATCAAAACTATAACCGCGGGAAATGGTAGCTAGTAAGTATTCATCGATCGAGATTACCTGCGGAATCCCCGTGGTTCGCAACGAGATCTATCACCCTATCTATTGTGGCCTGGTAGACGTATTTATATATTATCTGTACTACCTCCATGTTTTACGTCGACACGCAATCTCATTTCCCAGTATATATTTCTAGTGTGTGCAGTTATCAGTTCACTTATATTGTAACTGATAGTTATGGGAATCGTGTTTATGTAATGTAATTTATAGGCAGCCGTATCTATTTGTCGTAGTTGAGTAAAGCCGTAGCCATAATCAAGTATACATATGGGTATACCGGTGCGCGTCAGCACATCTAGTTAATTTATTATTTTAGCATAAATGCAAGCAGTATTAATATTAGCACAAGCAGAATACGGGATACGGTGTATATCATACCGTAATATGTACGTGAACGCATAAAACGCATGGGATTATAGCCTGAAACGCGATACTTTTCGATCAAACAATTGCAGCGATCGTTCACAAATTAGAAAAACACTCCACTTAACAGATTAGATGGCTGCACCGTGCTCTCAAGACTCTGAAGACGTGTCTATTTCCCTTGGAGTACGAAGAGAACTACTGTCAGGTCAACGTATTACGGATTTTTCTCATCCAGCTTTTCACTAATTGTAAATTAATCTGCAAATAGAAATAACTGCAATGAATAAATTAGAAGCCTTTCACAAACGAGTAATTATCTCCTAATACGAATCGTATATATCTGTGTAGTTAGTTGTACAAATTTCCTAATTTCTCTTACCTATATACCTTTTCGAAAAACAAGTCGTTACTCCGATATGACCACGATACGACTGAACGTGATTAGGCTATCTGAGATAAAACATGAGATGAGGTAATGAAACTGGCTATGCGCCCGTAAATTTATTTCGGGTAAAATCTTCTTTTTTTTTTTTTCCGTTGTTCCATCATTCACGAAAAAATTTTCTCGTAATTGCATCAATTACCGTATAGGATTAGGTAAGAACGACGGCCGTATTTTCATCTCATCCGCATCATTCATCTTTTTCAAAATGAAAAATAATTCATTTCAGTCATCTGGTAGAGGGAGATAGCGACCGAGCTTTCGTATCGATTCGAACTTTTCAGGGTAAGGAAGATTACCACTTTTACCGACGCTTAGACAAAAGCTCCACCAACCTCTCTACCGTTGCATTGAGTTTCGAAACAGATTCCTACACTCCCTTCCAAAGGGTGCAACTGATTGTGAATTGAATTTGCAAAATACGTGGCTCAAGCGAGATTGCAGGTGCGGTGAGTGACCGTCACACGTTTAGCGAACGCGAATGTTAATTTTCTACCAACGTATTTGAAACTGACGTAGAAATTGTATAGCCCACAATCGATAAATTTCAAATGAGCATACAAACGGTTTTTGGGAAGTTAATTTTCGGCCATAGAACATTAAAAATAAACCAAAAAATATTCGCACAAAAAATTGATAACTTGAGTCATGCGACGAGAAGTTCTAGGTAGGCAAGTTCGATGGAGGAATCTATGGAAAACAATTCTTGAGTTCAGAGAATTTGGCCGACAAAGATGTGGAGAAAAAAATTCATTATTCAATCATAATATTATGCCAATTCATTTGGTCTATTCGCCTTAATGAAACCGGACTAGAAATTCAGAATATAACAACCTAATTATTTTGGCCGACTAAATTATCTTTCGTATAGTTGAATGTTTGAACAAACCTTCGATAACTCCTGAGGGCAGATCAGCAAATTCCTAACTTTCCCAGAACTTTGAAAGTTAGGATTGAAGGTCGACCCCTCGTACTTTGTCAGCCAAGAACCATATTTCTCTCTGTTTGAATTACTCTAATTGTTAGCTACCAACTCTGATTGGTAAGTTTCGAGACTATTCGGTACATCGCATTTCACTTCTTTAATTTTTCCGACGCTCCGCCAGTACATAATTTTCGTCGATAATTCTTTCCACAACAAAATTAAGTTGAACGGTATAAAAAGATATGTAAATTTCAACATGAAATGTTAATGATAAATTTTTTTCCTTCCATTTCTATGATAAATATAATGATATCGTTCTGGTTTTACGACCCTATAATATAAATCCAACGTTGACCGACAGCACGAAGAATTTTAATACTGAGCAGAACGAGGCAACATCGATCTCCCACTTATTGTTGGTTATATTTTTTATGCAGTGTAAAAGTGAGATCCCCGTCCCTCTTTTACTTCAATATATTCTTTTTTGTTTTTCAAGCTCCGCGCCATTGAAATTTCTTCGCGTATCCAAACGTCCCGCATGACTTGCAGAAGTAATTGTCCACTTATATTATTTTTTTTTTTCTACCTGCTCTCCTCGAGTATTACGTTTGTCATAATTTCCAACTCACGGTGAACGACAGGCGTCACAGATTTCCCAGTTAGTAGACGTTAGAAACGACGTTTGCCTGCACCGCATGGATATACGTTGAATTGGTACTTTGTTGGTAACTTTAGCAATTTGCAAGCCCCGAGTATAAGTGGAAGACCCCTAAGTGGGGGTTGGTTGGGATGTAACGGCCGAGGCATGTCTACTCAGAGTTACAACAGTAGTATTCCAAAAATAGTAAAGTTTAAATACCGAACGATGTAATTTGTTTGTGTAAGACGATTTAGATACCAGATACGAAGAATTAACCCTGCGTGCATAGTATGAAATTTTGGTACACCGTCTGTATTATGGGTCCTAAAAGTTTTGCTCACATTTTTTCTAAGAAAAAAAACGTCAAAAAAATCTGAAAAAATTTTCAAATACTTTTATAACATCCTTTTTTATGCTCCAATCATTTATTCAGTTTTTTTACGGAAGGGAGCCAAGGCCCTTCCTTTCCTAATTCCGGAAATATTCGATTTGAAAATTTTGCTTGTGCCCTAAAAGACCCACAGTACGGGCGGAGGGTTAAGAAGGCAGATGCACGAGTTTACCAACTTTTTTCATACCCTGCAGCTGCGGTCTTCTTTTTTTTCCCTGACTGCAGTCAGTACACGATATTTTGTTACAGGATGGGTTATAAATATTTATGATACATATATGGTCTGTACTTTTTTCCTTCGCTTTTTCCTAAAAAATACGTGTATGAGATAATGATTTTTATATGAAAGCTTTAATTCTCCGAATTCGTCAATTACAATTCCTGTCAAATGCAGTTTCTCTAACGGACTATCCGTACAACATGGAATATAGACGATTCCGCGGAACGAGAGGATGCCGAAAACTTGTCGATGTAATCTACGATGTATTCGTAGTATCGACTAGTTTATGGAGACCTTATACCTACCCTAAATTTTGTTCCATTTCTCTCGGATTCATTGGGAACACCGAAACCCATTTCAACGGCTGTCGTGGAATACACGTACTCGCAAATAAACATATAAATACACCTGTGGATGAGTATAGATTGATGTTCATGTACAGATATTTTTCTGTCGAAGGACCCGGTAATTTAGAGAAAACTAGAAGCTAGCTAGAACTCGTATAACATAATAGAACGACAAGTACACGAATAACGGAGCGAATGTCCGGAGGAATGGTGAATCTATGGGATGTACTCGTATATATATGGTATGGGAAAGCTCCGCGGAGTTCGACGTACGCAAAATGCATCGTCGGTCGGCTGATGCTAGCGGACTCCAGGCGCCGCTGCGCCTGACCCAGACGATGTTTTGTTACAATCTGCGTTTGGTTGGTGCGACGCCAGGCGTCCTAGCTTTAAGCTCGAGTTCGACGCCCGCCGTCTACAGCGTCCTTCCTCCCTCACCCAACGTCTTTGGCGTTGATTCAGAGGCATTAAGATTCACAGACCCCCCCCGCCCCCCGCGCCCCGCTCGGACCGGCGACTCACAAACGCTTTAATTTTGTGACCTAAAACCAACTTCAGTATTGCGAAATGAAAGCTGAAGACCTGCTTATATCTGTCAAAAGAAACGGTAGTAAATTGGAAAGGATTTGTATCTAGATATAAATTGTCATCTCGAATTCCACGTAGATTGTCAGATGGGTGTTAATTTCCTCTTTATTTATTTATTTATTTGTCAGGATATCGAAACAGGATATATAATTCTCTTGCCGTATTAATTCAGATCACGTCAAAATAACTATAGCGAAGTAATTCTACTCTGCATAGAAGTTTTCGTTGTACTTCACGACGCGAGTTTTCCTCCACAAAGCACGAGAAAATTATTTCTCAAGTTTGAAACACAAAATATTTTCATCTCTCTATTATTCACCACCGTACGGTACGCTCGTATCGACTTTCTCGGATTTCGTATAAACCTCAAGTTTTCAATCTCAACTTTTCCATAGCTATAAACATTAAACTACTATACGTAATATGTCATATGTATGCGAATTTCTTTCGTTGCGTAACGGGCCTGCACATATGTTCGATTTCATTCTCTTTTTTTGTTGTTTCTTATCGTAACGTCTTATTTGAAATTGGTAACTGTAGGGTAGACACGTAAATATAATCATGCGATAATAATAATTATATGCCCACGCGATTACGTGATCAAAATCTATAAACAGTGGGATAAATCGTAAGGAACTTCGATTCCAATATCCTCTTGATCAACCGTAGCAAAATCTTGGAATGGTCATTTTTAAACAACGCACACATCGTTAGGATATGAATGACCTGCAAGGATTCGTTACATGTATACCTAGGTGTATATGAATATCGTCATCTATCTAATGTAACTATACGGGACACGCATCGCTACTTCCCCTTAAATCCCCTCCACCTATAAATGCTGGGATACACAAAATTAATGTTAGTAGAGTAAAACAGGTCGCAACTATACGGGCTTCGTACCCTCATGCATGTAGACATTTAACGACGTCAATCCTGTCCAGGACTCCCATGTATATAAATCACATGAATATGTACGTTGCACCTATATACATATTCTCATGAGTTAGGTATTTCAAAATATATTTATACACGTTATTTTTCCGCGAAAAAATTTTGCCTTTTTTTTTTTTTAAACTTTTTACGTACACACACGTAGGTACGTATCTGTACGCAAACTTGTTCGCGTTTCATGTTGATGGAATTTTGTCGTTCGCGCGTAAAAAATCACCCTCGTTTAGAATAGTTTTAGCGGAGAAAAACTGTGACGTTCGATTTCAATTTAAAGGTTGCTTCAAACGATAACAACGTGCATAACGTAGGTACGTATATGATGCCGTACTGACCTGCTCAGAGGTCGTAACGTTCGGTAAACAGATTGGGGTTAAGTGTTGAACATAGGAAAGAGCAAGCAGTCAATATAATCTTCGCTTCTATCTCGTACACTACGTGCTCCGACTTTACCTACGGACACCATGTCGCGACTAACGTAAAACCAGTGTCTACCTACATAATCAACGTATACATGGTCATATATGTAAATAAATAATAGTGGTACGTTTTACGTGGAACGCTTGGTTGGCCGGAAGCAAACGCGGGCGAGTGTGAAATATATCTATCGAGGGCGTTGCGGGGTCGACGAAGAAGGGGCGCGAGCAGGCCAGTGGCTCTTTCAGTATGGTAAAGGGGCGAAAAAGAAAAAAGAGAAGAAGAAGAAGAAGAAGAAGGAAAAGAGAACAGAAACGTCGACGGCGAACACTTTAACGAGGATAACAACGTCGTCGTGTTATAATTCTCAGAGATTACGAATACTCGAAAGCTGTTTTCTGTGTATAAATATACATGTGGTATAGTATAGGTACGCAACGTATAAAGTAGAGTACTTTTGGTCGACTTTGATTGCGACTGTATTCAACGTGGAGCAGAGGGGGAGAGTATAGATTATAGATATATACATAAGAGTTACGATATACTGATGCGATTCGCTCGGGGTTGGATATCCCTTCAAACATTTGTTGAGTACCCAATACTCTTTTAATCATTTATAATCACTCGCGGTACGCTGAAGATTTCGATTTTGTGGAATATTGTATATTATTATTTTATTCCTGTCGTTATTTTATAATTTATTTAGTTAAAATCATCCCGATTCATGTAATACGGTGTTCGATATACCTACATAATATTATACCTATATTTATATACTCGAGAAAAAAGCAGCGTCGAATATCACCTGCGCAATCGATGGATCGATATATGCTCGCGCGACTTTAAATTCCCCGATGTTTTTTTTTTTCCACAGTCTGTACCACGATGTGATTTGAATGATAATAAACTCCGTGATTCACTTTTTCCTCAAAAACCAACCAAAACTTTACGAATCCACCTTAAACCCCACTCGAATTTTACGCGCGTATAAATTCGCAATGTATAAATTAAATTTGGACCCGAAAAATTTATATTATCTCATTTCCTAGATTTACATTTCAAAATAATTCTAGGATCAGTAAATTTTTACTTTTTCGTACCTTTCCCAAATTCATCTTTATAGTAACTTCTCTCACCTTTGGCAATTAAAGGTAAAAATCATTGTGGAAGAAGAAAAAAATGGATAAATATAAAATAGTATTAATGAACACAAATGATTGTACATACCTAATCGTGCTTCCAAATTAATTTAATTGTTTTGTATAAGACGATAAGAGGCAGTTACTGGAGGAAACAAAGTTTTTACGACTTGTTTAAAATGTAAGACGACGGTAATTGATCACCCTATCTTTTAATTGGGTTACGACAATAGGAAGTCCATATACTCTTCGCGATATTACAGACCATATCTAATGTTATAAATTTGACCATCATTCGCCGCACGATGATAATAGCTTAATTATATTGGCAAACTTTCGATCGACAATTGTCCATTACCGTACATTGTGTGAAAAACAAAAACCATACCTATAGTAGCTCTAATAGGAAAAAAAAGACGTACACCATTTCCTTATAGGTTCAGTTATCGTGCTGCAGCACCGTGAACTCGCTTATCTTTATGTAAACTACGTGTATAAGTATATAAGGCTGAAGATACCTATAAAAAAAATGAAAAAAAATTACAAGTAAACGCAAATGACCCGGTAACACGAAACGAAGGTATACGTAGGTGGGTAATGCGTGTGCAGTTCAGAAACTGGTTAAAAATGGTTTCAAACTTTTATATATTAATGTATTGCACGTTGATCTCACAAGGGAGACAGATGTAGTATGTTACGATTACTGTTGTTCCTAGTTTCTGTAAACAAAAAATAAATAAATAAACAAAATTAAATAGCGTCCGTTCAATTCCCCATCTGAAGTTCATCGTAGATATATGCACACATTATTCATAAAGCATTGAAAATATGTGATTATATATGATGCATACTATATTTATGGTCGATGGACGTAATCAACGCGATGGCCTTCCTTCCTTTCGCAGATGGCTGTATAGCGAATTTTATACAGACTGAAAAAGAAAAAATTAAAAAAGAAACCGATTACCACATCCACCACGTGTAGAATGTAGAATAAAACTATTTCAATCTGAAACGATATACGTGCGATGATATATGCACACATTCCACCTCCACGTCCATTGAAACGTTCAATATATCTATGGTGAAACTATACCATGGTCCTGTTTTATCACCGAAAATATTATCGCCTGTAATTTCTAAAGGGCTGGATGAAACGTATTTTCCTTCGCAGAATCGCTCGGGTCTAAGAAAACGAGCCTGATAGACAGCTGAAAATTTCCAAAATCGAAAAAAAAATTCGGTGGGTAAGGTAGATTTTGGTTACTCATTTTGAGCAGTAGCAAAGCTAACTCATCTCTGTCACGTAAAAGCATGGGCTAAGCTGCAGCGTTTTACCGAAGAAACTGAACAGAGATATGTAAACACCGAATTGTTTCGAACGATAATTGCAGCGTGCGAAGAGCGGAATTCGGAATTGGAGATTCATGCTGCCGTTATTCTAACCTCATGAGCCGCAAAAAATCGTCAATTGAGAAATACGTTTTGCTGACGCAATTATTGCACGGAATTAAGCGATGTTTGCATATCTCTGTTCAGTTTCTTCGGTAAAAGGTTGCTAGCCCATTTTTTTACGTGACAAAGATGAGTTAGCTCTGATACTACTCAAGATGAATAACCAAAATCTACCTTACCTACCGAAACTTTTGCTTTTTTGTCCGTTTTAAAAATTTTCCAAGTGTCTATCCAATCAAATAGGAATTTCCTACGAAGGAAAATCCGTTTAATCCAGCCGTTTATAAGTTACAGGCGATAATATTTTCGGTGGTAAAACAGGACTGTGTAACATCCTTTTTTTGCGAATCGCTCGTATAATTTGGTTGACATGGGTTAATATCTACATTGAATATCCTATCTAAGCCAGGGCTAACACACGTTTTAGTTATACGAGAAACAGAAACTAGCTGCAGTATAATTTACGTGACAAGGTATTACCTATATCGTTTTCCTACTACCGCGGGTACCTTGATCACTTGGTATATATTCGCACCCTAAACACCATGAATAGGAAACACGACCGCGGGTCCACCATATATATTAGCGTCCCGGTATTATTACACACATATTTATATGACATGATTACTTGAATCAATGGGAGTCTAGATCTCATGCAAATATACGTACAAAAATTGAGACGAAAAAAGTTTTTTTCAAAAACTCATCAACGCTTTTAAAATACTGTTTGGTCATTTCATAATGAAGTTTTTCGCGGTGTAGTTCTACATAAACGTGCTATCTACAGATATACATACATGTAGATATGCATATTACATACACCGCCTGAATTTCACTTGCTTAATTTTAACACACATGTATACATATGTGTATATAGCAAAAGATAACACATAGATAAGGTATTCGTGTGATCGTATAGTATAGCCCGCCTGTTGCTCGTGAGGCATGGCAAGTGGAACACCACCATATCATAGGTTATATTCGGCTTCTCCTTGCTGTCACAAATTTCATTATCCCTACTCGAATGGTCCAATCGACAGACAGACAATAACCAGTTTGTCGGTTGAAAAAAAAACCAAAAAAAAACTGAAAAAAAAAAAGAGAAGAAAATTCACATTCAGTTTTATGATGGTCTTTATACGGTGTGTCCATTTATACGTATCTATACATATCAGTCATGGCTATGAAAATTGAAAATTTAATCCCTCGGTTTTCTCTATCGCCACGTGAAATGAAAAGAAAAAAAAAATTTCGCATCAGTGGAGCAGAGAAAAAAATGTGTATAGGGTTTCTATAATCCTGAACAAAAAAAAAGGAAAGAAAATTGAAAAAAAAAAAGAGAGCATGGGTTAGTGGATAGTGGCAACGTACCGGAAAGTAAAATGCGATACGGTTAAGATAACCTGAACGACACGTAGTTCAATCTACTTCGTTCCCATTACTTTTCGCGTATACACAATATAGGTGTACCGTATATTTTTAACTCACAAAAACCTAAGGTAAGTATAGTATACGTCCTATATAAGTATAAATCTTTTGAAACCGCGGGACCACTTTTCTTTGACCCATCTTGTACAGGTGTAAGGTATGATATTATAAGGTATGCATGGAACGTTATCGCGGTTCTGCCAACTACGTAGGAAAGTGTGTCAGTGACGAACAACCACCACATCGCCGACACCTCCTGGTGCCAAACGAATAAGAGTTGGCTAGGTCGAGTTGGGGTAGGTTTAGGTCAGGTTGGGTCGCACGCGACGTCGACGAGTCGCGTTCGCCGCTGCGGGAATCCTGCCCCAGTCGCAATCCGGACGCGAAGCGGTACGTCCTCGCAAAGTGACTGATTCATATGTGTTAGAAAAATTTCGAACAAACATGTTGTAAACTCTGATTTTCCGATAAAACTTATTCGCCGTGCGCAAAATTTGTGGAGAAAAAATTAAGAAAACTGTTTGAATACACGAAGGCGAAATACCAGTTTTTGTAATAAACTTCTTATAAGTTTTGGATTACCTTTGTTTTTCATCCGAACGTTTCTGTTTAGAATCAGTTTATAACGCACAGCTGAAATAGGATAAGTTGGAGTGAGAAGTATGAATTAATCAAAATTTAGATCAGCAACAGAAGAATCGATCAAGAAACTTACATACTATAATCTTCTTTATAGTATTTGCTTAATAATCGCAGTGCGTTGGCAAAATCGTGTGCAGTGGTTGGGTTCGAATTCGAATGAACTATATGGATAATTATAGAAACAAATTAATTTCGCAATGGTTGTAACAAGTTGAAGATTTTACAAAGAACCGGTAAATGGAATAAGGAAAATGATTTGAAATCACGTGTGTTTGAACGCTACAAACTGAATACAGTGGTGTTGGACGCAGTACGTTCACACATACCTATTACCACACCACACATATGTACTTTGGCAGAGAACACGCGACTCACGTATTACGTCTCTAGATTTTCACCCTGTGAATACACAAAAAACCTTCCTCGTTAACGTCTTGTTATTTGTCAATATTTTATTTGGACAGCCGTCTGAAGGTACCAGGAAATTCATTCTTCACCGTTACGTTATCCGAACGATAAACGTGTACGTTAGTTACTCGTAAATATTATAAGGACGGTAATAACGGACATAAATGTGTCCGAAAATAAGGTTGACCTTTGGAGGATGAGTTAGTGTAGAGAAACTATAAAAATCGTACAAGGTGGACAATTTGGAATACGTATGACCGGGTGGAGAGATAAAAATACTTGAAAAATAAATAAGGCATGTTGTGTCTCGACATGAAGCTAGTGTCACGTTTGAGAGGATTATCGGGGTCTTCTTCAGCGTCCTCGAACTCAGCGTCCGACGGTACACCAAGGAGAAATCGTGGTGGTAGCATAAGCAGCGTTGTACTCCCGTCGAACGATAATGAAAGTGACGATGACGATCGTTTCTCAAATTCAACCGACAAGACTTTTGCATCGGCCAGTCCACCACCGAGAATTGCAAGGGACAGATCACGTTCAGTTTGCGTTCCTGTACTCAATTCATCGCAATTACGACATTTACATCGTCGTGCCAGCCATAATATGTACGTATATATATGTATACATTCCTTTTCTGTTCAAATATCATCCTCCACAAACATCTTCAACGTGTAAGGCATATACTCCGGCTTTTAATGGGCTTCAAATTCACCAGCCTAATGTATTAACTTCGATCGTTCCAGTTGAAACGCAGAATTTCAGGTCAGATTTATCGACCTCTGTACGTGGGGTACGTATATTTGCTCGTTACATCATCATCTAGTAGTTCGGCTCTTGTTGTTGGTTACAATTTTCTCGATCATTTGTCGCATTCGTCGCTCTTGAGCGAACATATAGCTGTAGTTTATAACAGATAAAAAAAAATAATAATAAGGGTAGCACCGCGATTGTCCTATCTTGTCACCTTGTCCAAAAAAAAGCAATTTCGCACGAAACGTCCTTTTATTTTCACGCTGTTATAGTTCAGTATCCAAAGTCATCCTTTTTCTACTACATATAATATAACGAAAGCGTTTCTTCAATCCTATTTTCTACAGAATATTTTTCACAGCCGTATAGATATAGGTATATATGTATACATGTAAATAAAATGCATGAACATTTTATGGTGTTAACCTCTCAACCCTCGAGTCCATTTTCCTCTTTTCAATCTTCAATTTTTAAACAACGAAGCTACGGGCGTAGAAAATACGAATTTATGGGATGTGCTTCAATCGCCTTATGGTTACCCAGCCTCGGAAAAGAAAAATCGCCGGTGTTCCTGTCGCTAGTGAATTTCAATGTCACAAAACGTATAAGGAGCCTTTCGGAGACAGCATTCGAATACGTGAAGAAGTTTCCTATACCTATTCAAAGCGATAATTCTTCCATTTTTTCCATTACACCGAATGTCTGTGTGTGAAATGAAGTCGTTATTTCCGGAATGAAATCTGTAACGAGAAATAAAAAGACAAGAATTAAAGTGGCGAAAATTTATTTCGCGAGATTTGGGGTTAGTCATATTGTACACATTCGCGTCGTTTTCACTTCACTTTGTAAATTCGCTTTACTTGTTAACTCGAGAGAAACTGTTCGAGTTCCCGGATCATTCAAATGGGAATTTGATTCGTCTGTTCAGCCACGTATAATGCTACAACTGTTTGAAAATTTCTTTCCGATACTTTGGCAAGTATGGATTTGAAGAAAAAAAGATATTCACGGATATGAATTGTTCAAATTGGATTTGAAGCATGAATTTTGTAAATAAATCAGAAGCAGCTTGCGAAGTGGCGTTTGGCTCAGATTCGAAGTTGAACTCAACACCCTACAAAATTTTAGTAATGAACATTGAAAATCTGAATGCATATTTCAGCTTGATGTCAAATTAACACATAGTTCCCCCCTACAGCAAACATCTCTGTGTTTGCACCCGTGCGGATCTTCGGGATTAAGAACAGGTGAAGCAAACGAGAGATGCGTTGGCTGCGAGTGTGCCGGTTACGAAAAAAACACCTCGGTAGTATAAGGGTGGTGCGCAAAGTTTCATTTCTTTTCTTTCTATCTTTTCGTTTTTCTTCTTTTTTCTACTATGTGTCTCCGACGTTAGTTACGACGTAGAATTTGAGCTCCGAATAAAGTTTTCTTAGTACATGACATCGTGCGTGCGAGTATTTCTTCATACCCCATTGTCAGCTAAGAAATGTGTACAAGTCCGCATGGCACGAAAAAGGAAAATTGTTAATAAGAAACAAGTTGGGAACCCCCATTCTGCATGCGCGTGGACGAGACTCAAGTCTCACCCTTTCGATCGCTCATTAACCTATATCCGCGGAAACATAATGCCGACTTGGCTCTTTTTAATTATTATTCTCCGTGCCGTATTCTCACCCAACCCTTCCAGTCTATCTATCCATCTATTCTTACCTTTCAAGACTTTTTTGTCCGTTTTAATTTTCAATCCACGTTTTTTAAAAATTTTCTTTGCAGCTCTTAATCGTCCCTTATTTTTTTACTCGCTGCAAGATATTATCTTTTATATAATCACGTTTATTATTACATTTTGTTCATTTCCATTATTTTAAAGGCCGAGGAGCTACTGGTTTCAATTCAAATTTATACATCAGATGATATACTTGAATAAAGAAAAGGGAATTTACATGAAGGGCGGCCTGATTGAAACGACGAGTATACGCATTAGAAAATAATCATAAATGATAAAAAAGAAACGAACAATAAAGAAAATATGGCGAACGGACGGAAATTGTAAGGATCGAACCTCTGCCAACTATTGAAATACATCAAATTTTCTTTCTTCACTTGTTTCAGCTCACCAGCTACTGACACTGTATCGCGAAGGGGCGTCTTCTCGAGGCGGTACTATGGCAGCATCGAAATGGTAAGGCCAATTGGGTTAATTTCTGATTTGTAACCTAACGAGGAGATTCGATACACGCGGGTTACATGACGCGGCACGTGTTCTATATTGCACAAATGATATGTATACAACATAGATAGGCATTCACAACGATGTATTCACGTTCACGGTGTATGATTATTATTATGATATTCCATGTGCTCGTGCACCGCTTGACGAATGCACTTGTCCGTGATGAATGAGAGAACGTGACATACGAGCAAAAGAATTATTCATGAGTGACGCGTCATAATTTGTTTCAATCTTCGGTCTTATTCTCGACGTCGATTGCTTGCCTATCCCTGCAGTAGTCCATATATGTATTTTCGCGTTCGATGTGGTTTTAAACGATGCTTTGTTACGTAACCTATGTCGAAATCCTTTCAACGGTACATGAAACTAGCGATGTAAATTTAAAAAATTAAGCATAAATATAAAGCGATTTAGTTTGTGTCAGACATGTGTAATTGCACGTGTTGCGTAATTGGTTATTTGGTAAAAATTCATGATACTGATACAGAAATTTCACACTAGATATAGATGTATCGATCGGGTAGTGCAATTCGCTCGAATATGTACACCCGGTTAGGTTGATTGTGAGTCGGTTCGCGGCCAAGCGCGAGTTTGGACAACTTTTTCGTGTAGCTGGGCCGGCTACGAAAAGTTGTCCAATCGCGAGCTTGGCCGCGAAGCGATTCACAATCAATCTAACCGGGCGTACCTCGTTATTTCGTTGGACACGTATTAGTTTGACTTTGATCTAATCGAGACGTCGAAACGTAAAGAAAATTTATTTAGATAATCCTCCCTGCAAATATTCCTCGTTGAAGTTCCAGACAGAATATACTATATAGTCGGCAACAAAGTAATTATAACACCATGGGCGGATCTTCGCACGCGGGGATTTTAATCTTCGCTTCAAAATTGAAGTGAAACATAAGGATTCTTCATAGAATATATAGTATAGGTATGGTCGTATACAATGGTAAACTATTTCAGGTATTTTTGAAGGTATATCACGTGCTAACAGGGAATAGGATTTTTTGCGAGGGAATTAAACTGTAATTACATTTACAACACGCTGCTTAAATGTTAAGATATATATGTATAGTTGAGAGAAGAGAAATTGAATGAAACATTTTCATTTCAATGGGAAACTAGAAAATTCTCTTCAGCTCATTCTAAAATGATCAGATACTTCAAATATATCACAATCAGTATTGAAATTGGTTTTTTTCTTTTTTTTTTTTAAGATTGACTTTCACAAGTACGCAGGGTCCAACTGGCATAGAAATTCGGAATTTTACCGCTCTTTGTATAGGGGGTGTTCGAAGACTCGATCGATCGAGTAAAGTGATAAGAAAACTTGTAGTAATAAAATGGTTGATCGTGTCTTCATTGAATTTCTATAAGAAAAAATTGATTTTCATCCGATAATAAAAGCTTTTCTCCGCATGGTGACGTACTTGATCCATAATATTTTCGAATTTCAATAAAGATTTTAGGATTTTAAGCCGCGATCAAATGCCTCCGCAGTTATTCCACTTCTACGAATTTCAAATATGCTAATTGTACATCTTAACTGTCTCCTTCATGCATCGACGCCCTTAATTATTCCCGAGCATCGAGGCGTCGCGTGTCACATGACGAAAATGGAACCATGCAAGTAGAAAATCTGCAGATCGAGTTTTGCTCGCGCACAGAATAAACGCGCATAATAAGTGCTAGGTATACCTATGTGTAAGATAATTTTTTTTTTTTTTTTGTCGTACGATCACTCCGCCCTCTATTTGCATTCGGTTATTACACCTGCAGGCACGTATAAAAAAATTGCACATTGAATATAAAAGTGATGTTATGTGATATCCAATTGTAATTCATATATTATAGTTACATACCCACAGAACATACAATCGCATTTAATCCTGCAGGTTACGGTTATAATTGGAATCTGGATTTATTTTTAATCAGATAACGGATCATTTCGCAGCAAATTGAAAGTCCCAGTTCAACGGTATCGGTACATTTTTCACCTATAGGGAAGCATGTAATTGAGTGTTTTTTGTCGAGTTCTGTAATCCTTGCGTGAGATAAAACGCCTTTCATTTCCCAGGTCGTGCATATACGGTAAACTACATGCGTGATAATTGAACGGAAGGAAATTTTTTTTTTTCCTCTTTGCAAATTTTTCCCTGTTGATTATCATGTTCAAAGAATTCTGTGATTCTTATCCCGCTTTAGGCCCTCGGAAACTCGTGCTTTTCACGCATATTTACTGTATTAATCAAATGATCGTTAATATTTGTGGAAATATGTTGTTTTTTTTTATTCATTTAAATTTGAAAACCAAATTATATTAAAAATCTAAGAATTGTTCCGGTATACTTTGAAGGTGCTGTACTAGTACATCCACTCTAAAAATTTGACGGTAATAATAAATGAGCAAGTCTCGTAATATGCCCGAGTCGACACGCGAAATGCCCCCCCATACAATATGCATGCGTAACACTGTGTATGTGAGTACGTAATGACGAAGGCCATGTCCTAATCTAATTACCGATTACGTAATCTGTAAAAATGAAAAACAAGGAAAAAACTGTACCAGACATAATCATTCGATATGAACCCATTTACATACCACGTATATCGCTAAATATAGGTATACCTAACCTAACCTATAGGTATATGTATATGCTATAAGTGGAACTCGACCGTAGTGCAAATAATATACCATATAAATGACAAAAATAATTACCTCGAGAATTTTGTCAATCAAATACACATATATGTATAGTATATATATATTATAATAATATAGAAGACCAAAAAGTTTGCTGCTTATTAAAAAGCACCCCACGTTCCGCAGACGGTACTCGAGTGAGGGTAAGCGATCCTCGACCCTGTTTCGTCATGTCTACACGTTACTAATTAACGGTAACATAATTTACAACGCTCTTGGTATTCGATAATGGTTGGCTTGGTAAGCGTATACATGTATGTATATGTATATGCAATATCAAGCAAGATGCTTTTAGTCTATTACCATCGCGCAGCTACGTTGAAGACAAGCTCTTTTTTTCAATTTTCATCTAGACTTTTATTTTCCTTGTTTTCTTTTTATTGCAGCGGTTGGCTTGCAGCTCACTTCCGTTGTTTCGAGTACACCATACTGCTCTCTGTATACCCATTCATGTATATCGCACGGTAGAAAGCAGATAATTAGGTGTGTCGTTAGACATAAGATGCAAAGCTATAGAGATCAGTTAAACTTTGGTCACGATGTCGAGACATATTTTGGCATATCTTCGGGGTACATTTTTTATGTATAATACCGCGACAGCAGGTACTCGGCTTTTGTTGATTGTTAGGAGAAGTAAGGATTTTTTTGTTGTTGTTTTTCTGCTTATTTTCTCCATTTTAATGATCGTCTCACAATAATATCCGGAGCATATCCTCGTTGTTGTATTGCTGTGGACATAATTTCCGTTGTCCTGCAGAGTTCTAACCGGTAAAAGTATATGCGATAGATATAATCTGTATACATGTATAGTATATTTCTCTGTCTCACAGGGAAAAGGTGTGGGGGTAAAAAAAAAAAAAAAATCGGTAACTTATATCTATCTTAGCAACGGTTATAAATAGACCCCAAGTTCGTTAGATTTTGTCAGACTTTTCTTTCATTGTATAAAAATATTTTTTTCTGTATTGATATGGTATCACTGGTTCGAAGTCCTAAAAAAAAAAATAATAAAAATTCAGTAATCAATATCAAAAGTATGTACGTAACAATGGAACATGTATATTTTTTTTTTATTTTCGCTGTGTAGTATAACTGCAATGATATGGCCATTGAATTTTGATACCCGCATACGAGTTATTTAGGTAATAAGATAAAATAGGATATTAAAAAACGCATTCGAGTCCCCGCCGCAGAATAGTAATATTTTCCGCCACTAGGTGGCCGAGTGCCTCCGCCGCGCCCGCAGTCAAAACACCGCGCAGTCAGCATAGGGCTCCGGGAGGACCAGCAGCGAAACAGCTCCGGCGGTAAATTAGTACCATTTTTTGACACTAGATCGCGAAGCCCTCTCATAAGGAAGGAACCGCGCAGCTAGATTAAGAGCCCGGCAAAATTCAATGAAAAGTCATTCTTGATCGTGTATCAACTTCCTAACAGCTAGGTACCTCTGACCGACCCTGCCTGTTGAAATAAAAGCCATATCTACCAGACCTCCAGTCTCCGACTCCTTCATTCCACGGAACTAGCTCCTACCTGACGCACCCCGACTACACCTAACCAGTCCTTCTATGGGCTAAAGCAGCCCTTGTCAGGGCTTGAACAACCTCCCCCCTTCTACCCTCTCCTTCCCTCGTCAATCCATCCTTCTCGTCGTCCCTGGATCCTGGACCGCTGCAATCACGGCGCTACCCGGTGAAGTTTTGTCCTCCCCGTAGCCGACAACCTCACCCCGGAGCAAAAGCAGGGCCTCCTGGCCTGGACCTACGCTTCGGACGTGACGTGGCGGCACTGGCTCCGACTCCCGCCCGTCGTCCCGCTCCGCCGAAGGACTCGACTCGTCCGGACCAAGGCCCTGCCCTACAACTACGTCCCCGGGGTCGACATCCCTCCTGGGAAGGAGAACCAGGACGCCGAGGGTCCCACCCAGAGAAAGGCCGGCCGCAACCCCCGCCACGGACTCCGTCAGTTCCTGGGGGAATTTCCGAGCTAGTAGCCCAGCACTCGCCACCCCCACATCTCTCGCCTCTGCCACGACTCCTTTCCCCGATCCGGGACCACCGGCCTCCTCCACCGCCACGCCAAGCGCGGATCCTTTCCTTCCCCCCTCCTAAGCCCCGACGAAAGCACCTCTTCTAAAAACCCCTAATCCTTCCTTCATCCTTTTTCCCCTCCCGAGCCTCTCACGAGGCTCCCTGTCCGAACACCAGACTCGTATTGACGGGACAGCCGCCCTACCAGAGGGCCTCCTCTCATAGCAGATATCAATTTGTACATATGTATTTTTCGTTACTACATAAAAATTCAGAAAAAAAATAACTGCATTGGGGTAGGTTGCTAAGTGGTTTAAAGGGTTATTTACGATGTTTGTCGCACATCATAAAAATAATTCAATTTAACAGATAAGGAGGTGTGGAGAAGATTTATTACGTGTCGACAAATCATTTAATTAACACCTTGTAACAATCGACCCAAAAGAAAAGAAAAAAGAAAGAATGTTTACAACTCATCGTGCATTAAATACCCATAAATTATTTTCACATTTCTTTGTTATGCCGAAGATTCAACGCCTAAGCACGTATTACAGAAAAAGCCGCCAAATTCATTACGGGCGATTCATCGAGTAGGTGAGCAAAAATTCGCAGGTGTTAAAATCGTCGAGCGCACGGGACATAAGTAAAACCGAGACATTTTTGGTTGCGAGAAAGTTTAGCGAGATGGTGCCGTAACCATGCGCCGCGCAATGGCGAAAACATAAATTAACTCGCAAGAGCTCGAGCGCGGCCCGTCAAGGTATAAATTCTCGGGAAACGTCCGTTTAAACACGTTTGAACTGCACACGTAGACATTAGCACACGCAAAATTGTTGCACCCTGAGTTCGGTACACGCTGAATTAGTCCACGTAACGTTTATACACGCGGAAATTAGGTATAAGTTATACATGGTTCACCCGATTCATGACACACGCGAAATTTGGTACACGCCGAGTTTGGTGCACGTCGAACTTCGTACACACGTCCGTTAGTACATTCGTAACATTTGGTACACGTGGGATATAATAAAAGCGTTGGGACAGGTAACCGGTATTAAAAGGTCGTCCGATTAGAGTGTTAAAAAAAACCGAAGAGATTCGATAATCAGCTACATACCCAATTGCCTATCCCTATCTACCACGAATTTAATACGAAAATAATAAATTGTCGAATTTAACAGTCGGAATCGATGACACGATAAAATTGATCTCAGAAAAACGGAAGGGAGCCCACGAATATAATATCGCAGGAGATAAGTCTGCAACAAAATGACCAATAAGTGACTTCGCCTTGGCATAATGCAGAGGTGAAGTAACAGTTGCACGCGTGGTTGGAATTCGTGTGACATGATTAAATATGAGATTTCTTCAAATATGTAAATGAAAAATCGTAATATAACTGACAATGAAAGAAGGCAAAACAACAGCACAATGCAGTGCTCGGTTGGGTAATATAACATATAGAGAGATATATAATAAATATACATAATGTATACAACATACATAGGTATATAAACTGCTCGTTCCTAAATTGCAATATAACTTTCCTAATTTTCGAGAGAAAATATGATTTCATATTATTCTACTCGTATTTTAACAACAAAAAAAAAAAATTCCGTTATAATATTATACTACATTCTATCTGCGCCGACCTTCGGTGGGGATATGGTACGTATATTGTTATCGGCTCTAAAAATTCGAAGTGTATACGTTACGGGTTTGTAACGGCGAGGTATTTTTCAAATTTTCTAATTCATTATCTTGACATTCTGTAATTGCAACCCATCGACTCGCTACTTTGACTCTTGAGAGATGTGCAAATATGTATAGCAGAGGGGCCCCAACCAATTAACCATGAGAGGCGATAAAGACGAACCACGTTAAACCTGATGGACTAGTAAAGTATGAAACTGTAATATTGATACCGGTTGGCTACACCAGATATTGACATGTATCTATACGTATATACAAATATCGGTATAATGTATACATTCATTTATCATCGTGTGGTTTAATCACAGGACAATTTGTAATAAATTGAAAATCGAAATCTCACCGAACATTTGAAATAAATCCAAAAAGTACAAGATGGGGATCGCAGAGAGAAACTTTTTTCAAACAACTGTAATAAATTTTTTTAAATCTTCCAATTACACCAGAAAAAAAAAGCTTTTTTCAACAAATAATTCTTGCAAAAGTTTCGTCATTTTACAGGATTTTCATCAATCATAGGTAATCTTCCTTCTTTTTTTTTTTCTAATTAAATTTTCAAGTTAACAATTGTTTTCTCGCAACTGATAAGGTACTTCAGGTATACGACATCTAATGTTAATAATAGTTTTCATGCAAGCAAAAAGAAAAAATCCTATTGAATGGAACGAGCTTTTTTATCCCCCGTCCGCAACCTCCTCAACCCGTCATTGAATTTTTTTTCAGTCCTTAAAAAATAATGAGACCAACAGAATTTTTATTATAATTCCCCTCAGGCAGCCCTTCCATCGGACCAATTCATTTATTTTGATTCACTGATATTTTCTTTCTTTGTTTTTTTTTTCTTGTATTATCAGATATGAAAAGCGATAAAAACTACCACATTTCCTGCCCACAGTTATTTTTGATTCGATTAGTCACGGGTTCTGAAAAGAACGTATTCGTCCGTGCGTGATTCGTCGTATATTCCCATATTCGCGATTCCTCGAAAACCTTCGATGGCTCATCCCCTGGAGGCAAACGTCGTGTAGGTATGTCTCACAGGGTTTTCCCGTTCGACAGTTTATGAAATTATGGGGTTTCATTTTTCGATAGTCGTAAGAAAAGCTCGCCGCCATCCAGCCCTTGACTCTTACAATTCTGAGATTTCAGGGCGCGCCAACCCCCGTGACCTTTGTAACGTTTGTTTGTCGTTTCAATACAGCTGTATCGACAGGGTGAATAATTCATAGAATTTTCACTCCCCTTGATTGACGTGCGTATACATATTTCAATTCATAGTTTCACTATTTGCCATCAAATATAAACGTGAGAAAATTATCTGCACATACACCCACAGATTTAATCGATCACAAAACTCTCCATAACCATATAGCTGCTATGGATGTGTACAATTCGTATGTACGTGCGCAACCTTATTATTTTACAATAGCCAACAGAATGGAAATCAGACAATAGTATTTTAATTACGCCCGCCAGATGTCGAGCACACAGGTAATAATACCCACTGCATCAAGTACCTACTACGAAATAGTTTCATACAATGATTCTCCCTTAATTCATTCTTATCACGCTGCAGATTTATCGAAAACGTATAATAATAATAATAAAACAAATTGAAAAAAAATCTTATCGAGCGACCTATATTTCAATTAGGGAATGTGTATGGTTCTACATTCCATATATAGCGCGTTGAAATAACAATAATAATAATCATAATAATAATAATAATTTTTAAGACTATTAACTATATCTATATGTACAGGTGCAGTGCAGAGGTGAAAGTACTTGCTACGAAATATGGTGTAATTTTGTATGTACATATATATTTTGGAGAACAGTCGAGCACGTTCCGTGCATTGCATTATATTCTCGCATATTTAAACTTTGTCAGATACTTCTGTCCGTTGGGAGTTAAAACGTACGGTCCGTTAGAAAACTTGTAAGAGATTTAGTTTTGAACTCGAATGCATCTCTACTGTAGAGTCTGTAACAACCGAACATCAAATTACACTGGTGTCACAAGCAACGACGAAAATACGGATAACTGTATGCATGCAAAGTACGTACCTATATACACATTTCTATACTCGCGTACCTCATGCAGCTTATATCCGTTCGTGAATACCTGTATACTATAGGCAGATCGCATGAAAAGATCTTCGCGAAAGGACGAAGACATTACATGGATATGTATCGATACGTGTGATATACACCTGCGTGAAAAAAAAAGAAGAAGAAACATAAATCCAATACAAAACGCTTAAACGTTTTCCAATTCTTTCAATCAGCTGCAGCGAGGAAAATTCTAATCTGTGAAAAAATGAGGGTATTTTTTTGACGCCCTTTATTTATTTTTTTTTTTTTTATAATTCTGTTTTTTTTTCAGTTTCATTTTTGAAAAGCGATTGAATTTATTAAGCTCGCGAAAAAAAATTTATTCGTATAGGCATGTGTGTTCTATAAAAAAACTTCCGTTGAAATTCTGAGAATATTACAAAACTTTTTGTATACGTATACATCACATATCAAATCCGTTGTAAAATCATCCATACATATAGACACCATAGAATTTAGTTTCTCGAGAGACGACGTGTATATATTGATGCTTTTCATCCCCAAATCTGCAGGTATTAGATTATCATATTTATTCTCGTGTACCCGTGATACCCATATTGTAGATCTCCGGATAAAATATAGTGCATGCAGTGAGATTTGAGGGTTAGGTTGGGTTTAGAAACCCGATAAAAATGAAGGTTGAGAAGAGGAAAAAAAACTGGAACTCCAAGCTTTTTTGAAATCGCGCGAAGCTTAAATCATTATGATGATGATCGTAAGAAGTATAATCTCTTTTTTTGCACCATGGCTATAGGTATACCATACGAGTTCTCTGCAGAGCTTTATAAAGATCGAAGGCAATATCCATAAATTATTCACTCACCCGCAGCTTTCTTGCGCGCACAATACGAGCTACCGCGTGGACTGTTCTCAAACTTTGTAACCCCTAATAAGCCCGCTATAAAGCCTTTTAGACAAGTCAAAGTAGGGAATATATCTATTCAAGAACCGACTATTCAAGAGCTAACTTATCCAATCACAAATAACTTTCACCAACATTTCAAGCAGATATTCCTTCTAACTCCGGTTTACGTCAAACTATAGATCGAATACGAACTCGAAGAACTCTATTGATATCGGCTGCACTTGCATATGAGTAGAAAACAAAAACAAAACAAAAAAAAACGTTACTTGTAGAAAAGATTTCAAACAATAATCGCCGATATGATATTATGATATGATTAAGATTCGACGCATCTTTAATTCTTATCATTCAAATGGAGGAAAGATTTGAATTGCAAATTACGGCGTTATGTGAATAGAATTGTTTCAGAATTCCTATTTCATCCTGTTAAAAATTATCCCGATTTCTCGGTCACGCAAAAAACAAAATTTTTGGCCTGAACCAATTGAGTATTTCATTTTTTAGTTTTTTAATTACTTTAGTTGTAAGTCAAACCTAGAAAAATTTCCCAATCGGATGCAGAAGCGAATGAAATTCGTTGTGAATATGGCAGCGCGTAAACGACGGCTGACCAAACAGTTGCCGTTACTACTGCGCTGTTGGATCTACTTTCATTCGGTGTGTTTACCTATTTATGTAATACACCATCCGGCGACGTAACAGATTCAGTGACTTTCGGCGACTGTAATAAAACGACAATCTAGGGGCAGTTATGTCACGGCAGCTTTTTATACGGCCACTTTGTTATGTCGCATAAAATTCGACTTACGATCAGGCTTATAGGCTGGTAAAGTTACCTGCTTGGCTACATAATTCACGTATTTCACGTATACCTATATAGCCAATATTATACCAGAGCGATTCCACGACAAAACGACGGAAGTCGAGAATAAAGTTTAACATTTTACAATGGAGTCTATAAAATGAAGTTTAAGAAGTTACAGATTCCACACAAGTTAAAAACGGAAATGTCATCCTACTACCTTTGCATAAATTTCAATGATTGATACGAAGTTTTAAGCAGCGCACAACGAAGAACGGCACGGAATTATTCAAAAAAAAATCACCATGAAATGCTTAAGTAAGACATTGAAGAATAATTTAGAAAAAAAAAAAACTAACGGTAAGTAAAGTAGATTTGTTCACGTCCTCTTGTGTATAATACGGTAAGATTCGAATAATTCTCTCGCGGATTTTTGAGTTCATTTGGATTTTTTTTTTTAATTTCTTTCCTTCCGTTCATTCATTTAAATATTTTTCGCTCTTATTTTATTTTACCATGTATTTTTATGCGTCCTCTTAATTTTTAATTGGAAGCGGAATTAGTACAACCAGCGTCAAAAGTTCAGTCGTTTATTTTTCATAGACAGCTGTGAACAGCCCTTTTTTCACCCCCGCAAGTTCTACGAAATTATGTGAAGAGTTTTTATACAAGTCATAATTATGATGTTTCGCAGATTAGCTTTCGATCGTCGAAATAAAATGTTCACGATTCAGACAGATATATACTATAGATATAAATTCCGGGAGAATTTTTTACCTTCCTTTCACATTTTTTTTATTAAAGTTTCCATGCACTAAAGCGTGCGAGTTTCCCCGGGTTCAATAACCGTCTACTTATACGTATAAATTATTATAGCCATAAACGCAAGCTCAGAATTATGTAATAGCGTGCCTTGCTGTTCGCAGTTATATAGTTAGAAAAGCTAAATTTTATGGACTGATAATTATTTTTGATTTCCTTTTTTTTTCTTCTTTTCATTGTAATTCACATTAGCATTAGCCTAAATTAGTCGAGCTTGCAATGTTAAATTCATTTTCATATAATTTTACTCTAGTTTATAAAATGATCGTGCAAATATTTGAGGTTATGTGTATAACACGATAAAATATGGGGTGCGTTTAGGGCCCTCGATTCCTGATAGTCAAGTGCTGAATGCCGAATAGATTTAAAAGCTTCGCTCGACGTTGAATAGTAGGAAAATTGACGATAATCACCCTGTAACACTTATACACGGATACTTCCAGTAAATTTTCACTGAAGAGCTGCTAGTTTCTAGGACCGCGTTTAGGACACGGTCGATTTGAGTAATTGCGTTCGCTCTCTATATTTAGAATTTAGGCGTTTTTAGGTCAAGACGATGTTCACCGCTACTATCTACAGTGAAAAGCACCCCGTTGGTTGAATACCGACGATCAAGTTCAGAAATAAATGTCAAGAAAATCATATAGCTCGTTATTCAAAGAAATGATGAAAAAAATAACGCGGCTGAACTACGTAACCAAAATCAGCGGATACTTCAGCTTCGTATACTTATTTATTTCACCCGATGACGAATTCGGCCATATAAGATAAAAGACTAATATAAATTACGCAATAGTAGTTAATTATGTGGTTCACGTATAGTACAAAATTGATGCGCGCCCTAATTACAATAGAACATAGGACATTACAATAATCGTTCGATCTTTGAACATTTTTTTTTTTATCATTTGAATAATATATGTATATGAGGGAAAAGGCCGACGATAACCATTGTCACGTATTCGAGCAATTTATCAGTAGAAACATTCACGGTTATTGTTAGTTTCTGAGCGTGCTCAAAGAAATTTAGAATTTCCGGATCTACCCTGGCGGTAACAAATTGCGGTAAAATAAAACTAACCGATTAGTAGTATACCCGTATTACATAATATAGCTATATTATGAACTTGCATAAGAATCTGTTCTATAATTCGTGTCGTTTGCGATCAACCGTATCCCAAACCGTATTCCAAATTCAATGCCTTCGCCAAGAAAGATGATCACATCCCGGTATAAAAGCTGCGAAACGGATCACTGCACCAAGCTAAAGCGTCCCTAACGGGAACTGGCAGATCACATCAGTGCCCTCTCTCTTCACCCTCGTCACCTTCCAACGTTGGCATTAAGAACTCAATTTATTTCCCAATCTGTTCTAATATCGATTTAGCCTGAGTCTGTCACGAACTCGTTCAAGAAGCCACCTATACTGCAGTAATATAGCCATTCACTCGTTAACTTATCCTCTTCCTCCTTGCTGAATAATTACAATAAATAAGAAATAAAACAAAATCACCAACGGCCAGACTCGGTGATCCATCGAACAAGATTTTCATCCAGAATGGAAAAAAAAAAAAAAAAGGAAAATAAAAAAAATTTAAGAAATCTTTTAATTAAACTTTTATCGATAATTGTTCAACCAGAGGTTAAATGCATCAGTATACACAATTGTCAAACTAACTTTCGTGAATATATAAACTGCAGACTGGATCATGTATTTCTTGACAAATCCGAATGACGTGAGAAACGTCCAAGGGGTACATGGGGCGGGGTATACCTATAAAGTAATATTTTTTGAACTCGCCAGCGAAAGAAGAAAAAAAAAGTTAGGTATATACTAATGTACACCGACGGTATAGTGTCAGGAGCAGATATCATCCCGTAAACTTGCCTTGCTTTTATCCCTTTTAGACCCTTCGCAAATTTTGGAGTCATTGTTCGACCTTCTACCAGTGGGTAGTCTATTCGACGCAGGGTCTTGCGCGATATAATAACGCGTTCAACGACCGTAAAGATTTGCCGAAAATTCACCCCTGAAATATAACTCGCTTTTCACCCACGATTCACCACTCCATATGGTATAAAAACCTTCGGACGACTCATTGTCAGCCATAGAGAGATGACCGGTATAGTGTACTAAAACTGGACCCATCACGATCGACCAAAAAAAAGAGAACGGGAAAAGAAGTTTTGGAAAAAAAGCTCCGGCGCACCGAACATGTCTTTATTCATACCCACGCGTACATGATCATAAAGTATATGTATAATCTCTGGATGATGTTTATGTACTCATACGAAAATCCTTATTATCCGCACCTGCCCCCGAGTTTAACAACTCGTAATACGTTTCGTACCCTATAAACAAGAATAATATAATGTACATTAATGCGATTCATAATGCAGGCTCTGCAAAGCTTGTGGTATCTGATAGTTGAATGAGCCCTTTTTAAACTATACATAAATAATACATAGTTACCTATGTGGATGATATTATAGCGTGAGTTTTACAGTACAATATCAACCTATATTATAAACCCACTCTCATATATGATACACCTGAGGCTCGTCTCTAGTCTTACAAAATATTATACGAATATGATATTAACTAACAAGTGTAGTTTACATGTGTTTTAACAAAAATTATAACAGAAACAAACGTGATCCGAACGTGCGAGAGATAAATTTTTATTTATTTTTTTTCTGTTTCTTTTTTTTTTGAAACCCATACACTTTTATGACTCGCACAGTTAGAACAGTTTTTCATTTCTTCTTTATCGTTTAGTATCGTTTTTTTTTTTTTTTTGCTTTCCAATATCACTGCGGTGACAAAAAAAAAAAAAAAAAACAGTGGAGATTTCACAAGGGATTTATCGAGGGATTTATACCTATGTATATACCATACACACCCATACTTATTACGGATGCGAGGGTAAACGCTCCGTTCTCTGGGGAAGTAGAACGTCCGCACGCAAACACAGAAATCTCATCCGTTGTGCGGTTGATATAAAACACTATGCGAACATACCCTATGCCCACTCCATCCAATGGTTAACGTTCACCCGTACGCCATAGATCCGAATTCCACAAGTTTTATCTGCGAAATTTGAGAGGGTTTAACGTTTTCACCCGCGCGGATTATAGAACTTTCCGATTGAACGAAATGAATTTAAAAAATCAGAGAGAAAATTCTAAAAAAAGCTTTGCTAACTCAATCAGGGGAAGGAAAACATATTAACGCAATCGACCGATAAAGCAGGAAAAAGTTTTATTCTATTTCCGCTGACGCAGAGGCAATTTTTTCCCCCCATTTTTTTTTTTTATTTATTTATTTTTTTTTTTTTTGTCGGAACCGTAAGGTATTTTACCACTCTCCTTCTAAGTAAAGTGGATGTAGAAATATAGCGAGTCCCGAGGGTTCTAAGAGGGATAAGGTTCAAGCTGAAACTATACAAAGAAGGGACCACACGTGAAGCGCGAAGTGGACTCCTACTGTTTGCCTAATGGATAGTTTCTGTCAACCTGCATACGTATCGTTATTAAAGTATTACGATTATACTTTTCTCACCAGCTCTCAACACAGGTTATTATGGGATAAAACAACTGAAGATTTTGATCAAGCTCCCGTGGAGAAAACCATTCGCAAAATTACAGCTGTAATTTTTGCAATCCTTCTTTTATTTAATTTTATGTACTTAGCCTGTTGTTACGTTTTTTGGCGTCTGATATACGAGTATGTGATATGTATTCAGTACCGGTTTAATATAGGTTTATATTGATCTGATTTCAAACGTTATGTAATTATAAATTGAATCTGTGCAAATGTAGCAAAGTTTAATTTATCGGAGGGCAGAGTTTAAGCATCCAATCAACCTCTGGGGAATGGTCACTGGGAAATTTTCGTACACCCTCGGGGCTTGTCAAACGTCAAGAGCAGCAACTTTGAAAGGATGTAAAGCCAACTGTATAAATGATCAGCTGCTGTTAATTTTGCTCCTGCAGGATCTAAACGTTCTTCTACATGTATATACGATATTACGTATATGATGTGATATGTTTATTATAACTATGGATCAACTCAAGCTTGTAGATAACGGATTACTATGTAGACGCGCGTTTGCTTAATCCCTAGATCCATGCCTATCTACGCCCATGCATGCGCCTAATTACTAATTACTGTAATTAGTTATTAGGCAGTGAAAACCGGTGATTACTCACTACCACAGCTTCAACGCACTATTATTTTACACGTATATAGTACATACGTGTAGACAAACTCGTATATGTAGGAGAGGATCATTTTGCTTGCGTACAGGTAAAGCGATAAATTCTCTACTTAAGGTTACCCCTGCACATACTCCATGGTATATAATGAATATTATACCATGCACACCTATATAACATGTAGAAGATGTGGAGCATACTTTGAGTCGTCTAATAATGTCTGCTGTGACCGTAAAGCTCCGAACATATAAACTATATAGTCGAGTTACCTATTTCACGAATACGAGCTAAGAGAGAGTTGGAAGTTTCAGAGCTTTATTTTCAACTGGAGCAGCCGACTAAGGGCTAAGTAATAAATTTAATTGTCAAATTCGCTGAATGGGAAGGCCAGCAAGTATTTAATTATGCAAAAGTTATTTTTAGATCTAACTATACTATACAATACGCTAAAATTTCACACTTCACAATTCAGAACTTTGATACCAATTCATTTAACTATACGAACGATATGATAACGATGTTAAAACACGAAACGCTCGAAACCCACTCGAATCGAGTGGGGGCGGAAGTAGGATTAGGCTTTACGATAATAATATCGAGCGACAGAAAATATTAACAAAATCACTGACTCAATTAGCACTTTATATAAAACAATATTATGTAGAAACTACGTTCGTTGAGGAACCTCATGCGCATATAATACAGATACGATATACAATACAACAAACCATATAGTTAATGATATCAGTGATCTCATATGCGGCCATGTAATACGAGCTCTTGATTAAATAAATATAATGATGGTAGAATCAAAGTAATAAATATCATAAAATATAACAGCTGAGTGTGTTAGAAATATTCTAGAGTAGGTTAAATGTCTAAACATATACCTATGTGAAACTTGTGGTTTTGTTAATATAAACATATATATCGTATGTTGTAAGCATATCTATACATATATTATAGATCTCTGGTATCCAAGCATTGTGCAAATGAACGAGTATATATATATATAAATACACCGCAGCCATTGTGAACAAAAAGAAGAAGAAAAATATACGAGAGATTGATTGATAGGAGTTTATTAATAACACCCTGTAGGCCTCGCCAGTGTCGAGTTTTCGGAAGCTTTAGAACGAATACATAAAAAAAGGAAAACAATAATCATGACAATAATGATAAATAACACATAATTAATCACAATAGAAAATGAAATGGATAAAAAAAGAAATTTACTCCGCCCCATGGCTCATATATATTCGAAAATTCACACTCACAATCAGAGAGATATAACCGCGGACCGCAATTCAAATGCGGTCACTTCATGTCCCTCGGAATCGTGAATTTCACATTAGGACGACGAGGTAGCCTCTTCATATAGTTTGAGCTCACCATAAACTATCCGTAAAATTATCTAGTACTTGGCAAGTAAATTCTTTTTACCACCATAGATATAAAGCCATGAAAAAGGTATATATGGGTATATAGGTAATTGCTTGATTTCTATCATCTATTATACACTAATTACTGTTCTCATTTTTATATTTTTTTTAATTTGTTGAAGGAAAAAATCGGGTTCGGCATTATGTAACAGGGATGATCGATCCTTGACATTTTGAATCCCCCTCAAGCACGTTATGTAAAACTCGATATGAAACCTTATAAGGTTATAAGGAAACGCGCTGAAGGAAGTTGACTCAGCGGTTCATGATTGTTTATCAACTTTTTTTTTTTAGAACTAAATAATTCAGTTGCGCGAGATAATATTTTGAGAATGTAATTTATACGTGCAAATAAAAGTTGAACGTACGTCGAAATAACGGGACTGACATCAGGTTATTACGAAACACTGACCAGAATAAAACTTTGGCTCAGATGTAATTCTTTCAAAGTTAATATCGCGAGGGATTCTTTTTCGAACAACTCTTTTTACTCATACGCCGCCAAGATCGAGTGTTTAGCAATCCTGGTATGAAGTCTGAATCGATCGAAAACACAGCGGATGTTGATAATGATGATATATGGCTGGCAATAAACTAAAAGGATTAGCTCTACTTTCAACGTTCGTGCTTCAACAAGGATCGGAGGAAATTGAATAGTTGCTACGACTATCAAGATTATTCAAATGCTAGTGCTACGTTGTAGATACAGCTCTATGCATTACAAATTGATACTTTATGTTAAAGCTGATTGTGAATGAGAAAAGGAAAAAAAAAAGCGCGTCTACCAGCGAATTCTATTCTGCAGCTCTTTTCAAAAGTTATCAAGTGGTTTTCTCAAGTAAATCTTGATGGTAATTCAATGTCACTCAAATTTACTTGATTATGCTCAACTTGTTGCCGAGTTGCATATTTCAGGATTAAGGCTAATAACGAAAAATCGTTTTTCTGTATTTCAGCTACCACAAGTCGAGCAGGACGGCTTGGAAAATGGAAGAAGATTTCGTGTGGAAAATGGGGACTCCCTCGGAGAAAAAGAAGAGGTATTATTTTAATTGGTCAACCTTTCAGTCATTTTTATTGTAGAATAAGAACGAAAAATATCTCATCGTTAGACTCGACGTTACATGTAAATACCTATAAGTAACGGGCGAAAAATTGTATCTCATCTTGAGGGAATTTATACAATATCGCGACTGCTCAAACTCTTTTGTACATACTTCACTTCGGATAAGCTATGTACTTGAATGGCGACACACGCGAATCTGTGAAGGGGCAATAACAGATTTTATTTATTTAGTTTTTTTTATTCTCTAAAGTAAAATAGAAGCGAAAAAGAAGTTTGATAACTTTTCAGATGTTTGGATCACCCAGTACACCAGTTCTGGAAAATCCGGAGAACCAAACGCGATGGTACTTTAAATACTTTCTTGGAAAACGTGAGTGCACTCGAATGTTTTCATCTTGTTTTACATTATTACTTGGTGAAAATAGTTGTTTTTCTTTCTTTTTTTTTTTGTTCGAAAATTTGTACGAGCAAAATCGAGAGTTTCTCATGCCTCTGGCAAAATACATTTGAATTTTTAAAGTGCACCAGAATTATGTGGGTTCGGATCAAGAGAGGAGTCCCATCTTCCTCTCCGTAGTTCTCAGTGAAGGAGCAGGAGATCGCTGTGTTCCTCACTACAGAGCAATTCTTTGGCGACGAACAGTAAGCCATTTTTCAAGATCGTTTTAAAACAGATAGCTTAATTGAAACTTTTTTTCTTTTTTTTTCAAGGGGGCACAAAAAATATCACTACCTTACTTGGCGAGCAAACCCATGACGGTCAAACAAATATTAAGGTCGGTAAAATTATGGCGAGATTGAAAAACTGAATGTTGATATTAATACACTATAGTAAATGCGAGACTCTTTGAATTTTGAATATTCAGCAACTTCCCGGGGATGGATAAACTAGACAAAGGTCCACGGGAGATATTTTCCCCGGATATACAGAAGGTAAGTTTAAGTTTATGTAGCTACAACTTCCTTTATTCTCAATTGTTTTCTCACAGTTTTCTTTTATTTCTGTTTGAAATTGGCTCCTCTCCAGGCACCCCGTTCTCGTATCTGAAGTGCTAGTCGGTTTACAGACTTACTCCACGAGACGCTAATATATCTATAAAAACTTTTTACTGTTGAAAAGAGAGAAAAAAAATATTTCATATTTCACTTAAGAGGATTATGGTCTTCCGTGCTCTAATGCCGGTCGCTTCATTTAAAAAAAAAAAAATTTCCCTCAACCAGCTCTCGGGGGTGATTTAATCATACAGCCATTACCTGGTTATGGTTTTATCGGATGTATATACCTATATACACACCTATGTGTACCGACGCCTACACGCACTCCCTCGTGTATTTACCACCGATTTTACATCCCGCAGGACCTTCTACTTTTAGAAGAACAAGAGGGATCGGTAAATTTCAAATTTGGGGTCGTGTATGCTAAGGAGGGTCAGACAACGGACGATGAAATGCTGTCTAATGGTGAGCAAGATTCGTTTTACTCCAGCATCGAACGTCCTGTAGGGTGTGTCAGTTGTAGAGTAAGAAAGAAAACGTAGAGTTTCTCGTCTACTCGGAAGAGATTTGATCGTATGTTAGCTTGTCTGGACACCTTAATGGAATAACTTATATGTAAATATGTGTACTCCTGTACCAAACAATCTCGCGAAAATTTCATCTCTTCTGAATTGTGTGTTTTAGAGAAAGGCAGCCCGGAATTTCACAGGTTTTTAGAAATACTTGGTGAAAGAATTCGTTTGAAAGGATGGGACAAATACAGAGGAGGTCTGGATGTCAAAGGTATGATATATTCACGGTATGTGATGCGATCAACCTCTACCCGCTATTTCATCATGATGATTATTTATATATAATATTGGAAACAATAAATAATCGATCCGTATGGTAGCTCTCAAGTGATGAGGAGGACGCAGACGAGGATGAAATATTCTTTAGCGTTACAGAGGCACGTACGTTTCGCGGTCTTTTGTTCCCTGAGTTTTTTAGCCTCACTCAATACCGAACTAAATCGATATCCGAGAAACGTTGGGGGCTAGAAAGGGGCGCGATATGAGTGGGGGAAAAATTGCCGAACTAGAAGAGTTATTCTCTCGAGGAATAACGCAGTCTCGTCGATGAGAAGAAACATATTTCTGTTGTTTTTGATCTCGTTTTTCATTTTGTTCTTTTTCATTTTGTTTTTTTTTGTTTGTTTGATCACTTCCTGCACAGGTGACATGACGGGAAAGGAAAGCGTCTACACTGTCTACGCAGGCCATGAAGTTATGTTCCACGTTAGCACGATGCTACCACACTCTAAAGATAATCCTCAACAGCTCGAACGCAAACGACACATCGGAAATGATATTGTCAACGTTATATACACCGATGATCCCTCAGTTCTTGACTCGTTCAATCCAAACTGCATCAAAAGTCAATTCACCCGTAAGTTACCGTCGCAGGAATCATAGCAAATCATAAAATGAAAGAAAGTCTTATTCGTTCTTTCCGCTACACATTCGATCAGATACGATTTCTACTGTCAATATTTCAGACGTATTCGCCATAGTGAGTAGCGACAGTAGTGGATGGAAGGTGGCAGTTTACTGTGACGAAAGCGTACCTTTATTCGGACCTAGTTTACCCTGTCCTCCCGTTTTTGACGATCATCACACATTCAGAGAGTTCCTTCTGGTTAAGCTGATTAATGGAGAAAAGGCTACCTTCAATACTCCAACATTTTCCCAGAAACGGGAGAGAACTCTGGACATGCTGATCAGGGATTTGTACCAAGAACATGTGCAAGACTCGAAAGGAAGCGTGAGTACCGATCGTCCGTCCATCATTTAATTAAACTTGATGCAAAATTTGTTGGTATGAATTTTCTTTTTTCTTTTTATAGAACATGCTCAACCGACGGGCATTGTCTGACGTTGTCGAGGCACCGGGAAGGCGACGTGAAGAGACTCGTGCTGTCGAGATGGTGCGGGTTGGACAAGCTTACAAGTTGGAAGCCATTGTCAGAGGACTCGCACCAACATCAATGGCTACGGCAGGTCCCTTCAAGCCAAGTCCCTGGGAGCCTCTTTGCGTCTATCCCGATTTCCCGCAGGATATAATCTGCGGCGACTCATGGTCGCAAAAGAATCGAATTGTTCTGGCAACCGAATCAGGAACTTTTTTGATAGAAGGTTGGTTGGTGCACCGGCTGTTCACGATAAAATATACGTTTATCTCATATATATTTATATAATAGACTCTGGCGTATTTTGAAACCAAGCCAACTTTAAAATATACTATCTTGATATCCCCTGTGGTCAACGAATTTCCATTAATTACCCGCTAGATCTCGTTATAAATTTTGTACACTTCTGGTAATCGGCCAATTATAAGCTCCGGTGTATAATGTTGCAAATCTAATTGGATCCGTGACACTTGATAGAAAAACAAGGACTTCGTGATTTAATCAGATTTAGCTAGTTGATTTCGTAAAAAGAAACGAAAGTAATCACGGATATGCGCCTGGACTGTGGTTGGTGAAAACCCCACATTATGCGAGGTTTTTGGGGATACTTCGCCAATTGGAATTGGCGATAAAACCGTATTTCTTGAAAGAGAATTTCCTTTGGTGATATATTGGACTATTCTTGAATTCTTCGAGGTTTTTTGTAGAATGTTCGTACTTACCGTTCGCACCAGCAAAGCATACCTGCCCTCTTCTCGCGACCCTAACCAATTCCGGACACTACAGCGAAGTGCCATTTACAAAGCTTAGTTGAAATCCGTACCTAACCACTGAAGGGCACTCAAACGTGAGTTTATGTGGAAAGAATCGTAGATGAATTCAAACCATACTATTTCTACTTTCAGATGGTCTCTCGCATAGACTCATAATCGACAAATCGGTCCAAATCAAACAGTTGGACGTGGTTGAGCAGCATGGAATTCTGCTTATCCGGGCCGGAGAAAAGGGAAGAGATAGTAAAATTTACGTGTTTCGATTGAGCGAATTCGAGACTGACTCCGGAGGTGCACTTCCCAAAACAAGGTCGCATTCGAAAGAACGAAAACTAGAGCGAAGCAGAGGGTGCCACCTTTACTCTTTGACACGTCCGGGTGGTTCTCATTTGCGAATGGTGAGTTCAGGGTGATTTCAAACCCTGTTCAAAACCCCTGTAATCTCACTCTCGCTTTTTCCCACGTTCAGATAAGTAGCTTATCTCGGAAAGCTTCAGCTTCTTTCAGACCAGAGCATGGTAGGAGTAAAAAAAAGAAAGGCGACGTCATCCGCTTACCGTACTTTAGAAATTGCTATATATCAACCCTTCGCTAAAACAGTTCTGTCCTTTCCCCAAAATTATTTTTTTTCAAAATATAATGATAAGCCATCGGACGTTATCGATCGTTAGCTTTAAAATTTTTACTCCAACCCAATCGGCGCAGTGTGCGGCAATAGGGCGACGGCTTGTCGTCATGCAGTGGAAACATAGTGCGGCATGGACAGCTTGGTGTCCAGCTTCGGATACCGACACCGTCGATGGATTCGTCTTCGTTAAGGAGCTCACGGCCAGCGAAGTACCCAGCTTCGTTACAATCGTCGAGGGAGCGACTGGGTGCGGTGATTGGGCACTTTGCTGTGCTCTACGACATCACTTCGAACTCATCTCGGCGGAGGGTGCCTCAAGGATACTCTGTGTCGAAACCAGCAACAAACCTCATCTTGTCGCTGCTCTGGATCTTCGAGAGGATGAGGAACCAGAGTTACTCCTGTGTTACAACAGTCAGTAATTTTGGATAAATCTTATCAACTTTCGGAGTTGTTGAATAATTTTGAAAATATTCCTCATTTCAGACACGTGTCATTTTCAAAAATTAACTGACGAAAGCATGGCTTCAACTGCTTTTGACTTTCACTGGAATTCGGTGCCGACCGCAGTTGGTACGTCAATGACGTGACATTTGATGGATTATATTTACGCTGGAGTGAAGCGTTAATCGTTTGATCATGATTTCTCTTTGCCTTTTAGTTTGTGCTTTTCCGTACGTCATCGCGTTTACCTCAGACACAATGGAGATACGGTTGATCATAAACGGTAACCTAGTTCACACGATGGTGATGCCAAACTTAAATTTGATATCGTCCAAGCACGACATGTTCTTTGCGACTACAGCCCCTGAATTCTTTTCAACTCGAGGAGAGAGAATTCATTTTGATGGAAGAATGGATAAGGAGGACAGAAACAGCAGCCCACCAGCTTCACCTCATTCCGGTATGTTGACGAGGGGTGTGAAAGAAAATAGGAATGCGATAACAGGGCTCAGCTGCGTAGTCTACCATTATTATAATTACTGAGATCCTTTTTCCTATCAAGCCCAACGTAATTACTTTTACGAAAAACAATGACTTACTACGATTACTCTTCGTTGGTTAATTTCTCAAAAGACCTCTTGGCAAGGACCATCAAAGGAGTTGTGTTTTGACTGTATTAACTCTAAGTATTTAACGGGTGTTTGTTTCAGCTTCCCCTGAGGCAAAACCAATGAGGATTTACAAAATCCCTTTGAGCACTCTCTCTGGAACGGCAGTTTCTACCTGCGAAAGGCGATGTCCTAGTCCCGCTGAGCCGGATTTGGTATCCGTACCGCCTTCTGGTGATAGAAACTTTCTTATGGTTGACTCCAACCGAACTTTGAGCAGGTCATGTAGCAGCAGTCCAACGCCAGGCCAAGTACCCTGCCTTCCGGGCATGGGAATAAATAAGTAACTTCGTTTTAGGGTGTGAAAAAAAATTTTTTAATTCAAAAATTAAAAATCAAAATTTAAAAAAAAAAACCAAAACATAAGAAATTAAGATTTTTATTGGCAGTTGAATCGCCAATGCCTCAATTTCACTGAGCCCACATTGAGGCATTAGCTTCAAACGTATGACGTACGTCGGATAGTATTATTGCTAAAAATTGATGAAAGAATTTCAATCGTGTGTCTGCGCATGCTAATTTCTTACGTACCTTTAATCCATTTAGTATTAAACAGATATATATATATATATATATATATACACACATATATGTGTATACACATATACATAAATAAGTAAAACATAGATAATTCACATATTAGATACTAATTGTACATCTTCATTGTCTTCTCTTCTGTGATATGGCGATACTGCTGTTTGAAACTATAAAAACATACTAAGATTACCGATTAGCGTTGGTAACGTCTAACGATATATACATATATCAATATAGTAAATATGATGGAAAAATTTCTGTATATAATTTAACTCGCGCAAATTCCACACGTCCATTGTTCTCAATTATACTTCATGTGATACGCGAACGCCATTCCATATACCTATTTATAAGGAATATGAGTGACATCGTCCTTACGTAGCGATGCAGACGTGCTAGAAAACATTTAAAAAAATATATACATATATATATATACATACATAGGATAGATATTTCACCATATATAGCCTCTTGTTTCAGAATATATATATATGTGAATTAATTCATTACCTACGTACATAAACTTATGCGTGATTTTACCTGTACGTATATGTACTAGGTACGCTGTATGATTTGTAATTAATGCATAATTAAGATTGGATAAAAAATATATACATATATATATATATACATAGTTTAAACGTATAAGTATAATACCTATGTATACAACACACCTGATTTTAAATCTCTGAGAATATCTCGTCAATTTTGAAATTGGTGACTTATTATTAGCCGGGAGATTTGTATCACACAAAATTCTCGAAGAAAATATTTTGGCCGATGTGAATGCCATGATAACAAAACGCACACTGCAACGTATTAGGGGTGTTTGAAGTACTAAGGGTATAACACAAGCGCATGTAAAAATTGCTATTCGTAACTTATTGCTATCAAGAACAGGCGAAAAAAATCCTTAATGACAATCCGTACGTTTGAAGGAAAACGACAATTAAATGAAGTTATCAAATTAATTAGTGTGGGATTTTCTAATTAGAGAACTCGAGAAGAAAAGTCGAATGAAATATATAATATAAAGAATTTTTCCTATTTTGGTACACTCTATCGGAAGAATTATAAATGGAAAGACTTTATGCGTCGCGCACGCATTATAATAGGTAAACTGCTTTATCGCAGTTATTCAAGACATATTACAATACGAGCCACGTAAATAGGTATATCGAAATGAAATACATATAGAGGAGAAAATATTATGCAGTCATACCAAAATCTATAAATATTCAAATATACATACCTATAGTTGTACCAAATTCAAATGGGGTTATAATATATTATGTTGTTACCAAAGTAAATTCATTGTAAGATGATAAAATAATATATTTAAAAAATATAATGATAATATTGTAAGAAAAATACAAAATTTCCTTAAACTAGTGTTGTTTTTTACGAGGCATGCAAAACCCGCTGCATCATTTTTTTCCGTAAAACTAATTAGGGGTACAATACCTTGGAAATGCACCGTTTCTCATGACGATTGTCGATGAGGATAATCGAGGATTTTAGATGGAGAGACAGCATAGATGGAGCCACAGTACGGTCGTTTCCCCTGCAGCATTTGATTCAAAGAGCTCTCGCCGGGCTAGGCAACTTGTTTTAAACTAGTACAATTAAACGGATTAAAACGAAGTAGTTTCCAGTCTTTCAAAGGAAAACCAAGTCCGAAAACAAATCACAATATTCTTTTTACTTGAAGAGTGTCAGCTTTGGGCGAAATCTCACCTTGTCTAATATAGGTCTGATGCGATCTGAAAGATACGTCAATGAACACCAGCTCTACTAACATCATGCCATTGAAATGCTTAGTCTTCTCATAACTATTACGTATATTGCGTTTTTTTGGTTCATCGAAGAACAATTTTTACAGGAATTTTTTTGAAGTTTTCACACGTCGATAGTAATAATTGTCTGATGTCCGACAAAATCGATAAGATTATTAGGTAAAAGAATTGAATGGCTTGGAGTAGACGTAAAATGGTGTGTTATTGTAATTCGTTTGAATTCTACAACGAACGGATTATAAATCGATCGGACGAAGACATAGTGACATTATCCTATCAGATCTTTTCATACAAAGTCAAACGTGCAGGATTTGGTTGAAACAGAATATCATCATTCTTTATCTCTTTCGATCTCCCATTGCTTGCATGAAACATTGAGTGGATATTATACAACACCATAAATCAACGGCGACTGCGATTATTTCAGGATGATCCATACACAAGCACGGAATGCCATGATTTATTTTAGTTAAAATTTTCTCGGTCCCAACAAATATCAGTCTTCAAACATTTTTAGAATACAACCTACAGTTGTTTCCTCCACCTCGTTTGAAAGGCATCCATCATACGCGAATCGATTTCGGATCGTTGATCATTTGACCACGCCGACACGATCGAGGTCAAATAATTACAATTCCACATCGTTATAATGCAAAATAATTAAATATTTTGATAGTATTGAAAATAAAAAGAAATTATAATAAAAAAACTTTGAAAGAAAACAAATTGTCAGGAATAAATATCCAACAGATACTGCATGCGCTAACAAGTGTTACATTGCCTATTTAAAAAAAAAAAATTATTTTGCTCTACGCCCCTAATCGATAGATCGCGTGGTCGTTGAAACGAAACGTAGCAGACGTTGTCGGTGGTCAGTAAACTCGTGCAGCTAAAGGCCGCAGGGGTAGGGCGAGATATTGAAGGGGTGTTTGATGTCGTAGCGGTGAGCGAGTACGATGTTTTCTGAATGAAAGTACTTCGGCTAGGCCACTCATCTCTTTCATCCCGCGGCCCCCGTTAAAATCAAGTTAAAAACGCTGCTGGCAGCTGCTCCCTGCTGGCGATGCACTGTACTATGTTAGCCAGTGGTACTATAGGTTCCCCTGTGCGCGAGGCTTGTAACTTGTAACGTGAAGGTGTGCCTAGGCTGGATGGCCTGTTACCTGCTGTAGTACAGGGACAGCGTATTGTGAAAGTGCTGTGTGCGTTCCTCAAAACTTTTTGGGAGTTAATAGACCAGGATTTTCCCTTGTTTTCAAGAGATTCGAGGAGCATGAGGTAAGATTAATTGATTAATTTATTTATTGTTTCTCAAATCTCTTGTAGATTATTAAAGATTCTGAAATTACAATGATAAACGGTATACGACGTCTGAAGTGAGTGAACAGAGGTTATGTTTCGTAGTGTCTCTCCCCTCTCCAGTGCCTGATCGGTGCACTTTGTCTGGTTAAATTTTACAATTTCAAGATTTTTTATTCTTATAAAAGTATTCGTATTGAACCTCAGCATTTGACTGCGATGCTCTGAAAACGAGGTACCATCGAATCATCACGGATTACGACAAAGATAATCGTATTCCTAAGTCTGGTCTCACCACCATGAGCACACCTGACCGATTCTTTTTTGTTTTTGCTAAAGCCGCCGCGCTGCGGTCCGTTTCATAACTGCCCAGGTACTTTCATGCATGTTTCGCAAACAATCCGTTTGCTTTGTAAGCTGTTACCACAATTTCATCTATACAAACGGCGAGGATCCCAGATATATTCCCTCCCTCACTCACGAAATTACATCTGCTATCGTATACGTGTTCAAAGAAGAAAATGAGAGAATTTTCTCAAGCTGGGTTGCGTCGCGTGATACCCACACGCGTTTCTGGAATTTCAATACGTACGTATTACTCGTACCTCACGCGCTTCTGGCCTCCTTAATACCCAAGAGTCTGTATAAACAGAATGCGAATTTGAGCGAGGCGACGGAGTTTAAAGGGAGATGAAATACTAAAAAGCGTCGAGTATTAACATACGAGCAAATGAGACGGCTTGTTGATATTTCGGCGCGCAGGCTTCTGGCCTGACACTTGACAGCACGGCCGGCCTTGAGCCCCCTCTTTCCTCTGTTCCTCTTGAGTCAATTCATCTATCTCTTTCTGTTCTCCAGCCTTTTGCTGCCCTCTTCTCTTTTCCCCCTGCCATATCCCGTTTACCCCTCTTCTCTCCTATCCCTGGTGTTCACGACCCCCAAATCACCTTACGCCTTTTATCTTATCCACGACGCACGGCAAAACTATTGACTACAACACACGAGGATTGGTTTTAGACTAAACTCTGATGGAAGAATCCTACTGTTGGCAATTTGACCCCAACCCGAGCCCCAACCACGTGCCAAAAATCAATCCTCACTTACATTATCGTCGCTCTACTTAGAGCCTTACCAAACTCATCTTATAATATCAGGATAGATGCCGAATTAATTATCGAAGTGCTTTGGCATGGCAGCAAGTATGATAATATCATAGCCATATGTCGGTGTATTTTCACAAAACCTGCCATGCGCTTCGGTGAAAATGAATGTATTCATTTTCTCCTAAGGGATTTCGAGAGCGTAAACAGAAACGAAGTTGAATTCCTTAATGCCAACATCCTTTTCGTCGTTACCTCATATCCATTAACTTTCCCCCATGAATCGCGCCTAATAATAAAGCTAAGATTAGAAAAAGAGCTTATCTCGAAACGTTGATTCATTACATACTTTGTCTGACACCTAAGATAAACTAATTGTAGGCAACTTGCATACCTTCTCAAGCCCCACCTTCCCACGACTTTCTATACAATAAACGCGTCAATGTTTCCAAAGAAAAAAGAAACGAAA
Source organism: Athalia cordata (assembly GCA_963932425.1). NCBI lineage: Eukaryota > Metazoa > Arthropoda > Insecta > Hymenoptera > Athaliidae > Athalia > Athalia cordata. The sequence continues at coordinate 38,122,231 of OZ010625.1, read as the reverse complement.
AGACAAGAAAGCAAAAAATATACGTAGAAAATATTCGTTGATTCGTTAATTATACCCGTGTTCGAATCAACTCTATAACCACACGACGCTATGTTAGAATTTATCTAGCAAAGACGGGCGGCTCGCGGTGAGGGATCGGAATCGAATCCCGGTCCGGTGTATACGTTGCAGGAGGAGTGCCTCTGCCTCTTCGACTCTCTGAATCCTTGAGATGCGGATAAACCTCTAGAGCTGGCTTATGAATATGGATGAAACCTTTCTCGACGCACTGCAGACCGCACCTCGCTACTCATTCACTCGCACAACTCTCATATACCGCGCGTTTTATACTCACTCAGAGTTGCTCAGGTTTTACCTGATGTCAGATGCTACACAGCCGCACCGCAACAGCAACAGCAGCAACAGCCTTAGCTTTTATACTTATAGAAGGTAGGAGTCGGACTCAACCCGCGAGCGTTACACGCGGGCATACCATAACTTTTTCTATATCCTATGTATATACCTTCCTTATAACACGCGCCGAGACTAACAAATACGTCGGTATGCTGCAGGTACAAGATGTAACACGGGAGATCGCTGCATTTCATCGCGAGTCTTTTTTTTTCTCTTTTTTTTTTTTTTTTTTTGTTTTCTTCTTTTCTCATACATACATGCGTTATACGTGATGCGGTAAGGATTTGTTAGATCTTCGTTTTTTCTCATTCTCCTTACCGTAGCTCCGGAAATCGAATTAAGCAGCTCGTTCCTCGGTATAGGGTCTATGTCTTATCGCTTTTGTAAATCAATCTTTTTTTAACATCTTTCTTTTTTTAGTATTTCCACGACTCTTTTTGTTCTTATTACTCTCAGTTTGGAGCAGGGTTTGCTCAACCATAGGTATGTACCGTGCGGAATCCTAACCCAGCGTAATGTAGCGGATCGAGCGCGTCAGTCTCTTAATGCCCGTTCCTCGGCGTGCATGTAACTGTATTTTCTGCGTGGGTACGACCGAAGACGACGACGACCTTCTATCTGTTACTAACAGTTTACGCTTAACGCTACCGGCAGTAATTGCACGGTCGCGCGTGGTCAAGCAACAAATAATTTTTTTTTTTTTCTTGTACAAATTTTTATCCGATTATCGTTAATCCAACTCATCATCGTATACGTAGGATTAGAAAAAGAAATTACATCTAAGTATCCAAACATTATTAGACGTATATATAATGTAAGATGTAATGAGTCTGCCCTGGCTATACGCGGGCAACGTACTCTGGAAGGCGCTCCATGTTTCCGCCGATGCGAGATGGGTACCATAATAAGCGAATCAAATTTCAGTTTGTTTTTTCTGGCATCAATTAGGCGTGGATGATGGATCCATTATTCGTACTTGCACGATAGCAGTCGTCACACATATGCTATTTACTCAACGTGTTTCTCATGATTAGATACAATTGAAATTAGACACGGTGTGTCTCGAGCCATGATGCTATTATAGGTGTTGTTCTTTTTTTTCTTTTCTGTTTTTTTTTTTCTTCTTTTTATCTAACTTTCATTAAAGGTGAAAGATATTTTTTCCGTTTATTGTAAACGGTAAACTGTTAAATTAACCTACATTTGCACTAGAGGTTTGAAAATTTAAACCGCTTGCTGCATTTATCGATTTAATATACGTATAAATATAAAGTATATTCTCAGGCCCTCTTACAACCCGCTCGCATTTTTAGATCAGCAACAGGTTGCCTCGCAACGTACGTCGTATAGTAGTCGTCGACCATACTTGGCCGCGTACACTACACAGTTTTCTCCCTGGTTACTACCGTGGCACGTAACAACACCGCGAATCTGCAGCAACAGCGTTGAGCGCAACGAGGTTTTGAACGCCGCTACTCAGGGATGGTCGGTCGCTCAGCTTTATGCCGTAAGAAGTAACCAGAGACGCATAGGCGTCTTGGGTGTACTGTACCTTGCACCTCCGCTATTCTCTTAGTTCATACTTGATTTTATTCTAGTACGAATAAAGGCATATAATGTGAACCTATATGGGGCACGTCATGTTCAATTATGGATACTCAAAATTCTACATTAATTTGTTGTCGTTCATACAGCGATCCAGTATATAAATTAGAAGAATTTTTGAAAATATTTAAACAATCTATGTTATACTATGACAATTGAGGTGGGAATGTTGGACGTCCTTTGCCCGGGTGTAAGCTACGGTTGGTGTGCATGTTCCGTCACCTTCTTCGGCTGCTACTATACGTTCTCCTTGCCGCTGTTGTTGCTATTGATGCTGCAGAGGTTGAGTGCAGCAGCGCTCAATGATCCCAATAAAGCTGTCACTACATGGACATACACAGCTCATGGATAAAGTATCTGTACATATGTGCATGTCGGACCTCGGAGTGTTCATGTAATGTATATAAGCTACTGGCACTCGTCCAAAGGTACGAAATTTTTATGATACCAACTCCCCGAAACGGACCATTGCCTACCAATAAAATTCTCGACGCTCTTACCGCTGCAGCGCCGAAGACGCGTCTAAATGTTCAAAAGAAAAGCGTCGTTAACATGGTTATAACCTTGTCGTTATTAGTACTTTGCGACGCAGTCGGTTCCACCCTTCTCGTTCAACCGAAATCACCATTCCTGTTCACAGGTTTCCAAAATACTTTTAAACTAAGATGGAAATTTTCAATTACCGTGTCGGCTCTCGCTGCTGCCTTCCGAACACACTTCAAATGTTCGATAATCAACATCTTTGAAACCTTAATGAGGAAATAGGAATTTCAGTTTTAGTCCACCGCGCGCATTCTTCATAAATCTCTTTGTCCACGGACGAATATTGTCCGGTGTATACCTATACATGTACATTCGTTTTCGATTAGCCGAGGAATTCCCTGATGAGATATACCGCTCATCTATCCGAGGACCAGATTTGGGCTGTAGAGATATTACCTCGGGCCGTCGGTATCGGTAGAGGTATAGGTATTAAGTATAACTGCATAGGAGCCGTCGATTGATTTTCATCTAATCTTAACTTCTTCGGTACACAAACTACTTCGTAATGTACGAGTGATATCAAAGCAAAGTAAAAGAGATGGGCATATATTCGACGAAAAATTTGGCAGCAGGTTGACGGAGCGATCACGACTCGATAGAGTATACTTATAATGCGATGCGAACCGATGCGAACTGCATACGTGCGATCAGCGATGTGCGAGTATAAAGTACGTAGGTGCAACGGTTTGCAACGGTGTGCAGATCGCAGGGTGCCGTGTTATCGCTGCTGCTCCTGCTGCCGCTTCTTTTTATAAGCCATATATACTTTACTACTGCTCCCAGGTGCCCTCTCCGTGCAAAACACGGGAACTTTGAGAGCCGCAATATTGTCCTGAAGAATTCACTTGGCTTCGGCTCACTCAGAGCAGACGAATGCCCGACGCCCCGGCGCGGAGTTGACTCGACGAGAGTCAGTCGGCGCCTCCTCGCCTCGCGGCCCTCGTGCAACGAAAGTCGCGTTCAACCAGATCTGGTGGTTACATCCACGTTACAACGATTAATAATTATTCATATCTTTTATTTTTATTGTTCCTTTCTCACTTTCGATACACCGGAACTCGTTGACTTGTTAAAATTTGTCCAAGGGCTGGGAGGGGGGAGGTCGGATCGAACTAAATTTTTTAAACTTTTTGTCTCATAGTAATTAGCTGTATTTTTTACGGGTGCATCGCAGGCTAACAACGTTGAAGGGAAATTCCACCCATGCAGGTGCGGAGAATGATTCGTTTCATTGTCAAAATTGAAATTGTAAAAAATTATACCGTATACTAAAGTTTATTGCGGCGTGTTGATGTCCCTGGACAGACGATTTATTTATTCAATATTCGAGTGCAACGATAAAGAAAGAGCCGTTAAGTTTTGAAATATATCGTCCCATTTAAATTGCAGAATTTAATGGTTTTCGTGTAATTAAACAAGAGTCGAGGTAATGGGGGGAGAGACTAATTGTTTTTTAAAACGAATTACCTGTGTGCTTGTAAGTTTGTTAAGTCATTTGTTTTTAACGAGTGTTAAGTGTTAGCATACCGACTGCTCGCAGACGTGGAAATCCAACATTTTTACTCATGATTATAAATATGTGCGTAACTACAATTAAATTATGTGTGATGAGAATTGTAACGGCGCGCACAGGATTTTCAATGTCCGCCATGTGATTTTCTTTTAAATCAGACGATGACAATGTGGTACCGCTTAAATTTTGTACCAGAAAAGCTCGATCGGATAATTTTCTATAGAAGCATACCGGATGATTGATACACGTAGTCAACGTTGTAGAGATCTGATCCTGGCTCTAAACCTATACGTACGATAAACAGGTAATGACGATATCCAGTTGCTCGCAGTCGACGGCATTAGTTCTAAAATGTATGACTATTAGTTTAAATGGATTTTGAATTTAATGCGATCGGTTGTACCGCATCGTCATCGAGGCTTATTATATGTGTGTATGTTTGACAAAGCGAAAATCTCGCACCCAATCAGGAACCGGTTCCTCGATGTGGTCGAACGATATCGGTCGGCGTTACGAGAATAATAATTTCAATTGGTATCGCCGGTTCGATGTACATTATACATATATAGCTATAGATATGTATATATTGTCGGTGAAATAATATGGGGGAATAAAGATATGCAGCCGTTGGCAAGGCCCAGCTTAGCACTCGCGGTGAAAGGAAAACACAGATATCTTGTAAAACAAGTATGCGCGAGACGTGATTCGTTAGTATTTTACACCTATGAGATATTTAGCATATATATAGTAGGTTCGAAAGAGTCCATTCCAAAATTAGAAACGACCTTACGGACTTCATTTGACGTAACAACCAGCTACGAGGATTACGTTCTCTTAAAAAACTATAAATATTTTCTCATTTAATTTTATCGTCGTTGTATATATGCACGTCATATATACATATATATATACCTGTCAAATATGCGATATGCGTATGATATTATACCTACAGTAGAATTTATCGACCAAACATTTTTTTTTTTTACACCTGTAGATTCTGAATGATTTCCCAATTCTTGATTAAAACCCGACTCACATACGTAGAAGAATCCATGTTCAATTTATACCAGGCCGTATTCACTCTATACAAATTTCACGGAACCGTGGCTTAGTTCGACGCGTCGCGACGCAAGGCGACTTTACTCGAGAGCACGTGTTGGCTGGCGCATGCGCGCGACAACCGCCCTTAAAATAGAGCAAGTTCGCTCGCGAACGTTTGTGGTCAATGACCTTTCGTCTAAACCATAAAGACGCACGTACCTACATATTCACGTGGTTGGACAGGCGTCTACCTATACACCATTCACACATTTATATCTATTTATCGTTCTATACTCACCTATGAGCTTACAGATTGTCAATGCGTACGGGAAGTGCTTTCATCAATAAATCGTAAGCCTAACTCGAACCAACCACTCACATTTCCCTTACTGTCAATGTCCCCGAATGGTACAGTCTTACGATATTACTCTAACATTTTAAAACAATTCGGTATCCAATCGATACGTCGACTCATAGATAACAATATCTCTCTCATTTAATTACGAATTAATGAATCAGCCATCAGGTATAATTGACAATAGTTTTTCAATCCTAATGGCAACGGGATAAATGGTATTCCGTTGTTAGTGCGCAATGGTTAAAAGCTCAATGCTGATTGGTCCGGGGGTGCGAGGGGGTGTGGGAAGGTAGGGTGACCGGTCTAGTCTCTGGAGTTTCTGACTCAAGTGCAGGAGGAACAGTGGGGATAGGAGACCTTGAGCCGCGTCACGTGACCCTAAGGTGCATGGGGTAGGGCGACGAGGGCCTTGACCTTACCGGCCTGGGAAGAGACTGACTTACTACTGCCGCGTCGAAAAACGTTGGCCTTTACAACGGAACCCCCATAGAGGAGATGACAGCGTTCGTTCGTTTGGCTTCAGACCTAACGTGTTCGACGTAGAGTCGGATTGATAACGGACGGGATGCAGAGGTAGAACAGAGAGGGTTAAAGTCGCTAGAAGAGAATATAACGTCACTTCGTTGAAGTGGAATGTATATTAAAACCGCTGTTTTATCCACGTCTCTGTGTAATGCTCTGATAATTGTTGTCTTCGTTGTCATTGCCGTTGTCATTATGCCGCCTTTGACGATATCTAATATTATACCTATATACACGTAGGCATGTACCTTATTGTGGTTGTGTCGCCTTAATAATTGTTCTGATAATAATCTCTAACGCGTTAACACGGTTCCTAAGCACTGAAGATTGGTCATACCATACTAGTTAACCAAAGAGAGGTTCACCTTTAACAGAAATTTTCTACGCGACGACGACGATACCGTCTGATACAGTTTCGAGACAAAGGAATACCGCTATTGCGTCACTTTTTGTCCGTTTTTTAATTTCTTTTTTTCTTTATATTTGCTCTTACCTCTTGCCACTCCTCTTGTAAAATAACGTCGGCTTGAGCCAGATACAGACGCGTATCTGGTATTGCTCTCTTATAATTCTCATTGTTCATAATTTGTCTTTTCTTTTCAAAACTGTCTCATCACTCTGAATCGAAAGATATTCGAATTATACGACGATATTTCATCGCTCAAACTTGTTACTTACAATTAGTTGAGAAACTCCAGGCGACTCGACTGCCTGAGAGTGCAGCAACTAATCTAAGGAAGGTATGCGGCGATATGTTGGCGTAAACGCCGAGTAATAGGACGAGATCAGAGCCGAAGGCCTGTCAGGAATGCAGGTCCTGTAATTATCTACTTATTTTGTTAATAAATAAAAACCGCAAGAACAGGTTCCCATTCCAGGCTCTCAGCGCGTAGAGGCTGCTCCAGCTCCCGCTGCTGCTGCTGCTGCCGTCATCTCTTGAGCAAACTTCCCTGCAGGCAATCGATTTTCGAAAGGCTTTTTTTTTTCTTTTCTTTTGTTTAGTAATCTCTGACTGAGAACTTGTTTTGTGATATCGATTCTATTCTATTCTATTCCATATTTTATCTCCCGTTCTCACTCTCTCACTTTCTGACTTTGCACGTGTCTATTCGTCTGTCTCTTTTCCCGTACTATTCGTACTGTATGCGTCATATCTGGCGACTTTTTATAGGCCGTTGGAGGTACCAGATATGACTTTGTCGTGTGCGTGTATTTATATTTAACCAACTGACACTTGCCATGTGCGTGTCCATTTCCGTGCGAAGGTCGTCTGGTACCGGAAGTGGGCCGGCCTTGCGGGACGACCGTTATACTCCGGAAGTTATACCTACTCTCTCGTAGAACTATAACTCTTTCATATATTCCGCGATGTTCCGATTGCATGTATGTGATATATTATATGTATAGACATTGGTCGCCGTGTAGTTTATGCGAAAGTTTATGTGAAAATACATATAATTTGGATATAATATAGCGGATAATTCCTTCATGTTCATGTTCATCGTATGGACGTATTTTCCTTTTAAAAATGGTATCTACTTCTTTGTTTATCTCGCAGAGGTGGGGTTCTTGAAGTTGACTCTACTTCAAAATCGTGAACAAACTTTCTTGTACGTACAACGCCCAGGTTAGCTCCAAAGGACGGCTCAGGATGCTGGGCGTCCCGGCGAGCGTCCACAGGCCCAAAATCAACGACAGAGTTGCCCGGAGGGAAGCCAGCTGAGAATGTCGGAGCAGAACGGGCCCCCGGAGGGCCCAGGCTGGTGGCCCCCGGCCCAATCCTGGAAGTCGTCATCGGCCCCTGCAAGACCAGAGGCGGGAAGAAACGTATCTGTGACTACCATCAACGTTCCACCAGCCCACGAAATGCATGACGGTAAATTTTTACATTATTAATAGTAGTATTTATTATCTCCCATTATACCGTCTATGTGTCGATAACCACCACTATAATTAGTTGAACGACTGAACATTCCTGAAAAATTCTTACATTCGGAAATTAAAAGTTCGACGACCTGATATTTATGAATAGGTACACTTCCAATAGTTTTATCTGAACGAGGCTCTGAAGTTACTTTATTTGTGACTGAAAAAATCGATTCTCCGGATCGTTAGCTTTGGCTGAAATACATTTATCTGGCTTCTGCAATACAGCAAACGTAACAATATGATATCGTATAAGCGTTGAATATACTCGCCAAATCTAACGAACGAGGTAACGAAGCATGACCACCACACGGTGTGCGAACGATGTCGTATAGCGAACGATTCGCATGGTGGGTGCCACTGCACAGTGTATATATGTATATACATACGTATGTTGTACGTACACCTTACCGCGACGTACGTAATGTCCGGTAGGTAAGTTCTGGAGCAAAGAGTGAAAGAATATTATTGTATAAGGCACCTAGATGGCGTAGGAATATGGATATATTATATGTTTAGTCTTACAAGCACGTTTCGATCGCACAAGCGGGGGTACAACAATTATTATGATCAGCGTTACCCCCGTAGCCAACACGCTCCACCGCCTGGTGCTTATTTATTGCCAGGATACCTAATGCCGATTGGAATGTTTTTATTAATGCATGCTACCGCTGGAGCGGGAAACGTGAGACTTGGTAAACAATTGAAAAAATAAATACAAATATAAAATGCGGTGCTTTCAAACCGCCTTGAACCTTTTGCGAAACTCCAATGCAGAGACAGAAAGTCAATTTATAATGGCCACTGACCAATGACATACATGACTTTCAAACTTTTCAATCCGACTTGACAAGTCGAAAGTTAAATTTTCGTGATTATTATACGTCTTTCGTCGGGGAAGATCGAAATTTTGCAAAGTCCTTGGGAAATAAGTACGAAGTTCGTGGAACGCTATAAGGACGAACCGAGAGCAAAAATTGAGTTCTACAATCTTATCTGCTATTAGTTACATTATTTCTACAGAAACAAAGTTGCATAAAATAATCTCTTGATCTGATTGTACGCAGAGCTTACGGTCATGTGCAAGTAGGGTGCAGGGTTTATGAATAATTCTTTATATTTTCTAACACCCTGAATTGATGGTAAAATAAGGGCAGAAAACGATTACTAACTCAGATGAGCCAAGATTCGACAGCAAGCTTTCCGTCAGTCCCGTTTTTTAATTGTCAAGAAGCCCACAGTAATCATTTTCCGACCCTCTTCGTTATCTCACACACAATTATTATGGATTTTATAATGCCTCGAATTTTTAATTGTACAGGTAAAAATGTGAAGTATTTGGGTGGTCGGAACGGTGTGACGGTGTCGGTCGTGTCCGGATGCGCTACCGGGAATGAACCGGAAAACGACGGAGCGGATAGCGACGGTGAAGTAAGCAAGATCGATTTCCGGGGAGTAAATCTCCGCACGAAAAAGAAAAGGGACGCGCCAGAAGGACAGGAAAGCGACGCTAGCACCATCACCGAAGCGATGTTGCAGCAGCCGGAACGCCCCATGTCCTGGGAGGGTGAACTTTCCGATCAAGAAATGTCCTCCAATACAATCACCAATCAAGTACGTTGGGAATAAAATATTCGGACATTCGTATGGAACCATTCTTATACCATGTAAAACAACTTTGTCTTTATTTGGACATGATGAACGATGAGAATCCGTTTCATCTCATCTTTATGATTCACTTCCGGATAGCGAACTTCTGACTCGTTTCGAGAGTTCGACGATGCTCTCTGACTCAGAACGTTTGGAATTCGAGGTGAAACTGATGCGATCCCCACAAAAATGGGCGGGAACAAAAGGTTGAGATTGACCGTGGAGTCTTAGATTTTAAACATTTTTTTTCATGAAACAACATTGATTTTTTTCTTACCAATGAAATAGCTAAGAGTTTCAAAATATTAGTTCACAATCACTGATGACATAATGTTTGTATGGTCATGTCGATGACTGCAATCTCAGAGCTTTGAATAACTTCGTCTCTTACTAGGTGCGCATTAGGGTGTGAGAAGGAAATTCAATCCCCCTCTTTTTCGAACCTGTTCTCATGAAACGTTGAACCCTCCGAAATCTGGAATTCCACTAAAATATCGGAGAGATTCCCCAATCGCCTTTCACTTTTAAATTCGAAATACTGAAATGAGGCCCGCATAATCGTTTCTCGGATACGCTGTGAAAAAAGATTAATCATCAAACAAATATCGTTAAGTAATCGGCTTTCAGAACCAATAAAACTAACTTACGTACGTTGGTCGCATTCTTCAATCAGGTGTCCGTGTCACACTCGCTTGTAAATCCAAACAACAGACCTAATACAGCTCTAGTTCACCAACTTAGTCATACAATAATCATCGAACCAGATGTTTTATGCGATGATCACGATCCGATAAATCGCGAACCGCGGACGCGCTGAGTTTTTGTAGTTTCATTCGCATTGTTGGTATTACTACATGTCTACTTTATCCACACCTGTTTGGGATTTTTCGATTCATCACCCCTATAAAAAGCTATGGGTCTTGCAAGAATATTCTATAATGTTGATCTAATTTCTAATAATTCGGTGGTACTCATGACAACTCTCACGCTCTAGGACCATGAAGAAACATCAATGGAAGGTGTTCAAGTCTGCAGCGCAAGCCCAGGACCAACACATGCACCACAGGAGCCTAAATTCCCTATAAAACTCGAGCCGGAATTTCGCTCGAGTCCTGGGCCACCTTTAGGCACCCCTAATGAGACAACACTATCCAACTCTCAGCAACACCAACAACAACATCAACAACAACACCACCAACAGCAACAACATCAACATCAACATCATCAACAGCAACAGCAACACCAGCAACAGCTCAATATTGACGGACTTGAGCAAACTCAACAAAGCGATTTACCATTACTTGTTGGAAAACTGCTTGGAGGATATAACAATGCAACTCCTAGCCACAGTCCAGTCCTTCATCCAAGACATCATCTGACTAAACATAGTCACACAAGATCACAGGCAAGTATTCTAGTTGCTGAAATTCGTTATGTTTCCAAGCATACGCATTAAAATCTAATCAATTGAAGATTCTTGATGCTGTGTCTAAATAATATCTTTCCTCATTTTGATCCTTAGGTCCCATCACCAGATTCGGCGATACATTCAGCATACAGCGTATTCAGCTCCCCGACACAAAGTCCTCATGCCGCTCGTCACTCGGCGCTCGGAGCTGGAAGTCCTGTGCCTTCTTCATCTTTGTCACTTTCCCGCCACAGTTTCAACAATTCTACATCCTCACTATCTTTGTCTCTCTCGCATTCGCTTTCGCGAAATAACTCTGATGCATCCAGCAGCTGCTACAGTTACGGATCTCTCAGTCCACCCACACATTCGCCTGTGCAACAACCGAGACACTCCCACTCTCATACTTCACACCCACACCATCAAGTAGCACCACAAGGCAGTCCTCTACATTTGCCAGTATCGCATCATTATTCAGCAACAAATTCGGAACTTTCCGAGGGGTTGAGTGAGGATCAGGAGGACTGTAAAATAGCACCAGCTACGGCAGGCATTTCAACTAGGCAACAGTTAATCAATAGCCCCTGCCCTATCTGTGGTGATAAAATTAGTGGTTTTCACTACGGTATATTCTCTTGCGAGTCTTGTAAGGGATTCTTCAAAAGGACAGTACAGAATCGAAAGAATTATGTATGCCTTAGAGGAGCTGGATGTTCGGTTACTGTGGCTACCCGAAAAAAATGTCCAGCTTGTCGATTTGACAAATGTTTAAATATGGGAATGAAGTTGGAAGCAATTAGGGAAGACCGGACCCGAGGTGGTAGAAGTACATATCAGTGTAGTTACACGCTCCCAGCAAACTTGGTGGGTTGTACTTCCGGTGGATTACCTGGGGATAAAATGCTCGGAGGAACATGCAGTCCTGCACCACCTGGGTACGAACATTACCACTCGGCAAGGCACCATTCAAATCACTCGCATAAACTGCACGTGGTGCCGCAGTTGTTGCAAGAAATTATGGATGTGGAACATTTGTGGCATTATAATGACAATGATCGAACAACAAGTGCGCAAAGTAGTAGCAGCAGTAGCAAATCAGAGCAGCCTAGGCCCAGTTCTGTAGGGCCACAAAACACCGAACATGATCCGCACCCACCCAGCAATGCTAATACAAATGCGAATTCATCGCAGCATCCAGACTTTTTGTCAAACCTGTGCAATATTGCAGATCATAGGCTTTATAAAATTGTTAAGTGGTGCAAGAGCTTGCCCCTCTTTAAAAACATTTCAATCGATGATCAAATTTGTCTCCTTATCAATTCATGGTGTGAGTTGTTGTTATTTTCATGCTGCTTCAGGAGCGTGAATACACCAGGAGAGATTAGAGTCTCTCTTGGGAAATCAATCACACTCGAACAAGCCAGACAGCTGGGTCTCGCTAGCTGCATTGAAAGAATGCTTGCTTTCACCAACAACCTTAGACGATTGCGGGTGGACCAATACGAGTACGTCGCAATGAAGGTACAATTTCGGATAATATTCACCCTATTGCAATAATATTCCATTTTATACCTGTTTATCAAAGTAATGGTTGAATTTAAATTTATCCGTTTCAAGTGTTTTACTAGTATGTATTATTCTTTATTTTAAGTGCCATCTAATTTCATTATTGGGTAGGATTGTGTCGTGATTGTTTGGGAATAAGAAAAACGTTCCCAGTTTAATGTGGCAATTTCCGAGTCCAATATCATTTGAGATTTTTTCAAATGAATTCGTATGATATTCAAGGTCATTGTCCTGCTGACATCTGATACGAGCGAGTTGAAAGAGCCAGAAAAGGTCCGAGCATCACAGGAGAAAGCATTGCAGGCATTGCAACAGTACACCATTGCCATGTATCCGGAAATGCCAGCCAAGTTTGGCGAACTGCTCCTTCGAATCCCAGATCTGCAGCGAACTTGTCAAGCAGGAAAGGAGCTGCTCAGTGCGAAACGAGCAGAAGGAGAGGGTAGTTCCTTCAACCTATTGATGGAACTGCTACGAGGGGACCACTAAGTACTAACCACCACCATAGGTAACTACCTATTATCAAATAATTTTTTGTTTATAATGTACCGATTGTTATTCGAATAGGTGAACTCATCGTATGTAAATTCTTGATTATTTCAGATTCCATGCTTATACGTATTGTTCATAAGCACACAGAGTTAGGTGTGGTAAGTAAGGACATTTTTTTAAAGACAAGAGAAATGACTGTAACAAGTAATCCGTAATAATGTTAGCTCTTGGTGAGGGGGATTATTAGGTTGTTAAAGGACTTAGATAATAATAATATATTTTTTACTAAAATGCTTCCATACAGGGCCTGTATTCCTGCCTTTAAAGTTTAAGTACAGGAGTTTTCAAGCGGCCTATGGTACGTCCGTATCGTCCAGTGTGCATCCAAGTGAGAATAAACGTGCGAGTGAGAAGATTTTGTCGTGTGAATGGTGGAAGAGAGCAAATATGTTTCCAGTGTAAACTCAGAGTTACACTTTAATTATGAAACACCAGTATTTCGTAAATATTTGCGATTACTTAAAAACAAAGCATAATGTCTTATGTCCCAGTAAAAATGTACTTAAAATCAATTATCTGTAAGGCTTAATTATTATTATTTAGTTGTATGCCCCTTCAAGGTATTTTTTACTATACTTTACACATAATTACATAACTATATTATATATTGAACAAAAAAAGTATATATTATATATAATAGCCTTACGTCTTCATCTGGCAATTCAGCGTCGCCGCATTTTGTTCCGTCGCAAGGTTCCATCCATTCTTAAATTACACTAAAAAAAAAGAAAAATATATTTTGAATTTTCTATCTTAGCATATAACGTGCCAAGTAACTATTGTTACAAATTGTGGCAGTGCCACTGTGACCCAACAATAACATTTTTAAATATAACATAAATTATGCTTATCCCATCGAATCGATTCATGATACAGATTAATAACTTATTACAAAATCGCATACTTCTGAGGTCATTTCTATTAAATTCACTGCTAGATATAGTGTTGTTATCGATGCTACATCATAGAAAATACCCTCAAAAGTAAGAAATTTTGTTTGATAGCTGTTTTATGCTGTACCCTCCACATTTGAGACCAGAACATTATTATGACAAAGCGTGTAATGTAACAAATGAATAAGTGAATAATTTCTAAATGATAAGTACTCACTCGTAAGTACCTAAGTACATACGCCAAGGTAAGACTGCTGTAGGATGGAGCCGCTGATTTGTCAGATTAGACACTCAAATAAAAATTAATATTGTATTTTAATTGAATGAAACAGTTACGTACTACTGGCAATATGAGGATTGCTGAGATCCTTGGATTAAAATAATTAAAAACAAAACAAAAACCAGTATTCATGCAGATTCAAGATGGATTGGTAGTAGAATATTCAATAGAAATATAGGTATTGTGACGCGAAGTTGTGAAAGCGAGCAATAGAGATCATGTATATATAAAAGGCAGTTTCACTACGAAGAAGCGAGAGAAGTGCGCGCGTGAACATGTTGTAGCCATAAGAAAGCTTTTTGCTTGTTGAATTGTGTTTATTCTATATTTATATTTGATAATAATTATTTCTACATATTTCATTATAACATACCTAGAGTACGACTCGAGCGATTATTTTCCTCTTTTTTAAAAAAATTTTCATTTCTGAAAATTATTGATAAAAATATTCATGATATTTTTTTACTACGGAGGTGGCAATAAACACGAGCTGTACAACAAGTTCTCGGAAAAAAATATCTCTGCTGAAATTTTCAATTTTTCTTTGATGGGCTGAGTATTATTTGTCAATCGATGAAATTTGATCCAAATAAATGTGGCGGCTCCAAGCAGCTAATATCTGTTACTGCTTTTATACAACAAAATATGGTTGAAAACAAAGCTCGCAATAGAATATCCTGGTTCGCCCGTTGATTTTGAGGGTTCAATACATGTAATATGACATTTGAATCCAATGCATGCAATGTGTATGATCGGAATGAGGAGAAGAAAAGGAATGCCGGTGATGACAATATTAAGGCAACAATATTTAAAAATAAATCGATATTCAGAGCTTAAATACAACAGACTGTACTGACAATTATATTATATCTCTACAAACTAATATAAACATTAGATACCAATGCAAAAAAAAAAAAATGAAAAAATAGAGTATATGGTCTAATACTAAACAGACAATATTTTAGTATGATATCATACATAATCGCGTATAGTATTCTTCATTAATATCAAAGATTGATATTATAGAAAACACTACTGAATTTTTTAGAGACGCATAATGTATGCGATAAAGAATGATGAAATACAAAATCCATGAACGACCACAAAATATTCCATTCTTAAAATAATACTAATAACAAGACGAATTCTAGTTAATATAGTTAGAGTAGTTTTATACATACGATACGAACAATAAATACTACAAATAAAGCTCCTTTTAAGAAGAGTAGTCCTTGCATTTTGGCTCTTATTCTACACATTAGATTTAATTGTTATTTTTCTACACCAGACTGCATATTTACCTTTATGCGTATGACCTTGACGTCATGTCTCCAGGTCTGACAAATTATCAGAGATGCAAAATTAATTTTACACAGCTTAGAATAAAATACGTGAACCTGTACACAAAAAAAGAGGCTCAAAACTAATGCCAGTTCTAATGTTTCTAGCCAATGGAAAGAAATGTCAAACTGATTTTAGCCCTTTCAAAACCAGAAAATGACTGATATACAGCAACGCATATAAAGCCACTCTATTTATGTTTATTCAATTGATATGCCGTTGGAGGATAAATGTTGTAGCCCTCGAAAAATGGTATGTTTTTCATTACGATGTATTATTATGTTGCCTAACTATGTTACAGATAATGGTTGAATATCTAATTTGTACTTGACAGAAGGGAACGTCTTATTTTGAAGATGGTAAAAGACACATTGACGTAATTCTCGTATACAGATTACACTCTCATGAAGAACCACGTAAGCAGAAATGGCGAGATACATTTTTTACCAATATAATGCTGGAAATGGGACTGGAAACCGAGCTTACACTCTCTACGGTAGCTAATCACATACATATACTCAATGATTTCATCTTATAATCAACTTGTCCAAATTAAATTCAGGCTGTTTTCAACATTTTTTATAATGTATATTGAGATAAAAGAAAATTATTTTCGTAAACGACCTTTAATACTTCCTTCATCTTCCAAACTTTCGTTGATATACACAGTTTGAGCTCTGATATCAGCCTCCAAAAATATACAGCACAATGCAAGTATATGATATAAATTTCACTTCACAGAATCCTGAGAGTGGACTATTCTTCCTTAAAATTCATGCACCTTGGCAGCAATTGATAAAACATGGCAATATATTTGATATTAAACCAACTTCGGATAATATCATGGATGAAACATATCGTAATCACTGGTGGGATAAGTGGGTGCCCATTGGTTTTCCCAAACTCGAACGATGTACTGAGTATTTACGAAGAATTTACGAAAACGAAATCACCAATGGAGTGTATTTACACGGATCTCTTGTGCCTTATTTTTATTTAATTACCAAAAAACTCAATTCCATGATACATTTTGTATTCCATTCTCCTTGATAAAAATTATTTTAACAATGTAAAAGTTAATTAATCTCACTTTTGTTATATGTGGACTAGTAAATGGGAAAAGCATGCCTATACAACAGCGGACCGAGCAATTATCATTTGGGAAATTATGTGGAGAACAAAATTTGGTCCTGAACCACACCAAATTGGTTTGCTGAAATTGCTCAATGATCATGTATTTTTAACCGCGTATCCGCTACATGATGGATATGTAGAAGATTGGAAGAATGAAATACCAACACATCGCCAAGTTAATTCCATTCAGTTGTCCATGTTTTTCCATTTGATTTATATCGTCTAAAAGTAAATGTTTTATCAATAGATTTTGTATCGCGAATGGGGAAATCCTAAGGCAACCTTCAAATATCAACCATTAAATTTAATCTGCCTCTACTTCGGTTGCGAAGTCGGTCTTTATTTCACTTGGCTTGCCTTTTATAATCGAATGTTACTACTCCCGACAGTTGTGGGCATTGTCACATTCATTTTTGGAATAGTCACTCTTCACGGGGATAATTCATTTGTGTAAGACATCAAGAGTTCTGTACACATAAGATCTAGTTCCTGGCTTTAGTTTTCTTTTACAACAACTAATAATGCGATTTAAATGCAGGGACGAGTTATGTTCCAGTCAGGAAAAGATATGTGGGCGCTGCCCGGATGAAAAACATTGTTCTGCGTATAAACTATCTGACTCTTGCTCGTATACGAAGATTTCATACATTACCGACAATAACATGACCATATTTTATACAACATTTATGGCACTATGGGGTACGTAATATCATATTTGTCAAGTCACATTTGTTAAATGTTAGCGTCCACATTTTGATATTCTTAGTGCCTTTATTAATTCCATTAGCAACAGTTTTCAACAAAATGTGGAAGCAAAAGTTGTCAATTCTAAGTTGGTATTGGAATCTTCATGATTCAACAACAGACTATGACATGCGACCACAATATGAAATAGCAGCAACAAAATATCGCTATAACTCGTTAACGAAAAGGGTACACTTAGAGCATAATGTCTTTCGTAAAACATGGCAAGTCGCACTATCTGTTAGTCTCATTATGGTCCTGGTGCGTATAATGTGATAAAAATTTTGTCTATGCAATACAATAATGGCTGAAGTATTCAGTTGTACCCCTATAATTGATGCTATATCTGAATATATTTCAATGTCCAGACATTTACTGCATGCTCTATATACTTTGGAGTAATTCTCTTAAGAACCACAATAACACACTCTTTAAGAATAAGTCATAATAATATACTTCGTTGGAATAGTTCAATAATAGCAATACTTGTTGCTTCGATGGTGAATCTGTGCTTCATATTGATGTTGGAGATTGTAAGTTTTTTGTTCTACAGGTTTCGATTTCGGAGTAAGAAATAAGCTTGAAATATTCATTTGTATTACAGGTGTATGAAAAGCTAGCCATAATCTTGACTAATTTAGAAAACCCTAGAACTCGTGCGGAATATGATAAAAGTTACACTATAAAGATCTATATCTTGTCATTCATCAATTACTATTCCGCATTAGTGTATATCGCGTTCTTCAAAGGGAAATTTTTTACACACCCTGGTGATCATGGACGTTGGAATCATATGTCAGGCATTTCTATGCAGCAATGTGATCCAGCCGGATGTCTGAGTGAACTTTCGATACAGCTAGCAATTATCATGTGTGGAAAGCAAGTATTTTTGAATATCATGGAAGTAATTGTTCCAAGGGTTCTCCGTTGGTTCAAGGGAAAGTTGAATAAATTTGAAAACTTACCACGGTGGGAAGAAGATTTTCTGCTTCGAGAAAATGAGCAGTTTACTTTGTACATGGAAGTACATGAAATGGGTAGGAAGGAACTTCAACATCTGCGAAAATTAAATTCTCGACCCAGCATTAAATTATCTTTTTTCGTCAAATTAGAAGTCGAAAAATTTTTTAACTAAATCCAATGAATCATTCAATGTGATTTATTTTGCCTACTATTTCCTAATTATTTTTTGTCGATCGTATTCAGTTCTTCAATATGGATTTGTTACTTTGTTTGTATCGACATTCCCATTGGCCCCAATGTTTGCTCTAATGAATAACATATTCGAAGTCCGAATCGATGCACATAAAATGTTGTGTGACTTGAGAAGACCATTTCCTCGAAGGGTCACAAGCTTAGGAGCTTGGGAGGACATTTTAGAAGGAGTAACCTACACTGCGATTATATTTAATGTACACAAAAATGATTATTCGATTTTTATTTTGAAAACCTACACATGGTGGTTGATTGATTGGAAATGATTTGTTATTCTCAGGGCTTAATTATAGGATTTACCAGTGATTTCATACCAAAGCTGCTATATAAGATAGAAAATGGTAGTCTCGAGGGCTATGTGAATGACTCACTTTCAATATTTGCAACCAAACACTATGGGTCAACTTTGAAACCCGACACATGCCGATACCCTGGATATCGCTACCCACCTGATCATCCTTTGGCATATGAACTTACGCCCAAGTACTGGTACATACTATGCTGGCAGTTTATATTTCTTGTAATATTCGAGGTAGGTATCGTTAGTAAAATTAATTGAAACCTTTCTGTCATTGTACATCATTGCATGCAGCAATTAGCTTGCCAAAATTCATATTAAATCACCATTACTATGCATGTCATTTTTTACCTTACAGCATTTCGTATTTGGTGTAACGCGATTTATATCTTATGCGATTTCCGACATGCCTCAATATATAAAAGAAAAAGTTCAAGCAGACAAAGAATTCCTACGTACTTTGAAAGATCGTACCATCGAAAGTGATTATTTGTGAATCAGATATAAACAATATATTGACATACAACCATTATCGAAAATTCCTAACACAGAGGGGTGGATAAAAAGCTTAAAAACCAATAGGAACACCGAACGGATCATTCATTCAAATAATTTCTGCCAGCTGTACAATATTTGAGATGATCATATAAAAACACCTATTTCTTAGTTTCATATCAAATTGCTAAAACAATGTAAGCTTTTTATACAATAATAATTATTCATGTATACATATTTGTAATTCTCATACATACTCCTGGTTTAGTGATAATTTCTAATAATTCCATATCACGTATTCAAGAAGCATTTTTTTTTAGATGGATAATATTGATCTGTTGATAAAATCTAATACATATTACTGAAGGTTTCGATAACAACAGTTTATACAGTGGATGAAAGTAAACTATTACTGGTCAAACTTGTTTAATTGGATTCTCATTATTTGGCCGCTATTTCTAGCATTTCAGAGATATTAACAATTTTTTCTCTGGGTTTTCCACCAGCTTTGCCTCTTAGTTGTTCAACCTGATCTATTTTTTCCCAGTCGTCATAAGTGACAACTTGAACTCCTTTCTGATTCAATAATGATGATACTTCTTTCCATCCCGGTTTACTCTGTTCGTATTTTAGTTCCGCACACAATAATCTGGAAACTTCAAATGCGTTTGTCATTGTGGATAATATGACACCCACGGGTCCAGTTGCTAGCCAACCAGCAGCATAGAAATTTTCGTCTATTTTACCAGACTGTGCTTTGACCCGACCATTTTTTGAATCAAATGGGATATTCTGATCGACTTGAATTGACTTATAGCCTATACACCTCAGCGCCAATCCACATTTAATATCTTCATATCTGTCTGTACTTTTTGCTGTTAGCTGGGCTATGTTATTACCGACTAATTCGTTAATGGATAATCTTAAATTTTCTACAACATCTGCACCTTGAAATTCGACAGGACTTCGGAAAAAAATAGGAGCTAATACATTTTTACAGTTGGATTTGTTCGTTAAAAATTCATCAAGAGACTTGAGCATCAATTCCGTTAAGCGTTTTCGTGGTCGTGCTAAATTTGGTATGTAATCTCTCACTTGATCGAAATCGGAAGTACGCCATTGGGTTGTACAGTCTTCAAGTTTGATCAACTCTCGAAGCTCTTTAATAGTAAAGGCAGCCTGAAGTGGACCACGTCGTCCAATTAGCCAGACCTTACGCACTTTGCTGCGTGACAACGCCTCTAATGCGTGATTCGTTATATCGGTATTCTATAATAGTCATAAGGTAGCATTTATTTTTGATTTGCACATAAAACAATTAAGATACACGATTATCTAATGATGGTGCGGTGCTCTAATACAAGTTAATTGTAGAAATAATCTGATATTGGGTATATTTTAATGAGAGCATACCTTTAGTTTGTCAATTGGAGTTAGGAGAATACGGGCAATGTCCATTGCAACGTTGCCCTGACCACAAATAGCTGCTTCATCAACAGATAAATCAATTTTCAAATCTTTGTCTTCTGGTAACCCATTATACCAGCCTACAAATTGTCGTCCTGAGATAACATTTTTCAAATTTTCTCCAGGAACATGTAATTCTCTATCCTGCTCAGCACCATAAGCCTGTAACCCAATCGTCCAATTGTCAAAATATGTAACTCAACAATTGATTGTCTCAATTATTGTATCATTACCAATACTACTGCATGATAAGCTTCTCTCAATTGATTTATAGTCACATCTTGTCCCACGTTAACATTCCCAAAGAAGTTGACGTTAGGGTTTTTGGCAGTCTTGTGAAAAGTATGGATTACATTCTTAACCTCAGGGTGATCAGGGGCTACGCCAAATCGTACCAGACCAAATGGTACAGGAAGTCTATCCAGTATATCAACTTTTGCATCTTTTAATGTCTATAAAATAATACCGGAATAGACATGAGGAAACATAATCAAAATAAGACGATCAAATACCACTGGGTAAAAGAGGAGTTATAAACACTGTTCAAATTGGTGCTCCATTCTAGGAACACATACCTTGATTATGTGTTGGGTAGCGTAAAAACCAGCCGGTCCTGCTCCGATAATACATATCTGCGGAACTCTTTGTTGACTTGAGAAGTGTCGAACGTGGTTGTATAACTTGCCGCTTCTCATCCTTCAATCAATGAGTATCCTGGAAAGTGTAATTAATGATTAAATTCGTAAACTGATGATACAGCAAAGTTCCACACTTTCAACAAAGTCTAGGCATGGACTTATCTTTAATACCAATAGATAATGTCTGTTCCCATATCATACGTCATATTTTGACAGATAAGCGAAACTCATGCTGCAAAAATCTTCATCTTGGGATTCAATGGTAAAGCATACTATATAAAACTTTGTGCTATTATGAAAATTAAGGTCAATAATCAATGCACTAAATCAGGAAGCTTAATGATCTATAAGGTATGTTAAAAAACGTTCTTCAGGTTTGATGTACAATTTATTTATCAAAAAAGAATAAAGTGAATTACACAAAAGTAGAAAGCCATACCAGTATGATAGACTTACCTATTTGAAAAGAGAACAAATCATAAAGATCATTTCTATGATAATTACTTAACTATTTCTTTTGTGTATAGTTGCTTATGTTGTTCACATAGTGTTTGATGCTCCAATGGTTGGCATTGACAACGCTGGCGTATAGATCACTTTCTGGAAATATTAAAGCAATATAAGAAGTCACAATGATGTTGTCACCCTTACTTAACAATCAAGCAAGATAAAAGATTTTTCTTACCAAAAAGTTTAGAGATCGGTAGCACCGCTAATACAGATTCACCAGCCACTTTGGCTTCGATAGTAGCCTTGTGGATTTCTTCCACAAACTGTAGTATACTTTCGTTAAATAAATTACACTTGAGTATTATTATACACCCAATTTGTTCGTTCAAAATTAAACCAAGCGATTTGAACGTGTGTGCTAGCAAATACAAAACGCCTACGTTTAGCTGAGTTAATAAGGAATAGCCAATCAAAACAAGACTTTCCCCTTTGCCGACATTTTTCAATTTCTTGCTTAACTTATTCATTGTCTTGTTATGGTCTACTAGACTTGATTGTTTGAAACATAAATGTTTATAATTTTTTGTGTCACATTCTACTTTTGAAATGTAGTCCTGGATAGTCTTTACTTCTTCACCAGGTGGGTCAATGCCAAGTGTGTCTAATATATCATGGACAGTATTGCGAATTTGCAAAAATTTTCCCATACAGAATTTAGAGCTTTCTACTTTGGAAAATGGCTTTCCACAGTTGACGTTTATCGCGTCCAAAGTTCCTGAAAACTACAATAAATTACATATAAGTTGAACCTTTCGATGCTTTTGTAGTGCTATGAAAGATGTGAAAGAAATATTATCTCACAGTAAACCATTGCGTAGTTGCGCGAAGTTCAACAAGATTCATATTACTACAGAGTGCTAACAAGCGACAACTGGGGTCTAGGCTGACCATCGAACGCCGTTCATTATAAGAGCCATTCGGAATTCTTGGATCCAAGTTAATTGAATGGATGCGTCCCAATTTGGTTCTTCCAACAACTTCTGAATTCTCTCCTTTCAACTTCTTCAGTCCATACTCTGCTATGAATTTATTAGCAACGAGATATTTGATTCTTTTTACTTCATTATCTAAGTGGCCCTTATTTCCACCACAATGATAAGACTCTATATTTTTCAAAATTACTTTGCTCTGACAGTCTTTGAAAAATTGACCACAAGATATCATTTGTTGAACAAAGTCTTCTGGTAGATCCCTTCTGCAAAACATCGATTTGTTGGAACGATTCTCGTAACAGTCTGTCAATACATCTAGATGTGTTCTTGCAAAATCTGGACCTCGGTAATCCAAGCATACTAAATATGTTTCAGAATTTCCTTCTTTGCTGGTCACAGGCTTGTTGATAAAGACTTTCTCAAATAAACACGATAGAAAATAAACAAGACACAAAGACTCATGCTCAAAAATGGTAAACATTTTTAGGAGTAGGCTTCCATGAGTTGATAATAGCTTCAAAGCAGTCACAGCCTCGCAAAAATGCAATGGTGCAACTATTGATTCTTGCTCTCCAGGATCATTAGTACAATCTATGCTACCATCAGCTGTGACCAATAATACCTCTCCTTTCTTATGAGCAATTTCTACTAGATTCTCCATGTTTTTGAGGCTCATTAAATTCCCAGTGTAATCGGTACCAAAGCACCAATGCTCTAAGGAAGATATGATAAACCTATCGTCATTTATCATACAAGAGATGGGATTTCCTTCGTAATATGGATTCAAGGTTGTAGCTACCCAATCCCATTCAACGCTAGGTGCATTTAATTTAAGCCAGTGATTTAACGAAGTTATGAAAGCACCAGGAGCTTCACACAAGTGTACGGACATCAGTTTTTTAGCTTGTATAGCGATCTTAGGTACCAGTGGAAACACAGATGCATTCTCATAAAACTTGGACCATGCCTGCGTCAAGAATTCTGGGTCTATTTCTTTTTTAATACGCCACTGTACATCTCCTGCTTTGTTTCTTCGGCTTGTATGCTGATGCCACTCCGTAATGTTATAATCGTTCAACTTGTTTTTTATACTATTCAACTCAGCCTTTATTTCTTGTAATTCCGGCACGACCCACGGGGTTTCAGTGAATATTGTTTTGCTTTCCGGAATTTTGAAATTCGTATTATTGATGGTGAATTGTTTATTGAATAAACTATCGACTAATGGCTCCAGTGATGGATCATTTCTCGACTTTTTGTGGCTAAAACTACACGATGACGAGCCAAACGATTTGGGTAATTGAACGTTCAACATTTCGTCAAAATTCCGCTTTTTTCCAAATTCATCTCTGTCTGTTGCCATTCTGTCATACTATTCACATTCTCACAATGTGAATAATGACTTTAGAAACCTTTAACGCATTTGGAAAATATGTTGACAGTCGTGAATAAAATACAATCAACTAAAGTATGTACGATCTTTTTTTTATCTCTCCGAATTTGTGCATACTAGTGGCTTCTGATGAAACATAAATCAAGTGTGAAAGAAGAAGTTATCTGTCAAGATTTAAATAACGAGTTGTCACAGAAACGCGAATGGCCACAACAATCAACAATATCAACAACCACGGTTAGTATTTGAGTATAAGTATCCATTCTCACCTAGACAAGGGAGCACACCAGTCACTGACTTTTATTGTGTATTTTGAAACACTGCACGAGCTAATAGCTCAATAATATACATGCATATTTCAGTTTTGACAGTCCAAAACTCTGCAATTTTAGAAAACTCGTAAGCCAAAGAGCCAACCGAACCCAAGTAAAAATAGAACGGAACTACCTGGAGTATAACCTGTGGTATAAGTCTATGGGTATAACCAAGGCAGATCACTAGGCATGATGATTGGTCTCTGGTACTAATGTTCAGTTGACGATCGAGTAATATGGTTATCCTATGATAGTTACTCAATGTATGCATTTCTAGTTCATTCCGGCTTCAACTTTGGCTTCATAGAGGTCGTATTCAAATTTTGTAGTTTAAATATACCTAAAATATACGATCAAAATTTCAATAAAGTTTCTTGGGTATATTAGTAAAGCTCATTCAAATCTCAACATCCCATAATGATACAGTAACAAACGCTGTATACATATAACTAAACAAAATCGAGGGAGCGGAATGGAATATTTTATCTGATGTATTTGCCACATTCAAGTAAATTTTTCCGTTTCACGATATGAAATATAACTGATAATTTTCAATAAAAGCCGAGCGCCTCCTATTCGAACCGGGTTATTCAACTTGAATATTATCATTGGATGAGCAATCTCGCATAGTGTAGATTTAAAAATAAGTACCAATCAGCAGTTATAATTCAGTCAACAACTGCTTGCACAAGGATCTTTGATAGTGGTATTTGTCTTTGTAATACAAATTCATGTCCAAATAGCTGTGATTTGCCAGTACATTGGATGTATGGTTGAGGGTCACATTGACTGGTCAATCTGATCATTCCAAAATACGTAGGTCTTCACCATGACCACTTTTAATTTAATCTCTATTTCACTGATTCTTACTGCAAATTGTTTTGCATCAGATTTAATCAAATCAAATAATAAAGCCACTCCGTTGGTCGTGACAACATGGGATTACTGGAATGCTACAAACAAAGGTAAACAATATCCTAACAAATCATCAATCCCTTTGGTTGGATGGCAGAAGATCTGATATAGGTAGCACCAATCCTTTACCACAAGTCATGAGTTTATGACAATTACAATTTTCAGCCTGGAATGTCCTGTACACAAAAAAGCGTAGCGCCTTAGATGCTATAGAAATGGCATGTAGTTTGTGTGAGCAACTTCAATGCCGCACTACTGTTGGATTTGGTGGTAGCCCTGATGAAAAAGGCGAGACAACTCTAGATGCAATGATAATGGATGGGTGGGACGATAAATCTTTTTTCAATATTTTCAAAATACTATGAGAATTTATACTGTGTCCTTACACTCCAGAACAATGGGTTTATTCAAGTTTTGCACCACAGGGTTACAATGGATGTGGGTGCTGTTGGTGGATTACGTCGAATTAAAAATGCTATCTCGTTAGCACGCAAAGTCCTGGATCATACCAAACATACGTTATTGATCGGAGATCAAGCTGCTGAGTTTGCAGTGCAAATGGGTTTCACTGAAGAAGACTTACACACACCCAAGTCCAAGAATATGTGGTTAAATTGGTTGGCCAATAACTGTCAACCAAATTTTTGGAAGGTTTTTATGCTGAAAATGATATAATTGATAGCATGCAGACAAGCAGTCATAGAATACTATTCTATGAGTTGACTAACCCCATTGTTTATATCTCAGAATGTTTCACCAGATCCTGGACGGTATTGCGGCCCATACCATACAAAATCCTATAAAATTGAGGACAGGATTCAGGCTGCTTCGAACAAAGCTATAGATCAAAATAATCATGACACAATTGGCATGATTGCAATTGATATTCACGGACATATCGCAGCTGGTACATCCACCAATGGTGCTAAATATAAAATTCCAGGACGAGTTGGTGACTCTCCTATTCCAGGAGCTGGAGCTTATGCTGACCAAGAGGTTGGAGCTGCCGCAGGTACAGGAGATGGAGATGTCATGATGCGTTTCCTTCCCAGGTTGGGTTACTAATATTTTATATGGTGCAAATTTCTAAAACCTTTTTTGTATGCTTTCTTTGTTGCTAAGTAACTTTGCGTTTTATTAATTTCTTGGCGTTGCTTATCTTATTTTAGCTTTCTAGCTGTAGAAGAAATGCGGCGAGGATCTACGCCAGATGCTGCTGCTGAGACAGCTATTCGACGAATAGCTCAACATTATCCAACGTTTTCTGGCGGAGTTATTGCACTGAACAAGGAAGGCGATTATGGTGCAGCCTGCAATGGAATGCAAAGTTTCCCATTTTACATAAGTAACCCATTGGTTGGAGAACCTACCTTAAACCATGTTCAGTGTATTAAAATATGATTTCAATGTTTTTCATTTCGTTTGTGAGGCTGTACTTTGGAGCTACAGAACATTGCATGTGACGGAGTTGATGGAATTAAACTCATGTCAATATCCTGTAGAATTAAATACCTATACAAAAATAATATTTGGAAAATACATAGCAATGTAAGTGATGGCTGAGATTTGTTCAGTTATTGAAACCATAATGAGTCTTTGAATTTTTGCAGTCTAACTCACTGACCTTCCTGACCACAGATAACATTCTTTTCCCAATTAAAATACTGTCATCAATTTCGCATGAGTGTGCTATACAATTCAAAACTCGAATTGTGACTCAAATTTCACGCATTTAAATTTTTAGACGTTTATAAACGGTAGTATTTTGATTACATCATGTTTCATTGCAATTACTGATATACGTGTATCGTTTTCTAGGGACTCTAGGTATATCATTGCACCACATATTTGGAGCGTACAATATGCTCTAATTGTAAGACTACATACCACCGCGTATCCCAGCCATTAAATGATTGCGTTCATTGTGGCTTATGTATGATTTCAACTTAACTAGAACCATAGTTACCTACGGAAGTTATAGGTTATTCACTGTTAGTGTGCAGTAGTGTAATGGTGACAGCTGACATATAACAGCACGATTTTCCAACTGCGATTTTGTTGTGAGGAGTGGTGAAAGCAACGAGAAAAGGTTAACAATCGGTGTTTTATTAAAACTAATTATCATGAACCCGGAAATTCGCCTTATTAGCTTAACCCATCCATAAGGTTCGAAAAATAGCAAAAGAATTTGACGGTCCCAACATAGATCATTCAAAATAGGTAACAGCTTGCAGATGTAGTGAGGGAAAATGGTATCTTGGTTGTCTCGAAGAAAATCGATGATATTTTTCGAGATTAAAAGTTAAATTACCCCCTTTCAAGTAAGTCATATTGAGGTTAGATGTTGTTTACTCTGAAAGCACTTGTTTTATTGTCACCGCGAGACAACATAACCTATATTATATTGATTTCTCATGGCAGGGTTGTTTTCATTGCAATGATTATCGATTTTTTTTCAAATTGATGATGTTAGTGGACGTTAGAGGATTATTCACCTTATCATTTATTTATTTTTTCGCATCTATAAGTTACTTGCAACCAAATAGATTCAACGCATAAAGACAAAATTTTCATAATTTTCTTGGTTCTGGCATTTTTAAGATGTTACATCTACAACCAAATAAACTTGGCTTGTGGCATTGACTGAATAGTTTTTTCTACCATTGACCAGCAGAGGATAGAGTCAGTAAAGTTTATTTAGATTGAAACTCACCCTCGATCAGTAACTAGTAGCTAGTTTCAAACGTATAAAAAGATTTTTTCGTGAATTTCCAGAACACAAATGGCCTCGGCAGCAATGACACCAGCTGAAGATGATGAGCTGACTTTACCTCGTGCTTCGATTAATAAAATGATTAAAGAGATTCTCCCACATATACGGGTGGCAAATGAGTCAAGAGAGTTGATTTTAAACTGCTGTACAGAGTTTATACATTTACTATCATCCGAAGCAAACGAAATCTGTAATCAACAACAGAAAAAAACTATCAATGCCGAACATGTCCTGCAAGCACTGGAAAAATTAGGATTTGGAGATTACAGTGCAGAAGCAGAAGCTGTGTTACGAGATTGTAAAGCGGTAGCCGCCAAAAGAAGGCGACAGAGCACAAGGCTTGAAAATCTTGGAATACCAGAGGAAGAACTTCTTCGCCAACAGCAAGAATTATTTGCCAAAGCTCGCGAAGAACAAGCAGTTGCTGAACAACAACAATGGCAACAATTGCAGGCTGTTGCGCAAATGGCTTCGATGCAGCAAGTGGATAGTGAACAAGAAGATTATTCGTAGACAGTTTTTCAAATGCGTATTGCAAGAGTTGAAGGAAGAGATTTATCAACGCTTTGCATTTTGACGTTACTCTTTCCATAATCATTTATTCAATTATAAAAATGAATATCAGTGACAGATGGAATAAGTTTTGATTGCCTCAATGAATTAGTTTTTAAGATTTTCTATTTTAGACAAACCCAGAAACTGATACATTATTTCTAGCACATGTTACCACCATTATTTATACATATCTATGAATATACAAATAAAGGAATAAATCCAAGAATTTCGTTCTCGTACAATTAATTTGATGGTGTTTTTTGAAACTTGCAGACGCTTTTACGTTAGTGTGTGCATAGAATCTCAAATCTCCATGCTCGAATGATTTGCTGAGTGGTGTAAGATAATTGTTTCAACAAATAACATATTTATTCGCGCTTGTGATAGTAAACATTTTCTGTGGTTTGTTTTAAGATTTATTATCTTGGGTTGATTCATAGGATAAATGTACCTTTCTTGCATCCGTTTGACGTAATAATGTTCATTTCATTTGGGCTACATTTTTGCTTCATGGCATCAATCTTCCATACTCCGAAAACAAATGACTTTTCTTTATCGCATCTATAACTTTTGAAGCATAGTGATACCTTAGAGTAAAAAAAAAAATCGCAAAATTTTATATGTGATCACACAAAACTTGACTTCTGCCGTTACTGCATGTATACTTATTGCTCACCAATTTTTCTCCGTCAGTACAGCCGGAGTCATTGCATTTCGAGAGACCCCATGTATCCTCATGCGCAACTTCTCTATTAGCTTGGCTTCACTCTCGTGAATAATCAGATCATCTGCAAAAGAATCGTAGTAAGCGATTAAATTGGCTAAAGTTGTTAACAAAGAGTTTAATGCAGCATGCAATAGAGTTTCTCACCTTCACTAGTGATCTTTGGAACAATGAATAAATTTAGCTGCGCTTCAACAATGGAGGAAGCCATGTTCAATCCACTATGCGTTTGCAATCTAGAATTGATGAATGCTTTATTATAAAAATCCTGCAACATAGAGAAGTGGTAAAATCAGCAGCTGTTCTATGAAATGATATGTACTGGAGAAGATTATGTCGATTAAGAAAGAATAAATATTTTCTTACGCTCATCATATTCACTGTATCAGGCATGAAGTCCTGTAACTCTGCCTTATTGTGTAAAAAGAGTATGTGCGGATAGTACTCAACAAAATCTTGGTCGATGGCTGATGCCGAGGAAGGTTTCAGCATTTCAGCAGTCTGTATGAATCTTCAAGACAAGAATATCAAATCAAGATCAATAATTGAATATGATGCGATTCAATATGAGTAGTGCCTTGATATATTTGAAATTTACAGGTGTTAGAATATCAGGTTCAAAAAACATACCTAATTAAATTGGGATCCACAAACCAATCTTGAATGAATATTAGAACATGGCAAACAGATAGCAAGAATGATGTAAATTGTAAAGATTGCAGTTCCACATTATTCTCTGTGTTGGCAAAATCATTCGAATTTTTTTTTTGCTCATACAATCCAGCGTGGTCAATTGCTGCCCCAGACAGTATAGGTTGAGTATCTAAATAGATCACTCTGCTTTTGGTGACGTAAAAATCTATCCCTGATGTACAATTTGATCCACTTTCGTGATGAGATAATGTTTGCGTCGGAAAGACATCAGCCCTGAAACAGATACTACCTCAATAAGGGACAAGATATAAGTTTGCCCGATTTTAGGCAGTTTAGTGTGAGTCGCGATTCTATTTAGATTATTAAATTGTGGCCAAACCAATGGGTGATGATTTTGTCGGCACCCAAGAGGATACAGATGACTATTACTTTAAGTACTGAATCAATACGTTTTGGCTAAATCTATTATTATTGAACATACTCACATGTAATTAGATGTTAGCATTGACATTATAGTTGACTTCCCAACACCCCTGGTACCTATGCAGCCGACAACCAAGAAATCTTGTTGATCATACAAATAGTCTAAGGGGTTTTCCATGAGTTGCATGTTTTCATCCATGAACTTAATGGCATTGGTCATTTCAAGGCGCGTGGAGAGTACAGGTCGTGCTGAAAACCATTATTGTTATGGAGGGATATGGAATTTGTTCAAGATCGTATCAGAGAGCAGTCTAATTTCTATCTAATCCGTATGATTTATAGACTACTAAAACACTCACCATCCAATGGTTTTGAAAAAGTAGTAGATTGGTAGTCAGCATCTCTTCTGAAACAATAATAACATAGTTTTCAAGTTCAGCATACAGTTCAGCAGATATTACAAAACATGGGCATTTACATTCATACATACTTGCTACCATTTCTTTGACTCGGAGATACTGCACGGCTCTCACCTTCTCGAGTTTTTAAAATGAACGTAGGACGATCAACTACTTTGATTCGTGCTCTGCTTTCTCCATCTATAGACTCAAGATCTTTCGAAGTAGAATGCGATTTACGCGAATTCATGTTGCATTTGATTGAGTCTAGTAAAATTAAGTCAGAAGGTGTCAGTATAGTAATTCAACACTCAACAATAGCAGAAAATTTCCAGCGAGGCCAAATGTTTTTTCAAAAATTCAGATTGAAAAACTACCACGATTCACTCGAATGTTCTTAAGAAAATATCATCAAAGCTTCTCCTGATGGTGACAATCTTAATGTAAATTTTTCAATTTTAGGGGTTAGAGAATGCCTCGCGCTGCTCGCGCTAGCGAATCGTCAACATCTTGAGTCATTTGAAGCATCAAGCCTTTCAAGTGATACTGCTCAAATGGTCTACCTTCAGTGACCTGGCGCAAAGAAACCCGGACTAGTCGCGGGATGATGTTCTTATTTTAAAAATACCAAATGAGTGAGAGCTTGTAAACTGATTTCTTTTCACTGGCTGATGGTGTAATCGAGTGTAATCAGCAAGGAATCAATGAATGTGTAGAGTATCTTATAGCATTGTCATCAATGCAGTAAGGCGGCTAACCTATTTTAACACTTGACTTGTGTTATTTTTATTTGATTCCGGTGCCTTCGAGAAGCCTTAAAATAGATTTTTCGGGCATCAGCGAACCAGTGCCGTCTAGAAATTTCTTATTCTTGAGATTATAAATGCATCGCAGTAACAATCGTCGTTTCAATCAAGTGTTAACTGCCAAGTGTTACTCATTGAGAGTGGAACATTGACTTATCGAGTGATTAATAGTGAATAATTATGACTAAAGCAGATCTGACATCTTATCAGTGGAAAGAAAAGGGCAACGAGGCCTTTAAAGAGGGTAAATGGGCAGAAGCAGAGAGTTGTTACGCAAACGCTGTGTCTCTGGCGGAACAGGGTACCTCTGAAAAAAGTATTTGCTATAAAAATCGAGCTGCAGTTTATCTAAAGCAAAAAGAATATGCCAAAGCAATAAGTGATTGCGATAAAGCTTTGGAAATATGTCCCAACGATCCAAAGGCTCTATTCAGAAGGTGCCAGGCTCTAGATGCCCTCGAGCGTTACGAAGAAGCTTACAGAGATGCAAGAAACGTCATAAGCGTCGATCCATCCAATAAAGCAATACAACCAATCATGGCAAAACTACATGATATTGTGCAAGAGAGGCTCAAAATCAATTCACAAACAAATACAAAAGTATCACAAATGTTGAAGTTGGCTTTTGACATAAGCATGGATAAAGAGCGTAGAGAAACTTCAATGAATAATTTGCTAGTACTGGCTCGGGAGAAAGCAGGAGCAGAGGTGATGTTGAAAGAAGGTGTTATAACTAAAATACACCAGCTTTTGAAAGTGGAGAAAAATGAAATCATTACCGTTGCTGCTATTAGGATAATTGGCGAGCTTTGCAAAGATAACGTAGAACGGACAAAGGCAGTTTTGCAGGCAGTGGGAGTTCCTTGGTTTCTGGACCTAATAAACAGCAGGAAAGAAGAGCGGATAAATGCTGCTCAGCATTGCATGCAAGTGATTCTGAATAGTTTCAGCGGCATGGATAATAAACCCGATACTAAACCAGACAAAGAACTCTGTGAGAAGTACAAAAACGAAATTGACACGTTGCTAACTTGCCTTGTTTATAGTATAACTAATAGGACTATTACTGGTATGGCAAGGGATGCGATAATTGAACTAATTATGAGGAATATTCACTATACAACTCTGAATTGGGCGGAACAATTGGTTGATATCAGAGGCTTGGAACGGCTATTAGAAGTTGCCAGTGAACTTGAAGAGTACAAATACGAATCTGCTATGGAGATCACTCCCTCATCTCGTACAATCACATCTGTCTGCTTAGCACGTGTCTATGAAAACATGTACTATGATGTTCTGAAAGAAAAATTTATGAAAGCAATAGATGAGTTCATTAAGGAAAAATTAATTACCCCTGATATTGAATCCAAAGTAAGGGTAGTTGTCGCCATAACAAGCCTGCTACTAGGGCCATTAGATGTCGGTAATACGGTGATTGCGAAAGAAGGTATTATGGAGATGATATTAGTCATGGCAGGCACTGACGATATTCTTCAACAAAAAGTAGCATGTGAATGTATAATTGCAGCAGCTTCTAAGAAAGATAAAGCTGTTGCCATCATCAATCAGGGTGTTAATATTTTGAAAAAACTTTATACATCTAAGGATGATTCCATCAAGGTGCGAGCTCTAGTCGGGCTTTGTAAGCTAGGAAGCTCGGGAGGCTCAGATGCTGGAATCAGACCATTTGCTGAAGGATCAACAAAAAAACTAGCTGAGGCTTGTAGACGGTTTTTGATAAATCCTGCAAAACAAAAAGATATGAGGAAATGGGCGGTAGAGGGACTATCATACCTGACCTTCGATGCTGAAGTGAAAGAGAAATTGGTAGAGGACAAGCAGGCCATAAAAGCAATGATTGAACTAGCACAGAGTGGAGATCAATCTGTCATTTATGGTGTAGTAACGACTTTGGTGAATCTCTGTAATGCCTATGACAAACAAGAAATCATTCCCGAAATGGTAGAGTTGGCTAAATTTGCGAAACATCACATCCCGGAAGACCATGAACTGGATGATGAAGATTTTGTGAATAAGAGATTGACCATTTTGGCAAAGGAAGGTGTCACAACTGCGTTAGTAAGCTTATCGAAAACTGAGAGTCATAACAGCAAAGAGTTGATTGCCAGGGTATTTAATGCAATCTGTAGCCAACGAGATTTGAGAGGAATAGTTGTTCAACAAGGCGGCGCCAAGGCCTTATTACCAATGGCTTTGGAAGGTACTGCAAAAGGAAAGAAACAGGCAGCTCAAGCTCTCGCACGAATTGGAATCACAATGAATCCAGAAGTGGCTTTCCCAGGTCAACGAATAATGGAAGTCATCAGGCCATTCACTGCTCTCTTAGACCCAGAATGCTCTGCTTTAGAGAATTTTGAGTCATTGATGGCACTATGTAATCTGGCTGGGGTAAACGAAAACGTAAGATGTAGGATTTTCAAAGAAGGAGGCTTTCAGAAGATTGAAAACTATGCATATGAGGATCATCTGATGCTGACACGAGCTGCTACTCAATGCTTGACTAATCTTATGATGTCACCTGAAATACTCAAGTTTTACGAAGGTGATAATGACAGAGTAAAGTACTTAGTCATTTTGTGTGAAGATGAAGATGTAGAGACAAGCATGGCTGCTGCTGGTGCTCTGGCAATGTTGACAGCTAACAGCAAAAAGGCTTGTGAAAAAATATTTGATTCTAAGAATTGGTTGGAATCTATTCACTACCTCTTGGCAAATCCAAATAAGAGTGTTCAGCACCGAGGGGTTGTGGTTGTACTTAACATGATATCTAGTACAAAAGATGTAGCAGCAAAATTAATCGAAACTGATGTCATGGAAATATTAATGGCATTGACAAAAACCAATGCTGTGGAGGATGCCAAGATCAGGGAATTGGCAGGAGAAGCTCTGAGTGCTGCTGCCAAATGGGATTTAATAAAAAAGAATGACGAGGATCCCCAGGGGCTCAGCAATATTAACTTGGATACTCCTGATCCAGTGGAATGAGTGACGTTTATTCTTCATGGGAGGTGGATGTGAACTTAAAAAAATTTTAAATTCAAGTACTGTAACACTCAAAACACAATGCTAGGAGATAGAAGATCAAAATTGAACAAAGAATAAAAATTAGCCTATCATACGGCACTTGGTTGAGACCCAGCAATAATGGAATAGCCATTAATTATTCGTTCACAGCATTGTATCATAGGTTTCAGATGCGTTGATAGATTCCTAATTTGAAAATGTGTTTACTATTTGGAATACCATCCGTGCGTTCGATCATTTTGACGAAAAAAACTAGTGACACATTATCAATTTGGTAATTGCAACTTGACTTATCTGCGTATTTTACTCGCAATACTAATCACTTTGTAAAGTGCCAAAGAACGTGGTAAATGAGCATTTTTATAAATTTGCTACCTACAATCCTAGGATTATCATAGTTGGTACAGTTTGTATAGGCGCCTTAGAACAATCATTCATATCATAACGATTTAGCATAGAGATTCAAAATTTAGCTTGTGCGAATGAGAATCTTTGAAAAGTATTTTGTACGATGTGATTATTTGTGCTTTCTTCTATAATAACACTGTTAACTACAAAATTGTAATTTTATTTGTTATACATTCTTTGTATTTTTAGTCTCGCATTTGAATTGTTCAGATATTTATTACATACAAATATATATTTATATCAGTGTATCAGTGTACAATTATATTTGCAATAAAGGTTTATATGATAAGTGATCGGGATCAAAATTCAATATATAAAAATGCTATAGCCAGTTTATTCGGGACTCAAACAGGTCATATTTTTTATTTGGACCATAAATATATAAATAATATACTAAAATATTTAAAATCTAATATATTTGAAAATTTTATAACACACCACATAAGATAATTATATATTATTGATATATATATATATATATATATAAAAATATTTTTTGTACACGTAAGATCACCTTTTATAAAGCACTTATTATCACCTGTATACACGTTGCAGGACCTACGAAAACTGATTCATCATTATGATATCGACCCATATAGAAAGTATTTGGTGAAGATTCGTGAGTCGTATACTCATTACTCGTGTTTGGAGAACAGTATTTACAGCATTTAAAAAAAACAACAAATTAAAAGATTAATAACTTAACCAACTTGAACCAATAAATAATGAATAATTAAAATACTTAAGTTGCGAGGAAAGGATGATCTAAGGCTTCTTCGGCAGTAATTCGCGTACAGTGATCGGGGTCAAGCAGCCTAATTAATAAATCATATGCTGCCATTGGATAAGCAGTATCAATTTTTTCCTTAAAATTTTTCAGAACAAACGTATTAATGATGTGAAACCAAATAAAAAATACTGTACAAATTATACGATAATAAAGAATTCGAATTACCTCATTTAGATTTCTATGACTAATGTTAGGGTTCTCATATTGATGTGGACTATTTCTTTTTTGTAACTTTTGACAAAGTGCGGTAATGTTGATTCCTGGTATATTCTCGCTGAAGGTAAGTTTTCTGCCTGTTGAAAATAACCATGTCATAAATATTTCTCAATCAAGCTCATTCCAACTATGGCATTACAACATTTAAATCTCAACAAGCCATAAAAACCACTACAAGAATTCCAATGAAATTTACCTAGTTTCTGGGCACACTGTTGCATTTTACTAGATCCAAAGACCGATGTGATTTCCGCTAAAGCTGTACAATCATCTGGAGAACGAAAAAAAGGGTGCGTTCCACTTAGGATGCATAACATTATGACTCCACTCGCCCAAATATCTATAGCTGGCAGAAAATAGATGATGTCATTGTTTTTATTATATTTAGTCCAATTAATTATATCTCAAACCTCTACCTGACGTTTGTGAGGGGTACTTGAGCAACACCTCTGGTGCTCTAAATCCTGGTGTGCCAGCCCGTGGAGCAGTTTGTGCAGATTTTGAAAGACAAATAGAACAGATTCTTGGTTTACCAAAGCACGTACATCGCATTGCATTATCTAGCTTGTTTGTAGTTTTGACAGAAGCTGTTTTGTTACACTGTAAGGTAAAAATCTAGTTTTAACAAAGATTGAGTTGAGTCAACAAGATGTGACAGTTTCATTTGGACTCCTACCATATCACCTCTTTTCCGTTTCCGTAGTTGAGATTCATTTGCAGAAACTTCAACATTATTATCTCTTTTATTCTCAGTAGTGAATTGCTGTGCTAAACCAAAGTCAACTAATAGGTACCTAAAATTTAAAATATCAATCTACATTTGGATTAGTGTTTCATAGGTATTTAGGGTAGATGACTTACCGTTTATTGGTACGATCATAAAGGAAATTATTAGGTTTTACATCTCGATGTATAATATTAAATTTATGTACCCGTCGTAATGCAACCAATAATGCTTTCATGTAGTTTCTAGTTTCACTTACGCTCATTTTGTGCACATATTCCTAGAAATACTTGACGTCATGATATGAAATAATATTTGGAGCATCATTCTATGCTTTCAGTCATCAATAATATCCTCTTAAGAGATGACTACTTACAGAGAACCTATCGTGCTTCATATAGGGCATCACAAATGCAACACATTCTGCACTTCGCACGCATAGATCTAACCCAACAACATTATCGGTACCTCTGAAAAAACAAAGACAAAAATAATCGAAGCAGTCTCACATTACTGTTATTCTGTCAGCAATCATGGAAAATACGAACTAGTCTACCATTGATCAACTTGTTCATCATTGATAGTATATCCATTATGTGGGTTTGGGGCACTAAGGCCAAGTTAAAACTATTGCATGTTGAGACACAAAAGAAACAGCCGCAGACGCAGCTTGAATTGACCAAACTTTATAACCTGATGAATAATTTATATTTTATATTCCTGTATTCATTCAGTAAGATCAGCAAATATATGGCAAGTGATCATTACCCGATGTCCTGTAAGCATTGCAATTCTCGTTCAATTCTGCCTGGATGGCACGTAGGCACAAGATGTTTCACTGCAAACTTTTGTTGGTTTGCAGAGGACTTCAATGTGGCTAGAAACACAGAGCTGAACGTTCCTTCGCCAATTTTCCCATGTATGTGAAATAAATTTGCCAAGGCTGGTAACGTCTGCACCAAATATGAGATTTTTTCTTTTTCACTTTCTAGAGTGTAAATAATAGTAGTTTATAAACCATTGGCATACATGTGACAAAAGTGACAAGTAGTAATGAGTTGATAATTACGAGGCACCTTCGTCAAGGTTATTATCAGAATTGGTGGTGGAAGGTACTGTGTTCATGATTAATTTTTCACTATGAAATCTGTACCTCAATAACTTTGAAATCAATTTTTCTAAAGAAATCCACAAAAACAAAATATAATAACGCACAGCTTTCTGCCAGTGGGCTGAAGGCACTGATATTTATACATGTACCAGTGACTGAAGGCCTTCACATATTGGCGCCAATCCTAAGGTGCTGTCATGAGAACTGCGTGTGCATGAAAAACCGTGAGTAGTGTGATAAAAATAGTTAGAAACAGAGTCGTGCCACCGCAAGACTGTTTTTTATTGGTAGCCTAATGATGGCGGATCCCAACGACTGAACCAATTGAAATGAAAGCAAATGAAAGCGCATGGCACGACTCTGTTTTCCAGGGATTCTGCTAAATTGATACGAATTTAAAAGGCATTGTGATTTTTATTTATTGAGAAGTCATGAAAATGTACAATGTTGGGAAATTCAAAGATCATTCTTATTCCCATTTGACATCGGATAACAAAATCAATATTCAACTTGATAATATACGTACTGTTCTTAAAACACGTAATTCATTACATACACTTAGTTATGGTATGATAATCTATTACATATGCATATAAAAAAATATTAATTTGTAATTAGTCTATTTACAACTATACTTGTTTTTTTTTTTTACTCGAATTGAAAGGAATATTTCGGGATTCTGAGGACGATCTTTTCTTGGGTGACATTTTTATGCCAGATTGAGGTTTGATACTACTTTCAGACAAACCTTCAATAGAATCTTTACCATTTTGGGATAAGTCTGCATCAGCCAATTCCATGTTCACATCATTGATGTAATGAACTGGTACGGTACTAAAGTTAACCGAGTCTAATCCGTCGGACATCGCCCTCATTCTGAGCTCACGCGCTTCTCTCTTCAGTAGCTGTTTATCTTTATGTTTGCCTTTTATCTTTTGCTTTTTCTTTTTTTCTTTTTTAGTCAATTTGGTTTTGACCTCTGAGTCTCCATCCGATTCATTCTCTGGCGATTCAACGTCATTTGCTGTACCATTACTTTTCACATGTTGACCATTTTCTGTCACACCTTCTTTTTTCTGAATTGATGAACTTTGTCTGAAAAATAAAGATGAAGAACCGATGAGCGTATTTTAACGTGAAGGTAACAAGGTTGAAACAAACGTTGTTCATTTGTTACAGCATTATGCCAATTTCACTAAAAGCACTGATCATAATAAACGTGATTTATGACAACAGTTAAATGAAATTAACAAAATGATACAACTTACACATTAACCGGTATTCCTAGTTGACTGGCAAGCCTGTTGTATGCAGTCTTAGCATCTTTGGCTAATGTATTGCTTGATCTGTAACACACCATTGCAGCTCCGATTGCTTCCCAATCACAAGCACCAGGTTGACGTTGGTGTTTTATTGTGTAAAGTAAAGATAGCAGGAGACAAACGAATTTTTGTTTGATGCTCTGTGTGGTTCCGCTGTTGGTCTTCTGCCCAAGTTCGTTCAAAAGTTCCACACTCTTATTACTTATATGTTTTTCAACCTTTCGACGAATTTTAGTGTAACTTGCATCTGCCTGAATTAGCCTGTTATTATGAAAAAATGTATCCAAAAATTCCAAAGCCTGATTGCGTCTGAATGGTCTGACAGTAGTATCGAATGCAAATTCTACAAGTAAAGGGGCTAGCTTCCAATTTCCGATCCATTGTAGGTTCAAGACAGATTTGAATAGCATTGGTGGAAGCACGCAGTCTCGTTTCTTGAAAAACGTCCCCAAAATGTCTGCGTAAATATCCGATATGGAATCATCATTGGCATCGATTTGTTGTGAGCAACGTACCAAAAATGTGCAGCATTCGGTCAATTTATCAGCCATTTCGTGATAGACAGGTGCTGACTTTGACCCTTTATCAATCAGCGCTTTGAGTATACTAGTCAATAAGTCGCTGGTTACCTCATCTGTAGTGGAAAACTTTTTAACTGCGGATAGTTTCTTTAGGCACGATCTAATTCTATTTTCTAATGGCTTTTGGTGTTGTTCTTTAATAGAGAATTCTAACAGTGCAAATAATGGAAGAAGAATTTCTAGTATAAGTGCCAATGACGGGTTCGTGTCTAAGTAGATTTCAAGGAGATCCACTACTCTGACTCTGAAGTGAGTTAAAGCTTGAGCACTTTTCCCTTGTTTCTTCTTTCTGCTTTGACGATTATCTCGTAATACTTTGAATGCACTTGACAGTGCGTAGTCAAGGCGTTGACCCTCTTCCTCGTTGATTTGATCGACATCTACATCTTCATCATCCGTTTGAGCCATGGCATCACCCAATGCCTGTCGCACAGCCATTCTGAGTTTATCATTGACAGTTTCATCTTCTTCATATGGATCATCATCTGGATCAGAGTCACTGATGTCCTCTTCACTCGATCCCATCATTTCTTTATCTTGATCTTCTGTTTCATCATCACCTTCATCTTCATCTCCTACATCTGATTCGCCACTAGATTCATCGCTTGAAGAATCTTCAGCTTTTCCATAACTCAGTGGACTCTTACTGTTTTTAGGATCTAGTACCTACGAGAGTACACAATACATCATAAACTGAAAATCGTAACTTTATCAATGGCAAACAATACTCATTTAAGCATGAGGAGAAAGTTCTATTTGTGATTCTAGTCCATTACTTTTGCTTATATAAAGTTCATTGAAATCATGGGTAAGCATTTATATTAGGCAAGCAAGATTGGGTTCAATCCAATTCTAAGGTAACTCACATCTAATATTTGGTGAATCGAAGTTGCTGTTAGCATAGGACATATGTGTGGGAAAACACAGCCCACTATTGAGCGCAGCAAATGACTGCTACGAGAAAGAAGGGAAAGCATTAGATCAATGACGACTTCGACCCATTCTGGTTCGTCTTCTGAACTTTGCTTCTTCTTTTTCCCGATTCTTTCGTAACAGCTATGCAAATCTTTTATAGAGCTGATTGCCATTTCTGGTTCAGAAAACAGTTGTAATCCCATATGTAGTTCCATCGTATGGAAAATAGGTGCTGCTTGTTGGATTTTCGGATTGCTTTCTAAGATCTTAATCTGTGCCATCATTTCTACCCAAACATTTGTCGCCGCTTCTTCTAGAGGCACTCGCAGTTGTAGTTTTTGACCAGAAATCACTTCAGCATCGATGTAGTGGACTATTGAACTTAAAATACTTCTCAAGTCATCAAGCTTAGATAGCTTCAGGTCTAGAGCTCGGTAGAAACATTCTTTCAATAATGCTAAAACAGGATTTCAGGTGTTAACGAAACAATTAAACTATCTTTTGAATTATTCAACCAGTAAGAAATTACATTATTACCTCCTAACTCAACACCGACAGCTGGTGCTTGACATATCCCAAGTTGAAACAAGAACTTCAATTGTTCTAACCTCCAATCATGTTCTATGGTAATTGCAGAATGGTTCATCAACCTACAATCAATGTCATTGAATTTTCAGACACATATTTTAACAAATATGTTGTCAGCATCTACACAGATTGTTAAGACATCATCAATTTCGTATTACCTAGTCAACATTTGAGCAGCATATATCCTCTCTACATTAGTCCAAGCTTCGGGAAACTGTGATGTCTCCTTAGGTTTTGTTACTGCTGTGATTTCTCTGTATATTTTTGACAGTTTTTTAACACCTTCTGCATTCAAGCTTGTAGTCAACAATTGTATTACTTTAATTCCCGTTTTTTTTTCAATCAAAATATCTCCAGGATATAGTAGTAATTTTTTGAGCACTGTAATCTGGGTTTTAGGCTTGACGTCGTCTCGTTTCATGGTAAGGACAAGAAGTTCTATAAACTTATTGAATTTCAGGACTACGTCATCATTTTGATTTTTCTTATTAACCGTTACAGTTCTTATGACATTTTGTAAGAAATTAGGTGTGATCAATGAGGGAACCTGAAATCGAAGTGAAGTGAAAGTTGAGGTTATAAATCGGCTATCAAAAAGCCGGCTTCCTTTTCCTGTTGTATTGTTGTATGTGTAGAAATGAATGCTAAATTTTCACTCACCGCTGTAACATCTTTTATTTCCGAAAGTACGAATGTTGCAACTTGAAGAGCAACAATCATTTTGTTTCGAGTTGGTGTAACTAAAAGTTGATCAAAAGCATTCCAGAAAGTTGAAACATACTCTGTTGAAGCCAATCTCTCACTGAATAGTTTGTATACTGGATTTTGTAAAGACAATATCATTGGCAAGTCCTGAAAATGAATATCGTTTCTGGTAAACTACTTATCAAACTAAACAAGTTTAAATTCAAGTTCAACTCATCAAACTGTACACGAGTGAATAAATGGTTCATGATTAGCTTACCAGTAATAAAGTTGATATAGAAGTTACAGAAGTTGCATCGATAACATTCTCACTACCAACAAACTTTTTCAAAAATGTGCTATGCACGACAGCTGGATACCTTGCACTGATTACCAAGAGTGCACGTAACGTATCAAGAGTTTGCTCAGTCCAGGGTTTTGCTAATTCTCCTTTCAGTATTGGCCAGACTATAGTTTTAAAATCCTTTTCTTTCAACTGTTCAATTAGGTCCATAATGAAAGAGTAAGAAGCACATGATAAATAGCTTCGCTTCTTGCCAGCAGTTAAAAGTAGAGTCAGAACTTTTTGCTGTTCTTCTAATGTACTGGTCAATAACATTTTTGAGTGTATGAGTGCACCACAAACAAGAATCTGACCTGTGTATATGTCCCCTTCTTCCTAAAGATAAAAACAAAGAATCTGAGAACACTTCAATCAACTGTTGATTAAAGATCTGTCATAATCAAATTCAGTGATCCAGTAATGGTAGAAATTTCCTCTGTGAAAGATTGAGTCGAATGAAACATGTTTAGAATGTGATAAACTTGTGATAGGTGTTTAATGACTTGAACGGAAAATAAAGACTTTAATATTATGGAATGGACGAACTAATAAGTACAGCACAAACGCTTTCAGGGATTCCTTACATAAGACTTAGATAAAATTTAGAATATATGACTCTGATGAAATATTCCCACTGGTTCTGCAATATTTAGAAAGTACATACACTTTTGGAATTGCTCCCTACAACGCGTAGTTCGGTTCCAAGAAGTTTAAGAATCCTTGCGACTTCATTTGTAGAATTAATTGTTAGAAATGCCGTTAATGCTGTAAAAAAGCCTTTCCTGGCTGCTATCCTGGAAGTTCCCATTCCTCGAACTAATCTGGTCATTGCATACTGTAATTCTTTTCCATCCATTCCCTCCTGAAAAACAGCAACATATATTGAGAGTAAATCACCGAATTTCGACATTGGTGATTGAATTTTGGTGCATAATATGAAAAGTTTCCCCCTGAAAAACAGCAACATATATTGAGAGTAAATCACCGAATTTCGACATTGGTGATTGAATTTTGGTGCATAATATGAAAAGTTTCCCCCTGAAAAACAGCAACATATATTGAGAGTAAATCACCGAATTTCGACATTGGTGATTGAATTTTGGTGCATAATATAAAAAGTTTAATGAACCAGTGAAAGATTGTTGTTTAAAACCAGATGGCATTTCATTGATTTATGTGGGTTAATAGAGAGACATTTCAACAACGTGACGTTGTTAGATGGGCTAAAACGGATAATAATATTAAACGTGTTCAGCATTGCTCTTACAGATACACGCTGTAGTTGTATGAAAAGTATTTAAAACTTAGGTTATGTTATGTTAGGTTAGATAAGTAGAAGCTCACCGAATTGGGTTGAAGTAAATGACGAAGTAATGAGATCGCACCATCGACACGGTCATTTTCTTTATTATTAGTAAGTTTTGTAAAGGAATCAAGGACTGTTGATCCCATTTTGTGTTTAATTTTCGGTGGATTATTCTCCGCCATGTGGTTGTCGTCGGTATCCATTTTTATTTGTGTTTGACTAGAGAGTAGTTGGTATTTGTTTAATTCACGTTC
Organism: Athalia cordata; assembly: GCA_963932425.1. Classification (NCBI taxonomy): domain Eukaryota; kingdom Metazoa; phylum Arthropoda; class Insecta; order Hymenoptera; family Athaliidae; genus Athalia; species Athalia cordata. Next base: position 38,077,965 of record OZ010625.1, on the reverse strand, counting down.
GGGATGTTTCATTGAATCAACTCATATCATAGCGGAATATTAAATTGCGTGTTTAATAAGGAAGTGTAACTCACAAGGAGCCGGAGTGTGTTTTGCTTGTAGCTAAAAAGCTTTTAAACCGCCACATTTGACTTGGGTATTTTTGGCAGTTTCGTCGCATCCAACATGGCTGGACGAGGTGGTTATGAAGATTCGAGGCGAGTATACAAAATATCAATCAGATTGATACAACCCTTGTTGTACGGAACATTTGTCGCCGATTTTTGTAAAACTAAACAAGTCGCATAATATCTCGCGATTATAGGCTCACATTTTATATCATTTAAGGTTAATTATAGGTAAACTTTCGGGGAGCAATGCTGTGCACTTTGTAATCACTAGGGAAACTTGAACTTAACGTTCCAAGAAACGCGCATTTGCAATAAAAACTTGTGTTGAAATATTTGTTAACACAACAGGGACTACACGGGAGGTGGACACCATGGTAGTAGAAAGCCATTACCAACGGAACCACCATACACAGCGTATGTGGGAAACCTACCACAAGGTGTTGTCCAAGGAGATGTCGACAAAATCTTCCAAAATCAAAATGTTAAGGGAGTGCGCCTTGTTAAGGACCGTGAGACGGACATATTCAAAGGATTTTGTTATGTCGAATTTGAAGATCTTAGCGATCTGGAGTCTGCACTTGACATGAATGGGGTTGTCATAGTTGAGGGTAACACAATTAAAATAGATATCGCTGATGGGAAGCGGAACGACAGAGGGGGAGGGTTCGACCGAAGAGGACGTGGTGGTGGTGGCGGTGGTTTTAGAGGAGGCAGAGATGGAGGCCGAGGCAGTAATTATGGAGGAGATGACTTTGGTTCAAGGAATATGGATTTGAGTAAGTCAAAGTTTTTTGTTAAGAAATTTGGATTGCACAAAAATCTTATTGCAACTTTCAAGCACCTTTGATGTGCATTTTTTTTAATCTATCTACAATGTGGTCTTGAAAGATCTACGAACTTTGTGTCAAAACAGTGGTTATTGATGAATTTCATGCAGGCAGAAGCCAAATAACTATCCGTGAGAAAATTTGAATGACTACAAATTGAAATTTTGATTTACCAATTTTCCCATCTGATTTTGTGAAGTTATTGTAAGTATATGATGGAAATTTGCAATACTTTACGAGGAGGCTACAACGACAGAGGATCACGTGGTGGTGGAGGAAGGCAAGGTAGTGCATTTGAACCAAGAGGAAATAGAGGCAACTACGGGAATTTCAATGAAGAACCAGGTTCAGGTGGTGGAAGCAGAGAGTGGTCACGCGGCGGTGGAGGTAGAGGAAGTGGGCTAGCTACATATGGACGTGAGCCACCCCGTGGAAGCGGTGGCCCCCGATCTGCTGGTCCCGAGCGCAAATCTTTTAATGAAGACATCAAAGAGCCACCTGCAGGTAGAGGCACCAGAAATCAAAAGTTATTAAAATTGAGGCTCGCTAGAGTAGTATCAGTGCATTTTTTTCTTTTTCAAGGAATTTGAAAAATTCTTAGACCTCGGAGTGTTAATATAATTATATTGACAATATTGCTCACAAGCTTGGTATTGTTGACAGATACTTCTGGCCGAAAGAGGTTGGTGCTGAAACCCAGAACAGTTCCAGACCCAGTAAACGCAATTGCAGAATCTAGCAAGTCTAGTTCAATCTATGGAGGAGCTAAGCCTCGTGAAGAAAAATTGGAAAATGAAGAAGAGAAGTAAACTGCAACACACGCCCTAATAATAATGTTTCCTCCTTCACTTACTACGGGCTGTGGGAATAAGCATTCTTGTTTTGCCCCATCACATCCTCTGTTGTAACCAATGTTTTGGTTTTTATAAAAGAAATTAATTATTTGGTCACTAATATTTGTTGGTACATTATTTTACACAATTCCTACCAAATTATGTGAAATACCTATTACTATATTAATATTATACAATTGCAGTTGCCGTTTATATCAATATTTATGTGATGTGTATGTTTTGATATCAGGTTGGAGGGTATGTACAAATTAATAAAAATAGTAACTATGATTTTGTGCGATGAAAGCAGCTGAACCTTAGGGTCCCTCTTTTGTCCCACTACATTGGGTCATTGTTGCAGAGTAAGTGATGCCTAATAACAAGCTGCATGAACTATCTCGTTTGTACTCTGTTACGTTCATAATAGAGTACAACATAATAATGTTCTAATCATGAAAGGATGTCATTTTTAAGTTAGTTTCGTAATAAAAACTGATAAATATAAACAATTACACGATTCTCTGAGGCTCTCTCACAAGGGGATAGTTTGAAAAATTTTTACATCTCTGAAAAAAGAACTAATTGTACGGATATTGATAATTCATTATGCTAATAATATCAACTAATAATAGTACATAAATATGAATGATACTATGTGGAACTATGCTTGTATATGATACTATTCATGAATAAAGTAGTTGTTTGTCTCGTAGCCATTTAGTATATACACATATAGGTATAATCGTAAGAAACCATGCTACTACCTCAAACGTTGTCTCACAGTTTATACTATCATTTGTTTACCAATGTAAGTTACTAGATTTTCATTGTAGCCATTTCGAATTAGGCTAATTCGTACCCTGTTCCTTGTTTGTTGGCTGCTTTCTATCGCAAGAGACGCACGAGACAATCATATGATTCATAATTACCGAAGTATTATGTTATAGTTCTTCCACTAGATTGAATCGCATAAAAAACCAAGCAATTGTGCGGAATTACCAATTACACCAAGGTTAAATTTAAAAAAGATAAATAAAAATGTAGCATGAAATCTGCTCGCAAGACTGCTGTACCAAACAGCTCATTTTTTTTTGTGAGGTAATACACATAGGTGAATACACCAGTGTGAAGTAATACACATGGGTAAATATACCTTGATCAAAACAGGTAGGTAATATACATAGGTTTGCATAACGTGTATGATATCAATATGAATTCGGTATTCAATTTAATGCTCCATTTATTAAAAATATTCACTAATTCACATTGTGTATAATCATTACTTTCAGAGTAGAGCGTGACACAATCTTTACATTTCTGCTATCTACATATTCAAACGTGTCTATGACACAACTTCCAAAATATATAATTTTATATTTATTACTTATAAAAGACTAGATTTTTTCCTAGACACTTAGGCAAAATTTTGAATCTAATATAAGTGTACGTGTAGTATATACTTATTTTTTTTAATTTGTTTCTCAACTGCAGTTGGTCATGTTTGGAATTTTTGATCAACAGACTTGTACATGTGTACTTACAATTGGTTGTACTTATACAAGAACTTGTTGTCTCATACTCCACAAGATTAGTGCAATATTAATTAAATTTTTCAAATAATATGGCTTTCTAATTTGTAGTTCATATTTTAAATATGACACACTCTAAGTGCCCTGAACGCATGTTATGAGTACAAAATACCAGTCAGCGAATTTAATTCAATCGTATGCAACGCGAGAGTGAAACAGAATATGCATTATTTTATAATGACTCAGATCGAAATATGACGTAGGAGATGATATGTGTAACCAGATTTTGTTTGAACAAACCATAGACCTCACCGATTATACCGTTATTTTGAGGAAGATTGATACTCAATGCTGATAATGAATTGTCCAGAAGTCAATATTGTACATAATGAAGTTCTAGTAATTTACAGACGAGATAAGCATTAGCAGATATATTGATGACGTGAAGAGAACATTTTTGGTTTTGCATGAATATTCAAATCATAAATTTTAGAGCTCCTTCAAACGAATCGGCAGATACTATTTTATTCTCAATACACAAAATTGTTTACTTTTAACCGTGACGAAATAATGATCGTATCTTCCTATAGGGGTACATTCTCAATTGGTGTATGGATTATAAACTTCTATGAATTATAAAAATAATCGTATTGATTTCGACTTTTACCTACCATAGAATGAAATTTCTGAATCGTATTCTATTTGTAAATTTTTGCAATATTTGATAATTGTATCAAGTTGTAGCCGCAGATTGACAATTCCAATTCGTTGCTCTGAGGCTTACCTGAATGTCTCGTTTTCGAATTGTCAATAGCGAGTTGTCCCATAACAACAAGCTCATATTTTTGTACTCAGCTTTTATAGTTTCTGCGTTTAACCATGCCAAGTAAAGGAATGTCAGGTTTATTTCATTCCCCTGACGGTGTGGTGTTGTCTTTTTTGTCCCATCAGGTATTGTAAAATAATATGAAACTATAAAAGTTTAAAAGTGTTTGTAACTTGAAGCATCGTGCAAAATCTAGATAAAACATTAAACAAAGATCAAATGATAATTAATACGACATAATAATGTTGTCGTGTGAAAACGAAACATGTTCATTGAAATGTTAAGCGATGAAAATATAATTTACAACAAGTTTAAGTTTGGGTGTATGAAAACTATTCTAAAAAGTTTTGAGTGGATTGGTGTATTTATAAGGTGTTTATTTTAGTATAATTATAAGTGTATGGAAAATATATTGCATAAATGCTAAATAAAAGCCTAGTCAAAAGATTCAATTTTATAATAGATTGATTAAACAACAAAAAAAAAACAATGCTTAGAACAATGCTTTTCAGCAAGATAAAGGTAATTGGCAAGGAAATGTCGTACTGCTGTCAGTATCGTAGTTATTGGCTTCATTGATTTTTCTTTTAGTTTTGTTAATTTGATCTGCAGATTCTCAAGAATTTTAAGGGCGAAAAATTTGTTTGATTGCTAATGTCGGATAATGATCTTCATACTTTCTGAGAATAAGAAATAACTGAGTATGCAGGACCATGCAACTGCAATTCTGATTATATATGCATACGACAGTACGAACATTTCTCTATGCCAAGTATCATTTTTGTTAATTATCATTATTATTAATATAATATTTATAATCATTATTCATATATTATTAATATTACTATTATTAGTATTATTATTAGATGGCAGAATATTTATTCACGTAATAACACAAATTTCCATGTGAATTCTATATTATATACAACACGGCACTTTTTGTTTTATCAAAATATTTGCAGGCTTAAAAATATTTGAAACTATTTTTCACGTACATGACTGATATATGGATTATCATCGAAGGGATTGAGGATAATGTTACAAAAAATAAGATACAGGTATATCTAAATTATTAGTAATACATCGGAAAAGATAAAATGATATATATTAAATCTGTCATTCGGCCGCGCATTCCGAAGGTAAATTAGGTTGGTTTTTTTTCCCTGATTTTCGAACCAACGCTTCGTCTGCGAAAACCTTCATAACATATTTAACATTCAAACCTCTACGTATATTATGTACATAGAATTATGGAGGATTCTTTCTGATCTCCGTTCTATATAAACTTGGTATAGTTATCTATATATGATGAACACAATGATCAAAATTTCCAATCACAATAGGTTTTTAACTTATTAATTGCTGTGCAGGTATATATATGTTTGTATATATTAATAATTATGTGTAGGGACATTGCAAGTAATGTTTCTGAACAAGCCAGTATTATACTTGCGATTATGGTTTGTATATAAATGCGTGACAAAACCAATTTGCAAACATGTTTTATCGTGTTTATCAATATCATAATAACATTCAATTTGCAGAATTTGCCTTATTTCATTGCTGTTGGTAGAGACTACCAAACATACTAAGTAGAGGAATTTGTGCTCTGATTTTTCCATAAGTTTATTATTGCACCTGGCTCCCCAAATTCTCAAAGTTGTAAGCCATAATGAATTCGTTAAAAAATTGCCAAAATCCAAGGAGCCAATTATACCTACCATCCAACAAATTACGAATTTTAGAGTTATTATACGGTAGGGATTTGGGATGGAGGATACCAAGAAAGGTTCAAAAGATAGGAGATATCGTCCATTAGTTCTTTGTATAGATGGTATCATTTGAACTTCGATTTCTTAGATGTCAACGTTCCAGCTCATAATCTTATACATTGCATAAGGTATAGGTATGACTGTGTGAATTGATATTACTGACTATTATGGATGTGGTGTGAGGTCTTCGTTTACAAATAAAAATTGTTACCTGAATGTACAGAAGTGTAGTGAACACCTATTCATTTTTCATGATAATTAGTGTTCTAAATACCCAAGAATGACGCTTATAGTTCATTCATATATTCATATAATATCATGTTTGGTAGGTAGTTGTGATCTCTCATAATTATAAACATTAATAGGTTTCTATATTTATAGGTATGTATATCAAGATTATAATACGTCCAATAATCAACAGAAGACCAACCACTATTTGTTAGATATATTTTTCTGGGCTGACAAATTTTGGTCCTCATACCTGTGGAACCGTCAAATTTGTTGATTATCGGTAGCATAATAATTCTAATTCACGAAGGATTTTTAAAATAATGTTTATCTCTACTTAGTATTGTCAAAGATCAACACAAATGTAGGCTGGATAGTGAACACCACGCATAGATAATTAACAGTACTTGAGTTTAGATGAGTAACTTGAATTAAAAAAGAAAAAAAAGAATGGGTTGCTAGTCGATACAAGCGCCGATACAAGCGCCGATGCAAAGGGGTTAAAACGAGAAAGTAGGAATGAAGAGGTCCAGTGAAAACTGTAAGGATCTTACTACCACCAATAAAATAAAATTTTGCGAAACACGTTCCACAGGATTCTTCTAATAGAAGCAGTTTCTTGAATCAGCTATAGTTCTTCGAAAACAATCATACATATTCAAACTCCCAATTACCTAATTCTTTTTGCATATATTCTGCAGCTTATATTTATAACATAGCTCATTGAATTTCAAATTTGCTTTTGCTATGCACAGGTACATATTACATCTGTGTCGAGTTACCTGAATTCATTACCTTACTATCCATCTGATTGAAGAACATAATTGTTCATCTACCCATTGATGTAACTACAATAATGGTATTTGTTAATTTTTGACGAATAGATAGAATTACATTTAATACATTCATATGAAACAGCTAAGGCAAGTCACGTGAATCGTAATCTATACGTATTAACAGTCGAACCATTTCCCACATTCATGAATGTTCAATTTTGAAATTTTTATCTTTCAATGGAATCATTGCATATCTTTGTTTTCAGAGAAAGAAAGAAACGTTCGATTTTGCGTGCCATTGCCTTGTAATAAGGCAGTAACTGGTTCCGCTTCTGTGATCTTTTTGTTTCAATTACAAGTTTTGATTGAGAATTTGTTAACAAAACCGAAAAAGAGAAAAACTAAATGAAGCAATATCCACCTGCCCTTTACTCTACCTCAACTATCGCAAATGAATTAATGAACGAGATTATTTGCAGAAATATATGTGACGTGGATTCGTGCGCAGACAATTGTGTATCTCCTTAATGCTGAATAATCTGACGCTCAGACAGAATGAGAAATTATTTTATATTACCTGAATTTAAGCTAACGATGTCTATTCCAACTAATTGCAAGTAATGTCTTATTATTGTAATATTATTACCGCGCTGTCTAATTTGGATAAGAATAGATGTACAAAAAAGATGTCTGACCTGCTTAGAAAAACCTCTTCATCTATAGCAGGAATCAGTAAACGTGGCAAAGGTAATGATACTCAGGGTAGGAGATAGGAGCAGGTAGTCAGACAGAAGCCATCGGCAGTATATAAAGAATCGTTTGGGTTTGCCTTTTTTCTTTTAACCATAATATGCGGAGACAGACTCTATCTGCGGATCCTATTTGTAATTACTTATAATTACTTCGCTCCTGGTATTTTTCCGAGTACCTGAAATGTAAAAAATGAAAGTTCAAGTTAATCTCTATTTTCATCTAATTAGATCAACAGTGACAATTTCTATTATGTGTAATGCATCTGGCTACGCAGTGTGCGTAGCAAGATAGATGAAATATGATCCCTTACTTTGGAAAGATCAACACCTGTTAGAGCCTGTACTGCTGGTGGCACCTGACCCACGAGGCGAGTTAGTTCTGAACTGACTCCATCATTACCTCCCAATAGGACGATCTCTTCCGTTTTAGCCAATGGTGCTGCTACCTCCGCTGCAATCTATTGAAAAATTGATTAAAAACTGAACACCTGCTGCGGTAGAGCCTTGCTACGAGTTGAAATTTTGTCCAACGTTCTAAACAATAATTATATATTTTTGTCTTTCGAGGACTAAGCCCACTTTAATTGGCCTGGAGATTGATCACGAATCCCGTGAGAGCAGTGTTTTGATAAAACTTGCTTTTACGATTATAACAATTTTTTTTTTCAAACTTATGAGTCTTAGACGTATCTTATCTGCTAGATAATAAAGTTTCAAGGACCTCGTCAAAAATGCAATGTTACTTCTCTAATCAGTACGGGTGTTTTATGGGCAAACAGTAATAAATTTTAAATAATGTAAGTAGACGGCGAAAAGAATCGTGCATACCTTCGGCATTGCGGTCAAAATAATATTAAGAATAGCAGCATCGCCATACTTCTTGTAGATCGCAGCTTTCATCCGCATTCTCTCGGCATCCGATTTACCCACCGCTTCCAACGCCTCGGCTTCAGCTTGACCGATCAATCGAATCCTTTCGGCGTCAGCTTTAGCAGCGTCCACAGTTTGTGTCCTGAAAAAAGGATTTTATTTGTACCCTCTAAAATACTACAACCAAGGTAAAGACTGTATTTAGAATTGACCAGAAAATGCGAGAACCTTTTTCCTTCGGCCACTTTGCCGATCTTGTAACTCTCTGCTTCAGCCGGAAGTCGCACAGTGCTTCGGAGTTCGTGTTCCTTACGGCGAACTTCCTGTTCCTCGACTTCGATCAACTTGCGCCTCTCGACGACTTCGATTTGGATCTCCTCGTTTCGTATTCGTTGTTTAATTTTCGCAGCCTGCAGCTCGTAGGCTAGCTGAGCTTCAGCTTTCTAAATTTCAATTTCAAACATCGATAACTTTTCAGTATTCCCAATAATATGTTCGATAATAATTGACGTAACTTTGTATAGTAGTCTAAGTAGGAAAAAGAGCGTACCGCTGTGTTAATTTCTTGATCGAAAAGAGCCTTCTGCAGTTGGAAGAGTCGAGCATTATCTTCGATTTTCGTATCAGTGTTGTACTTAATGTCCATGGCTGATTTTTCGCATTCCGCTTCCTGAAAATTTGCAGTTACCCCATTATCTTCATGCAGATGATTTTTTTAAATAATTCAATTGTTAATCCAAAACTTTAATATACTCACTCGTATTCCAGCGTCTCGATTAGCCTCGGCAACACCAACGTCGGCGTCTCGTTTCACAGCTGCAGTTTGTGCTTTTCCAAGGGAAGCAAGGTATTGGACGTCATCGTATACGTCTTTGATCGTGAAAGAGAGTATTTCGATGCCCATTCGGCCCACATCAGGTGCTGCTACTTCGCGCACTAAAGCTGCGAACTGGTCCCTGTCTTTGTACACTTCTTCTACGGAAAGAGTTCCTGTAAATTATAAGAAAGGAATTAGCATTTAATGAATTGTCCGACATCATAAGAGTTTTAATTTTTCTAGTAACAAAGTGAACGAGAATAACGTTCGAGCGTAAAACACATATCTGAACATTCCTTTTTTACCATCAACTAGAACTTACAATTAGGTTTATTCGTTGTTATAACTGTGTTTATAAATAGGAATACAAACATTTAAGGAATTCATTTTTGATACCTTCGTATAACCATAGCCGTTGTCATGATTGTCATTGCGATGGTTATGCATCCCATCCAGACCATTGACATTGATGAAGTTTTTATGACCACCTTATCGGTTTTATATCGTTAAATACTGAACATTCCGTTCTTACCGTTTATTAGTACTGAGCAATTAATACAAGATACGCGATTGTGTGAAGTTCTCAGAGAATGGCACTGTTATATTAGGCGTTTGATTAAATAATGAAAGAAGCTGATTTAACCGCGTCTAATTATCTATATCTTTATGACTTCAACGCTACTTTATCATAATTTTGATATCTATATCAAAAACAATGTGAGATGTTACGCAGTAGAAAAAACTGATAAATTTATGTAGGTGGTTAGTTCGATAAAATCAAAAATTATTTTTGTTAAGTGCAAAGCTTTTGGAAGACAGCAGACAAAAATGCACTTTCTTGAAATCTGCAAAAATTTTAAACGCTCATAAAAAGGAAGTTAACACTCGCTGAAATTTAGCCCAGAGTGCCCACTTTTTTTTTTATAATATTTTTAAACTACTTTTGGGTTGATCGCGGCGTATTTGACCTTTCACAATGTTCACGATTAACAATAAAACGTAGATATTCCGCCAAAGGCTGTCTGCGTATTAGCACGTGCAGTGGAAGTATAAGGAATAAGTTCGTAGTGTAACAATTGAAATGACCTTTTTTTTTTATTAGATCTGTAACAGAGTAATTTACGACCTTGACGAGTAAAGGACCTTCAAGAGTATGAAACAAATTGCATAATCTAATTTGTTCGGACCAAAGACGTCGCGTCGTACAAACGTCGACGACTTATTGGATTTCATTTCATACCAATAAAGCCGTGCAGCCATTATAACATCAATACAAACTATTTCCTCACCCAATTAATTGTTAATTGAAAATTACATGATAGAGGGTAATGATCATATTAGCGGATTATATTGTAGATAAGATTCGTCGTAATTATTATTGCAAAATATCGCAATGTCGTCAGTGCAGATATGATCTGAATAAAAATTTCTCTATTGACTGTATAAAATCATTCCAGGGGCAAAGATAATAGTTATGATTGTTAATAAGAATGTTTGAAAAGTCTCACCAAGGATAGCTCGCAAGTGACCCTCGAGGGTTGATAGTATGGTGGATTTTATCTCGCTGACATTTTTTCCTAGGAATTGTTCGCTGGCTGTATGCAGCAGTTCGTCAGCTTTCATGATTTTGCACTGAGCGACCCCCGTCACGGTCAGGGGAACACCTTGAGCAGTCTCCACGTACTCGCAGACGGGATTCAAGGTCATCACTTCTAAAGAGAGTCGTTGAACATCCGTCACGAACCACCAGGTGAACGCGTAACCACCAACGATGGTTCGCTTTCTCATAGAACCGCAACATCCTCCTAAAACACGAGAAGAAAAAAGACAAAATTTAGTATACATTAGCTTTATCAAAAAGTCCCTTTTCCATAGGTCATCATTTTATTATCCATGTAAAAAATCTGCAAGAATTCCTTTCGACGCTATAATAATGGCGAATTTATAATAATACACGATATCGAAATCTCCAGGGTGGACGTGACCGTTGATCCGACGTGTACTTCGTCACGTATACCTTCTTCGTGAATCCTCAGAAGAAAAGCAAGACTTAATAGTAGGTCAGAGACACTTGACTACATTCGAACCTACATAGATATATAGGTATCCCAGGTATACAGGGTGTCCCAGAACTAAGTGGAAATTTTTTGAGGGATGATAGTAGGGGCCGAGCCGAGTAAATCCATGTATACAACATGTCGTCTCCGAAGCACCGTTCCCAAAATATGACCGGTTCAAAAGTTGCGCTTTGCGCCGGAAAGTAGGCAACCCGTGAAACTCACGAAAGACAATTTGCTGTGTCCAAACATATCTGATCGCTATTAGCAATCTTATGATTGTAGTAAAGATGTTCTTAGACTTGGTAAGCGCCATAACTCGCATCAACGATCGAGGGCGCGTAACAATCAGACTGCTGACCGATGAGTGCTGTGTATTTCCGGTGCAAAGCGCGACTTTTTAAGCAGTCAAATTTTGGGAACGGTGCTTCGGAGACCACATATTGTATATATGAATTTACTCGGCTCGACTCTTACCATCACCCCTGAAAAAATTTCCACTTAGTTCTGGGACACCCTGTATAGGTAACTCAGGTTCCCTGCACTTACGTTTTCTTTTCTTTAAATCTGAAGTTACTTCCCCCTTGCTGGGTTAAAGTTCTGTTAACCCAAGACGCTACAACCCGCGCCAACGAGGAATCAAGTACTTGGGAGTTGTTCTGCTAATATATATGTATGAATCCAAGTTTTGCTAACCAATCGATCACGTTGATCCCGACGATCACTGCACGTTGCAGAAGGTGAGACTATGAATTATGAAACATTTCAATTACCACGCTTGGACTTGGTGAAATTCAATATTTCACTTTGCAATACTTTCGCAAGAATACTAGCAAGACAGAACTACCGAGGTCAAGAGCACGTATTTGATCAAATTGGCTAATATATTGATTCGATCATAAACTAAAAAAAAAGTTTCTTTTGTTTTTTCTTCTTTTTGAACTGGTCAAGTCGTGAGAATCAAGAGAGGGAGGGAGGGGGCGGGGGATGAAGTGCGTGATAAAAGTAAAATTTGTCAAGAGAATTTGTTGCCGGATGTTTTGCGTTAAAATTTTAACGGTATAGAACGAGCAAGCGACGTGAATGTCTAGAATCAAAAAGTATGTCGACGGAGTTCGCATAATACTGGACGATGAATACCGTAAACGTAAAGGATTGCGCCATAAAAATTTCCGATTAAAACTTTGCGATTTCAGTTATGTTTGAAACTTAATCAAAGACAGAATATTATAATTCCATTCAAATTTTGACCGAAATAAATTATCGAGTCAAGTATACATCTTAAGACTTGTAATTTTTAGTAATGATCAAAGATAATTTCTGTTTCCAAGTTTTGATATTATACACTACAGGTGACATTGCAGGTACATTTTTCTTTTTTCCCTTAAAAATCTTTTCATATTACGTTACATGTATTACATCTGATCTGACTTTGGAGCATGAGTTTGGAAGGCAGTTCGTTTTCATCGGCTGACTATACCGATTGCATGTACCGTTATTCAGTCTCGTTTGTAGAGGCGATGCCAGTTAGTGACACTCACCGTTGATTCGGTGACGATACTATGCGTCTTATACGATTACGGAGAGGAAAAAAAAATCAAATATCGAACATTAGATCGCTAAAACTGGTCTCACGCACTTAGTATATCATTAAGTGGGACTGGGTCAAATTTGGACGTACATTGATCAGCGGCGATAAAAATAAACTTCTGGAAAACTTCTTCCTTCTTCGAATCTTAGAAAATTATTAGCAATTTCAAGTCATTTCTCTTGATGCACCTTGGCAATAATAGATGCGGTATAACTTTCAGTTTTAATGATAATTCTCATTAACATATATAGATATTGTCCGAAACAAATGACAATTGGTAAGATAAAAAAGCGAAATTTAAATATTGAAAAGAGATTCACTGGTCGTAAACAGGTCTTACAGGTCGACGTGCGAATGGTCAGCTGGCTATGGAAGTAGCGTTTAAAACTCGTAAAAGAATAATAAGTGAAGGTGCATTGTAGCGGAAGTGCGGAGGCACTAGAGGTGTGTAAGTCGGACCTGAAGATCGTTTTTAAGAAAATAGAGAGGGGAGTCATTGACCGTTATAAAGCGTACTCGCCGGATTCTAAATAACCCGGTCTTGTGCCACAGTGATGATCTCAATGAACCCAGCATCGCCAGGCAAGGCCACGGTCAGTGTGTTGTAGAGTCTTCCACTTACTAGACGGAGAATGCATGGTGCATTTGTTGGTCAAAGTGCGTCGATAGGCGTATATTTATAAATATGTGAGATATTTTTCCACCGTCATCGTTGTAGCGGAAGTGAGTTGTTTTGGATTTTTTTTTTTCAAGTCTTTTTTTTCTCATTTGAAAAAATGCACAACTTTTGTTACTGTACGATACTTCTTCCATTCAAAATATATAGACTGTACATTCTGCAATGTTATTAATCACAGTAAAAAAGATCAGTGAAATCATAGGATTCCTAGAAGTGACACGAAAACCTATATAATATTAAACTAATAGGCGGTTTAATAATTGAAATCTTAAATTATCATCATTATTATTATTTTCTTTTTCATTTTCATATCGCGTGAATTTGTCGCTTCTGCTTTCCTAACGTGTATAATATACGAACAAATTTTATTACACAACTAAAAAATTACTCAACTTTAGCTCGGTGAGCTTTGGGATCTATTATTAAAAATCAAATCACGTAGGAGTTATAGGGTACGCATCGCTTACGTGAACTTTATTGTACCGTATTCTTCGTCACTATAGGCTGCGTGCTTTTCACGTGGTACATACGGTTACTATATATTTTATATGCAAGTATCGATGAGGATCGATCGTTTAATATATTTTTCACGCAGCCGCGACTAGTCAGGATTTGGTAAACAGCGGTTATGATATCTATTGGTATAGAACTAGCCACGCGTTCGACGAAAAATTATTCTGCCGCATGTGGAATTTTTTTTCTACGATTTAATTTTGACTTCTTTTTTTATTGAAATCATATTACGTAAATAAAATTTCATTGTGGCAATTGATTACCATACGAATCGGCGACATTCGATTATCGATTTTCCGTCTCATTTTATTTTGTTTTTTGTTTTTTGTTTCTTATTCATCACAAAAATCTGGATTCCTCGACAAACTTATTAGTAGTCAGAAGGCTCGCAAATTACAGTGATGGGTGACGATGCAGTCGACTCGCGAGGGGTAAAGTCTTGTGATTTTAAGGCGATAGAAAGTTGTCCTTCTCGAAGACATCATCCTTGCTGGTCGTGAAAATAAATTCAGTTGCATTACGTCTTTCATCGACTATAATTGAACCGGTTCCGATCGACGTTTTGTCACCTAACTTATAGTTAAAAAGTTCTGCCCATTGAAGTGCGCGCGTTCTACGTGAGTGAACATCTTTTTATTTTACGCATCTCGATCATTCCAATTTTATGTGATAAAATAGGTACTATATTTATTAGCGTTATATTATATGATATCAAATAAAATAAATCTAAGTATTGCAAGAACTGGCTAGCAAGAAGAAAAAATCACACACGATATTTAGAATTTTTTTCTACTTACATTTATACCCCCAGCGTAACATTAGCGGTAAGTTATACCGTTGCTCGCCTTACACCTGGGTGAGCATGAGTTGTTCGGGTTTTCAATTATTTTCTTTTTTTCCTTATTTTATCTGTATCACAAACTTGTACAAGTATACGAAAATTTGCATGTATAATAGCGCATATTGAGTTTTAGAATACGATTACAAGATCGTGGTAGGTATAATATAAGTTAATTATATACAATGGAAACTATGGGGAAATGCGAACAATCAGGATTAAAATATATACCAAGGACATTTTATCAACATTTATACGTACACATCATACCGTAATGTTAAACGATGTCGACAGTTGAATAGTATTTTCTGTTTTGACGAGTCACATGAGTATGAAATACGTGAAATACGTGTTAACTTGCAAACAAGGAAAAGATTGTTAATTAAACAACTGCCAATTACTATAATTTGAAATCAATTCCATTCGGACAAGTAATAATAACGGCACGTAGTATTATGTGTGTGTGTGTGTATGTATATATAGGTGTTTTGAAAACATACGTCAGCATAATTTTCAGGCTAAACGTAAGCAGAGATCGTTAAATTCGTCAATCCGATCGCGTGGGCTTTTATAATGTAATTTAGTTATAACGTATGCAATATGATATCAACGTAGAAAAAAATATTCTGAATAAATGTTTACAGTGAAAAGTAATTCGTTACAGGTGTAATATTTTTGTGAAGACAAAAAGTTCGAAGAGACAAAACTGCAAGGATGAGTGCGGCGGTGGCGGGATTACCGGTCGCCTTAGGGGGCGCGCTCAGTTCTGCGGCGGGAAATATCGCATGGTTTTTTCCGGTTTTGGCTGCAGCAATCGCGTATTTTCAATACGAAGTTATGGACCCGGAATCCAGACCGATCGATGTCCCATCGGAACTCCTTCTGCCAGCGTATGATTTCATTATCGTGGGAGCAGGGTCAGCTGGTACGTAAAATTTGTGAATCGAAAACAAACCGATCGTTTCTTTCTTCATTCTTTTTTGGCTGTAAGATCAGATTCTTGAGTGCTCGTTAACTTGTTGAGTGAAATAAACAGTTTCACTCAAGGATTTATTTTTTTGAGAGAAGAAAAAACAAAGAAAAAAGGGAGCAGGATACGGATGCAACCTTTGGCTGTTACAATTCTGTTGCAACTTTCATTTATCTTTAATACGTCGATGTCGATGAGTATTCGCTATAAATTTTGCATGGGTTCTAGTTTAACACTTTCCCCGATCACATTTCACTTCGCTATTATTTTGCAACTGTATATTCCTTTGATGGTTTATTCAAACTTCTAAAGTCACGCGCCTAAAACACGTGCAATTGAGACGGCGCGTACGTTACTCGCAGCTTGTTTTTAAGCGAAAGCTGTTACAATATATTATGAAATCTCAGCGTTTGATCGCATTGCAGACAACCAAGTTTCTACCGAAAACTGGCTCATTACATTTCCTTGATTGCGATGATGGTCGGCAACTCATTCCGGTAACGAGAATTTGAATCATTGGAGAAAGTTCATGACGTACATACATATATGTTTGGTCACTTGGTTATGCGTAATCAACGCGTCAGTCACATAGAGGAGTTGCAAAATAGAATTACTTGAATTAAAGCACCGTGTACTATTTGGTCAATGTCATGATTGGAATATTATTAATGGTTTTTTTTTCTTCTAATTTCAGGAGCGGTTGTAGCCAATCGTCTTTCAGAGGTAGAAAAATGGAATGTTTTGGTACTGGAAGCCGGTGGTGACGAAACTGAAATTTCAGACGTTCCGGTACTTGCTGGGTATCTGCAACTCAGCCAGTTAGATTGGAAATATAAAACAGAGCCACAAGGAGACGCGTGTTTAGGTATACACCTACTTCATAAAATTAATGAAACACATCAGTTCACGAGTGAAAACTGCGTACTTGAGTTGCAATTTTTTTTCCAATAATAGCGATGCAAAATGGTCGGTGTAATTGGCCACGTGGAAAAGTAATAGGAGGTAGCAGCGTTCTGAACTACATGCTGTATCTTCGCGGCAACAAAAAAGACTACGATTTATGGGAAGCTCAGGGTAATCCTGGTTGGGCTTCGGACAAGGCTCTCTACTACTTCAAAAAATCAGAGGACAATTTGAATCCATATTTAGCACGAACACCTTATCATTCGACCGGAGGATACCTTACCGTTCAAGAGGCACCGTGGCACACTCCTTTGGCGGCGGCATTTGTCCAGGCAGGTCAAGAAATGGGATACGCAAATCGTGATATTAATGGCGCACATCAAACTGGATTCATGATCGCCCAAGGTACGATAAGACGCGGGAGCCGGTGTTCAACTGGAAAAGCTTTTCTGAGACCAGCAAGACTTAGAAAAAATTTGAACGTTGCGATGAACTCACACGTTACAAGGGTGCTCATAGATCCGACAACGAAAAGAACTTACGGCGTGGAATTTGTTAGAGATGGAAAATTACACCGTATTAGGGCCAACAAGGAAGTGATTGTTTCCGGTGGTGCTGTGAATTCCCCTCAGATATTGATGCTCTCGGGTCTTGGGCCCAGGGAGGATTTGTCGCGGCTTAATATTCCGGTTATACAAGATCTCAAAGTCGGTTATAATCTGCAGGATCATGTGGGTCTTGGAGGTTTAACGTTTATGGTAAACCAAGAGATTTCCATGGTAGAAAACAGACTTCATAGTGTTCCAGCGGTCATGCAATATGCTGTCTTTGGTGACGGACCATTAACGGTTCTCGGAGGAGTCGAAGGTCTGGCTTTCGTTAATACAAAGTATTCGAATGCTTCGGATGATTTTCCAGATATCGAATTACACTTCATATCAGGATCAACAAACTCCGATGGTGGTAGACAAATTCGAAAGGCTCATGGTTTGACGGAAAAATTTTACGACGCAGTTTTTGGACCGATCAGTAACAAAGATGTGTGGAGCGTAATACCGATGCTACTACGCCCAAAAAGCAAGGGGGTCATTAAACTTCGGAGTAAAAATCCGTTCGACTACCCACTGATTTATCCGAACTATTTTAAGGATTCATTCGACATGGCCACCCTGGTGGAAGGCGTTAAAATTTCTGTTGCTCTCAGCAGAACAAAGGCTTTCCAACGTTTCGGTAGCGAACTTAATCCGATGCCGTTTCCTGGATGTAAACATATAGAAATATACACTGACGCTTACTGGGAATGTATGATCAGGTACTACTCTGTTACAATTTACCATCCAGTTGGAACTTGCAAAATGGGCCCGTATTGGGATCCCGAAGCGGTCGTGGATCCGCAACTACGTGTCTATGGGGTCACTGGCTTAAGAGTGGTCGATGCATCCATTATGCCAACACTTGTTAGTGGAAATACTAACGCCCCCACAATTATGATTGGGGAAAAAGCCTCAGACATGATCAAAGCATTCTGGCAACGGAAAAAAACTTAGAATTTTCTCAGAATCAGAAACAAAGAACAAAAGGAGTCGCCCTTGATTGATGTTATAGGATCATTGGAGTCATTGTAGAATTCTCATTCTTTATTAGGAGCAAGTCGTGATGAAGTTTTCTGAATTCACAATGATTTCAATACGTGTTTTAAATAAGGGACGATTGGTTATAATGTTCAATGAGACATCGTGAAGTGCAATCCACTGTATATTTGCCGTTCATTAAGCCGCAAAATATGCTATTCCTATGCCTGGAGGACAAATGTTGACGGTGATAGATCAAGATAATAGTGATCAGGCAAATAGAGCCAAGGCTCGTCGGTAAGAGTGCCAATTTATAATCACGTCTGGGTCATCGCACGCCCATGTAAATAACTATTTATTATAACATCTAGTGAAAGAGTATAATAATACTAGCTTGTACAAATATTGAAATGTAAATAAAAGACTTGATATGTTATGAATAAACCGCGTTTATCCAACTTAACACGACAGTATTTTATCCAATTATTGAATTTGGTTTGAATACAGGGGACGTAATATTTTCTACTCACAAGTTGCTGTCGAGGTGTATTACAAAACCCACTGCGATGACAATGAAAAATTCTCCTTATGCAACTGGATTTACCATTCGGTAATCGATGTAAGTGATTATGGCCAAGGTTCTCAAATTGCGCCAGGAAATTAACTGTCAGACGTGGTCGAGGCGATAAGGCATGATCGTTGATTGCACGCGCTAAAGGCAAAAATAAATACTCGTCTTATAGCTCGATATAATATAATCTCCGTTACGTGCAAATAACGAGCGCGCGTAGTCCGCAAATCAGCAATGCTCTTCTTCAAAACAAACACTTGCTGCCTCGGACATGAGGACAAACGAAACATACAACGTTCAAATTTGCTGAACCAGCGAAACTAAAACGCATATACGTCCTTGTGTGAGGAGCACCAGTTGACCATGCGGCCTACCAGCTGACTTTAACGACAACAATTTCATCGTTCGCATCATCATTCTGTCTGTGACAATATTTAATTGTAAGTTGTGATATTGTGACCATGTGGAATTTCAGCAAAGGAACTAAAATATCCACATCATAAGTGTCACTCAAATTTTTGTTACCACTAGTGATTTTGTAAATTCCTGACAAAAGACTTGACAAGATGACAGTTGCGGGGGCGTACTCCGCTGCTCGTATCGCCTTGTCGTACGGACCGGAGTTCAGTTTTTTAGTATTCTTGAGATTTCTGATTGTGCTACTACGGCAAGACATAATCGACAGAGAGAACCGTGTGGAAATCGTGTCTACGAAAGATATGTTCAATACTTATGACTTCATCGTCATTGGCGGTGGGTCTGCAGGTTCTGTTGTGGCCAATAGATTATCAGAGAATGCAAATTGGACTGTTCTTTTACTGGAAGCTGGAGGTGATGAAACAGTTTTATCCGACGTACCTTTGGTGTTCCCAACTCTTCAACTGACCGCTATGGACTGGCAATTCAAAACAGAGCCTTCCTCGACGTACTGTCAAGGCATGAATAATAACCAGTGCAACTGGCCCAGAGGTAAGGTACTCGGTGGAAGCAGCGTGCTTAACGCTATGCTATATGTACGTGGAAATCGAAGAGACTACGATCATTGGAGGGACATGGGGAATCCCGGATGGGGGTACGACGATGTGTTACCATATTTCAAAAAGTCAGAAAACACTTCAATACCGGAACTACTGGATTCCCCTTATCATGGGACCGACGGTTATTTGTCGGTTGAGAAATTCAGGTACAACATTCCGATAGCACAATTCTTTCTGGATGCCGGTCATGATCTTGGGTACGATGAAGTTGATGTCAACGGAGCGACCCAATCTGGTTTCACTTTTCCCCAGGGCACTTTGAGAGACGGACTGAGATGCAGTTCGGCTAAAGCTTTTTTACGTCCTGCATCCCGAAGAAAAAACCTCCACGTTAGCACGCATTCGAATGTCGATAAAATTCTTGTGCATGAGACCACGATGGCAGCCTATGGTGTTCAGTTCCGAAGGGGAATTCGGAAGTACAGCGTTTATGCCAGAAATGAAGTAATACTGTCAGCAGGTGCGATACAGTCGCCTCAGCTTCTCATGATATCCGGAATCGGGCCGAAAAAACATCTTGAGGAAATTGGGATTCCAGTGATTCACGACAGTCCTGGAGTAGGACAAAACCTTCAGGACCACGTAGCTATCGGTGGTTTAACTTATCTCATCGATCCACCGCCGGAATGTCCTGATCCAAATGGCTTTGCTTTCGTATTACCAAAATTTTTGACAATATCAACAGCGAAACAATTTTCTAACGAGAGGAGCGGCCCACTTTATGATGTACCGGAATGCGAGGCCATGGCGTTCGTCAATACTAAGTGAATATTTTTAGTACGTGCTGATTGGCAAATAGATATATTTTTGTTGAACTTAATGCTTGATTTATTCTGGTTCAGATATGCCAATGCAACGATGGATTATCCGGATATTCAATTATTCCTCGGTACAGTAGCCGACAATACGGATGGTGGTCTCTTCAGCAAAAGAAATGGTGGACTGAAAGACGATTTCTTCGCTAGCGTATTCGAAGGAATTCTCTATAAAGATACCTATAACATAATACCGTTACTAATGCGCCCAAAGAGTAGAGGCTACGTGAAGTTGAGGGATGCCAATCCAAAACATCACCCGATCATCGTTCCGAACTACTTTGACGATCCTCATGATTTGGATGTCTTGGTAAGTTACTTATCATTATTTACGAGGCCAGAATATTGCCGATAGAAATAACATCATACTTTTTTAGGTGGAAGGTGCAAAATTCATTTACGACTTCAGTCAGACGCCAACTATGAAAAAGTTCAATGCGAGACCCAACTCGAACAGAATACCTGAGTGCGCCCATCTAATTTTTCCTTCTGAAGAGTACTGGCGTTGTCACGCGAGACATTACACCATGACAATTTACCACCCGGTGGGTACTTGTAAAATGGGTTCTTCCGAAAACAATATGGCAGTAGTAGATCCCCGATTGCGGGTATACGGTGTGGACGCTCTTCGGGTCGTAGATGCTTCTGTTATGCCGAATATTATTACGGGTAATACAAACGCTCCGACAATCATGATTGCTGAGAAAGCGGCAGACATGATCAAGGAAGATTGGGAAGCGATTTACAGAGAAGGAATCTTCGAAGAACAATTCAGCGAGAGAAAACACTCCCGAATTTTAGGAGTGCATCAATGGAAAAGCAAACGAGTGATGCAGGAAAGACTGAAAGAACAAAAGGTCACGGCTTTCAGAGATAATAGAATTGATAGATTTACAGCAGGTAATAGCGACGGAAAATTGCACATCGACTTGGAAGATTCTGTTGATAATGGTGACGATGATAACGTCAAGGAGGAATGGGAGAGGGAGGTTGAAATGGTGAACAATCAGTGGGAAGCTATAAAAAAAAAACGACATTTGTATGAGAAGGATTTACAAGAAGAAAAATTATTTGAAATACAAATTCTTCCTGACAAAGACTTACCGATGATAAGAAATATTAGCCTTCAAGTGTTTTATCAAAATCATACCGATACATTACTTGTTGCATAACAAAGTTAAGAAGTTAATTTGCTGTTTAAGTTAGGTTCTTTTTTTATATCATAATTTATGACTCACGTAATTAAAAGAAAGACTGCATACCGTGTAATTTTTTTTTTCTTGTCAATATTATAACGTACTTGATTACACAGTCGATAACTGGTAATAAATTCTTGATAGGTAAGACACTCCTTACTGTTAAAGGTTTTCATACAGGATTTTAAAAATAATTCGCGTACCCCAATTTTATCTTAGTATAAGTGCAAGCAATTTTTGAGTTTATTTGATCATTGGCAATAGAAGAGAATAAAATACCCTTGAAATAGTATGCTGATGATGTTTGAGCAGCTGTCCAGATGTAGATTAATTATACATGTCGTTTTGAGTCTCACCATGACGAAAAAGTGGGTCAGCATATATTTCAGTTTTCAATCCAGGTCGATTGAATGTTTCATTAAAACATATTGAAGTGTAAAAATATGACCCATTCTCGTTACACTCCATATTTCATTATCAAAATAGGGAAAGAGGCTTTTGATATTTATGGATGGTGATCTTGTAGCTCACTGCTATTAGTTTCTACATTAATCATTTTAAGTAATCGACTAATTAGGAGATATAGTATATTGATACAAAATTTAAAATTAAATCCAATGATGACCTTTATGGACTTTGATGGCTCATGACAATCGTAGATTATTGTCAACTTGACTAGATCAAGTGAAATACATGTCCAAAGCAATGTAACCTCGTCGTCTATCTAAATGAAAAAAATGAAGAAACTGGATGCAGATAACACCGGGATTAAAAAACATGGAGTAAAATATTCATTTTAGATGCTTTTTCAGCCGGCCGATTAGTCAATGAAAAAAATAGGTGAATAAAACTGCATGCGTATAACACCGGCATTGAAAAACATGGTATGCAACATTCATTCAAG
Organism: Athalia cordata; assembly: GCA_963932425.1. Taxonomy (NCBI): domain Eukaryota; kingdom Metazoa; phylum Arthropoda; class Insecta; order Hymenoptera; family Athaliidae; genus Athalia; species Athalia cordata. The sequence goes on along the minus strand of OZ010625.1, from coordinate 38,054,980 downwards.
ATGCTTTTTCAGTCGTCCGATTGATCAATGTAATAAATAAATGAATAAAACTGCATGCAAATAACACGGGTATTGAGAAACACAGTGTATAATATTCATTTGAGTTGCTTTTCCAATCGATTAATCATCATATCCAGAGAAGGTGTGTCAATAATTTATTATTTACTCTACAAACTGAAATCGAGTATTAAATTCAGCTCGTATCGAAACGACGTAACTTGGTTTGTTGGTAATAGTATCATGTTTCTTTTTTTTTCTAGTTTCATTAAGTTTGCATCTGAAATTGTGGAAGCTTCTTTACTTCCAATTGCACGTCGCTCAAGTTTAACAATAAGATAGCACATTCAAGATGGATGTGGACTGTGCGTATTCCGCATTCAACATCGCTCTAACCTACTGGCCAGGTTTTAGCTTCGTGATATTCATAAATGTTTTAATAACATTGCTACGACCGGATATAGTTGACAGAGAGAACAGAGTAAGGCCTGTTTCTACGAAAAATCTTGATGACATCTACGATTTCGTAGTGATTGGTGGTGGATCTGCCGGAAGCGTGCTGGCCAACAGATTGACAGAGGATGCAAAATGTACAGTTCTACTCTTGGAGGCTGGTGGCGACGAACCGCTATTTGGTGAAGTACCTTCACTAATCGCAGGTATTCAGGAGAGTGATAAATACAAGTGGGATTTTACGACCGAACCTTCTGCAAATTACTGTAGAAGATCGCCGAATCATCAGTGTTCATGTCGGAGAGCTAAAATGCTTGGTGGTTGTAGCGCGCACAATGGTATGTTGTACGTACGTGGAAACCGTCGAGATTACGATAACTGGAGGGATTTAGGAAATCCCGGATGGGGCTACGACGAAATCCTACCGTATTTTAAAAAATCTGAAAACATGACGATTCCAAAGTATCGAAATTCACCATATCACGGGACTGATGGTTACCTTACAATTGAGAGATTCAGAAATCGTGATCACTTGGAGAAGTATTTTTTGCAGGCGGGTCGTGAAATGGGCTACGATGTGGTGGATACGAACGGCGAGACACAGACTGGTTTCATGCTTACGCAGGCCACTCTAAGAGATGGTCTTAGGTGCAGTACAGCCAAAGCTTTTTTGCGCTCTGCATCAAATAGAAAAAATCTTCACGTGAGTGTTGATTCCATGGTTCACAAAATTCTGATAGATGAGAATACGAAGACGGCATACGGTGTCCGATTCAAACGCAATGGCAAGATCTACGATGTCCACGTCAGGCGCGAGGTAATTCTGTCAGCGGGTGTGATACAGTCGCCTCAGATTTTGATGCTATCAGGAATCGGGCCTAAACATCATCTCGAGAAGGTCGGAATTCAAGTTATTCACGATAGTCCTGGTGTAGGACAGAATTTGCAAGATCACCCGGTAGTGAATGGACTGCGTTATACGATTGTCGATGAAAATAATCCCGATACGAACGTTCACAAATTTGTAACTTTTTCGGGAGTAAAGGAATTTCTCGAGGATCAGAGCGGTCAGCTGTACAAATTTTTACCGGCAGGAATGGTGGCGTTCATCAATTCTAAGTGAGTATACAGGGTGTATCACTTCATGTGTTCAGAATGGGAGGGATCTAGTCGACACGAAGCCATGCCCCTCTAGCCAATCAACAAGCATAAGTTTTTTGTAGACCGAAATTCTCACGAGAATAGAAGATACAATTTGGGAATTTCGGTCTACGAAAATCTTATGCTTGTTGATTGGCTAGAGGGGCATGGCTTCGTGTCGACTAGGTCCCTCCCATTCTGAACACATGAGGTGATACACCCTGTATATAATATTCTCTATAAAATGTACGTGTTCACTTTAATTGGACAAGGCTTCGTTAACCATTTAATTGCGTAGGTTGGAGATAAGTATGATCCTACTGTTTTGAAATGTTAAATTTTCAGATTCGTCAATCCTGCTTCGGATTATCCAGACATTGAGTATAGCCTGGATTTAACCGGTGGTGCTGTAGAAGACGTATTTCTTACTGGTGGGAAAAAAAGGGCTTACGAACTTCGCCCGTCTATTATGCATCCAAAAAGCAGAGGTTACGTTAAACTGAGAGATGATAATCCTGAAACCCATCCGATTATAGATTATAATTATTTCCAACATCCACAAGACTTACTAGTAATGGTAAGGGAATCAATTCTTTCTGAGTAGACGGTAACGGCTATCAAACTCAAACATCTTTTTACCGACTTAAATTCTATTCTTTTCAGATCGAAGCAACCAAACTTACTTATAATTATAGTAAAACCCCGACCTTGCAACGTTTAAAAGCTCGTCTCGACCCTCTTCCGGCCGATGAATGTGCTCATTTTCCATTTTTTTCTGATGAGTACTTGGGTTGCTACGCAAGATACTACTCTGAGTCGGCTTATCACCCTTGTGGAACTTGTAAAATGGGCTCAGCTAATGATACAATGGCGGTCGTAGATCCGCGTCTCAAGGTTTATGGTATCCACTGTCTCCGGGTCATTGACGCTTCCATTATGCCGGAAATTCCATCGGGAAACATCAACGCCCCGACGATCATGATCGCTGAGAAAGCAGCCGACATGATTAAGGAAGATTGTCGAAAAAGTAAAAATACTCAAAGACAACAATAGTAATAAGTATAATTGCAATAATTCGATTGTAAAGAGGTATACAGCAGTGGTATACAGAGATGAAATGACGACCAAATAAATCAGAAGTATAATCGAACTACAAATATTCGGAAGGCGTAGATCAATTTTGGATCATTGCCTTTGTACGATGTCAAGACTTATTCATTTGGATAACGCTAAACATATTACCTATTCATACCGTATACATGTATACTTGGTAAGCGGTAACTAGTTACACATGTTTCTCCTCTCATCAAACTGTGGGGCATGCGCCTCTCAGATATAGAAAAGATTCCTGTATTCGGGCAAGTCCGGTTGCGCTAGCGTGTAGGCAACTTAGAACACAATTACTAACACACGAAAATTTTATGTGCGTGATCTTCGCTGGCGTAAGCAGTCAGGATTCCTAATCTTAGAGAGGCTTAGAGAGAACTCATGTTCATTTTACCATCGAGCATTTCAGGTATCGCAGTGTATTGGTGTGTCCATCACCCTAAATCAATGATTGTGACACCGATTACACAGGTTCTTCATCTACGAGCCGATAATCAAATAGTTTTGGTACAAACGTATTCAAAATTCTACCATTACCATTCGATCACTAAGCACGGGGTACATAAAACTTGAAGATTCTAGTCTAGAACATGATTCGATCAAAGTTCTAAATTATTTCGGTGACTCGCGCGATCTGGATGTTTTGATAAGTTCATCACTTATTTACAGGAGAGTTACAAAATGCACGCAGTTTGCAAAGAACTCTCATTGTCGGTCACTATCCACGTCTTATTCTCAGATGGGAGGAGCTAAGATAGTTTTAACATCACTCACAATTTGATAGCTGCCATGAAACCACTGAAGACGAAACTCATCCTTAGACCAGTCGCTGAATGTGCTCGTGTTCCTAAATTTTCTGACGCTTTTTTGCGTTGCTGCGCTCAATCTTTCGCAATTCCTAGTTTACATCCTCGCGGTACTCCAAGATGCAACCAGCCGATGACGCAATGCCGTTGTAGAACTGCGTCTCAGGGTGTACGGTATTAAAAATCTACGGGTAGTTGATGCCTCCATAATGCCTAATGTTGTCTCAGGAAATGCCAACGCACTAACTATCATGATCGCTGATATATATAATAAAGAAAGATTATCAAAAAAACGAACAATGAAACACAAAAGATTGGTTGAATACAAGAATCATTTGACGATTAGCTGACAGCGAAGTAGAATACGTGTTATCAAACTTTCGGAAAAATATGTGAAAATGAACCATAGCGAACATTTTAGACATGCGTATGTACAATACACAACGTGGTGGAGCAAAAATTTCTATACCGAGTTTTATTATGCCAAAAACAGCCTCGACCTAAATTACTGAATACAAAACAGACTAATGAAATATTTATCATGACTCGAATTGAACGAAAATTCCCTCGTCCCTTTGTCAACTTACTGTGCTACTGTATATATTAAAAAAGCACATGCCATTCGCACGGTAGGTAAAATGCGAATATTTAATCTCTTTCGAAAGGTTGAGATGATGAACAGCTGTAGTCAAATTGATGGTTATACGAAATCTCACCTCGAGACGATTATCAAATAACTGGATACTAGTGGATGTCGAGGTCAGGTGAAGGTCAGAAGTATACCTAGGAGGTGGAAATCAGTTCAACTTATAATGTCTCGAGAAATTGAGGAGTGAGAATATCGTATTGTCGACCAAGCGCAGCCATTGATGGATAAACATCGCACGCACGATTGACGTTGGATCTTCTAACAAAAGGGTGACCAAAATTCGTTGAAGTTTCCAATTGGAGAGTTCTCTGGCAAAATTTCGAAATGGACGTCAACTGCGCTTTTTCCGCTCTGAACACTATCCTAGCTAATGGACCAGGATTGGCTTTCCTCATTTTCCTCAAAATGTTGATTACTATGTTCCGACCAGACATAGTTGACCAAGAGAATAGAGTGAAAATTATTCCCACGGAACATTTCTACGATACCTACGACTTCATTGTAATCGGCGGTGGATCTGCGGGATGTGTAGTGGCCAATAGATTGACGGAGAATAAAAACTGGTCAGTTTTGTTGCTGGAAGCCGGCGAAGACGCACCAGAATTCGGTGACGTACCATCGCTTTTTCCATACCTTCAATTGACTGAATATACTTGGCCATTCAAAACTGAACCGTCTTCATCGTATTGTAAGGGTATGAATAACAACCAATGCATCTGGAACAGAGGTAAAGCACTGGGAGGCTGTAGCTCGCACAACGCTATGCAGTACGTACGTGGTAATCGGAGAGATTACGATAACTGGAGGGACTTGGGAAATCCCGGATGGGGTTATGAAGATGTTTTACCATATTTTAAAAAATCCGAGAATATGACGATTCCCGAACTCCGAGAATCTCCGTATCACGGGACAGGTGGTTACCTTTCAGTCGAGCATTATAAGTATACACATCAGTTGACGGGATACGTGTTGGGAGCTGCACGTGAGATGGGATATGATCTGGTAGATGTGAATGGAGAGTCGCAGACTGGATTCATGAATTCACAGGGTACCCTTAAAGATGGATTGAGATGCAGCTCGGCCAAAGCTTTTCTACGCCCGATATCGCACAGAAAAAATCTTCACGTTAGCACAAATTCCATGGCCCATAAGATCCTCGTGCATAAGAATACGAAAAGAGCATACGGTGTACGGTTCCGTCGCGGTGATCAATTTTACACTATCTATGTCAGAAATGAGGTAATCTTATCAGCGGGTGCAGTGCAGTCACCTCAGCTCCTCATGCTTTCGGGAATTGGACCAAAAAAGCACCTCAGGGAGGTTGGAATCCAACTCGTTAAGGACGTTCCTGGTGTTGGTCAAAATCTTCAGGACCATGCATCCATGGGTGGCATAGTGTATTTGTATGACCCCCCGAGTGCTTTGAGATCGAATGCCACGTTTTTTTCAAACATAAAAGAATTCTTGACCGATAAAACTGGACCGATGTACTCGATTTCTCCGCTCCAAGTGACGGGATTTGCCAATTCCATGTAAGTTGTTCCATTCGAGCATAGTCTTCGTCGACATATTATGCCCTGGTCACAATCAGGGTTGCGAATATTTACCAGAATGAAAATTCATGAAATTTCACGAGTGTTTTTTTTTTTTGCTGTACAGCTACGCAGACCCTTCTGGAGATTATCCGGATCTTCAGTTCATTTTTAGTGGCGGTGAAACCGCGGGTGGTGGTTTTTTGTCCAAAAACATCAAAGGGGTAAAAGATGACATCTTTGCGCATTTATACGATCGTATCATCGGATACCCTTATACTTACAGCATATCTCCAAAACCCATACGCCCGAAGAGTAGAGGATCCATAAAACTGAGAAATGCTGATCCCGAAAGTAGGCCGATTATCGATCCGAATTACTTTTCCAACCCATACGACATGCAAGTTCTTGTAAGTCGGTTACTTTCTCTTATATAGACAAACACATCTCGATTTTATCCAAATATTGACTAAGATTTTTTTTTTCAAGGTGGAAGGTGCGAAAATAGCCTACGCATTCAGCCAAACTCCAAGCATGAAAAAGTTAAACGCACGGCCAAATCCCAGTCTCATTCCTGAATGCGCCAAATTCACTTTTCCTTCTGACGACTACTTTCGTTGTCATGCCCGATATTACACGATGTCGGATTACCACCATAGTTGCAGTTGCAAAATGGGATGTGCCGATGATCCTATGGCCGTAGTAGACCCCCGTCTCAAAGTTTACGGAGTCCAGGGGCTTCGAGTTGTCGACTCCTCGATAATGCCGGTAATCACATCGGGCAATACCAATGCACCGACCATCATGATTGCTGAAAAGGCTGCCGACATGATTAAGGAAGACTGTGCCAACAGGTACCATCAAACGTGATTGGCATTAGGAATAGCACATATTCGAATTGAATATCATATCTTCATTAATTATGATATTGTTAATCATTCATTTCAAATGCTTTGCCATTCCATACTAGTATTGCACAATATTAATTTGATTGAATTGATTAACGCTTTGACTGCCGCGTCACTGATTTTCGGGTGACGGCAAAGATGTTGACCAGTTGTCATTACAGTTAAAATATTGAAATGTTCAAATGTTGACTAATTGAGGAAAATATTGGCGCACGGCTTGTCGGAGGATTCCCCGCAAACTCTCGTGACAGTCAAAGTGTTAAAGGAATAAATGCATACTTCGTTCAACCATTCACCGGTGTATCTTGTATTTTATCAGCTGTTTAAACTTACTGTATAATTCGAGGAAGTTATTTTACTTAAAGTCTACCACAAATTTACTTCAAGTTTTTAATTTCTTCTGTAGATTAGAATAGCAATACTTTCAGCGCGCTGTGATGGTATGAGTACCAGTTATTTTCACGTACATATTCCTGGAGTGGGTAGCTCAAACGATCAGTTATTGATAGCGACGCTAGCCGAACTTTGCAGGCATGGTCCATTCATAATCTGCTAAGTAGGCATAAAACTTCATGTTCTATATTGATGCCTATTCCGTTATCTGGAATACCGTGTAAGTTAAGCCATTGGGCTATCAGCCCTGAATACTTTTATAACTTTCATTATCGAGGCGTTTATAGTTCTACTTATAAATATACTGGTGGATCAACCAAAAATATCGGCGTAGCTCACTCTGACGAGCTTGTGTATCTTTTTCCGATGGCGGAAGACGAACTTGCAAAGCTTGGAAAAAAAATGAGCACCACCGATTACAAAATGGTGGATATTATGGTGGATTTATGGACGTCTTTTGCAATGAATGGGTGAGCTATATGGCTCCATTACAATTAAGATTTTATACTAGCAATGATCAAGTTATTCAGATTTTCATATAATTATTTACTATTCCAGAACCCCATCTACTACGAACCCAAATGCCATCGGATATTGGAGACCGCATTCGAAAATCTTTGCAATGAATCGAATTATGACTAACACAGCACATATAACTGACTGATGACATATTTGATATGACTTGAATCAAACTAAAATTTTTCCTTGGCCTTCTTTATAAATTTTTTAATCGACATGTATTGAAACAGCGCGTTCTGGTTGTACATCAGATCTAAGTCAGATAGCTTTCGCTATGGAACGTTTATTTAAGTTCAACAGCTGTGGTTGAAGCGGTGACGATGCGAAACATCACATGGTCATAATCGATCTATAGATGATCATCACAGTTCGATAGTTGAAAAACAGACTATACCTGGGATATGAAACGTTGAAAACTTGAGAGATCTAACGATTTTGAACAAACCTTGTACCGTCGGTTATCTATTAGATTGACGGATTAACATAACGCGAGGGATTTGTGCATTAGAAATTTCCAACGTTGCGGCAATTATTGTAACTTTAATTTGCGCATTTACACGAAAATTATAAACTGATTGATCAAATAGCGAGAAAGGTGATCGGCATAGTTTACGTTCGACATGTAACATCCTATAATCACACCCTAGTCGTATGTGCATTTCACATTATGGTATTTCAAAATTTTCATGCAATTTTACACATGCCCTTCGTCGTGCAGTTATGCAGATCCTTCTCGGGATTATCCGGATCTTCAGTTGAATATTAGAGGCGATGATAACGCAGGCGGCGGTTATCCGGCCAAACAGGTTAGTGCCATGAAGGATGATTTTTCGCAAGTCTATTTCATGATATAATCAACCACCCTCATGCTTACAGCATGGCGTCGAAGTTAGTACGCCCAAAGAGTAGAGGATGTGTTAAACTGAAGAATGCTAATTGTGAGCCTTAAAGTCAACCGATTATAGTTTACAATTACGTTTATAATCCATACGACATGCGGGTTCTTGTACGTCAATTATTTCTTAGTCAGTTTTTCGTCGACTGTGGACAAATATTGACCATGATTCTTTTTTTTCAGGTCGAAGGAACAAAAATGGCTTATGAAATTAGTCAAATTCTACTGTTTCAACGTAAAACAAACAATGATGATCAACAGTGCCAGCTTCAAAATGGCCTTTCTGTTCACGGAAAGTTTTTTTGCACAGAAATTTCATTTTGATAAAGATAATTATGATTGTAATGAATACTTTGTGTAGGTATCGATAAGAGGGACAGCAGGGATGTGCATTTGTTATCATTTTTCGAATGATGTATGTTAGGTATTTCCCTCAGATGTATCTCTGAATTTTGATACCTTATCAAAACAATACGATTATTTATAATGATGTTGGTTTGAATGACGCCACTTTTTAGCGCAGTTCGTAAAATTTATTTGATTTGGTTTATCTGTTTGACTGGTTTGGATACAGATAAATATATCATAATGTAATCTGCGATAATAAATACGACACATAAATATTGCGTACCGTTGTATTATCAGCGTCTAGTCGCGTAGCGATTTTTACGAAAAGGAAGAGTTTCAAAAACTTCCCTGTTTTTAAACCCAACTCTTGATGTAAGTTGAGCAGATTTATGAAATTTTCACACCGGCATATCAACAAAATACGTGGCAATCGCGCTTCATTCGGATCATTAATTATTGTGGCATGACATAAACTTGCACCCTACCAAGAACACCATGGATTCTTATAATTACAGAGTGACATTCATCTGCAATGGCGTTTCGTGTTCAACTGGAGGCTTTATTTCTCTGGTGTTTGCTGAGCATTTTATATCCCGCAAGCGATGCACAGAGGCAAATAAGGGTTGCGCAGGGGGTTTTACAGGGTACAACCTTAACAAGTTATGGTGGACGAAACATTTCGGCATTCTTGGCGATTCCTTACGCACAACCACCCATTGGACCTCTCAGGTATAAACCGTTGCGAAGTTGCCCCCCGAAACGTGACACGAATTATAAAATGAATCACAGGGATTGCCTATGATTACCCCTTTCTCATTTTTGTCTGCCCCCTTTTAATTCCAAAGTTATCGCATATTGAAGTTAGGAAGGCTACCTGTGTGAAGTTGCCCCCTCTTTCCTCTACTTGAAAATATCGGATTCTTTTCTCGATAGAATTTTCAGAAGTTCGCCCTATTATGTTTAGTTTCATGACCCAAGCCTTATATTTCGATTTATCATCAAAAAACGATCCGAAATCTAACACCTGAATTCCGATTGACACTAGAAATTTCTGTTATTTGTTTTATTTTTCTTTTATACTATCAGTTGGTTGACTATAATTTCTATTATTAGACTCAGATCGAGAAATATCTCTTTCAAATTCGTATGAGTCAGATGTCGTATGTAATAAATAGATAAAACTGGATAAAACCAAATATTAACGGGCGAAATCAAATGAGACGGTTACATTCACGCCCGATTTACACATACACACATTGAAATCAGTAAATATGTCTTTCGGCGTTAGATATATTATAAAAGTGTCGCTCTTTCGACCTATGTGAACCTGGCACACGACTTTCGGAAAAAATTTTTTTGATAATCGGAATCGATTGTACTCCGTTTGTACTTGTTTGTACCATTTTGATTTTTGTTTGTACCTCGAAGGACAAAAAGTTACAGCGTTTACAAAAAATGACTCGCACCCGATTTTTAAGGAACTAGTTTTTTCCAACAGAAATCGCTTCGAAATCGTTTGTACCCGTTTGTACCACTTTTGTTTTCGTTTGTACCTCAACCCAAAATAAGATGGAGTCGTTTTTTGATTTTTCGAAAACCCAACTTTTTTGTTTTCACGTACAATCGAATTCCGCCAACGGCAATCGCTTCGAAATCGTTTATACCCGTTTGTACCACTTTTTTTTTCGTTTGTACCTCAACCCAAAATGAGATGGAGTCGTTTTTTGATTTTTCGAAAACCCAATTTTTTTGTTTTCACGTACAATCGAATTCCGCCAACGGCAATCGCTTCGAAATCGTTTGTACCCGTTTGTACCACTTTTTTTTTCGTTTGTACCTCAACCCAAAATAAGATGGAGTCGTTTTTTGATTTTTCGAAAACCTAACTTTTTTGTTTTCACGTACAATCGAATTCCGCCAACGGCAATCGCTTCGAAATCGTTTGTACCCGTTTGTACCACTTTTTTTTTCGTTTGTACCTCAACCCAAAATAAGATGGAGTCGTTTTTTGATTTTTCGAAAACCTAACTTTTTTGTTTTCACGTATAATTGAATTCTGCCGAACGTTTTTGGTATTTTTTTTTTTGCAAACATGCTTTTTTGTTTGTTTTTTGTTAGTTTTTTTTAGTTTTATTTTTTATTTTTTTTGGTTTTTTTGTTGTTTTTTTTTTGTTTTTTTTTTCCCCCCCACCATCTTCCAGTAGGCGATGTTTAGTTCTCACATCCAGTCATATATTCTTACTGTATTGTTCATAAAATAGCACACGCGCAATTATTAATACCTACTCTATATTATTATCTATACTATTATACATATGAAACTTTGTTACATTTTTTTCGGCACAGTTCGTTAGACTGCATATTTGGTAGACGGCATCTTTGTTCTCACATTCAATCCGTCTTCACGTAAAATAATAGATGAATGTTCGTTTTTTGTAGAAGCACTCGCATTGAAACTGCCTGTGGCTTACGATCGCTACAGATATCGTTGTGAATTTCCCATTTCCCAGATATTCGTTTCAGATAGGCAATGTAATGTCCGATAGATTTGGCTTTGTGTTTCACTGCACCAGGTATATAAGTTATAGCAGAAACCAGTTGATATCGTTTATCACAAAATACTAATTCCTCTGGAACTTCACTCAGAGTGAACATTGCAGTCCAATGAGGGAATCCCAATCTTTCTGCAAGCTCTGTCCACTCCAGACATTCCAAATCTACGAAAAGATGAGACCCACCATCGAATTGGCTATCTACAGGGCCGCTACACCGCCTACACCGTGGATTCGCGATTTTGCAGCAATCATTGATAGCAGTTTGTAATCCGCGCATACCATTGGTGTAGAAGGGCATGGGACTCACCTCTATTACTGGAGAGACTCTCGTCTCTTCATGGCCGCAGGCAGTGCATTGCTCGTGGCATTTGTAGGAGGCTTCATTTTTGAGGAGATGAAGAGACAGAAGGGAAGATACGTTATAATGACAATCAAGTACACCTCTGTCTGGCTTTACGATGTCAATCATTATCGCGGCTCTTTCAGCATATACTTTTTGCGTAATGCCAGTCACAGATAGCATCCTAATAAATTTTGCGAGTGGGTTGTTCAAATTTTCTAAATAAGTATTATAATTCACCCAATCGCGATAAGCAGATAACATGCTCTGAACTATCGAATCAAACGGACACGTATAAATTAATTTAAGAAATTGCTGTCCAACTTTTATCGGTGCCAACGCACTTCCGTTCTGGAGAACCACTATGGGTTTGTTGAAGACTGGTTTTTGTACATTGTTTACGATATTCGGACATGCCGTAAGATATTTGCCTCTCTGTTTTGGCGGCTTATTGAGACCTTTCCACGATTCTACTTCATTGAGCAGAGTATTTCTTTCAGTGGCATCTTCATTCACTCTGAAAGAATCTTCATCTGAAATTTCAGTCAAAGTAACTTCATAATTTGAAGATTCATCCGCGAACGTCGTGTCGAGGGACATTGACATCGATTTTATCGTTTTCGGACTGGATTCTTGACATTCTTTATCATCTTCTGGCAGAGATTCATCGTTGGTTCCATTCTGGATGTCGTCTCGTTGAATCTCGGATAGATTTTTAGCCTTGGTACTGTAAGAGAACTTTTTTTTTCGTATTTTAGGAGAACTGGTCCGATCGCTCTCATTAAAGGATGTTAGTTCGACTGCAGCAGAGATTCTTCACCACAATACATTGGGTATACGCTGCATAGCACTCCTCTGCGTACTACGACTCTGTTGCTGTCTCGCGTTCCTTGCCCAGCACTACTTTGTCGCAGCACTTCGGAGCTCACAATTATCATTGTTGGTGAAAAAATATAGTATCCGAAGGATAAAAAAAAAAATATATACATAATAAAGTAATACACGAATGTATAACAGTTCTATGTACGAATAAATGCTATACAAATATCCAACTCTCAAGTTTCTGGTCTTTGAATTACATACCTTAACACATTCTTTCTTTATTTGTCTTCATCAGACTTCAGACAATGCTAATGTGAAAAATTCGCATGCTTGAAGTCGTTCGCCGTTCACGCTATTCGTAATCATGCCTCGCAAGCCCAGATTATCAGTCCAAAAAATTTCGGATTTGTTGAAAAATCTCGAGTTTCTGAACGATTCGGGTAATTTCCGTCCACTATCAGAAAATGTTTGGCAGGAAGCATCAAACCTCTTAAACAACGAGATGAACAATAAATACATCTATCTGTACATTACACAGAACCGAAACGGCATTCTTGAAAAATTATTAACAAAAGAAGATTTAGATCAAATAAATTCTCCTGCTAAACAGCTAAATGATAGTGTTCATTCGAACTGGTCGCTGACAGCGAATGTAGTTTTACCACCATTGCGTACGCAATTTACCTTACCTAGATCCGTTTGGAATCAAATCCAGTCCGAAATAAGATCGTACGCCGGTCGGCAGTACGAGATATTGAAAATGGGGTGGGCCGATGTCTTGTACGAACAATTGTGGGAGCATTTGAAATTACCATGCCCCTTTGCGTTCAAAAATGGCAATGTCAATCAAAACCAGGGCGCGATTTTTTTACAAATACATGGCAAATGTACCGAGTGTGGCAATGAGATAAATTTATATAGCCTTGCAGGCCCCAACGATGAGGGATTGCCGATGCAGGTTTCTACGTATAACACTCGTGACGTCACACACAAGAATAAACGGACGTTGAAAGGTACGAAAAGGAAAGCGGTAGTGAAAGAGCTACACGGTAGCTCGACGTATTGTTGGCGACGCGAAAAAGCTAATCAGGCTATGGACTTTGGCGATCAGGAGCCCGCAGACTTATATAGCGAAGATGTACTACGCAAAGCGAAACAGCTAGATAATGACGCTAAATTAGGTGTGAGAGGTACAACTGATCCTATTGCAGCAATCATGAATTTGAAGTACGGATTAGAATTTTCTGGCTGCTTTAGGGAAATTGGAATCGATAAGTTTTTTGCAATGTACTGGAGCCCTGATCAATTATATATGTATAAAAAAGTGTCGAAAACGAATTCCATTCGTAGCATCAGTATTGATGCTACAGGGTCTTTAGTGGCACCTCTCGTTAAGCCAGATGGATCCAAGCATGTCGTATTCGTCTACCAAGCAGTAACTGCAGTTAATAACAAGGTCATGCCCATCTTTCAAATGGTATCCGAAAAGCACGATGCAAACATGTTATCCTATTGGATGCGAGAATGGCTTCGGTCTGACGTGCCTTGCCCCAATCAGGTCGTGACTGACTATTCCTTGGCACTCTTGAACGCTGCTTCCTTAGCATTCAACAGCACGGATCTAGGATCTTATGTCGAGCAATGTTTGCATGGCTTGATGTCGCCTTCCGAAACTGCAGTACCACCGTGCATTTTGCGTATTGATATAGCGCACTTAATAAAGTCTGTCTGTCGCTGGAAATGTTTCAAGAAGACACCACACTGCGTAAAAGATTTCTTCGTGCGTTGTGTTGGTCTTCTTGCGAATTGCAAAAACATTGAAGACTTTTGCACAATCTGCACCGATGTCCTTTCAGTCAGTTTTTCTGATACCGAAGATATTACCGATGCCCAGGATCATTGTTTCAGCGCCCAACAGAGACTTTTTCATAAAATCAGAATAATCGAACAGCCAATGATCGATTTAGACAAAGATACGGAATCGAACGATTTCGAAAAAGACGAGGCTCTAGAGATTACGCATACCGGTGGTACTTTGCAGAAGATTCTGAACAAACTGGAGTGTGATAGCGTGAAATCAGGTTCCGGAGATCGTCCGAATCCGTTTTGGTGTCCCGAATTTGGACGGAGTCTTCTTAGACTGTCGAAACATTTTGTTCTTTGGTCCGGCATAATGGCGGCTGATATTGCTACTTCTGCTCGCAGCGAGGAGTACTTTCGAGAAATGAAGATGTACGTTGCAAAAGGGGCCAAGTCCATCAGAGTCGATAAGTTTTTGATTACGCATTTGCGATCAATAAGTGGCACAATGAAACTGTTAAATGCTCCCTCTGCTGCAGTCGAACTAACATCCTTTAATGAGAGCGATCGGACCAGTTCTCCTAAAATACGAAAAAAAAAGTTCTCTTACAGTACCAAGGCTAAAAATCTATCCGAGATTCAACGAGACGACATCCAGAATGGAACCAACGATGAATCTCTGCCAGAAGATGATAAAGAATGTCAAGAATCCAGTCCGAAAACGATGAAATCGATGTCAATGTCCCTCGACACGACGTTCGCGGATGAATCTTCAAATTATGAAGTTACTTTGACTGAAATTTCAGATGAAGATTCTTTCAGAGTGAATGAAGATGCCACTGAAAGAAATACTCTGCTCAATGAAGTAGAATCGTGGAAAGGTCTCAATAAGCCGCCAAAACAGAGAGGCAAATATCTTACGGCATGTCCGAATATCGTAAACAATGTACAAAAACCAGTCTTCAACAAACCCATAGTGGTTCTCCAGAACGGAAGTGCGTTGGCACCGATAAAAGTTGGACAGCAATTTCTTAAATTAATTTATACGTGTCCGTTTGATTCGATAGTTCAGAGCATGTTATCTGCTTATCGCGATTGGGTGAATTATAATACTTATTTAGAAAATTTGAACAACCCACTCGCAAAATTTATTAGGATGCTATCTGTGACTGGCATTACGCAAAAAGTATATGCTGAAAGAGCCGCGATAATGATTGACATCGTAAAGCCAGACAGAGGTGTACTTGATTGTCATTATAACGTATCTTCCCTTCTGTCTCTTCATCTCCTCAAAAATGAAGCCTCCTACAAATGCCACGAGCAATGCACTGCCTGCGGCCATGAAGAGACGAGAGTCTCTCCAGTAATAGAGGTGAGTCCCATGCCCTTCTACACCAATGGTATGCGCGGATTACAAACTGCTATCAATGATTGCTGCAAAATCGCGAATCCACGGTGTAGGCGGTGTAGCGGCCCTGTAGATAGCCAATTCGATGGTGGGTCTCATCTTTTCGTAGATTTGGAATGTCTGGAGTGGACAGAGCTTGCAGAAAGATTGGGATTCCCTCATTGGACTGCAATGTTCACTCTGAGTGAAGTTCCAGAGGAATTAGTATTTTGTGATAAACGATATCAACTGGTTTCTGCTATAACTTATATACCTGGTGCAGTGAAACACAAAGCCAAATCTATCGGACATTACATTGCCTATCTGAAACGAATATCTGGGAAATGGGAAATTCACAACGATATCTGTAGCGATCGTAAGCCACAGGCAGTTTCAATGCGAGTGCTTCTACAAAAAACGAACATTCATCTATTATTTTACGTGAAGACGGATTGAATGTGAGAACAAAGATGCCGTCTACCAAATATGCAGTCTAACGAACTGTGCCGAAAAAAATGTAACAAAGTTTCATATGTATAATAGTATAGATAATAATATAGAGTAGGTATTAATAATTGCGCGTGTGCTATTTTATGAACAATACAGTAAGAATATATGACTGGATGTGAGAACTAAACATCGCCTACTGGAAGATGGTGGGGGAAAAAAAAAAACAAAAAAAAAACAACAAAAAAACCAAAAAAAATAAAAAATAAAACTAAAAAAAACTAACAAAAAACAAACAAAAAAGCATGTTTGCAAAAAAAAAAATACCAAAAACGTTCGGCAGAATTCAATTATACGTGAAAACAAAAAAGTTAGGTTTTCGAAAAATCAAAAAACGACTCCATCTTATTTTGGGTTGAGGTACAAACGAAAAAAAAAGTGGTACAAACGGGTACAAACGATTTCGAAGCGATTGCCGTTGGCGGAATTCGATTGTACGTGAAAACAAAAAAGTTAGGTTTTCGAAAAATCAAAAAACGACTCCATCTTATTTTGGGTTGAGGTACAAACGAAAAAAAAAGTGGTACAAACGGGTACAAACGATTTCGAAGCGATTGCCGTTGGCGGAATTCGATTGTACGTGAAAACAAAAAAGTTGGGTTTTCGAAAAATCAAAAAACGACTCCATCTCATTTTGGGTTGAGGTACAAACGAAAAAAAAAGTGGTACAAACGGGTACAAACGATTTCGAAGCGATTGCCGTTGGCGGAATTCGATTGTACGTGAAAACAAAAAAGTTAGGTTTTCGAAAAATCAAAAAACGACTCCATCTTATTTTGGGTTGAGGTACAAACGAAAAAAAAAGTGGTACAAACGGGTACAAACGATTTCGAAGCGATTGCCGTTGGCGGAATTCGATTGTACGTGAAAACAAAAAAATTGGGTTTTCGAAAAATCAAAAAACGACTCCATCTCATTTTGGGTTGAGGTACAAACGAAAAAAAAAGTGGTACAAACGGGTACAAACGATTTCGAAGCGATTGCCGTTGGCAGAATTCGATTGTACGTGAAAACAAAAAAGTTGGGTTTTCGAAAAATCAAAAAACGACTCCATCTCATTTTGGGTTGAGGTACAAACGAAAAAAAAAGTGGTACAAACGGGTACAAACGATTCCGAAGCGATTTCTGTTGGAAAAAACTAGTTCCTTAAAAATTGGGTGCGAGTCATTTTTTGTAAACGCTGTAACTTTTTGTCCTTCGAGGTACAAACAAAAATCAAAATGGTACAAACAAGTACAAACGGAGTACAATCGATTCCGATTATCAAAAAATTTTCTTCCGAAAGTCGTGTGCCAGGTTCACATAGGTGCTCTTTCGTTATGTTTGTAACACGTATGCGTTTAATTCATAATTTTATAAAATTGTGTATAGACAAGTGAAAATCAAGGCTAAGTCAAAAAAATAAAAGATTATAAACGATGCAGACAGATAATATAAATATACCAACGGGTACGAGTGAAAATATATGAATAATTGGCGACGCATAGAGAATATATATGACATAGCAATAACTGATTCGAAATGAAGATAAAATTGAAGAATTGAATAACACATCACCGTTGATAAAATGAGGGAAAGAGAATCGCGACTCATCTTAATCCGGTTGCATTTGTTATTACAAATATTAGTGACGATAACCGAATTATACCAACTTGTACGTGCTGCCAATATCATCTGGATAGCTTTCACAAATTCGATATGCGATTATTTTGGAACTAAAAAAGCGCAACAAAAAAAATAAGAAAGGGGAAATCATGGGCAAACGATGGACAGTTCCTGCGTGATTCATTCAAAAACTTGTCACCTTTACGGCGGGCTAACTTCACGACGGTTCTCAGGTATAAGCAAAAGCACGAGAAAATTGAATGATGATAGATTTGGTCAACAATTTGCTCTTGGAAATAAAAGTGGGTATCGATCTCGATTCTCGCTACGCCCCTAGTCCAGTTAAGATAAACATTTCGATTTTCATGTGGACCAAACACCCTAAATTTTTTACACAGTGTGGGGGCGGCGGGGTTTAGAAAAGCTTAACTCCCAGTTTTCGACCTCGATTTCCTGACGCGTTTTCGTCATCTTGAAAAAGGCCTGGAACTAGTTTTTCCGCGTTAACTCGGGTATACAAATGAGACATCGAAATTGTAATTCAGAGTTTGTTGGAAGAGCCTTTTTCAATCCTCGAATACGGACGGGGGTCCCGTTAAATGATTCCGCCAAATTAGTAAATTTTCTGTTTTAGATTCGCAAAACCTGTACCAGCAGGTGCGTGGGATGGGATTCTGAACGCCACAGAAGACGCAAATAGATGCCCTCAAAATCGGATGAATGAGTTGTCTGTAAATGAAGATTGCTTGTATTTGAACGTCTACGTACCGCAGGTGATTTTATTAATTCGAGTAGTCTAGTCAATCGAAAATATTCATCATCGTCCATCAAATTATTACAAATTGATTAACGCAAAATGTAGCTTACGAACGACGATAATTCATCATTACTCCCAGTGATGGTGTTCGTTCATGGAGGAGGATACGAAGAAGGAAGTGGCTCATCTAATATGCATGGACCGCAGTATATTCTCGACAAAGATGTTATTCTGGTGTCTTTAAACTACCGTTTGGGGTTATTAGGATTTCTGAGCACTGGTGATGAAGTCTCACCCGGAAATTGGGGACTCAAAGATCAGGTCTTAGCCTTGAAATGGGTCCGAGACAACATCAAAAATTTTGGTGGAGATCCCAACCATGTGACACTCTTCGGAGAAAGTGCCGGTGGTGCTTCTGTTCACCTTCTAAGTTTATCGCCTTCTACTGAGGGTAAGATTAAGTGAATTTATCATCAACCATAAAATAACCGCTATTTATTGAGATGCTAAACGAGTATCTTTTTTCATCCATAGGACTCTTTCACAAATTGATATCGCAGAGTGGATCGGCTCTTTCACCATGGGCCTACCTTGACCGAAATAGAAGTACGATTCAGGCATTTGAATTGGGTAATTATGTTGGTTGTCCGAGTAACACTTCGGATGCTCTAATTTCCTGTCTGAGGACCCGCGACGTGCCAACGATTCTGTATGGATACTTGAACTATACTTCTGCCGAGTGGAAACCAACTATCGAGCCTGACATTGACGGCGCTTTTCTCACGGAAACCCCAGCTCATTTATACGCCACTGGGCAGATACGCGATATGCCTTGGCTCACCGGTGTCGTTGAAGCTGAAGGGATTGTGCTGACCGGAGGCAAGTAAGCTACGTAGTCTCTCCTCAGTATTGCCTGATTCTTCGAAGACTCAAAGACTTCAAAGATTTATATTACAAAATACTAACTAGAGCTATTAATGCACTGCGTAAATTGCTCCCAACAAACGATTCAAACCTTCTCTTTGCTTGAAGATCTCATTTGTTACGAATTTCCTAAACGATACAGCGGCTTATGGAAATGAGGAGACAGCCCGTACCATTATTCGGAGTATTGACTCCGTCTTGGCTTCCTATCTTAACGTGTCGTATAATACTGAAGTTGGTAAGGCTATGGTGGATGCCGTAAAATCATTTTACTTCGACGACGATTTCACAGCAAGCCTCCGCGTGGTAGGAAGAAAAGCTTAAATCATATCTTTATGGGTTCGGTTCGACATATATGATTATCGAATATTGTTTTTCCGTTTTTTCAGCTTATTGACAAACTCTCGCTATTCCTCACCGACGCTTACTTTTACTATCCAGCTTTGAATGGCATCAGACAACACGTAGCGGTGGTTAAGAGTCCGCAATATTTCTACGCAATGGATTACCGCGGTACCTTCAGCTACGGTTTCTTTTATACTGGCTCTTTCGACAACTACGGTGCTGTACATGCCGATGAGCTCCTTTATCTATTCCCTTGTTTTGAGCTTGCGGACGCATTGAATACAAGTGTAAGCCAAACCAATGACGAGATGATTCAAAGCTTCGTAGAGCTGTGGACGTCTTTTGCGATTAATGGGTAATATCACGTGTTCAACATGGAAGATACGATTGTTAGTTGTGTGCAAATCTGTAACGAAGTAGCATTTCAGAACCCCAACGGCGTCGGCTCTTAATGGAGTCCCATGGGACGCGTACTCTGCGGAGAAGGACAACTACTTGAGAATTGGAAATGGTTCCGACCCATCACTCAAAATGGAAAATTTTTTGCACGCAAAGCAAATGGAGTTATTGGATAGCTTGGCCGATATGATGATCAACGCAAACAATCCGGATAATTCGGTCGCCGGAATATCCCCAAATTCACTTTTCATCTTTTTAATCGGTTGTTTCCAATTTATCTCGTCGAGATTCGACTATTTATAACTAATGTATTATCACACGAACTAACGCAAATGTAAAATTGAACAGAAATGGATAAAAAAGCAAGCTGATTATTATTACATAAAATAAACATGATGACATTGCTATCCTGGAAGACGAATCGTCATAATGATTTGAACTTTTAAGTCGACATTGGTCTTCATCTCACTACGACATCATCGACGCTGTTACGCATTCGTGCGTCAAACGCCAGATACTGACATTCGAAAGAATCAACATTGAAGTTCCATAGATTTAAATTGGTTTGACAAGAATTTGTAAAACTTCCAAAGATACAATGAATTTAGAGAAAAAATTATAAAAAATGATTATCAATGGAAGCAGTCAGGATTCCTTACCTTAGAGAGGCCTAGAGAGAACTCATGTATATCTTACCATCGAGCATTTCAGATATCGCAGTGTATTGTTGAGGTACTTTTTGGACGCTGGTGTGTCCACCATCCCTAACCAATGATAGAGACACCGATTACACAGGTTTTTCATCCGCGAGCCGATGTTCAAATATTTTTCGTAAAAACGTATTCAAAATTCTACCAGTACCATTTGGCCACTGAGCAGGGGGTACATAAAACTCGAAGATTCTAGTCTAGAACATGATTCGATCAAAGTTCTAAATTATTTCGGTGACTCGCGCGATCTGGATGTTTTGATAAGTTCATCACTTATTTACAGGAGAGTTACAAAATGTAAGGTCTTACATTATGGTCTACCACAAATTTACTTCAAGTTTTTAATTTCTTCTGTAGATTAGAATAGCAATACTTTCAGCGCGCTGTGATGGTATGAGTACCAGTTATTTTCACGTACATATTCCTGGAGTGGGTAGCTCAAACGATCAGTTATTGATAGCGACGCTAGCCGAACTTTGCAGGCATGGTCCATTCATAATCTGCTAAGTAGGCATAAAAATTCATGTTCTATATTGATGCCTATTCCGTTATCGGGAATACCGTGTAAGTTAATCACAAGACATTCAGTGCGTGTGTGTGTTTTATCTTTCTGTTTTTCGTGTTACATGATAAATTGGTTCATAATCAGTCATAATTAGGCGCAATTATAATCAATATTGCCGGGTATTGACGATAGGGTTTTACATTTTCATTATCCGTAACAGCTGTATGCAAGTTCGCAGTAGCGGACTTTTTATCTTTCAAAAACCGGTGCAGTTTCTTAATTAAACTAAATTCAATACTATGCGATTTGAAGAGATATTGTGCTGCGTTGAGTTGTTAATGGTATTCTAATCGTGCTTGTGGGATCAGAGCAATTGTAGCTATCGGCATTACTAACAATAAGCGATTGCTTTATCCCGTGCATGCAGTCGAGTATTAAGTTCATGCCGATCGCTTTTAACGAGGAATATTCTAGAAGATAATTCACATTTACAGAGGTTGTGTAGCAACGTTTTTAACTTATTGACACAAAATAAGGCTTATTTTTAGATTGGCCGTGTGTTAAGCTACAAGGTCAAGCGATGCTTGACTTAACGCAGTGATTCCAAACCGGTATTGTACACAGAGTTGTAGGATTCATCCCATACAAGTTTTTAATCCGAGATATAAGAAATCCTGGTATGTGTTAGAGAAAAGTGGGGTTCGATTAACGTCGAGAAAAATTAAATCGCATTTGTGGCACTTGCCAAATAATTACTCAACGATGCGTTCGGAAAGATGCCGAAACTACTTCGTAGTGGTTTATTTATTGGGCATTTCATTCGTGACGAGTGAAATTCAGTCACATGATGATCCTGACATAAGTGATCAAATTGTTGGACGGCCGAAGTTGACGATAACTCAGGGGACTCTTGAGGGCATCATCTTGGTTACGAGACAAAATCGATCGATTACCGCCTTTCTGGGTATACCCTATGCTAAACCACCAACTGGAAATCTCAGGTGCGCCACAAAAATAGTCATAAATTTTGTCATCAGATGAATTGCACTAAAATGAATCAATCCATGGATTGATCATTAGAAAAATTATTGTCAAAAAAGATTCTGCATGTGGGTTGCCATTGTTGTCCGAATGGTAATTAATCATAGTGGCGAATAATGAATATAGCACTACGATAATCATACAGATTCGAAAGTCCACTGGCGGCCGATGCTTGGAATGAAACTTTGGATGCCAGCACTGACCCAAATGTGTGCCCTCAGCTCTCTGGAGACAATTTTATCGGGGATGAAGATTGCCTGTACCTCAATATTTACACACCAGAGGTAATTATCCAGAGAGGTATACCCCGAAGTCGAGTCCTTATCATGTGGATCGACGATGATTGAAGTTGATGTCCGTTTGTTATGTAGTTCGATTCAGTTCGAAGATCCTCCCTCCTCCCGGTGATGGTATTCATCCATGGTGGGGGATTCGAACGAGGCAACGGCGGCTCCAAGACGTACTCTCCTAAATATTTGCTGGACCAAAATATAGTTCTAATAACCCTGAATTATCGACTGGGCGTATTGGGATTTTTGAGTACCGGCGACAAATGTGCGCCAGGAAATTATGGCCTAAAAGACATAACTTTGGCCTTAAAATGGGTGCAGCAGAATGTCGCCCAATTCGGGGGGGACCCAGACCAGGTCACGATCTTCGGACATAGCACGGGCGCGGGCGCAGTGGAACTGTTGACCCTGTCGAATTCCACGATAGGTGAATTCGCGTTGATTGTAGTATTTCGTTCCAAGAATTGCCCATTGAACTGCCTTCCATCATTATATTTTTTGTTCACGAACAGGACTTTTTCGTAGTTACATAACGATGAGTGGGTCAGCATTTTCCATCAGAAGTTTTCGACCGATAGCGACGTACGTCAAACGTGCAACCGAACTCGGGAAGTTTCTCGGTTGCCCAACGGGGTCATCTGTATTACTCATCAGATGCCTGAAGAAGTTGAATGCTTCAACAATCGTCAACACGAAGCACTTATTCTACGTGTGGGAACAATTCCCGGACATAATTTGGGGACCGACGGTGGAACCTAACATCAAAGGATCATTCCTTGTAGATACACCCGGGAATCTCTATGCCACTGGACAAATCAGAGATCTCCCTTGGATCACTGGCGTAGTCCGAGATGAAGGTCTTATTCTTACTGCAAGTTAGTATCTTATTTTTAGTTTGTTTGATAAGAAATTCAACAAAAATACCAGTGGAAATGCAGATATCTTCAAAGGTGAAACAATCGATCAAACAGCCTATTGTACGGCCTCCCTCATTGACGGTTCCATGCGGATCTCTCATTTTCAGAGTTTTTCGAGAACCAAAACTTGTTTGAATACTTTCTCGAGAATTTAGAAGAACTCATGCCTCATGTACTGCAGTACCACGACTGTGTTGATGATGAAAAGGCTTACACCAAAGACTTGAAAGCGTACTATTTGAATGATTTAACTGCAGGAAGGTCCCTGGTGAGTGCGACCTATAACTTGTTGCTCGATAATCAGATCAACGAATAAAAGATTCAAAAAAATTTCAAAATTAGTTAATAATAAAAAAATAATAGTAAATCAATAACAATAAATTAATAAAAATTTTCTACAAATTCCAAAATTTCAATTCATTAAAATTCTTACAGCTCCTGTCAAACTTTACAAAACTAGTCAGTGATGCTATGTTCATATTTCCGGTCTACAATGGGCTTCAACAACGGCTCCGTTGGGCTATCAGCCCTGAATACTTTTATAACTTTCATTATCGAGGCGTTTATAGCTCTACTTATAAATATACTGGTGGATCAACCAAAAATATCGGCGTAGCTCACTCTGACGAGCTTGTGTATCTTTTTCCGATAGCGGAAGCCGAACTTGCAAAGCTTGGAAAAAAAATGAGTACCACCGATTACAAAATGGTGGATATTATGGTGGATTTATGGACGTCTTTTGCAATGAATGGGTGAGCTATATGGCTCCATTACAATTAAGATTTTATACTAGCAATGATCAAGTTATTCAGATTTTCATATAATTATTTACTATTCCAGAACCCCATCTACTACGAACCCAAATGTCATCGGATATTGGAGACCGCATTCGAAAGAAGATGACTATCTTCTCATAGGGAATAACTCGGATCTGTTAGTTAAAATCCAGCACTCCTTCCTCCCAGAACGAATGCAATTTTGGGAAAGGCTGCAAGCCACTTCGAAGAAAAATACCCTCACAGATTCGGCTTCTAGAGGACTTTCCTTCTTACAAAATATCTACAATCACATCAAATGTTTTTCGAAGAATATATTGCATGCTATAATATAACGTTGAATCGGGCACGTTTTTGCACGACAAAACTGACAAACTAATGAAACAAATACACATCATTCATTAGCGATAACTTTGTCTTATAGTAATTTATAACCTGAACCAGATCCAAATCTAGATTTGGTCACAACAGATAGTCGAAATCAAACGCAAACAACAACAACAATTTAAAGCTAACTTTTTGGGGCGATATAACTTTCCAGACTAACTAGAATGATATAGATCAAATAACTGGTGCTTTATACATAACACGAGCGATACGGGGACTTGTTGAGTTGAGTGAAGTTTTTTTCTACATTTATTTCGAAATGATAAGAAAAAATTAAGCAGACCTGAAACGCGACAATTTTCTGAACTAGTAAAGTTAATGACAAGGTAGCTACTTATTGTTCGTTAACCCAGCAAGTTTCTTGAAACTCATAAAGCTTTAGAACTTGGCAGTCAGATACACGAAATAATGTGAAAATCTTTGCAATGAATCGAATTATGACTAACGCAGCACATATAACTGACTGATGACATATTTGATACGACTTGAATCAAACTAAAATTTTTCCTTGGCCTTCTTTATAAATTTTTTAATCGACATGTATTGAAACAGCGCGTTCTGGTTGTACATCAGATCTAAGTCAGATAGCTTTCGCTATGGAACGTTTATTTAAGTTCAACAGCTGTGGTTGAAGCGGTGACGATGCGAAACATCACATGGTCATAATCGATCTATAGATGATCATCACAGTTCGATAGTTGAAAAACAGACTATACCTGGGATATGAAACGTTGAAAACTTGAGAGATCTAACGATTTTGAACAAACCTTGTACCGTCGGTTATCTATTAGATTGACGGATTAACATAACGCGAGGGATTTGTGCATTAGAAATTTCCAACGTTGCGGCAATTATTGTAACTTTAATTTGCGCATTTACACGAAAATTATAAACTGGTTGATCAAATAGCGAGAAAGGTGATCGGCATAGTTTACGTTCGACATGTAACATCCTATAATCACACCCTAGTCGTATGTGCATTTCACATTATGGTATTTCAAAATTTTCATGCAATTTTACACATGCCCTTCGTCGTGCAGTTATGCAGATCCTTCTCGGGATTATCCGGATCTTCAGTTGAATATTAGAGGCGATGATAACGCAGGCGGCGGTTATCCGGCCAAACAGGTTAGTGCCATGAAGGATGATTTTTCGCAAGTCTATTTCATGATATAATCAACCACCCTCATGCTTACAGCATGGCGTCGAAGTTAGTACGCCCAAAGAGTAGAGGATGTGTTAAACTGAAGAATGCTAATTGTGAGCCTTAAAGTCAACCGATTATAGTTTACAATTACGTTTATAATCCATACGACATGCGGGTTCTTGTACGTCGATTATTTCTTACTCAGTTTTTCGTCGACTGTGGACAAATATTGA
Source organism: Athalia cordata (assembly GCA_963932425.1). Lineage (NCBI taxonomy): Eukaryota > Metazoa > Arthropoda > Insecta > Hymenoptera > Athaliidae > Athalia > Athalia cordata. The sequence continues at coordinate 38,028,786 of OZ010625.1, read as the reverse complement.
CCATGATTCTTTTTTTTCAGGTCGAGGGAACAAAAATGGCTTATGAAATTAGTCAAATTCTACTGTTTCAACGTAAAACAAACAATGATGATCAACAGTGCCAGCTTCAAAATGGCCTTTCTGTTCACGGAAAGATTTTGTGCACAGAAATTTCATTTTGATAAAGATAATTATGATTGTAATGAATACTTTGTGTAGGTATCGATAAGAGGGACAGCAGGGATATGCATTTATTATAATTTTCCGAATGATGTATGTTAGGTATTTCCCTCAGATCAATTTTGATACCTTATCAAAACAATACGATTATTTATAATGATGTTGGTTTGAATCACGCCACTTTTTAGCGCAACTCGTAGAATTTATTTGATTTGGTTTATCTGTTTGACTGGTTTGGATACAGATAAATATATCATAATGTAATCTGCGATAATAAACGGGACATAAATATTGCGTACCGTTGTATTATCAGCCTCTAGTCGCGTAGCGATTTTTACGAGAAGGAAGAGTTTCAAAAACTTCCCTGTTTTTAAACCCAACTCTTGATGTAAGTAGAGCAGATTTATGAAATTTTCACACCGGCATATCAACAAAATACGTGGCAATCGCGCTTCATTCGGATCATTAATTATTGTGGCATGACATAAACTTGCACCCTACCAAGAACACCATGGATTCTTATAATTACAGAGTGACATTCATCTGCAATGGCGTTTCGTGTTCAACTGGAGGCTTTATTTCTCTGGTGTTTGCTGAGCATTTTATATCCCGCAAGCGATGCACAGAGGCAAATAAGGGTTGCGCAGGGGGTTTTACAGGGTACAACCTTAACAAGTTATGGTGGACGAAACATTTCGGCATTCTTGGCGATTCCTTACGCACAACCACCCATTGGACCTCTCAGGTATAAACCTTTGTGAATTTAGCAAATGAATCACAGAGATTGCCTATGATTGCCCCTTTTTTATTTTTGTCTGCCCCCTTTTAATTCCAAAGTTATCGCATATTGAAGTTAGGAAGGCTACCTGTGTGAAGTTGCCCCCTCTTTCCTCTACTTGAAAATATCGGATTCTTTTCTCGATAGAATTTTCAGAAGATCGCCCTATTATGTTTAGTTTCATGACCCAAGCCTTATATTTCGATTTATCATCAAAAAACGATCCGAAATCTAACACCTGAATTCCGATTGACACTAGAAATTTCAATTTTCTGTTATTTGTTTTATTTTTCTTTTATACTATCAGTTGGTTGACTATAATTTCTATTATTAGACTCAGATCGAGAAATATCTCTTTCAAATTCGTATGAGTCAGATGTCGTATGTAATAAATAGATAAAACTGGATAAAACCAAATATTAACGGGCGAAATCAAATGAGACGGTTACATTCACGCCCGATTTACACATACACACATTGAAATCAGTAAATATGTCTTTCGGCGTTAGATATATTATAAAAGTGTCGCTCTTTCGTTATGTTTGTAACACGTATGCGTTTAATTCATAATTTCATAAAATTGTGTAAAGACAAGTGAAAATCAAGGCTAAGTCAAAAAAATAAAAGATTATAAACGATGCAGACAGATAATATAAATATACCAACGGGTACGAGTGAAAATATATGAATAATTGGCGACGCATAGAGAATATATATGACATAGCAATAACTGATTCGAAATAAAGATAAAATTGAAGAATTGAATAACACATCACCGTTGATAAAATGAGGGAAAGAGAATCGCGACTCATCTTAATCCGGTTGCATTTGTTATTACAAATATTAGTGACGATAACCGAATTATACCAACTTGTACGTGCTGCCAATATCATCTGGATAGCTTTCACAAATTCGATATGCGATTATTTTGGAACTAAAAAAGCGCAACAAAAAAAATAAGAAAGGGGAAATCATGGGCAAACGATGGACAGTTCCTGCGTGATTCATTCAAAAACTTGTCACCTTTACGGCGGGCTAACTTCACGACGGTTCTCAGGTATAAGCAAAAGCACGAGAAAATTGAATGATGATAGATTTGGTCAACAATTTGCTCTTGGAAATAAAAGTGGGTATCGATCTCGATTCTCGCTACGCCCCTAGTCCAGTTAAGATAAACATTTCGATTTTCATGTGGACCAAACACCCTAAATTTTTTACACAGTGTGGGGGCGGCGGGGTTTAGAAAAGCTTAACTCCCAGTTTTCGACCTCGATTTCCTGACGCGTTTTCGTCATCTTGAAAAAGGCCTGGAACTAGTTTTTCCGCGTTAACTCGGGTATACAAATGAGACATCGAAATTGTAATTCAGAGTTTGTTGGAAGAGCCTTTTTCAATCCTCGAATACGGACGGGGGTCCCGTTAAATGATTCCGCCAAATTAGTAAATTTTCTGTTTTAGATTCGCAAAACCTGTACCAGCAGGTGCGTGGGATGGGATTCTGAACGCCACAGAAGACGCAAATATGTGCCCTCAAACTGGGATGAATGGGTTGGTTGTAGATGAAGATTGCTTGTATTTGAACGTCTACGTACCGCAGGTGATTTTAATAATTCGAGTAGTCTAGTCAATCGAAAATATTCATCATCGTCCATCAAATTATTACAAATTGATTAACGCAAAATGTAGCTTACGAACGACGATAATTCATCATTACTCCCAGTGATGGTGTACGTTCATGGAGGAGGATACGAAGGAGGAAGTGGCTCATCTAATATGCATGGACCGCAGTATATTCTCGACAAAGATGTTATTCTGGTGTCTTTAAACTACCGTTTGGGGTTATTAGGATTTCTGAGCACTGGTGATGAAGTCTCACCCGGAAATTGGGGACTCAAAGATCAGGTCTTAGCCTTGAAATGGGTCCAAGACAACATCATAAATTTTGGTGGAGATCCCAACCATGTGACACTCTTCGGAGAAAGTGCCGGTGGTGCTTCTGTTCACCTTCTAAGTTTATCGCCTTCTACTGAGGGTAAGATTAAGTGAATTTATCATCAACCATAAAATACCCGCTATTTATTGAGATGCTAAACGAGTATCTTTTTTCATCCATAGGACTCTTTCACAAATTGATATCGCAGAGTGGATCGGCTCTTTCACCATGGGCCTACCTTGACCGAAATAGAAGTACGATTCAGGCATTTGAATTGGGTAATTATGTTGGTTGTCCGAGTAACACTTCGGATGCTCTAATTTCCTGTCTGAGGACCCGCGACGTGCCAACGATTCTGTATGGATACTTGAACTATACTTCTGCCGAGTGGAAACCAACTATCGAGCCTGACATTGACGGCGCTTTTCTCACGGAAACCCCAGCTCATTTATACGCCACTGGGCAGATACGCGATATGCCTTGGCTCACCGGTGTCGTTGAAGCTGAAGGGATTGTGCTGACCGGAGGCAAGTAAGCTACGTAGTCTCTCCTCAGTATTGCCTGATTCTTCGAAGACTCAAAGACTTCAAAGATTTATATTACAAAATACTAACTAGAGCTATTAATGCACTGCGTAAATTGCTCCCAACAAACGATTCAAACCTTCTCTTTGCTTGAAGATCTCATTTGTTACGAATTTCCTAAACGATACAGCGGCTTATGGAAATGAGGAGACAGCCCGTACCATTATTCGGAGTATCGACTCCGTCTTGGCTTCCTATCTTAACGTGTCGTATAATACTGAAGTTGGTAAGGCTATGGTGGATGCCGTAAAATCATTTTACTTCGACGACGATTTCACAGCAAGCCTCCGCGTGGTAGGAAGAAAAGCTTAAATCATATCTTTATATGGGTTCGGTTCGACGTATATGATTATCGAATATTGTTTTTCCGTTTTTTCAGCTTATTGACGAACTCTCGCTATTCCTCACCGACGATTACTTTTACCATCCGGCTTTAAATGGCATCAGACAACACGTAGCGGTGGTTAAGAGTCCGCAATATTTCTACGCAATGGCTTACCGCGGTACCTTCAGCTTCAGTTTCGTTTATACTGGCTCTTTCGACGACTACGGCACTGTACATGCCGATGAGCTCCTATATCTGTTCCCTTCTTTTGGGCTGAATATAAATCCAAGCGAAACCGATGCCGAGATGATTCAAAGCTTCGTAGAGCTGTGGACGTCTTTTGCGGTTAATGGGTAATATCACGTGTTCAACATGGAAGATACGATTGTTAGTTGTGTGCAAATCTGTAACGAAGTAGCATTTCAGAACCCCAACGGCGTCGGCTCTTAATGGAGTCCCATGGGACGCGTACTCTGCGGAGAAGGACAACTACTTGAGAATTGGAAATGGTTCCGACCCATCACTCAAAATGGAATATTTTTTGCACGCAAAGCAAATGGTGTTTTTGGATGGCTTGGCCGATATGTTGATCGACGCAACCAAGCCGCATAATTCGGTCGCCGGAATATCCCCAAATTTACTCTTCATTTCTTTAATCGGTTGTTTTCAACTTATCTCGTCGAGATTCGACTATTTATAGCTAATGTATTATCACACGAACTAACGCAAATGTAAAATTGAACAGAAATGGATAAAAAAGCAAGCTGATTATTATTACATAAAATAAACATGATGACATTGCTATCCTGGAAGACGAATCGTTATAATGATTTGAACTTTTAAGTCGACTTTGGTCCTTATCTCACTACTACATCGACGCTGTTACGCATTCGTGCGTCAAGCGCCAGATACTGACATTCGAAAAAATCAACATTGAAGTTTCATAGATTTGTATTGTTTCGTCAAAAATTTGTAAAATTTTAAAAGATACCGAGAATTTAGAGAAAAGTCATGAAATATAAGAAATGATTATTAATGGAAAATTGTAAAAACAATTTCAAGCTTTCATATTCAAGAAATTTTTATTATGACATTTATCATAGGAAATATTATCAGCTATAGTATTTGAAACGTTATTCCATGTTTAACTCAATTTTCAATTCTTTGGCGCTTGACATATGAATACGTGGCAGCGTCCACATATACTTACGATTAATTATTGTAATGAGATCTGGCAATGGAATTAAAATATATTTTACATTACGCATAATAATCGCTCATGTGAAAAAACTAAAAATCCAGATGAACTGGTCTAAAAGAGCCATTATAGAAATACTCAAGAAAAGTATGCCACTGAAAATATCTTTGCAAATCACTAGGTTTCTCCACTTTGCAAATAACGATGTGACTGACAACAGGGATAAATTACGTAAAGTCAGACCTGTGACAAACTATTTTGATAAAAAAATTCTAAGAAGTATATGTGATGGAAGAGAATACCGCCATTGATGAATCGTTGATGAAATTTGAGGGACGCATTTCTTACAGACAATTTAATCCCTCGAAAAGGGCGAGATTTGGGATGAAATTTTATAAACTATAAGCCGAAGGATTAATGCAAATTACGCCATCGCAATATTATGACAGATGAGGACCATTATCGAACGGCAATATACCAATGAGACTACAGGCGCAACATTGGGGTCACTTTCCGAAACATATAGACCCCGCGACATTGAAAGAAAAATCTAACAAGAGCTTACAAAGTACGTACGAAAAATAAGAAAAGAAGTGAAAGGAGGTGGGAATTTAAAAACTGTCGAGTACCTTATTGTTTTGAAGGATATCACACAGTTAAAGACTACTAATTCTCTACGAGCCTTTTCAAAACATAATTAATTAAGTATGTTTCATTAACACCATGTTGAATTATGTTAATTATGTTAACTATGTTACCTATGTTAATTATGTTAAATTAACGAAGTATTAATTTACAAATTGTTATTGATTCATTATCCACTTTGAAATAATAAATCAGTTTTGTTCACTGATGAATTGATCATGACACTACAAAATTACTAGTTGTGCCCAAACGTTGTTTATTATTTCACAATTCCGTTTGTCGCAGCGAAATATGCATGTCATAAGAAGTATACATTTTGCGCAATTTCAGGCACACGGTCGAACAACTGAATGGCTCGGCGCGCGACCGACCTTCTTGTTTACCACGGTACGCACAATCCGGAGATAGCGCGTAAGCCAAGGGGTTAATAAGCGTTGCCTTCACTTAGAAAACTCAAGTCCCAAATTGTATTCAGTGACGGTCATAGATAGCACTGGTCATCAGCTACCGGGGTGAGTAATATCAATTCATTAAATTTGTGTGACAATATTCGTGAGTTTTTCATGAAGCTCGAGTTCTTTTAATGATCAATTATTGTCGTGTGATATTGACTCGAAATCTGAGACATGATTCAGGTAATTGTAATTTTTTAACGTTGACAGAATAGCTCGTATCTACAATACTGCAATGATGTTCCGTGATCGAATGACGTGTCTATTTCTGTGGTGTTTGCTAAGCATCTTATGTTCCGCAAGCTTTGCGAAGCCAGTAGTACAAATCAAACAGGGAGCTTTACAGGGTGTAACATGGACAAGCAATAATGGTCGAAATATTTCGACGTTTCTCGGAATCCCGTACGCACAACCGCCCATCGGACCACTACGGTAAGGAATATGGTGAATGAATGAAAAAATTGTGGATTTCAAGAATATTGCAAATATCACGAAATAAGGGATAGAGATTTTCAAGCGTACGCGAACGACACGTAAGAAATTGATCGACTGATTTTGCAGTGAATATTTAAAAAATCATCAATAATCGTCTATAGAACTCAGAACCATTTCATGAATCGGTGATAACTTTCCCAAAATCAGTTAGGAGGGTGTAAAACTTTTCGTCACATCAAAGTACCGTTCAAAATTCAAACGGATTCACTAGAAGTTGTAGAAAATTGAGGAACTAGACATCGATACGTCTTAGTTAATCATTGTTGGGTGATTCATATCTAGATTTTTCCGCATTAATCGCACGATCAATTTACCGTCGATAATTAGATTCGCAGCCCCGGTGGCGGCAGGCAACTGGACTGGGACATGGGACGCCTCCATGGACGGGAATGTATGTCCTCAGATTCAGAGCGGTGAAATTATTGGGGATGAGGACTGTTTGTATTTGAACGTCTATGTACCGCAGGTGATTTTCTTGTTTTTCTCAGAAGTCTAAAAAATACTCGACGTCGTTTATCGATGTACGCTAATCCGATTGGTGATTCGAAACGTACAGGTTTCTCGTGATGCGGATGAATCACGATTACTTCCAGTAATGGTGTTTGTCTACGGAGGAGCTTTGAAATCGGGGTACAGTCTTTCCAGCGTATACGGCCCTCGATATTTACTTGACGAAGATGTTATTCTAGTGACTTTCAATTACCGCGTGGACGCATTGGGATTTCTAAGCACCGGAGATACGGTGGTTTCCGGTAATTCTGGCGCCAAGGATATGGTCCTAGCATTACAGTGGGTCCAGGACAATATTGTTAACTTTGGTGGAAATAATAGCCGCGTTACTCTTTTTGGAGAGAGTGCGGGTAGCGCAGCGGTCGAATTTTTGGCACTTTCGGGGTCAACGGCTGGTGAGTGATCTGGTCCATTTTGCATGATATCCAGCGGATGGATTTGTTACTTTTTACAAGTGATGCAAAAAAGTATTCAATGCTCGATTTTCGAATTTTCGAAGGACTGTTCCAGCAATTTGCAGCGCAGAGCGGGTCAGCACAGGGTTTCTGGGCTTACGAGTCAAGAGCGTCCTATACGAAAAAAGCATTGCTGCTCGGAGAATATTTCGGATGTCCGACCAACACATCGGCGGCTTTAGTTGAATGTTTGAGAAAGCAGAGCGCTGCAGAAATCGTCGGAGCACAAATAAACTCAACCAGGTGGCAGATGTTTCCAACAACAGAGTGGATACTGACCGACGAACCAGATGTCGAAGGAGCTTTTCTTACCGATAATCCGAAAAACCTTCTGGCCGCAGGGAAAATTCGCGACTTACCGTATATTACTGGAACCAGTATCAACGATGCCGATTCGATGTTAGCACGTGAGTAATGGAAAAAACCATAGTGGTCACCTTAGAAACAAGATGCATTTCATAATCATTTGAAATATTGATCGATTTGCACGGGACGTACGGCGGTAATCGTTTGGTTGTTTTAGCTCTGTTTCCAGGATCTGAAGCATTGGAAGAATTATTGAACAACTTTGATGAACTTCTGCCCATTGTACTGCAATTGTCTGATGCAGTGAAGGATTGGCCAACTTTCACCGCAAAGATAAAAGAATTCTATTTCGATAACGATTTAACGGGTGACAGAACTCAGGTGTGGTACAGTTGAATCCACTTGATTTCCAAATGGGTTTGCAATAATAAAATAATTATTATTTCTTTCATTTCTAGACCAGGATCAAACTCGCGCAGCTTGTATCCGACACATATTTTAATCATCCCGCTCATAAAGCGGTCCAACGCCAGCGCACCTTCGCTGATAGCCCTATTTATTTCTACACGTTCAGATATCGAGGTTCTTACAGTTACGGTGATACCATCATCACTCCTTGGTTGAGCAGCGGCGCGGCTCATGCCGATGAACTGTTTTACCTTTTTCCACTAGCAAATTCGTTACTGCAAGCGCCGGACGATGAATGGACTTCAGCTGATATCGACATGCGGAATATGATGTTACAACTGTGGACGTCTTTTGCTATCACTGGGTAATCGTCAGAGTCCGAACTTGAAACGATCTGTTTTGAACGCGCCATGATAGTCCGTTTTGTAAGACACTAACAATCGATTACGATTTCAGATCACCCAGTTTAAAGAACAGCAGCATAATTTGGACGCCATACTCGTCGAGTGATAACTACCTTTGTATAGGAAACGGCGCGGACGCGTCATTGGAAATGCAATCGAAATTTCTAGAAAAACGAATGGAGTTCTGGGATTTGTTGACCAAATCCGATATGGAGACAACGAAGGCTTCGTCTAGTCTTCACTCATAATTTTTTTGTTGATTATTGCATTTTGGGAGCTCCTACTGTGAAACTAATGGATGGAGGTTGAATCATCGAATAAAAAGTATAAATTGGGTTATGCTCCATAATTTCGCCTTATTGTCTGCACATCAATCACTCATTTGTATTATAATACTGATTAAGTTTCATAAAACTATTGACGATGCACAAATTCTCCGTAACGGAGCTTGTTTACTCTCAAGTACCATACCTCCACACCATAGTTCCCCTATTATGATAAAAGATTTATTACAAAGGCACGCCCATCTCCAAATTCCTTGATTCATTATTTCATTCTTTTGTTCATTGATTTTCCAAATACTCAAATGTAAGCAGCTATAATCTCCATTCAAAGTTACAGAATACAAATGTAACACTATTAAAATAAATATAATCATCAACAGTAATTATTCCACTTCGATCCCAATATCTAAATCATCATCATCCCGGTCGCTCTTAAGCGTGAAATAGAGAAATAGTACATTACACAACTAGGGACGTAAGTCTCACTTGCGTCCCTGCGTGTTTGGCCCCGAGCGAAGCGAGGGGCCGTGAGGAGCAGGGACGGGAGTGAGACTTACGTCCCGTAGTGTGTATACTATTTTTCTTCCTACCCTGCTTGAAAGTGCGTTCGCACGTAATTATTGTCATCGCATGTTCATGTCTATCGGGAATGCGCGCCGGCATTTGCGACCTGAGCGAAGCGAGGGTTGCTGGCCGACGCGGCGACGGCGGGCATTCCCAGATCATCGAGAAAAGAAAAAACATTTTAATTTACATTTTTATTACACGAGCAAGGTGTAATATTAAAAACACAATTATTGAAAGTACAATGTACAAAAGATGAAATCTGATCAATATTGATAGTCATTTGAATACGTGCCAAAACTCCTTCCATGGTTGCACAAAATATTAGAAAATTGAGCATCATAATTTCGAGCGTCGGCTAGCCTAGTGAGTAGCGTTGCAGATTGCTATTCGGACGTCCGAGGTTTCGAGCCCGGGTCAGGGTGAAATTTCACACAACCACTTTCGAACCTCACGGACCTTGTTGGCGATGCTTTCTTATACTTTCCGGTGTTGACTGCCCTCATTCAACAACTTCCGGTAAAAGATCATAACATCAAAATCGGTGATAGTCCTACCACGGTAATCGAGATATAAAATTCTTTATTTTCAGAGCGAACGCAGTCTTTGGCCCAATTGAAAGTACTCATTGACACACCTGATCATCTGATATCGCGTCTAATCGTCAAACGATTTCTCCGAGATGGCTTACTATCTCATCAATCGATCATATTTATCGATAGTGCACTGGTGACTATTTGCAACTCCAGAACTGCAAATAATTTCTACCACTTTTTTTTCTTCTTTGATACACTGTAAAAAATCTGGGGATTGAAAGTATTCGGTGTTGGTGGTTGATAATTTTGGAGTTAATAATGACACTTTTTGTGGGTAAAATCTACACTTTGCGTTTGGTACAATTTCAAGCGGTGTCACTTACCGCTTCTCAACACTACATGTTCGTTATTTCGGAACATTAACACATCCCGGTGTGAGTATCGTGTCTTCAGACATATATTCGACACCGATTGAATTCTTTGTCAGCTACGCATAATTCAAATTTGCAATATCACCGGTTTGTGGTTAATTTTCATAACCACCGGTGTTGATAAATGATACGCGACGGTGCTTTTTGCTACCAAAAGACTTCACAAGTTCTAGCTTGCGTTTGTTTGACACCCTTGCGGAGTTAATTGCGGAGTTAATTTAACACCGATGGTGTTAAATTAACAAGTTTGAACCTGCATTGGGTCGACGCAATGCGCAGTTCTTCTGTATTATGCAGTCAACGCGTAAACGCACAGTAGAACAAAGGTTCCGAGGAGATGGATTCTTCAACCGATACTGTGGCTGCGGCCGCGAATATATTGAATTCGAGTTTATTTGATTTGGATATGTTCCCCGTTGAGACGCATCCAGTTGTGAGGGATTTTGTCCTACGGAAAGCTCGTTTCTACGGGGAGATAAAATGGATAAAAGTGCCAACTCCGAATAATACTACGGTAGACTATCACGCTTTTGTCACCGCAGGTAAGTGTTGATGAACAATAATTTATCATACAAAAAACTTGTACTTGTTCATTGGTGTACTATGTGTACCTCAATGTATATACTTTTGATCGAAAGAAAACTAGATTAAATCGAATGCTCGAGATAAAAATTTCCAAAATTCACCTATTTTTATTGCGATCTGCTCAAATGTATCCCCTTAACACCCTAGTGAGTCAAATCAGCCTCAATTACAAATGTAGAGAACACCTCGCAGTGTTACAGAAAATGTTTTCGGTGTTTTATGTAACACCGATATTGAATGAAATTCACAAATTTTATTTAATATCTACTCAACAGCTAAGCAATCCTTCGAACTTGGTGATGATGAGGACATAGTAGTTCGCGACGAAGATGGAGCAGTAATTGACTCTTCGATCTTCGAGTTATTTCCCAAAACTGTTTTTCAACTTACGCCAAAAAATTTTTCGCCAGGATCAGGTATTTCACTATTTCACTGAACCCTTGTTTTACATAGATACATTGATCCGAATTGCAGCCCTCCTCGTGCAAATACAATAGAGTTCCAAGCGGATTAAAGACATCATATTGAAGTAGTGATCAATTTGTTTATCAATATTCATATAGCGAGCATAAAACCTTATCACAATAGAACGTAATCATATATATTATCCGATATCCTATTCTTCCATTATCAAACGTCGAAGAAAATCAACATTTTCCCAAAGGTACCACAGACACGGTCTCGATTTCATTAGACAGCTCTACAAGTACCAGGAGCCAGCGCGATAACAGCCCAGCAAGATCTCCGAAAAAGCGAAAGATCGAAAATTCGGTAAGTGCATTCATACCTGTACCCATTTGTCATTGCACTCGCGTTATATATTTTTTTCTAATCTCTACAGAATTTACTACAAGAGATCAAAAATGCACCGGGGGGTATTGAAGTAATTGAGGAATACCAGACTACGGGCGCACTCACAGGCCAAAGTCGTCGAAAATTGGTAAATATCGCTGTCAACCTGATGGTCAGTGAATTCGGACATCATCCAACGGCGGAACAAAAAGTAGATTTCGCGAAAGGAATTATAAGCGTATTTCCAAATTTGAAAGATCCGGGTACTCCAGAAGGATACGTAAGTATATAATTATACATGTATCAGATTGGCATCATACTATAAGTACATGTACCTACATATATGCTATAGTTTAGAAGATTAAAAAAAATATGACGGTATATGCAATACTATTTTTAGGAAATATTCTATGATCCGCATGGTCGATCAGGATATTTTTCGTGGCGACTTCGTACTCTCAATAGACGCAGACGCCAGAACGCACCTTCATCAACTTCAGGAGCGGAAGAAACAAATAAAGAGAATCAAAATCCGATAAGTATTGTCCAACGATGTGACGAGGAAGTTGCTAAAGAGCAATTAGTCTTCTTAAAAAATGCCTGCCCAAAAAATCAAAAGGAAGAGATACTGGCAGCTTTAAAGGACACTTTTTATTTACGAAGGGCTTCACCTCATCAAATCCTCGATTTATTCCCAAGGTTTTTGGATACGCCATATCTTGTGAGTCTCACTTTCTTCAAAGATTCAATATTTCATTTGACCACAAAACTCATGCGTATGACGTTCATACCTATTTTAGATAAAAGCGGATTTTGATTTGATGTATCCGGATATCAAGATTTTAAATTTCTCTGCAGAAGCGATTTTCAAAGCTTATAACAGTTTGTACTCCACGCGCACACAGCAGAATAAATCTACAGTCATTAATGATCCAGGTTTGTAACTTTATCTATTAAATGACGACAGAAAATCGATTTCTACATCGATTCAATTCGATCTATTTCCGATTCATTCAATTTAACTCGGTTTCTTGCAAGAAAATCATTCACTGTTCAATTTAACATTCGGCCAAGTAGTAAAATGATTCTAACAAATAATTGGATCTCTCTGTAACATTGCTTCTACGTACCTTCGATCTTGATGCCCAACTTTTTCGTTAATGACCAGATTGGGACAAGACAACTGACGCTTTCATAACATTATTGAAACTGTTGCCCCCTACTGCGAAGGGGAGAAAAAAGGCCGAGCGGGACGGGGTCATAGCTGCAATTGATAGGCTCATCCTATTCCACAAGGTGAAAAATTCGATTTCAAGTCAGTTTTGAACCATTAAATAATTCCTATAATCTTTTCAACCTCAAATAAAAACCGTATATTTCTAGTCTGGGACCCCTTTGGAGAATGTTTCTGTAAGAAGTAAACAGCCATGCCTTCTCGCAGTTGGTCCGAACAAGGGGGCAATTACGTCCTATTTCATTGCAGTGGAAGATAAAGTACTGCCCATTGAAGCAAAGAAATCTCCCGAGGCTTTCGATGAGCTGTTCAAGTGCCATTACGTATTAAACACAAAATTTGACAGCAACCTCACAACGTTTTGGGAATTTATTCAGGTATATTACTATAACATAGGCGTCGACAATATTCGATTTACCCCTCGCATGCGGGAAATTCGTATGTTATTATCTAAACAGTAGCTGCGACTTTTGAATAGATGCATCTATAATCATAGTTATGCAAACGCTTTTATGCAATTCGATTGTGATCTTACGTTGAACTAAACTCTAGATTAAAAATTAGCCCCCGTATCTTATTGTTAGAATAGATTGCTCGTCGTAAATATGGTCTTGCAGTGCTTTGTGTGTTTTACAAATCTACCATCGGTTAATGAAATTATTAAGCATCTTCGTCGCGACCATGCTTTACTTCCTGGGTCCAAATTAAAATTAAAATGTTGCTACCCGCAATGTTCAATTACATTCCAAACATATAGTGGTTTCCGAAAACATTCATTGAAGCACACCGAAAGTACAGATTTGCCAAAAAAGTGTGAAAGTCCGACACTTAATACTCAGGCAAGCGTGAATCGTTATGATGAAGACAGTATTTCTACACAAACAGAGTCTACCGAATTATCACCCGCTTCTGATTCAAATACCAGTTGGGAGTATGAAAATGAAAGTAACTTTTCTGGGTCTTCAAATTCACTAGCAATGAGTTATGTTTTAAAAATGGACGCATCCGGTATGCCAAAATCAGTATTGCACACCGTAATCGAAGGAAGCAATGAACTAGTAAATGATGTAGTTGATAATGTCTTAAATTTCTTAACTAAAACTGATATAACTGAGAATACGGCTTTGAAAAAATATTTGAATGAACAAAAAAATATATTTCGCGATGTAAGAAGTAATTATAAAATCGGAAAATTTTACGAAAATAAAAATGATTATGTTAAACCCGTGGAATTGGCGATCGGTACCCGATTTGAGCAAATATTTGACCGTGCGTCCAGAACATATAAAACCATAACAGTACCTTGCACTTTCATGTACATTCCGATTCTGAAAACCCTTGAGTTCATTTTAAGTAATCAGTCTCTACAACGCGCGATAATAACCAAGCGTAATACAGATGATGCGAATTTAAACGATATTTGTGACGGTTCTTATTTTGCGTCGCACCCTCTTTTCAGTACGGCAAAGCACGCATTACAATTACACTTATATTACGACGATTTCGAGACAACCAATCCTCTGGGAAGTAAGACAAAAGTCCATAAGTTGGGTGCGATATATTTCATTATAAGAAATTTTCCTCCTCATGTTAATTCAGAATTACTAAACATTCATTTATTAGCTCTATTTTACGTGCATGACTTGAAGGAGTTTGGATTTGATGAAATTTTGAAGCCCATAGTAAAAGATATCAAAACATTAGAAATAGACGGTCTAACCATAAACACAAATAATATAAAAGGTTCAGTCATTGCCATAAGTTTCGATAATTTGGGGGGGAATAGTTTACTCGGATTAGTAGAATCCTTTTCAGCAACTCATTTCTGTAGACTCTGCACAGCAACGAAAGAACAAACCTGGACCATGACGATCGCAAACGAAGAACTTTTAAGGTCAAGTAGTGACTATGAAACGATTTGTTCAAAATTAAATGAAACCACCCCACACGTATTAGGTATCAAACGTAAAAGTATTTTAAATGATTTACTGTATTTCAAGATATTTGATAATTCATCCGTGGACATCATGCACGATATTCTTGAAGGCGTAGCACAATCTGAAATAAAATTATTTGTCGGCTTTGTTGTAAACGATTTAAAATTGCTAAAACTTTCTGATCTGAACCAAAGAATTGCATCCTTTAATTATGGCATAATTGAAATGCAAAATAAACCCAGTCCTATCACACTGGATAAATCGGGTATATTAATAGGGCAAAGGGCAGCACAAACTTGGTGTCTTATTAGATTTTTGCCCCTAATAATTGGTGACATTGTTGACGAATCGGGTCCCAACTATAATCTTTTAGAAAGCAAATGGCATGTTTTAACTTTGTTACTCGACTGCATGGATATTATTTTCGCTCCACAAATTAGCCACGCGATGATTGGGCAATTACAGTGTCTCATAGAAGAGCATCATTCCTCATTTCAGTCCGAATTTAATAAACATTTATCTCCAAAACATCATTTCGTAACCCATTATCCGCGAGTTTTTTCACAGATGGGACCGTTAGTACATTTGTGGTCGATGCGTTTCGAGGGAAAACATAATTATTTCAAGGGTCTTGCAAATAACTATCATAATTTCAAAAACATTGCGAAGACATTATCAAACCAACATCAGCGATATATGTATTACAATTGGAAAATATGTAATAAAGAATTAAAATCAGACTTACGTCTAGGTAAAGGTGAATTCGCCTGGTATGATGATTTTATATCACAGTTTTCGATTGTAAATGAGGATGTCAATATTGACTCGCGAGCCCAAATTTTAATAGTAGACAGCGTCGAATTTCAATTTTCATATAGAATAGGGTTCGTTATAGTTCTAGAAGTTGACCATAGAACAGATTTGCCCGTTTTTGTTGAACTCGAAAAAATATTCATACATAATAACGTTCCCCTCGCTGTAGGAAAAGTATGGGATACGACACACTTTGATGCAAACGTGCATGCATTCTTAGTTCAAGCTAAGATCACAGTCGAATATCGTCTATTAAACTTAGCCGCATTAACACATAAACGGCCATACAATTTTCACCAAAGATTCAATACCACTCGAGCATATGTTGTTCCTAAACATTACATATTACCATAATAAATCTATCACAAAAAAACTAATTATACTTACCTATATATATATGTTAGATGATAGAATTTATCATCAGCCCTGTGATTTATTTTGGTTCCTTAGAAGTAGGTGTATGACATGCACTACACCTATCATTTTTCAGATTTATATATATGTATAAGTTGTCATTTGATAAAGACTGAATTATATTAAGACTGAATAGATACAAATAATGTATCTTTGCTATGACTAATTGTGAGTTATAAAACTTTTTTTGAATAAATAAATATATATTTGTATATGAATAAACCTGGACTTGTGATATTATGACCCCGTATAAGAAACAATTTTCTAATTTTACCGAAATTATGCGGACCACATCACGTGGTTAATGGGAATAACACCGTGTACCAGTGTTTTTTGGTATATGATACATTTAACCCCAAAATTGAGTCCTTTAATTAACGACACACAAAACGGTGTTGTCCTTAACTAGCACCCCGCTGGTGTCACGTCCGGTGTTTTTTTCACACCCCTGCATTTAACACCGTTAATGCGAATTCCGGATTCATTTAAACCACTTTATAGTGTTGAATTAAGATGACGACTTTGCCGGTGTCAACGAATGACGTCCAAGTCAGTGTCAAAAAACGGAGTTAATGATCAACACCGTTTCAACACCAATCTTTGAACACCGTCTATTAACACCAAAAACGGGGTGGACCTATATAGACCACTATTGGTGTTAAAATGGTGTTGATTTTGACACCAAATTTTTTACAGTGTACATTTCTTATACGACTACGTAACGTAGAATGTCACGGCGCTCACACCAGCCGAGTTGTAGTTGTGCAGAGCGTGTTTTCAAGCTTTCCAAACACGTCGCATTGCGAGGAAAATATGAAATGAATCAAAACACAATAAAAAAAAATAATATTCAATATAAGAAATCATATTTAACAAGATAGTATCCAAAATTTTTAACATATTGCCACGGATGATCCAACGATTGTAATGTCGCAATTAACCAACTATGTGCGGTCAGCCGCATTGATTTCCGTGGATTTTGAGCCTCTTACCTATTTCGGCAAAGAATGGTCTCAATATGATATGCGATACCTATATGATATGCGTCACAATTATGAGTAACTCGCTCGTGTAAAAGATTCTCGCCTTTTGTTCGCACCACTGAAATACTGGGCAATAACTCGCGGCCGCCAAGCTTGATTATGATTATGAACAATCTCAATTTGTCACGTGGGTATGAAGAGTCAGTCAGGTGATAGTGACATGAAATTTTTACGAGATGTGACTCATGCGAAGCCTAATTATAGAGGGTGTCCTTTTCGACCGGAATTATCGGTTCCCTCAAAAATGGCTAGTTCGATCAAAAAAGCTTTCGGACACAATTTAAACGGTTTTAAGGAGGAAATTTAGTGTATAACCTACATAACCTTGAGACGGCGTTTTCGAGTTTATTTGAAGGTCAACTTCGTTTGCTTGAATAGAACTCTTTACTTCCTTCAACAGATTCGAAACCTACTCGAAAAAATAGGAATTTTTCACCTAAAACTTTTCTTCGTTAGACATCGATTTATCATTCCAAGACACGTTTCAAATGGCGACCGCCAACTTCAAGGTACGCTTCGCAACTCGTTTCTTGAAGGATAAGGGACACCTTGATAAACATGTGGTATCAGCACGCTGGTTGTGCAGTTCATTATTTGCAAGATTTTCAAGGGATTGTTATGGTATCATGATTACTATAAGCGCTGGATAAGTAGAGGCGCGCTTAGCTAGTATCTACATACACCGGCCTGCGAGGTTGCCAGATCTTGCTGGTCTGGACTCATTTTATGGGGTTATCTTGAAGAAAAACTTGACAAAACAGTACCAGCGAGCCCAGATGATGATAATGATGTCACGAATCCTTTTAGAAACGAGTCACGAAGTGTAATCTCAAAGTTGGCGGTCACCATTTTGAACATCTCTTGGAATGAGAAATTGATGTGTAACAAAAAAAAGTTTCAGGCGAAAGTTACTTGTTTCATTCAGTAGATTATGAATCTGTGAAAGACAGCAAGGGGTTCCGGGAAAAGAACCCGGAGTTTGACCTCCAAATAACCTTGAAAACTTTGAGGGCGTTCATCATCCAGACAACATAGCGTTAGGAATATTGCACATGTAAATAATTGGCTAGAAGACTAAGGACTAGCACTTTTGTCTTCGTGACATTCAACATCCTAAATACTTTGATTGGCTTATGGGATTACGAGTGGACATGATTATGGATGAAAATTGAAATGAAACATGAGCTGCAAATCACAAGTTGATAATGAAGATGCTGAAAAAAAACTGCTGAAGCAGTTTTGGAAATCACGTTTTGATCAGCAGACTGAATGGCAATGTATCCATCTTCTTTCCTGTTGCTTCATTGGACGAAATTCAACGATAAAATCGATTTGCCACTTGTAGCGTCCTGATAAAATGCATATTCTCGTAAATCTCTTAAAAATTATTGGGTCCTTGAAATGGAGGTACGTACTCACCAAGCCGAGTGTCTGGTATAGTACTCACTTATCTTGAGTATCATTACATAAGCCATTTATGATACCAATTGAAGTTATAAAGGTGATAACTCATTGCATTCTATTTCTAAAAACCGTTTGACGTTCGTAGAGCTAAAATCTGACAAGTACGATGGTTGTCCCGTACGGTTTATCATTGAAATATTCATTGCTAACAATATTAATAAAATCGATTATTTGTTTTTCACTAAACCAAGCACAATTCACAAATATAACCCAACCGGAAGTTGAAATTTCTCAGGGTATACTGCGAGGCTATACGCTAACGACTCACCACGGTCGGAATGTATCTGGTTTTCTCGGAATTCCCTACGCGCAACCGCCAGTTGGAAACCTCAGGTGAATTAATATTTCTGTAAGAAAGAACCCCAATTTTCCGCGTGTTGCATGTTATCATACCTACTTATATTGTGCAGATTCGCTAATCCATTACCAGCGGATAATTGGAACGGAACCCGAGATGCTGCAGTTGATGCGAATATTTGCCCCCAGTACCTGGGGGGAAGAGTCGTGGGCGATGAAGACTGTTTGTATCTCAACGTTTATACGCCACAGGTCAGAGATTCAATTATAAATTCTTGAAACATGACCAATGTCTCAGTATGTAATTCATTCGATTGTAAGATCCAGTGATCGTCATGTTTCATAGCTACCGGAGAATACGAATTCCTCATTACTTCCCGTCATGGTTTTCCTACATGGAGGCGGTTTTGTAACTGGAAGTGCATCATCTAAATCATATGGATCAGAGTATATCCTCGATAAAGATGTTCTACTCGTGATTCCAAATTACCGTTTAGGCTTATTGGGATTTTTGAGCACCGGTGACGAGGTCGCATCTGGAAATTGGGCACTGAAAGATCAAATTCTCGCACTTCAATGGGTTCAGAAAAATATTGCGAACTTTGGCGGTGATCCTAAACAAGTGACAATCTTTGGAATCAGCGCAGGTGCTGATTCCGTTCACATTCTAAGTCTTTCAAGTGTCACGAATGGTAAGCATGAACGGAAGGTTTAACCAATCCTAAATTCAAGTGAATGTCGGTTCGGTTGATGTCATGTGGTCACTAGAATTCATGAGAAACAAGACAAAGTAATGCGAAATGATTTGCAAGTACTCTGAAGTCAGTTCAAATTCCATGCAATGTTATTTCAAGTGTTTCAAATCTTAAAGTCAAGTGAACGATGAATCGATAAAGTGGTTTTGACCTTCTGAGAGAGGGCGATTCTCATGAATCATTATCACAAAATGAAGAATTATTCTGAATTCAACAGGACTTTTTCACAAATACATAACGCAGAGTGGATCGGCTCTCGCATCATGGGGTTGGGAGCCACGAAGTTTTGCCGCAAAAAAAGCTTTTCAGCTTGGGGGATACGTCGATTGCTTCGAAAACGCTACCGATTCTCTGATCGACTGTCTACGAATGACCAACGCTTCGGATCTGATTGCAACATATCCCAAATTCCAACATCGAACTATGGTATTCATCATCTGGCTGCCGACTGACGAACCAAATGTCGAAGGAGCTATTTTAACGGACAATCCTGCGAATATCTACGCTAATGGAGGAATTCGCGATCTACCATGGATTTCGGGTGTCGTTCAAGATGAAGGACTTTTGCACACAGCAAGTAAGTATCACCGATCAGTACCGTGATATTGTAAAAAAACAAGTGTGTTCGCACAAATCTATATTAATTTTAACTGAATAAAAACGATTGCTATTTCCCTGTCACTAGACTTCTTCGTAGATGACGAGAGTTTCTGGGAATTCATGGAAGATATTGACACCTACTTACCGAAGTTTATGTCTTGGGAACATCAACCTGACGGCGGAGCCGCCTGGGTGAACGCTACCAAGAGTTATTACTTTAAGGACGGTCTTACTACAAATAAATCTCAGGTTAATTGCTGAACTCATTCTGAAGCATGAAAGACACTCAAATTTTTATGCTTCAACAATTTAATTCAATGTTATTCGATGACTTTTTTTCTCTCTAGTTATTGAAGAATCTCACCGCCCTCGTGGGTGACGGCCTGTTTTTTTACCCGGCCTACAGAGGACTGAATGGAAGTGGGTGGTCACTTCACGCTAAAAATTTTGGATACCTTTACATCTTTAACTATCGGGGTGCTCTCAGCCAGACTATTTATTCCACCGGATCTGAGAATGACTACGGTGTGGCACATGGTGACGACAGTATCTACTTATTTACACGAGAATCGAGATACTCAAATCTCAGTCAATCGATGACCGAATCTGATTATACAATGGTGGACGCCATGGTAGAGTTGTGGACGACATTCGCAATAAATGGGTAAGTGATACGTGATTTTAATCAGCCCCCGGAATCGACAATCACTCAGAATTTATCCGAACTTTGATTTAAATTGAAATTCGGATTTTAGGACGCCCATTGCTTCGTGTTTAAACGATACTGAATGGAAACCCTTTTCTGATGAGGGAAGTTTTCTTGAGATAGGGAACCATTCCAACGTGGTATTCCAGAGCAGGAATTCTTTCTTCGAAGAACGCATGCAGTTTTGGGAGGAATTGACATCAGGTACTCCAAATAACAACGCTGCTGGATCAATTTATAATACGAATTTCTTTAACGTCCTCTTGGTCACATTTCTAATGATTCTCACGACAAGAACAACAGTCATTTGATACAAGAACAGTATTTTTTTTACCAACAATTTTTCTCAATAACAAAGATATTCCAGTTAATGAAATTACGATTCATGTTAGATGTGTCCTTTCTCCCTCTTGTGTTGTCAAAAAGATTTTTGGAATACAGGAAGAATCGATAGTCGTTCGTTCATAAATTAAGGGGGGAAAAATAACGTCACAGATGCTCATCTACACTACTATACATTCATCACTATGAATCATGAATAATCATTTCCATCTACATTATCCAGGTTTCTAACAATTCAGCTGTCATTCTGCTATAAACACAGCTGAGCTGATATTTTGTTGGAACTACAAGAAAAAGTTGTCTGCTGTTCAGATAAAATTGCACGTAACAGAAGCGTCTATCAAACAAACAAATGGATAAGCTGTGCGTATGAGTATTCGAATTCCTTTTTTCCTTTAATCCTTTTTTTGGATTAACTGTAAAGTCCATGAACCGCTTCATGCTCGCGGTGCATTCTACATATTATTCTCATTTATGGGATCACGCTGAGCACGAATTTGTCTAAAATTCGATCGTTTCCAAATTCCAAATTTTCGTTTGGTCAATCAAGCCAATGATTTTTTGTCCGTTGAAACACATCGTGAGCTGCTCTTTCATTCGACATTTTTCAGGATAATCGAATCGCTGGACAATCAAGCAATCTACGACCCCTACAGCAGTTCACACAAATTTATCTACATCATGAACGCGCGATAAAAATAATCCCAATTATTCCTATGCCATTCAGCTTGCACTCTAACTTTCTACAGGATAAACTATAGATAGAATAGAGGTACGAGTAAGTACCGTACGATTTTCATGCTCGCGTAATGACGCAAGTATTACATAGTCTATAACGCTGCAAGCCTATATTTGCTTCACACAATTCTTGTTAGAAAGATAAAGAAGCCCTTGATAATGGGCTTAGGTGCATAAAATTTGCATGAGAATAAAAGAAAACAATAGCTCTTATTCATGTGAATACCCATGATTGTGCTTTTTTTTTTAGCCATGATCAGCAAGCTAGTTCGAGATTTCAAAATTGACAGAACAAAATTAGTACTAGAAACTAGAAAACAAAATTTCGAGTGTTTTAATTCATGGGCACTGCTCTTATGTAGAAAAAAATATGGGAAAACATCTAAAATAATAAAGAAACGAGACTGTTCCCGGGGTCTGGCGGTACATCGACCGACGCATTCAGAGAAAGACCAAAAAAGAGAAAGAAAGAAGAGTTAAAAAAGGCACAGCTGCGGGACCGAAGAACTGCTGCACGGTGCATCGCAGTTAGATGACTTTATTCTGAGGCCCACCTGCTTTGTATTAGCAAGTATCGCATATCAAATACTAGCTGTGCCCCGCGGTTTTACCGGCGAATTCGTATACATTTTTCATTGATGCTCCGCTCCTATTATTCGCAGCGTGATGTTCTAGAGCCTATAGCCTTGCCCGATAAAAGGACTATCCAACACAAAAAAAAAAAAATTTCAATTTGAACCAATAGTTCCTAAAATTAGCGCGTTCAACCAGATAAACTCTTCAGCTTTATAATATTGAATATAATAGTATAGATATTGTGCCGTTTCAGAGTGAGGTATGTGAGTGGTGATCGATAGAAAAGCTGTTGTAATCCACCTACGATTATAGTACTACTTCAATAATCTTATCAACTCGATAGATTCTTGATGGGAACGAAATCACTATCGATTACCCCACCGTAATCAAACAAATTCAAATTTAGTAGGCTATTAACAGGTAATGTGAACACATAATCATATGACAATCGGGGTTGACCGGGACAGCTCTGGATGTCTACATAAATTCGAGAAATGCACAGTTCATGATATACAGCTTATCGGGTTGGCCCGCGGATTACGTTCTTGAATCGATGGATCATTTGGAACAGAAGAATAAATTTACAGTTAAATTTTTTTTTAAAAGACAATTTTATACTGTATTCTACCTGTTTGATCAAACAGAAAGTCTTTTTTTTGTAAGCATACCCTCTACGGTTTCCGGTTGGATTTTTGTATACTTTCGATGTTGTATGACTATATAGCAAGCAACAAAAACACCCATCGATATGTAATAAAAATTGAATGACTACATTAGCGATTCAGACCCTCACAAAAACATAGGTAAATCAAGTATATCAGGCTAACCGACAAATGTAGCTCAAAACTAAAATGAAATTCACGACGCACTTGTGGCTAACAATTAGACGAGAAAAGATTCCGCGGGTTGTAAGTACGTAGCGGTGGTCTTTTAGCGCTGGAGAGATAACTCGGTCAGTGAGTTTCTCTGTAAAATACAAACTTAAAGTTCTGTAAAATACAAACTTAAAGTTCAGTCCTTCATTCAAGAATTGAAAGTAAATGCGTCATTCCATACCAAATCACGAAATTTTGAAAATCTCTTTTTTTTATTTAGCTGAATTTTGACACCTTTTTGTCATATGTATCAAAAGACGCATACCTATGAATATTCCGTCCTTAATCTCCAAAAGTTCTTAAGATATAGATTTTTGAAAATTCCGAAAAAATAATGGTATAGCTAGTTTAAAAAATTCGTGCCAGAGAGTACTGGGATTGTAGCGTACGACATATCGCTGGAACGATTCACCCTGTGGGAACGACAAAGATGGGTCCCGCCAATGATAATAGTGCAGTGGTTGGCCCTCAGCTCAAACTTCACGGGTTTAAGGGAATCAGGATAGTCGACGCATCAATTATGCCAGAAATCACCAGCGCCAATACGAATGCCCCGAAAATTATGATCGCGAAAAAGGCATCCGATTTCATAAAAAACGAATGGATCAAAAGTAAGGATGAACTTTGATACTACGACGTTCATTTTTTCACCGATCTACGTATTCAATGATTGTACGGATAGTCGATATTTATTTGTTCCATACAAGGTTACTGGTGTTCAATAAATGATGATTTTTGGTTCGATCGATCAATGTATGTACATATCATATAAACGTTCCCTACTCACGTTCGGGTTCTCCGATCGTTTCTACACGTGGATCAAACTCGCACAGCGTTTATCCGACGCATTTTCCAATTATCCCGCTCATATGGCGGTCTGACACAAGCACACTTTCGCTGATCGTCCCATTTATATCTACTCGTCTAGCTACCGAGGTTCTCACAGTTACGGTGATACTGTCATCAGTCCTTGGTTGAGTAGCGGCGTGGCTCATGCCAATGAGCTGCTATACCTTTTCCCAATAGTACACTTCTTATTCGAAGTATCGAACGAGGAATGAACTTCAGCTGATTTCGACATATAGAATACGATGTTGCAACTGTGGACATCTTTTGCTATCACTGGGTAATCGTCAGAGTCCGAATTTGAAACGATTAGTTTCGATCCCGCCATGATAGTCCGTTTTGTAAGACACTAACAATCGATTACGATTTCAGATCACCCAGTTCAAAGAACGGCAGCATGATTCGGATGCCATACTCGTCGAGTGACAACTACCTTCTCATAGGAAACGGCACCGACAGGTCATTGGAAATGCAATCGAAATTTATGGACGAACGAATGAAGTTCTGGGATTCGTTAACCGCCTCCCATGCCGGGACAATCAATGCTTTCGTTCAGTCTTCACCCGTAATTTTTACCTATGTGAAGTTAGCCCCCCAACATTGGAAAAAAAAAATCGAAGAAAATGTGAGCGATTGTCCTTCGTTTGCCTATGATTGCTATTTTTGAATTTTTGTTCTGAACTACTTCACGAAGTTTTGTCGTTTGCCCTCTGCCAGGAGAGAATCCAGCAAGCGAAAACTGATGGAATACTCACGTATTTCGAGGTTTCTCCGGGTTTCCATCCTCGTAGCATTTTTTCTGGGGGGCGGCAAACGATGCGACTCACAGATCGTGTTCGGGGATGAATTCTGAACTCATTCACGGAGTTTGGTCGTTCGCCCGCAATTTGGAGGAACGCTGGTATCGTTTAATTGTGATATGTTCATTTCTTTAGTCCTCGTATATGTTTTTGGGGAATGATTTCGGGAAAACCGAGCATTTTAGGGAAAAAGTTTTGCATATGGCAAACACGGGCAAACGATTTGCGTCAAATTTTTCTCGAACGAAAATCTGATATTTTCAGGTTGGGGGGCCAGCTTCACGGTACCAGCCCCCCCAAATTTCAAAAATGAATATCTCGAAAACGGTGGAGAGGCAAACAAAAATTCAAAAATGGCAATCATAGGCAAACGAAGGACAATCGTTCACATTTTTTTCGAATTTTTCTTCCAATGTTGGGGGGCTAACTTCACATAGGTGTCATTTTTCCATTGATCATTGCATTTCGGAAGGTCCTACTGTGAAACTAATGGACGAAGAATGAATCAGTCCATGAAGAATGTTATTTGGGTTATGCAATACGGTACCGGTAAGAAAATTAGAACAGACTGCATGCAGATGACGGGTGAGAATGATGTGAGCGTATCAGATGAATCCAATTGAGCAATGGATAGCCGTTAACAATGTTCAACGCGACACTTACGTACATGTGAAATTATTAATAAATGATCAAGACTCTAGGTTCAATAAGCACACCTATAACACTGACAATATTCCATACAGAGTGGGTAGAGTATCCGATGTACCCAAAATATCCAATATCCAGTCACATGGAGATTGGATATTACTCTTGGTACGCTCGATTTTGTGGAAGTTGGTGATTCGAGCGACATTTCAGCAGACGATAAAAAATCATACCAGATTTCATGAGCTATTTTTTGCTTCGGCAATCCAAATATTTGATAGATATCGGCCTAGATGAGTGTAGCAACTATCAGGTCAATGTCTAACAAATTTGCCATTCACACAACCACTTTCGAACCTCACGGACCTTGTTGGCGATGCTTTCTTATACTTTCCGGTGTTGACTGCCCTCATTCAACAACTTCCGGTAAAAGATCATAACATCAAAATCGGTGATAGTCCTACCACGGTAATCGAGATATAAAATTCTTTATTTTCAGAGCGAACGCAGTCTTTGGCCCAATTGAAAGTACTCATTGACACACCTGATCATCTGATATCGCGTCTAATCGTCAAACGATTTCTCCGAGATGGCTTACTATCTCATCAATCGATCATATTTATCGATAGTGCACTGGTGACTATTTGCAACTCCAGAACTGCAAATAATTTCTACCACTTTTTTTTCTTCTTTGATACATTTCTTATACGACTACGTAACGTAGAATGTCACGGCGCTCACACCAGCCGAGTTGTAGTTGTGCAGAGCGTGTTTTCAAGCTTTCCAAACACGTCGCATTGCGAGGAAAATATGAAATGAATCAAAACACAATAAAAAAAAATAATATTCAATATAAGAAATCATATTTAACAAGATAGTATCCAAAATTTTTAACATATTGCCACGGATGATCCAACGATTGTAATGTCGCAATTAACCAACTATGTGCGGTCAGCCGCATTGATTTCCGTGGATTTTGAGCCTCTTACCTATTTCGGCAAAGAATGGTCTCAATATGATATGCGATACCTATATGATATGCGTCACAATTATGAGTAACTCGCTCGTGTAAAAGATTCTCGCCTTTTGTTCGCACCACTGAAATACTGGGCAATAACTCGCGGCCGCCAAGCTTGATTATGATTATGAACAATCTCAATTTGACACGTGAGTATGAAGAGTCAGTCAGGTGATAGTGACATGAAATTTTCACGAGATGTGACTCATGCGAAGCCTAATTATAGAGGGTGTCCTTTTCGACCGGAATTATCGGTTCCCTCAAAAATGGCTAGTTCGATCAAAAAAGCTTTCGGACACAATTTAAACGGTTTTAAGGAGAAAATTTAGTGTATAACCTACATAACCTTGAGACGGCGTTTTCGAGTTTATTTGAAGGTCAACTTCGTTTGCGTGAATAGAACTTTTTACTTTCTTCAACAGATTCGAAACCTGCTCGAAAAAATAGGTAACTTTGACAAAGTTGGCGGTCACCATTTGGAACATCTCTTGAAATGAAAAATTAATGTGTAGCAAAAAGAATTTTCAGGCGAAAGTTACTTTTTCTGTTCAGTGGATTATGAATCTGTGGAAGGCAGCGGAGGGTTCTGTTGAAAAAAACCCGAACTTGACCTCCAAATAACCTTGAAAATGTTTTATCTAAGTCACATAGGTCGTACCACTCAATTTCCACTTCGAAACCATACACCCTTTGTCCGCAAACTTTCCCGATTGAATTCAGAATGGGACACCTGGTATATTGATAATTATAATATAACTAACGATTATCATCCGGACAACGATACACAACAGGTGTTGAACATATTACACAACTCAATGATTGGCCAGAGCATCAACGATTAGCACTTTGGTTCTTGTGACATTGAAGATCCTGAATACTTTGATTTGCCCATGAGATCACGAGTAGATATGATTACGGATAAGAATTGAAATGAAACATGCGTTGCAAATCACAAAATTATAATCAATATAATCCCGTTTCGAACAGCGGATTGATGGGCAGTGTATCCGTTTTCTTTTTTGTTGCTTCATTGGACGAAATTCAACGATAAAATCGATTTGCCACTTGTAGCGTCCTGATAAAATGCATATTCTCGTAAATCTCTTGAAAAATTATTGGGTCTTCGAAACGGAGGTACGTACTCACCAAGCCGAGTGTCTGGTACGGTACTCACTTATCGTATGAGTATCATTACGTAAGCCATTTATGATATCAATTGAAGCTATAAAGGTGATAACTCATTAGATTACATTTCCAAAAACCGTTTGACGTTCGTAGAGCTAAAATCTGACAAGTACGATGGTTGTCCCGTACGGTTTATCATTGAAATATTCATTGCTAACAATATTGATAAAATCGATTATTTGTTTTTCACTAAACCAAGCACAATTCACAAATATAACCCAACCGGAAGTTGAAATTTCTCAGGGTATACTGCGAGGCTATACGCTAACGACTCACCACGGTCGGAATGTATCTGGTTTTCTCGGAATTCCCTACGCGCAACCGCCAGTTGGAAACCTCAGGTGAATTAATATTTCTGTAAGAAAGAACCCCAATTTTCCGCGTGTTGCATGTTATCATACCTACTTATATTGTGCAGATTCGCTAATCCAATACCAGCGGATAATTGGAACGGAACCCGAGATGCTGCAGTTGATGCGAATATTTGCCCCCAGTACCTGAGGGGAAGAGTTTCGGGCGATGAAGACTGTTTGTATCTCAACGTTTATACGCCACAGGTCAGAGATTCAATTATAAATTCTTGAAACACGACCAATGTCTCAGTATGTAATTCATTCGATTGTAAGATCCAGTGATCGTCATGTTTCATAGCTACCGGAGAATACGAATTCCTCATTACTTCCCGTCATGGTTTTCCTACACGGAGGCGGTTTTGTAACTGGAAGTGCATCATCTAAATCATACGGATCAGAGTATATCCTCGATAAAGATGTTCTACTCGTGATTCCAAATTACCGCTTAGGCATATTAGGATTTTTGAGCACCGGTGACGAGGTCGCATCTGGAAATTGGGGACTGAAAGATCTAATTCTCGCACTTCAATGGGTTCAGCAAAATATTGCGAACTTTGGCGGTGATCCTAAACAAGTGACAATCTTTGGAAACAGCGCAGGCGCTGTTGCCGTTCACATTCTGAGTCTTTCAAGTGTCACGGATGGTGAGAATGAACGGAAGGTTTAACCAATCCTAAATTCAAGTGAATGTCGGTTCGGTTGATGGCATGTGGTCACTAGAATTCATGAGAAGCAAGACAACGTGATGCAAAATGATTTGCAAGTAATCTGAAGTCTGTTTGAATTTCATACAATGTCATTCCAAGTGTTTAAATTCCTAATGTCAAGTGAACGTTGAATCGATAAATTGGTTTTGACCTTCTGAGAGAGGGCGATTCTCATGAATCATTATCACAAAATGAAGAATTATTCTGAATTCAACAGGACTTTTTCACAAATACATAACGCAGAGTGGATCGGCTCTCGCAACATGGGGTTGGGAGCCACGAAGTGTTGCCGCACGAAGAGCTTTTCAGCTTGGAGAATACGTCGATTGCTTCGAAAACACTACCGATTCTCTGATCGACTGTCTACGAATGACCAACGCTTCGGATCTTATTGCAACGCATCCCAAATTCCAACATCCAACTATAGCACCCGTCACTTGGGTCCCGACCGACGAACCAAATGTCGAAGGAGCTATCTTGACGGACAATCCTGCGAATATCTACGCTAATGGAGGAATTCGCGATCTACCATGGATTTCGGGTGTCGTTCATGATGAAGGACTTTTGCACACAGCATGTAAGTATCACCGATCAGTACCGTGATATTGTAAAAAAACAAGTGTGTCCGTACAAATCTATATTAATTCCAACTGAATAAAAACGATTGCTATTTCCCTGGCACTAGACTTTTTCGTAGATGACGAGAGTTTCTGGGAATTCATGGAAAATATTGACACCTACTTACCGAAGCTTATGTCTTGGGAATATCAACCTGACGGCGGAGCCGCCTGGTTAAACGCTACGAAGAGTTATTACTTCAACGACGGTCTAACCACAAATAAATCCCAGGTAAATTGCTGAATTCATTCTGAAGCATGGAAGACACTCAAATTTTTATGCTTCAACAATTTAATTCAATGTCATCCGATGACTTTTTTTTCTCTAGTTATTGAAGAATCTCACTGCCCTCGTGGGTGACGGCCTGTTTTTTTACCCGGCCTACAGAGAACTGAATGATAGCGGGTGGTCACTTCACGCTAAAAATTTTGGATACCTTTACATCTTTGACTATCGGGGTGCTTTCAGTTCGACTTATTACACCGGATCAGAGAATGACTACGGTGTGTCACATGGTGACGAAAATATCTACTTATTTGCACAAAATTCGAGATACTCAACTTCCAATCAATCAATGACCGAATCTGATAATGCAATGGTGGACGCCATGGTAGAGTTGTGGACGACATTCGCAATAAATGGGTAAGTAATACGTGATTTTAATCAGCCCCCGGAATCGACAATCACTCAGAATTTATCCGAACTTTGGTTCAAATTGAAATTCGGATTTTAGGACGCCCACTGCTTCGTGTTTAAACGATACTGAATGGAAACCCTTTTCTGATGAGGGAAGTTTTCTTGAGATAGGGAACCATTCCAACGTGGTATTCCAGAGCAGGAATTCTTTCTTCGAAGAACGCATGCAGTTTTGGGAGGAACTGACATCAGGTACTCCAAATAACAACGCTGCTGGATCAATTTATAATACCAATTTCTTTAACGTCCTCTTGGTCACATTTCTAATGATTCTCACGACAAGAACAACAGTCGTTTGATACAAAAACGTTATTCTTTATCACTGACAAATTTTTTGTTAACGAAACTGTTCTCGTTAATGAAATTTTGTTAACGACGCTGCAGATCGATGCAAGAGCTTTTGTAATCCACCTACGATTATAGTACTACTTCAATGATCTTATCAACTAGATAGATTCTTGATGGGAACGAAATCACTATCGATTACCCCACCGTAATCAAACAAATTCAAATTTAGTAGGCTATTAACAGGTAATGTGAACACATAATCATATGACAATCGGGGTTGACCGGGACAGCTCTGGATGTCTACATAAATTCGAGAAATGCACAGTTCATGATATACAGCTTATCGGGTTGGCCCGCGGATTACGTTCTTGAATCGATGGATCATTTGGAACAGAAGAATAAATTTACAGTTGAATTTTTTTGTAAAAGACAATTTTATACTGTATTCTACCTGTTTGATCAAACAGAAAGTCTTTTTTTTGTAAGCATACCCTCTACGGTTTCCGGTTGGATTTTTGTATACCTTCGATGTTGTCTGACTAGATAGCAAGCAACAAAAACACAACAAAAACACCCATCGATATGTAATAAAAATTGAATGATTACATTAGCGATTCAGACCCTCACAAGAACATAGGTAAATCAAGTATATCAGGCTTACTGACAAACGTAGCTCAAAACTAAAATGAAATTCACGACGCACTTGTGGCTAACAATTAGACGAGAAAAGATTCCGCGGGTTGTAAGTACGTAGCGGTGGTCTTTTAGCGCCGGAGAGATAACTCGGTCAGTGAGTTTCTCTGTAAAATACAAACTTAAAGTTCAGTCCTTCATTCAAGAATCGAAAGTAAATGGGTCATTCCATACCAAATCACGAAATTTTGAAAATCTATTTTTCTTTATTTAGCTGAATTTTTGACACCTTTTTGTCATATGTATCAAAAGACGCGTACCTATGAATATTCCGCCCTTAATCTCCAAAAGTTCTTAGGATATGGATTTTTGAAAATTTCGAAAAAATAATGGTATGGCAAGTTCAAAAAATTCGTGCGAGAGGGTACTGGGAATGTAGCGTACGACATATCGCTGGAACGATTCACCATCCTGTGGGAACGACAAAGATGGGTCCCGCCAATGATAATAGTGCAGTGGTTGGCCCTCAGCTCAAACTTCACGGATTGAGGGGAATCCGGATAGTCGACGCATCAATTATGCTAGAAATCACCAGCGCCAATACGAATGCCCCGACAATTATGACCGCGGAAAAGGCATCCGATTTGATAAAAAACGAATGGATCAAAAGTAAGGATGAACTTTGATACTACCACGTTCATTTTTTCACCGATCTACGTATTCAATGATTGTACGGATAGTCGATATTTATCTGTTCCACACAAGGTTACTGGTGTTCAATAAATGATGATTTTTGGTTCGATCGATCAATGTATGTACATATCATATAAACGTTCCCTACTCACGTTCGGGTTCTCCGATCACAATTTTTTCCCTTGCTTACCTGTAACAGAGAAAGTGGAAGTGATGAGTCGGGTAAAAAAAATCAGCTGGTACAGTTGAATCCACTCGATGTCCAAAAGAGTTTGGAATATTGCGCTATGATTATTATTTCTCTCGTTTCTACACGTGGATCAAACTCGTGCAGCGCCAAGCTTGATCATGAGATTATAAACAATCCTAATTTGATACGTGTCGATGGAGAGTCGTCAGTCAGGTGATACCGACGTGAAATTTTGACGAGATGTAACTCATGCGAAGTCTAATTATTGAGGTCATCCTCTTCTGACCGGAGTTATCGGTTTCCTCAAAAATGACTTGTTTAATCAAAACGGCTTTCGGACAAAAGTAGAACGGTTTTAAGCGGGAAATTTAGTTGTTTGACCTAGATAACCTTGAGATGTCGTTTTTAAAGGTTAGTTGAAGGTCAACTTCGTTTCCTTAAATAGAACTCTTCACTTTCTTCAACAGATTCGAGACCTACTCGAAAAAATAGGAATTTTTCACCTAAAACTTTTCTTCGTTAAACATCGATTTCTCATTCCAAGACACGTTTCAAATGGCGACCGCCAACTTCAAGGTACGCTTCGCAACTCGTTTCTTGAAGGATACGGGACACCTTGATAAAAATGTCGTATCAGCACGCTGATTGTGCAGTTCATTATTTGCAAGATTTTTAAGGGATTGTTATGGTATCATGATTACAATAAGCGCTGGATAAGTAAAGGCGCACTTAGCTGGTATCTACATATATGTATACCGGCCTGCGAGGTTGCCAGATTCTACCTGTGTGGACTCATTTTATGGGGTTATCTTGAAGAAAAACTTGACCAAACAGTACCGGCGAACCCAGACGATGATAATAGTTTCACGAATCCTTCGAAAAACGAATCGCGAAGCGTAATCTTGAAATTGACGGCCACTGTTTGAAACATATCTTGAAATGAGAAATTGATGCGTAACAAAAAGAAGTTTCAAGTGAAAGTTACTTGTTTCATTCAGTAGATTATGAATCTGCGGAAGGAAGCAGGGGGTTCCGTTGAAATTAAAAGTGAATTTGACCTCCAAATAACCTTGGAAACGTTTTTATCAAAGTCACATAAGTCATACCACTCAATTTCCACCTCGAAACCATACACCTTTTGTCCGGAAACTTTCTCGATTCAATTCAAAATGGGACATTTGGTATATTGATAATTATATTATAACTAGCGATTATCATCCAGACAACAATACACGACACGTGTTGAACATATTGCACAAGTAAATAATTGGCCACAGGATTGACGATTAGCGCGCTTGTTCTTGTGACATTGAAGATCCTGAATACTTTGATTTGCCCATGAGATCACGAGTAGATATGATTATGGATAAAAATTGAAATAAAACATGCGTCGCAAATCACGAAATGATAATCAAAATAAAAAAAAACAACTTGTGAAACAGTTTTCGAAATCCCGTTTCGATCAGCAGATTAAATGGCAATGGATCTGTTCTATTTCCTGCTGCTTCATTGGAGAAAACTTGACGATAAGATCGATTTGCCACTTGTAGCGTCCTAATGAGTTACGTATTTCGTGAGTTTCTTGCGAAATTATTGGGTTCTTGAAACGAAGATACGTATCCGCTCACTTATCTTATAAGTGTAATGACGTCAGCCATCTATGATTCAATTGTAGCTATAAAGGTGAGACTTCATTGTATCACATTTCAAAGAATGATGTGACGTTCGTGGAACGAAAATCTGACAAGTACGATGGTTCTCCCGTACGGTTTATCATTGAAATATTCATTTCTAACAATATTATTGAAAGCGATTATTTGTTTTTCTCTAAACCAAGCACAATTCAAAGATATCGCTCAACCGGAAGTTGAAATTTCTCAGGGTATACTGCGAGGCTATACTCTAACGACTCACCACGGTCGAAATGTATCCGGTTTTCTAGGAATTCCCTACGCGCAACCGCCAGTTGGAAACCTCAGGTAAATTAATATTTCTGTAAGAAAGAACCCCAATTTTCCGCGTATTGCATATTATCATACCTACTTATATTGTGCAGATTCGCTAATCCAATACCAGCGGATAATTGGAACGGAACCCGAGATGCTGCAGTTGATGCGAATATTTGCCCCCAGTACCTAGGGGGAAGAGCCTTGGGCGATGAAGACTGTTTGTATCTCAACGTTTATACGCCACAGGTCAGAGATTCAATTATAAATTCTTGAAACATGACCAATGTCTCAGTATGTAATTCATTCGATTGTAAGATCCAGTGATCGTCATGTTTTATAGCTACCGGAGAATAAGAATTCCTCATTACTTCCCGTCATGGTTTTCCTACATGGAGGCGGTTTTGTAACTGGAAGTGCATCATCTGAATATTACGGATCAGAGTATATCCTCGATAAAGATGTACTACTCGTGATTCCAAATTACCGTTTAGGCATATTGGGATTTTTGAGCACCGGTGACGAGGTCGCATCTGGAAATTGGGGACTGAAAGATCTAATTCTCGCACTTCAATGGGTTCAGAAAAATATTGCGAACTTTGGCGGTGATCCTGAACAAGTGACAATCTTTGGAATCAGCGCAGGTGCTGATTCCGTTCACATTCTGAGTCTTTCAAGTGTCACGGATGGTAAGCATGAACGGGAGGTTTGACCAATCCTAAATTCAAGTGAATGTCGGTTCGGTTGATGTCATGTGGTCACTAGAATTCATGAGAAGCAAGACAACGTGATGCGAAATAATTTGCAAGTAATCTGAAGTCTGTTTGAATTTCATACAATGTCATTCCAAGTGTTTGGATTCCTAATGTCAAGTGAACGTTGAATCGATAAATTGGTTTTGACCTTCTGAAAAAAAGTGATTCTTATGCATCATCATCACACAATAAAGAATTATTCTCGATTCAACAGGACTTTTTCACAAATACATAACGCAGAGTGGATCGGCTCTCGCAACATGGGGTTGGGAGCCACGAAGTTTTGCCGCACGAAGAGCTTTTCAGCTTGGAGAATACGTCGATTGCTTCGAAAACACTACCGATTCTCTGATCGACTGTCTACGAATGACCAACGCTTCGGATCTTATTGCAACGCATCCCAAATTCCAACATCCAACTAAAGCACCCGTCACCTGGGTCCCGACCGACGAACCAAATGTCGAAGGAGCTATTTTAACGGACAATCCTGCGAATATCTACGCTAATGGAGGAATTCGCGATCTACCATGGATTTCGGGTGTCGTTCAAGATGAAGGACTTGCGCACACAGCAAGTAAGTATTACCGATCAGTACTGTGATATTGTGAGAAAACAAATGTGTTCGCACAAATCTATATTAATTCTAACTGAATAAAAACGATTGCTATTTCCCTGTCACTAGACTTCTTCGTGGATGACGAGAGTTTCTGGGAATTCATGGAAAATATTGACACCTACTTACCGAGGCTTATGTCTTGGGAATATCAACCTGACGGCGGAGCCGCCTGGTTAAACGCTACGAAGAGTTATTACTTCAACGACGATCTAACCACAAATAAATCCCAGGTAAATTGCTGAATTCATTCTGAAGCATGGAAGACACTCAAATTTTTATGCTTCAACAATTCAATTCAATCTTTTCCAAAGACTTATTTTTTTCTTGCATAGTTATTGAAGAATCTCACCGCCCTCGTGGGTGACGGCCTGTTTTTTCACCCAGCCTACAGAGGACTGAATGATGGCGGGTGGTCACTTCACGCTAAAAATTTTGGATACCTTTACATTTTTAACTATCGGGGTGCTCTTAGTCAGACTATTTATTCCACCGGATCTGAGAATGACTACGGTGTGTCACATGGTGACGACACCTACTACTTATTTCAACAAGACTCGGAACTACAAAGTTTCAATCAATCAAGGACTGAATCTGATTATACAATGGTGGACGCCATGGTAGAGTTGTGGACGACATTCGCAATAAATGGGTAAGTAATACGTGATTTTAATCAGCCTCCGGAATCGACAATCACTCAGAATTTATCCGAACTTTGATTCAAATTGAAATTCGGATTTTAGGACGCCCACTGCTTCGTGTTTAAACGATACTGAATGGAAACCCTTTTCTGATGAGGGAAGTTTTCTTGAGATAGGGAATTATTCCAACGTGGTATTCCAGAGCAGGCATTCTTTCTTCAAAGAACGCATGCAGTTTTGGGAGGAACTGACATCAGGTACTCCAAATAACAACGCTGCTGGATCAATTTATAATACCAATTTCTTTAACGTCCTCTTGGTCACATTTCTAATGATTCTCACGACACTAACAACAGTCGTTTGATACAAAAACGTTATTCTTTATCACTGACAAATTTTTTGTTAACGAAACTGTTCTCGTTAATGAAATTTTGTTAACGACGCTGCAGATCGATCCAAGAGCTTTTGTGATCCACCTACGATTATAGTACTACTTCAATGATCTTATCAACTAGATAGATTCTTGATGGGAACGAAATCACTATCGATTACCCCACCGTAATCAAACAAATTCAAATTTAGTAGGCTATTAACAGGTAATGTGAACACATAATCATATGACAATCGGGGTTGACCGGGACAGCTCTGGATGTCTACATAAATTCGAGAAATGCACAGTTCATGATATACAGCTTATCGGGTTGGCCCGCGGATTACGTTCTTGAATCGATGGATCATTTGGAACAGAAGAATAAATTTACAGTTGAATTTTTTTGTAAAAGACAATTTTATACTGTATTCTACCTGTTTGATCAAACAGAAAGTCTTTTTTTTGTAAGCATACCCTCTACGGTTTCCGGTTGGATTTTTGTATACCTTCGATGTTGTCTGACTAGATAGCAAGCAACAAAAACACAACAAAAACACCCATCGATATGTAATAAAAATTGAATGATTACATTAGCGATTCAGACCCTCACAAGAACATAGGTAAATCAAGTATATCAGGCTTACTGACAAACGTAGCTCAAAACTAAAATGAAATTCACGACGCACTTGTGGCTAACAATTAGACGAGAAAAGATTCCGCGGGTTGTAAGTACGTAGCGGTGGTCTTTTAGCGCCGGAGAGATAACTCGGTCAGTGAGTTTCTCTGTAAAATACAAACTTAAAGTTCAGTCCTTCATTCAAGAATCGAAAGTAAATGGGTCATTCCATACCAAATCACGAAATTTTGAAAATCTATTTTTCTTTATTTAGCTGAATTTTTGACACCTTTTTGTCATATGTATCAAAAGACGCGTACCTATGAATATTCCGCCCTTAATCTCCAAAAGTTCTTAGGATATGGATTTTTGAAAATTTCGAAAAAATAATGGTATGGCAAGTTCAAAAAATTCGTGCGAGAGGGTACTGGGAATGTAGCGTACGACATATCGCTGGAACGATTCACCATCCTGTGGGAACGACAAAGATGGGTCCCGCCAATGATAATAGTGCAGTGGTTGGCCCTCAGCTCAAACTTCACGGATTGAGGGGAATCCGGATAGTCGACGCATCAATTATGCTAGAAATCACCAGCGCCAATACGAATGCCCCGACAATTATGACCGCGGAAAAGGCATCCGATTTGATAAAAAACGAATGGATCAAAAGTAAGGATGAACTTTGATACTACCACGTTCATTTTTTCACCGATCTACGTATTCAATGATTGTACGGATAGTCGATATTTATCTGTTCCACACAAGGTTACTGGTGTTCAATAAATGATGATTTTTGGTTCGATCGATCAATGTATGTACATATCATATAAACGTTCCCTACTCACGTTCGGGTTCTCCGATCACAATTTTTTCCCTTGCTTACCTGTAACAGAGAAAGTGGAAGTGATGAGTCGGGTAAAAAAAATCAGCTGGTACAGTTGAATCCACTCGATGTCCAAAAGAGTTTGGAATATTGCGCTATGATTATTATTTCTCTCGTTTCTACACGTGGATCAAACTCGTGCAGCGCCAAGCTTGATCATGAGATTATAAACAATCCTAATTTGATACGTGTCGATGGAGAGTCGTCAGTCAGGTGATACCGACGTGAAATTTTGACGAGATGTAACTCATGCGAAGTCTAATTATTGAGGTCATCCTCTTCTGACCGGAGTTATCGGTTTCCTCAAAAATGACTTGTTTAATCAAAACGGCTTTCGGACAAAAGTAGAACGGTTTTAAGCGGGAAATTTAGTTGTTTGACCTAGATAACCTTGAGATGTCGTTTTTAAAGGTTAGTTGAAGGTCAACTTCGTTTCCTTAAATAGAACTCTTCACTTTCTTCAACAGATTCGAGACCTACTCGAAAAAATAGGAATTTTTCACCTAAAACTTTTCTTCGTTAAACATCGATTTCTCATTCCAAGACACGTTTCAAATGGCGACCGCCAACTTCAAGGTACGCTTCGCAACTCGTTTCTTGAAGGATACGGGACACCTTGATAAAAATGTCGTATCAGCACGCTGATTGTGCAGTTCATTATTTGCAAGATTTTTAAGGGATTGTTATGGTATCATGATTACAATAAGCGCTGGATAAGTAAAGGCGCACTTAGCTGGTATCTACATATATGTATACCGGCCTGCGAGGTTGCCAGATTCTACCTGTGTGGACTCATTTTATGGGGTTATCTTGAAGAAAAACTTGACCAAACAGTACCGGCGAACCCAGACGATGATAATAGTTTCACGAATCCTTCGAAAAACGAATCGCGAAGCGTAATCTTGAAATTGACGGCCACTGTTTGAAACATATCTTGAAATGAGAAATTGATGCGTAACAAAAAGAAGTTTCAAGTGAAAGTTACTTGTTTCATTCAGTAGATTATGAATCTGCGGAAGGAAGCAGGGGGTTCCGTTGAAATTAAAAGTGAATTTGACCTCCAAATAACCTTGGAAACGTTTTTATCAAAGTCACATAAGTCATACCACTCAATTTCCACCTCGAAACCATACACCTTTTGTCCGGAAACTTTCTCGATTCAATTCAAAATGGGACATTTGGTATATTGATAATTATATTATAACTAGCGATTATCATCCAGACAACAATACACGACACGTGTTGAACATATTGCACAAGTAAATAATTGGCCACAGGATTGACGATTAGCGCGCTTGTTCTTGTGACATTGAAGATCCTGAATACTTTGATTTGCCCATGAGATCACGAGTAGATATGATTATGGATAAAAATTGAAATAAAACATGCGTCGCAAATCACGAAATGATAATCAAAATAAAAAAAAACAACTTGTGAAACAGTTTTCGAAATCCCGTTTCGATCAGCAGATTAAATGGCAATGGATCTGTTCTATTTCCTGCTGCTTCATTGGAGAAAACTTGACGATAAGATCGATTTGCCACTTGTAGCGTCCTAATGAGTTACGTATTTCGTGAGTTTCTTGCGAAATTATTGGGTTCTTGAAACGAAGATACGTATCCGCTCACTTATCTTATAAGTGTAATGACGTCAGCCATCTATGATTCAATTGTAGCTATAAAGGTGAGACTTCATTGTATCACATTTCAAAGAATGATGTGACGTTCGTGGAACGAAAATCTGACAAGTACGATGGTTCTCCCGTACGGTTTATCATTGAAATATTCATTTCTAACAATATTATTGAAAGCGATTATTTGTTTTTCTCTAAACCAAGCACAATTCAAAGATATCGCTCAACCGGAAGTTGAAATTTCTCAGGGTATACTGCGAGGCTATACTCTAACGACTCACCACGGTCGAAATGTATCCGGTTTTCTAGGAATTCCCTACGCGCAACCGCCAGTTGGAAACCTCAGGTAAATTAATATTTCTGTAAGAAAGAACCCCAATTTTCCGCGTATTGCATATTATCATACCTACTTATATTGTGCAGATTCGCTAATCCAATACCAGCGGATAATTGGAACGGAACCCGAGATGCTGCAGTTGATGCGAATATTTGCCCCCAGTACCTAGGGGGAAGAGCCTTGGGCGATGAAGACTGTTTGTATCTCAACGTTTATACGCCACAGGTCAGAGATTCAATTATAAATTCTTGAAACATGACCAATGTCTCAGTATGTAATTCATTCGATTGTAAGATCCAGTGATCGTCATGTTTTATAGCTACCGGAGAATAAGAATTCCTCATTACTTCCCGTCATGGTTTTCCTACATGGAGGCGGTTTTGTAACTGGAAGTGCATCATCTGAATATTACGGATCAGAGTATATCCTCGATAAAGATGTACTACTCGTGATTCCAAATTACCGTTTAGGCATATTGGGATTTTTGAGCACCGGTGACGAGGTCGCATCTGGAAATTGGGGACTGAAAGATCTAATTCTCGCACTTCAATGGGTTCAGAAAAATATTGCGAACTTTGGCGGTGATCCTGAACAAGTGACAATCTTTGGAATCAGCGCAGGTGCTGATTCCGTTCACATTCTGAGTCTTTCAAGTGTCACGGATGGTAAGCATGAACGGGAGGTTTGACCAATCCTAAATTCAAGTGAATGTCGGTTCGGTTGATGTCATGTGGTCACTAGAATTCATGAGAAGCAAGACAACGTGATGCGAAATAATTTGCAAGTAATCTGAAGTCTGTTTGAATTTCATACAATGTCATTCCAAGTGTTTGGATTCCTAATGTCAAGTGAACGTTGAATCGATAAATTGGTTTTGACCTTCTGAAAAAAAGTGATTCTTATGCATCATCATCACACAATAAAGAATTATTCTCGATTCAACAGGACTTTTTCACAAATACATAACGCAGAGTGGATCGGCTCTCGCAACATGGGGTTGGGAGCCACGAAGTTTTGCCGCACGAAGAGCTTTTCAGCTTGGAGAATACGTCGATTGCTTCGAAAACACTACCGATTCTCTGATCGACTGTCTACGAATGACCAACGCTTCGGATCTTATTGCAACGCATCCCAAATTCCAACATCCAACTAAAGCACCCGTCACCTGGGTCCCGACCGACGAACCAAATGTCGAAGGAGCTATTTTAACGGACAATCCTGCGAATATCTACGCTAATGGAGGAATTCGCGATCTACCATGGATTTCGGGTGTCGTTCAAGATGAAGGACTTGCGCACACAGCAAGTAAGTATTACCGATCAGTACTGTGATATTGTGAGAAAACAAATGTGTTCGCACAAATCTATATTAATTCTAACTGAATAAAAACGATTGCTATTTCCCTGTCACTAGACTTCTTCGTGGATGACGAGAGTTTCTGGGAATTCATGGAAAATATTGACACCTACTTACCGAGGCTTATGTCTTGGGAATATCAACCTGACGGCGGAGCCGCCTGGTTAAACGCTACGAAGAGTTATTACTTCAACGACGATCTAACCACAAATAAATCCCAGGTAAATTGCTGAATTCATTCTGAAGCATGGAAGACACTCAAATTTTTATGCTTCAACAATTCAATTCAATCTTTTCCAAAGACTTATTTTTTTCTTGCATAGTTATTGAAGAATCTCACCGCCCTCGTGGGTGACGGCCTGTTTTTTCACCCAGCCTACAGAGGACTGAATGATGGCGGGTGGTCACTTCACGCTAAAAATTTTGGATACCTTTACATTTTTAACTATCGGGGTGCTCTTAGTCAGACTATTTATTCCACCGGATCTGAGAATGACTACGGTGTGTCACATGGTGACGACACCTACTACTTATTTCAACAAGACTCGGAACTACAAAGTTTCAATCAATCAAGGACTGAATCTGATTATACAATGGTGGACGCCATGGTAGAGTTGTGGACGACATTCGCAATAAATGGGTAAGTAATACGTGATTTTAATCAGCCTCCGGAATCGACAATCACTCAGAATTTATCCGAACTTTGATTCAAATTGAAATTCGGATTTTAGGACGCCCACTGCTTCGTGTTTAAACGATACTGAATGGAAACCCTTTTCTGATGAGGGAAGTTTTCTTGAGATAGGGAATTATTCCAACGTGGTATTCCAGAGCAGGCATTCTTTCTTCAAAGAACGCATGCAGTTTTGGGAGGAACTGACATCAGGTACTCCAAATAACAACGCTGCTGGATCAATTTATAATACCAATTTCTTTAACGTCCTCTTGGTCACATTTCTAATGATTCTCACGACACTAACAACAGTCGTTTGATACAAAAACGTTATTCTTTATCACTGACAAATTTTTTGTTAACGAAACTGTTCTCGTTAATGAAATTTTGTTAACGACGCTGCAGATCGATCCAAGAGCTTTTGTGATCCACCTACGATTATAGTACTACTTCAATGATCTTATCAACTAGATAGATTCTTGATGGGAACGAAATCACTATCGATTACCCCACCGTAATCAAACAAATTCAAATTTAGTAGGCTATTAACAGGTAATGTGAACACATAATCATATGACAATCGGGGTTGACCGGGACAGCTCTGGATGTCTACATAAATTCGAGAAATGCACAGTTCATGATATACAGCTTATCGGGTTGGCCCGCGGATTACGTTCTTGAATCGATGGATCATTTGGAACAGACGAATGAATTTATAGTTAAATTTTTTTTTAAAAGACAATTTTATACTGTATTCTACCTGTTTGATCAAACAGAAAGTCTTTTTTTTGTAAGCATACCCTCTACGGTTTCCGGTTGGATTTTTGTATACCTTCGATGTTGTCTGACTAGATAGCAAGCAACAAAAACACAACAAAAACACCCATCGATATGTAATAAAAATTGAATGATTACATTAGCGATTCAGACCCTCACAAGAACATAGGTAAATCAAGTATATCAGGCTAACCGACAAACGTAGCTCAAAGCTAAAATGAAATTCACGACGCACTTGTGGCTGACAATTAGACGAGAAAAGATTCCGCGGGTTGTAAGTACGTAGCGGTGGTCTTTTAGCGCCGGAGAGATAACTCGGTCAGTGAGTTTCTCTGTAAAATACAAACTTAAAGTTCAGTCCTTCATTCAAGAATCGAAAGTAAATGGGTCATTCCATACCAAATCACGAAATTTTGAAAATCTATTTTTCTTTATTTAGCTGAATTTTTGACACCTTTTTGTCATATGTATCAAAAGACGCGTACCTATGAATATTCCGTCCTTAATCTCCAAAAGTTCTTAAGATATGGATTTTTGAAAATTTCGAAAAAATAATGGTATGGCAAGTTCAAAAAATTCGTGCGAGAGGGTACTGGGAATGTAGCGTACGACATATCGCTGGAACGATTCACCATCCTGTGGGAACGACAAAGATGGGTCCCGCCAATGATAATAGTGCAGTGGTTGGCCCTCAGCTCAAACTTCACGGATTGAGGGGAATCCGGATAGTCGACGCATCAATTATGCTAGAAATCACCAGCGCCAATACGAATGCCCCGACAATTATGATCGCGGAAAAGGCATCCGATTTCATAAAAAACGAATGGATCAAAAGTAAGGATGAACTTTGATACTACGACGTTCATTTTTTCACCGATCTACGTATTCAATGATTGTACGGATAGTCGATATTTATTTGTTCCATACAAGGTTACTGGTGTTCAATAAATGATGATTTTTGGTTCGATCGATCAATGTATGTACATATCATATAAACGTT
The DNA here is from genome assembly GCA_963932425.1 of Athalia cordata. Taxonomy (NCBI): domain Eukaryota; kingdom Metazoa; phylum Arthropoda; class Insecta; order Hymenoptera; family Athaliidae; genus Athalia; species Athalia cordata. The sequence goes on along the minus strand of OZ010625.1, from coordinate 37,984,876 downwards.
CCCTACTCACGTTCGGGTTCTCCGATCACAATTTTTTCCCTTGCTTACCTGTAACAGAGAAAGTGGAAGTGATGAGTCGGGTAAAAAAAATCAGCTGGTACAGTTGAATCCACTCGATGTCCAAAAGAGTTTGGAATATTGCGCTATGATTATTATTTCTCTCGTTTCTACACGTGGATCAAACTCGTGCAGCGCCAAGCTTGATCATGAGATTATAAACAATCCTAATTTGATACGTGTCGATGGAGAGTCGTCAGTCAGGTGATACCGACGTGAAATTTTGACGAGATGTAACTCATGCGAAGTCTAATTATTGAGGTCATCCTCTTCTGACCGGAGTTATCGGTTTCCTCAAAAATGACTTGTTTAATCAAAACGGCTTTCGGACAAAAGTAGAACGGTTTTAAGCGGGAAATTTAGTTGTTTGACCTAGATAACCTTGAGATGTCGTTTTTAAAGGTTAGTTGAAGGTCAACTTCGTTTCCTTAAATAGAACTCTTCACTTTCTTCAACAGATTCGAGACCTACTCGAAAAAATAGGAATTTTTCACCTAAAACTTTTCTTCGTTAAACATCGATTTCTCATTCCAAGACACGTTTCAAATGGCGACCGCCAACTTCAAGGTACGCTTCGCAACTCGTTTCTTGAAGGATACGGGACACCTTGATAAAAATGTCGTATCAGCACGCTGATTGTGCAGTTCATTATTTGCAAGATTTTTAAGGGATTGTTATGGTATCATGATTACAATAAGCGCTGGATAAGTAAAGGCGCACTTAGCTGGTATCTACATATATGTATACCGGCCTGCGAGGTTGCCAGATTCTACCTGTGTGGACTCATTTTATGGGGTTATCTTGAAGAAAAACTTGACCAAACAGTACCGGCGAACCCAGACGATGATAATAGTTTCACGAATCCTTCGAAAAACGAATCGCGAAGCGTAATCTTGAAATTGACGGCCACTGTTTGAAACATATCTTGAAATGAGAAATTGATGCGTAACAAAAAGAAGTTTCAAGTGAAAGTTACTTGTTTTACTTAGTAGATTATGAATCTGCGGAAGGAAGCAGGGGGTTCCGTTGAAATTAAAAGTGAATTTGACCTCCAAATAACCTTGAAAACGTTTTATCAAAGTCATATATAGGTTAAACCACTCAATTTCCACTTCGAAACCATACGAATTTTGTTATTCCGAGAATATTGACCATTTCGTTTGAAATAGGACATCTTATGAATTGATAATTATAGTATAAGTGGCGTTCATCATCCAGACAACAGTACACGACACGTGTTGAAAATATAGCACGAGTAAATTATTGGCTAAAAGATCGACGATAAGCACTTTTGTTTTTGTGACATTCGAGATCCTGAAAGCTCCGATTTGCCCATGAGATCACGAGTGGCTATGATTATTGATAAGAACTAATCGAAACATAAGTGGGAAATCAGGAATTAATGATAAGAATAGAAAAATAACTTATGTAACAATTTTGGAAATAACGTTTCGGTCAGCAGATTGAATGGCAATGGATCTATAACAATAGTTGTTGCGTCATTGGACGGAATCCGACGATAAAATCGATTTGCCACTTGGAACCTCGTAATAAACTGCGTATTTTGGTAAGTTTCTTGGAGAATTATTGGGTCCTGAGAACGAAGATGCGTATCCACTCACTTATCTTATAAGTGTAATGACGTCAGCCATCTATGATTCAATTGAAGCTATAAAGGTAGACTTCATTGTATCACATTTCAAAGAATGATTTGACGTTCGTGGAACTAAAATCTGACAAGTACGATGGTTCTCCCGTACGGTTTATCATTGAAATATTCATTTCTAACAATATTATTGAAAGCGATTATTTGTTTTTCTCTAAACCAAGCACAATTCAAAGATATCGCTCAACCGGAAGTTGAAATTTCTCAGGGTATACTGCGAGGCTATACTCTAACAACTCACCACGGTCGAAATGTATCCGGTTTTCTAGGAATTCCCTACGCGCAACCGCCAGTTGGAAACCTCAGGTAAATTAATATTCCTGTAAGAAAGAACCCCAATTTTCCGCGTATTGCATATTATCATACCTACTTATATTGTGCAGATTCGCTAATCCAATACCAGCGGATAATTGGAACGGAACCCGAGATGCTGCAGTTGATGCGAATATTTGCCCCCAGTACCTAGGGGGAAGAGCCTTGGGCGATGAAGACTGTTTGTATCTCAACGTTTATACGCCACAGGTCAGAGATTCAATTATAAATTCTTGAAACATGACCAATGTCTCAGTATGTAATTCATTCGATTGTAAGATCCAGTGATCGTCATGTTTTATAGCTACCGGAGAATAAGAATTCCTCATTACTTCCCGTCATGGTTTTCCTACATGGAGGCGGTTTTGTAACTGGAAGTGCATCATCTGAATATTACGGATCAGAGTATATCCTCGATAAAGATGTACTACTCGTGATTCCAAATTACCGTTTAGGCATATTGGGATTTTTGAGCACCGGTGACGAGGTCGCATCTGGAAATTGGGGACTGAAAGATCTAATTCTCGCACTTCAATGGGTTCAGAAAAATATTGCGAACTTTGGCGGTGATCCTGAACAAGTGACAATCTTTGGAATCAGCGCAGGTGCTGATTCCGTTCACATTCTGAGTCTTTCAAGTGTCACGGATGGTAAGCATGAACGGGAGGTTTGACCAATCCTAAATTCAAGTGAATGTCGGTTCGGTTGATGTCATGTGGTCACTAGAATTCATGAGAAGCAAGACAACGTGATGCGAAATAATTTGCAAGTAATCTGAAGTCTGTTTGAATTTCATACAATGTCATTCCAAGTGTTTGGATTCCTAATGTCAAGTGAACGTTGAATCGATAAATTGGTTTTGACCTTCTGAAAAAAAGTGATTCTTATGCATCATCATCACACAATAAAGAATTATTCTCGATTCAACAGGACTTTTTCACAAATACATAACGCAGAGTGGATCGGCTCTCGCAACATGGGGTTGGGAGCCACGAAGTTTTGCCGCAAGAAAAGCTTTTCAGCTCGGGGAATACGTCGATTGCTTCGAAAACACTACCGATTCTCTGATCGACTGTCTACGAATGACCAACGCTTCGGATCTGATTGCGACGCATCCCAAATTCCAACATCCAACTAAAGCACCCGTCACCTGGGTCCCGACCGACGAACCAAATGTCGAAGGAGCTATTTTAACGGACAATCCTGCGAATATCTACGCTAATGGAGGAATTCGCGATCTACCATGGATTTCGGGTGTCGTTCAAGATGAAGGACTTGCGCACACAGCAAGTAAGTATTACCGATCAGTACTGTGATATTGTGAGAAGACAAATGTGTTCGCACAAATCTATATTAATTCTAACTGAATAAAAACGATTGCTATTTCCCTGTCACTAGACTTCTTCGTGGATGACGAGAGTTTCTGGGAATTCATGGAAAATATTGACACCTACTTACCGAGGCTTATGTCTTGGGAATATCAACCTGACGGCGGAGCCGCCTGGTTAAACGCTACGAAGAGTTATTACTTCAACGACGATCTAACCACAAATAAATCCCAGGTAAATTGCTGAATTCATTCTGAAGCATGGAAGACACTCAAATTTTTATGCTTCAACAATTCAATTCAATCTTTTCCGATGACTTATTTTTTTTCTTGCATAGTTATTGAAGAATCTCACCGCCCTCGTGGGTGACGGCCTGTTTTTTCACCCAGCCTACAGAGGACTGAATGATGGTGGGTGGTCACTTCACGCTAAAAATTTTGGATACCTTTACATTTTTAACTATCGGGGTGCTCTTAGTCAGACTATTTATTCCACCGGATCTGAGAATGACTACGGTGTGTCACATGGTGACGACACCTACTACTTATTTCAACAAGACTCGGAACTACAAAGTTTCAATCAATCAAGGACTGAATCTGATTATACAATGGTGGACGCCATGGTAGAGTTGTGGACGACATTCGCAATAAATGGGTAAGTAATACGTGATTTTAATCAGCCTCCGGAATCGACAATCACTCAGAATTTATCCGAACTTTGATTCAAATTGAAATTCGGATTTTAGGACGCCCACTGCTTCGTGTTTAAACGATACTGAATGGAAACCCTTTTCTGATGAGGGAAGTTTTCTTGAGATAGGGAACCATTCCAACGTGGTATTCCAGAGCAGGAATTCTTTCTTCGAAGAACGCATGCAGTTTTGGGAGGAATTGACATCAGGTACTCCAAATAACAACGCTGCTGGATCAATTTATAATACGAATTTCTTCACCGTCCTCTTGATCACATTGCTGATGATCCTCACGACAAGAACAACAGTCATTTGATACAACTACAATATTTTTTTTTACCAACAATTTTTCTCTATAACAAAGGTATTCTAGTTAATAAAATTACGATTTATGTTAGATTTGTCTTTTCTGCCTCTTGAGTTGATAAAAAGATTTTTGGAATACAGGAATACAGTCGTTGGTTTATAAATTAAGGGGGGAAGAATAACGTTATAGATGTTCATTTACACTACTATACATTCATCACCACGAATCATGAATAATCAGTTCCATCTGCATTATCTGCTCTTTCACTTGACATTTTTCAAGATAATCGAATCGCTAGACAATCAAGTAATCTACAACTTTCACAGCTGTTCACACAAATTCATCTACATCATGAACGCGCGATAAAAATAATCCTAATTCAGTACACACTCTAACTTTCTACAGCATGAACTATAGGTAGAATAAAGGTCGAGTGATTACTGTCCAAATGACGCAAGTGTTACATAGTCTATAACGCTGCATCCTATATTTGCTTCACACAACTCTTGTTAAGAAGACACAAAAGACCTTGATAATGAGCTTGGGTGCATAAAATTCGCATGAAAATGAAAGAAAACAATAGCTTTTATTTATGTGAATACCCATGATTGAGCTTTTTTTAGCCATGATCAGCAAGCTAGTTCGAGATTTCAAAATTGACAGAACAAAATTAGTATTAGAAACTCGAAAACAAAATAGAGTTCTAATTCATGGGCACTGCTCTTATGTAGAAAAAAATATGGGGAAAATCGAAAATAATAAAGAAACAAGACTGTTCCCGGCGTCTGGCGGTACGTCGACCGACGCGTTCAGGAGAAAGACCAAAAAAGAGACAGAAAGAAGAATTAAAAAAGGCACAGCTGCGCGAGCGAAGAACTGCTGCACGGTGCATCGCAGTTGGATGACTTCATCCTGAGGCCCGCCTGCTTTGTATCAGCACGTTCACCGACATCTCTCCAGACGATTTCGGTATCTGATCTTAACCATCACATATCAAGTTCATTGTGCCGTTTTAGAGTGAGAAATGTGAGTAGTGATCGATTCAAGAACTTTATATTAATATAAGAGGTAATGTGAACATATGATTATATGACAATCGGGGTTGACTAGGACATCTCTGGATGTCTACATCAGCTAAATTATGGAAATTTCACAGAGTTCTTTTCTTTCTAGTTTAAAGTGAACGTGCAGACGATGTGTTCATGATGAGCTCATACCCGGTTTAAAGTCAATTCCTGGAAGTGCGGTTCACTGCCAACACCACGCGATAGAGAATGAAAAACAAAAGAAAGTGATATTTCAAAGTATAATACAGCACGTCTGAAACCAGGACTGCAAATCGAACAGAAAACTTAAATGAATTTCTTATCGGACACTGGAGAAATGAAGGTCAAAATATCGCTGACTGATTTCTTGCAGTGGATAATCTTCGGATTTGGATCCACGGCAGCGATACGATACGATCATCAAGTGAGTCCAATAGACAATTAGTACTTATGATTTCATATTTAGTTGATTCTCTCGATCGTGTCCTTCGTTTAATTTTCCTGTTGCAACACGGAAATTCAGAAACAAAAGCTTCGGCATCATTTTCAATACAAAACAATACATCCATGAATATGAATTATTTAGAAGTACAATAATCGACGATAATGTCAGGAAACGATGATTCTTTATCGTTATCTTGTGACAGTAACGAGTTCGAATTATGCTATTTGATTTTTTTGATATTTCTGAACCATGAATTATCCATAAAAAATTGTAACGACATTGGTATGATGTATGGGGAAGATAAATTACTTCATGTTCGCATAAAAACGAGCTTTTTAGGACTTATAATTCAAAGGATCGTGGAAGTTTCATTAAACATTGTACTCGGAAGAATGCGGTGTCATATTGCAAGATCATTTATCTGACGTTCGAAAACTACAAGCGAAGACCCCTCTTCCCCCCAGCCCCGCAATTTTGAAACCAAACTGCGAACGCATCAGAATTACCGGCTCATTTCGGGCTTTTGTGGGCCACAAACATAATTTTTGAGCTGTTCTCATTGTTTGCCGGAAATCGAGCTAAAAATTGAGGTGCTGAATTGGTCAATGTCGTCCAGTATTGGAGCATCTAGTTCGCATCGACGGTGGTACAAACACAGTAACACAAACCAGATGATATTCCTCCACCATCATGGATAACTTCAATCGTTGTAATTGAGTAGGTTTCAAAGATAATGAAATCTTCCGACAAATAGCGATCATTCTTTTTTTTGTTCGACTCGACCGAGGTCAGTCGTAACAAATGGGGATTTTTCGGAAATGGGTATGTAGCATCCATTTTTTTTCTCAATTATTCAAGCACGTGGGACCAAGGAAATATGCGATTATATTATTTATCTACCAGAAAGTCGTCAAAAAATGAGGGTGCTCTGTGACTTGAAGAGTTGATTGTCGAAAATGATGGATATTATATTTCAAGAGCCCGTAAATAGCCCATAAATGTTTCTCGTGTCGCAACTGTGTTCGAATTTGTTTCGATTGGGGGAAAGCTGACGGAACTTGTTCTCAGCACCTCAATTTTCAGCTCAATTTCCGGCGGACAAGAATAACAGCCAAAAAATTGTGTGTGTGGTTCAAAAAAGCCTGTGATGAGCCCGTAATTCTGATGCGTTCGAAGCTTGTTTTGAAAATAGTGGGGGTTTCAGCAGTACGTACGTCAAGTGATTAGTATTTGGTGAAGTGCATATCGTTCGCAGAAGCAGTTGATTTAAATATGGTTAGTCCAGGCCCAAATTTTTTATGTAGCCGTTCTACCTCCAAAAATTTCGATATTATTTTTCCTTGCCGTCGTAAACATTTTGTAAATCGAGTTTTCTTTACACGTAACAAGTCTTGGGAACCATTATCATCGGTGACGAACCAACCCCACGTAACTTTAGCAAATGACGAGATTTCATTCCATTTTTGTTTCACTCATCATTCTTCATTTTTTTTTATCGATATCCAAAAAAAAATTAAAAAAGACGGAAGAAAAATGTCTAACGGGCTAAGCAGACCGTTTCGTAGAAATCAATTGCGAATTCAATTCTTACGAACCCACCAGCTGTCGAACATGGTACGTCAACGAATTCAGCGAAGAAGAAGAACTGATTGATATAACAAGAGTTACAAATTAGCAGATGTTAGAACGAGCAATAAGTCGTCGACTAATTTTTTGTTTATTTCTAATGTCAATTCTCGGCGAGCTAAAACTTGATTCCACACGGATCGTGAACAGTGAAATTTCTGCGGAATGTCGATTTGAATACTTGAAACCAATTATCGAATTATATTTTGCAGCTCTGTGTCTTTATATTAGGAAATTATAGAATGCATCAACGTTAAAAGTTTTTGGGCGAAACACGCGCGTCTTATATCAGTAAAGGACGAATTGGATAAGTTGATATGACGTACAAAGACAAGGGTACAGTACGCAGCATCGAGAACGAAGGGCGCGCCGACCTGTCGTGTCGATGTGACTCATTGTCAGGCGAAAAGAACTCACGTGATTCATGAGCGATTTTCGTCGAATTTTCCAATATATTTTCCGCACCAAGTGTCTCCGAAAATATTCGACACCAACGGACAAGAATTTAGCGAACGGATAATATAGACGGTTTCTCCGATCCTTCCGAATTATAGCTACGTAGGCTACTGTATTAGGAAATTAGAGTTTACTTGATTAAAGTTTGATGCGGTACAATCTTAACTTTGTTATTATGTAGTAAAAAATGTATCGCTGCAGACTACCAGCTCGCTGGCAGTAGGAGCTGCAGGGGCTTTCGCCGATCGAATCGGCGGTTATCCCGGTGGATGTTGTCAGTGCAAATTTGAGGACACCCCTTACTTACAGTCAGCTTGTGGCGCTTCCGCATCCTTCATGATACTAATTCAAAGTCTAATGATGGCGAGGTGTGACGTTGCTGACCCTTGCCGACGAACTGGCAAAAATGAACTACCCGACGGACAATGGTAATGAAAAGAAGTCATAATAAATTGAATGAATAATTGAAAGAAATCACTAGTGTTTGACGAATACCTGTATCAATATCTAACCGTCCGCTGTTTATAATCGTTGATAGACAGAACGAAACCTGCAAAATAGATACCTGCGGATCGTTTGTTTTCTACATTCAATACGACGGCGTCTGATTATGGAAAAATCGGTCATATACCTATACCGCGTGAGTTAATCTCGAGTATATGGGTAGCAAATAAAGAATTAGTAATCGATACGCCGATCGAAGGTGACACCGGATAGATTTTACAAATGATGACCGCAGAATAAACTACATCATTCGTCTTCGTTACATGTATATGAGAAAGTATTCGATTTGTGGAATATCGTTCATTTAGCATTGATGACTTGACTAATTATTTCCGTTCTTCTGTGAGGTACGATTTCATAATCGTTGGAGCAGGGGTGGCTGGACCCGTTTTGGCAAAGAGACTAAGCGACAATCCATGGTGGAAAGTTCTCCTGGTAGAAGCTGGTCCTGAAGAACCTACGATGACGGCTCTTCCGGGACTGGCATTCAACGCGATCAATTCATCGTTGGACTGGAAATTTCTGACCGAACCAACAGAACCACATCCTACCGCTTGTTTGGGTGAGAATTTTTCTTTTCTTTTTTCCTCTTTGTTCGTATCGTGAGAATAAGCAAGAAAGAGAAAGAAATGACATTCTTCAGAAAGCGGTGGCGTGTGCAGCTGGCCGAGAGGGAAAATGGTATCGGGAACGGGAGGTCTGTACGGGATGATGTACGTCAGAGGTCACCCAGAAATTTACAACAAATGGGCCCGTATCGGTAATACTGGATGGTCGTATAGCGAAATCGAACACTATTTTGAGAGAGCTGAAAACCCGGCCCACCTGAACATGGTCAGCGATCAACCATATCCAAGAACACGCAACGGCGGTCCGTTAAACATCGATCATTTTCGGCACAAACCTGCATTTTCGGAAGCCTTATTGGGAGCGGCGAAGGAACTGGGATACAGAATAAGTTCACTTCGCGAATTTAATCAGACTGGGTTTATGGTGGCGCCGATGATGACGGAAAATGGCCTACGAGGTACGACGTCGAGATTTTATCTGCGACCTGTAGCACACAGAAAAAACTTGGATATCCTGACGAACGCTCATGTGACGAAAATTTTAATCAATAAATGGGCAAACAAGGCTCACGGCGTTGAGTACATAGATAAAACAGGTCAAAGAAGGATAGTAAAATGTAACAAAGAGGTAATTTTAACCGCGGGAGCGATTGGGTCACCAAAAATTTTGATGGCATCGGGAATCGGCCCTAAGCAACATCTCACTGAACTTGGAATACGAACAATAGAAGATTTACCCGTCGGTGAAAATCTTCACAATCACGTATCCATTGGTATCAAAATGAGTATCAATGACACTCATTACGAAGCACTGACTTTGGACGCCGTGAACGAATTTCTGGCGACACGAACTGGTCCATTGGCGAGCACGGGACTTACCCAAGTCACGGCATTTCTTGAAAGTAACTACTCAACAGCGGGAATGCCGGACTTGCAAGTATTTTTTGACGGATTCAGTACAAGATGTACAATGACTGGTAATCGAATCGAGTGCCCAGGTGGAACCATTGGAAATTGTCCCGAGAGGCGAGAAATTGTCGCTAGACCAACGGTCGTCTGCGCACGGACGAAAGGATACATGAAATTGAGATCGACGGATCCATCAGACCCGCCGCTTCTTTATCCAAACTATTTCGACGACGTAACGGATGAGAAAATTTTGATCGAGGGCATCAAGAAGGTGTTGGAATTGACCGAAACACCTTCGATGAAAAAATGGGACCTTCGCCTCGACACAACTCCTCATCCTTGGTGTTCGGGGTATCAGTTTGCATCAGATGCCTACTGGAGTTGTTTAATCCGCGTGCAAACTGGTCCTGAAAATCATCAATCAGGCACATGTAAAATGGGACCTATGGGAGACGGTCGAGCAGTAGTTGACCCGAAATTACGAGTCCATGGAATTAGTAATATTCGCGTTGCTGACGCATCGATATTTCCGATTGTTCCAAACGCCAATCCAGTCGCAGCAATTATTATGGTGGCAGAAAAGGCCTCAGATCTGATTCGCGACGCTTGGTCGTTTAAGTGAGCTCTACCCAAACTGTCCGCGTAAGAGGCGTACGAAATCTGAATCGATAAATCATTCGGAACAGAAGAATAAACTTATGGTCGACTTTTTGTGGAAAAGCATTTGTGTACTATATTCTACGTGTTTCAATAAACAGAAACTCTTGTTTTGTAAGCATACCCCCCACGGTTTCCGGTTCGATTTTGGTATATATCTCCGATGTTGTACGGCTAGATAACAAGCAACAAATACAGAACAAAAACACACATCGATATAATAAAAACTTAATGACTACACTGGCGATTCAGACTCTCACAATAACGTACAGGTAAATCAAGTATATCAGGCTGAGCGACAAATGTAGCTTAAAGCTAAAATGAAATCCATGACGCACTTGTCACTAAGACGAAAAAAGACCCTGCGGGTTGTACCACTTATATGTGATCCGAACAAAGCACCTCAGGTGCAAAAAACATCGCCAATTACATTAATTTTTCCAAGTCAATCGCCACCAAAAGGTCGTTCCTCAACAGTAACCGTAAAATTAAATTTTGAGAAAAATGGATCCAAATCAATCATCGTGCTAAGTACATGTAAGTTTGCACCATGCATAGGATTACTAGAGAAGACTGGAATAAACATACAACAAACCAAATTACCAATTGCAAGTTTATAATGTTGGAAAAAAGAATCAATGAAAAAAAGAATTAATTGAATTAAAAAAAAAATTGGAGTACGTGGTTCTTGGCGGGCTAAAGTTATGTTGCCCTACAAGAATTTTGTTTTTTTTTCCCAAAAAGCTAGCCAAGCCCCACTACCCCCAATTTTGTTAAAATTTATTTATTTATGTTTTTTTCATTGATTTTTTTTCCAGCTTTATAAACTTTCAATTGGTAATATGGTTGAGGTCAAGGTTCTGGTACTTTTTGAGTCAACTGTTATATGGTTGGCTCGCAGTTATAGTATTTCTGTCGGTCGATATTCCTTCTTGCTCGATAACAGATACCACTGATTACAGTAGATGAACCGAAGATCTTACATATTTATCTGAATGACAACTTTATTGAAATATACATAACTTATTTGAGACACATGTCTATAGCTATATGTACAAGAACTCACTGAAAGAGACTTTTAAACTTGACATCAAGGTACAAAGCCACATCGTCTATCCATTCAACCAAATATGAAGCCTAAACAGTGTCATCGTTAAAATAGAATGCACCTGTTTTCACTGAAATCACAGCTAGTCTCACTTTCAATGCCTATCTCGTACCAGATACTAATTATTGATTCTCATTTTTGATGCGCTTTCTTTTCGACAACATAGCTGGAATGAGAGACTTTTGTGGGAACAACTGAACATACACCAGTATTAAAGCTGGCTGCTTTCAGATGGGAAATTCCAATGTCAAAGAGCTGAACTGCCTGCTGATTGAATAATTATTATTCAAACATTTGACCTGATATTTTTTGGTCCATACTAAACGAAGTAACGGATTTCCTCACCAAGCTTGCATTTCACTTACTTGTCCAAATTTCGTTGACCGAACTCAATATCACACAATCCATAATCTATTCGATCATACCATGCGGAATTACGACAGGACTCTAGCATAGACATAGAGCTTGGACTACGCATTCGGGCCAAAAATCGCTCACTTCGTAGAAAGAGACAGAAACGTGCGCGGCTAATATCTGTCTTTCACGGAAAAAAATCCAGAATTCTTGAATGGCAATATAACATTAGCTCGCCAAGTCCCACTACCTCCAATTTGTTCTCTTGATTTTTTTCTTTAAATTTCATTTGATTAATTTTTTTGATTTTTATTGATTTGCTCTCCAATTCTATACTCTTATATGATGCAAAGTTACATGTACTTGGCACAATACTTGATTTGGATCATCCTTTTCTTCTATTCATTATATGGCTTCTCTTCTATACCATTTATGTGAAAATGGTTTGATTTCCAGATGACATATAGCTAGCTGTCTGATGATGACGACGGGGACGAATCTTATATGAAACGAGCCTGCCGGTGATCAGAGATCATCGTATCTCAACTCTCCGACCACCGATTTCACTGAAATTAGGCTTAAATGAAAGCTCGTCCCCGATTTATACAGCAAAAGTGATTTTACATTTGCTGCAACATTATTAATATAGGAGCTATTTAATGAAATGCGAACCCAACTCTGCTTCAGAACTCCCGTCGCAGTAAATAATCTCGGTAGTGCGCCCGTTCTTTTGAATGTACTTGGCGCGAGACTACCGAGTCTCTTGATAACCAGATCGAGTGGGTACATTGATACTTTCCTGGTCAAACACGGTATACAGCCAGGTCGGCAATACGTGGCGGTGATCTTTCAGCGCTGGAGACATATCTCGGTCGGTAAGTCTCTCTAAGATGCAAACTCAAATTGTTATCTTTTATTCAAGAATCAACTACATTATATAGGGCATTCCATACGGAATAACCAAATTTCAAAAATCATATTTTTTCATTCAGCCGAATTTTTCACCGCTTTTGTATGTATCAAAAGACCTGTAAATTTTTAGCCCTTAATCTCCAAAAATTATTCAGATATGAATTTTTGAAAATTTCAAAACAATAACGGTATGGCAAGTTTCAAAAATTCATGATTCCTAATCCATTCATCATAATATAAAAGTTATGGGAGTCGTTTTCTCCGTCTTGAAATGTAGTTTTCGACAAAAAATATGAAAAGATCAAATTTTGATTTTTTTTTTTCGATATGAAGTTCAAAATACTAAACTTACTCGATTCATTGCGAAAATCGAGTAAGTTGAGTACTTTGGATGGTTGGCACTATAGATTGGTATTATCATTTTTTGAACTATCATTTTTGCAAAATATTCATAAATGATCAAAAAATGCGGGTTAAAAAAAAAAAATAAGAAATAGTGGGTTAAAAAATCGAAGATATTCGAATCCCAGTTTGAAAAAATACTTTAAAAATTTGTTTTGCAGTCTAGAGTCAAGAAGATCAAAAATGTCGCCCTTCAAGAGAACTCAAAATTTGAATTTCAAATTGAAAAAAAAATTGGATGAATGAAAATTTGACCTTTTCATATTTTGTTTTTGAAAAAAAAACATTTCAAGACAAAGAAAATCATCTCCATAAGTTTTAGATTATGATGAATGGATCAAGGGTCATGAATTTTTTAAACTTGCCATACCATTATTTTTTGGAAATTTTCAAAAATACATATCCTGAGAACTTTGAGAGATTGAGGGCTAAAAATTTACAGGTGAGCGTCTTTTGATACATACAAAAAGAGATAAAGAATTCGCCTGAATGAAAAAATATGATTTTTGAAATTTGGTGATGCCGTATGGAATTACCCATATACCGTGCACGTCTCAGGAAAGTGGTTGCGCACCGCGCATGAGTCAAAATACTCGAATTTCTAGACTTCGAGCGAGGTCGAACCTCGCTGGAGTCAGGAGCTTTCAACTTAATTCCAAACCTCAGCATAGCCACTGGCGTCTTTACATGTCACAACAACACGCTCGTGTTAAGAGCTCCTGACTCCAGCGAGAATCGAGCTCGCTCGTAGCCGAGAAATTCGAGTATTTCGGGGCATGCGCGGTGTGCAACCACTTTCCTGAGACGCGCACGGTATATACTACTGGATTGGATAGAATTTCACGAGCAGGAATACTTTCATCCTTTAGAATTTAAAGCTGACACAATAATTCAGAAGGTACAAAGCACTGGATTCATGCCTCATGGATCGGAGGGTATTCTTGGATTTCTGTTTGCCCATAATGCAAACGCTGGAATCGCAAGGTGCGCCACAAATGAAGACGTCACTTATCCACCGGATCGGACATGGTAGTTCCTGGAATTCGATTCTCTGGCAGTTCATGACGTTGTAATCGTTATTGGCGGAAGTGCCGGTTCTGTGGTAGCCACCAGACTGTCAGAAATTGGTGATTGGAATGTCTTACTGGTGAAAGCTGAAAATGATCCTTCCCCCAGTAGCGAAACACCTACGTTGGTGATAGACCTTCATAGTAATCCAGAGGACCATGAGTACCAAGCTGAAATCCAAGCGTTTCAGGTAGAAGTCACTTGTTTTGTTCCATAGATTTTGAATCTGCGGAAGGAAGTGGGGGGTCCCTTTTGAAAGAACGTACGTTGACCTCAAAATAACCTTGGAAACGTTTTTATCAAAGTCACATAAGTCATACCACTCAAATTCCACCTCGAAACCATACACCTTTTGTCCGGAAACTTTCTCGATTCAATTCAAAATGGGACATTTGGTATATTGATAATTATATTATAACTAGCGATTATCATCCAGACAACAATACACGACACGTGTTGAACATATTGCACAAGTAAATAATTGGCCACAGGATTGACGATTAGCGCGCTTGTTCTTGTGACATTGAAGATCCTGAATACTTTGATTTGCCCATGAGATCACGAGTAGATATGATTATGGATAAAAATTGAAATAAAACATGCGTCGCAAATCACGAAATGATAATCAAAATAAAAAAAAACAACTTGTGAAACAGTTTTCGAAATCCCGTTTCGATCAGCAGATTAAATGGCAATGGATCTGTTCTATTTCCTGCTGCTTCATTGGAGAAAACTTGACGATAAGATCGATTTGCCACTTGTAGCGTCCTAATGAGTTACGTATTTCGTGAGTTTCTTGCGAAATTATCGGGTTCTTGAAACGAAGATACGTATCCGCTCACTTATCTTATAAGTGTAATGACGTCAGCCATCTATGATTCAATTGTAGCTATAAAGGTAGACTTCATTGTATCACATTTCAAAGAATGATTTGACGTTCGTGGAACTAAAATCTGACAAGTACGATGGTTCTCCCGTACGGTTTATCATTGAAATATTCATTTCTAACAATATTATTGAAAGCGATTATTTGTTTTTCTCTAAACCAAGCACAATTCAAAGATATCGCTCAACCGGAAGTTGAAATTTCTCAGGGTATACTGCGAGGCTATACTCTAACGACTCACCACGGTCGGAATGTATCCGGTTTTCTAGGAATTCCCTACGCGCAACCGCCAGTTGGAAACCTCAGGTAAACTAATATTTCTGTAGGGAAGAATCCCAATGTTCCGAATGTTGCATATTATAATACCTACTTATATCGTGCAGATTCGCTAGTCCATTACCAGCAGATAATTGGAACGGAACCCGAGATGCTGCGGTTGATGGAAATATTTGCCCTCAGTTAAGAGTCGTAGATCGCGAACCTGTGGGAACCTTAGGCGATGAAGACTGTTTGAATCTCAACGTTTATACGCCACAGGTCAAAGATTCAATTATGAATTCTTGAAACATGACCAATATCTCAGTATCTAATTCGATTATAAGAACCAGTGATCATCATGTTTCATAGCTGCCGGAGAATACGAATTCCTCGTTACTACCTGTCATGGTTTATGTACTTGGAGGTGGTTTCATAGGGGGAGATGCATCATCTGAAGCTCTTGGACCAGAGTATATGCTTGATGCAGATGTTGTACTCGTGATTCCAAACTACCGTGTAGGCATATTGGGATTTTTGAGCACCGGTGACGAGGTCGCATCTGGAAATTGGGCACTGAAAGACGTGATTGTCGCACTTCAATGGGTTCAGAAAAATATTGCGAACTTTGGCGGTGATCCTGATCAAGTGACAATTTTTGGAAACAGCGCAGGCGCTAAAGTCGTTCACCTTCTGACTCTTTTAAATGTAACAAATGGTGAGTATAAACCACGGCCGTGTATACAGGTCTTATTACTCTAGTGGTGGGGGTTAACTTGTTTCTTGAAGTAGGGATCAAAAGTTTACTTGACAACAATTAGGGTCGCTGTGATCGAGCTTCTCTCTATGTGACACACATTTCTCCGTGATTTCGCTCTGATTCCATACGGATCAGAACAATGTCAACGAATCGGAAATCAATGATAAAGGATTAGGCCGATCGAAAAAAGCCTGGACCGACGTGCAATCAGAAACCCACTTCGTGATTCTCATCAAGTACATATACGGTGTGACCTCATTCTGAAGGGGAAAAAGGGGCTTTACTATGTGCGAATGATTAGCAATGTTTTGATTTTGGCACTTTTGTAGCCCGATTTACATTTCGGGACGGCGCACGATCTTCCTATTTTGCGTTTGTAGCGTTTGTCGTATAGAACCACACGATCACGCGTCGAACGCACCATAGTAAAATGAGAATTCCGAGGCTGAAGATCACCCGCAACAAACCATACTTAGGGTCATTCTATTAACCCCACTAGATAGGAGAGACATGTAACGACAATAAGTGTAATAAACTGAAAATCGCGTCAAGATTCAAGTCGCTCCCCACCATAGAAATCACCCATGGTCGCACGACCTGTATATACGGCCGTGGAATGAAGTGAATATCGGTTTGTGAAGAATTGAGTGAATACCGCGATGAGTTTAGTGAAATTCTATAGAGTAATTTCGAATTGAGTCACTAGAATTCATGAAGAGTAAAACAAACTGATGCCAACTTGATTTTCACGTAATTTGAAGTCAGTTCAAATTCCATGCAATATCATTTCGAGTGTTTCAATTCTTCAAGTCAAGTGGACGTCGGATCGATGAAGTGGTTTTGACCTTCTGTAAATGGGCGATTGTCATGTATTATTATCACCAAAAAAAGCTTATTTTCAATTTGACAGGACTTTTCCACAAATACATAACGCAGAGTGGATCGGCTCTCGCAACATGGGGTTGGGAGCCACGAAGTGTTGCCGCACGAAGAGCTTTTCAGCTTGGAGAATACGTCGATTGCTTCGAAAACACTACCGATTCTCTGATCGACTGTCTACGAATGACCAACGCTTCGGATCTTATTGCAACATATCCCAAATTTGTAAGTGTGATTTCATCAGTCACCACCTGGATGCCGACCGACGAACCAAATATCGAAGGTGCTATTCTAACAGACAATCCTGTGAATATCTACCTTAATGGAGGAATTCGCGATCTACCATGGATTTCGGGTGTCACTCGAGATGAAGGACTTTTGCACACAGCAAGTGAGTATTACCGATCAGTACCGTGATATTGTAAAAGAACAAGTGTGTTCGCACAAATCTATATTATTTCTAACTGAATGAAAACGATTGCTATTCTTCTGGCAATAGATTTTTTCGTCAATGACGAGGGTTTCTGGGAATTCATGGAAAATATTGACACCTACTTGCCGATGCTTATGGTTTGGACAAATCTACCTGACGGCGGAGCCGCCTGGGTGAACGCTACCAAGAGTTATTACTTTAAGGACGGTCTTACTACAAATAAATCCCAGGTGGGTCGTTGGATTTATTCCGAAAAGCAAAGCGACTTAAAGTTTCATGCTACAACAATTCGATTTAATTTTGTCCATTGACTAATTTTGACTCTTTCATAGTTATTGGCGAATCTCACCGCTCTTGTGGGTGACGGCATGTTTCTCTACCCGGCCTACAGAGGACTAAATGTGAGCGCGTGGTCACTCAACGCTAAAAATTCTGGATACCTCTACGTCTTCAATTATCGGGGTGCTATGAGTAACACGTTTGGTTGGACTGGAACTGCGACTGACTACGGTGTGTCACATGGTGACGACACCTACTACTTATTTCAACGAGACTCGGAACTACAAAGTTTCAATCAATCAATGACTGAATCTGATTATACAATGGTGGACGCCATGGTAGAGTTGTGGACGACATTCGCAATAAATGGGTATGTGTTACGCGATTTTAATCAGCTTCCGGAATCGACAATCACTCAGAATTTATCTGAAGTTTGATTTAAATTGAAACTCGGATTTTAGGACGCCTACTGCTTCGGGTTTAAACGATACTGAATGGAAACCCTTTTCTCATGAGGGAAGTTTTCTCGAGATAGGGAACCATTCCAACGTGGTATTCCAGAGCAGGAATTCTTTCTTCGAAGAACGCATGCAGTTTTGGGAGGAATTGACATCAGGTACTCCAAATAACAACGCTGCTGGATCAATTCATATTTCGAATTTCTCTACCGTCCTCTTGATCACATTGCTGATGATTCTCACGACGAGAACAACAGTCATTTGATACAAAAACAATATTTTCTTTTACCAAAAATTTTTTCCATTAACAAAGATATTCTAGTTAATGCAATTACGATTTCAGGGTTGGTACGCTTTCCGGAATCTGGAATTCCCTGACTTTCCCAGATATTCCAGTCGAAGATCAGAAATTTTCCAGTTCTTTTAACGTAATATGCTACCTCATAATCCGGTTCAATAATTCAATAACGGGAATGATTGTCCTATCATATTCGCGATGCAGGTTTTATACCTACGGGGTGTGATCGATTATGTATAGAATGCCCTTAGACATGGTGATGGAAATTGAATTTATTTTCAACAAGGGCACTCATCAATATCTATGTATACCTACATCTAGCTTCAAGGCAGATACATTCTCAAAGGAACAAAAAATGTATATGTAAAATTTCATCGCGACAACTTCAACGGTCTAGAAGTTATTCTAACCCAAAAATGACGTCAAAAATGTCGGTCTAGACCAGACTACTGCCTTGATAGAAATGAATACTGCACGTTTTGTTTTTGGCGACTGGAATTTTCGACTAGAATCAGGTCTCAATAGCACGTTATGATAGATAAAAACATGCACCATTGTACACTGCAAATTTCGAGAATTTTTGCTACTTTTCTGCCGAACGTATTGATTACGATAACAACTATATTTTAGTCAAAAACTCCAGTGCGTACCAACCCTGGATTTATGTTAGATGTGTCCTTTCTCCCTCTTTCGTTGATGAAAAGATTTTTGGAATACAGGAAAAATCGATAGTCGATGGTTTATAAATTAGGGGGAATGCCGAAACTAAACATTGTAATAGCTAAAAATCTGCGAACATTCTGAGAAGCAGCCACTATTATGAATATAAAGGCTGCAGAGTTTCAAATTTTGCGAATAATTATTTTGCGATAACTATACGGGACTCCTCTTGAAATGAAAAATTGATGTGTAACGAAGAAAAGTTTCGGGGGAAAGTCACTTGCTTTATTCAGTAGATTTTAAATCTGCGAAAAAAAGCAAGGGGTCCCGTTTGAAAAAGCACACGAAGTTGACCTCCAAATAACCTTGAAAACGGTTTATCAAAGTCACATAGGTCATATCACTCAATTTCCACGTCGAAACCATTAACCTTTGGTCCGAAAACTTGTTCGATTCAATTCAAAATGGGACACCTGGTATATTGATAATTATAATATAACTGACGATTACCATCCAGACAACAATACACGACACATGTTGAAATATTGCATGAGTGAATAATTGGCTAAAAGATTGCCGAATAGCACTTTAGTTTTTGTGACATTGAAGATCGTGATCATAGAAGATCATTTGCCCATGAGATCACGAGCTGATATGATTATGGATAAGAATTGAAATAAAACATGAGTCGCAAATCACGTAATGATAGTCAAAAAAAAAAAAAAACAACTTGTGAAACAGTTTAGGAAATCTCGTTTCGATCAGCAGATTAAATGACAATGGATCTATTCCATTTTCTGTTGCTTCATTGGACGGAATTCGACGATGAAATCGATTTGCCACTTCTAGCGTCCTAATAAATTGCGTATTTCGTAAATTTCTTGCAAAATTATTGGGTCCTCAAAACGAAGATACGCATCCACTCACTTATCTTATGAGTGTAATTACGTGAGCCATCTATGATTTAAATGAAGCTATAGAGGTGAGAATTCATTGTATCACATTTCAAAGAATAATCTGACGTTCGTGGGACTAAAATCTGACAAGTACGATGGTTCTCCCGTACGGTTTATCATCGAAATATTCATTTCTGACAATAATAATGGAAGCGATTATTTGTTTTTCTCTAAACCAAGTACAATTCAAAGATATCACTCAACCGGAGGTTGAAATTTTCAGGGTATACTGCGAGGCTATACTCTAACGATTCACCACGGTCGGAATGTATCCGGTTTTCTAGGAATTCCCTACGCGCATTTCATAACCTCAGGTAAATTAATGTTTCCCCAAGATTTCGCCTCAAGTTCGTTATTATACCTACTTGATTACTGTGCAGATTCGCTAATCCATTACCAGCAGATTATTAACCCGAAATGCAGCAGTTGATACGAGTATTTGCCCCCAGTACGTGAACGGAGAAGTCTCGGGCGATGAAGGCTGTTTGTATCTCAACGTTTATGTGCCACAGGTCAGAGACCCAATTATAAATTCTTGAAACATGACCAATATCTCAGTATGTAATTCATTCGATTGTACTACTCGTGATTCCAAGTTACCGTTTACGCTCATTGGGATATTTGAGCACCGGTGACAAAGTCGCATCTGGGAATTGGTGACTGAAAGATCCAATTCTCGGACTTCAGTGGGTTCAGAAAAATATTGCAAATATTTACTCTGGCGGTGATCCTGAACAAGTGACAATTTTTGGAATCAGCGCAGGCGCTAAAGCCGTTCACATTCTGATTCTTTCAAGTGTCACGAATGGTGAAAATCAAGGGAAGGTTTAACCAATCCTTAATTCAAGTAAATGTCGGTTTGTGAAAAATTAAGTGAATTCCAAACTCTCGCGATCAGTTAAGTGAACTTCTGTAGAGTAATCTGATGTCATATCGTCACTGGAATTCATGAGAAGCAAGACAACGTAATGCGAAATGATTTTCAATTAATCTGAAGTCAGTTCAAATTCCATGCAATGTCATTCCGAGTGTTTCCAGTGTACGTTGAATCAATATAGTGATTTTGACCTTTTGTGGAAGGGTGACTTTTATGAATCATTATCACAAAAAACTAATTATTTTCAATTTAACAGGACTTTTCCACAAGTACATAACACAGAGTGGATCGGCTCTAATATCATGGGGTTGGGAGCCACGAAGTTTTGCCGCAAGAAAAGCTTTTCAGCTCGGGGAATACGTCGATTGCTTCGAAAACACTACCGATTCTCTGATCGACTGTCTACGAATGACCAATGCTTCGGATCTTATTGCAACATATCTCAAATTCCAACATCGAACTATGGTATTCATCATCTGGCTGCCGACTGACGAACCAAATATCGAAGGCGCTATTTTAACGGACAATCCTGCGAATATCTACGCTAATGGAGGAATTCGCGATCTACCATGGATTTCGGGTGTCACTCAAGATGAAGGACTTTTGCACACAGCAAGCAAGTATTATCGATCAGTAGCGTGATATTGTGATAAAAACAAGTGTGTTCGTACAAATGTATATCGATTTTAACTGAATGAAAACGATTGCTCTTTCCCTGGCATTAGATTTTTTCGTCAATAACTAGAGTTTCCGGGAATTGATGGAAAATATTGACACCTACTTACCGAAAATCATGTTTTCGGAATATCAATCTGACGGCGGAGCCGCCTGGGTAAACGCTACGAAGAGTTATTACTTTAACGACGATCTTACCACAAACAAATTCCAGGTAAATTACTGAATTTATTCTGAAAATCGCAAAACACTCCAATTTTTATGCTTCAAGAATTTAATTCAATGTGATCCATTGACTTATTTTTTCTCTAGCACAGTTATTAAAGAATCTCACCTCCCTTGTGACTGAAGGCCTGTTTTCTTACCCGGCCTAAAACAGGACTGAATGAGAGTGGGTGGTTACTTCACGCTAAAAATTCTGGATACCTTTACATCTTTAATTATCGGGGTGCTATTAGTCAGACTTTTCATCCCATCAGATCTGTGAATGACTACGGTGTGGCACATGGTGACGACACCTACTACTTATTTCAACGAGACTTGGAACTACAAAGTTTCAATCAATCAATGACCGAATCTGATTATGCAATGGTCGACGCCATGGTAGAGTTGTGGACGACATTTGCAATAAATGGGCAAGTGTTACGCGATTTTAATCAGCTTCCGGAATCGATAATCACTCAGAATTTATCCGAACTTTGATTCAAATTGAAATTCGGATTTTAGGACGCCCACTGCTTTGTGTTTAAACGATACTGAATGGAAACCCTTCTCTGATGAGGGAAGTTTTCCCGAGATAGGGAACCATTCTAACGTGGTAATCCAGGGCAGGAATTCTTTCTTCGAAGAACGCATGCAGTTTTGGGAGGAATTGACATCAGGTACTCCAAATAACAACGCTGCTGGATCAATTCATATTTCCAATTTCTTCACCGTGCTAATCACATTTTTGATGATTCTCTCGATGGGATCAACAGTCGTTTGATACAAAAACAGTATTCTTTGTCACTGACAATTTTTTTTATTAACGAAACTGTTCTCGTGAATGAAATTCCGATTTATGTTAGATGTATTTTTAATCCCTCTTGAGTTGATAAAAAGATTTATACGTGCCTAGAGGATTGATATAGGTATTGGTTCATAGATGAAAAAAAAATTAATAATCATTTCCATCTACATCATCCAGGTTTCTAACAATTCAGCTGTAATTATGCTATGAACACAACTGAGCTGATATTTTGTTGGAACTACAAGAAAAAGTTGTCTGCTGTTCAGATAAAATTGCACATAACAGAAGCGTCTATTAACTTTTCAAACAAACAAATGAATAAGCTATGCACATGAGTATTCCCTACTGACTTTGTTTGGATTAACCGTAAAGTCCATGAACCGCTTCATGCTCGCGGTGTATTTTCTATATTATTTTTATTCATGGGATCACGATGAGCACGGAATTGTCTAAAATCCGATCGTTTTCCGATTCAAAATTTTTGTATGGTGAATCACGCCAATGATTTTTTGTCCGTTGAAACACATCGTGAGCTGCTCTTTCATTCGACATTTTTCAGGATAATCGAATCGCTGGACAATCAAGCAATCTACGACCCCTACAGCAGTTCACACAAATTTATCTACATCATGAACGCGCGATAAAAATAATCCCAATTATTCCTATGCCATTCAGCTTGCACTCTAACTTTCTACAGGATAAACTATAGATAGAATAGAGGTACGAGTAAGTACCGTACGATTTTCATGCTCGCGTAATGACGCAAGTATTACATAGTCTATAACGCTGCAAGCCTATATTTGCTTCACACAATTCTTGTTAGAAAGATAAAGAAGCCCTTGATAATGGGCTGAGGTGCATAAAATTTGCATGGGAATGAAAGAAAACAATAGCTCTCATTCATGTGAATGTCCATGATTGAGCTTTTTTTTTAGCTATGATCAGCAGGCTAGCTCGAGTTTTTCAAAATTGACAAAACAAAATGAGTACTAGAAACTAAAAAACAAAATTTCTAGAGTTTTAATTCATGGGCACTGCTCTTATCTAGAAAAAAGACATCTCTCCGGACGATTTCGGTATCTGATCTTAACCATCACATATCAAATTCATTGTGCCGTTTCAGAGTGAGGAATGTGAGTGGTGATTGATTCAAGAGCTTTTGTAATCTATCTACGATTATAGCACGCGTACTACTTTAATAATCTTATCAACCGGACAGATTTTTGATAGAACCGAATTCAATATTAATCGCTACACCGGAATCTAACAACTTCAAATTCAATAGGCTATTCCAAGGTAATGTGAACATGTAATTATATGACAATAGGCGTTGATTGGGACACCTCTGGATGTCTGCATCAAATAAATTAGGGAAATTTCACAGAGTTCCTGTCTTTCTAGTCTAAAGCAAACATGCAGACGATGTGTTTGAAATGAGCTTACGCCCGGTTTGAAGCCAATTCCTGGAAGTGCGGTTCACTGCCAACACCACGCGATAGAGAATGAAAAACAGAAGAAAGTGATATTTCAAAGTATGATCCAGCACGTCTGAAACGAGGATTACAAATCGAACAGAAAACTTATATGAATTTCTTATCGGACACTGGAGAAATGATATACGACTGGATTAAATTAAATTTCGCGAACAGAAATAAATATATCTTTTTGAGTCGGATAACTCTGTAGAAAAAAATCGTGAAAATAGTTGACAGAGCCCAAAATGGAGCTGGATTCTTTCTCTTCAATACGCTTTTTGGTTCATTCATTTACAATTTTTTTTGGCAGATATATCCGACTTTGTCGCAAGCGAAAAATTCGGAAGTGTTCACGAACTTATGGCCGGTACTGTTACATTAATCACAATAGCAATTGTAATTGATATGTACAGTACATATCATTACCACGAGAATAAACATCTCATGAAAAAAAAAACCTTTTTTTGACTTCAAACTATGCCGTTTTATGAGACAATAGGGCATTTTTCATACAATTTGTGAAAAAACTTCATTTTGATGTAACTCGAAATCTATACGTCATGGATTATTCCCACTTACTGATCCGAGTTAGTAACCTTCGAAGACATCGATATAGCCATGTCAGTTGCATTTCTGCACTTTTCATTCGTAGACTAGTGTTATCATTTTTTTCATTCCCAGACGTAGATTACACTCGAATTTACTTTCCGGTGTGGACTGCCTTCAGTCGGCAAGTTTCGGTAGAAGATAATTACATACATGAAAATCGGTGACTGTTCTAACACGATAATCGAATCATGAAATTCTTTCTCCGTGGAGCAAACGCAGTTCTCCGCCAAATTGAGAGGACTCATTGACACACCTGATCATCTGATATCGCATTTAACCGTTATCACGAGTTCTGTGAGATGGCTTATCATCTTATCAATCAATCAATTTTATCGATAATGTACAAGTGACTAGTGACTATTTGTAACAAATAATTTCTACCATTTTTGTCTCTACGACTACGCAACGCAAAATGTCACGGCGTTCACGCCAGCCCAGTTATAGTTGTGCGAAGCGTGCTTTCAAGCTTTACAAATACGTCGCAGTAAGAGAAAAATATAAATAAGTAAAAATACAATAGAAAAAATAGTATTCAGTATAAGCAATCATCCTAAACAAGATAGCGAAAAATGGTCTCAATATGCTATGCGATAACTATGATATGCGTTACAATTATGAGTAACTCGCTCGTGTAAAAGGTTTTCGCCTTTTGTTCGCACCTCTGAAATACTTGGCAACGATTCGCGGCCGCCAATCTTCATTATGATTACACACAATCTTTATTCGTCACGCGTAGATACAGGTGATACCGACATGAAATTTTTACGTGATGTAGATCATGCACGGTCCAATTATACAGGGTGTACCCTTTTGACCGGAATTATCGGTTTCCTCAAAAAT
Source organism: Athalia cordata (assembly GCA_963932425.1). Classification (NCBI taxonomy): domain Eukaryota; kingdom Metazoa; phylum Arthropoda; class Insecta; order Hymenoptera; family Athaliidae; genus Athalia; species Athalia cordata. The sequence goes on along the minus strand of OZ010625.1, from coordinate 37,959,110 downwards.
GGACAGCTCAATCAAAAAAGCTTTCGGACGCAAGTTATACGGTTTCAAGGGGGAAATTTAGTGATATGACCTGCATGATCTTGAGACGGTGTTTTTGCAGGTTATTTGGGGGTCAACTTTGTTTTCTTAAATAGAACTCTTCATGTTCTTCGGAAAATTCGAAATCTACCTAAAAATGGGATATCTGGTACATTGACAATTATAATACAACTAACGGTTATCATCCAGACAACGATACACGACACATGTTGAACATATTGCACAAGTAAATAATTGGCTAAAATATTGACTAACAGCACTTTGCTTTTGACGTTGAAGATCTAGAATACTTTGATATGCCCATGAGATCACGAGCTGATATGATTATGGATAAGAATTGAAATAAAACATGAGTCACAAATCACGTAATGATAATCGAAAAAAAAAAAAACCAACTTGTGAAACAGTTTTCGAAATCTAGATTTCGATCAGCAGATCAAATGACAATGCGTCTATTCCATTTCCTGTTGCTTCATTGGACGGAATTCAACGATAAAATCGATTTGCCACTTCTAGCGTCCTAATAAATTGCGTATTTCGTAAATTTCTTGCAAAATTATTGGGTCCTCAAAACGAAGATACGCATCCACTCACTTATCTTATGAGTGTAATTACGTGAGCCATCTATGATTTAAATGAAGCTATAGAGGTGAGAATTCATTGTATCACATTTCAAAGAATAATCTGACGTTCGTGGGACTAAAATCTGACAAGTACGATGGTTCTCCCGTACGGTTTATCATGGAAATATTCATTTCTAACAATATTGTTGGAAGCGATTATTTGTTTTTCTCTAAACCAAGCACAATTCTCCCCGGAAGTTGAAGTTTCTCAGGGTATACTGCGAGGCTATACTCTAACGACTCGCCACGGTCGGAATGTATCCGGTTTTCTAGGAATTCCCTACGCGCAACCGCCAGTCGGAAACCTCAGGTAAATTAATATTTCTGTAGGGAAGAATCCCAATGTTCCGCGTGTTGCATAGTATCATACCTACCTATACTGTGCAGATTCGCTAATCCTTTACCAGCGGATGATTGGAACGGAACCCGAGATGCTGCAGTTAATGCGAATATTTGCCCCCAGTACACAGGCGACGGAATCTTGGGCGATGAAGACTGTTTGTATCTCAACGTTTATACGCCACAGGTCAGAGATTCAATTATAAATTCTTGAAACATGACCAATGTCTCAGTATGTAATTCGATTATAAAATCCAGTGATCATAATGTTTCATAGCTACCGGAGAATACGAATTCCTCGTTACTCCCTGTCATGGTTCATCTATACGGAGGTGGTTTTTTCAGTGGAACCGCATCAACTGATTATTACGGATCAGAGTATATCCTCGATAAAGATGTTCTACTTGTGATTCCGAACTACCGTTTAGGCGTATTAGGATTTTTAAGCACCGGTGACGAGGTCGCATCTGGGAATTGGGGACTGAAAGATCAAATTCTAGCACTTCAGTGGATTCAGAAAAATATTGCGAACTTTGGCGGTGATCCTGAACAAGTGACAATTTTTGGAATCAGCGCAGGCGCTAAATCCGTTCACCTTCTGAGTCTTTTAAATGTAACAAATGGTGAGTATGAACCACGGCCGTGTATACAGGTCTTATTACTCTAGTGGTGGGGGTTAACTTGTTTCTTGAAGTAGGGATCAAAAGTTTACTTGACAACAATTAGGGTCGCTGTGATCGAGCTTCTCTCTGTGTGACACACATTTCTCCGTGATTTCGCTCTGATTCCATACGGATTAGAACAATGTCAACGAATCGGAAATCAATGATAAAGGATTAACCCGATCGAAAAAAAGCCTAGCTCGACGTGTAATCGGAAACCCACTTCGTGACTCCCATCAACGACATATATGGTGTCACCTAATTCGACGGGAACAAAGGGGCTCTACTATGTGCAGATGATCCGCTAAGTTTTGATTTTGGCACTTTTGTAGATCGATTCAGATTTGAGGACGGCGCATGATCTTCCCGTTTTGCGTATGTAGCGTCTATCGTATAGGACCACACGACCACGTGTTGAACGCACGATAGCCATATGAGAATTTCTATGTTGAAAAACTCGATAGTGCGTCGAGATCCATGTCACCCCCCACCATGAAAATCACCCATGATCGCATGACCTGTATATACGACCGTAGAAGGAAGTTAACATCGGTTCATGAAGAATTAAGTGAATGACAAAACTGTCGCCATGAGTTCAGTGAAATTCTATAGAGAAATTTCAAATGGAGTCCCTAGAGCTCGTGAAAAATAACACAAAGTGATGCAAAATGATATTCACGTCATCTGAAGTCAGTTCAAATTCCATGGAATGTCATTCCGAGTGTTCCAATTCTGAAAATGTTGTTATAAATGTGGTACGGTTCAATCAATAAAGTGGTTTTGTCCTTTTGTGAGAGGGTGATTCTCATGAATCATTATCACAAACTAAGAATTCTTTTCAATTTAACAGGACTTTTTCACAAATACATAACGCAGAGTGGATCGGCTCTCGCAACATGGGGTTGGGAGCCACGAAATTTTGCCGCAAGAAAAGCTTTCCAGCTCGGGGGATACGTCGATTGCTTCGAAAACACCACCGATTCTTTAATTGACTGTCTTCGAATGACCAACGCTTTGGATCTTATTGCAACACAGCTCAATTTTACACATGCAACTCCATTACTCCCAACCTGGTTCCCCACCGACGAACCAAATATCGAAGGTGCTATTCTAACAGACAATCCTGCGAATATCTACCTTAATGGAGGAATTCGCGATCTACCATGGATTTCGGGTGTCGTTCAAGATGAAGGACTTTTGCACACAGCAAGCAAGTATTATCGATCAGTAGCGTGATATCGTGATAAAAACAAGTGTGTTCGTACAAATCTATATCGATTTTAACTGAATGGAAACGATTGCTCTTCCCCTGGCAATAGATTTTTTCGTCAATGACGAGAGTTTCTGGGAATTCATGGAAAATATTGACACCTACTTACCGGAGGTCATGGCTTGGGATTATCAACCTGACGGCGGAGCCGCCTGGGTGAAGGCTACGAAGAGTTTTTACTTCAACGACGATCTTACCACAAACAAATCTCAAGTAGGTCATCAAGTTTATTCTGAAAAGCGAAGAAACTCAAATCTTTATGCTACGACAATTTGAATCAATTTTATCCATCGACTTATTTTTTGTCATTCATAGTTATTGGCGAATCTCACCGCCCTTGTGGGTGACGGCCTGTTTGCTTACCCGGCCTACAGAGGACTAAGTGCAAGCGCGTGGTCACTTAACGCTAAAAATTCTGGATACCTCTACATCTTCAATTATCGGGGTGCTGTTAGTAGTACTATCTCTTGGACCGGATCTACGACTGACTTCGGCGTGTCACATGGTGACGATACTTACTACTTATTTAAACCGGGCTCGATGGTCGGAGGTCTCAATCAAACGATGACCGAATCTGATTTTACAATGGTGGAGTCCATAGTAGAATTGTGGACGACATTTGCAATAAATGGGTGAGTGTTACGCGATTTCAATCAGCTTCCGGAATCGACAATCACTCAGAACTTACCCTTTGTTTCATTCAAAATTAAATTCCGAATTTAGGACGCTCACTGCTCCGTGTTTGAACGGTACTGAATGGAAACCCTTTTCGAATGAGGGAAGTTACCTGGAGATGGGAAACCATTCTAACGTAGTATTCCAGAGCAGGAATTCTTTCTTCGAAGAACGCATGCAGTTTTGGGAGGAACTAACATTAGGCACTCCAAATAACAACGCTGCTGGAACAATTTATAATCGGAATTGCTTCACCGTCCTAGTCACGTTTTTGATGATTCTCGCGATGGGATCAACGGTCATTTGAAACAAAAACAGTATTTTTCTTCATTAACAATTTTTTTCTATAAGAAAAATAGTATAGTTAATAAAACTACGATTTATATGAGATGTATCCTTTCTTCCTCTTGAGTTGATAGAAAGTTCTTCACATGTATGTAATTTCGTTCCATCAAGAATTCGTAGGAACAAAATCACTCTCAATTGCCCCACCGGAATCAAACAACTTCAAATTTAATAGGCTATTACAAGGAAATGTAAACATACACTACGCCCAAAAATTAGCGGGCCACCCTGTTTTCACTTCGAAAAACGTCCGATTTCAAAGCCTTATAACTGCCCGAAAAATTAAGGTAGAGAGTTGCAAAAAAAAACATTTTGAAGCTTGAAGCTTCACTTTTCGGAAGATTTCAGTCCATTTGGTTTGCGTCTTTTTGTTCACTAGTTACACTCGCATGATTCAACTCATGTCGAAAACGTGAAGTGAACTTTCGACTTTGAGAAGGTGCACCAGGTGTCTCAGTCATTGGATTTGAATTTTTTGATTGTCATTTTGAAGGTTGAAGTGTTCCCTTCAAAATGCGTTTTTTTTAATATTTCGTATAATTTTTTCTTGCTTGAGTTATGCGACTCTAAAGCAATCATTGTCCATGAATCTTTGATCTATTACCCTGGCTTTCGAATTAGCTACGTAGGCTACTGTATTAGGCTTGAAAAAGAATTGAAGTTTACTCAATCAAAGTTAGATGCGGTACGATCTTAATTTTGTTATTATGTAGTCAAAAAATTAGCACTTCGGACTACCAGCTCGTTGACAGTAGGAGCCGCAGGAGCTTACACCGATCGAATCGGCGGTTATCCCGGTGGATGTTGTCAGTGCAAATTTGAGGACACCCCTTACTTACAGTCAGCTTGTGGCGCTTCCGCATCCTTCATGATACTAATTCAAAGTCTAATGATGGCGAGGTGTGACGTTGCTGACCCTTGCCGACGAACTGGCAAGAATGAACTACCCGACGGACAATGGTAATGAAAAGAAGTCATAATAAATTGAATGAATAATTGAAAGAAATCACTAGTGTTTGACGAATACCTATATCAATATCTAACCGTCCGCTGTTTATAATCGTTGATAGACAGAACGAAACCTGCAAAATAGATACCTGCGGATCGTTTGTTTTCTACATTCAATACGACGGCGTCTGATTATGGAAAAATCGGTCATATACCTATACCGCGTGAGTTAATCTCGAGTATATGGGTAGCAAATAAAGAATTAGTAATCGATACGCCGATCGAAGGTGACACCGGATAGATTTTACAAATGATGACCGCAGAATAAACTACATCATTCGTCTTGGTTGCATGTATATGAGAAAGTATTCAATTTGTGGAATATCGTTCATTTAGCATTGATGACTTGACTAATTATTTCCGTTCTTCTGTGAGGTACGATTTCATAATCGTTGGAGCAGGGGTGGCTGGACCCGTTTTGGCAAAGAGACTAAGCGACAATCCATGGTGGAAAGTTCTCCTGGTAGAAGCTGGTCCTGAAGAACCTACGATGACGGCTCTTCCGGGACTGGCATTCAACGCGATCAATTCATCGTTGGACTGGAAATTTCTGACCGAACCAACAGAACCACATCCTACCGCTTGTTTGGGTGAGAATTTTTCTTTTCTTTTTTCCTCTTTGTTCGTATCGTGAGAATAAGCAAGAAAGAGAAAGAAATGACATTCTTCAGAAAGCGGTGGCGTGTGCAGCTGGCCGAGAGGGAAAATGGTATCGGGAACGGGAGGTCTGTACGGGATGATGTACGTCAGAGGTCACCCAGAAATTTACAACAAATGGGCCCGTACCGGTAATACTGGATGGTCGTATAGCGAAATCGAACACTATTTTGAGAGAGCTGAAAACCCGGCCCACCTGAACATGGTCAGCGATCAACCATATCCAAGAACACGCAACGGCGGTCCGTTAAACATCGATCATTTTCGGCACAAACCCGGATTTTCGGAAGCCTTATTGGGAGCGGCGAAGGAACTGGGATACAGAATAAGTTCACTTCGCGAATTTAATCAGACTGGGTTTATGGTGGCGCCGATGATGACGGAAAATGGCCTACGAGGTACGACGTCGAGATTTTATCTGCGACCTGTAGCACACAGAAAAAACTTGGATATCCTGACGAACGCTCATGTGACGAAAATTTTAATCAATAAATGGGCAAACAAGGCTCACGGCGTTGATGTTGTATCACTAGATTGCAGGCAATAAAAATACAACGAAAACACACATCGATAAAGAATAAGAATTTAATGACGACCATTCAAAGCGATTCAGACTCTCACAATAACATATAGGTAAATCAACTATATCAGGCTAAGCGACAAATGTAGCTCGAAGCTGAAATGAAATCCACGACGCACTTGTGGCTAAGACGAAAAAAGATCCCGCGGGTTGTAACACTGATACGCGCCAACCAGATCGGGTGAGTAGGAAGACTGATACTCTCCTGGTCAAACGCATATAACCGGGTCGGCAGTACGTAGCGGTGATCTTTAAGCGCTGGAGACGTAACTCGGTCGGTAAGTCTCTGTGTAAGACAAAAACTTTAATTCTAGTCTCTCATTCACGAATTAAACATATATGTACTTCTGGATTGAAGAAAATTTCATGAGCAGGAATACATTTATCCTTTTGAATTTTAAGCTTACACGATATTTCATCAGGTACAAAAAATGGATTTATGCCTGGCGCAAGGATGCGCTGGAGCTACGGAAGGCACTCTTGGATTTCTGTTCACCCAGTTAATGCAAACGCTTATATCGGCGAGGTGCGCCATAAATGAGGACGTTGCTTATCCACCGGATCGGACATCGCAGTTCCTGGAATTCGATTCTCCGGCAGTTTATGACTTCGTAATCGTTGGTGGCGGAAGTGCCGGTTCCGTGGTAGCCAATAGACTATCAGAAATTGGTAATTGGAATGTCCTACTGGTAGAAGCTGGAAATGATCCTTCCCCCAGTACCGAAATACCTGCGTTAGTGATGGACCTTCATGGTGCCCCTGAAGACGTCGAGTACCAGGTTGAAACCCAAGATAACGCGTGTCTCAGTATGCTGAATGGTCGGTGCTCGTGGCACAGAGGAAAGTCACTAGGAGGGAGTTCAGTGATCAGCGCGATGTTGTATTTCTATGGTAACAAACGAGATTTCGACTCGTGGGAGGCGGCTGGAAACGAAGGTTGGTCGTATAACGATGTACTACAATATTTCAAAAAATCTCAACAGATGCAACCCGATCTGATCACTAAAGTTGGAACGAAACACTTTGGCGTAGAAGGACCATTGGCCATCCGTAGCTACAATTTCTCAGAAAGTTCGATACACGATATCGTAATCGAGGCAGCAAGAGATCTGGGATTCCCTACACCGGAAGCATTTAACGGCGACGATTTTATCGGCTTTGGTAAATCTCAAGGTACGATAGATAACGGAAGACGAGTAAACACGGCGAAGGCTTTCTTGTCACCGATCAGAAACAGGGAAAATTTGCATGTCATAAAAAATGCACGTGCTGACAAAATTCTGTTCAACAATAACGAAGCCACTGGAATCGAAGTATCGTTGAGTAACGGAAAAAAAGTCACGATTGAGGTCAGGAAAGAGGTCATCATTTCAGCTGGAAGTATAGCGACACCTCAGCTCCTGATGTTATCTGGAATCGGCCCCAAAGAACACCTCGTGGAAATGGGGATAAACGTTGTCGCCGACTTACCAGTGGGTCAAAATCTTCAGGATCACATAATTTGGCTTGGTACACGACTAACCTATAAGAACGCGTCGAATGAACCAAAACCAATGAAACTATTGGACGCAACCTACGAATATCTGATCCACGGTAAAGGGGAGTTCGCATCTCTCGCCGGGGCGGACATCGCTGGATTCGTTGACGTTTTTGACAAGAAATCCATTTATCCAAATATACAATTTATCGGGATGTATCTTCCAAGGTACGATGTGGCTAGAGCACATTTTTTCGCTAAAGCATTCGGTCTCAACGAAGCCGTGACTCGAGAAGTTATGGAAGACGCAAATAACCGCGATACTTTACAACTTCTGACAACCTTATTGAACCCTAAGAGCAAAGGAGAAATCAAACTGACCAGTTCAAATCCGGATGACCCAGTGCGAATTTTTGCCAACTATTTAAACGACCAGACGGACGTGGACACGCTAGTGAAAAGCGTCGATGTCCTCAAATCGCTCGTTGGAACGGACGTATTTAAGAAAAATGGAATATCTTTCGATCATACGAGAGTACCTGCATGTGCAGATCGAGAATATGATACGAGAGAGTACTGGGAATGTAGCGTACGACATATCGCTGGAACGATTCACCATCCCGTGGGAACGGCAAAAATGGGTCCCGCCAATGATAATAGTGCAGTGGTTGGCCCTCAGCTCAAACTTCACGGATTCAAGGGAATTAGGATAGTCGACGCATCAATTATGCCAGAAATCACCAGCGCCAATACGAATGCCCCGACAATTATGATCGCGGAAAAGGCATCCGATTTCATAAAAAACGAATGGATCAAAAGTAAGGATGAACTTTGATACTACGACGTTTATTTTTTCACCGATCTACGTATTTAATGATTGTACGGATAGTCGATATTTATTTGTTCTATACAAGGTTACTGGGATTCAATAAATGATGATTTTTGATTCGTTCAATCAATGTATGTACATATCATATAAACGTTCCCTACTCACGTTCGGTTTTTGCTCTTGCTTACCTGTAACAGAGAAAGTGGAAGTGATTAGTCGGGTAAAAACATTTGAATTCCTGAGTATAATGCTAATCATTTTTAACTACACGCCAGGATAAATAGTGCAGCGAATGGTCCTCAAAACCGTATTTTTTTTTTTGTCTGCAATCACTGCAGTGCCGCACTACCTTACGAAATCTGCATGTCAGACGACGAGACACCGAACAAACTGCATTTTTTACAGAATGACGAGTGAATCGAGTACACCGACGTTTTGTTTCGCTTGGGAAATCGTGTTTCCAGAGCGCAGCTATGGAATAAACGTCCTTGTACAATAATTTTCGCTCTGAATTTCTGGCGCGACATATTTTCAATATCAAACGTGAATAGTTTGATAAACATGTTGTAAGCTATAACCCGGTTGTTGAAATGCGAATAAATTACAAAATTTAGAACGTCTGATCTGACCACGCAGGGCAGACAAAGTTTTTGCGAATATTCGCTATTAAAAATAATAGCCGAATCTGTCGTGGAACTTTTTTTTCCATCAAATTCAGCAATCGTAATTCATGTAGCGTAGGTACTCTCATACCGGCAAGTACCTTCAATTTCATATATATTTTCATAACTCTTACGCAGTAGAAAATGTCGCTCCAGAATGTCGTAACTCGATGGTTGTTGAAGAAATATAAACAAAAACAAGAGCGACATTTTTTTTAACGTTCGAAAGTTCAGCGATGTCGCAGAGGTAAAGTGCAAGTGTTTAGGTATGTAAATGAGGCAATCAATCGATAATTATCGTAACTCGAAAATTGATTCAGTAATACATGATTCCTGAAACAATATATGTGTAGAACATTTTGCGAATTAAAGCTCAACTCGAAATACAAATTTTGAGATAAGATCTCATTTAGCTCAGCCGTTGAAATATGAAGTAATCATTTTGTGATTACTCGTATTTTTAAATAAATCTATTTAACTTTATTGATTTTCGTTCGTACCTCGGAAATTTAAGTTGCTAATTGGCAGACTTCTTCAGGGATTTGATATTACAGCGTCAGTCCATCACGTTGGAAATTCAAAGACCGTCTGCATTCAATCGTAACAAAATCGTAATCCCTACCCGGAAATCGGGAGTTACGGATCACCAGAATTTCGAGATCGTGTTTGGAGGGACTTTAAGTAGAAATCAATCGATCATAAGCATAATTTTCTTTCTTCGGGGTCTAATTACGTAACTTATTGAGAATCTCTCGGCCTTTTTTCAACTACTGCGCAGGAGACAAAGAAACGAAGAAACGCCGAACGGTTCTCGATCAGCCAGCAATATTGGCGGGGATCTGATTGATCCAGAGGACCCGCCCGGTTCACAGACGGGGAAGTTTCCACGACTTTCTGAATCTCGAGTTGTTTTTGTTTCTGTCTGAAACCAAGACACGACATTCGCTTGTTCTGACTTCTCGGAGACACAATCGGAATAAACGGCGCTCCTACAGCTAAATTTTCACGAGTGTTACTCTGATAGTCAAAGTAAACAATATCCAAACAATTTTTGATCCGTTTGAAGTATATGAGTCATAAATTTGTAAAAATTTAAATTAGATGGGCCATATATCGTATGACCTCTTTTGATGCTAACTATAATCAGAAACGAATGACATTTTCTATTCAAATCAACAAAATTACATTTGAAACCATTTTCTGTGTCGGGAGATAAAAGAATTAACCTGAATCACTGACAATGTTGCGAGATTGAAAAGGTAGTTATCAGTGAAGTGTGCGAAAAAAAAATCCCAGAAAAATACAATGTTGAATTAGTTTCCCACAATACCAAAAGTTCGACAATACTTTTCTTGTTCTTTCTACTTTTTTGAGCCGAAGTGAGACCATCGGATAAAAGAATAATTGGTAAGTTGAAAACTGCAAAAATTTCGAATATGTGACTGCTTTTATGGGGAAAAATAAATATTTCCACGGGATTCCTCTGCACGAGTCTTTATTTACTTTCCTCATGACCTCTGATACTTTTTCCATTCAGTGACAATTCACAATTAAGAATGTCACGATATGGACCAAGAGCTGGACATTGAAAATAATTCTCAGTAATTGATTACGTAAAAAAAGAAACAAAAGAACTTCCAACAGCCGGGATTGCAACGTCATTAAAGTAGATTTTAGGATAACCTTGATTTGAAAACTAATTAACACCGATCCGGACCACGAGTTAGGATTATAACTTTGCAGCCTGCAAATTATGTGCCTTTGACGCCTTTCCCTTTCGTCCAACTTCCTACCGCGTGAATAAACTTTGGAACGTATAGTTTGCTAACTTAACGTCATTAAGGAAGCTTTACCATCGCTAGATGTGTATATAACATAAGTAAACTCCTCTGTTCGTATCGCAAGACTAAATCCCTCGAAATAACTTTCAGATTTCCATCTTGATCGCCATGTCTTGGGTGCCTCCAGATTTATCGCAGCTTTGCGAACCACACTCAACATTGTCATCGTGTCAACCAGCCACCTACATGTTTCTGGCCTTGATTACCCGTCTTTTTGGTCAATCAAGAGACAATAAATATGGTCATTTTCAAACACCTACAGCCTACTCTCCTTACCTAGACTTTGACTACGGGCACAAAATCTCGCTGACAAATTTCCAGAGCACTCCGATACTATCGAATGAAAAGTTTGATGTGAAAAAAATTTCCAATGTTTTTACGCCAAAAAGTTATTCTATGAGTAGTGAAAATCCTTTCGCAAAATACGAAAGCTTATTTGGTACGAGTCTCATACCGAGCACTAATTACGTAAATAATCCCCGCGCGTCTACGGGATCAAAATCTGTGAGAAATCTCGGAAAATCGAAGGCTCTACGAGTGTCCGGATTCGGAGAACCCGAGAAGGTACGATACTTCGGATCATCGGTAGAAAATTCACCCGAAGATCACGTCGTCTACGGTGAAATGGCAGAATTTAAACTTGGGAATTCGGATGTTTCCGTCCCTCTTTATCCCCCTTTATCATACGGTAATGACTTTAAATACGAAGCTTACGCAACGGACGGTGTATCAAAAACTGTGTCATCTCACGAACCATCATCATCCAACCTTGAAGAGGCTCCAAAATCAGCGTTGCGACAAATTGCGCAAATTCACGGCACAGTGAGTGCAGATGTGATACCAGTGGTTGAAACTAGCAAGGAAAATGTCAAGCCTTTTTTCGGGACGGGTTTGGCGATGTACGATACTTGGAAACAAAATGTAAAAATATCAAAATCTGAAGAAGAAAAGAAAGAAGAAACAGGAATAGCTGCTGCCCATTCGGAAAATTACGAATACAGATTGGCACCCCAGGAAGTGGAGGAATCGTCTTTTTCCAGCCATATAATCGGCAAGGACCTCGGCGTTGATGAATACGATTTCATAATCGTTGGTGCTGGATCTGCAGGATGCGTCGTGGCGAATAGGTTGTCAGAAAACAAGGAGTGGAAGGTACGTAATGTGCGAAAGATGGGCACCGTGATATCGCGATTATCATTACCATTACGAAAACCTTTGAACAGCGGAATGATCGTGCAGAATATAACGCGAAACGAATACAAGTAGCACGAACGTTATGCACAGAGAGTAAGAAAGGAGAAAAAAAACCTAAAAAGAAAGAAACTAAAAAAATATCTACAACGTGATTACCAGCCCATGAAGCCCACTACTCTCTAGAGAATTAGCATAGCAATCTCGATTTAGAATTTAATGAGCAATCCCCGAAAATTCTATTCAGAAAATCCAATTAATTGAATTTCCACGCTATTGTGTATCAGGTCTCGATGTCAGCAGCAAATCTGTCCAAGGTTCAATGATTACGGTGTATTAATCCATATATTTATAAGAACAAAGTGATTATTATTTAAATGTGCCTCGTCTAGGCAAAAAAAAAAAAAAATCAGAATCGCAATTGAAGGTTTTTTTTTAGATCGATCAGATACTCGGAGAGAAATAAAAAATTCACATGATTATACTTCGAGAAATTTATGCACCTGTTCAGACCAACATATGCGTGATACTGGACTGTTTATTATTTTTTGTACATTTTTTTTTTTTTTTTTTCTCTTATGCAACGGGGAAAGTTGTCTCGATATAAACGTACAGTAGTTGAACTTAGTTCTTAACAGACTATCAGAAAACGGCAAAAACTAAATAGTTTGCGTAACCATGGATATTCCGATTAAATGCAGAGTGCCATTGTTCGGCAACGACCGAATACTTCGTTTAATTACACGTTTTTACCGTGACAAACGAACGATCTGAACCCTCGATTCCACAAATGGATCACATTGGCACCGAAGCTCAACGGATACAGCGACATAACGTATACGTGATGATGTAGATTCATTTATCGAATTGAACTATATCGCGTGTCTGATGGTATAAGGTCGTATGTGCCAACGTACGACCTTACACCGTTATCTCGGAATTATTTTTCGAAAGCGAGCGAAAAGGAGAAAACACTTTTTTTACATCGATGTATCTTTGCGTTTCACAAGTTTTTCGAGCATTTGCAACTATAGAACAAAAACAAATAAACAACAGCGGATAAGATCTTTTACTGTAGTTTTTTTTTTTCGGCTAATTTCTATGTATAGTGAACGCCGCAAAAAAAAAAAAAAAAATACTATGTGACCTCTTACCACGAAAATCGCATTTTTGGCGCATACGACCTTATACCACTAGTCACGCGATATTCTATCATCATTTGAGAGGATGGACGTCGCATTGATGTATATTTCTGTAACAACTTTGAAATATTTTCGCGGTTTTATCACAGAAATTCCCAAAACCAACTTTTCTTGAGGCAACCCGTTTTACATTAAGATATGACGGGTTGCCGGATCTCGGATGCAAAATGTTTAAGTAGAAATTGACTATGCCTTTCGTATTTTTTTTTTTTTTTTTTTTTTTTTAATGCTGATGTAAATCGCTGCCTCTCTCTTTTTGGCTGACTTTTGCAGGTCCTGCTTTTGGAAGCTGGTATAGAAGAGCCAGAAGTCGCTGAGGTACCGGCGTTCGCATCGATGTTACAGGCGAGCAATATCGACTGGATGTACCGAACTCAACCGGAAAAATATTCCTGTCGGGCGAGAAGAGGCAAGACTTGTCCATGGGCTCGAGGCAAAGTGGGTGCCACGCTTTTTGCTTTTCTGAAATTATTCAACTTCGAAATTCCTTGCGTTTAATATTTTACGAATTCGTATTTTTCTCCCACCTCCAAGGTTATGGGGGGATCTAGCACCATCAATTACATGATCTACATTCGGGGATCACCCAGTGATTACGACGAGTGGGAAAATGATGGGAACCATGGATGGGGCTACGATCACGTACTTCCGTATTTTTTGAAGTCAGAAAACAACGAGGATCCAGAGGTAATTTGCTGATCACATATCATGAATTTGAGAAAGTATTTAAATTCCTATTTGGAAGAAAAAAGAAATGAATGAAAACTTTTTCAGATCGTGCACGAGAATCCTAAGTACCATAGCAAAGGTGGTTATCAAAACGTAGAAAGATTCCCTTATACGGATAAAAACGTTGGTGTATTGATGGAAGCGTGGCAGGAATTAGGATATAAAAAAATTGACGCTAATGCCGGAAACGAGCAGATAGGAGTGATGAAATTGCAGATGACATCGATCCACGGTGAAAGACAGAGCACGAATGGAGCGTTCATTCGTCCCGTGCGTCAAAAACGAAGAAATTTGGAAGTTATAACCGAAGCACACGTGACCAGGATACTAATTGATCCGAAAACAAAACACGCTACAGGGGTAGAATATGCTTCCACCAAGTCTGGTTTCAGAAAAATACTGACTGCTAAAAAAGAGGTGATTTTGAGTGCGGGTGCGATAAATTCTCCGAAAATACTCATGCTCTCAGGCGTCGGACCTGCTGAGGAACTTGAAAAACACGGGATAAAAGTTATCTACGATTCAGCCGTTGGGCACAATTTACAAGATCACGTGACCATGGACGGTCTAGTTATAGCGTTGAGCAATAAAACTCGAACCGATAAACAGGACGAAGATAAAAAACGGGATGTTTATCACTACAAGCAAACGCACAAGGGACCATTATCGGCTACCGGTGGTTTAGGATGTGGAGTATTTGTACAAACACTTTACGAACACGGTTTCGATAAACCGGATATACAATACGCCTTTGATGCTAGTAACGTTAAAGATTATCTCGCGGATCCCGCTGGATTTGGTGAATCAGCAGTTGAGCCACTTTCTTATTACGACGCTATGAATATCAGGCCGATTCTTTTGAGTCCAAAGAGCCGAGGAGTCATCAGGCTGAATGATACAGATCCTCTATGGGGTCAGCCGCTGATTTATCCGAAATATTTCACTGCCTATCCAGACTTAGACGCGATGGTGGCAGGAATTGAAATAGCTCTAGATCTTTTCAAGACCAATTCCTTCGGAAAACACGGCTTGGAACTTGTGGACGCTCCTCTTCCGGCGTGTGAAGAATGGGAATTTGGTACCAGTGAGTACTGGGAGTGCGTTTTGATGGAATACACGGGTACAATTTATCATCCCGTTGGAACGTGCAAAATGGGACCCCGCGAGGACAGGGAAGCGGTCGTGGACCCAAAACTCAGAGTCTATGGAATAAAAGGACTACGTGTTATAGACGCTTCTATTATGCCAAAAATTGTTAGGGGAAATACGAATGCTCCAACTATTATGATCGCTGAAAAGGGCAGCGACATGATCAAAGAAGCCTGGAGTCACCAAAGTCATTAATGACAACGACAACCAACGCAAATGGTAAAATATCATTCGACATCAACAGTGAAATAATGATAATGATCACGATCATGTATTACTGTACTTTTTTTCCATCGCTGGGAAAAATTTGCTAAAATATTTATATCTTATTGATACTTCGAGTTTCGGGTGATATTGAAAAATAATTCGATGCTTGGTATTCAATAATTATAACTGTTAATAAATTATACGTTATACATCTGCTGAGTTGTTATCATAGAAAATTTTTCTTCTTGATGTGTGTCATAAATTGTATTTCGCGATGCTAGAAAATCACTCGTTTGTTAGGAGAGTAGAATTGCATTTCCTGTCTATCATATACTATACTTCTCATGATAAATAAATTCTATCGGGAATTCCCTGCAGTTGTCTTATTGCAACAGTTACTGCAACATTCCGAGAACTTTTGAGTTCTAGGTATGTATACATTTCATATTCTGTTCAGCATAATACACGTGACAGCATGTTTTACAGTCAAACACCACAATCATTCCGAACATGATATTTAAATTAAAATTTGGAGAGAATTATGTGTTTTCGAATATACAAGTTTGTATTTTCATCAATAAATGTTAGACGGGGTCAGATATGATATAATTATCGAAGAAGTCAGCCCAACCCAGGTGTGTGAATACAGAAATTCAGAAACTATACATAAAAATGTCTCTGCCGCGGAAGTCCCAATAAATCATTCAACCGTATCCAATAATACAAATCGGATTTATTTCAAGTGTAATCGGTAAGTATAATGTACCCGCTGCACGCTCTTCGTTTTTATTCATTCATTCGATTATTAACTATAAACCGCAGAAAAATTCTTCCGA
Organism: Athalia cordata; assembly: GCA_963932425.1. Classification (NCBI taxonomy): domain Eukaryota; kingdom Metazoa; phylum Arthropoda; class Insecta; order Hymenoptera; family Athaliidae; genus Athalia; species Athalia cordata. The sequence goes on along the minus strand of OZ010625.1, from coordinate 37,942,789 downwards.
TCTTTCTCCCGGAAATATATAAGTCTATAAATATAAGATAAATTCTTATATCAGAACATAATTCGTCGCAAGGGCCTGTTGATCGCAACTTTTTTTTTCTACGTCATATGCGCGTTACGGGAAATCAGGATCTAGATCAGAAATTCTGAAGAAATAAAGGAATTAACCTAACCTAACCCAACCCGTCTTGATCCGTTTTTCTCCGGTCTCCGTTATTGATATGTTGATGTTCGCGAAAAAAAATTCTGAATGAAAAACCAATGATCGTACAATTAATTGAAAAGGCGTTTTCGGCCATTTGACGAGATCGGCACGAAGTATATAATAGGTCCCTATATGTAGACCGAAAGTAGAAAAGGAGAGTCGATGCTGTTCGAATGGCCAACAGCTCTCTTTCACTCCAACACATTGGTTCTCCCATGTAGACTTTCGTCGCTGAGACACATGGGTATATATGTATTGTATTATATACTAGCTGGCATATGTACAAACACAAGTCAACTCACATATTATGTTATATACTGCAGTTCACGTATGTGCAGGCCAGGGCATCATGAGAAAGTTCAGCGCGAAAGTCAAATTCCATCGTGGAATAAATAATTTGACTTTTCATTTCTTAATTGCGTCTGGTCAAGATGAAGAATTATGAATAAATATTCGCTACATCCAAATTGCGATTATGATCCTCCAGAGTTGCCAGTTTTCGGTAAAACTTATTTTCACCATGATACCATAAAGAGTAAATTGCACACATGTATCGTAAGTTATCGCCATTTACTCGTGGTTTCTAGAGGGTCGAAACAATATGGCCGCCTGCACCGTTCTCCATCTTATGTATTGGAGTATAATGAGTACGATTTCTTGGATCCAATTATAGCTCTCATCGCCATGAAGGAAAGGTTGCAGGAGGCTACGTGACTTTCGTAATATTTTATATAGTTGCCGTTATAATTTTCGCAACGATCAAACTCACGTGCGTACAAATATGCGTGTTGCAAAATTGATATAAAAAAGAAGAGCGAGATGGAAAAAGAAAATAGAAAAGAGAAAAACTAGCGAGCTCTCCAGCGTTTGATCCCAAGATTAAGTACCGTGATTTTAATTTAGGTGATAAGTCAAAAGTTCATCCAGGTTGATTCTTTGCGCAATTTAAACTATACGTGTATAATACATAGTGATGATCGACGTGCGATACCGTTTGTTTTCTCATTTGCATGACACAATGTATCCCTTATATAATTATTACATACAATATTAAAGCTATATAGGTGTATAGATTTTTTTCATGCATAAATGTTTATGTAATGAATGTTTATGGATATAATAAAATTGTCGTAAAACTATAGAGTAATAATAATAACAATTTATATGTTACGGGCAAAACTTTTTCTGACCCGAACCTCTGGGCGTCAAGTGTGTACGGGCTAATGATTGAACTTTGAATATGTAATCCTGTAAAATGACCCACTTTAATTTATAAAACAAGTGCCAATATTGGTGTACCTCTAAGTTGGGATTTACCTACGTACAATATACATAGATATTTGCTTATGCTTGAGCAACGGCTCATACGTATATCGGTAAGAGGTAATTACACTGAACTGAAAAAATACATGTGCAGATACTATTGGCGAAACTCAACGAGCACAAGTTATGTCCGGGTCTCCAGATATCAGACATTTTCCTTCTTTCATTTTCTTCAATAATTTTCGAGCTCCAGTTTCCGAGCAGGAATCAGCCTTTGTACCTATACATATCATAAGTAGCTCTCCTCCCCGATTCACGGATACCAAAAAATGCGAATAGAACTTGCGGCCGACGCACGATTGGAGTTCAAAAATCGTAACCGATTCATCCCAAATGCTCGTATACGAATGGGTGATAATTTTTTTAAATTTCGTTTTTCATTTGCGTGAAAGTGGGGAGAGGGTAACCAGACGTCTTAAATTCGCCTTATGCGTAGTCTCGATCGTCAAGCGAGTCAGTCTTTTACTTTCACTGACTCGGTACGGCACTGTCTTTCCTCCACGTGTTCTTCGAAGAAATTACACGTCTATGCAGCAGTGACAGATCGATACTAAAATTATTTTATAACAGAATAAACACAATATTTATAATAACTATCCGATTTTTTTTTTGTTCCCTCTTTTTTCTCGGGGATAAGGTGAATCTGAATAATTCGAGTGCTGCACAGTGTGTTGTTCATTTATTCATTAAAAAAAGGAAAAAAAAAAAAAACAAATGAAATGTATAAAGACTGAAGTTTGAGTGAAAATTTGGTGAGTAATCACCGATATATGATGAGAACGTTTTATTTCTCGTTTCTTTTTTATATTCGATTTTTGCACACATGTACTTTTATCGAATGAGTAAAATGGATAGGATGATTAAATAATTCGTGAACAAAAAACCAAAAAACTTGAGATAATATTTATTGTAAAAGAATTCCAGTTTATATCGTATATTTAAAAAGTGTATAATAGCGTATCCGGTATTTTGATAACTCAGTACCGGTATGAAAAAAATATTTTCTCAAGATAATCGGTATATGTAGTCGGAGTTATAGTGAGTTACGTAAATTTTCGACGATTCTCACGCGCACGATACAATGTAACGTAAATTTTATAATTCTAACATTTCTTTGTGATTATTCTTTAGAGATTGCATAACATTCGAATTATATTATTTCACCCCACTGCCCGGTATAATAGTAAACGATCGAAAGTAAGAAACACTATAAAAAATAAAAGTGAACGCAAGGAAAATTATACGCTTTAAATATTGTACATGTAATCCCATATTATACCTCCGCTGGCGATAGGTAATACTTATTACATACTCGATCAATAGAGAGCAATAAATATTCACGAGGAGAATATAATTATCTTTTGAACCTCACGTTTTTTTTTTTTGTTCCTTATTTTTTTATTATTACAATTCGTCTACCTTGGCCGACACGGTGAATAATTTACACCAGTTTGGAAGTTCCTTTCTTTTGACACGTACCACTTACTGTGGGGTCACAGAAAATATCTCGTTAAAACGTGTTTACTGTCGGCTGTGGTTGGATGACACTTTTTTTTTTTTTTAATAGCCCTTATGACAGCATTCCCAGTTTTTTTCCCGTGGATTAAGCCCTGATGGTTGTTAACGCGCGCTTTTATCATGCACACAACGCCATCGGATGTTGGGAAATTGTAGAAAAAAGAAAAGAGAAAAAATCTAGTACTGATCGTGGAATCATATCTGGGTAGGGATATTCTTTGGTTCATCTAGTTAGGGTGACAAGTGGCTGATTTGGAATTATAGCGACGTAAAAATTTTTCATTTGTTGTATTAGTTTGGCAGTCGGATATGATTGTTAGGGATTTGATGTGTTCAATTTGGGGATGGAGGTTTAAACGGATATAGGGATTACTCGAGGAAAAAATAATCAAAAGTTGTTTAGACCAAAGAAAGAATGTAGAGGAATAAAAATTGCGAAAGTTGGATGGACAAGTGCATCGGTATGTACAGCTCACTCTGCACTTTCAAATTCAAACGAAATGAAAGGTAGATTTGTTAGAATAGTAACAAAAAAGAAAAAACGTCGCGAACCCTACAACAGGGACAGCCGGCAATCCCTCCTTCTACCACTTCCGGTTCGAAACTACATGTATCCGGTAAATACGAGGGATCGCAAATGTTACCGTAAGTGAAAGGGATGCGAAAATTGATCAAAATGACATTTAAATTACGTTACTTCGTTGAACCCGTTTTGCGTGACTGGTGTCTAGTGTAAACGTGTGCGCATGAACAGGTTGGTTCCAATGGTTCTCTGGCAATGGGATACGAAGGCAGTGTTAGTTTTTTTTTTTTCAAGTAGATTGATGATGGCGTTCTATTTCGTCGTACATAATCGGTTCCTAACATTCCGTCGTCTGTTATTCGAAAAAATCTATTGTCTACGAAATTCAATATGTACTTATTACGTAATGGCGAACGCTTAGGAAAAGCTTCCCAACATTTGGGTATATTCGTGGCAATTCTTGTTATTTTTTTGAATTAGAATTTTTTTCGTTCCGTTAGTAATTGTGTAATGGCTTGTGATATAATCGGTTCCTTCCAAGGTCACTGAAGATGTCGTCGAATTTTCATTCACTTCTTGACTTTGGCCTTCAAGCACCGAGAACCGAGACCGAGAATCAACCATCATCACTGACTTATCTGTGCTTCGATACCCGACCTGTTAACCTCACCACAAAAACGAGAGTACAGTTGCCAACAGATATTATATATTCCGGTTTTTTAGAACTCGTTCGAAAGTTTGTTTTTTGGATTTGCTGTGCTCTCTTCGAAGGTGAAGATTGAATGAAGTGATGATGGAGATTGGTCGAGGGAAACATTAGGAGTTCCGTAATTAGACGGACGAAAAAAAAAAAAGAACTTATTCTGAACGGAACTAAGAATTCCAAAAGATTGCAAAAGGCGGGAGGCCACGTGCAGCCCACGCTACACAGATTGGAAACGGAACTGAATCAGAAAAGATTGACATACGTTATATATATAGATATACTTACTAATTGTAAAACGATAGACGAAACCTCGAGGTATTACACATGCCGACGTAACAAGCGGATATTCCGGCACGAAATTCACAGATCTGGCGTTTAGCCCATAGGTTATATAAAAGATAAATAGTGAAGCGATGTAAACCGATAGTTCGATCAGCGATCATGTGGTTCCGATTTGTACATAAGGGAAATTCATGAATCATTTTCTAATAGAATCGAGTATGATATACATATGTATGAAGATCAAAAGTAAAACCAGTATACCAGTAATCTCTCTTCTGCTAATTGTAAAATTATCTTTGAGAAACAATTTTCAACATTCATGAATGCGTATACATGTTACACACATGTATAATTTTTCGAAAATAAATTTTGCGGAACCCGCGAAAGTTTTTTTTAAACCAGGGCATATAATCCGCTTTAAATAAACGCATGTAAGCCTAAAATTTATGCACATTTCACGATTACTTACATCGCGATTATCGTTATACCGTGAAAATTTCACTTCACATTTTGATTACAGGTTCTTCATTGCTGCGCACTGAATAACTTTAGCTGCCTATAAGCATATACATGGAAGAGGGGATTACCTGGATCGGGGAATAAACGGCTGAACCAAAAAAAAAAAGAGTTGATAATAAATAAATAAGAAAAGTGAACAAAACTGGAACGAAAAATACCGTTATGTTGAGAACTAAACAGTGAATAATAATGATGAAAATAAGTTGGCAACTAATCGGTGTGCCGAACGAAGTCCCGCAACAATTAAGCTCCAGGATAATTGATGCAAGTCCTTGCTCTATATCAAGAACTGCAGGGTGACAGCAATAAATTTTTTTTTTAAAAATAAATAAATAAATAAACATATGAAGTAACCTGCAGAGCTGCTAGTGCAATTTAGTGAAAAAAAAAAAAGAAAACCCGTATAAGTGAACTATAATTAGCATAAAATTACTCGTTCGCAGCTGAATAATTTTTTTTGTTCTTATTTAAATCGTAAAACACACATAAATATATATGTATTTATGTACGTAGACTGTATAAAAGTTTTTGAGATCACAAGTTTCATAAGATTCAATATTTTTCCGAGGTACAGGTATTTATTTAGCTACGTACGTACGTGAGATAGAATATTGAAAAAGAAAATTGGTTAAACGGAAAGAAAAATTTGTTAACAGTGTTAGAAAATTTCACAAAAATTAACTAAACCTCAGTCGTCAAAGTTATTCGTCTTTATAGGTGAATTTTTGTGCTTCAAATAGAAGAAAAGAGTTAACGAGATAAAAATAGAACAATGGCGATCGGTCTGGTGACAATTATAACAGGTGCTATCAAAGCCGCGACGGTTCTCCTAGGGGTAGGAAAGGTGACTTTTATTCCTACGCTTATAGTGGCGTTGGCCTACTACAATTACGATCTGATGGATCCTGAAAATCAGCCACGAGATGCTAAAGTTATCCGTAAAGAATACGACTTTATCGTCGTCGGTGGTGGTTCTGCAGGAAGTGTCCTCGCGAATCGTTTAACCGAAATTCCAGAGTGGAGTGTCCTGGTACTAGAAGCCGGAGGGTATGAAACGGAAATCACAGATGTTCCGATCCTTTCGTTGTATCTTCACAAGAGTAAATATGATTGGAAATACAGAACACAGCCACAGGATTCGGCCTGTCAAGCCATGGTGGACCAACGGTGTTGTTGGACGAGAGGAAAAGTGAGTTTTTTACTTTCAACTACAAGACTTATTCGAATGAAAAAACAAAAATAGATATGCATTTTTAATAAAATTTAAGTACAGATTGTCCAGATAGTTCGGTAAATTTCGTACCGTAGAAATAACATGTGTGACTGGAAAAATATTCAGTATGATATCCGGAAGCTATGAAACGTGTTTTCTCATGCGCGCGGTCAGCACATTTTTGATTATAGCAATAGATAGAAATCAAAAAAAAAAAAAGTTGAGAAATCATAGCGCATAACTTTGCGGTTGTTATTGAAATGATAATTATTTTCTACATAATAGCTACATAAAAACATTATATGGTATCCTAAAAATAATTACCCGATGCCTCTGGAGTGAATGTAAAAATGTTATAAAATGTTAACAGGTTCTCGGAGGATCGAGCGTGCTCAACACAATGTTGTACGTCAGAGGAAATCGTCGAGACTTCGATCAGTGGGAAAGTTTTGGCAACTACGGTTGGGGTTGGGACGACGTTTTACCCTATTTCAAAAAATCGGAAGACCAAAGGAATCCCTATTTGGCTCGCAATACCAAATATCATAGTACAGGTGAATATCGCACAAATGATAATAACGATAAACGGATACCATCTTACACTAGATTTTATTGTTAGATAAAGACGTACTGACAATGAGCTATTTTTGAAAAAAGAATACTATTTTAAAATTTTGAATCCAATCACGTGCTTGATTAGCCAACATATATTTTTGGGTCGAGCAATATATGGAGTATATTTATTGTTACATTGCGAAAATAATCTTTCGATACAAGCAAAGCGATGTAGTTTTTTTTTTTTTTTTCTATGTGTTCAGTGTCGGCTTCCTTAGAACGATACCGAATTTTGAAATACAGGAATTTTGGCGCTGGATGACTCGGCAGAGTAGAAAGTATACAGGAGAGAAATTGTCCAAATAAAAACTAGAAATTTGGATTTGATGGTTGAGAGGATTATTTATCGATCTTATTTAATGGCATCGAATGGGTGTTATTTTAATGATAATTTCTACGGTTGGATAACCTTGGGTTATTAAAACCCTATAGATGATTTAATGAAACATTAGTCTGTCCGAATAACCATAAATTCAAAATTGAATATACACCGCGAGAAAAGATTTAAGAATTTCTTCCAACGCAAATATAATTTTCTACCATATATCATATTGAAGTGTAGACAACGTCCACGATTTCATATAAATAAAATCCCCACTCACTGAAAACTTCCGCCTTTTGAAATAAAGACTTGCGAAATTTGTTGTACTATCTAAGATCTAAGATTTACGATAGTCGCCACGTTGCATTTTCATAGTTATTTTCATTGTTACGATCGATATTCCATTAAGTGGCGCTATCGAAGGTGGTAGCTTTTGACTTTCTTTTTTTTCCCCTATTTTACCTCATTGTCAGTGCCTGATATTCTTGCGAAAACCTAACTTGATGTATATAAAATTTCATAACGAAGATGAATCAGAATTTAGTTAATCGATCGGCATGATCAGATGTAACGGCAAATCTATATGTGAAAAATCTGACTCATGATGAGACTTAAAAATATTAGCCAACATAATTCTCCTACTTCTCGAATGGCTCGCGTAACACATTATTACAAAGGTAAAATGTCGTCATCCTTTCTCTGCGTGGAACAAAAAACTGCTGGATTAATACTTTCGCATTAAACTGTAGCTCATCGTCAGACACTGTAGAATGTGGGTCGTATGAAAAATATTGCAACAACATATCAGAAATGACCGTGCAAAAATCATGTTCACAGAATATTCGCATATACCTAACCATAAACTTTTTACCATTCCAGGTGGCTATCTTACCGTACAGGACGCACCGTACAACACTCCCTTAGGAGTAGCCTTTCTTCAGGCAGGGGAAGAAATGGGTTACGACATTGTAGACGTTAACGGTGAACAGCAAACAGGATTCGCATTTTATCAATACACGATGAGAAGAGGTACGAGATGCAGCGCAGCAAAGGCATTTATACGGCCAGTAAGACTCCGTAAAAATTTGGAAATTTCTCTTTGGTCCCACGTGACAAGGGTTTTGATAAACCCCGATACAAAACGAGCTTTCGGTATAGAGTTTATCAAGGAAGGTAAACGTCAAATTGTGACAGCGAAGAAGGAAGTGATTTTATCTGCCGGAGCGATAAACTCTCCCCAACTTTTAATGCTGTCGGGCGTTGGCCCTCGACATCATCTCGAAGAGGTCGGAATCCACGTGATAAAAGATTCTCCTGGTGTGGGTCAAAATCTTCAAGACCACATAGCGGTTGGCGGTCTGGCTTTCCTAATCGACCACGAGATTAGCATAGTAATGAATCGTTTGGTAAATATAAATTCAGCGTTCAGATATGCCATTACAGAGGACGGTCCCTTGACCTCCAGTGTAGGCCTGGAAGCTGTTGCTTTTATATCAACCAAGTACGCAAACGTAACAGACGATTGGCCAGACATGGAGTTCATGCTGACAGCATCGTCGACGAATTCGGACGGTGGTACGCATGTTAAAAATGCACATGGATTGACAGACGAGTTTTACAACGAGGTGTTCGGAAAGATAAACAATCACGATGTATTCGGTGTATTTCCGATGATGTTACGTCCAAAATCTCGTGGTTTCATAAAATTGAAGTCTAAAAATCCTCTGGACTATCCTCTTATGTATCACAATTATTTGACGCATCCAGACGACGTTGGAGTACTTCGCGAGGGCGTTAAAGCCGCCGTGGCATTTGGCGAAACTACAACCATGCGGAGATTCGGTGCAAGATTTCACAGCAAACCGGTACCAAATTGCAAACATCTTCCTCTGTTTACCGACGATTATTGGAACTGCGCTATCCGACAATATACTATGACCATCTACCATATGAGTTGTACGGCGAAAATGGGAGTTCCTACTGACCCCATGGCCGTTTTAGACCCGGAACTCAGGGTCTACGGAATTCAAGGTCTCAGAGTAATCGATGCTTCTATAATGCCAACGATTACAAATGGTAACATCAACGCCCCCGTAATTATGATCGCCGAAAAGGGAGCGGACATGATAAAACAACAGTGGCTTTGGCAGAGAAGAAGTGACAATGTTACGGCTGAAGCAGCGTGACGATCTATTGTTAATTAATGTAATTTACCGACCTCATTTCAAATCTTTCATTGTCTTTCGTACTTAAAATTGGTATGATATCTCTAAAAACGTAAAACTCCACCTCAGAAATTCCTCCGATCCTCCATACTGTCTCCGCTCCCCAAATTTAATCCCTTTCTGTGGCATTATAGGATAAAACTAGATATTTTAAAACGAATAGAAAAAAAAACAAGCTCAACGTATCGCGAGTAAAATGAAGCTGGATCATAATTCACCACCCAGTTGTGCTACCTCAGAACCCAGACCACAAAAAAGCCTGGCGTCAGTGAGACCACTGTCCACTACATCAACTAAAAACAATAATGAAAGCTAATTAAAAGACAATGAACGAGAACTTGGACATAAAATTAATCGAACTGAAACATAAGTCAGTTGCCACCAGCGGCTGATTTTAATTCGTCGTTGAGAACGGATTTCAGGTCTTTTGATTCGATCGATCGAAACGACCTTGAACTAAGCTGAAGGAAAGATTGTAACAAAAAGTGCTCAGAATTACCCTGATGGATGTGCGGGTAAAATGAGCCTAACAATAAGAAATGACGTATCGATTGATTTTGATCAAATTCCAAGAGACATCGGTGATGAAAATAATCTCATTCATCGAATTATTACTGTTGACTAATTTTTAAGAATAGCCGATAATACACTTATGTACATAATATTATCGAGTCTGAAATCAAAATAATAAAATATATATTATATTTTTCGATTACGTCGTTCACGCGTTCATGTATTTTCTCCCGCCCCACAGAACTTTCAGTTTTTCCATTGCCTCACACTTAGCGTCGTAATAAACAACGTGCTAATTATCCGCAAATCTTATATGGGGCATTTCATGTCAACTTTCCCAGGTTCCACGTCTCACCGTTAGGTACTTTATTTCTATCAAATTTTCGCAGGTTATAGTGTCACCTCGGGAGCCCTGTTAGAAAAATGTTGTTCCTGCATTTTTTCGAAATTCCTTTGAAAAAAAAAATGACAGACGTTTGCACGGTGCAAACTTGCAGCGAAAATATGAAAAGAAAAAATCATATCATAGCATTGAAAAAACAAAATATTACAACGGCGAACATGCAACTTTTTGATTAAATTAAAATTAAAATTAAATTAGATCCCAAATATATACATATTTGGGTATATTCGGAAAAGCTGGAAAAAAATCATTCGTTACTACGATTCTTTTTTCATAGGTGATAGGAATCGAGCACAGAACTTCCGCGTGAATAAAAGTCAAATATATGGGGGTCAGAAAAAACCTGTTCGGGTGGACATGGAATGGCTTATATCTCGCGAGTAGGTGTACCAATTATAACGGCGCATATACATATATATGATAATTATTTTTGCGATAATACGCGTGTACGTACATAATATAGCTATACATTTATGTATAATTTACATTAGAAGTTCCGTTAGCTCTACCGAATAAAAGTGTATAAATTTCACCGGAGGCAAGTTACGTAACAGTTAAAACTTAATCCTGTATAACGTAGCGCTTTTACACCGGCCTATGTAATAACTTTAGGTGCAGAGGGGGCCGGTAGATTGCCCGTGGGAGAAAGTTAAACAGCTGTGATCGAATAACATCGATGACAAGCACGGCCTTCACTGTCGAGTAATAACATGACGAAAGAGTTCTTCATTCTGATTGGTCTGTCAATTCGGTGTTAACAGGAAATATGTTCCTATATGATCAGCTATACGTCCGATGTCCATTACCATGACCGTTATATTAAAGGAATTATTTCCGAACTTCAGTTTCAGGCCTACGTGATTCTTCCTTCGTACGCAAAATGTAAATTAGTCAACTAACAAAAAAGATATGTATCTTTTTATATAAATTTCATTATATAAATCCGAAGTTATTTTTTCGCCCACGGGTTACATCCGAACGGATCTAACTTCCTCGATTTACATACCCGCGTAGAAATTTCGTGGATTTCATACATTCGATCGCATAAGATTTCATCTAATTAGAGCATTATAAAAAATAAATAAGAATGTGAAAGCTTGCTCTAGCGGTTACATTATAGAGGGAATATATCTGGATATCAATTAACGGTTATTTTGTTTATCCAGAAATACCTTCTCGGTAAGAAGGACCTGAATTAATTATTATCGAAATCGTGGCTACTCTGTACTTTCTCTGATGGTGTCGCACGATTTCAAGTCACGACGATGATCACTTTCACGAGTGCGGACGACGAGAGCACATTCTGTAGGAAATATTGTGAACAAACTGGACATAATTTCAATGGTGAAGAGAATTAATAATACAGTGTCGATTAGGAGGATCGCTACTTTGCGAAGTAAACTATCGGAAAGCATCAGCAGAATAGTCAACGTTCACTAACAATTTATTCACCCAGATTTTCGAATCAAGATTTTCTCCAATTCTCATTTAATCGAAAAAAAAAATTCATAAAATCATGGAACTTAGCTTTTCGCATCCGTTTTTTGTTTTTTTTTCTCCTACAGGTGGTCGAACCAAAAAAACTTATATTCACCACCTATCGCGAATACGGAATTTCGTAACTCTAAACCAATCCAGATCGATTCCACGTCAGATGTCGCAACGGTGTGAGGGAAAAGACTGCGCGCCACCCATTTTCATATAAAAATTAAGGGAGATTTCGAGACCGATTAATGGTCATAATTAGTCGGATAAATAGCCTAATGTATTACAAATAAATACCTATTGCAAAGGATGCATGCATACCTATATGTAAGCGCTGAGATTGCACTTTCTAACAATTTGTTCACGTATAGTATATCCTATATATAGGTGCACGCATTATACGCACATATCTACGGTAGCAATATAATTTCGTATTCCATACGCGAAATCATTGAATATTTTCCGAACAAAGTTCAGCAGCAGAATATAAAAGACAAGCATGACGAGAGTCGTAGAAAAAGTGTCGAATTTTGAGTGCTCGTAACAAAAAAAAAAATTGCTTGAATTTGTTTGAAAATGTAAGCGACTATATGAAAGAAAAAAAGTAGGGTGTCATCGTGATAGCGCGTGTAATTACAGTAGGTATATGAACTTATCCGAGTAACAGAGATAAAAAGATAAAAGAGATAAAAATAGTAATAAAGATTACGCAAAGATTAATAGCTGCAGTACGACGCGACGGCCAAGGGCAAATATAAATATAATGCAAGTCGTGGCACATGCAGCGACGAAGAGAAAGAAAGAAAAACTGCACGCACAATGGAGGCGCACAATACAATATAATGTTAACAAAGCCCACGGTGACAAAACCTGCAATTACAGAGCCAGAATCTCAAGTAGCAAGCAAACTTTTATAAGGAACAGAGAAAGTATATTAGTGGAAGACTGAAGAGCGCGTCCGATCCAAGTCGTTCGAAACGAGCACAAGCGCAAGTGAGCGCGACGCATGGACAAGAAGCACCTGCATCTCTAATATACTCGACATAGACTCGAAACGTTCCATAGGCGCTCTCCCTGAACTTTGTATAGTAATAAAATTCAATGATCGCATAAACAATTATTTTCAGTTTTTTTGCTTCTATTTTTTCTTTCCAATCATTCCATATTTTTACCGCATTCGTCAAATTTTGAGGGATTCATCGCAGTAGGTAAGGAAGGGCGATGAATAATTCCCACGTACTGCAGATGCGGTTGTAAAGATATTGAGAAATTTTCAATTTTCAATTGCGTAGAAAAAATGTTCATTTTTCTGCCGGGAAATATTTGCAAAATGTTGAGGAATAGAAAAAAAAAAAAATTTAACGCGATACCTTCGGTGATTTGCGTAGCGTGTCGACGACATATGTAAGGCAAGTACACGAGATAAATAACCGTGACCTTGAAGCTCTTGAGACACGAAATAAAAAAAGGCCATAGGTTGTTTGAAAAATGATTCTTATTTTATGGTTTTCGAATATTATTCGTGGTTGCGGGTATACCTATATAATGTGAAGAAGATGAAGTTGGTCTTCCGGAAAACTCGTAAGTTGGTCACGAAGTTGACCCTGGCTCGCGGCCGCAGACGAGATGTCCAATAAAACGAGAGGCGCGGTATATCCGAGACGCGTAAGGAGAAAAAAAAAACCCACACCGATATGGAAAGAGTAGGAAAAGAAGAGAGGAAGAAAAAGATGGAGAGACTTGATTCTTTCATCCTGCGGTTCACGTACATATATGTATAGAAAGTTCAATTCGGACGTCCAAACTCTGGCGTTTAAAACCCGAGACCGACGCGCGACGTACGTATACTATAACGTATTTCTCGAAAGCAGCCTACGATTTCGTCTTAATTCTTTGCCCGCAAATAATTTCATAATAATTAAATACCGATATCGTATAATACAGGTAAATTGCCCGTTCAATTAACTCATATGTATGACGAGTTATATCCAAGAAATTTAACCGCAAAATAATTAGCTGTATTTATTTAACTGAAATAAAATGCAAAACAAAAAGAAAATGTTTCAAGCAATCATTATAGTTTCTTCGATAGAGCCGATAAATGTAAATTCGTAAGCATGAAATTTAACGAGAACATAATGATACAAATTTCATGAACTACTCGCTTGGCCCTTGAATAAAATAAAAGACTACCATAACTTGAAATTTTCAGGCATAGGGCGAGAAAAAAAAAGGAGGAAGCTTCACGCTGCACCTGCTTGTAGTCACGTATCGTGTCCCGAATCCAATAAGATACTTGGGTAAAGCATAAAAGAAGAAGAAGAAGAAGAAGAAGAAGAAGAAGATGAAGATGAAGATGAAGATGAAGAGGAAAAGAAAAAGGAATAATAGAGAGATCAGGTAAATGTTTTAGAATCGAAAACTTGTCGAATAACGACCTAACGCTGCGGTGAAGGTGGCCGAAGTGGGGAGCCGACAAGTTTCACTCCTGGCATTCACCGCGAGGAGAGTTCGACTTCAACCGGCGTCACTTTGTATTCGCGATTTGTTGTCGATCAACCAAACTGAGAACCGTCCTATTATTTTCATCCACGAAGGACATGTGACCCCCTGAAGAATAAGTGCTCCGTGAGTTTTTAAGTGATCAGGTACATAAAAAAACGACACGTCAGGGACCAAAAAAAAAAAAAGCAGAGAAAAAGTCTGAAAGATTGAACTCAATTATCTCATTGGGCGTTAGCTTATTTTATTTATTTATTTATTGTTTTTTTTTTTTTGTGAATCGTGTTAATTTTTATCTAATATATCGAATTTCCGTCAAGTTCATCCATTTCTTTTTTTTTTTTTTCTTTTTTTTCAATCGACTCAATTACGGAATAATCAGATTGTGAAAATCAGATGAGAAGTGTTGTTAACCTAGTATAGTGAAACAAACAGAAAAAAAAAAAAAAATGTGGGAAATTCATAGTGGAGTACATAAACCGCGTGGGATTATAATCCTGTATATTGCGATAGACCGCATGTGAAATGCGGTGGTTTGATATAAATATCCACCTACGTGATTTCACTGATTAAATTATAGATAATTTTTTCTTACTTTTTTTTCAGTTTCCTCAAAGCCTCTTGCAGGCGCGTTTTATACATCATGCAAATGGATTTTTGCTTCGAGCGGAAAACGATCGATCAATAGCTGGATTTAAAATTCAAGAAGAAGAAAGTTATATCAGATCATATAATAGCTGACCAACTTTTTTTTCTCTTCAAATACTATTACAACCATTGATCGTTGATGAAAGAAAAAATCAATCGGATGAATAAATTTCTCTGATAAATTTTTGGACTCTCTCATGCTTTGCTTGACCAATGAGTGGCGAATAATCTTACGTACGTACGTAACGCACGTAACAACGCATTGATTTTCAGTGAAAGTGAATATCAATTCGGCAGATAGGTAAGTGATAACGTGAAACGGTATAAAAAAAATTTCAGTTGCGTTTTTATTGATCGTGTAAATGATCAATTGTTTAAAATTTTCATGCATTTAATTAATCAAGTGAAAAGAAATTTGTTGATCAGTTAGAATTAAAGTCACATGAATTGATAATAATAAAAAAAGGAAAGGATGATCGGTCATGATTCATTTTTACGTATTTTCAAATTTCATTCGCAGGACATCGATAGGCCTTTGATACAAATCTACTCTACATTACGTTCTCCATTTCGAGAATGATCTTACGAGTCGAATGAACGACGCGCTTCGAAGTCTGCAATTAGTATCGAAAGAAAAATGTCTTTCAGCTTGGCAACACTTGCTGGATCAACGTCTCTTTTGGGATTGAGCGTCGTTCCTCTAATTGCAGTCGGTCTGGGCATTTTTCGATACAACAATGCCGACCCGGAAGGACACCCAACGAGCGCGGGACAGGTAACCCTACACAATTTTTCGTATCGTCGTAATACCCCGTAATTCTATTATTCAATGAAAACTATAAGCCACGCGGATTCTTCCGCATTATTTCGTAAAGCACGCGAAATACGTTATGGGAGAAAAAGAAAATTACACATATCCAGCGCGGGAATTATATGGAGCGTCGTATTAAGGCAGTAACGGGATACAGAGATTTCTTTCGTTGCCCAAGAATGAGCCTCATACGGGCAGTACGTATGAAATATGAAAGTTAATAATCTTGTAACACATCTCTAATTTTGAATAAGCATATAAGTATAACAAACTATACGTTACACGCAACTATCACTGTAATATTTGCACAATGAAAAATTTTCACACGTAATAATAGGGGAGATGTCATTTGTTGTGTGTCCTTGACACGATATTATAGATATTTTCACTAAAATTTTGTTTACTCGATATTTTAGACCTTGCGTTTTCACAACTGCCGCGCGTACATCTGCAATATTTAGCACAAAATTAAAAACAAACAAAAAGAACAACTGTTATCAGATCGTATTGGCGAACTGGAATAAGTTTGGCGTGGAATTTCTTTTTGACGCTGACTCATTATCGTAACTGATAAGATTCTTAATCCTAAACATTTCGACAATGTGTGATGTATAAGCGCGGAAAATCCCACCGTCTAATCTGAAAGATTTTTTGCATTGTAATGCCCATAGGCATAGGCATTATATGTAATTCAGACGTAATGACATTACACCGGTATGATGTAAGAGTATTACATTTGAATTAAAAGAAAAAAAAAAATTTAATGTGTAAAAAGCAGAATTAAGATTTTAGATAAATTAATGCTGCATTACCTGAAAAAGCGAGAGACCTTGTTGAATGCAGCCGGGTTTCACTTTCCAAACTGCATGTCACCTGACTAGGTTATATATGTTGTGTAATCTCATATCAAGAACTGGCCGGTCCATTAAAATTAATCAATCAAGTTGACAAATTTCCACAATTACGCGCACTCGATTTATACTTCATAATATTTGGCATGGTACAATCACACTCGATCACGAAACCGAACACATAAAAGAAAATTGGAACAATAAGTTAGCACACAAAACGTGATTACACTCACGAATAAACAGCACACACGATTTCGATTGCGAGAAAAAATAATTAAACGTACTCCCGTGTTATACGATTGGCTGCAGTAACAGAATCTGTCATTTCGTTACATGAACCAATTTACTAGATGTGTTAAATTTTCGATTGTAAGTGATAAGAAATTTGGAAAGGAGAGCAGAAATGATCAACTCGGTTCGAACACGATCGTCTCACTCATCCCAACTACCATATTATTTTCCTGACTCCTAAGCCGGAATGATAATACCTTTATCTAGATTATGACGGGCTAGTATTGCCGGTATGTAGCGAGCTAATAGTGGCAAAAAAGTGGGTGTAACGTGTTGAGTTGTAATTCGTTTATTTCAACGTTGGATTGACCAAGAAAAAAAGCAAAATGTCAGATGATGTAATGTGAGTGTCCGAGCAGAGAGTGAAAGAAATTTTTTGTTTTATTTCAGTTGCGGCCCATTTACGATTTCATCGTGATCGGTGGTGGGAGTGCCGGAGCCGTGGTGGCTTCGAGATTATCTGAGGTTTCAAACTGGAATATTTTACTTTTGGAAGCTGGAGGGGACGAAAATGAGATTTCGGATATCCCAGCGCTCGCTGGGTACACGCAACTTTCTGAATTTGACTGGAAATATCAAACCTCACCCCCGGGATCGTCGCCATATTGCCTAGCCATGACCGGAGACCGTTGCAATTGGCCTCGGGGGAAAGTTCTTGGGGGTAGCAGCGTCTTGAACGCCATGCTTTACGTACGGGGCAACAGGTAAATCTTCAAAATCGAATCAAGTGGAAAAATAAATACCAGGACATTCGTCAATACTAGAAATACATGAGTTCGATAACCTAACCAACAATAATGTATTCGAGAATCATCAGCGTTAGACATTATCGAAATATCGAATCTATAGTTATTTGTCCATTTTTTTCACGATCTTCATATTTCAGATTGGACTACGACGGTTGGGCCGGTCTTGGAAACGTAGGATGGAGTTATGACGAGGTACTTCCATACTTCATAAAATCGGAAGACAATCGAAATCCCTATTTGGCAAGGACACCTTATCATGGTACGGGAGGTTACCTAACAGTTCAAGAATCACCATGGAGGACACCTTTGTCGGTGGCATTTGTGAAGGCGGGAATGGAATTGGGATATGAAAATCGTGACATTAATGGAGCGAACCAAACAGGATTTATGTTGTCGCAAGGCACGTTGAGAAGGGGCAGTCGATGTTCAACGGCGAAAGCGTTCCTTCGACCGGTAAGAAATCGTAGAAATCTCCACATTGCCATGAACGCGCAAGCCACACGGATAATATTCAACAAGGATAAGCGAGCGATCGGCGTAGAGTACATTCGAGATGGTATGAAGAGGGTTGTCAGAGTACGTCGAGAGATAATAAGTTCTTCAGGTGCGATCGGTTCACCTCAACTTTTGATGGTTTCTGGAATCGGACCGAAAGAACACCTCGAGCAAATGGGAATTCCAGTTTTATCGAATCTCAGAGTTGGCGATAATCTCCAAGATCATGTCGGACTCGGAGGTCTGACCTTCATAGTAAACGAACCTGTAACTTTGAAAAAGGATCGTTTCCAAACCCTGCCAGTCGCCATGGACTATATAATCAACGAAAGGGGTCCCATGACAACATTAGGAGTCGAAGGTCTCGCTTTTGTCAATTCAAAATACGCGGACAAGTCCGCTAACTATCCAGACGTGCAATTCCACTTCGCACCAAGTTCAATTAATTCTGACGGTGGTGAACAAATTCGAAAAATCTTAGGACTGAGGGATAGTGTTTATAACACAGTTTACAAACCCCTGGTCTCAGCCGAAACCTGGACTATCCTCCCACTTTTGCTCAGACCAAAAAGCACCGGATGGATACGTCTGAAAAGCAAAGACCCTTCGGTATATCCTGACATAAATCCTAACTATTTCACGCATAAAGAAGACATCGACATTCTAGTGGAAGCGATTCGCATCGCCATGGAAATCTCAAACACGACAACTTTCCAGAGATTCGGTTCTCGTCCTCACACCATACCGATTCCTGGTTGCCAGCGTTATCCTTTCAATTCTTACGAATACTGGGAATGTTCTATAAGACATTTTACGTTTACCATTTACCATCCGACCAGTACTTGTAAAATGGGACCCGCCGGAGATCCGACCGCAGTAGTTGACCCCAGATTAAAGGTGTACGGCGTTCAGGGACTCCGGGTAGTCGACGGGTCAATAATGCCGGCTATCGTTAGTGGAAATCCCAATGCTCCGATAATCATGATCGGTGAGAAGGCTAGTGACATGATCAAAGAGGATTGGAAGGTCAAGAAGAGATATGCAGGGAGGTAACAGGGCGAGATTTTTCAATTATTTTTAACATAGCACAAACCTGTCACCCGAAACCAAAAATTTTCAGGTCGATCGAAGCGTGGAAGCTACTTTTAAAGTATTCTTATAATTTTGTAAATATATTATCGAACAATGCGTAGTTTTAGGATGAATGTTATAAAAGCGGTAGATCTGCGAAGTTTTAAGACCGCTCAATGAGTCGATCATTCCTTAACGAACTTATCGAAACTTAATCAAAAAAACTAATTTTCGAATCGAGAAAGATACGAGCATAGGTATGATATACATGTTAAAATTTACAACGTCTGCACATGATAATCTTTATAATAGTAAACGGTATCCAAATGTACTACCATATAATTTTTATTTATAATTTAGACGTGCCATTTTTTATACAATTCCTGTTGTCAAACTATAGAATAAGAAAAAATAAAATATAAAAAATAAAAAAAAATAAAAATATTGAACAAAAAGAGAAGGTACATAGCATGTACATGAAAATAGATACTGTTAAATAATGTGTATTAATATAAACATCGATGGCGTCAAGCGTTACTGTAAATAGTTTGTACATGACATTTAGGTGTATGATAAGAAGAAAATACGATGTTATATTGTGGTGAACAAATTTTTATCTCAAATTCATTCATTCAAAATACATTGGGAAACAGTCGCTCGAACGATTTCCAAAATATGGTATTTCCGGCTCCGAAAATTGCGAAAATACTAAGACTTGATTTATTTACATTCGGCGTCAAAAATCGAGATTTGTTTTTTCAGTGTAATTTTATATATTTTGAGCTGAGGAACCCGAATCGGAATAAATGAGAGAGAGTTTGGAATTTTGTTTCTACTTTTCTTTAATTTATTTCAATTTTTTCCCGTCCAAGCATTCAGACCGCATACGTGCTACACGTCACGTTGTGTTACGCTGCAGTCTCAATACTGGAATACCAATATATGTTTCTAGTGTATATTATTTTGATCACAAAAATGACGATTATGGGCTTCGCTTTCCGGCCAACTATATACATGCGCAGATTAGCTGAAAAAAAGTTGGACTAAAAAAACGTGCGGCTTTTGGTTAGGGCGCCACGAAAAAATATGTGTCTGGAATATTCTCACACATATCGATTCGCAATACGCGAGTGTGTATTATATAAATACGCGCCATGATGTATACGTAAAATGTACAATGTATATACATATATATATAATATGCATACGTGTACAACTTTCATTTCACGGGTTATAATAAGTTTTGGAGTCTTGGGCAAGTTATTACGTACTAGTTTGAATGTAAATACGTGAATTTTGCACGTAGGATAGTTAGTAGTCAAGGACGCGAAGCTTTCGGATGTATTTATCTTATATTATGTCTAGCTTTCAAACATCGCGTGTCTATCACATAATCCTACCTTATACGAAGTACGATATTAATTCAAGATTAGCCTTAACGATTACCTGTCTAAAACTACAACCCATTATGATGTGCTATCACTAAATTGCCTGCAGATTTTAACGTGAAAACTTTATCACATGCCGAGGGCCGCGAAAACTTCCACGTCAGAGACTCCGTGTTACAATTTAGAATAAAAAAATTTACCTCATTGTTGTATTGTAGTTAAAATGTAGTTAAAATAAGGGCAAAAAAAGCAATTGACACTCGGAAAATTGTTATTCGCGTGATGAATTATTTAAATGGGAAATACCGGTGAGCCTACATGTCAAGTCAGGTTAAAAAATGATCAAAAAAAAAAAACATTAACGAATGGATGGATTAACAAAAAAAAACATGTGCACGGGAAAAAAATTCAAAACTTCTTTCAGACCACCATAACGCAATATGTCAATATGTCGTACGGCGAATTTATGCTTTTAATTCTATTCTGGGAATTTGTGTCGACCTAAATCTAGTGAAGTATGATGAAGTATATGATATGTAATATGCACATACAAATTGAACCATATACACGCACAACTTCCGTGAAAATGGATAAATCAATAACGACGCACGTTGACCTTATCGTTCCGGTTTCTGAACCTAAAAATAGCGGGTCGTTGTATTACGTGTAATATACGTATACAAAATACATGCAGAATTCTCCGCAGCGAAGCAAGGTAGGTACGTATACCCCATGAGCACAAGGCTAGATTATAATATTAATATAAACTAGCCCCAGCTGCAGCAGCTGCTGCACAATGCCCGCTTATTCACTGTTTAATATCTAAAGTTGAACAACCTTCCCGTCTTGCGACGGCCTTGACTTCGAAGACGAATTATGTGTGTCCGAGAACTGTTGCAACGCTTCCGTTACCATTCACTCAAGAGCTGGTTTTACGAGGAACACGAAAACGAGATTTTTTCATAATTCATCCTTTTTTTTTATCCTTCTCTGTCAACTTTAATTTTCCAAGTTAATTATTTGATGAAAAAAAAATGATATCTCATAATTTAGCTGTGCAGTTTATATCTATATGCACATCCAAACCACAGAAGCAAATGCGTTGAATATCGAGTAAATATCCAGAAACTGGTTAACACCGAGCTTATTGTTGGTTATAGCTGACAATGAATAGTAACCGCGAACGAGAAACGGCGTCACGTCGCGGTGGTCGCCATCTAGACGGGCGCCTTCGAGTCAAGTATAAGGTCGAAAACACCGGTGCAAATATACTTATTATATATTAGGTATTAATTTCATCCATTATAATCAATAGTATCTGCGGAGGCTGCGGCTGATTTTCTTTCTTCGCGACGAAGAAATCTCATTAATAGTTTTCAAAGATTCTCGCGAACAATCTCAAGAAGAAACCACAGCCGAAACTTTACGGGGACGTTGAATTTTAATTAAAAAAATCGAGTCCTCGATCTATAACGTGCTCTTTTGATTCTACGATAAGAAAAAAACGAAACGCAAATATGGGGTACTTCAAAAATCAAGAGAATCGAAAGGTTAAAAATACTATGACGAGATGTGGAGATAGGTACCGTGGTTTTTTTTATTGAGAATTTCATTTGTTTTATTCAATTTTAAACTAATCTCTGAGGTACCCCAATCAGTCTCGGATTAGAAAACTAACACCTATCCGGAATAAGTGGGCAAGAATTAAAGGGATTAAAGAAACATGCAATACACATAAAACATTACACATGTATAGGTATACGTAAGCATATCCCCCGTATAAATTTGTTCGGAACAAATTCTTAATGTAAATTTAAGCTTTTACGGCATACGTCATTATATACGTACTTATACAGCGAAACACATAACATAAAACGTCCAGCGGAATGACGCGACAGAAAGCCGTGCACGTATGGATATAATATATAAGTACCCCAAAAGGCACCTACGGTGCAAAAAACTTCGCCAAGTACATTAAATGTTTGAAAAATTCATTAATAATAAGAAAAAAAGGATCCAAATCTATTATTGTGCCAAGTAAATGTAACTTTACATCGTGTAAAAATATAGAATTGGAAAGTAAATCAATGAGAATCAATTCAAAGAACCAAAGTAATAAATTAAATGAAATTTAAAAAAAAAAAAAAAATTGGAGTACGTGGTTCTTGGCGAGCTAATAATGTTATATTGCCATACGAAAATTCTGGATTCGTTTTCCGAAAAGCTCGCCAAGTCCCACTACCTCCAATTTGTTTTTTTTTTTTTAAATTTCATTTAATTTATTACTTTGGTTCTTTGAATTGATTCTCATTGATTTACTTTCCAATTCTATATTTTTACACGATGTAAAGTTACATTTACTTGGCACAATAATAGATTTGGATCCTTTTTTTCTTATTATTAATGAATTTTTCAAACATTTAATGTACTTGGCGAAGTTTTTTGCACCGTAGGTGCCTTTTGGGGGGATCTCATAACTTTTTGTATGTTGTTGGAGAATATTGCAGTATTATTTATGGTTTCTTTGGTGTACTATTGTAAGATGTTTGACGCATATATATGTACTACTCCACATCTATGGTTTGACGGGGTAAGAAAAATTTTCGAACGGTAGCCATGAGAGCGCCATTTTTCTGGGGCCCAATGAAAAGGAGTCGCTGTGCGGTGGCGAACTCTGTAAGAAATAAGACGTGTACCGTAGTGTACCGGCTACGCTGACGCCACCTGCTAGGCGTGCGGAAATTACAACCTTTTTCCTACTTGACAGGAATACGGTGCGAGCCACAACAGTAACCACACCGCGGCCTCCCGTCTATACCATTTATGTTGGAATGGTTTTGGTTTCTGGAGCATATAGCTAGCTGTCTGATGATGACGACGGGGACGAATCTTATGAAACGAGCCTGCCGGTGATCAGAGATCATCGTATCTCAACTCTCCGACTACCGATTTCATTGAAATTAGGCTTAAATGAAAGCTCGTCCCCGATTTATATAGCCAAAGTGATTTTACTTTTGCTGTAACATTATTAATATGGGAGCTATTCAATGAAACGCGAACCGAACTCCCGTTTTGGGCTCCCGTCGCAGTAAAGATACTCGGTAGTCCGCCCGTTCTTTTGAATGTACTTGGCGCGAGACTCTACCGAGTCTCTTGATTTAAGAAAAAAAAAAGGAGGAAGAAAAAAAATTCACAAACCCGAATCTGAAGAAAGTTTGTTACGACGGGAACAAATATGTCATAAATTAATATTTGTGGACAACGCAAATTTATCCGACAAACGTGGATTTAGGCGCGCCTTGTACATTTCTTTTTTCTATTTCTTTTTCAATTTTTTTTTCTGTCAATATTTATCGTACGATATGTTCGTTGTGTGAGCAAAATATGTGTACGTATAAAAAAACTCGCAAATTTATCAAATGAGTTTATTCAAACGACGTTTTTTATGGGGTGTGTAGCTAATAAATTTCTATCACAATGTCAACGTTTCTATGCAGACAAAACCGACATCGATAAACTTATAATCATAGGTATGTAGAATTTCGGTGAGATTCACTTTCGATTAAGTATATTTACATGGGGTGTAGATCGTCGGATTCGCGCTTGCAGACAAAAAAAGTTTCTCATACAAGAATTTTAGGACTCAGAGGGAAGAAAATAATTTGGAATTGTAGAATTTCGTTACAAACGACCTTGTCAAGGTGAAATCAAGGTCAACTCGATTTTCTTTTTTTTTTCATTTTATCTGCAACTTAATTTTGTTTGCGTAATCGAAATGGGACACCCTTTACGCGTATAGACGTATATTACGTGTGCATAAATTATATGTAAATTTTTGTTTTGTTCGCGACTAATAGAAGAAAAATTCATCGAAAAGTTCCATACATAATTATATGTAGTAATTATTGCAAATTCATCGATGACATAGTGAGATAGTTTAAGATTGAGCAATTATTAATTACACGAACCTGAAATTCCTTTCGCTTTTGTGTAACGTTAAGACAAACAACGTTATGCAACAATATTTTCGAAAAAAAAGAAATAACCACAAAAATTAGAAATAAAGTTTTTTCAAACATGCTAGTTAGTTATAATCTTAGAATAATCATTAATGTACGAGGATCGAGATCGAGAGAAAAAAGATTAAAACATTTTTCTAATTATTGTCAGAAAACCTGCGACTCTATATCATGTGATCATATTCGCGGGTACCCGCGCATCTTGAGGAATTAGACGTGATGTTAAAGCATTACGAAATAAAAAAAAATGATGAAAAAATTAACACGTATTTTCTACACCTCTTCACTCGGAGATTTGGTTACCTGCACGTCCAAATACCCACGCGTGAGTATAGATGTGTGTGGTTATAATGTGTAAGGTGCAGAGGAGTTTGGTTGCCGTGGTCATAAATGTGAACTCTTCGTAATCCGCATCAGGAGAAACACTTTCACTATCGAAGCAAACCTCGAGTGCTCTGGCTGACAGCGGTAAAGGAGAGGCGAGACAGTGTCGTTCCGTGAGTTGAACAGTTCCAAACTATACCTTTAACTAAGCTGAACAGGAAGGAAGGATTTATAACGGATTCTTCCCATTTCCTCATCGATTGTTCATTTCATTTATTTCTCTGTGACTCTCCCGCGTCGTTCAATAATAAAGATGATACACGGTGACAATTGAGAACAAGGTCAGTTGGATCCAACGTATACCTAACTACGATTGCGAAAAATCTCGAAACACATTTTTGGAAACGGGGGAAAAAAGTTAAAAATCAGATCGGTATATCGTGCGCGTGTGTTATTCGAATCTGATCTTTTAAATTTAGTGATTATCTCAGTTCCTTTTCACGTTGTTTTTTAAAACTCCATTTCGGAGCAGGCAGTCCTCTGCAACGATCTGCAGACGTTGAGGATTTCGTATTACATGTTTGAAAATTTTGCAAGTGAACGACGTTGCGTAACGAAATTTCTCCCAAAATCATTTCAATGTGCGTCTAGTGTTACGAACAATAATAATGATGATAATAAGTAATAATGATCATAAATAAATTGAGTTAATCTTTTGTTTTATTTTTTTCCCTCTATTATCCGCTAGTCGATATCCAGATTTGAAAAAGAAGAAGTCTAGTCGGACGATCGGTGTGGCAAAAGTTGGAGTGAACTTGGTCTGTAACCCCTGACGAAAATTATCTTTCAAGATCGACAAACATGAGCAGGTGTGTCAAGTTTCAATAGTAACATTTTCATAATCGTAACTGTCATAATATACGATTTACATAACTAACGTCTCTCTCTTCTCTTCTCATCTCATCTCTTCATTTGTTCTTCGGTTTTTCCGATCGATCAAAAATATCGCTATATTCGATTCGATGTAATCTCTGATTATTTTTCTTGCTTCCGTACGTGATCGCCACGCAGTGTTTGTTATTCCGTAGTAAATACGTTAAATAAGGAAAAAGAAATTCCGGGAAACGGCTTACTTGTTGCAGTAAATACTCCTTAATTATATGATCGATCAGACACTCGGTGATTACCGGTATTTATTCTCACGATGGGAATAACAAGTTACGATTTCGAATTTCAGATCTTTAAACGCGATCCTTTTCAAATTCTATTTCAAGAAATGAATGTAAAAATAATCCATTTGAAAGAAAATCAAATAATATTATTCACATATACACGTATATATATAGGTGTACATAGTATGTTATATACATGTACAAACGGTACGTAATATATCGTTGCTATCTAATTATCACCAGCGAGAGATGGTTATTTATACTTGTGTGTATGTATAGTTGGCATACCGGTAGCGTTGCGTAACTAACATCCTACTATCCACATTATAACCATCACGTTATAAGAAAAACGAAAGTCTTGACTGGTCAGAAGGGATGAGCGATTCGATACGGTATTCGTATGATATACGTGTTGTCATTTATGTAACAAGAAACGGGGTCATCCTCTGAACGCTGATAGAAAACTAATGCCAAGCAATGTGTTAACAGTACAGGAATAGTCTGATGCTCATTGGTTCGGAAGCCTGACATGGTTGAAATGTACCATCAAAAATTTTCAAGTGCACACATCAATTCGGAGAGAATAAATATAAATGATATTTTCTTCTCAATTAAGAACCTCCTTCTAAAATTAGACTGATTGTAGTTTATATTTTCAAACCACAGTAATTCAATGGTATAACAATTTGAAATTTACAAAAATTAAAATAACATAATGTCTGAACGATTTCAAATTTATTTCATTGAAGCTTTGCTTGGAGGAAAAACAAAAAACAGAAAAATCAATTCGCAAGTAGTTCAATTAATTGACATAAGTGTATTGTTGTAAGATTGTTGAATTGGTGAGTGAATTACAAGAATTGAGGCAACGTATATCATTATAATGTTGTACGCGTTACACAATTTATTTACAAATTGTACAGCACATCATTGTAATGTTATTATTGGTATATATTCATGATATTCAAACTAAAATTAATTTTACGAACAAAATACGGTTATTAAATTCGATCGCATTTATAAATATATATATATATATGTACACAATCTACCCACAGTGAAAGTTATTACAGACTATTTATAACAGAGAAGAAATGAAAATCGACTAATAATCCAGTGGATACTTTATATATAGAAATACGATAACCGAGGGAGATAAAAAAAAGAAGAAGTAAATAGGTAAATAAAAAAAAGTAGCTGAATAATGTCTCAATGACGGCCGGATTCATCTTGCACATTCTCTTTCACGCTCGAGTTGTTAATCGTTATGGTTTCCGCGAAGCAACGTTCATTCGTACCTTATATCTACATAACCTCAACTGGGTCACACTTTGATATTGGACTTGACTCGATTCACGAGATTAATTAATCATTTTTATACACACGAATTTTTTTTTTTTTTTTTATTTATTCATTTTTTTCTATCTTAATAAATAATTCACGAGAACAAATATATCTATATGAGGTCATCAAACGGTTGGTGGAAAAAAAAAAAAAAAATTGTTGTTTTTTTTCTTTCTTCAATTTATACACGAAATAACGTTATACAAATTGAATAACGTGTTTTCTCAGCATTTTATTAATATTTTATAAATTATTCTCTCGTGTCTCCCGCCGAGAAAGAGAGAGAGAGTGAAAGCAGCGTAATAGTGAAATAATAATTCGATTTAATCATGGTTTTTTTTCATTTTTCATTTTTAAAGAATTTAAGATCCTCCCAATTTCTCAGGTGATTAGTCAGGTGAAGAAGAAGTTAACGACGCCCAAACACACACACGCTCTTAAAACATTATAATAAACACGCGGCGACTTTCTTTAATTCAATTTTGCAATACATTGAAAAAGTAAAAGTTATATTTTCAATATATAAAAGTTTGAGTAAATAAGCGGTACATATATTTATATACTTTTAATTTCTCTTGTCTCAATAATAAAAGAGAAATAGTATCGCTATATTTTTTCGGTATCCTATAGTTATCAATGAACAAAGAAACAACAAAAAAAAAACTAGGATATAGAAAAAAAAATTAGGAGAAAATACATGGTTCGTAAATTATAATTTACGTGCATATAATAGAATTATTTGAAAAGAAAAAGAAGAAAAAAAGGAAAAATAATAAATAAATAGAAAACTCAATAAGTTCTCAATGATTTGTTTTTGAAAGAAAAAAAAAATAAATAAATAAATAAATAAATAAATTCGATTCAATTCAGCGAGACAAAATTAAAATTACATGCTTATGGCATACATACTCACATTTTTTTAATTTCGTAAGCATACGTAGACATTAATAAGCTTAGCGACTGACTGACGAAATCAGACGAAATTTCTCACCTGAAACATAAAAAAAAAAAAAAATAAATAAACCTTATGAATAATTAAAAGATTTTAATGTATGAACATGTCTCAATTCATTGTCAGACGATTATAAACGAAAGAGAGAATAGAAGGGAATCGAAAGAAAAAGAAGAGAAAAACGCGTGAATAAATTGAATAATAATTAAATACGATGAAATGTAATGTGAATAAAGATTTTAAAATGATCTAGCTATTGTCGCGATATTGTTTCGAAATATATATTTTTTTTAACACGCTGGTATGTACGATGAACCGGTAGTGCGCATGCATAATGATGATTATATTTTAATTGGCACATAGATAATGAGGTGTACACGAACTTGGGATAGTAGGATAATGCACTCGAGCAGGGAACACGTATGTTCTTTGATACGACAAGAAAGTTTTCACCTCGACATATTGTATTTAAATTACACGAAGTTTAAACCTATACGTCGTGTGTGTGTTTCATGCTTCCGCTTTTTATAACGTCTTATACACGAATTGTATACCTACGTTTGATATAATCTTTGAATACTTTGCTCTGATTTATCGGCGCAGCTCAGGATCTGGCTAATTAACGATACGAAGTTCATACGGATCGAACCAAAAAAACAATATCGTTTTCAGTATAGAAATGTACATACATGCAGATTTGAATAAAATGCGATCTTATGTATTGGAGCGCGCATATTTTACGCGATGTGAAATAACTAGCGTATCTCAATTTCTAATCAATAATAATTCGCAATAATTATATTTCGATGATTCCGATTAATCAATCTAAATATACCTGGAATTCTATTCTTTCATCCAATTACAAATTTTCTTTTTTTTTTTTTTCTTTTTGCTTTTTTCTTTATACACATTTTCAGACGATATAAGAGACAGTTTATTGTTATGCATACATGTATTATTGCGTACTAGTTGTACGAATAAAAAAAAGATAAATAAAAAAAATATATATATAAATTATACTATACACGTATCTATAGGCACCTTACTTACGTATCTCCGCGTATAATTACGAAACATTAATTAACATGTATGGAATGAATCACCACGCGATCAAAAGTATAAGGAAGAAAGTTCAAGTATAATATTAGTAATATTATGTGCCGTATACATATTATTAATTAAAATGAATATATACACGAACAAGTTCGACGACATGTTTTTTTAGTTTTTTTTTTGCTTCTTTTAATTTATTTATTTATTCATCATTTTTTTTTTTATCATCTTATAGTATTACAACTTTTCGTGACTATGTGAAAAAAAAAATTCTGCTCAAAGAATATTAACCCCGTTTTGTAAAGGAAATATATTTATAATTACACGCTTGTGACTCAAAGATGACCTTAGAGTTCTCTTCTATTATTAAAACATAAATTATTAGGTCAAGATGAAGAGGAGGAGGAGGAGGAAAGAAAAAAAACAATAAATATAATTATAATAACGATCCTCCATTCTTACATGCCTTCGCGAAATGCGAATAATTATAAAGCTTCGATGCAGATACATAATAGAACAAAGATGCAGAATCTACTTCCGGTCACGTGTTTCCCGGCGAATTTAACACAGGTAACGACGCGGATAAGAAA
Organism: Athalia cordata; assembly: GCA_963932425.1. NCBI lineage: Eukaryota > Metazoa > Arthropoda > Insecta > Hymenoptera > Athaliidae > Athalia > Athalia cordata. The sequence continues at coordinate 37,912,678 of OZ010625.1, read as the reverse complement.
GCTTCGCTGGATGATATAAAATTAACTGCAGGCAAATATTTTATTCTAATAATATAGGTAAAAGTAATAGATGTGTATGTACATACATGTGTATGTAGAAAAAAAAAAAAGGAAGGAAAACGAAAACGTGATTTATAATTTTATAGATGAGGAAAGAAACTGCAAGAGTGTAACGTCAAATTGCGATTATGTCGAACGAAATTTGATCTAGTTAAATGAAAAAGGGAAAAGAAATATACGCGGGATGTATAAAGAAGTGTTTCGATTGGTTAACGTATAAATTGTCGTATTCGTGTACAGGTGTAAATGTACATCTAGATATAAACGGCCTATAATTTACGAGCCGCGGAATTTGGCGATAAAAAATCCGTGTAATGTAACCGTGACTTTTTTAGAGAAGAAAAGAAAAAAAAAAAAAGGAGAAGAAACGGAAGAAGAGGTGTATAGCTATAGTTGTTATATCTGCGAGAGTGAAATACTTTCTCCTTTCGCCGTTATGAGATCACCATTTCATTCGTTCCTTCGTTCGTTCGTCCGATCGTTCGTTCATTTCGTTCTACCCGCGTTTGATTGTGAGCGAAAAATAAACCTGCAAACTTTATACAGTCAACTCGACTTACGTATAACTATAAGTATACGTATAATAGTAGACGTCCGTCACCGGAACACCGTCAACTACCTATGACCACGACCACAAAGAAATTAAGCTTTAGAGACAAGATTGCCATGTACACATACATATATGGGTATGTAATGTATAAGTATACGCCTTGCGTTGAGAATTTCCGCCTACGCTTTTAAAGCAGCACCGGCGTATGTTCAAATTGTGTGCATTGGCTCATCTCTGATAACATTTTCCGTAACCAAAATTTGATTAGTCTGCATGATCGATTATTTAGATGCAAAAAACTTCGAATAACATACTTCCGGTCACGTCATGTGAGGAATTCGGAATTTTCTGAAGTCGTTTCAGAGAGAGAAAAAAAGCTTGTAATTTTTCACCCTCCCACTGGCTTACCGTTTCCCCTCACTGGAGTACTCGATTAAATTTATCCCCACAATTATGCAGGGGGTCCTGACAGGCATTTAGCTTCGACTATAATATCCTGTTATCCGAATAATTCTTATTTAACAAAAAAGAAGAATAAAAAAATTACCATACAATTTTATTGTTCACCTTATCGAACGTCAGAGACGCGATGTTTAATCGACGGTATGAATTTCATTATGAATATTATAATAAAGAAAAAACAATACATTAATAACGATCAGAAAAAAAATGATTTATTTGTTATTCAAATGTGCAGGGATACGAAAATCTTCTGCTTTGACCGAAAAATATATGAGTACATATTTTTTTTACATTGGAAGCTTATGACCTGTGAATTCGACGACCGAATTAATTTTTCTTTCTTTCACATGTTTTTTCCTTTCATATAAACTTTGTAGGTATTTTTGCATTCGAATTTAAGAAGAAAAAAATATATCACTCAATTTTCTGAGATGAAGAAATCTTTCTGAAAGGGTTAGAATTTATAATTCAATTAATTACCGGATCGCTTTCGAACTGTGGGAATTTCATCGCCGCGGGTTCACACATATACATATGCACGTGCATATACATATATATATATATATATAATATATATAATTCAATTGTTTTTCGCAATAGGAAAGTAAACAACGACATGTCGTGCGTTCGGGCCCTTCTGGTTAACACTTTCAATTTTCCCACCTTTGAAATTTCGTATTAATTTTTGTAAGGCAAAAAAAAACAAACGAAAAATGTTATACCGAATGCTACTGCATTACAATATATTATTATAGATATCGATCCGCCGCCTCATACATATTGTATGTAGAAAAAAAAATCTGTCTTCCCCAATTGACTGTGAAACGAGAGAAATTTGAATATACCAACCGGCTGAAGCGCGTAGATATATGTAATACGATACTTGGTGATAGAGATACTTTTTTCTTTTTTTTTTTTTTTATCCTTTTTCTTTTCTTTCATTTCTCACAGACTTTCACTCTGCAACGTATTCGCGTATATTACGTGCGTAAGCAGCGCCCTGGACGAGTTTAAGAATTGCAGTCGTATATAAAATTGGTGCAATTTTATACTTAACCCAACTGTAGCACTGTAACTCTAATAATACCTTGAAATGTAGAAACTACATTATACCTACTCTGAATTATTACCGTCATCGGTATATGTTATGCCCACTGTAATAACAAACCTCTGTACAGGGTGAATTTTTCCAAACTCCCAGATTGGGAGGGGCTTGATTTGGCAGACATGCGCTTGACCTCGACTCGACTTCCTCATTCATTGAGCATACTTTTTTTCTAGTTGACTTTTCTCATTCTTCCCATTTTTCACGTATGCGGCGCGTTGACTGGGCAAGAAACCCGAACGAGGCTCCGCCCATTCTCGGAGTTTGAAACGACTCACCCTATATACATAGGCGAAATTTTCCTCGCTCAATAAATCAAAGACCCATAAAAAGTACAAACTTTTTTTTCAACTTTTCTTCATATATTTCATTTTATTTTCAGAATTCAGTTCGCCGCTTGCTGCAAACGTCCTATCTGAAGTGGAGGTCATATAATGCATTGCGTACTCCGCGGCCGGGGACTCCAAAAACTTCGTGCACGGCCACCTGATATTGGTCTATGACCAACGTGCTACAGTTGTTTTGTGATTAGCGTGTAAAAAAAGTGTAAATAAAAAAAAATTTGAAAAACAAAGAAGAAAAAAAAAGACCAACGATATTAATGCGAGTGAAGTAAATTAGTGTCCAATGAAAAATACGTATAAGTTTCAACGTACATCTACAGAAGTACATAAAACTGCAATGCTAGAGTAAACGTCGGTTTTGAATAGACGCGATGATTTTTTATATTTCGAATAATTGAACTGTTGAAAAACCTGGTAATAGAACTGGGAATAGAAAAAAAAAGAACTGTATAATCCGACGACAAGTAAATTGTTGAAGAAAAAAAAGAAAAATATGGTTTTCAGCGCGATCGTGGTAACGTCAGCGTTAAAAGGAGCGGTGGGAGTGGTCGGTACAGGTATATGGTTAATTCCATTACTAATTGCCGGACTCACCTACTACAGATATGACCTTGTTGACCCAGAAAGTCGACCGATAAATCGATACCCTTTGGATCCTGTCTACGATTTCGTGATAATTGGTGGCGGTTCAGCAGGTGCGGTAGTGGCAAGTAGATTGTCGGAGATAACGGATTGGAAAATTTTACTCCTTGAAGCTGGTCCGGATGAAAATGAAATAACAGACGTACCATCGTTATCCGCATACCTTCAGTTGACGAAATTGGATTGGCAATACAAAACCGAACCAACTGGAAAAGCTTGTTTAGCAATGAAAGGTGCGAGATGTAATTGGCCGCGTGGAAAAGTTCTAGGAGGATCAAGTGTCCTCAACTACATGCTCTATGTGAGGGGAAACAGACACGACTACGAGCTATGGGAAGCGATGGGAAATACCGGATGGGGTTACGATCAGGCTTTGTATTACTTTAAAAAATCAGAAGACAATCGAAATCCATATCTTGGTAAAAGTCCCTATCACGGAACCGGAGGTTTACTAACTGTACAAGAAGCACCATGGAAAACACCGCTCGTAGTTGCTTTCGTCGAAGCTGGAACGGAAATTGGATACGAGAATAGAGATATCAATGGGGAACATCAAACTGGATTCATGATCGCACAAGGAACTATTAGAAGAGGATCAAGGTGTTCGACGGCAAAAGCTTTTCTGAGACCTGTCCGACTCAGGAACAATATACACACAGCCATGAACGCCCACGTTACCAAGATCATTATCAATCCAGTTTCCTTGAAAACTGTAGGTGTCGAATTCATCAGAGATGGAAAGAGGCAGCTTGTCAGGGCAAGAAAGGAAGTCATCCTATCGGCTGGCGCAATAAATACGCCACAAATTTTAATGCTGTCCGGTATCGGTCCAAAGGATCATTTGCGACACGTTGGAATACCACTTTTGAAGGACTTGAGAGTTGGAGATAATCTTCAGGATCACGTGGCCATGGGGGGTCTTACTTTTCTTATCGATAAACCAGTGGCCATCGTGCAGGATCGATTCTCACCGGTAGGCATAACGATGCATTACTTAGCGAACGGTAAAGGACCGATGACGACATTGGGTGGCGTCGAAGGACTCGCTTTCGTTAACACAAAATATGCAAATAAATCAGGAACTTGGCCAGATGTTCAGTTTCACATGGCACCAGCTTCTATTAATTCCGATGCTGGTACTCAAGTCAGAAAGATATTCGGTCTGACCGACAAGGTATATGACACCGTTTACAAACCAATCGCCAATAAAGATGCTTGGACTATAATGCCACTTTTACTGAGGCCAAGATCACGAGGAACAGTACGTCTTCGTAGTTCTAATCCTTTTCATAAGCCCATAATAAATGCCAATTATTTCTCAGACCCGTACGACGTCGCGGTTTTGGTAGAGGGCGTTAAAATCGCTATGCGAGTGAGCGAGGCCAAGGTCTTCAAACAGTTCGGCTCAAGAGTTCATCGCAACAAACTTCCGGGATGTCAACATTTAAAATTCGCCTCTGACGCATACTGGGAATGTCAGATCCGACACATTTCGATGACTATTTATCATCCTGTAGGAACGGCTAAAATGGGACCAGAGTGGGACCGAAACGCAGTTGTGGATCCAAGATTAAGAGTCTACGGAATCGACGGACTACGTGTAATCGACGCTTCAATAATGCCCACTATTTCTAGTGGCAATACGAACGCGCCCACCATTATGATAGCAGAAAAAGGTGCAGATCTGATAAAAAGTGATTGGTTGTCAGCGTCAAAGAGGTGACAAATATTTATAGTTTGATCTCGTTAAACTGTCATTTTCACGAACTTTTAGAGTAAACAAAAGTTGTTTCTACGCGGTAATAACAAAGACACATGTGCTATTACCCAAGTGATATTTGTTTCTCAGGTAAAATTAGTGCGAAGTGAGCGATTTTCTAGTGCCATAAGTTGAATGAAAAAAAAAAAAGAATTGTTGTGCGAACTGATAATCAATCGAGTCGTATCAAATAGTTCTGTAAAATATTGCAAATGCCCCAAAAAAAATTGTTGCTGCTATTTCGTAACTTTATAAACCTGCCGTTTAGAGGCGTGCAAAAGATGTTAATATATAGAGCGCCAAAACAATGTACATAGTTTGGTAATTCCACGACTGTAATTGTAGGAAAACTTTTGTTAACAATTGAGTATTATGAACGTGTATTATCTGTAAATATCATTGCGAATAAAATTATGATTGATCCTGTTATCAAATCTAAATAACCTCCCGGTCGACGTAAGAAAAATCTTGGAGAAATTTCAATGTACTCGTACCTACATAAAAGAGATCTATTTCGGTCTCTCACTGAGAAAACATTGAATGAAAAATATTTCCGAGAAAAGTGACGAATGTTGTCAGAAATATAAGTCAGGTAAAAGTTTTGCAGAATTTGACAATGATTCCGTTTCCAAATCTATAAACAAGCGTGCATAACTCTTTGTTTAAATTGATCGTCAAAAGAATTCCGTAAGAATGTTCCATATAATACCTGTATAACTAGGTATATTGTGGTAATGGAAAGTATCCCAATCAGGAACTGGAAGGCACTGCATCTGTTTCACCTTCACCCGCCTTTCGCTCCCACCTCATAAATAGCCGGAGAGAGAACAACAATGCTAAAAAATTCAAGGAAATACCGCGAATCCCAGTAAATTGATGGTTCACCGTTGGATAATTAATTTATTTACTCTCTCCATATTCGCGGATTACCACCTGTCTATGACGTTAGTCGGTGGTGTGGCAGCGGTGAACATATAGCAAATTGCAGGTAAGTCACGTATGGGGTGCGAAGTTTACTTTAAATATTCCCTATGGCGTAGGTTTATCAACGGCGGATCCGATGTAACGATGTAAACCACGGAAGGCTATTGGACATCAATTTATGGGAGTTTATCGCCCTAAGCAGTCATCAAATCCCAAAATAGTAAGCGTATAGGAAAACCTCAACCATCCAGGAAGTGTGATAGTCATAAAACCACGTATGTTTGTACGTACCTACGTACGTTTCATTGGCAACTTTTACAGGCTCAACTCGCCTGACTGAGGGCAATCGGACAAGCATCAATGTCGCGTTGTCCACCAAGTCTTCAGGCGTCCAGTTTTCTTAACGCAAATCGAAATTTTCGACAGTTGAACTGTACACGCAGGTCATATCGAATGGAATATTTCTTGGATTTAGAATGCTTTTAGTGGAAATACACAACAACTGACGGCGGAATCAGATGCGCTGATGGAATTTGATGTGTGTTTTGACTCATCATCAAAAATAAAAAGGAAAAAAAACCGCAATAACATTGAAACAAAATTAAAAAAAAAAAAAAAGAAAAAAGAAGTCTCCAAGGTCTCCTGGAATGCTACAAACCACACGGCATAAATGTGCCATCATATTGCTCTTCATTTTACCGCATCTCTACGTATACATATACATATATATATAATCGCCAAAAATCAAACGGTCTCAAAGGCGTCTGAAAAGTGGCGCTGTTGTGATAAATAATTGAAACAAAAATGTTCGTGCTCTAATAAAGTCGTATACCAGGATCTACTGAAATGCTCAGGTCAAACTGTCCATGTCGAGATTAATCGAGATCGGACAATCGGAAGTAAAATTACGAGTAGGTACAGCACATTCTCTCTTCCGGCAAAAGACCGCACATATTTTTTTGATTTATACATTATAGCGATTTCAGAATTTTTATTACAACTTGCAGTTCGCGTGTTGCAAAACGTTTTATTTTTCTGCACAGATAGTCGCCGACCTTGATACCAATAACTGGACCAGATTTTTCAACGGGTAAATATTGTTCAAAAATAGGTAGAAAATTGGTGGGCATGCCGGGCATGCAAACGTCATACCGTAACCCTGGGGAAAAAATCCGAGATCAACCAGCCCGCGGTCGCAAGTCCTTCGATCTTAATACGAATTGCATATTTTAATTCGATACATCTATAGGTATTCTATACAAATTTTTTTTTTTTTTACAACTATTAATTATTCCGCAATTCGATTGGCGGAATTGGGCATCGTCAAATTCAACTCATATCACGGTGAAAGTACGGAGTACTTTTTGCCGAATTTTTTGTTCATTAAAAAAAAAGAATCCTTTCCGTGATGCATCGCTCTTTTTCAATCAAACTACATCAACCTTTTAAAATAATAAATTACCTATTAGCTCACGATGAGAATTTAAGTACAACCTGCACATCGATTATGATACAGTAATCGATAAATTCCATGGTCATGAGGATGATAAGAAACAATCTCAGCATCTCAATCTTGTACAAATTATACGAAAACTATATAATACACATTCGTGAAGAAACATAATTTACGAATCAGTGTTACAGAAATCAAGTCCAAGAGATTTTATACAAAATAATCAATGCAAATATACGTGTTCGTCTGAAAAAAAATTTGATCACCGATAAACCGTTTTAAAATAAAAATTCCAAGTTCAAGGATAATTTAGAACGACGGAAAAAAAAGTAAGATTTCACAATACCAGAATAAGGAGTTAATAATTGAAAGATTTTTTCTCTTATACGTATAGCTTAAACCACAGTATTACTTTGAAATGGATAAAAAATTTGTTTCCGTATCCGCGTAATTGTTAATCTGCAATTATATTGGTGAATCATATGAATGAAAAATTTATTTATACATTCATACTTACCGATCATGATGTGAACGAATATCATCGTTGACGAAAGAATGGGAAAAAATAATCATTGCAACAATTGAATAATTTATTATTATGGTTACAGCAACTGTACAGAAGTCGCATAGGATCAAAGATTAATCGAATGGTTTTTCGCCGCTTTAAAATATTCACCATTAACATTTTACGACCAAACAAATTTTTATCCCCGCTCAAACGTGCAGGGAAAAAAGGAAGGGGTTAGGCAGGGGAATCGCAGGAAAAATAAAGGATGAAACTACGCAGGAATCCCCGTAAAGAATGTAATCCTTAATCATTATCTTGCGATGAATCAAATTGCAGTATTGAATGATTTTAATAACTTTTAATATCTGCGATTATTGAACGATGATTTATCGATGTAATCACCCCATGCGCCAGAAATTCTTCGATTTTGCAATCGTGAATAGATTTGCGAATCATCGCGGCATGGTACATCTATATTACGCACGTGAGTCTGAACAATGTACGTAAATCTACCTATAATCGCATGTGTACAGATGTTTGTGTCATGACCTTCGTATTATACGAACGTAATTGAGGATATAAAAAAAAATGTCCCGCAGATTCAGATTAAGTGCATACGCGGCTCAAACAATTACATATTTATATACTTGATTCGAATAAAACGTAACTGCGAAAATAATTGGAATAAATTCAGTTTAGCAATCAAGAGCGATCGAGTGTATAAGGTGATAATATTTAATATTCCGCCCGGAATGTTGCGAAGTTATACAAATTCCTAACCAATCGGTTTATCGTTATGGAATGAAAATGAACTCCACTTAAAAGTGACGATTTGAAAAGTGATAATTTTTACTTAACGGCTTTTTCGACGCGTCTAAAGGAGCGATTTATTTTCACCGATAAGCATCGCGGAGAAGAAAAAAAAGCATTAGCAGATTCAGGATTGATTTGATGGCTGTAACGATGTTAATATATGTGGCGGTGTGATCCGCAGATTCATTTCTTCGATTTCCGATTGATTAACAAACTACGTCAATTCTTAAATCTCCAATGATAATCTCTGCAAAATTACCCAACTTTGTCAATTAAAAATCTGTTAATTACATCAGATCAATTTAGTGTCGTTAAATTCCAAAGTAACGTTCAATCGCTGGATAATTCTCAGGACAGAAAAAAATGCCTGCACTTTGTTTTTTCTATCATATAGGATAGAAATTAAATTTTCTAAGCTCAGCCCAGATTTTGATTTACTTTCGGACTAGAAACTTCTTCAAAAAGTTCGTCGCGTACGATTTTTTCCACGCAGTTTACTTCGAAGCTCCAAGGATACGACGCAAGCCCCGTGCGGCCGAGCTTGTCTTTCTGAGCACGTGCGTTTCTATTAACAGCCATTTAGAATGTATTCCTATAGGCTTACGGAAGATATAAGAGTGTGGTTTCTTTACGCCCATAGAAATTTTAGCTGAATCAAAAAAATTTGTTTGTGGTAATTCAAGGTCTGTAGTTCGATCAAAAAATGCGCCGGACTCACAAGTTTGTAATTGAAACAAAAGTTTGCTTATGATTTTTGAATATTGTTTTTTTTTTTTCCTTCGTAATTTTCTAAAGCAGACGAAGAGAAACATCGTATTTTTTATTGAAATTATTTCGTAGAAGGAAAATTTATCAATAATCATAATTCCATGGTTTGATCATCGAGGAAAAAAAGATAATTGGAAAAAAAAAAAAAACTATCTTCAGGAATATGCATTTTGGCATTTCTGAAAAATCGATGGACATGGCGCGACTAGATATAGGACAGCTGAGGTACTTGTCCTAGGCAAAAATGAACCGAATCGATTTTGAGGAAAATTTAATCATTTTTAATTTTCAATGAGACAGTTTTTGCCATACGACCATTCTATAACGAAATACTGCCGGAAATCCAATTTTTCAAATCGCTTCGTGTCGTCTCCCAAGATAGCACAGACTCCAAGAGAGGGGGGAAACATAATTACTCGCAGATGGCACCCCATTAAGCCATCAAAAAAGATAAAATCTTTATCAACATTTTTGGACAAGTTTGGTCGGATTTATGATCCAGCCACTTGGCCTATTAGTATTATTGTCACATCCTCGAACGTTGAATTCGAATTTATTTGAACAAATGTATGTGTGTACGATGGGTGATTAAAATGATTGTAGGGTTTGAACGAACAAGTTGAGCATTACTTCGACGTAATATTTCGGCATAATTCTTTTTCAGTGTATTGAGCCGTAAGATTTTCTACGATATCGAGAGGAGGGGGAAATTTGAATATCGCTGTATGGGAGTCCAAGATCGGTTGGTGCACTTCATAAACCTATCTTCCGTCGATTGAAAGCTAACAAATTAGATGTTCGAAATGGTCTGCAGTCTATTCAAAAAATTGTATAAAGATCAGGGTACAGCTCGCAGCTCGTCTGAGTGTTAACTAGATTATCTATTTTAGTTGGCAGAGAAGATGCTCAAGACTTGAGGAAATCGAAAAAAATCTGAAAATTATCAGATGGAAATTTACACCGTTCTGTAAAACCCCATTTTTTGGAACAGAGGAATGAATGGATTTGTGCGAATAAAATACGTATCGTTGAAAGTGATCTAAATCCCAGATAAAGTGGTAAAAATAAAAAATAAAGTTTATTTTTGGAAAAACGTTGAGCGTCCATCCGATTAGAATTTCATAGGCGAATCGATGTTTGATGCAAAAATTAAATTTCGTCGATCATCGAAGCACATTTACTTCTCGCCGTTTATTTTCTGATGAAATAATATATAAAGTAGAATACCATAAATACACAGTGATTGCAGGCAAGTTAAATTAATTCGAGCGCCCGCGTGCGGTTCGCGATTTTTGAATTAGAATATTTTTTAAACGTGAATAATAATAACTAGATATAATATGTCAGTGGAGACGTAACTTTTGGCAATATAATTATATAATTATATCAAATGAGCGATACAAAATTGGCAAATCCTCATGTCTCATGATTTTTTCATGACTATCGTCCAATTACTAAACGTACATACAAAGTCTCCTATTATATTCGTCTAACATGAAACAATAAAAATTTACAAAATTCTAAAATTTATTATATCACCGGAAACGCCGAAGTGCCCGATTATACGTTGATCGCCTGAAGAATCACACAGCCACAAAAATTGAAAAAAAAAAAAAAATAAATAAATAAATAAAAAAAACCGAAAGTGAAAAAAAAAGGATGCATTTCCCGTACGAAATAACCACGACGCAAGCTTCGTCGATCTTGCCGTATATAACGTAACAATGAAAAGGATATCGAAGAACAAAATAATTTGAAAATACAATAAAATATAAGATATGGGAGAAGAAATCCCCAACCGCAAAATCGACGTCGTTTCAAATTCAGCACGTATGTGAAGCGGATTGACAAAAAAAATTAACCTGGGCCAGGTGGGCTACCGATATATGATGACTATAACGCGGTAGCGCGATGGTAGCAGCCGGAGTATATATACGAAGATGTGTATTTTCCCCGTCACAGATCACGGTCAGAATTGTTGGCGAAGCAACATGCAAGTAGTAGCGATGTTTCGCTTGTTAGGCGGTGCATTTATCCTCATAACATTATTGTGTTTAGAGTACAATAAAAGTGATGCGCAAATATTACCGCAACGTATTTTCGCCGGTCTTTATGGTAGGGAAAGTTATCGTTCATTAGTATCTAGTATTTCGTCGTTGGCCTTTGGATTGATGAATTTTGTCAGAGAGGGTGAATTGTACCAGAGTGCCGAACCTCCGGATATGACGCCGGGACCAAACGCTGAGTATGATTTTATAGTTGTCGGGGCCGGAAGTGCGGGTGCAGCTATAGCGAGTCGTTTAACAGAAATACCAGAGCTGAAGGTGCTTCTTATAGAAGCTGGACGCAGCGAAAATTTAGTGATGGACATACCTCTGCTGGTAAATTATCTTCAATTCAGCAACGATATCAATTGGAAATACAAAACTGAACCATCCGATAGATACTGTTTAGGAATGACGGGCAAAATGTGTAATTGGCCTCGTGGTAAAGTGATGGGCGGAAGTAGCGTACTTAATTACATGATAGCAACGCGCGGTGACAGACGCGACTACGATCGTTGGGAAGAACTCGGTAACACCGGTTGGTCGTACGAAGACGTTTTATACTATTTTAAAAAAATGGAAAACGTTGAAATACCTAGTCTGATGTACGACAACGATATGCACAACAGAAAGGGACCAATGGTGATAAATTATCCAAAATTTCACACCCCGTTGGCCACGGCATTTCTGGAAGCTGGTCACGAGCTTGGTTTTGAAATTCAGGACTACAATGGACGGAGAGCGACAGGATTTTCATACATTCAAACAACGACGGTAAACGGTTCACGGATGAGTACCAGCAGAGCATATTTACACCCGATAAAATACCGGCATAATTTATCCGTAAGCAAAAACAGTCTCGTCACAAAGGTCCTTATAGATCCAAAAAGTAATCGTGCCGTTGGCGTCGAATTCATCAAACAAAATCGAAAGTATGCGGTAAGAGCGCGAAAGGAGATAATACTGTCCGCTGGAACGATCGGTTCTGCCCAACTTTTGATGCTCAGTGGCATAGGCCCGGCTAAACATTTATCGGAAATGGGAATACCGCTTATAAAAGATTTACCGGTCGGTAAAAACCTCATGGATCACATCGCCTACGGAGGATTCATGGTCCTCATAAATCAGTCGTCATCGATATTGACAAGGGATATTATGAATCCTATCAACCCTTACTTGAGCGATTATTTCAACAAACGTGAAGGTCCGTTAACGATTCCAGGGGGATGCGAAGCGCTCGCATTTTTCAATACAGACACACCCGATAATCCCGAAAGCTGGCCAAACGTAGAACTACTTTTCCAAGGCGCTTCTCTGAACGCGGACAAAGGTGCTCGACAAGGATATGGAGTATCTCAAAAACTTTGGGATAAAACATATAAGAGTATCGAAGAAAAATACGCCTGGAACATACTCCCGATGATTATGCGACCGCTAAGTCGTGGCGAAATTTTGTTACGAAATAAGAATATAAGATCACCACCGAGATTGATTCCAAACTATCTAAGCCACCCGGAAGACGTCAGAACTATGGTGGCCGCTATAAGGGCTTCGCAAGCGGTGAGTAAAACGAAATCCATGCAAAGATTTGGCTCCAAACTTTACGATGGCCGACTACCGGGATGCGAAAATTACGTCTATGATTCCGATGCATATTGGGAATGTGCTGCCCGAACTTTGACCTTCACGATTTACCATCACTGCGGAACTGCAAAAATGGGTCCGAAGGGCGATCCGACTGCTGTGGTGAACCCTAGACTTCAGGTAATTTTTCTACATCATTGTCATCCGTTTATTGCTTTATTCGTACTTATTAATTTCGGCGTGCGTTTTATCGACCATTTACACGAAATACCAGGATATGCGTACATATAAAGTGACCAGTTAAAACAGCACTTTGAAGGCAATTCACGTATCGTGACAGCTCAAATTTAGCGATATGGTTATATCATCAAACGATTCGTGACGAATAAATTAATCGGTGAACATTCCCACTGTAAAATGTTAATCGCCCCTAAACCACTTATTTTTTTTATCTATATACCTAACAAAAGTAGAAAACTTATATGTATATCGAAAAAAAAAATTATATTTATAGATAAATATATTCCTTTCATTTTTATTAATTTTTTTTTCGAGCCGTATAGATCCGATGTTTGTGGAAAACCTTATCAAACTTTTATCTGCATATATTATTTCAACTGAATAAATTCTAAATACGAAAAAAGAAAAATAATAACACAGATATTATACCCGTAATAGCTGAGCTTGAATAAGAATTTCTACTGAGATTTCATACCGATAAAATGATTGAATAAATTTATACACAGACTTACATGAATCATATATTAATTTTACATTCTGGTAATAATAATAATCGCATTCAAATATAGAATTTAATGTATACTCGATTTTTATCGCTTAACCGATCCGAGTATATGGCTAACAGCACAGTGTGCATATTATTTCGAGATTGTCATCGGAGTATAAAAATATCGATCGGAAATCTTGCCCTTGAACGTCATACGATTTCTCGAGATGTAATTCAGATGAATTCGTTTACATAATGGATTGTGAAAATTCATCGATTAAAATTCGCCCGAACGAAAGAGAAAGAAATGAAGGAGACGGAAAAAAAAACGAACCAAAAGAAGAGCAACAACCGGGGTACAAACTCGTTGGAATCCCGATAAAATGAGGCCATCCGAAAAATTACGCAAGCGTTTCATTTCTTTACAGGGCAGAGTAATTTATCGCGTAGTCGTGAAGCAACGAGTTATGCAGGTTGGAGGATTACGCGAAAAATCATGTTACGTGTGCAACGCGATTACATTTCTTCAAAAATAACCAAAATTTCTAACGGCGGAAAAAAAGAAGAATATATGAAATTTCATATTATCTAATGTGATTTCAGGTTTACGGCGTGAAAGGATTGAGGGTAGGAGACGCTTCGATAATGCCAGAGATCCCATCGGCGCATACAAATATTCCTGTGATAATGATAGGTGAAAAAATCTCCGATATGATTAAAGAAGATTGGGGTTATCCGACCGCGAGGAGACAAAATCCGAGGTCGACGAAACGGCAAAGGAATTACGATTCGTATCGAAGATGATGAGGAGCGTCGAAAGTATTCAAACTATGTGTCCAATTATTATCACTTTTTGATAATCTATGCGTACTTTATAAAATCAATGCCATTATCAGTTCGATTTTTTAATCACAACTATTGTTACTTACGTCACTACATATCAACAATAGTCAATAATGTTATTGAAAATAATCGTTAGATCGTATCATGTCATAGCCGATCCATCGCGCAGCATGAAATTCTGACGGAGTTGTCGATTGGATTATTTTATTTAATTTCTTCTTTTTTTTTTCTTATGGGTAGATGCTTCGACATTGAATAAAACTTTTGATGTAGTCTGGATTTTTGAATCTTCATTGCAAAAAGCGTAAAAATGAGTAAATTCATCAAGAAGTTGAGGTATTTTGTTGTTCCTTTTGTTTTTTGTTTTTTTTTTTTTTTGCTCACTCAAACTGATTTTTTGCTCGTTGTAATTAAAGATTCAAGCTTTATTGCGTGTCGATGAACCTAAATTTTGAAACTTTTCAATTCCGATACTGAAAAATGTTGACGTTATACGCAATATATTCGGAAACTAGTTCTTTTTCGAGTCAAATTAAAGATCTGAATCGTTACTCCTGCTGTATTACTGGTTATCATATACCATAGATAAAGTACCAGTAAAAGTTGTTTCACGTATCACGTATTTTCCCTCATCATATGTAGTATATTACGTACACTTAGAATTAAGATTTTTTCTACGGTATAATTATAGATAGGCCTGTATAAAGTGAAGTTGTATAACGCTGTAAGTATAGTATTATATAAATTAATTATTGGAAAAAGATTTTGTAAAATAATTTCGTATCCATTCTTCACTGTCCCACATGTCCACGGGGTATCCCAACTCGAACGAAGAATTCTGATATCCCGAAACCACTGATATACCATATGTCAGTATATTTATCAGTGCCCGAAACTGATAGATGGATTTAAAAAAAACAAAAAAAATTCGCACGATAGTTGCTCACTTCATATATTACAAAGTTCGCCAACTCTCCATGAAATTTGTCGCGTACAGCGCCATCTACAATGAGATCGCTATGCACTAGGATACGACTTTTGTTGGAAGGCTTTCTTTTTGTTTTCACATTCCATGTATTAGCTTGCAAAATATAAGAATTGAGAACACCCTGGACGTACTACTCGTATACACATCATGCTCTGAAAATTATCCACGTTAATTGCAGTTCTTTACAGAATATTGCCATGTAATATTAGAACCTTATATAACCTACTCGGTAAATAATAGGCATTTATAACCAGATGTAGTCGACGATGGAGGTATGTAATTGATAAACTTGACGACGACAACTGTGACTTGCGTCTGTCAATGACACCGCATGATCTTCGTACGCGGAAATGGCATAATGGCCATTGATTCTCACGCGGCCACGCCTACCTCGTGACAATTATCAGAATAATTGAACCACAAAAAAAATTTAACCTACGTGAAACCGAAGATTGCCCGATGATAGTCTGCACATTAACAATATGGGGGAAAAAAAATAATTACTAAATTTTTCTCATCATCCAGGTGAAATTTGATGATCTCTTTGCACCTGCATATTGACATAAATATCAATTATCAAGAAAATATCTTATGCCACCCATATAGTTACAGGTATAATTAAATAGGCATAAACATCAGGTACATGTATCGCGTCATGTGAAATTATACCTTGACAGTTGCAACAAACACAAATAATTATAAGAACAAAAAAATGAATATTAAAAGTTACGAAGATTATTTATACAGATCAACTGTACAGGATGGCTTGTTTTAAAATGTTATTTTTTAAGGTCATGTGAACCACGTGCTAAATGTGTGCCACATATAAATTCAGAAAAATCACTAGAATATCTAATGACCGTGGAATTAGAAAATACCAATTAAATAGACCTTATTTTTTTATAGCCTAAAGTGTGAGTGACTCAATTCGATTTTTTCATTAGGGCAACTCTATTCTCGATCTGCTGCATCATTCGATACATTTACGACAAAGCGCCAAGTGACTTATTTTTTATTTTGATTAATTTAATTTAATTTTTGTTTTTGTTTTTCCCAATCTTCAGCATTAACTTGTAAATATTAGTGGATCAGCTGGTTCTGCATGTATTTTGAGCAAATTATTTCCTCTTAGCGGGGCAAATAAAAAAATGAACAAGAATTCTTATAAATGAATCACTCTCAACGTATAGGGAGAGGGCAGAATTGTTATTATTTTTACTTGTTTTTTTTTGTTTTAGTTTATCTTGGTTTCGTTTTTCTACACAACTGTAGAAAATAGCCGAACGAAGAAGATAACGAAAAAAAAAGAAAAAACGTCTGTGGCGCACTCCGAGTTGCGAACTGTGAGGCGATTCGCGATTTGAACAAAATAAAGAAAAAAAACATGAAGTGATCGAAATCCGAAATCTAAAATGACAGTCGTGAAAATGAAGGAAATTCAAAACAAATAATAAAAATTCCACTTTATTCACATTACGGAGGTTTCCACTCGATCATCTTTGCGTTCCTAGAATTACGCTAGATAACTAATTACCTATAGACACATATATCGCCCTGCTCAACTGGTTCCGTAAAGTTGATATTTCCACCCGAAGTTGAAAAGCATCGGGCAGTTCTGCCCTACGTCTCATACGTTGAACATCGTTCTTCTTATGAAGTTTTTCAAAGGACGAATAATTTAGAACGATATTTTTCGCCTGATCAACTATTAATAACTTTATTAATAATCGAGGTCATTGGTGAGTCAAAATATTTTTCGAGTAATATTTTTATTAGAATAATAATTTGAAAAAAAAAATTAAACTTCTGAGTCACCCAATTAATTTTCGGAAAAAAAAATTCCCAGTGCAGATTTATAATGCAGAAACTTTTTGCCCTTGAAATTTTTATAATCGCAATAACAGGTCGCTTCGTCATGTGGATATAGTATAACTGCATTATACGGTATACGGGCAACGTTCTTTAATGTAAATATTTTCATTCATAACATAACAATAAAGGACGACCGCATCAGCTGTCAATATACATACATACAATTTAGAATCTCTGTACTCCATGACGGCAAAAACTTTCAATTCTTTCAAGTACTTTGTACATCAATACGACCTGGGGAACCTCTCATCTAATGAAAAAAACTACCCGAAACGCCACAATTCATACTTGTAATATGTACGTAATCGTGAGATGGGTCAGTGCATATCGCGCGGGTAAAAAAAAAAACTCGCGAAAATACAAATACTACAAATTTTAAACGAGGGGGTATAACGCGAAGATCACGCGTTTGGACTCTGCACATGCGAAACTAATGCAAGATAAAAACTACAGCAATCAAAATCAGCGAGCCATAATGGCATGAAAATAATTTACATCATAAATTCGAAACAAAAAAATCAGATAATTGTCTAATTGTAAGACTGTAAAATGATCAACCATTGGTTCGTGGTATTGTGCAGAAAATTTGTGACGCCCGTCTCACGCCTGAGATAAAAGCATTGCGAGAGTAGAAAAACTTGATAGGAAAATCTAGAATTTTCCAAAAATTGTTGGTAACGAAAGTGCGTTGCATTTTTTTTTGCGTTAAAGTTCAATTACGATTGCGGTACGAAGGTATAATTCGTCGATGGATAATTGTTCTGTAAAATACGTTGCGCATCACCGTCGACGAATTAATCGTTTTCAGTTTCAAAAGCTGCAATTCCATATGCAACTACGTTGAATTACATAATAATAATGATATTGATAATGATAAGTCCTGCGCCGAGCGAAATGCACGTGCACCAGCTATAACACGGTGCTGTATATGGGTAGACAGAAATGCGGTTTGCGAAACGACCAAAAACTCGCTCAACGAGATATGCGAGATGCAGAGAAACCCATTTTTACGTCAAGTGGTCGGCAGTGATTCTCATTCTGACTTGCGGGAAATAATAATGCCAATGTAACGATGATGGCTATTTTCTTATTATACTATACACAGTTTGATTGAAAACAAATAGCGATCTACGATCTCACTCTATAAATATGAGAAATGTTTATTCTACTGGCGCTGCAATTCATTGTGTTGTTCTTTGGCTTCATTTATTATGAGTTTATATCGAACATTTTTTTTTTTCGTTTTCATGTTTTGAGGAAATTCATATTCAAAATAATGCGAAGTACGTACAACCATTTCATTGTCATGAACGGCAGCATTTTACTTATTCACCTTGACGAAGCTCACAATACATTAACAATAAGTTAAGTTAGGTTAGCCGCTCGAATGATTATAAAAATATTCAATTTGTAGCTCAGGAAATCGCCAAAATACTAGGACTATAGCCTCAGATGTTTGTAATATATATAAATATTTTTTTTTTTTTCGATTTTCAACAAAATTCCAGCATATTAGTGCAGTTCTAAAATAACAGTTTTGCAGAGACGAACTTCAATGATCTTGACCGCGTGTGGCCTCGATCCATAGCAAAGTCAGACACGGCCAAGGAGAATTACGGAAGAATTCTGCGCCGATATCTGATGTAATATACATGATTAGCTTTACCTGTTCGTATAGACTTTTTTAGCGATACCGATACGATCGAAAAAAAAAAAAAAAAAAAAAAAAAACTGTAGAATTTGGGTAATGCTTTGAGAAAGTTGATTAGAATCTGCAGTGGATGTCATATACGTCCTATGCTCATACCTGGAACACAAAAAATAAAACCAAAATGAATAAATGTTATTTTATTAATATCTATAACTAGAATTTCGTATAATTTTTAAATTATATATTCAAATAAGCAAAAGTAATGTTTAACGAAAACCGGTGCCGCAACAAAAGAAAATAATTTTGCGACGATAATGATTGTTCATTTATTGTATAATTAACGGGCAATAAACCTTAGAAATTTTTTGATGTTTGATCCAGATAATTTTACTCTTCATATTCTTCATGTTTCATGGTGAGGTGAATATTTACTACCGTACGTGATCTACTAATGAGTAAATAATTCGTCTACAATGTAGCAACGAGCTTATAATTTATTATCATAATTGATTCACCGATTTCAACATATACACGTTTGAAAAGTATACGGAACAAACCAGTTGTACCGAAAGACACATTTTTGAAGTAGATCCTATAACGGATCGCCAAAATAATGGCGAGAGTGGGGATTGAAATAATAAAAAAAAATTAAATAAAACACATGGTAATCAAAAGCCTCAGTCAACCGGTTTCGGTCGGTTTAAACTGCACGTTCTACGTTAATATTGAAAGAGAAAAAAAAAGAAATAATTATGCTGGCCTCTTACGAACGGATAATTTTAATGAGAAAATTTGCAATACTGTATGGTTATGTACATGTTGTCCTAAATTCAACTAAAATATAATTTTGATATCTCAAAAGCGGAAGAAAATTATCGAACTAAAAAGTTTCACATAAAAATTGCCTGTGGTTCAGATAAAGGATGTATATCGTATGCATCGATCGATATCCGACGTATCCGACGAATTTTCTGAATAAGAACAGTATTTTATTTTCGACAAAAATCTGTAGCTATTATCGTGATAAATTTAGGTAGTTTTAAAATATTTTGATTTCAATAATTTTTAGCCGAGTTACAAAGCTCCCTAAAGTTTGGAAATGGATTGCCGTTATGCATGTGAAGTTGAAGATCATGGAAATTAACAAAATTCTAAGTGGCTGAATTTTCCTAACAACAATAGCTAAAAGTTGAAATTTTCATTTGAAAGTTTACTCGATTATTCATCTTTTTTTTTTTGGCTCTTTGTTCAGTTTTTAGAATACTCAAATTCCTCCTTCAAATTGAAACGCCTTGTACATTATTAGGTTAGTTGTTACTCACGATAATTTCTTTCTATTGTACAAGAGCCTTTCCGTTTTGAATACATCGAGCCGGAATTTGATATAACGTTGTGGCCTATAAAACCATGAGCAGAATGGTTGATTAAAAAAAAAAAAAAAAAAAAAAAAAAAAACACTATCAAATCTCAATAGTTCCGTTTCGGAGAATCTGTACATGTATAAGCATAACCGTAACTCAGACTTTAGTGTGAGTTAAGGTCGAGCTCGAGCTCATGATCGTCGGTTCAAATTTTCGTCTCATATGAATTATTGAAACGCAGTATTGTCGGTGTAGAATCATATCAGATTAAGGTTAGATCAGGTTGTTCACTTCGGTAACGTGCGTGCGATGCATTGTATTCGGTTCCTGATATGCCTTCGAATTTATCGCCGAAACTTTGCACGTCCGTCGAGGTAAGGTTGCCCAAATTGTTACCGATCCTTGGTTATGTACTTCGAATATACCAAAAATCAAAAATTCCTTGTTATCAAGTGAAGAGGCGTAACCCACAAAAAAAGGCAAACGGTACTACCGTAAGAGCGTAGCCATCTGCCAGAAGACTGTATAGGGGGGAAAAAACTGGGGGGAAAAAAATCACCTCTCTTCCATTTTAAGCTACTATAATTTTGGTGGTTTCCTTTTTTTTCTTTTTATTTCTTCGATTTGATCACCTTTATCAAATTTATTGAGAGGGAAAAAAGTTTGGATTACACCTTACTGGTAATTCGATGTCCAAAATCCAAACTGTTAATATATTCGAGTATTTCAGCCGACAAGGCATCGATCGATTCAATCAACCGATTCCAAACCTTGACTGACATGTAGGATTATCGCCAGTTTATCAGAAAAAGAAATAATAATGAATTAATTGATGCCATTAAACAAACGCTAATTGAATAGTTCAGCATAGATATGGGCATATCGCCATATTGAATCTAGCGGTTTACCTAAATTTATACCGAAAGCCAAACTGTGTCAGATGGTACATGTACAGTCTTGAATTTTGAATTTTGAATCTTTTGAATTACAATAATAGGAATATTAATATGAATTGCATTATTATCCATGGGTTGATATGAAAATGGTTCAAAATTTCTGGTACGCTGTGAAAAAGAAACATCTAGAACGGTCGGTTGACTTCAAGAGAATAAATAATCTGTTGAAACCAAAAAAAAAAGAGGAGATATTTATTTAGTTGGAGGATTTTTACCAGCAAACGAAAGAACTTTACATTTCGAATCGCGTATTTGGGATGAAGTCAACCCTCAATTACCAGCGCGCTTGGACCGGTATATTCGAAAAAAGTGAGCCACTCGTTGATAGAGAATCCCCTACTCTATTTCGACTAGACTCCCACCATACCTTGGAAAAAAGGTATACTATAAAAATCTGCGGTCAACAATTCTTTCAGTTCCAAGGTTGCGAAATCTTTAGACGGGTATACGCGCATAAGTATATTCAACGTTCAGGTAATTTGGCATAATCTGATTAAGAATCTGTAGTGATAATATACCTGACTAAAAAGAAAGAATTTATCGTTAATACTTGTCTTTGGATTCAAATTATATTAGATTCCAATCATATTTTGCAATGCGACTTAATATTAAAACACCTATAACATTATTCACGACCGTAATCAACACCGGACTTAAGATAAAATCAATAAAATAAATTGAACAACGAAAAAAATACACATCCGCAGATAAGAATCATTGAACAAAAGCAAAATAGTTGAAAGAAACAATTTGAAAAACCGGTTTTTACCCGTAAACACCACGACCGAGAATATCGGCAATCGATTGCCAAACGACGAACATAGCCCTCCGATTTTTTGCGAATATTAATTGACAAAACGAAAATTCGTGAGATGTGATGAATCCGCCGATCAGCTCTAGTGAAACCAAGAAACGAAAAGAATAAAACACGTCGAAATGAATGTAATGACGGTTCGTTGTTACCACGGATGCGATTTGAGCATGTATAATTACGTCATTCGGATGTTATACGTTATACAGAAATGGACCGCAGATGCAGCTCGAATACTGCGGTGGATCGCAGAGATCGTTGTGCGTGGCAAGGTGAACAGGTTAACGATAAAAATGCGCTTCGGAAAGACAAGAGAGAAAAATAGAAAAAGAAGAGATAAAAAAGATGTTCTTCGTGCACCTAGTGCAAGAAAAAGAGCACCTAAAGAATCCGAGCAGTAAGTCGGGGCCTGAATTCTATTTTGTTTTTTTAGAAATGAGGGTTCTGATCCTGCTCCTGCTGGCAGCGGGGTCCTTCGCTGTCCCCGTGACTTTCATGCACGCTGCGATCCAGTTTGCTCGAGGATACAAAAATTCAGCAATAAATCCCGAACCAGCCATCGTAAGTCTTGAATAGATAAATTTTGGCTAATCATACCGGGCACGTACGTGTTCCTTCAAAACTCATGCGATATGTTTAATATTCACCCGATAACTGACTGTTCGTATAACGTGCAATTTACATCCATCCTACGCACCATCACGAAAATTTGATAATATTTCGAAATTCGGTAGGTAAAATTATAAATTTTTCAACAGTTGAATATGTCAATTGACTGAAAAGATTTTGTCTTCATAAAGATACTAAATTGGATGATGCAGAGTTTTCATGAGGAAAGAAACGAAACGTTGTTTGAAAAATTCTTTCGATTTGAAGATAACGACATTATGGATTTCTTCTTCTTACAACCATTTATTTTCTCTGATAATTTCATTCAATTATTCACTCGTTTATTGTTGTTATTATCATTATTATTATTCAAATTCATCGCACTTTGGGTAAAATCGACTTGAGCTAAGGGCTTCGTTTTTAGTAGATACACATTACACGTCTGTTAAACTGGAGTATCGCGTACTGCAAGCTAGAATAAACCCGTTTGAAACCTGTTTTCGTTACACTCTGATCATACGCCAAGATGACGAACATAAAAAAATCGAATCGAACAGGTTCTTTCGGAGTACGACTTCGTGATCGTTGGTGCTGGACCGGCCGGATGTGTTCTCGCGAACAGGCTTTCCGAGGTTCCAGAATGGAAGGTCCTTCTGATAGAAGCTGGCCGCTATGAAACCGTTCTATCAGACGTACCCATGCTGGTAAGCTACTTCCAATTCACCGACTATAATTGGCACTACTTGATGGAACGTCAGGAGGGCGTTTGCGAAGGATTGACAGAAGGTAATCATAAAAGATCATCGATTCCTATAATATATGTAGATATGCAACAAAACCACATGTGCCAAAACAGAGAAGAGACAAAAAAGGCATTACACAAGTTTACCCATTTTTGTTAAACCGCCGAATTTGAATATTAGGTAGATGTCATTGGCCTCGAGGTCGGGGTGTGGGAGGCAGCAGCATAATAAACTACATGATTTACACGCGAGGTAATCGGCAAGACTTTCTTGACCTCGAAGCAGCCGGGAATTACGGCTGGGGACCGAATGAGACACTTTACTATTACATGAAGAGTGAAAATGCAAAGATTGCCGCTCATCCGAATTCGCCGTATCACAATCGCAATGGCTATCTGAACGTCGAAGATGTTCCATACAGATCCGACTTCGCTGGAACTTTTCTCCGAGCAGCTGAAGAAGCGGGGCACAAAGTTCTCGACTATAACGGCGAGGACCAACTAGGCTTTTCCTACGTACAAGCAACAACTCGAAGTGGATGGAGGTAGGTACGACGAAATTGACTTTATTAAGCTAAGCAATAATTCGATTTTCCTGATCGCAGATGCAGCGCCGCTAAGGCTTTCCTCAGACCGGTAATAGGGAGACCAAATTTGCACGTAATAGCGAACACCAGAGTAACGAAAATCCTGATACACGAAAGAACCAAAATAGCCTACGGTGTTGAATTCATCAGGAAGAGACAACTCACCAGAGTTTTCACCCGGAAGGAAGTGATCCTATCGAGTGGCGCGTTCAATTCTCCTCAACTCTTGATGCTCTCTGGCGTAGGGCCAAAGGAACACCTTCAGGAATTGGGAATTCCGGTAATCCAGGACCTTAGAGTGGGCAAAAATCTTCAAGATCACCTCTGTTACTTGGGCCTGACATTCCGGGCATCAAATATCAGCGAGAGTATAAATGAAAGAATACTTCTCTCGGATCCGAAATATTTCGTTCAATGGCTGCATGGTGAGAATTTTTTTTGGTCTTTCAAGTTTCTACTATATTTTAGATCTACCGCAAATCGATTATACCCTGTCGTTGAAGCGGAAAGAAATACATTATCTAATGTGCACATAAACTGTAGATGACATCACCAACGGAATCGTTCGATCAACGTGATCCGCGTGTATTTGCATACAAATTTTGTTTGTATCCGATAAACTCAATATATCCGATCTTAACGTCTGATTATCTACAACGACGCAACGTTTTTTTTTTTTCTTCATAATATACCGGGACAATCGTTTCAAAGTATTTATAGGTCTATCCATACTAAAAAATTTGAAAAATTACAAATTCGAAAAAATTCATAGTGATTTAATACGCGTCACCGAAATTGTCTATAAAAATTTATGATCTAAAAATCTTTGATCAATACTCAGATTAAACATGACTTATCGATTGTCATATACCCAGCTTAATTATTGAATTCTCAAAAACAAATTTGATCGGACATCAGATCAAGTTGATAGACCATAAAAGCATGATATATTGATGATTAAGCAAATGGCAATTTGATGATCACCAATTATATACGAGCACTTCGATCAAAATGATAGGATCACATCACGACATTCATACAAATAAATCGACGCCGTAGCTGTCGCGTTTACAATAAATTTTAACACGGTCAACATTTTTCCTGTACACGTGTATAGTCTGCAGTAAATCATGGAGAAAAAAAAAAAAAAATCAAAATACCTTTTATTGCAATTTTTTCTATTCCGAATGGAATTTCAATCGCTGGTCGGTCGACTCAGGCAGTTTTAAATCAATTCAGCTTAAGAAACTAATATTTATATTATAACACCAACTACCGATAACTAGTGATCGTCTACAGATTTTACATTTTCAACGAATAGGCAACCAAAATTACACACATGTAAATCGGGTTGCCGATTTCAAGCGCAAGTCATCGTTCAACATACCTACCTATCTGCTTCACGATTTCGAAGAAACACCCAACCGCCCGTTTTCAAGAAACTCACGATCACATTCGCTGTGTCAAGAATGACATGTAACGCGAGTTGGCCGAAAACAGGTGATCGGGTGTTTCCTCAAAATCGTAAAGTACACGAGGAACGTAAATATATAATTGTGCTAACGCTACCCCCATCTTATAACTTTGAAAAAATTTTAGCCGG
This sequence comes from Athalia cordata, assembly GCA_963932425.1. NCBI lineage: Eukaryota > Metazoa > Arthropoda > Insecta > Hymenoptera > Athaliidae > Athalia > Athalia cordata. Next base: position 37,886,911 of record OZ010625.1, on the reverse strand, counting down.
CTAACAAACTAATCGAAATATTTCTCGAACAGGTTACGGGGCATTGTCGCTGATCGGTGGCGTAGAGTCGATCGGCTACGTCAAGACAGAGTACAACAAGTTCCCCGGTAATCAGCCGGACATCGAGCTCTTCCTCGTATTCGGATCTTTGGCAACTGACGGCGGAGGAACCTACCGTAAAAGTTTCCACATAGATGATGAAAATTACAATGCTGTTTTTCGTAGCCTCGATTACGCGGACACTTTTACGATCGTTCCAATGCTTCTGCACCCGAAGAGCAAGGGCGAGCTATTACTGAAGAGTCAGAGCCCTTTCGCGTGGCCGAAATTCTACGGGAATTACTACACATCGGATATTGACGTGAAAACAATGATCGCAGGAATCAAGGAGGGAATTCGCATAGCTTCGACGAAAGCCTTCTCGATTCACAACCCTCAACTTAACACTGCTAAGTTCCCAAGATGCAGGCAATACGTTTTCGGTACTGACGAATACTGGGAATGTGCTATTCGTACTTTGACTTTGACTCTCCACCACCAGGTAAAACTAGAACGAATTTTTATCAGAACAATCGTGTAGAAAAAAAAAACAATTTATAATTATCATAATATGATAACGAGTAGAAACAGCTGAACATCGAACATCTTGCCATTTCGTAATCTTATGAATCCGAACGGAACTTTTACCGTTATTATCTTGTCGATCTTAATTGTTCGTTTTCGCATAAAAAGCGATCACCACGATCGGTTTGGAAGTCAATGTAATTATCACAAATCAGTTAAATCTCCTAAATTAGACTCAAGATTTGAGATTGATTTTTTATCTCTTTTAAGGTTGGTACCTGCAAAATGGGACCGAGATCCGATCCTGAAGCTGTCGTCGATCCCGAGCTCAGAGTTCACGGTATCGAATTTCTGAGGGTGGCGGACACTTCGATTATTCCAAAATCATGGAGCGCCCATACAAACGCACCGTCTTTCATGATAGGAGAAAAAGCGGCTGACATGATCAAGAAGACTTGGAAGAGACTGTGAATAATGAAAAAAAAAAAGAAGAAAAAAGAAAAACAATGGCTGCCATAATAATAGTCGTGCGAAATTGTAAAATTTTAACGAGCGACGATGTAGGAAACTGGTTGTATCATATTAGGTACCCGTTGTCGAGATCATTTTACTAGAGTTCACTCGATAAGCGAGGAATTTCATGTTTAACATTATTTATTAACATTAACATCACCTTGACTGATAAAAATCATCCTCACATCTACAGCATCATGCATTCACCTGTAGATACGAATTTTCTAATTTCGATCAACCAATTTTTGGTTTTATCATCGATAATTGAAATTTTGTGATCATATTATTTCAGTTAATCATAACATGTGGAGAAAAACCACGTAGTCAAAAAAAAAAAAAATTGAAAAAAAAAACATCTCACAAATAATTTATAATCATTCACGTTAAGAAACTGCATGAGATGTAGTTGTAGTTTTAATCTCTAATAGATGATTGTGTATTTATAATACGAATGAAAAGATTGAATCAAAATAAATGTTCATTCATCACTCTTATCACAGTATTATCAGCGTAGTCGTTGAAAGATTCTTTTAAAGTCCCGTAGACATAGAAGTCGGACTGTACCTACTGATCGACAGAATGATGCAAAATGAAACTAATCCGAGGTGATTGGCCTCGTTCAAAAGTCGCTATATCATATTATAATTGAAATTCAACTCGCAGCGTGAATCGATTTTACGTTAATTTAATAATTCAACGACAAGGGCGAACGCGCACGTGCATATAATGGAGATTTTTTTACTACATACAAGTTGCGTAACTGTCATACAAATCAATCAGAGGAGGGACACCTTGGCACGAATAATCGTGCCCTTTTTCTTAATATCATCGACTGATTTCGTCACTAAGATTATCCCCCGGGACTCATTGTCAGCTCTTGAATAATTCAAGTGGCTCCCCTCCCCGAAAAAAAACAAAACACACGCTCTGCGGATTCGATTTCTTACTACTGACATTGACCGCCAACCACCACGAGTATAAACGATTCATTTCTTTACGGTATGACTCGAATGTACTTCGCCAACGTAGGATTCGGATCGGCAGGCTCAACGATCGTTCACTATTCGAAAGCAAAACGGGAATGAATGTGTTTCGAGGATCTGGAAAAGCCATGAACATCCTCATAATGGCATTCCTCTACTCGGACGGCGCTATCAAACCTTTGACCACAACTGGGGCTATGCAGAAATCGAGGATCGAAGAAACAAAAGAAAAACTGCTCAACTGGTTCCTGCTGCAGCTTGAGAATTCCAACCGTTGTTCAAATGCGTCGAACAGTTCTACCCTACGTTTCATCCGTTGAACATTCGGTTGAACATCGTTCTTCTTCTGTTAACAATTTTCAAAATATCATACAGATATAACTTTATTCCCAGGTGTTTCACCTGATCAAAAATCGATCGTACACTTTCGGACCGTTGGCTACAGGCATGAGTGCAATCAATTGTTTTATTTGAGTTTTTTCTTGTTAAAGTGCAGCGCAAATCACAGTTTATCGCATCACGAAGGTATAATATTTCGTCAGTTAATTGTATTCGATCATTGTGCAAATTTGTAATTGAAATTAAACCTTCTCCGACGAAGAGATTCAACATTAAATTTCAGTTTTAAAAGCAGTTTTACCAAAGACTGAAATACCATTTGCACCAAACGGGCAAAAACTTGCTCAACGGAGTACAGGAAATTATACCAAACTTTTCTTGTACGATTTATTACAAAAATACACATAAGAATTGTTGAGATTTGAACAAAGAAAAAACCTTCTTTATATCCAATATAATCGAAAAAAGGAAGCTGTTGAATTTGGAAAATTTGTTTGAGAAAGCTGGTTATAAAATCAGTTGGTGTTATAAGGTCTATGCACAACATTTCACTCGTAACCTATGAAGGAGACTACTAGTAGGTTTAATTGCCAGATCACATATTCGAATGAACAAATACGATAATAACTGGGACCCTGAATTTCAGGAATGAGGGTTCTAGTCCTGCTCCTTTTGGCGACGGGGTCTTCCGCGGTGCCCTGGACTTTCATGCACGCTGCAATTCAATTTGCTCAGGGGTATAAGAACGTGGTACCAAATTTCGAACCGGCTGTTGTAAGTTTTGCACGTTCATTCTCGTCAAAATTCACTGATCTTATTTCGTTATTTTACACTTGACGACAAATACTTTTGACATTGGCTATTTCCATAAAGTATGTTATGCCTGCTCTCTCCATCCAATCAAAAAAAATTATGTATAAAAACAAAGAAAACCAAAAAGTATGATAACTCAAAATAGGATCAACAGATATTCAAGACCATATCCATTGATATATAATTAATACATGTTTTCGAAAATAACGAAAAAAGCGCATCCTCTGGTAATGACAAATTCCTATTATATCGCCGTTGTTTTTGGTTCGTTTTGTTATTTTAATTGTTCAAAGGTGATGATGTACTTGGTATTTTTCTTCTTAGCTTTCGTAATTGCTTCTTCAATTTAACAAAACTTTATTTGTTCATTTATTTCTAGTAGTCGCCTTATTGCATGTCAGATATAAAACATGCTGTGGGGTTTATACGATTTTTATCTGTTGCAAGCTCCGAGGGTAAACGCGTTCAGAACCTGTTTTCGTTTTACTGCAATTATATGCCAAAATGACGAACCTGAAAAAATAAAATCGAACAGGTTCTTTCGGAGTACGACTTTGTGATCGTCGGTGCCGGACCGGCCGGATGTGTTCTCGCCAACAGGCTTTCCGAGGTTCCAGAATGGAAAATTCTACTTATAGAAGCCGGCCGCTATGAAACCCTCCTGTCGGACGTACCTCTGTTCGTTGCCTACTTCCAATTCACCGACTATAATTGGCACTACTTGATGGAACGGCAGGAGGGCGTTTGCGAAGCTATGACCGATGGTAACCGTGAACAATCTTCCGATTAGTAATATGGACGTGGGAAACTACATGTAAAAAAAACGGTCTCATTGCTTATACAGGGTGGGTCACTCCAAGTGTCGAGAATGGGAGGGACTCAACAGGCACCAGGTTTCGCCCCTTGAGCTAATCAACAACTAGAACCAAGTCAATTTGGTCGACCGAAATCCTTACGAAACTACAAGATACAATTTCTTCGTATAGAAAAGAAATATCAATAACTACTCAACCCGGTTGTTTGGTATTTATTTATTGTTACGCTATACGTATTACATATAGGGCACGAGAGGGGGATAACTTTGATCACCTGTCGCACAACTGATACGGCGTATCGCACTCTTCTTCCAATAGTTGATCTGTGCGCTCGCTATCACTGACTCCTATTTTGAAAACTCCCGTGAGAATTTCGGTCGACCAAATTCTTCTAGTTGTTGATTGGCTCAAGGGGCGGGACCTCGTGCCTATTGAGTCCCTCCCATTCTCGAAACTTGGAGTGACCTAGCCTGTATATTTCTAGTGAGCAGCATAAAATCTAGTTTTGTTTGTTCGATTTCGAATATCAGGTAGATGTCATTGGCCTAGAGGTCGGGGTGTAGGAGGCACCAGCATAATAAACTACATGATTTACACGCGAGGTAATCGGCAAGATTTTCTTGACCTCGAAGCAGCCGGGAATTACGGCTGGGGACCGAATGAGACACTTCACTATTACATGAAGAGTGAAAATGCAAAGATTGCCGCTCATCCGAATTCGCCGTATCACAATCGCAATGGCTATCTGAACGTCGAAGATGTTCCATACAGATCCGAAATAGCTGGAGCTTTTCTCCGAGCAGCTGAAGAAGCGGGGCACAAAGTTCTCGACTATAACGGCGAGGACCAACTAGGCTTTTCCTACGTACAAGCAACAACTCGAAGTGGATGGAGGTAGGTACGACGAAATTGACTTTATTAAGCTAAGCAATAATTCGATTTTCCTGATCGCAGATGCAGCGCCGCTAAGGCTTTCCTCAGACCGGTAATAGGGAGACCAAATTTGCACGTAATAGCGAACACCAGAGTAACGAAAATCCTGATACACGAAAGAACCAAAATAGCCTACGGTGTTGAATTCATCAGGAAGAGACAACTCACCAGAGTTTTCACCCGGAAGGAAGTGATCCTATCGAGTGGCGCGTTCAATTCTCCTCAACTCTTGATGCTCTCTGGCGTAGGGCCAAAGCAACACCTTCAGGAATTGGGAATTCCGGTAATCCAGGACCTTAGAGTGGGCAAAAATCTTCAGGATCACATCTCTTACATAGGTCTGACTTTCTTGGTATCAAATGTCAGCGAGAGTATAACCCAAGAGATACTTCTTTCGAATCCGGATTACATCATTCAATGGTTAAACGGTAAAAAAAAAAATTTTGGTACTCAATCAATTCTTCTAACCTGACCCTAACAATATTTCGGCATTCCTCTGGCAGGTTATGGGCCTTTGACGATGATTGGTGGTGTGGAGGGGATCGGTTATGTGAAGACAAAGTATAATGATTTTCCTGGAAATCAACCGGACATTGAGCTTCTCTATTTACTCGGATCTCTAGCATCTGACGGAGGAGAAGCTTTACGTAAAACTATCCACATGGATGATGATAATTACAATGCAGTTTTTCGTGACATCAATTACGCGGAGTCTTTCACTATAATCCCGATGCTTTTACACCCGGTGAGCAAGGGCGAGCTATTACTGAAAAGTCGAGACCCTTTCGCGTGGCCAAAATTCTATGGGAATTACTACACAGCGGATATTGACGTAAAAAGAATGGTCGAAGGAATCAAAGAGGGAATTCGCATAGCTTCGACGAAAGCCTTCTCGATTCACGTACCTCAAATTCATACTGCTAAGTTCCCAAGGTGCAAACAATACGATTTCGGTACTGACGAATACTGGGAATGTGCTGTTCGTATGATTACTGCGACTCTCCATCACCAGGTAAAACTATAACGCATTTTTATTTGAGTTATCGAGTAGCAAAATAATTGATTGCAATAAACATGAGACAAAGTAACAAGAACACACCAAAACGTATCAAATCCTACGGTAATCCGTCAAGGCGGAACCTGCAATCCATCGCAATGACTGTCGATAACGAGATGTTGAAGAATCGGATTGCAGCTCAAATACATGATCGAGACAACCTTCAATTTGACCCAATAATTATAATTGAACGGAACATTTACCATAAATTATTTCTGGAACCTTGATTGATCATGTTTTGCAAAGAAGCGATGACTGACGTCTGCAAATCCAAGCGCGGTAATTTGACACACCTACGTGTGTTTCTTGTATATCATCAGTTTTCACACGTGCGTTTATACGGCTACAAATAATATCGATGATCGTGTTACAATTCCGCCAAAACTCGACAATGTGTATCTGTCCGTCCGTCTGTCACAGCTAAATTACTCCGAATCTAGTGGACAAAAAAGTTGGCGTAAATAAGCGAATTAATTTCAATTTTGGGGGCTAATTTTGGGGGGCAGATTAGGAAGTTAAAAAAAAAAAGAAAAAAAAATCAAATTGTGATTATAGGGCCTCACTCGGAGTTTACAGAAAAGTTGAAACAAAAATCCCAAGTCTCAAAGTTTTCACCGGTCTTTTTTTTAAGGTCGGTACCTGCAAAATGGGACCAAGATCCGATCGAGAAGCTGTCGTCGATCCCGAGCTCAGAGTTCACGGTATCGAATTTCTGAGGGTGGCGGACACTTCGATTATTCCAAAATCATGGAGCGCCCATACAAACGCACCGTCTTTCATGATAGGAGAAAAAGCGGCTGACATGATCAAGAAGACTTGGAAGGGACTCTGAATTTATGAAGAAAAAAAAATGGCCGCCATAGTAATACATAGCCATACGGAATTTCGAAATTTTAACGATCGATTATGCCTATAATAGATAGTAAACTGGTATGACATGGCGGCACCTGTTATATTACGGTATCGACTGAGAGATAGTTCATCTAGAGTTTACTCAATAAACAAATTGTTTATATTTAAGATAAATCATTGACATAATCATGAATATTGTAACGACTGCAGGTGAAAACTCTTCTCAGACCTGCGAGGTATAGTCAGGTATGGTATTCGATGAATGTTTATTTTATTTTTTTAATTACTATTTTCATTCAAATGTTGCAACAATTTTCTCTGGTGTGCCATAAAATTATGTTTAGAAGACTGTATTAGTGGGAAAAAAAAAAAGATTACCAAATACCTCATTGATATTCACGTATATAAAATGCAGTCGGCGGTAAACATATTTTCGTTATAGATTTAAGCAATTTTGAACGGTGCAGCAATCTATAAATTCGTAAGAAATATATGTTGTGAAACGCAGGAGCTGTACATGAATATTCATGTACAAAGTAATACGTTAAAAACAATCAGATGTGAATGACCTCGTTTAAATGCGCTGTACACATAGAATAATACGACCGAACGTAAATCGCAATTTGCATACATTTCACATTATAGTACTATAATAATTTAACGACAAGGACCAACCGCGTAGTATTGTAATAACTTGCGGTCAAATAAAAATTGTAGGACGAAGTGCATGAACCTATTGCACAAATTTAACTACTAAAAAGGATGATATTTGTAGACTAATTAAAATTGTTGACTTTTTTTTTTACACTTTCGTTTGCTAATTTTGTCTCCGCTGTTTATCCCGCGCTCTTAAATAATAATTCGAGTGATTTCTCTCTCTCTCTTTTTCTCTCTCTACCTCTCTGGAAATACGAGAAGAAATTTCGTAGAGAAAGTTTTCTTAGCCCGATGTATACAAGGATATAGACGTATAGTATATATTATTATGGATTCGGTCAGTCTTATATAACTACAATACCTGCTAGCCTTAATTATTATTATACCTCTGGTGGGTAAACATTTGCCACCTTGAGTTTAAAAATTTCCGGGTGTGCACGAGTAAAATAATTCGCCGATTGGAAACGGAGAAAGAAAAAAAAAAATTAATAAACAAAGTTCTCCATTTTACCGCGGATCAATTCAAAGACTCGATGTTTGAATTTGTGCTATTAGCAGGTCTCGCATCTTTGGAACGTCGCCGAAATTAGGAATGGATATAACGCGTGAAACTGAAAAATTTCACGCTCAGCGATTTCTATCTATTCTATAGTTTAAAGCGATAGCTGCCCAACGATGAATAACCGATATACACGAATAACCGTTATAACACACTTAACATACGGTAAGCAAACTTTGCTGAAGTTAATTATACAACGTGTGTACCTGAAGCAGGGAGACGTATGGAATTCCTTCGGTTACTTTTCATTAATCCCCCATTTTCCGTTTCCCAAAATTTTAACTAGCATATAGTGCATTCAATTTTCTTTTTACTGTTCATAACAGCATGCGGTCGACCTTCGATATTCGTAAGTCTTTATAACTTCGTAGCTTTGGTAAATACATGACATGAAAATTTCCATTGACGTGAAACGCTGCATCGATGCCCCTGACGACTGTCAATTTCGAATACTTAGTTGGAGTTTTCTGCATCAGTCGACCCAACAAACGGTTCGAACCTCGTAGGAAGGGATGACCAGATGGAAGCAATAAGGTGGTGGCAGGTTACATATACCATTCCATAGACGGCATATAGGCATCTTACGCGAACAGTCCGAGAAAGCGCATTTCTATACTGGACGCCGTCCTTTGCTGACGAAGCAAAGGAACGCGGGGCGGTTGCCGAACTTACACTCGATAATAGTTACAGAATCTCCATAACCCACGTGCTATTACACCGATTAGCAAAATCGGAAGCGGAGCTGATCGTATTTCGAACCCCTGTCACACTTGTGGTCATCAAAATCGTATTCTAATTTTCCCTTCGCCCACGTTCCGCCCCAATTCACGTAATCTGACGGAGTGCCAATGATATAACGAAGGTTGCTGCAGTGAGGGAGCAGATGAAGGCTTCGACTTCCAGCTGAACGTCGAGCAAAAAATACAGGTGAATTTTATTCGTTTATTATATGTTTTTATCATTGGTTCTTCGACTCGAGTTGAACGTACAATAAATATCTTAAATTTTCATTTGAAACCTTAGCATGTGTTCTATTTCAACATTAGGAACTCGAAGAATAGTTCAATTTTTTTTTCAGTTACAATGAAAGCAAAAATTAATCAAAGTTATCTGCGATGTCGATCCTTAAAGTGACACCATTCCAATGAATCGATGCAAAATTTTCCAATTTCCAACGTTCAAATATGTTGAATAAATACGTCGTTCAAATGCGACGAACTTTCAGTTTCAAGTTCTCATACATAATACGCATGATTGAGGGATTGACGCCAAACCTACCGAAGTAGTTGGAAAAAATAATCAAGCGAATAAATTTTTTTTTCAGAAAAATGGAGCTCAAACTAATTATCTGCTTGATGTCTGTCATCTGCGTGACAAGGGGTCAATTTATCTTTGATCTCATACGAAGCTACCGGCAAACAACGAGTAACGACATTCCTTCAGGAGATGAACTTGATACAACGACCTACGACTTCATCGTTGTCGGAGCTGGATCGGCAGGCTCAGCAATCGCCAATCGGTTATCCGAAAACAATAAGTGGAAGGTTCTACTGTTAGAAGCTGGAAAAGCTACGAATGTTGTCAATGACATTCCAGTATTGGTGAGTTACTTCCAGATGACAGACTACAACTGGGGTTATAAAGTCGAGCCTCAGAAAAACGCATGCCTGGGAATGAATAACAGACAATGTTCTTGGCCAAGGGGAAAGGCTTTGGGTGGTACGAGTACTTTGAACTATATGATTCACACCAGAGGAGGAAAACTAGATTACGATAACTGGGCTGCGATGGGTAACGAAGGATGGTCGTATGAGGACGTGCTCTATTATTTCAAAAAGGGTGAGCGATTCGATATTCCAGAGCTAAATAACTCGACGTGGCACAACCGCGATGGATATCTGTGCGTGGAATACGTGCCTTATCACTCGACCTTAGCCAAAGTCTATCTGCAAGCTGGAAAGGAAATGGGCTACAATATCGTCGACTACAACGGCAAAGATCAGATCGGATTTTCGTACATCCAAGTGAACATGGATAAAGGTACGAGGTGCAGTGCCGCCAAGGCCTATCTTCGAGTGCAAAGGAGCAACCTGGACATCGTGACCGACGCCCGGGTAACCAGAGTGCTCCTCGACGAAAACAACCACGCGTACGGTGTCGAGTACGTCAGGGATAAAAAATGGCATCAGGTGCGCTGCTCCAAAGAAGTTATTTTATCAGCTGGAACCATCGACTCGGCAAAGCTCTTGATGCTTTCCGGAATCGGGCCGAGAGACCACCTCGAAGAACTCGGTATCAAGGTCGTTAAGGATTTAAAGGTCGGTTATAATCTTTACGAGCACATCGGCTTTCTTGGACTGACCTTCATGGTCAACCAGAGCGTAACTCTGCTCCAAAAAAGTTTGATGAGGCCGAATGTGTTGCTTGATTTTGTTGTCAACCGAAATGGGCCAATGACCATTCCTGGAGGTGCTGAAGCTCTTGCTTTCGTTCGAACCAAGTACGCCCCAGATGCAAGACCTGACTTGGAGCTACTCTTCGCTTCGGGATCTCTGCATTCCGATAACGGAGTTACTTTGAAACGAGCTCTCGGTATCACCGACGAACTTTATAACGCGGTGTACCGTCCCATCGAAGATCAGGATGCCTGGTCAATATGGCCAATTTTACAGAACCCTCGGAGTGTAGGTCGCTTGAAGCTCAAGTCTAAGAATCCTTTTCACTGGCCGACAATGGATCCAAATTTCTTCGATCATCCAGCCGATGTTGAGATCATATTGGAAGGTATAAAGCTTGCTATCAACATATCGCAGAGCGAAGCATTTCGACCGTACGGTACGCGTCTTCACGATTTGAAAGTCCCAGGATGTCGAACATTCGAATTTGCTACGGACGACTACTGGCGATGTGCCATCAAACATCTCCCATCTATGATGAATCACGAGATCGGCACCGCCAAAATGGGTCCCAGTTCTGATCCAGACGCGGTAGTTGACCCGCAGCTCAGGGTCTATGGAATTACGGGACTTAGAGTAGCCGACGCTTCTGTGATGCCAACAATACCCACGGGGCATTCGAATGCTCCGATTGCGATGATCGGCGAAAAAGCCGCAGACTTGATCAAGGAAGCTTGGAAATAAATTTTATGAAGGAGCAAAGAATACGGTGCTTTCGCGCATCGACGCCATAATTTCAAACCAGAAATGTAGGAATTTTATCAATCCGCATACAAGGGAAACGAAATGTCTTAAACACCCACCCGGCGAAATGAACTTATCTGAGGCCAAATTATCAAAGATGATTTAGTATTTGTAGATGAAGTAATTGTAAATGTCTGTTTATAATGTTATACGTATAAGTATTTATGTCAAATGTTTATGACTTACAAATTATTTAACAATAAGTGTATATTCGTAAAAAATTCTCTATGTACAAAAAAAACTAATTCTAACGTTATCTTGTAAATTTTTTCATTGTTCAAAAAATAATATGAATCGTAAAAAGTCTACAAAACATCGAACCGATTCATTGGCCCACCACCCTTAAAGTATATTTTTGTTTCAAATTTTGAAAATGATCCACGCACAGATTCCACGAAAAATTGTGTACGGTTTTAAATATAAAGGCGTGTTTTTTTTTTATCTTGAGATCAGTAGATATATCAAAAACAAATGAACGATACTCAATGAACAGCATGAAAAGTGACAGTAAATTTAATTAACGTCATAATGATTCTATAAATTTTCAAAATATACTCATTAACAACAGATCGTGTTGTAAAACGTAATCGAATATATTTCTCGCCTTGTCGATACTCAGAATATTTAATCCTAAGAAAATGGGACTTTACGGTCACCTTGTGAAATATTAATCTGAAAAAATTCCCACGAAATCTTAAACATCGAAATTGTCATGATTGACTCACAAATTAACCCGATCATGACAAATCAAAGTTTGTGAAATTTGGCATTCGAAATCTATGCGGTTTGGTAAGATACGAAAAATTTATTGGAAAGTCGATGGTAGTAAGTAAAAAAAAAAAGTGGAAAGCTATTTCCAAAATACCGGCGATGCTATCTATAACCGCTTTTGAAGTCCTCTTATCCTCGACCTTAGCATCGAATGTGATTAGGCAACTCCTCTAATTCGATCGAATCAGACCAGTTTATTGGCCTTCAAACTTGAATGTAAAATAAAAAATTCAAACAAAAAAAAATCTTGATTAGAAATTTTAGAATATCTAAGTAACCAAAACTGTGTCTGAGGTCAGTTTGAATCACACGGCATACAAAAACTTTGCAATACAAAAACACCTGATACGAAAGCGTTGCGATAAAAAAAGAAACACAATTTTTTCAGAGATTTTTTTATTTTTCCCACGCGATCAAACGCATAATTTAACGGATACCATGTGGCGTAGGCGATTTGGAATGGTCCGAGAGTAGGTTAACGTATGTTAATCAGTTAACAACTTAGTCATTGGATTAGCTTGTATTGTATTGTATTATTGTGTAGTTAACCGGATGCTCAGTTCATGTGGACCAACGTGCCAAATTGGATTCGCTTGCGCAAAAAACGCAAAAAAAAATTGGAACCTGCAGCCGCAGGCCACGTTTCGCTCGGCTACTGTGACATAAGAAGCGTCGATGATCATTTCCTACGCAATAACCTTCTCTTAAATCTCGTCTTAGACGTGAGTACTGAATGAGAAAGCGCATTTGTCTGCTAGTCGCCGTACGCCGATGTTACCGAGGAAGAAATTACGAACACTCACATAATGGATTGCGCACGTCATATTTGCATCAGTGATTGAGCTATGGGTACAGACTTCCTGAAGTTATCATAGAGTGTAGACCACCTTGAACTCTGACCCCCAGGGGCAAAGTTTGATCTATTCTAACCTATAGGAATACGTGCGCATTGTAGTCCAATGGTCTGGTGATTAATATTGTCGATAAATTCGGGCGACAAATAGTGCAGTGAAACGAAAAGAAGCTCCACTTTGAGGATAGCCTATCATTGGAGAAAAGCAAGTAAGTTTGCCGATTGCCTCTGTTTGCGTAACGCATGGTGCAGGCTGGATAACTTCCGATAAAAGCTGTTTCAATTACCAGCATATATCTTGTAATCATTAAGTTGAAGAAATGGAATGACCGGTTTCCGGCCATCAGCCAATTCGCGAAATTCATGTTAGTTAATCGATAGGCGAAGCTCCGTCTGAGCAAGTAAACGCAGAGCTATTGATCACGACGTACGATAAATTTTATACCATCAACAAGTAATTGGAATACTGCTGCTTCTGCTTTATTGAATTTATGCTTACGCCACAAAGCAAATAAATTACAGTCACTTATACATATTGGAAGGGGTGAGGGTAATGAAAATCAAAAGTAACGAACACAACTTTCTATTTCAGAAAAATGGAGCTCAAACGGATTCTCATTCTCTTCTACCTCACGTCTTACTTATGTGTGACGAGAGGTCAGTCCTTCTTCGATTTCATACGAAATTACAGGCAAACGAGTAATAATATTCCTTCAGGATACAAGCCGGAAGCGACGACCTATGACTTCATCGTCGTAGGGGCCGGATCAGCAGGTTCAGTGATTGCCAATCGGCTATCCGAAAATAAGAAGTGGAAAGTCCTCCTTTTAGAAGCCGGCAGAGCCACGAACATCCTTAATGATATTCCGGTATTCGTGAGCTACTTCCAGATGACAGACTACAACTGGGGCTATAAAGTACAACCTCAAAAAAACGCATGCCTGGGAATGATCAACAGACAATGTTCCTGGCCTAGGGGAAAAGCCTTGGGAGGAACGAGTACTCTGAACTACATGGTTCACACTAGAGGAGGGAAACTCGACTTTGACAACTGGGCTGCAATGGGCAACGAGGGATGGTCATATGAAGATTTGTTGCCATACTTTAAGAAGAGCGAGCGATTCAACATACCGCTGCTAAACAATTCAACGTGGCACAACCGCAACGGAAATCTGTGCGTGGAGAACGTGCCATATCGTACGACATTAGCCAAAGCCTTCCTGCAGGCCGGTAGGGAAATGGGCTACAATATCGTCGACTACAACGGCAAAGATCAGATCGGATTTTCGTACATCCAAGTGAACATGGATAAAGGTACGAGGTGCAGTGCCGCCAAGGCCTATCTTCGAGTGCAAAGGAGCAACCTGGACATCGTGACCGACGCCCGGGTAACCAGAGTGCTCCTCGACGGAAACAACCACGCGTACGGTGTCGAGTACGTCAGGGATAAAAAATGGCATCAGGTGCGCTGCTCCAAGGAAGTTATTTTATCAGCTGGAACCATCGACTCGGCAAAGCTCTTGATGCTTTCCGGAATCGGGCCGAGAGACCACCTCGAAGAACTCGGTATCAAGGTCGTTAAGGATTTAAAGGTCGGTTATAATCTTTACGAGCACATCGGTTTTCTTGGACTGACCTTCATGGTCAACCAGAGCGTAACTCTGCTCCAAAAAAATTTGGTGAGGCCAAACGTGCTGCTAAATTATGTCGTGAGGCAAAATGGACCAGGGACTATTCCCGGTGGAATCGAAGCCCTCGCTTTCATCCGAAGTAAATACGTCCTGGACGACAGACCAGACCTGGAGCTGGTCTTTGCTTCAGGATCTTTACACTCTGATAACGGAATCACTGCTATGAGAGCATTAGGAATCACTGAAGAAACATATAACGCAGTCTACAGGCCAATCGAGAACCTAGACGCCTGGTCGATCTGGCCCGTCATCCAAAATCCCCGGAGTATTGGTCGCTTGAAACTGAAATCTAAGAATCCGTTTCACTGGCCTATAATGGAACCAAACTTTTTCGATCACCCTGCAGACCTTGAAATACTTTTAGAGGGCGTTAAACTCGCAATAAAGGTATCGCAGACTCGACCCTTCCAAGCTTACGGTACACATCTCCATAATTTAAAAATACCCGGTTGTCGATCTTTCAAATTTGCATCTGACGACTACTGGCGTTGCGCTATCAAGCACTTGACAGCTGTTTCGAATCACGAAATTGGAACTGCAAAAATGGGACCCATTTCCGACCCTGATGCTGTAGTTGATCCTCAACTTAAAGTACACGGAATCACTGGACTTCGGGTTGTTGACGCCTCAATTATGCCATCCATGCCGACAGGGCATGTAAATGCTCAAATCTACATGATTGGTGAAAAGGCTGCGAATATGATAAAGCAAACTTGGAGAAAGAGGTGACATCGAAAGTTATTTCAATAAAGTAAGCAGTCTAGGTGTGGACGTGAAAAAAAAGACTACACGCATCTTCGAGACCATCAGTGAAGCCAAGACTTTCTAACGTAATACTATCGCACGTGCACGCTCCGTGTGCGTCTTATTTCATTATCATCTCTGTTACCTAATATTTATACGTTTAACTATACATGATACAACTATTGATATATTTTTATACAATTATGGCTCAATTTAATTTATTACTTGAGACGACTAGACGCATCTTATCTCTGAAACGATGATAGTGTGATAAAAAACGAAAAATATTTAAGGAAAAAAAGTTTGAAGCTCATGATGAAAATGTAACGAACGTCTATTCCGACTAGGTCGTAATTGGCGAAGATATACAGGGTGGGGCAATAACTATTACCACCTCAAATATCTTTGAAACTAAAAGTTATTGCGAAAAATTCTTTCAATAAAAGTTATTCAGTATTGAGGGGGACGTTGTATAGAGACACCGTTTTTTTTGTTAGTGGAGGCGCTCAGGAGATATCAAGGTCATCTTCATTTTTTCAAATGGACTCATATGTTTTTGGTCCCATAGCGTGATAGCGGCTTTTGAGACGAATTCAACGACCTATAACACGAGATCGTTTAAAGTTGTACAAGATTGTTAGTTCATCATTCATACCTTACAAGATATGCTCAAAATGATGGCCATTAGCGTCGATGCAATATTGTAGCCTTCTAAATGCTGACTCGGTCGCACTTCTTATAATGTCAGCATTTATTGCGGCACATGCTGCAATAATTTGTTGTTCCATATTTTGACGCGTAGTTGGTACTTCTTTATAAACAATATTTTTGAAGTATCCCCACAAGAAAAAGTCTAGAGATGTCAAATCTGCCAAGTATCTACACATTATTTGTTTTATTTCTAGGGTGAGAATGATGAATGGACGATCTCGTACGACCTTAAACGACCTCGTGTTATAGGTCGTTGAATTCGTCTCAAAACCCGCTATCACGCTATGGGCCCAAAAACATATGAGTCCATTTGAAAAAATTGAGATGACCTTGATATCTCCTGAGCGCCTCCATTTACAAAAAAATCGGTGTCTCTATACAACGTCCCCCTCAATACTGAATAACTTTTATTGAAAGAATTTTTCGCAATAACTTTTAGTTTCAAAGATATTTGAGGTGGTAATAGTTATTGCCCCACCCTGTATAATGCGAGTATAATTTACTACGGCCGAAGGCTGCGCGGTCCGATCAAAAGTCGATAATTTTTCATATATCTGACGTAATGCGACGTGAACCGGATTTTGAGAAAGCGCATTTCTCCAATAAATTCCGCCCCCAGCAATTATGTGAGTGCTCGAAAAAGAAATGTGTAATCATAAGGCCGGAAACAAAATTTGCGAATAGTTCTTTACAGTGTTTCTGTAAGTTTAAGCCCTTATCTGAATCTTTTAATAACTTAACTGATTCTGAGTTTCGCAACAGGAATGCGGCATCAGGGGAATTGAGACTGCGAACATTTTGGCAGTCAGTCTTAGCGCCGTACTTACTTTCTACCACAAGGCTCAAAAATTTCCGTTGTGTAATACAAACATCGATGCAACAACAAGCATGACAGGCAAGCAACTTGGATTGCCTATCTGAAGGCGCAGACATCGCGTTTTATCAATTTTTTTCTTCTCTTTTGCCACATGATTCAATATGAAACTCGATTCTTGAATGCAATAATTTACGTTACATAAGATACTCGGCGGTCGTAGTATAACCAATACACATATGTACCTATGTATATATGTATAATAGGTATGCGAACGTCACATTTGCAATGCTCGTAATAAAAAATGATCGTTACCTAACAGCATATACTTTTTCTACCAGCAGCAGTGCATTACAAGTACACGCGTAATTGCGTAAGCCGACTCGTTCCACTTGTATTGTTAAATTTTTACCTCAAATTACATGCGGAGTGTTTATCGCCCACATGAAGCGCCAGAGCGGCCTCAATCACGAAAACGCTTACGCTTGAAAGATTCGAGCATTGAAAATTCTTCGAGCATAGTAACTATGGCGTATGATGAGCAGTAAAACTGACCGACTAGAAAGTGCAGCAGACGTCTGGCTCTCAAATGGGGCATTTAGCCTCAACGAACTAATGTAATTTGTATTGCGATACGTAAATTGGAAATACTTTTTCCTACTTCTTGATTTTATCGGCACGACGCCGCAAGAAGTTGCTTCATGTTATTAATAAACCTTTGATCTTTTTCTGATAGATATATATATCAACCTTGGTGAAGGTTCGATCGTATCGATGCAATAATTTTACAACCGATGTTTTTAAAAACGCGTTCCTTATCACTGGGTGAATCGTAGTGACAATATACTGCGACGACCAATGTTCCGACAGTTGGCGTTTCGCGATAATGTACAACCTAACCTACTTCCGGCAGTGTAGTAGATACAATATAATCATTAGATCAGCAAACTATAACCTGCAAGACAATGAAAAGTTGTACAATATAGATGAAACGTTGTTTCAAGTTTACGTAAAGTTTATACATGAATACGTCGCACGATGTAGATATTATTTTTTATGAATGCGATAAAACCTGATATCAGTCCTTTGCAGAATACATAATATTTGAGATTAGTAAAACTTAAAAATAATTTTACTAGAATCATCTGATGGGCGATGATCAGCGAATTATTCGTAAAACAGTACATAATATGCGAATAAAATTTCGAACGTTCAGAAATTTACAGGATGAGAAAAATGAAGGGGTTAAAGGTGCGGTCCATTAGCTGATTAACACGCACGTATATATGTAGATATACCACTGAGCGAACGAAACACGGGGTCAATGAGAATGATGAGGGAGTGGCGATCTGCCGCTTATTTTCGTGTGCGAAAAAGAGGGTCATCTACAACAATAATCGTTCGAAAACGAATTTGATAATAATTTTTCTAAAAATTTTTTGCTTCAACACCGAAAGAACATAATTCATATACCGTAAATTTTTCAACATCATCAGACAATATACCAACTTTCTCGGTGTACGATAAAGTGGTCGCCAATTTAGCATTGCGTAGCGTCACGTGTCAGCATGAGTTCTGACCGAGCCCAATGTCAAACGGATCAAGCCCAATTGCGAGCCCCGAGGACCATCAAACGATGAAAAAAAAAGTGAAGAAAAAGAAAGACGAATTCAATCTATAGGTCTCCAATTAATTATCAAATTTCTCCCCTGCGGCGGTTTGGATCGTAAATTGAATAAAAAAAAAAAATTGAAAAACCTTCATCACTAAATGGCAGGAAAGTCAGAAAAATAATTTTCCGATGAGAAACAAAAAAAAAAAAAAAAAAACAACTCTCGACGGAAATCTAAAGTAGATTCACAGCGCACGACCTGCAGAAGTGGTTTTTATTTAGCAGGATCTTTTTTACGCGTACATAGAGAATGAAAACTGGAGGCGGGCAACCCACAGTCTAGTCACCTCCAGGCGATCCCATAAAAGGGTGAGAGCGATCTCTTCTGCACCCTCTGTATTATCCTCCAGCCTCCACCACCCTTGGACTTTTTTCTTTTTTTTTCCCAGCCCTCGGCCTTTGGCCCTCGCACCCTTATAGTCGCTGTAATGGTAAGTGGGACTATGACTCACTCGCGTGTATGTATATAGGGACAGCAACAACGAGAACGTACACGAGGTAACAAAGATGCCGATCGATATATTACAAACATTCGATCCTAGGGTGAAAACGTTCCCGCTTCTTCAGCTCGAAGGCTCCTATTTATATATTGTGTTATTATTAATTCTTTTTCTCTTGCTCATCTTTTCACCGATAGTATATAATCTGATTATCAGACCGTACCTTACAATTAGTATCAGGTATCGAGTATGGATATATAAATAACGTTCAGTTGACATAGGATTTGTTAATTCAACAAAGCGGATAATAAAATAACGAAATTGATCGGTCACTAATTATAGGTAGGGCAAGAAAATCGATTATAGGCAAATATACTTTGCATGCCACCAATCCTTGAACAGACTGTTGAGTGGTAAACGTAGAATTGGTGCCTATATCTGCTCGGGTATTTTAAAATTCGTGAAGCTGGCTGTGTGTAGAGTCGCGTGCCGACGTACGTTGGGTTGCATGCTAATTAGGCGTCAGCGAGGGCGTCAGGGACAACTATTCGTGATCAAAAACCCCGCGACTAATTTCTTCTTACCTCTTTTGATTCTCGTCATTTTATGGTCCAGCCGATTGCGATTTCGTTAACTGAGCTAGTCCAAAGACACAGAAGAAAAAATCTGCTCTATTCTCACCCTAATTTTTGTCTTCAAGTAAACCTGTAAGATTTCTGCGATTACGCGCAAATATTTACCAAATATTTATTTCATTGTTACGGAAAGACGTATAGAAACTTACACTAAGACTAGGCAACCGTCTCTGTAACTGATAAAGTCCAAATTTTCATTTCTATGATTTAATTCTGATGTGCAGGATAAAAACTCGATTTATCGACTCATGGAACCGAGTATTTTTACATCGGTATTAATACGCCCTCGGATCAATGATACCCAACTTACCTATCGCGGTTTAACTTCAGAATTCAAAGTAAATAAATATAATTCCCGCCTCAAGAGAGGTAAAAATAAAATACTTATATTTCAATAGTTATAAATGCAGGACGGTACAAATTCGATGAAAATTAATCACATTTTTCATCAGATTTATTACGTAAAATGCAAGAGAGGAAAAAAAATAATAAAGAAAACAAAAGAACCCCGAAGATTGGTGTACGCAAATTGGTCCAATGATCCTGTATGATCAATTATGCAACACCAAACTTTTGAACCAGTCAAACTGCTACCAGCCCCATTCGTTTTTCGATCGATGACAATTTATGTCGGAAATAATCCACCCCGAAGTTTAATGGAGCCAAAATAAATTCCGGTCAATGACTAATAATTACACATCGTAACGCTGGGTGACTTAAAAATTATACATGTTTCAAATAAACGAGACTGAGGAATCCATTTAGTTTTTATTTTATTTTCATTTTTTTTACTCCTAACGATCATTCATATAGTGACCTCCCATTAAATTAGTAGCTTCTGCTCGCTGCTAATTGGGTATTTCATGTAAGAATATTATGCATTCCCGTCGACATCGTAGACGTCTTGAAATATTTGGATCTTGCTAACGATAACTGCAGGGAACAGTTCTTTTTTCTTTTTCCTTTTCAAAGTAGAGTGAATAACGTCTAATGAATCTATAATATATACATCGAAAAAAAAATTAGGGTCTTCTATAAGAAGAAAAAGTAAAAGTAGTTTACTTTGATTGACAAGCTAGAAAAATAATAGATAATATAGAAAATTCTGCGATATTGAACATTGAGGAATCGCCAACCCATTAAATGCCAAGGCCTGTAATACATGCATTGAATATTTACATCGGTACGTTATACCCGTTCGATGTCGTAGGCAAAGTAGAAAAAGAGGAAAAAAGAAGACTAAACTAAATCAATTGCCAACTCATAGACGAAGGTGGACAGTCCTCTAGAGTTAAGGATATTGAAGAATAGAATATGCATCTGCAATTCAAGCTGGAATTCAACGAATATATGCTTCGCAATTTTTACCGCTATAGAAATGTCCCGGTAACGTGGTATAGGTATAATTAGAATGAAAAAACTTGTAGAACAGCCGAAAGAGATCGAAAGGTCGGGATGACCTTCATGGATGCCTATAACCGGCATATGAAGACCGAACACAGGAAACTACGCACTACGGAGAACCCAATTTCGCGTGATGCAGCAGCCAACCACGTAACAAAATACGAGTATGATAAGGAGAAGGGGAAAGTTAAAAGTAGTTGATATGAAAATAAGAATGGGGCCAGGCGGAATAACAATAAAACCGACGTTTACACTTCGCATCGTAACAGTAATTGATCTTACGATCGGCGTTATTTTTGCGGCAGTGAGAAGCAACTCCAGATGCCCCGTCGTCGATTGGTCAATACAGCTATTTGAATCTTCTTTCTTTTCTCACTCATGCATAACTTATCATCAGTTCGGAACTCGACAACGCCTGGTTTGATCTTTCATGAATTAAATTCGCTTGAATAGATGTCTCATATCAAGTGTGATCGTTGTTTTACTTTTAGACTTCGGAAGCACTCGAATTATCGTTTTATCAAGAATATTATCTGAAAAACAGTCATTCATCGTGATTTTTTATCAAGAATTTTAAATACCTACCTACGCAGTAGTACTACGTATTCGAATTATCCGTGTTACATCCTATCGGAGCTTTTAAGTTTAATGGAAATGTGCAGAGCGCTTCCGGCACGTATCAGAGGATATATTTTTATGATACCTCACAGTTTGTGCTCATATCATCGATGTGTTAAATACTTTGAGCTATTTTTCTATGGTATACGATGTTTTCTAGATGTATTGAAAAGATTTCAATAGTTTCATCGTGGACGTAATTTATTCTTTCGATCAAGTCTAGATTTTCCACGCTTCTATAATTATATCGGGTTAACGGAAATTTGATAAGTAATCTCACTGAACTCTGGCAGTTGCATTATGAGTCCAGCTTCTGTAGTTTACCATGACCGAATAGGGAGGAGCACGAGTGCTTACGTAATCCTTAAGTTACCAATTATCCAAACAATGTAGACTAGCCAAACAACCAAATACAACAATGACAACCAAATAATATAATACAAAATTTTATGTCTAATGTCTCATATAAATCTAGGTTAGTTAAAGTTCGAGCATGGCGTAGGTAGTGACAAATAAAAAAAAAAAAAAACATAATAGAGGCTTACAGTAATGATGTTTATTTAGAGAATGAAAAATCAATTTACAAACAACGAAAATGGAATATATAAACGTAATACCGTGAGTACATTTAATAACTAAAAAAGAGAGGGGAAGTGAAACATAAACAAAAAATCTCCAACTTGCATGTTTGATGCATGGGTTACAAAAGTAGGGAAAGAAACTATAGATGATTTTTTTTACTTTTGCTTTTGAATTATACAAAATTCTAAACCTGATCACATAAATGGAGCACACGCATTTATGGACCATGTCCGATATTATTAGATGACACAATGTTTGGTGAAGGACGCTGCGGTAACGCCGGTTCGTCGCGACAAACCCGCCAGCCCTGTGAGAATAACGAAAAAAGTCTGGCTAATGCTGTCACACGTATTAGTTTATGCTTGACGGATGATATCCCTTAAAAATTAAGTCACAAATCTGCCATGGATTATGCTCGCCTTGCGTGTGTGTGTATAAAAACATATAGATCCGTTGCGTTTCAAGAGAAGAGTATAAAAAAAGTTGAAACACAAATGCGAGATAAAATTAAAAGAAACAAGGCTAGGATGGATCATCCTTGAGATGACATAACGATTATGCAGAAAAACCGGCGGATTGGTTTTATAACCTTAAAAAAATGATTGAATCCGGCGTACAAGGTTACCATGTTTACGCAACGATTTTTATGTGGTGGAGGAAAGTAAAAATAAAACTTTGAGAATGAATTGACGTAGAGAAATCGAGTTAACAGGAATAAAAATACATATGAACGAACGTCAAGTTACGCTACCCTACCTGATACGACGAGCGCCTCGTTCGGGCCACAAGTGTGAACATTCCCCATCTCTCGTTTAATTATTAATAATCCAACAGGAATGACAGGTCTTTACACAACACACAAGACAATCCTGTCTAACGAATATCACAAACACAATATCCTATTTACACGACACACTACGAATAACAACAACCACGATCCGACAATACCCGTCACTCACTAATGACAGAATACAGATTCACAGATATCCCCTTTTAATTGGCCAGAAATTGATGCCTAGAGCCTACCCGAAAGCGAATACCCGGAGAGCACTACGATTTTGCAAAACCTCAAACGGAAGTAAACACGTCAACTCGACTACCCTTATCCACGACAATATTCCGACGATATTTCCACAATCGATTTATAATTAGAAGATATACGAAACAGACTCAAAATCTGTTGCAACTCGACTCTCGCAACTATAATTTACTTTTCATTTCTATAAGTATTTAAGCGAGAAATGACTCATTTCCTCTTGACCAGTGGAACGTTTGGACAATCTAATAACGCGAGATGATTGGTCCACGACCTTCAACGGCGTAGAATGCCCTCGGGTCGATTTTCAGACACGCTGAACCGTTGCTTATTTAAGCGATGAAAAGGCTTCGAAACTAACTTTTGATTTAAATAAATTGATCCAGAATATTTTAGATTACGTGCAAAAATATTTTTTTGGGTTGAACATAACATGGATCAAAATTTCAAGAAATCACCAGAATCTTGAAAGCCGACGAACGACGCGCGCACCGCGCAGTGCATTGTCGGAAATTTATGGTGGCCGACAGGAGGTTGCGGTGAGGCAAGCTAGTTTCGTCGTTGAGAGTAGTTTTGTCGAAAATAATCCGCTTTTCAATTAACCGGTACGAAAAAAAATTTATATATTCTTTATTCTACATTAAGCGTGTCTGACTTTTTCAATACATAATTGGACTTTACCAGTTTTAATCATTGCTATTTACCTGATCAAGTAGCATTAAACGCGCTTTCGTGGACACCCTCCACTCGCTGGCTTTGTTAACTATTTTAACGCTGAAATTTTCAAATCTCAGGCTATTACATCCTAGTGAACATATTTCCGCAGTTATTATCAGTGCTATGCGGTTTTTTTATGATCAGCGATCGCTATTTAATTGGTAGTATTAATTTTCAACCGACAGAATTCTTGCATTGATCATCCCTTAACCTTCCCTTTTTCAAACGTGATTTCTTGCGTAAGTTCACAGTAATACATATTCTTCCACACGAAATAATTAACTATAGAATTTTAGCAATGAATGCATGTGACCAGTTTGATTGCCTGATTGATAACATCTATATCCAGACCATGTGAACACATCAGATTTGACACAGCGCATTGCTCTATCACATTTTTATTTATTTATTTTATTTTGCATTTCAAATTCGTAGTCATATACCACCTCACATCCCTGTTACTCCCTGAATGTCATTCAGTCTAATAGATAATTTCGAGTTTGTTATCTTTGCAAACTTAGATTGACTTTTACACAATCCTATTAGTGCATGATAATTCAATATCAACCTCCATCATTCACAATTTTCAAGATATTATAGTGCTACATCTCTGATTTGTTTACAGTTCACGAACAGTATAACGAGCGAAGCAATGTCCGATTCCAGTGACTTGGATCGGCAAATTGAACAGCTGAAGAAGTGTGAGATTATAAAAGAAGCAGAGGTAAAAGCGCTTTGTGCAAAAGCTAGAGAAATCCTTATCGAGGAAAGTAATGTGCAAAGAGTCGATTCGCCTGTTACCGTAAGTTGAAGTTAACGTAGCACATGAGCTAGTTTTTTTTTAAATCTCCAAGTGCTGACTTGACCATACTTTGTAGGTCTGCGGTGATATACATGGTCAATTCTATGACCTGAAAGAGCTGTTCAAGGTTGGTGGCGATGTGCCTGAAACAAACTACCTGTTCATGGGTGATTTCGTTGATAGAGGATTTTACAGTGTTGAAACGTTCTTGCTCCTCCTTGCTCTCAAGGTAATTTTATATTAGTTGCAGTATGATTTGTAAACGCAATTGAGAAACTTTCATCCATTACTTGTTGTAACAATTCCTTACAGGTCCGCTACCCCGACAGAATAACTCTGATTCGAGGGAACCATGAATCAAGACAAATCACTCAAGTCTATGGTTTTTATGATGAATGCTTGCGCAAATATGGTAGTATTACTGTATGGCGATACTGCACCGAGATATTTGACTATCTGTCCCTCTCTGCCATTATCGATGGGAAAATATTCTGTGTTCATGGAGGTCTCTCACCCAGTATTCAGACACTTGACCAAATTAGAACCATAGACAGGAAACAAGAGGTGTGTATTTTTCTGTATCATTAATGCCTGGACCTTGCTGACCGAAAATAATTTAATGAACTGGTTTTAGGTACCACATGACGGCCCAATGTGTGATCTGCTTTGGTCCGATCCTGAAGACACCCAAGGATGGGGTGTCTCTCCAAGAGGTGCAGGATATTTGTTTGGCAGTGATGTTGTTGCCCAGTTTAACTCTGCCAACGATATTGACATGATTTGTCGGGCACATCAACTAGTTATGGAAGGATATAAATGGCACTTCAATGAAACAGTGCTCACAGTATGGTCCGCGCCAAATTATTGCTACAGGTGAACATTCTTTTTAACAAAGTTTAAACCTCAGCTGTGACATAACGTAACTCAATAATGGTCGATCATGATTCGATTCTTGATTGCTTAATTTACATTTTCACAGATGTGGTAACGTAGCGGCAATATTAGAACTGAATGAACACCTCCAAAGAGATTTTACGATATTTGAAGCAGCACCTCAAGAAAGCAGAGGGATTCCTAGTAAAAAACCACAAGCTGATTACTTCCTGTGAAATTGACATCTTTGGCTACATATGTTATTGCAGCTATACCTTGACTCAGCCTTCTACACGTTTCTACTCGCTACTGAACTAGCTCGAAGGCTCTTATTTTTCCAACATATCGGCTTAGTATGATGACATCGTTAGTGTTTAATCGTAAGTAGCACATGCGTGTACGAAACAGAGTCTTAACTGGTCCAATGTGAAATAACGTATCTAAGAAAAGAGATGAACATTTATTAGTCGAACTATTTCCATTTATTACTGCGTTATTTCTCGTTGGATTTTCAACAGAATTTTCTAATATTCGATGTGGTAATGTTGTTCCTATGTGCAACTTACCCATATTACCATTGATAACTCACTGGAATCACAAAATCAAAATCATTCGGCAATGTTATTTAATATTACCCCCTGTATTTGTAAAATTAATGTTGGATTTACTATAATTATAACAAAGTACCATTTTAGATTAACGTCTAGTAAAATTGGAGACCACTCTTTACAGGAGTTAATATTAAATCAATGAATTTTGTTATATTAATATGTACGTAAAAATGTATTAATCGTAAATCTAATTCGATACGATCACAATGTATCTATTCAACGCATTTAAATAGAAGGTTAATACGATTTTAAACGATCACTTGTAAATTTGTAATTATTTGAAACCTCAATTGTATTTACATCTGCTATACCAAGCGGTAGTTTTTTTTAAACGAGGTGATTTTAAAATCGCATTACGATAAGTTCTTGGTGATCTCGACAAAATCAAAGAACCAATTCTAAAGTCTGCCTAAAGATAACATTGATTTTGATGTTATTCTAATTTCCGATTGTCTGAATTGATTATTTCTCAATGCTCAATAATCTTCACCACTCCACTAAACAAATAGCAACAATAATTATTTCCTGTCTCTTTTTCAAAGGGTATGGTTTTAGTTCTAGCAGACATCCTGCTTATGTTAGGTAGCGATTATTTTTTACAATCTAATTTAGACTTATTTTAAACTAGTTGTATGTAGTAGAACATTAAAATTATAATATGATTTTACAATTATTTCCTTTTCATCTTGCTCAGTATGCTATACATAGGCATAATTATTGTAAATACACGATTTCATCATTGTTCTTTGGCCAGAGGTATCATCATCAATTTAAAACATTCGTGAGGCATTTTCGAGCTGTAACTAAATACAAAGGACACTGTACGCAATGAATCATAAATATGTCTAGAATTCAATATCAAAACAAGAAATACCAATAATTTTATGACAAAATAAAAGATTTTTTTTAATCCAACTTCTAGTGTTCATTTCTGTTCGCGAATTACGCACATGTATTCTGAATATAAACCCTTTGATTTACAACCCAATATTACACGATTAGACGATGCTGTTTAGTGTCTAAACGCATATTAGTTGGTATTTATTTACAAAGGCCACGTGCCAACAAGTGGGCGGATGTTAATTATTTGTCAATACCCCGAAAACCAAAAGATAGTGAAGGTACTGTGTGGCAAATGAAAACAATTTGTTGGTTGCAGAGGACAGTGTGTATATTTGTATATTTCTTCATATTTTCTAAATAAATAATACTTCATAAGTGATGTCGCGAATTCTACCAACCATAACATTGTTCTGGGAACTCGTGTGTTCCAAATTTCCCTACTATCATCTGATTTGAGTGTCACCTAACAACGCACGGGAGCACCAAATCAATTTTAACTGAATAATTGCATAAATAATAAATTACAGTGTGACATCATCGTCGACATCGTCACTTTGCCAAGTCTGGCGATGCGATGCGTTGAAAAATGAAGACGTGCGTGGTTGAGGTTTCGAAAACTATTCAATCTAAAAACATCCGCTATAAATTAGAGGTTATGCCAATGGTTGACCGTAGCTTATATCATTAATTTTAAATCCTAACCAACTTGTTTAACAATATCAAGACTGAGCTATTTTTATAAATTTGCATTGAAAGTAAACTATAGGTATTATAAATTATGATTGTAGATAATCGACGCCCGTACAAACTATACCCGAACTGAACCCCACATATCGTGCGGCGTGAAAAAAATTCTGACATATGTCTGTGTTGGTAAATATTCACACGGGTACACGACTGCTGTCAGATAGGCGGTTCCTTCCTTCCAATATCTAAGGTGAACCATTATTTTGGGTAACGTGCAATGCTTCGTGGTGATATTTCAACTTGCTGATACAAAAAATAATCCGTACTCCGTGAGCGGACTTTACGTTAGTCTATTCGCAATAATTTCGATCAATTGATTGATCATCCGTGTTTATTATCTGTAATCGTGTTGCTCGCTTGTCTGCACCACCTACATTCATCAGCTGCAGCGAAATAAGGTGTTTCTTTTTTTTTTTTGTTCAGAGTGCATCCGCATGTGTAAGTGAAGAAAAAACCATGAGAAAATTGTCGGAAATCAATAAATCATGTCAACAACACCAGTCTCTGATGCACGATATAGTTTACCTTATATCAAGAAATTGTAATTTATAATAAGTATTCACTGAAAGTTGGAGATTTATCACCGAATATTCTCTCAAGGTTTTTCTTTTTCTCTCCCTTTTGACTATGAATAACAATTATTCTTATCCATGTCTCCACAACATCATCCGAAGTCATCGTGACGTTGTGACAATAAGAGTGGATTCAGAAATTTTGACATATTCAAACTTAATTTTCCTCTTACCTGTTTTCTACAATTTTCAGTCCAAGTATACTCTAAAAAGATGCTATGGCTGCCTCGGGATCGCAGGACAACGAAGAGGACTTGAATGGAGATTCAGGATCCGAAGCAAGTAGCATCTTCCAGTCTGGCTCCGTTATTTCAACTGTACCTGACAGACATGGGTTTTTGGGAGGAACGCAATACAGTCCAGAACCGTAAGTCTAGTTTGGCATTTTTCATTTGATATTACTTCATGCGTATTTTAAAAAATTATAAAACTGAGAACCTGACAGAATTGTGCAAAACAAATTTCATTTGCTTGCCCAATACTTGCCTTTGACGTTTTGTTTTCTTACAACACTTGTGTCTACTAAAAAAAGCAGTTGTTATTTGGAGGAATAATTTTTATGACTATCGTATTTATAGATGGTTCAAGTACAGTTCAGTAATTCACCAAGGTGATCGAGTCCATGTAACAATATAGAGACAAGTGTGCATTACAGCAAATGATAAGATAACGAGATTACTTACTCGGTATTTTATTCAAACGATGACTAACATTTCTGTTAACTCGGCATCGTTCAACTTTGGAGTATTACCACAAATATTATAGAAATTTATTGCAAAATCTCTAAGGTCTCGAATAATTTATAGTATTGCGCTTGGTCAATGTCGGAAGGTAAAAAAAGAACCTGTGATCTTTTTACAGTCGCCAGATAATTCCCCCAGAAGTGATTCTCCGTAGGGAAAGAAAATGGCTGCGAATGTTAAGCAAATGGAATAATTTCATGTCGACAAACTACCGCAAAGTCAGAGAAAGATGTCGCAAAGGAATTCCACCATCGGTAAGGCCTCGCGCATGGCTCTACCTTTGCGGAGGAAAACTACTAATGGATGAAAATCCGCATTTGTACGAAGAGCTGGTTTCTAGGCCAGGAGATCCAAAGTATATAGAGGATATAAGGAAAGATCTCCATCGGCAATTTCCTCACCATGAAATGTTTGTTGAAAATGCTCCTGGGCAACAAGAATTGTTTCAGGTTCTCAAAGCCTATTCTATTCTGAACAGCAAAGTTGGTTACTGCCAGGCTCAAGCACCCATTGCTGCTTTCCTGCTTATGCACATGCCAGCTGTTCAAGCTTTTTGGTGCCTTGTTGCTGTTTGTGACAAGTATTTGGTCGGTTACTATAGCCAAGGCATGGAAACACTCCAGAGAGATGGAGATATTCTGTTTGCACTTTTGAAGAGGGTTTCCCCTGTTGCATACAAACACCTGGTTAGTAAAGTATCCATTGAAATGAACCAGTTTTAGTTTATCTGGTTTGGCTGGTGAAAATTGGATTTAGCAACATAAAACTTGGGCTCAAATATTTAATCAATTACAATTTTTCGCTTCCAATTCATCCATGCCATAATTATCTCATTGTCAGTATAATGAAAAGTTCTAATATAGGTAATCTCTCGATTCCACAGAAAAAGCAGAAAATAGAACCAATTCTATACATGACAGAATGGTTCCTGTGCGTTTATACGCGAACATTACCATGGGAGAGTATTCTGCGAGTTTGGGACATGTTTTTGTGTGAAGGAGTGAAAGTTGTTTTCAAAGTTGGATTAGTCCTGCTCAAAGGTTGTATGGGTCGTGCAGCCCTTACTAAACGCTGCCCAACAATGTATGAAACACTCCAAGAATTAAGGAATCCACCCCATGAACTTATGGAGGAGGAGCCCCTTGTGCAACAGGTAAACTTTAGACACCCAGGCATTTACATGTAATGAAGAAACTAAATTTTAACTGAGAATATGACAAATTTTTCAAAATAATGCTAATCCATTTGTATTTGTTTATGAAACAATGTAGGTTCACAGACTGAATTTAAGCGAAGAAGACTTTGAATATGAACATCAAAGGCAAGTAGTTCGTAGAAAATCAAAGGACCAAGCACCACCACCGAGCACCATGAATGGAAACGACTGAAAAAAACAGCTATCAAGTGAACCACTTGACTATTCCCTAAAATTACGATGTGCCTTCCCACAATTATATCATAAGTATATAAAAAGCACAAAGTAAGAAGTTTATCAATGATAGATAGTTGAATTAGAAGATTATATGTTATTATTATTAGTAGTATTGTTATTATCAATATTATTATGTTATTTCTGATTTTAATTTATGTTGAAAACAAAAGGTGTCTTGTGCACATTCCCGTAAGTAGAAGAATTTCATACTTAGTACCTTTGTTCAATTTACATTGTTATTATGATTGTTAACACGAAGAAAGCACAATATTCTGTTATGTTATAAATAATTCATATCATTTATAATACAAAAAGTATTTAGTTGTAACTGTATTATTAGTAGTACCACAAGCTCCATTGTCAATGTTTATGTACAAAAAAGCAATTGTATCGTACTGTATTTTCGAATAAAACATATATGAATATATATTTAATAAACGCAATAAACTACAAACTCAATCATGATGTTAAATAAAAAAATATGTAAAAATTTTCTTGGATCGGTTTCCTTGACTATGTTTTGTATATGATAATTGGGTCAGCTGATTTACGTCAGCGGAGAAAGAATAAATATCAGTGCACACAACCACTGATCTCTACACACACCCAACAAACGAGGATGCTAGTGCTACCTGTTAGCAAAACTCTCAAGTCACCTATTGTAAGCTTATTGTAAGCAAAATTTCATCTGATCGTGACATTTTTGTGGTGACGCTTCTACGTCACTAAATACATTTTATTTATTGAGTAACATCGATACGAAAATTGTTAAATCTAGATTTTGTCATGTGTAATGCCTGTTATCATGTGTGATGTCTTCTACTGCAGTATTGGTATCTTTGTGCGTAATACGCATTGAAATTGATGATCCACAATCGTTAGAAAACTCGGGTAAGCTTCTGATAGTTTTCTCTTACCTAAGGTTATAATTTTGTTATATTTCTCTGTTCTTACCCTGATTCAGCCTTCTCCCTACATCCTTTTTTTGTTCTGCAACGCTATAATTAATTATTGCCTCGTAATGAATGCTGTCAATTATACATAACTAACCTTCAAGGTGCAATGGCTGCCAGAAAAATGCGAGGACGTCGAGAACCGAGAGATGTTACTGTTGAGAGCTATGCCAGTGTCACTGATAGGCCAAATCCACTTTTTCCATCTCGTGGACTCGAAAAATCCAATTCTTCATCAAGAGTACATTCTGAAGAAACTCATAGTTCTAATTCTGCACTTACTGCTGGGCCTGGAGAAAGTGATGGAGCTACTGCACGTTCTTCACCACCTGATCAGATTAATTTTTTCTCTGGTAACCCATTCGTCGAAGTCACCAAAGGAATCCTACATCTGTTCAAAGAAGAGTAAGCAGATGACATTGTTATTATAGTGTGAACATTCTATTAGAAACTTTCTTCCATTTTGACACAAATGTATTTATGAACATGTATATGTTTATTCAGACACAAGGTTCCTTTGAACACTATAAATTTTATTTTTTGCTATGCAATGAACGTTAGAATTATCAATTTCAGTGAGTTGACAGAAATGCATCTAGCAGCAGAACGAAGCCACTGTATTTGTATATTATCTGTACCTGCAACAATGACGTGCCACGATCTACTAACATTTACTGCTGCCTGTCATCAAGACATTCAGCACTTTCGTATCATCAGGGATGGTAGTCCCAACCAATATATGGCATTGATGACTTTCCGATCAGCTGTCAGTATTGAGTATTCAATAATCATATTGTTAATCAGAAATTTAAATGTGAATATCGAAACAAGGGCAGAATATCAGATGATCTGGTTGTCATGTTTCAGATAGCAGCTAGTGAGTTTTATGAGACATTCAACGGGGCTCCGTACAATTCCTTAGAACTAGATGTCGTCTGTCATATGGTCTTTGTATCAAAGGTGGAAATAGGAGATGGCGCGTTTCCAGTGGCAGGCCATACTGAGCTTCCATCTTGCCCAGTATGCTTAGAGAGGATGGATGAAAGCGTTGATGGGATTTTGACCATTTTATGCAACCATGCTTTTCACTCCAGTTGCTTAGTTAAATGGGGTGATACTTCCTGCCCTGTATGTCGCTATGCTCAAACACCAGAACCCCTAGCTGATAGCCACTGTATGGAATGCGGTACGTAGAAATAATTGTTCAACCTCGTGTCCCATGTGTGTTTCATCAGTTTTTTCAGATTTTAATCTCATTCAGGGATTGTTTCATTACAATTTTGTCTTTCTACTGCTTTGTAAATAGTGGAATTCAGTTAGTTCAATTACAGGTGCCACCAGCGATGCTCTTTGGATCTGCTTGATATGCGGCTATATAGGTTGCTCCAGATACCACCAAGGGCATGCCTTTAAACACTACCGCGACACTCATCATTGTTACGCAATGCAGCTAGGAAACAATCGAGTCTGGGATTATGTTGGGGATAATTTTGTTCACCGATTGCTTCAAGATAAAGATGGTAAAATGGTGGAAGGGAGCCGTGAGGGTGCCAAAAGTGGGGGGGCAGCTGTAGACGAGAAAGTTGACGCTGTCCAACTGGAATTCACGTATCTCCTCACGTCCCAGTTAGAAAGTCAGCGTCAATATTTCGAAGAAAAGCTTGGCCGATTAGAACAACGCACTGTCTCCGAGAATACAGAATTGCGTGAGAAACTTGGTCAAATTTCTGAAGAAAACAACAGATTCAAGGTATTGTTCAGAGTCATCGACTTATATTTCGTTTGAGTAACGTATTTGAAAAAATTTATTCAATAAAATTTACGAAAACACATCGTCTTACAGGCAGAACTGAATGACCTCATTCGCGAGAAACACTCTCTGGAAAAAAGGTTGCAACATTCCAGTGCCAAATTGACCCAGACTGTTTCAGAGTTATCCGAAGAAAGGCAGCTGAGCGCAGCGCTTCAGACGAATTTAGCATCATGGCAAGCGAAGCACAAACAATTACAGCAAGAGTTGAGTGAATACAAGGGAGCAACCGAATCGGAAATGACAGATCTGCGGGAACAGCTCAGAGATGTCATGTTCTTTTTCGAGGCACAAAAGGAAATAGAAAACTCAGCAGATAGAGAAGAGATTGCTGCAGGACGTATAATAATAGGACAGACTTCAACCGCTTCAACACCTACGGCAACTACTCGCGCGCAACGGAAGCACCAAAGGAAACATTAGTCTGGTACTAATCTATAACGACACTAATATAAGGTAATCAAATTCTTGCGGCATCTGAAATCTCAAAATACAACATCTTCATGTGCTTAATTCTGGTTCTGCAATATCAATTAGTACCGTTTCATATTTCTCATGTGACAAAAATTATATCTTAGGCATTATACTGTGAGAAAAAAAAATATTTATATATATGTACAGAGAAAGAAACTAATACGAGCAGGAAGTGAGAGACAGGGTAATATGTACATTTAGATGTAAGGTCAAAAATCTTCGTGTAGAGATGTAATAATCAACAGATAGGTACTTAAAGATCATTGCTATTTTCGTACATTCGACACAATATAATCCCTGTAATAAAATTGAGCCCTACACTTTACTGCACAAACTGTATTCCTAAATAAATTATTTCTTTTATAGAACAATGCGGAAATTATTAACACCTCAAACTTATTTGTCAAACTGTTTCAGAGTTTATGAGTTCCTTCGATTTACTTCGATTCAGTTACAATCAGACTGCATTTACGATTACCAGGTTTCATCCACAAACAAAGCTGATTTTCACTCATATCAACAATGCATTCAGTCCGGTGATTCAGTCATTGTTCTTCAAATACTTTCATATTTCTGATGATATACGTATCAGTGCTCTGAAAAATAGACAGTAATAACTTTCTGCCCTGGATTATTACTTTGTGAGTCACTGGCAAATGAGCAGACACCAGTCATATCAGTCATACCAGCCTGATGGCTGATTATGGCTGATAGTAAAAGTCTGTACATTAGCCTGCCCTTGGGTAAGGCTAGGTTATTGTATATTAGTAATTTGGTTTGATTAATACGTCAGTACAGTTGTTTAAACACAAATACTTATCAGTCTTGAGTGCTCAATACAATTCCCTAAATGCTAAGCTTGAGAAGAGATACAAATATCAAAGTAATATAACCTAAAATCATCGCTGTTTGATAAGTGACTATTTTTTAGTACGTAAATTACGTCTTTCCATTGTCATCAGCATATTACGATACCAGAGTAAGCAATTTTGGATTCTAATTTTATATATTCTACTTGAATGACTTCGTGAATCATCTAGAATGCCCTGCTGTATGGTCCAGTTTTGATGAATTGCGAACAATGTAGAGAAATTATCTATTTCTAGATGCATATGACGTATTGGTTTGGTGTAGACTTGGGGACATTCATTTTCCCCGGTTACAACGTTACGACGACATGGGGCCTGATAGCTACTTGCTTAGGGCTGGGGAGTCTTGCTATCATTTTTGAGGGAATGAAAGTACTCCAGATTAAGCTGCGACAAAGGACGCTTGCTTCACTACCACCTGAACAGGTTGGTCTGACTGGTGAAGACTCTTCTCTTCTGTCAAGACTTTCAAGAAAACCTTTCGTGCGTTCAGCCTTTCCACATTGGTAAACTTCTAACTGTAAGAAACTATAAGCGAATTGTATGAACTGAGAAGATTATATACATTTTGCCTCCAGTAACTCATGCCGGGTTGCTGCCACATTGCATGCATTCGAAGTTTAACCATTATATCACATTCATCTTAGTAATTTTACAGCTCTGTATCGATCCTTAAATTTGTACAATTGGTTTCGAGGTGTTTTCAAAGTGGCGCTCTACTTTTATTGTACAACAATTCAGGTGTTAAGAATATGTATTTATGCAACTGCATACATACTAATACTCACAACCATGCTATACTCAGGACGTATAATAATCACACTAAATCCTGCAGCCACTAAACCTCTATTGGAATGAGCATTGAATTTATTACAAAAATGCCGAACTAGCAGGTATCTTGGAAAATGGAATTCATTTCCTTTCTAGTCAAAGTTGGGTCAGCTGGTTTTTGGAGGTACTTCACTGGTTTATGCATACCACCCTTGGCTACTTGCTCATGCTGGCTGTGATGTCTTATAATGCATATCTCACTATTGCTTTGGCAATCGGAGGAGGTCTTGGATTTTGTATTTTCGGAGCAGCCGTTCAACAACTCAACATGCTTCAATTCATTGACAAACGCAGGACTATACAGTGTGATTCTGAATGCTCTGGTAATTGAATTGTGCATCCAATATTATCATTTACAAAAATTTATTACAATGGATACGCTATTAAGAGTCTTTGCCTTGAAAGTGTGATTGAGTGAGAGCCATGTACTGAATTTAGTAATTTTTCTTTGGCATTTTAGATGCAATAACAAATACCGAAAGACGGCCATCAACTGAGTCTGTGGTTGGGGAACAGCTGGTAACAGAAGCAACTGTAGAGGTGCATACGTAATACAATTCCAAAGCAGTAGGTTTGATAAAAACTCATCACACACTATCGGCGCGCAATTGATTTTGATGAGTTTATTTCACACTCTTGCCTTGACTAGGAGGGTACCAAAAACTACGAATATTGGACATAAAGTATTAAATGTAAATTCGGGGCTGGGTATTACATAACATATACCTATACTGTTAAATATGGATATATTGTATATAAAAATAATGTACATATTATGAAATTATCATATCATGTATATGATTATACGGAAATTTGTTACGAAATTGAAGTCATTATATTAGCACTATAAGTTTTACATGAACTGATCTGAATCGGCCCATTAGAATATATTTGTTTGTTTCATTCGTAACAGCATTGCGTTATTTCATTATTATTTTGAATTATGCTGACAATGAGTGGCAATGCACAATGAATCATACAACTGTTTAGTAGCAAAAATGAGAATAATCAATGTCTTTTGCAACTTTGATACTCGTCATGAATCAAGTTCAATTCCTTGGTCAAGATTGTATAAGAATAAATTAGATTATCTTTTGAAAGTGCTACTTGCACTTTTCAAGAACCGATGAGCTAGTTGCAGAAAACTATCACCAAGAACAACGCTTTTATCGATACGTGTTGCGTTACCATTGGTGAATTCTGGAAAGCATCTGAATTTGTGCTTTTTTTTTCTTGTTTTTACTATGCAGGTGTGTAGCGTAAATATGTGCTGTTATTTTCATCATCCGCTATCTGTCCCGTTATTTTTAAATATTCCACGTCCTGCGTGTGCGCAGATGATTTCAGGGTCGGGCATTCAAGGATCTAAGCTGGGGCCCAGGCATTGACCTCTTGACCACCGATCTTTACATCTTAAGTTATTTCAATCTAGAATTTAGATCGAAATAAGACATCGGTGGATCGGTCTCTAGTCGTGATTATCTACAATTGTGATAATATATAAGACGATAGTTGTGAATCAGGAGTAATAGTCGTCAGCAGGATAATTTTGGCCGTAGACCAAATAACGGGATCTGTGAATCTTTCATAAATTTTCATCAATGAATTTGCCATCCTAGTTTACGTGCTGACAATCAAACAAGCTAAGGTATTCCGATTATTATGTGAAAACTGTTTCCAATAAAACGCGCAATATTCTTTCTACAACATCCGTCACTGCGTGATATTCGTGAACGTTCGCGATAAAATAGCCAATCTTGTTCCACCCCGAATATTCTGGAAAAGGAGGGTGTCGCGACGTGGGCCAATAAGAAGAGGCCAACTGTAGTGACGTCCACCGATCACAGCTCGGAATTCTTTTGTAACGTGTCGTTTCCAGCCAATCAGAGCGAGACACGACGAGATTGTGCCGTTAATATCCCCGGCGCTCAATTCATTCTCAAGTCAGTCATTTCACAGCATCTCAGGCGAACGAAGTTGAAGTGTGTTCTCTGTGTCATTAAGCAGCTTGGATAAATTAAAACTTTTTCTGGTAAATATCATGCATTCAAACACCTCTCAATAGTATACCTCTGAATAATTTCCAATACTGGTGAATAATTATTAATTTCATACTTCATTTACTGTCTTCTTTCGATCTTACGCACAGCAAGCCACGTATCTTGTGCTGACCTGTGGGTACTTTTCACATTCATTTGGGTTTCGAATTATTGAATATTCTCCCCGCATTTTGAATATAGTTTTTATTCTTCGAACAACTTATTCTCTGCGGCTCACAGTATCAATCAAATATACCTTACACGATTCGCGATATCTCCTTCACCGGCTGCCTGCTGGCAGACGAATTCTCGCACATTGAACGGTTTTCGGCGTTTCCATTGTCAATAACTACTATATAGAAAATCTGACTTTTAAATTTGCCAATAACTTTTCGAATTTTCGAAAATTCATGATTCTAATCAAAGTTTCATGCGTCTTCTATCCTTGTACCTTACCAGTGTCTAATCAGGATTATAATTTGTTCATTACAGGTGAATTCTTACATTAAAAATTAGAAATGAAGGGAGCAGTAGCCCTGTTTATGCTGGGGCTGATCACAGCCTTGGCAACTGCCAAAGAAGATAAAAAAGACAAGGAGGATATTGGTACGGTCATAGGAATTGATTTAGGAACAACTTATTCATGGTAATTATGTGTATATTAAACATTCATGCAACAATACATTCTTTTTGTATTAATTTTTTATCATACTGTCTGATTTCTGATCGTATTTTATTTCCATCAACTACAGTGTGGGCGTGTATAAAAATGGGCGAGTGGAAATCATTGCCAATGACCAAGGAAACCGAATCACTCCATCCTACGTCGCCTTCACACCTGATGGAGAAAGACTGATCGGTGATGCCGCCAAGAATCAACTTACAACTAATCCGGAAAACACAGTCTTTGATGCTAAGCGTTTGATTGGTCGTGAATGGTCCGACGCGACTGTTCAGCAGGATGTCAAATTCTTCCCATTCGCTGTCATTGAAAAGAATGGCAAGCCACACATCAAAGTTAGCACAAGTCAAGGAGACAAGGTCTTTGCTCCTGAAGAAATTTCTGCTATGGTTCTCAATAAAATGAAGGAAACCGCTGAGGCCTATTTGGGTAAGCAGGTTACACACGCTGTCGTCACTGTACCTGCATACTTCAATGATGCCCAGAGACAGGTAAGAAAATGATCAAATTGTTTCTCAGTCATGCAAATTTACATGTTGAATAAACTTCGATTAACATGCTAAACTTTTATATATACCTGAATATTCATTTACTTAGTTTCGTCTTTATCCATGTTACAGGCCACCAAAGATGCTGGAACTATCTCTGGTTTGAACGTGATGAGAATCATCAACGAGCCAACGGCAGCCGCTATTGCTTACGGTCTTGACAAGAAGGATGGAGAGAAAAATGTCTTGGTATTCGACTTGGGTGGTGGTACCTTCGATGTGAGTCTCCTGACTATTGACAATGGAGTATTTGAAGTAGTGTCTACAAACGGTGACACCCATTTGGGAGGTGAAGACTTTGACCAAAGAGTCATGGATCATTTCATCAAATTGTACAAAAAGAAGAAGGGCAAGGATATCCGCAAGGATAACAGGGCTGTACAGAAATTGCGCCGAGAGGTTGAGAAGGCCAAGAGAGCATTGAGTGCTAGTCACCAGGTAAATATTCATGGATCAATTTTTACTTCATGTTTCATGAATACTAAAAATATGACTCAGCGTTCATCCAAAAATTACAGCTTTGCTTTCACATAAAATTCAAAGTAGGACCCACACTTGAAGTTCGATTTGTTTTTAATTTACAGGTGAGGATCGAAATCGAGTCCTTCTTTGAGGGAGAAGACTTCTCAGAAACTCTGACACGAGCCAAGTTTGAAGAGCTGA
Organism: Athalia cordata; assembly: GCA_963932425.1. NCBI lineage: Eukaryota > Metazoa > Arthropoda > Insecta > Hymenoptera > Athaliidae > Athalia > Athalia cordata. Next base: position 37,847,446 of record OZ010625.1, on the reverse strand, counting down.
ACATGGATCTCTTCCGTAGCACGATGAAACCGGTACAAAAGGTTTTGGAAGATGCTGATATGAGCAAGAAAGACGTAGATGAGATTGTACTTGTTGGTGGATCCACAAGGATACCGAAGGTTCAGCAGTTAGTGAAAGAGTTCTTCAATGGAAAAGAACCCTCCAGGGGAATCAACCCCGACGAGGCTGTGGCATATGGAGCTGCTGTTCAGGCTGGTGTACTTTCCGGCGAACAAGATACCGACGCAATCGTCTTGTTGGATGTCAACCCTCTGACCATGGGTATTGAAACCGTCGGTGGAGTAATGACCAAACTTATCCCAAGGTAAGCATGAATTTCTGAAAACTTCAACCAACTCAAGAGATCGTTAGACGTTAGAATTTGATTGACTATGTGACTCTTTTAATTTGCAGAAACACCGTTATCCCAACCAAGAAATCGCAGATCTTCTCTACAGCTTCAGATAACCAACACACTGTGACTATTCAAGTCTATGAAGGTGAACGACCAATGACAAAGGACAACCATTTGCTCGGTAAATTCGATCTCACTGGAATCCCACCAGCACCTAGAGGAATTCCACAAATTGAAGTGACATTCGAAATCGATGCCAATGGTATCCTACAAGTATCTGCTGAAGATAAGGGAACTGGAAACCGTGAAAAGATTGTGATCACCAACGATCAAAACCGCTTGACACCTGATGATATTGAAAGGATGATCAAGGATGCTGAGAAGTTCGCCGACGATGATAAGAAATTGAAGGAGCGTGTCGAGGCACGTAATGAACTGGAATCGTACGCATATTCGCTAAAGAATCAACTGTCTGATAAAGAAAAGCTTGGTGCCAAGGTCAGCGACACAGATAAGACAAAGATGGAAGAGGCTATCGAAGAAAAGATCAAATGGCTCGAAGATAACCAAGACACTGACCCAGAAGAATATAAGAAACAGAAGAAAGAACTGGAAGAAATCGTTCAACCAATTATTGCTAAGCTTTACCAAGGAGCTGGTGGAGGCGTTCCACCTACCGGAGGTTCTCCTGACGAAGAAGACGATCTTAAGGATGAACTATAATTACAAAGAACTCTTTACGTTCGTTAGACTGAAAGCCACCTTCAAGCAAATACTTTCGATGCTAGTATGTAACGACATCGTAACGTACCTTGTATATAATTCACAGCTGGTTCGTGACAGCGACTTTTTTTCAGCTGAAAGTAGGAAAATTACGGAACTGGACTTAACTTTATTGTTAGGCAATGAGGGCGCGAGGTAAATCCGTGAAATCGTTGTATTACTTTGAATTGTATTTGCTATGAGGAAATGTCGACCTTCCGCACCCTCATAGAAAACTAGAAACACATGGTGGCAATGTTTCCTTTTTGAAATATTGCCATGTAGGAGTTGAAATTCAATTCCTTCCGAAATATTTCAGTGTGTTGTTAATTTATTTTGATTATTTTATATGTTCCATTGAAGTACTAATCGAATACATTTGAAAATATTTGTGAGGCTCAAGGAGAGCGTGTGTGTGAGTGCCAGTGTAGTTACTATTGTTATTGTGGCATAGCATGTACAATAATATTGTATGATTGCGAGTATGCAAGATTTATCAGTATCACATAATAAACATTTTTTCAGTAAATTAAATATGTTGTAAATTTTTTTTCAACCCCTTACCCCCTTGAAAAATATCATCCACCTTTTAGGTAATTATTTTCATGAATTTTCTATAAGTTGAACAAAAAAATTATGGTCCATGAACACAACATACGAATACATTTATAAGGAATTAGAAACTTTTCTTTTTTATTTGAATCACGCAACATGCCGCCCTGCCAGTTTCCTTTTACATTTCGGTACGTATAACAAATCGGATGCAGTATTTTCTTTTCATTGCCAGAGACTTAACATCATGTTTTTTTAACAAACATCAGTTACGATGGAGTTAATTGCTATTGTTGCCAAGTTTCTGTCTTCACAGTTTTAGGAGGGCTCATTGACATTCGGTTATTAGATGATTAAATATTGGTTTTGTCTCGGAGGATATTTTTTACATCCGGAGCAACTTGGTCTCCAAGGAATTGGTATGGGCACAAATTTCAATAACATTTCTTCCAACCGCTGGTCAGTTTTTAGAAACGGTTATTCTATTTGGAAGATTCACAGATTGCTTGATAAAGTAATGACCTTAGATGATCTTTCACAAGAGAATGTTGCTCGCCATGGGTGATATTCAGAACTGCTGATGCATTTTTTAGCGTATCTACTGCTTCGAGAGATTTGCCCAAGTATAATTGTATTTTTCCCAATTTCAAGTATAACAACCCTGTCAACGGATGTAAATTTCCGTAGTACGACCTGAAGACAACGAAATTTATATAAATATACATGTTCTATTGAACATTAAATAACTAATGAGAGTTGCGTGTTTCATAAAACTTACAGATATCCTGGAATAAGTTTCAGACCGTACTGTTCAGCATCTTCCCAACAAGCACCTAGATTTACTGCTGCCTCAAAAGCAGCATCTAATGTGCGTACATGCTGTAAGTTGAGGGAATGTAAAACGCCATCCTGTCTTTTCAGACAGATTTTACTGACATCAATGTCTAAGAAATTCAAGTTAAGAAAGTACTTTACATAATATAAACTATCCTATTGACACTAAGAACTATGAAATAAAAAATTTGTATGCTTAGTTTTCAAAGGATACAAGCCATAGTCTTCATGCTCTGCAAATGATGGACTGTAAAGGCGGTAACTTCTTCGAACGATTGTTGAAATTCTTCAGGAAAATTTTCTCCACATTTTACGCAGTGTTTTTCTGACGCTGAGCAAGGAGCATTGCATGAGGAGGATGGACAAGCGGCAGCCATAATCAGAGGCTCATCTGATATACAACGTTCACAGTTGCACCGAAAATAATATCCATCAAGTAATTCAGCTTGCCTTTCTTCGGTGGAATTGAGCAAGTCAATGTAAGAAATTCTCACCTAATTTCATAAGGGGCAAATATAAAACGAATCTATTAGATATTATTTTATAATTCATTAATCAATTCTGTTATTCACTAAATATTTTTTTATGTGAACTGGGAAAATAGTTATTCACTGATTCGTACTCTGCTATATCACAATCTTTTATAACGAGTCAATATCATTCAAGAGTAGGGGAGTAGATTAATATACAACATAAATTAAGAAAGAATACTATTTTCCACGCAATGTCAAATAATTGATGAAAAATAAATAGGAAGCAGTAGCAGAAGCAAGTTAATATCACGATGATCATCATTGGGTTTATATGATGATGAATGAATCATTTTTCTGATATGATGTGTTTCATCATGCACAAGTAACACCTCGAAGCTGAAATTCATCACAGGCCTCACGAAATGCGGGCATGCCAGTATTATGAACAGATTTAATTGAACGAAGCAAGCACAATATTCAAAGAAATTCATCACTGGAAGTATCTTTGAGAGAAACATTATGTTCTCATCACCTAGGTAATGGACATGGTGATTACACCGAACATTGAAAATAAATACCATAAAAAATGCTCAAGTTGATAAAGTTAGTTATCGAAAGGAACACTCCAGGCAACACCGCAAAAAACCACTCGTGGTTTAAGCACCTATAGTTATGCAGAGTAACAGGAAAAGCTCGATCATTGCCTGTATCTGTTGAATAAATAAAGTAGTTGAAAGTTTTTTTTTCTTCTTTATACCAAAACCTATGAAATACTGGTGTTTTTAAGTGTTCCGAAAGAACAAACATTTTCTGTACAAAGTTTAAAACTAGAATGTAAAAAAATTATAATGTACAGAAAAACATGGCGAAAAATGTAATTCTTTTAATAGCTTGAACAACTTAAAATCTGTAAGGAAAACTTTCAATATTCGTGAAGTTGAAAACAAAAGTTATTCTCTTTGATGACATGCCTAATTTTATTAACCCATAAGTATAATGTTAGGATTTTACTTCAGGCATAGAAATTGATTTAACACTTAATTATATGCAGTGACACGAATAATAGCATTGAGATAATATAAAAAGACTATGATCAGAACATGATTAGGCACGATCATAGGCATAAAGCTTGCTTTATTGTTGCGTTGTTATTCTCTCAACTCAAACGCTAGTAGCATCAAACTAATTAATGAAAGATTGATTGGGATTGCCTAAATATGAAACATTGCATACATGTGCATGTATAACACAAAAGTTCAACTGTAAGGGGAAAGCTGCTACCCTCCTGTAGGTGAAAACTCATTAGAATTAAACCTATTTTATGTTCCTCATGGTCGTGCCTAAGCACAGCTCACCCTACATTTATTGGTAATATCAGTGAGAACACACCTGAGACCAATCTAATCGTGGCATATCTTCTAAGGCTCTGACAATAATTGTAGTCCCTTCAAAAACTGCAACTGCATTTGGCTTACAACTGTGATCCATAATTGAAGGACCTAAGTATATTCCTGTGCCAATGCTGTTCATCTCTTGATCTAATATATTAAAGGAATTAACACAAATTCTGCCATAGATACCCATCAACTCTGCTGAATTTGGCAAAGTTGTTCCTCCAAGAAATTCAAATAAGACTCCGCAGAGAGAGGTGAAGTGTTCCATGCGTTTCTCATCTTGTTTGAGGTCGGAATAATCTGTACAATCAGACGTCGTTTCATTGCTCTTCGCGTTATACTTGAACTATGCATGTTACTTACGAGACATGAGATCCTTAAACATTCTGAAATTTGTATCTGTGTAGTAGCCCTTTTCGTCTGCCCCAGCTTTACTCAATTTCACAATTATTCGAGCCATTAATCGTGCAGCGTCTGGAATTACTCTTGGAGATACACGTTTTAAATTTGAACACTCGAATTTGTGAACGCCCCATGATTCTCTCTGACAGTGTTGATCGCAATAATAGACACATTGGCATGCTGAACATTTCAACAGTTTTCCGCTATAAACAATTGAATTCAATGTACGCAACAATATAATCCCACAATAAAATTTATCAGCATAGATCAGCGTGTAATTCAACAATAATACCTTTGCAGGCAGTTATCGCATCTGTCATCCCTAAATTTGGACTTAAGGACAAATGCAAAGGGTTTTGCTGCTAATATTGTTGACCCTTTTGCAATGAATCTAACCTCGCTCTTCATATCGATCATTCCTCAGCTAATATTGCTCTGCATGCATAGATTGTATCACCACATACAGTTTGCTATTCTTTCAATTAAATCGCACCTCCAAAGTCTCGGCATTCTGATGTTTTGGTTACTTTTGGAGGATAATGTGATACGCACATGTCAACGATGCAACAATTTGATGCGGGGAGTAATGCATTTGTATACAAGTATACAAGAATTTGAAACAATTTGAAATGCCTAGGTGCCGACACCTGACGAATCGTTTTTTGACTATAATTCAAATTTTTTCGCGCTCTGACAGCCCTAAAAATCTTCAGTCAACGCAACAATGGTTCAACGCGTCGTCGACTACAAATATTCAGTCAACGAACGCGTTGACATGGTTACTCAATACCCAATCAACGTTCAACGAAATCTTGAATAATGAACTCACGTTCCCAAATTAGACATCTGCATTTGATTTGTCAACGATTAAATGCTTCTTTTATGTATCCCCAATTAATTAACATAAGACAACGCTTGTCGAACACGTGTTATATTTGCGAAATTGTTAAATTCAACGTTGTTGTTACTACCATTGGTTACTCAATGTTATTTCAGAGCTCACATTTACGTATACATACACTTAATACATATTAGATCGAAATATGTTTCTTACCTCAGAAAACAGTTGTCACATAGTTTACTCCGAAACATGGACTTTAGTACATAGGCAAACGGCTTTGCCTTTAACAGAATGGCCCCTTGATTAATGACTCTATTCTTATAACTGTTTGAAAATCTCATTTTAGTTATAATACACACACGGTTTCAAATTTTTTTATTTTAATATTTTAATAGAAGATTATTGAGGGTTGTCGAGCAGCGCGAAGTTCTCGCCGAGGTCGATCAACCTCTATTGAGTCCCATTAATATGTACCAATGAACTTCTGTCTCTAGACCTGTATTCTATATTGAAACTGAAACTAAATTTAAACATATGATATTTTCAGGTGGCATAAGTTTAACATGGTATTATTAATAGACGGAATACGGTGCTCATCTTTTACTCCAATAATGTACTTGTCGCATTGAGATTAACAAAGAATAAAGAGATGTTCAATCACAGTTAATACCGAAGCTGATTAGCGATAACTCGTCTCATCTAGACTAATTAAAAAATTTAAGCTAATACGATAAGGTCTTGAAGAGGTTTGGAATCAAATTAATTTTACAGCAAGATTTCGATAAGACAGGCAAGTCATGCCAATTATATCAACAGTCTACACATAGTGCAGAGTACAGCTATACCGTGATGAAACTAAACTATTCTAAATAATCTTTTGATCACGTATCATTAGTCCAAGCATGACGTTAAATCAAAGCCAAAATAAAAATAGATCATATTAATTATTTGTAATTAAAATAATTCTTTTTGTCTTCTCTTATTTCTGGACGAAAACACTGGCAAAGTCTACCGTTACTAGTGGGTAGTAAGAAAAATGGTATTATAAGATAAATCTATTATAACAGAAGGGAAAGAATGGGTAAATTATAAAAAAAATGCGCATGTCACTTATCAGTATCACAGTGTAAGATTCGTTTGGTGTGTTGTAGCATATAAGACCGTTGATATATTTTTGTTGTTCTGGCTGTGGTTAGGAGTTGATAGAAAAATTATTATTTTCGCTAGAACATAACGCGATTCTAAATTTTAAGTTTGTAGTCTCATTTATGCTACCAGTTGGCAGACGACTGCAGTACAACTTAAATACGTAATCCCCAAACGAGATGTTCGCCCATCATGGAGGTTGTATCAATGGTTGTATTATCATTCTTAGAATTTATTCATCATATCATCAGCTACGGCGACTGCCTCAATTAGCGATCATTATCTAATGAATATCAATTAGATTCGGTCGAATAAATGTGCTCAGCGTTCGGAGCTGTCAGAATCACATAACCACAAACTAAACTCCGTCTGTAATACAAGCATAGTATGGAATCAGTGAAGGTTTTATGTCGAATATGACGTGTTAATATTTCTAAACAAATAACCTCATGTCATGAATATGTATACAAAGTACGTCACTTCTCATAAATGTAACTGGGAATAATACACACATGGCAGATACATGGTTTATGGTTATCAAGCCAGCAATATAATGTATAGTTCACAAGAAGATTTGCAAATTATATAAACAAATGTTTTGCAAATATGTGTATGGTATCTGACTGTAGCGCAAAGGTATAATACTTGGTTGATATCTAATGTAAAGTACATATACTGTCATTAGTTATATCAGAAGATAGAATAAAGTCAAACTACTTTATTTTTGTAAGGGTGACTTGCATCTCTTCAATTGCACAATTGTGCGATAAATATATATACAATTAATGTTTGATTTTACTGCAAATCGCAGAAAACTTTTTGGCAAAATTCTTAATCGCAACCTTTAACAGCTGATATGCTATGTTTTATCTGCATCTGATGAATTGTATTTAGATATCTGAAACGAATTTAACACTATTATTTTTACACAGGTTGTGGATCTATTTAATAAATTCAATGAGAGCCTGGGATCATATGCATTTTCAAGATGGATTGGTCAGTTTGTGGAAGAGTATCAGGCGTCAAACATTCTATTTCTGGGTACAATCGGCCTTTTCTTGACATTGTTAATCGTATCAGTCGTGCTGATAATCCTACGGAAATGGAAGAACAAGGAGTTTTTGCCGGAGGTTAAAGAATTTGTTGGCGTGGGTAACAGCAGGCCCAGATTTAGAAAACGTGATAAAGTTTTATTCTACGGCAGAAAGATGTTGAGAAAAGTAAAGTCTATAAGTGGCCAAGTACATCCGACTGGACAAGGGAAAAAAAGACGTGCCGTAATGCGTTTTGCCAGAAGGTTGTTGCAACTGAAAAAAGAGAGTGCACCTCAACAATTGAAAGTAAGTTATGAGATCCAGTGGACTACATTTTTTTTCCTTAACATCTACTTCCTCCCAAGTAAGATGTACAAAAATTATTTTCCATAGGTCTTAGAACCACCAGCTGAATATTTGGAAGAAGATCTAGGTCCAGGCGATAGAGTACCACCCGATGCGTTGTACATGCTTCAAAGTATAAGAGTATTTGGCCATTTTGAGAAACCAGTGTTCCTCAAGCTATGTAAACACACAGAGATCATGACATTGCCTGCTGGCAGCTACCTCTTCAAAATTGGAGATCCTGATGTAAACGTGTTTATTGTACAACAAGGGCTGGTCAATGTATTCATTGTAGGAGCTGATGGTGCCCAAATTTCTCTGAAACTAGTGAAAACTGGGGAATCTGTAACGAGCTTGCTCAGTTTTACAGACGTGCTAACAGGCCACACAAGTTCCTATAAAACTGTGTCGGCCCGAGCTGTTGAAGATTCCATAGTTGTCAAGCTGCCAATGAGTTCTTTTCAAGAGGTAAATATAAGTCCTAAACAAAGGGCCAGACGTGCTTGAATTAAGCAAATAAATCGCGGTTGCATTATGAAATTATTTATTTGTTTATCGATCATGCTGTAGGATCTGATAAATTGACATTGACTGAAGTTTTAATGTGCGTGCAATTCTGTTGTAATGCAACAAATGAAATTTCAAAGAACTTGACAATACACGTTTCACAGGTATTCCAAGATCACCCCGATGCATTCATTCGAGTAATCCAAGTCATAATGGTCCGATTACAACGTGTTACGTTTACGGCCTTGCATCAATATCTGGGCTTATCGGCGGAACTGGTGAACCCAGGAACGCAGAAAAAGAAGTACAGCCCATTCTCTGGCTCTCCTGTGCGTTCTAGAACTCGAGAAAACTTCGCTGCACCGAATTTAGATACTAATGCATCCGCTGGTCCAGCAAATAATGATCATGCTGGTGGCTCCAACATATTTCATCGAGACTGCTCGGGCCTGATATCACAGCCAATACCAATTGCCTCTAGTCGTCGGTAAGGCAACTCTTTCAGTTCTCTTTGTTATTTAACAAATGGTGTGCGAAAGAATATTTTTCTCACCTGTGCTCGACTAATTAATAATCTGCTCCTGTAATTTTATGTCAAAAGACCTAACCACCTCGACAGATCAAAAAGTACACTAGATTGGAAATATCAGGGTTCTAGTCCTTTGCTAAGCCAAAATTCATCGGATGTGGTGCCAGAATGTGAGTCGCAGCATTGGCTGACTTCTCCCGTCACAGTCCCGCAACAGGCACAGGGTACTACACCAGATCTTGTACACTCGGGAGGTGGTAGTACGAACAGAAAACGGTCAACAACCGAAGGGCCACATCATCAACAGTTGGACGAATCACAACTTATCCAATTAGCAACCGATGCTTTCGTTCGAGAGCTGGGTCTAGAAGATGACACTATTCTGAAAGATGGTAAGGTGCAAATTCGGGAAGTACCTGCGGGAACCTACATTATGAAAGAAGAATCGCACAAGGTATGAGACTTTGGAAAGAGAACAAATCAGATAAAAGATATTGAAACACTTTTTGAGACGTATTTCTGAGAAAAATTTTCATACACTTCAGGACGTAGCTCTGGTGTATGTGATATCAGGATCCCTCATTGTCAGTCAGCGTGTGACGGAAGGGCGAGACGCAGGTCAGGAGGTTCATATGTACAGTACGCATCCCGGTGAAATTGTTGGTGGCTTGGCTGTGCTAACAGGCGAGCCATCGTTTTATACAATTCGCGCCAAACATGCAAGCCGTATCGCCCTACTCTCTAAGAGTACATTTTTTGCCATCATGCGAGAGAAGCCTACAGTTGTTTTACATGTTGCAAACACTGTTGTCAGAAGGCTCAGTCCGTTTGTTCGACAAGTACGTATGTTGACGTCTGCGATGTTTGTAAAAACATTGTGAACCAGTTTTAAATAGTTGATGTATGGATAGGATGATCATTTCTCAAACAATTATTCAACAGGTAGACTTTGCCTTGGATTGGCTGTTCCTGGAGAGCGGTAGAGCTCTCTATAGGCAAGGTGCTGAATCTGATTCGACATTTATTGTTTTGAGTGGACGGTTGAGATCTGTTATCACGTACGCTGATGGGAAAAAAGAATTAGTGGCAGAATATGGTAAAGGTGACTTGGTGGGTATCGTTGAAATGGTCACGCAGACGACTAGATCTACAACAGTAATGGCTGTACGTGACTCAGAACTAGCTAAACTCCCCGAAGGTCTGTTTAATGCTATCAAGCTCAGATTCCCAATTGTTGTTACGAGGCTGATCAACCTGCTGGGTCATCGAATACTTGGATCCTGGCAACGTTCACAATCTAATGGTGTTTCGCAAGGAGTAACGTGAGTCCCTTGTACATAAGTATACATATACTCACAACCAATGTGATTGATTGTATGTAATTTTATTATCGAAAGACATCTAATTGACATAAATTTGATGTTGCGAAGATTATGATATCGCATGAGGTTTTCTCAGCAAAAACTTTCGTCTTTCTTTCTCATAACTGTTCTTCAACGAATATTCGCTCATCAAATATTACTAGTACCAAAAGTGCTTATTTTACAGAAGTCGTGCGGCTGCAACAGTAGATGCCAGGCCATCGCAAGTGAATTTTTCAACTGTGGCGATTGTACCAATTTCAGAAGACGTTCCGCTAACTGCCTTTACATTTGAATTATACCACTCATTGTGCGCGATTGGACCGTGCTTGCGGTTGACGTCCGACGTTGTTCGAAAGGTGGTTTTCTAGTTGAGAGTTAAACTCAGTTTGGTATTCATAATTTTGAGATATTGATCGGAAAATACCCCACAGAGCGAGATCATGATCATATGTCATAATTATTTTTCTCTCAATTTCAGACACTTGGAGCTGCTATAATGGAACCAGCGAACGAGTACCGACTGACTTCGTGGCTGGCACAGCAAGAGGATCAGCATCGCATCTCATTGTATCAATGTGATTCGAGCTACACTCTTTGGACGCAACGGTGTGTGCGACAAGCTGATTGTATACTGATTGTTGGCTTAGGTGAAAAGACACCAAGCTTAGGTCGCATGGAACGTGAAGTAGAAAGACTCGCGATGCGCACGCAAAAAGAATTGGTCTTACTACATAGAGAACAAAGCGGCCTTCGACCTAGTAACACCGTTGAATGGCTCAACATGAGAAGTTGGGTCTCGAGTCATCATCATATCCAATGCCCAAAACGGATGTTTACGAGAAAATCACAATATCGTATTGTAAATTGAACTTTACGTATCATTTTGCATCTACACCCTGATATCAGGCTGATTATGGTTACTTTTTTACAGAACGAACTTTACTCGAAAGTGCTAACATCAGAACCAAATGTGCACAGTGACTTCAGCAGACTTGCACGATGGCTTACAGGAACTTCTGTAGGACTAGTTCTCGGGGGTGGTGGCGCGCGAGGGGCAGCGCATATTGGGATGCTTAAAGCAATTCTAGAGGCTGGAATCCCCATTGATATGGTCGGAGGTGTCAGCATTGGCGCATTTATGGGTGCCTTATGGTGTATGGAAAAGAACATCACGACTACAACTCAGAAAGCTCGAGAATGGTCAAAGGTACATTTCATGATTTTTGTCAACCTGGTCTTGAGTCTTTCTTCAGTCTGTTTCGAATCATGTTTTAATAATAATTAATGTTACGTCTTTATTTCAGAAAATGACGCAATGGTGGAGACAAATCTTGGATTTGACTTATCCTATGACTTCAATGTTTTCGGGAAAAGATTTTAATGCAACTATTCAGGGTACTTTCGGAGATGTGTATATCGAAGACCTGTGGCTTCCATATTTCACGATAACCACGGACATCACCGCATCTTCGAAGCGCACGCATACACACGGTCGGTATAGCACTTTCGGACACACCTCTTACACCGTGTAGTGCGAGACTGCAATTTCAATTCAAATTCTAATCTTTATGAAAAAAAATGTTCTCTAAATGGAAAAATTTCAATTCAATTGCATGTCTTGAAGAAACTAGTCAGTTTTTTTCTGCAATTTCTCAGCCTTGCACCGATCTATTTTACAAAGAACTCAGTTTTACAAAACTAAAATCGAATCATTTCAAAAGCACAGTCTTTCAGTTGATAACATTCGAAATATTTAACTAAATAATATTTTCAGGCTATTTTTGATCTATGTACATAAAGTAACCAAGTATATATAAGTTTCATGTCTCTAACTGTCTTGCCATGTTTCTGAAATGCAGGAGCGAGCTCTATGGATGATTGTTGTTGACGTACTCTCCAATTTCTATGACCTGTCCGTTTTAATTATTTTCAAAAACCACCCTCGGAGGGGTATTATTCTCTTAATTACTGTAAAATCTTTCCGTGAAAATTTATTGACAAAATTTGATATCAAGCCTATCTGGTGTTCTGCCTTGCTGTTTTGCTGTGGCGTAATACTGCGTCATTTATGTATCTCCGAACAATTGATTCTACTTTAATAAAATGCATAAAAAATGAAAGGCAATAAACAGATACCACAGTATTAAATTTTGTTCACAAGGGACAATCTTTTAAATGCTTTAAATGTTACAAAAATTCTATCAAGTTTTAAAGAAAATAGTTAAATAATGATTTGTCGCATTTAGGATCGCTGTGGCGTTACATTCGGGGTTCGATGTCATTATCGGGTTATATGCCGCCGATGTGCGACCCGGTTGACGGCCACCTCCTCCTTGATGGCGGGTACGTCAACAACTTACCAGGTAACACGATGTCAAATTTCAGTGTCTCGTTGGAAATAATATCGTTCCACTATCAATATCCACATCGAGTCGGGCTACACTGTTCAAAGTCAAATAGTGCACATAAAAAAACAAATGATTTACCATGAAGTCTTTCTCCAAGTAATCCAACCTGCTGTAAATCTGAAGGAATAGATCTAGAGCATTATAATTTCTTTCGTTACACTTCAACATATCTGTATTACAAATACACTGTCGCCCGTTAATCAACTAATCACTCTAAGCAACTTACACTTTTGCCTATCGCGTTTAGTGAGTTACTAGACGATTATTTATACCACATGATTTTTTGACAGCTATGAAAACTCAGAGAAATACAACAAACAGACAACACACATATTTACTCATCTTCATTGAACGCACTCCACATTCATACATTCACATTAGAGCTCGCTCCCGTAGCCAAAAGATGTATAAAGAAAATCGTGAAAAAAATTAGTATGTTCAAGACAGGCTTGTTATGGAGATATTGCCGAGCGAGTATGACCATAGCTGGTATTTTTCCACCTATTTGCGATCCAGCTGATGGACATCTTTTGGTTGACGGGTGCTACGTTAACAATGTACCAGGTATCACGCATTTCATGACCGTTACTTATTTTTAGGCAACGAGTGCAAACTAGGTAGCATTTTATTCACAATTTAATAGTTTGTACTGATTTTTTGAAACATGTTCTCACATACTGTGTTCTTCTTGTCGAACTATGTTATTCACCCAAGCGTGCAACTTCTATTCGGAATCGATGATACCCATAACTTTTGAGAGAACATGAATTTTAACTGCACCTACCTGGACATGTTATCTCTGTCTTTTACTTAACATCTCCTCCCAAATTGTTCGATGCTGTATAACCATGAGTTTTAACCACGTGAGGATAACGAATCTTTTGAACTTCTGATAAATATAGTCAAACGGAAAAATATATTTTATCATATATTTTATATATATTATTTTAGATATCTGAACCATATGTTCAGTTATGTTTTTGAGAAAAAACCCAGATATTGATTCTCTTAATAACTGACCCAATTTCTTATTGAAGATGTGCTAATGATACTTGATTATTTTGAAAACACATCTTACAAATGAATTGAGGCAAATACGGTCACACTTAATTCACCAAATACACAATTGAACAGACGAATCCACTTCTGCACAAAAATTCGGATCAAAACATTTATGATATTCACAGTTGAATATAAACACATTTTGACATATCCGACATAGTAGCTAACAATTTACAAAGTAATACAGAAACACGTTAAGTTGTCGTTGTGATGAGCATGCTCAAGTAAAACCTTTGCACAATATGTATAATACATATTTTTGTGATACACGCAATTTATATTTTTGTCAAAGCTGATGAAATGCTTAGACAAGGAGCTCATCATATACTAGCAATAGATGTGGGCTCGCAAGATGACACCGACCTAACAAATTATGGAGACTCATTATCGGGCTGGTGGTTATTATGGAAACGTTGGAATCCATTTGCAACTGCTGTTAAAGTCCCCAACCTTCCTGATATTCAATCCCGCTTGGCATACGTTAGTTGCGTTCGACAGTTGGAAGAAGTTAAATCGTCAGATTACTGTGAATACATTAGACCGCCGATTGACAAATATAAAACGTTACAATTTGCTAACTTTGATGAAATCAAAGATGTTGGCTATCATCACGGTAAGAAATTAATATATTTACAGTCTAGACTGAAATGAATTTTGTTGCATCAACTGTGCCTCAAGTAATTCGCTTTTCAATAATTTTATCATTAAATATATGAAATTTCATTTAGGTAAAACATACTTCGACGGCCAATTGAAGGCCGGGGTTTTGCCGAGATTTAATGCTGGTAGAGAACAAGCAAAAGCAATGCAAGCAAAAACTCTAGCAGCGAATCAACAACAGCAGTCATCCGTCTCAGCTTATACATTTACTGATCTGGCGCAAATGGTTTGTAAAGTCTCTCGTGGCAGTCGGTACGTGGACTTGGATCTGGACTCAGATTCGGAAGAACTTGAAGAGTACGAAGGTGATTTAGAAGAAGATGCCCAAGAGGTTGGCTATGCCTCGGAACCTACTGCGGGAATTCTCGATCAGGCAAGTCAACGTTTGACGGAAAAAATTATGCTGCGTTTAGAATAATTTCCTTCGGACAGACTTTTCAATTCGTTGTAACGATAACATGCAACTTTCTCAAAATCGTGGCGACTATGTTTAAATTTTAGCTTTCAGACACACCTCGCATCACATTGTACTTGATTTTTTGGTAATGTGTTGAACCTATTGACTGCGTAAAAAACATACCTTGAACTCATGGTCAATATCAGGATAATAAGTCAACATTGTTTTTAGATACATATGGAATATGCAAGACTAGGAATTTGTAATTGTAACGTAAAGCACGAAGCGTCGTAATGATTATTTCTATTAATCAGCATTAATTTTCAGTTACAAAAAATGCATGAATAGCAAATTCGAATACACATATGTATTTCTAAGAATAAGCTATAGGTTGCATATTGCATGAGATCGACTATATGTTTTGCCTAATGCTTCTTGATTGTATTGCAGTTACAGTAACACATTGGAAAACTTTCATTCATATTCCTTTCTCTTGAATCGCATGTACTGTGTAGACCAGTGTATGTGCTTATTAAAGAAGTACTACGTTACGTTTCAGTTAGGACCATCTCTAGGACCTAATGGGCATTCTCCATTTTCTCTGTAGCTGTGCATGGTAACTAATATGTCGAACAAATACATTAAGTGCTCAGTCAGAATTAATAGACATAAACCCGCTGCTTAATTAATGTTACTTCCGGATTGGATGATCGCTTGACTTTGCCAAATGAACGGTTATAGACTTACTGTATGACTGAGATCTGATGCAAGTTAGAGATGTTTGTTGTTCAGCATGATTGTATTGAGGTCACAACATATGTACCAAAAACGCATAATGAATTATGCACACATTGCAGTGATTATATTACGACTATTATTTATTTTCCGGTTGTTTTTTCAGAGTCCAGATGAAAATCGTCTCAGACGACGAGCCGGAGGTTCATTAAGCCTGTCGGAAACTGAAGCTGAGTGTGAGATGGATTATCGCTCCAAACGTTTTTAAGTCTGCATATGGTGAACAATAAAATCCTAGAGTCTGTGTTGATCATATACAAATAGTTGAGTAATTCTAATTCTTGAGTTTTTTTTTAATTTTAGTTACAGTTTGTTTCAAAGTGTAAACGTAATCCAGAAAAAAAAACTTTCAAGCTGTCAAAAACTTGCATTGCGGGACACCTCTCAAAGAAATGTACTACCATGATGCGTTTGACTGTTGTTGTTACTGCGATAATTAATATTATTATCATAATTAGTATTAAGTAAGAATAATAATTATATTGTTTCTATTGAAACTGTTTGTTATTGTCACTAACGCCGTGTGGTACATCTATTTGAAATAACACTGAAGTTCATTATCAAGAAGTATGAAAACGTCAACAGGATCAGTAAGTACATAATTATGATTAATGCTCCATGGAAACTATAGAGTGGGTTCTGCGGAAGAAATATTAACTCCTTTATTCAGAGCACCTATTTTCATTTCATTCACATAACCTGGTACAAATTGCAACCAAAACATTACGTACAGAGTACCTCTGAACGTCTGGATCCCACCAGAAGTATACGTGTAATTTTTGCACATTATACATGAGAAATGTGAAATTTACAATTAAACCGTAACAGTAACTTACTCATGCACCACATTTCCCAAGAGTTCGATTGTACCTAGTATGTTACGACTATGAGTAAAATTCATGGCTCGTGTAATACCATAGTGAACTATTTAGCCTACTTTTGGAAAACATCAATACGTTTCTCAAGACTTCCTACAGTCTCAATAATTTGTTTTCATGGTTAAATGTGGATCCAAGAGTGTTAACGCTGCACCAACCAAGTGCAAAGATCCTGTAATCAGTACCTGTGGCTTGTGTTTTTCAGTTCCAGAGGAGAACTTTATGTCACTTACTTGAGCAATGTCAGTCAAAGCTTGGTCCACACTATTCAACACTACTGCATTTTCCTTTCCCCAGATTCCACTATTCGTTGAGCATGCACTGTGCTGTTCATGTGTTGTTGTTTTTGCTTCCAGTTGATCAAGTTTTGGGCTTTTTCCAGCGATATTCGGTACAAAATAAACTCTTTTAAACTGTAAATGTTTCAGTGGTTTCAATAATTCTCTTACGTTACGGTTACCGGTTGTGTTAAAAATTAGAAAACGATCTCCAGTCTTATTTTGTTGTTCACCTAAATACCACGACGTGCAGATTTCGATGCTTTCAACAGTATGTGCACCATCCAAGTAAAAATCCATAGTCCTTCCACATAAAACTTGAGTGCGACCTGGCCATTTGCAGGATGACAAAGCATTGGCAGTTTTTGTGAGACAAACTATTGGAATCTTATATTCAACCGGATGACCGTTTTTGCTGTAGTTATCGAACTTCTGTGTACCATGTACCTCCTTCGGATTAGTGGCAAATGCGTGATTTTCAGATTCTGGATTGCCGTCGATTACGTTCTTTTTAGTATCAACATTCACGTTATTCCCATGCATAATGTAGACTGAATCAGGATATTTATTGTGCAAAACGTTAATTGCTTCATCATTTGTACCATTTGAGGTCTTTTTACTTCTTTCCGAAATCCATGTATGTGCTAATTGGATAGCTAGTGATGCATTAGTCTCTTGTGCATGCACCGCCATTCCAAGAACTGGTGGATTCCCTTTCCAATCATAGGATTTAAAAGCAGGAACTACGTATAATTTACAATTTCTTTCAATGGCTGTTTGCCTGAGGACACGCATGGCCTTTTCTGGTTGTGGCACAGTGAACGCGATTGAATTTGGCTTAAATATCCCTGATTTCTGGCGAGCAATTTCTTCCAAAGTGTTTCCCAACAACCCAGTATGGTCTAAGCCCAAGCTAGTGATACCTTCGCAAACAGGATTGCTGATCACATTTGTGCAGTCATATTCACCACCTATACCAACTTCTAGAATAACCACATCAATATCAGCATTCAGAAATATGTGGAACATCACAACAGTGATGAATTTGAAGTACGTAGGCATATCAGAATCATCTTCTTTTTGGCTATCCAACACATTGTATACCTGCCAAAAGTATTTTGTAAACAAACTTTCCTTTATTGGTTGTCCATTGATTCGTATCCTCTCTGTTACTTGAACTAGATGAGGTGAGCTATAGAAGCCTGTACGAAATCCATAATCTCGTAAGATCTTCTCTGTGAATGCACAAGTAGATCCTTTACCTTTAGTCCCAGCCACGTGAATTATTGAAAGCTTGTCCACATCTTGGAGGGTCAAACCGGAACTATTGAATGAAAAATAAATTCATATACCCTTTTACTGGATGGCAACTATATTTAATTGCTAAAATGCCGGATAACTTAAAAACAAAAAAAAAAAAAAGGAATATAGAAAACTTATGTGAGGATTTGGTATCAATCAATCAAATATTCTGTGATTAAATATATTGAGTTTTATGAGTTTCTCACCGTATTAGATATTTTTTCATACAACGCAGGGACGTACTTCCAGAGGAATGATTATTTAAGTTTTTCAGCAGGTACTGAGCATTGCTTTGTAATCCATTGAGAGCTCGAATTGTCTCCTGAAAGTGATAAAAATTCAAGCTTCAGTTGTAAAATAAGGAATATTACCGCGTGGATTAATAACAAATCGGTCATTATTGAGTAAAATCTTGAATGATTTTGATAAATCGATTATAAAATCAATGAAAGCACTTCATTTATGAAATCAAGAACGTGAAACAAAGATTTAGGATGGAAAAATTCAAATCACGAAGCCACTATAATACCATTGTTGAAAAACGTTCGAACAGCCCGACGAACGACGTACCTCATAACTTGCAACGTTGCAAACGCAACGTCCGTGAGCAACAAGTTGTGTCATCTTTGTCAAAAGATAAAACATTACTTTGTTTAGATGAACGCTGTGATTAAGTTCACTCTGTCGTTCTGCGATACACCATTTATTATTCTGGGGTTACACGGTTCACGAACAAACGGCGATAAGAAGTACGCTTTTAATCAAGTTCCATTTCAGTTCGTTTCGCCATCGCGTTGCGCCCTAGTGTGATCGATGTATGTCCCGCCAAAATATATTGCGAGCAATTCGCTGTCGAATACACTACTTGAAACGCAAAATGCGATCCACACGTGGTCAAATAAGCACTTGCCCTGTACAGACCTTTGCGACCTTGAGTCGCTTTAAGCTCGATGGCTTAAGTGTGCCGAAAACTGGTTCTTTGGAGCGGTATCGTTCACATAGGAGCCTTTAATGACAAAATTATCTTATCGTCAAAAGCACAATAAATCATTCATAGTTCTCGTTCAATAATCATACTCTCCTGAAAATTCTAGCTGATAGCCATCCTACCAAGGTCATGCATTTGATGCCCGCATTTAAGTCAGAACGATTACAGGAATTTGTGAATTAGATGAGTAGGGATTGCTACTATACATACCACGTGGTTGTCGTCTTGAGCTTCATATCAACAATCGTCTGCAATGAGTGGGCGCGTGCGCCGTGTAATTATTCGGGAACGCTAAGCGCCGTCGGCATTCCGCCAGTGACTTCGAAGGTATTTAACTGGCATTTGCGCACATTTGCGTCGCACAATACTCACGTATGATCAAATATATGAATAGTCACGCAAGAAGTTTCATAAAAATGGCAGATGCTTCGATGAATTTGTGTACTTCCCGAAAAATGTCGTTTGGTATCAACGGCAAACTAAATGGTGTGGAAGGTAAAACTCCGTTCTTGATAGGAGTCTCCGGTGGAACAGCTAGTGGCAAGGTGAGGTCAGCTTCTGCAAATATAAACGATCATGTGGATAGTGCCCATCATGTAAAAACAGAATTCACTGAGGCTATTTCAAAGCTCGAATCTTATCGTGACCAAGTGACAATGCCATGGTTTACTCTATTTTTTACACCATTCTTTGCTCTAACGGTGGAATTCCAACAATGCTAAAGAAATGTTCGGAATATAGTAATACAATACAAGTCTCAGGATAGTTCAGTCGATTCATCATTACATTCACCAGTGGTTTGGATTTGTGTTCTTTAATGTACAGAATTTTTTTTAGTCTACAGTATGCAAGCGGATAATGGAGAAATTAGGACAAGTGGATATGGATCATACAGAACGACAAGTCGTCTGCATATCACAAGATAGCTTTTATCGGGAACTGAGTCCTGCAGAAAAACTGAAAGCTGAGAAAGGCCAGTTCAATTTTGACCATCCCGATGCATTTGACAATGAACGCATACTGCAAACCTTACAAGACATTCTTGCTGGAGTTAAGTGCGAGATACCGGCTTATGACTATCGATCTAATAGCATGTATGTATATCTTTGATTAACACCAATATAAAAGGTTATCAAATCTGAAAAAGTTACAACTCCAGGGAGTATTTCTGCCAATTTCTCTC
Source organism: Athalia cordata (assembly GCA_963932425.1). Classification (NCBI taxonomy): domain Eukaryota; kingdom Metazoa; phylum Arthropoda; class Insecta; order Hymenoptera; family Athaliidae; genus Athalia; species Athalia cordata. The sequence goes on along the minus strand of OZ010625.1, from coordinate 37,826,957 downwards.
ACGCAGTTAAGTATTAAAAAAGATGAGTTGATGGGAAAAAATGAAAGGAATAATCAGTGTAGACATTACAGCATTTGGTTGTAGCAATGATATATTACTTATTTATATACATTTATTGTCTCATAAACTGGTCCATCGAATTAAAAATGTTAGTTTGTTATATCCATCACTTAAATTGATCTGGAGTGGAATCTAGCAGCCACATCCACAGTGGTCGGCCAGGCGGTATGATTTGCGCCTCAAGCAGCTGTTGCAGTAATGCCTTGGCAAGCAGGAAGCTCCACCCTGTACAAATACGAATTTAAATTAATGTCAAAGCATAATTCATTGAAATAATTAAGTTTCAATGCAGCCTAGATGTTTTGCACACGGCTATGATACTTTGATCTAGTTCTTTGGAAGTAGCATTTGGGTAAAATCACTTACATAATGTCCGCCGCATCCGTGGCATAAAGGTTGTGGAGCAGGTACTGCAACAGCGAACACATTCGTGTCGGCACAGCCACCGCATGAATCATAGCCACAATGTCTGCAACCATCGGCTTCGCTGAATGTCATAGCTGCTACAATGGCGAAGATAGCCAAGATGCACACGAATTTTCCTTGCATTTTAGTTGTTTTGTCTACTCCAAACTTCGAATTAATGAAGAAAATTGAATCAATTGCAACTTATTTTGGAACTGTGATGCCTTGTGTAATGCACTTGTTAGTCTGATGCTCTGTTGACGTCCATACGCGTTTTTATATCCATAGCCATCCGGTATAAAATGAAACTCAGCAGATTTCTGCTGTGTTGATAAACAATGCGGAGGTTCGTGTACTCTGTTGGACACCTCATACAACTCACCTTGATTTTAAACAATTTCATGTTAAACTTTCTTGGATATAACAATCAATTTGGCTGAAAAGTTGTTTACAATATTTTTATTACATACAGGAGTGTTTTAAAATTCCTCAAATACAAGCAATCATTCTCACCTTCATGTGCATAACGCACAACAGAAGATACTTTATTTGAATTATTGCGGACCGTGCTTCTGGAAATATGACACTTGGCCTTCATTTGTTTTCCTTTTTGGCACATAGGTATTATTATTTCAGAACCATAGTTGTTTTAATTTCTTAGTGTTTCATAATATGAGAAATAAGATGACGAATTATTCGTTTCATCTTCATGTAACAAATTTGCGTTAACGTAATAGTGTTTTTTTTTTTTTGCACTATTTTAAAGTAACCGCATATAAGTGTTTGAATTATTTTTCTGTTCCAGAATAAAAAATCAAATCACGACAATATACCCAGCAGATGTAGTCTTGTTTGAAGGCATTCTAGTCTTTTATTTCCCAGTTATTCGAGAACTATTCCACATGAAACTGTTTGTGGACACAGACTCTGACACCCGCTTAGCCAGAAGGGGTGAGTGCCCTTAATTATTTAAACTTGTTTTACAAAGAATGCACAGTACTTAGTTGGAAAGTCATATTCTTACTTCAGATCCAAAGTTGTAATTACTTTTCAGTGCGTGGTTATTGATCATTGTCATTTGTCCTTCCCAGTACCAAGAGATATCAAAGAGAGAGGAAGAGACTTGGATTATGTACTAAACCAGTACATGAACTTTGTGAAACCCGCTTTTGAGGAATTCTGTTTACCTACAAAAAAATTTGCCGATGTCATTATACCCAGAGGAGCTGATAATACAGGTAAATAACATTCAATTTACTAAAGTTCACTGATCAAGTTCATACTATGGTGCTGGTTATAGCTTATTCTTAGGTTATCAATAATAACAGTCATTTTACATTATTAATATTCAATGCCATAACAAAGCTGTGCAACAACTAACTGCTTAACAATCTCTACTTTCATTTGAATAGTCCAGTTACTGCTATCAATTTGAACTTCGAAATTTAATAAATTGGTAAAGTTCATGTTATAAACTTTCATGGAGAATTTTATAGTGCCTGAGAAAACAGATGTATTATCTGTTTTTTTTTTTTTTTATACAGTAAGAATTCGCTAGAAGTTTTAAAATCTCAAGGTTTAGTCTTTCGAGCATAAGTCTCACGCTCAGAATGAGCTAAATCTAGTGCATGAAATAATTACAAAAGTCGTGAAGTATTGAAAAATCTTCTACATGACCGTCACTAAAGGTTGGATTGTTAGGTTGGATGAATATGTAGGTGCGTACTCTCTAAGGCGTACTCCTTCACTATCGCTTTCATGCGCAAGTATATGCTGATATAGTTGGTCGCATTCATTTCGCAGCTAATTTGATCTTTATCAAGCTATACGTTTATGTTTATGGGTGCTGCCCGGTGGTTAAGGGTATGATTGGTGCAGGATTGACCGAGATTGCGCGTGAACGTGAAAAGTGCAGCGATTTACAACAAAAAATGGTTTGTTTGTGGTATGTTCGCAGTGGCGATAGACCTAATAGTTCATCACATCTGGGACATTTTACGTTCGAAAAAGGCTGAATCGTCATCCGGGCAGCATCCATACATCCACCAACGTAGGCGAACATCAGCATCATCCGACATGCTCAGCAGATGACTGATCTGTGATGAAACGATCAACCCACTTTATATACTACTATAACCTATTTTCGAGAATTTCTAGTTTTCGGTCTGACAATGATGTTATCTTCTTCTGACTATTTTGCTTTTTATCAATCTTTTTTCGAACCGAAATGTTTTTTGGTTCTTTTTTTTTGTCAAATACCATTATAGTTTGTATGTTAACAGAACATTGTCTGTCGGATGGAATATATTCTAGTATCTTATGGCACGCCAACAAGTATTTGATTTTTTTCGAAATTCTGCTTTGTATATCCTCACAAAATGGCTATTGTGTGAATCACACCATGCACCTTCACTTTAGAACAATTCACAGGAGTATGACTGTTCTGTAAGTAATTGTGATCATGTGATATAGAGTTGTCAGACTATTATGGTACCTTATGATGGTATCGCAAATATTACTACAATTGTTAGGAGAACTTTATTAGGATAGATCATTCAATTTCCGACTTTTTATACAATATACATTCTGAATTTTTCACGTGAATAAATGTTTTATATTTTATACAGCATAGAACTGAAGGTCGAACTGTGGACAAATTTAACTTGACCACAAGAATATTCAAAGCTAAACTATTGAATCATGTTGTTTCATATTTTCACTAGGCATATGGCCCCTCACGCATAATGAGTATCATATTAAACTCATACGACAGAACGGCGAATAAATAAAAACCCAAGAATGCTGGACATTTGAGTAATGCCCCTAGCATATTTTTTATCTCGGTCTATTCTTGGTTAAAAACTATACCTGAAAATATACATAGCATAGAGAAATGCATAATACTACTGTGATGGCGTAAATGTAAAAGATGAAAAAATAAAATAAATAATGGAAAAATTAGAGGACTTTTATTTCAGTCATCTCATTTCAAATGCATTTCATTACTTGTGAATACTACATCAATAACACCATTTAGCTTTTTGTTCTCTGGTATTTGTACTTTGTTTTTCCCAAATTTAATACAAAAAAGATTAGTTGAAAACATAGTTGAAAATAATAAATTGGGGTCTGTTGCAGTGGCCATAGATTTGATCGTGCAGCACATAAGGGATTTCCTAGCCAACCGAGGTAGAGTTACGATTGAAGCTGAAAGTCCAATTAGCCGTACGGAAGGAGGATTCAAGAGACCTCATTAGATACATTAATATTAAACGATTATTTAATTTTATGTTATCTCACCAGTCGAGTATAAAACTGCTTTTTAGGAAAATTATGTAAGTGGAGGTGGCATACAAGGATATGAAATATCTGATCACTTCTTCCGAGTCATTTTTGTATAGGTAAAGTTATCATCACTATTGTGATCATTTAGCTCTCTAGTTGTATTTTGCTACCATACATAACCGCGGGATTTTATTTATTTATTTTTCTAACTAATATCAATTGTGTGAAAGAGAAAGTTGATTATTTTCATAATAAAATTTATAGTTAAATACATTGCTGGGCAGAACCAGAATTCCAGGTACTGGTTCAATTTCTCACATATCCTACTAAATTCTGAATTAGATGAAATATAACTTTGAATTTCATTTCACAAGAAAACCCCACATTTTGTAGATTGCAATATGCTGCCTCCATAAACGTAAATCTATTAGAAGGTTGATCTTGCAATCACAAAATACCGATGGTGTGAACGAAATATCGAATGCTACCCATCTAAGTCAAATTGTTACGAATTGTTGCTTTGTTATTAGGTTTAAATAGTATTTCATAATTGTTTGAGATGTGATTTTTATTTATTTAAAAATTATTAACATAGACAAAACTAATGTTTAATAAAAAAAAATATAAATCTACCTGGATGACAGTAGTTTCAAAAAATTTTCAAAAACTGGGGGTAACAAATATAAGTTTGTGACTATGATATATCGTAAATACCTATAACACTACAGTTATGCAGTTGAATGCTGGACTTGTTCAACTGTTATTTACAGAGTATATAATTATCCATACAAATAGTTATAGACACGTTGTAATTCCAAATGAAATAAAATAATTACAAACATTATAGGTATAAATTTAATCCTAATATCGGAGGTTCATCTGATTATTGGTAATACAGCTCCAAATTCATACCGTCGTGTATTTCATCTATAGATTATTAATGTAAGGAAATTGTAAACTGTTTCAATTCAAAATGAAAACTCTGAGTGGGTAATAGCTGAGTCAAAAACTATTTGATCGAATACATTGTGTTCATCCGGGATTCAAAATTGCACATTGCTAAAGAATTATTTGAGGATCATGAATAAATAGATTAGCAGAAAAGTGGGACACAAAATGAAAGTGGCTTGTCAAAAGCAGTGTGTTTGTGCTAAAGGATACAATCTTGTAGCTTGATGTGGTCCTTGAAAATGGTGTACCATTTTTTCAAGACTATTTTCTCCCAGTGAGTTCCTGTTTGTGCAGCTATTAATTTCTTCAGGTCCCCTATTGTGTCATCTGGATTACATTTCACCCTAACTTTCTTGCCCAGTCGATCGTTACACGTTATTTCAAGCATATCTTGGCGTCGGATAGCTCTGGATCTATGTAAACAGCATGGGGATGTGGGATGAGTAAATTGGTTCGGTTCATAGGGGAGCCCTTTCTTAATATCAGAGGTTAGAAATAGGTTAGAAGTAACGATTGACGTTTCAATATTTAAACGTCGGTAATTCTTTTGTAATATATTTCAAAATATTGGAGATTGCAGCTGAATAAACTCGTCAAGGTAATATCGTTACTGTGCACGAATATTATAATTCAAAACACTGGAAAACAAAAATAATTTCGTATGTCAGCAGTTCGGTTCTCGAAAGTTGCAGTGATAATACGTTCTTTCGACGCAAAGATATTCCGCCAATTGATACTTCTTCGATGAAAGAAGTACCTATATATACAAAGTTTCTTACTGAATTACGATGAAAGTGAATTACGGGTTAAGTATCCTCGATATTTCGGTGTCCAAATAATTGAGCGACACACTTTTCGACTTTCCCCGACTTTCCCATGGGCTGTCGCGCGACAACTAGAATCAAATCATATTTGAAAATGTTGAATTTTGATAGTAAAAAATAACTTATGTCATTGTTATGAGAAGATTGGCGTTCTAACATCTCCCTAATTTCGAAAGTTCAGAGTACCTGAAATTAGGAGCACGGGATCTCTATCCTGTATTAAATTCTAATGTAAAAAGTCTAATATCAAGAAGGAGATGATTTCGCAATTTGCGTGAGATATGACAGTGAAAAAATCGACTTTGAACGAATAGTAATCAAATTAAGATTTAAATGAAATGAAAGCATGACTGTAAGTTTTTGAAAAGAATCAATTGCGGCGCACGGAGCCGATGAGGTACGAGTTCGAGGTACGGGTGTATCAGTGAACCGGAAGTCGTCGGTTAATACGTTTCTCCACATCACATCATTCGCGAGTCGCGAGTCGTGTCGTGTGTGTGTGGTTTTATGAATATACACGATGGTCATCCAACAAGAGGTGGTTTCGAGAGCCGAAGAGATCGCCGATCAGGTGAAATAATTTAATAACCTGATAAAATCATAACTATAATTGTTCGTTTAATATCCTCTTTTATTATTAATTTATATTTTCACTAAAATTTCGCTCCAATAGTCAGGTTCTTCTGTCAACGTCATCGCTGCGGTCTGTTAGTTTGGCCCACATATTTTTACAGATACTTATATATTTGCAATTGATATTTGCTGTAGTTAATTTCCTCATTCTTTATCACGGTGCAAAGTTGACCTCGCAAATGAAATCAAGTTACTTTGTTAACTTCAACAAACTGACTATGAACTAACGTGTCTATGGGTCATGCTCAAACGTTGTCCTATTGGTTTGACATAGTATATTTTTAATAATTATTCAATGTCACCGATCATCCGAAACCCGTCCAGATAACATTGAGATACTTTTAAACAATTTTGCAGCCCCTTAGTTTTTGATACAGCTTCAAGATTTTAGTCACAATAATTTTCTTACTCTATTTTAGGCTAGCTTTAGACTCAAGCATGTATTTTGGGCAAATTACAATTTAATTTGCCAGCATATGCAATCAAGGGTTTAAGCCTTGTTTGACTGCTGAACGTTACCTAATGGCATATTTTAACATGAAATCATTCGAGTGTCATGACAACACGCCAAAGAATTTGTGAAATGTTCTCTTATGATTTTCTAAATTTGTATAACGTTTTAACGCTGCATTGTAAATCATTACTTCAAAATCTGGCAATTCTGTGCTTCCAGTGACAAATCATAGTCAGGATAAAAAGGCATAAGGTGCATAGAGGGCATTTTTATGTCAACTGTTGAAGCATATGTTAAATTTTCAGACGGTGCATTGACTTTCAGTTACCTGCAGCATATATTTTGTGTTTACAAGTGCTTTTTTTTTAGTAAAATGTGAGAATGCAACTATGGAATCATGTTACAAAATCTGTACATGCCCAATTGGGTGATTGGAAAAATATGCAGTTGTTTGAAAACAAAAACACATTTAAGGTCAAAGATCGTATAAGAAAAACAGAGAGTAAAGATAAATTCTATTGCCTCTGAAAAAATTATTCAAAACTATCAAGTATCTGTGAATTATCTATAAATTATTATCCTATTTTTGTGTAAGCATTATTAAATTGATAGCTTATCTGGCTCACCTTTATCAAATCTTGCTAGTGACCAGTGCAAAGGAATGCTTTCTTTAAATTCTGGTAAACTTTACGCCTCTTATCAAATATTCACTTGAATAATTGATGTCAACTAATATGTTGTGATTTCAGGTGATACGTAATGGAAAACATGTGTTACCCACACTTGCCCGGTTATGTCTTATCGCAACATTTCTGGAAGATGGCTTGCGAATGTGGTTTCAATGGACCGAGCAGAAAGAATACATGGATATGTCTTGGAACTGCGGAAAATTCTTGGCCACTCTGTTTGTCTTGATCAATTTAATCGGGCAGCTCGGAGGCTGTGTTATGGTCATTGCTAGATGGCGCGTCAGCATAGCTTGTGGAGCACTATTCTTCATTGTCGTTCTTCAAACTTTTGCATACAGCATTCTTTGGGATCTACAATTCTTATTCAGGAATTTAGCTCTCATCGGAGCACTATTATTGGTCCTAGCTGAATCTAGGGTCGAGGGAAGATCTCTCTTTGCAGGTGTTCCGACTCTGGGCGAGAATAAACCCAAGAATTTGTTACAATTAGCTGGAAGAGTGTTACTGGCTTTCATGTTTATTACGCTGATACGATTCGAAGTTTCATTCCTCCAAATACTTCAAGACATTCTTGGAAGTATTCTTATGGTTTTAGTCACTATCGGATACAAGACTAAACTTAGCGCATTACTTCTCGTGATACTTCTCTCTGCTCTCAACTTGTATCACAATGCATGGTGGACCATTCCAGATTATAAACCATTGAGGGACTTTCTCAAATACGACTTCTTCCAGGTAATATCTAACCCAATGGTTAATAGAATAGCTTAGTTATTATTTTTGTTTAATAATTAACTTTCAATTCTATTTCAGACTTTATCGGTGATAGGAGGTCTCTTGATGATTGTATCTTTGGGGCCTGGCGGCGTTTCAATGGACGAGCATAAGAAAAAATGGTAGATGACCTACCAATTATCATCATTGTCACCACCAAATCATCACCAACATAAAGTTAAATTTCTCAATCCCGTATAAGTTACTCTGGCTCAAACCATTTTAACTTTAGAACTGGGGGCCTTGAGCGTCGAGCACAGTGCTGTGCACAAGTAAATGAATTATAGAGTAATAAGACAATGTTTAAACAACGCTGAACATCTCTAATGTATATCAAAATAATACCTATTAGACAAAGTGGAGTGACCAAAATGCCTTGGAACCAGCATTTTTACTATTTGCAGATACATGAAAGTATAATAGAACTAATTTATACTATTGCTATCGTATTGTATATATGGCAGTACATTTATTATGAAAAATATATTTTTTGGTGTGTTTTTAAACTCTGTATATTTGGTCTGGATACGTACGTAACACTCAAAATATTTTTATTAATTCATAACAACTTGGCTAGGCATAGATGCACAACCATAGTGACTCTGACTTCCCAGAAATATAATAAATCAGAATTAAAAAAGCAACAATTTTTAATGGATTTAGTGAAAGTACAGTCAGGAACTCAATCGGAAAACCCTCATTTGAACATTGCAAAGTATTCGTCGTTGATGTTATACATTTGGATGGTTTGCGGACCTTGATCCTTGGTCAGTGACCTTGATGGTGTTTGGCAGCAAATCGCTATCATTCGTTCTCCCCAGAATGCCATGCCATGGAAAACCCAATAAGGTTTCGCTCTAAGGGAAAGCTACTAGCTTACTTAAATTTATTTCTGTGACGTTCAACGGGTTACTCACTGGTTACTTCAGTCAACGCTGGTTTACAATTGGCCGTCGGCTCCCCGGGTTCAACTGTTTGAAATACGAAAATGGAGTACATTGAATTTACCTCAGGTGGCGCGGTTGTTGAATTCCGGGCGGTCTTCGACAGACAGTCGAGCCAGTGGTTACAGGCGGACATGTTGAAGGTGTTTCCGTAAATGTGGGTGAATGATAAGTGAATTTTATGGATTTTAGAGGAAATTTAAATCGGCTTCAACCGAAATTCTAGTGTCTCTCTATGTGAAGTGTCGTGTAAATTTATCTCAGGGCTTTTCAGCCGCAAAGATGAGCTGGGGCACCGAGTTATGGGTAAGTTTTTCGGCCAGACCAGTCAGATTCTACAATTCTGTGTCGCGATTTTGCTATATTGCAGTCTTCAAAACCAGTTCGTGGACTCGGTGGCCGGCCCGTACCTTTTCAGCTACTAGCCCCGGGCACTATTCTTTAGTTCTCGATAGGTTGCCGAAGAATTTTTCATCAATTTGACCACCCGAACGACAAATTCGGTGCCAGACGTTTGCGATAGTTGGCTGTTAATCAATTCGAAATGCTGTCATCGAATGACAATCTCACCATTACAAAGTGTATCATTTTCTTTGAACAATTGCGTCAATTCCAAGGCGTCATTACCTGCAATCTTAACTATTCAATTATCTTCGTCACCAACATTCAATGACAGTCCCAGATTCAACGTTTTACATACAATCATCTCCATTATACACATAATACTACTCCGTTATATTCCCCCAAGAATTTCACTCAATATTTCATTCATGCTCTCCAGTGAGTCATACTCTTATTTATAGATCACCACTGCGATATATCATGCTATTTCACAGTGCCACCTTATATCCAACAAACCGCCAATTATCTCGCATAATTTATTGCCGTATTACCAATAATATCCTTATTCTACTTCAAATTGGCGAAATATCACGCGCACGTTCCACCTTAAATTAACATTCATTTACACCTATTCGTACAATTCTGAACTCTTGATCGATAGATCCTTAGTTTATTCACTCACTGTCCGTTCTATCAATACCGTTAAGTAGCTAATAAATGGAATAGAAATTTCATTTTGTCTACGAGTAATCAAGCGGCAGGGTCCAGACAGCTATAGCTATGCGTCAGAATTCCATCCAATCTTGACACGACGGCGCGCGTAAGAATCCAAATCAATTGATTTCGTTGCAGTCCTACTGTAGTATTATTCGTTTCACGAATTCATAGATCAGTGATACGCATAATGTATACTTTCTTTTAACTTTTCCCACACAACGTGCCTCACATATTAGCATCCCTCTGTCTTTTTTCCACTTCTTTTTTTTCTCTCTTCATTTCATTAATTTTCATTTCTTCTGTCGCGACTTTCTCTCCACGTGCGCTACTTGACAATCCTTGATGGGTGAATTGAAGCAAATATTTAATCACCTTCTACGGTATGATCCGTTCAGTAATTGCAACTAAGGGGAGTAACCGTATTTATATCGTTAAATACGTCACGTCCTTAATCCTTAGAAGCAGCGAACAGATACGGTCAGTTGTAGTGTCATGGCTTTACTTTGCTTCGCATATTTGTTTTATGTATTCACAGTTCTGAGAACTTAAGTAAACTTTTTCTTTTACAATATACCTCCATCTGAGAATGGGCCTTTGATGAGAATTCAGGAAAGAATGTATAAATTGTTTTGTTACTTTCCAGCTGACATCTGAATGAGCATTTACTCGTTTTGTTAATTTGTTTTATTATTTTCTTTTCTTTTATCCTTATTGGTATAAAGTTAAGTTATCGGTAGTATTTGGAATTATTGTTTCCGGAATATTAAAGTCATATTATATGAGAAAGTGGTACCTTCATTTTTTCCCTTATTTCTGTATCTGATATTGTAATTTATGCGCGGTATGAACTTGAAATACATATGATTATTTCAGTAGCAAATTATTTTATCGCAACGGCTCACCGCGATTGACATTTAAGCCGTATATTCTTAACGGTGTCACACACGAAGCCTGCAGCTATTGGAACGATGTCTTTAACCGCATTATCATACTTCAGCTCGTGGAATTCTCGTACTTCCGGTTTACGATATATGTATTCAAATTTCTACGTTACATTATATTTAAAATAAAACACATACGTGTATTATGGGCGTGCATTAATGTATTATTTATACATATAACGCATATATGCGATGATTGTATGTCATTTCTTAACCTATTCCTGCCATGTACATACGACTTGCTTGCTTTCGAGAGTCGGGGATATTCAACGGTCGAACAATTCTACGATTCAGATATATATTTATCTTATCTCTCTTTCTACTCTTATCAGTATTAGTAACCTGTACGATTCTCTCTTGCTGGCTGTTTTATTCACGTCGTTTTCGTCGAGCAACGTATATTTTGTATGTACGAACGCCTTTTGGACAATGAAAAATCAATCTCAATAATTATACATACTTATACTCATTTGGTTATAATAACGTGAATTTTTTTCTTATTTTTATATTTCTATCAAACCTGAGCACAAGTGCGCGTCGCACGAGATGTCGACGCCCGACTCTTGTAATAAAGAAACCTGCACTCGCTCTCATTTTGAGAACGTCTCTCGGAAAAAAATGCAACCTCTCGGCAGGTGTGCCAAGTGGAGGTATATAACGTGATGAGATGCCTAGCTTTATACATATACGTAGCCACTTTACCTACATGCGTCTACAAAGCAAATCCAAAATTAGAAGGCCCTATATTTTCTTCACAACCGTTCGAAAAATTTTCCGCTCGATTAGGTGGTTTTATATCTTAATAATTCTTAAGTACAATTTATATTGGTGACGTTTTGTCGCCATTTTGTTATTTCGAGATCAATTTTTCATTGAATATATGAATAGTTTTATATCTGTAATCAGGATATTATCGATCTATCGAGTTTTCAATCGCCATTGACCGCGATTTAATATTTAAACCTCATGGGCTTGCTTTGCAACGGAGAAACGTTGCCGGTTATCGCAAAATTGAATCAGTCGGTTGGTAAAAACCAACCGCTGTTGTTTTGCTCTGACGTTTGAGATTATGAAGCGAATCGAGGAGCCTGCAGTAAAATAAAAAAGGTGCAATAAAAGATTTTCTGATACAACTGGCTGGTCTGCTGATGAATTTTTCCGATATCACCTGCAGACATCTAATGAGTACGTACCGTGTATGAAGTATTTCAAGATCAGTTCGGAATATTTTTATTCCCGCATTATAGATATAAACTTGCAGTTCTTCGTCTTGACTTTTCTTTATGTTTCTCTTCTCTGCTTTTATCCCTTTCGAATATAATCTTTTTTTTCGATTTATTTGCTCCGCGCGTTCTCCCCCGAGTATTTATAGAAATTTGGCGCACGGTGTAGGCGGGGCAGGTTCTTCTCGCTCTGCGTGAAATATCCACAAGTATAATGTACGGATACGAAGATATTTAGGTGTATAAGTATATTCAACATCAAGGACGTGTAAATTGGAGAAGGAAGAATAATATTAAAAAAGAAAAATTCCGCGTCACCATACCAAAGACCTTAACTTTCCACCCACGGACATACAAAGTTTAGTTTTTTTCCAACTGGCTAAAAACCACTCCGGACAATTTGAAGTTCAGGGTTGGCAGCTCGTGTGTCACAAATTTCTGTATAACAAGTATATGCGGTACCATCGTTTACGTTGGGCTTAAAAATTCTGAAACATGAAAGCTCGAAAAGACAGCTATTTACTATTCTTCTTTTTCCAACATTCTCTCTCCGATATTATTCCACCTTGTATATATTATTCAACTTTTATGTGTCTCATAGCTCACATAGTAAATACTATTAAATCTTTCGTCGATCCAAAACAATATACGAATTGAATGCGGACCGAAATTTAAGTAGCCACGCCTTTATCGTTCGCATACATATATCTATACTTCAACTTCAAACATAATTTATACACGGATAGTTTCATTTACCCGTCAAATATAAATGCAACAACAGTTTCGGAAAATCTTGTAGACGACGTTCTCCTGGTGTGTAAATAGTTGTTTTTTATTTTACTTTTTTTTCAATCAACGTACCGAAGCGACGACGTACCCGTTTTTAACTTCTAACAGCTGACACGACGCCAGTGAAGTAACCTGCACAACGAGAATAAAACGCGTGTAAATTCCTCCGTGTCTGTTGCCCCAGGTCATGATCACCGCCGTAGTCCATTGTATTTTACACCGTAAAGCGTAAGAAGCCAGAGAATGAATGTTTCAATAATTTTTAAAATTACTACGATGACAAACTCGATTACGAAAATTTACAGACGTATATACCTATAATCGAAAAGGAATCCATGTAAACATTCGGTCGAAGATAAAAGCGTTTGTTTATTTGATCGAATCGGCGTTAGTTAATACAATAATGGGGTACTTGGCGGCGACCGGCTATCGCGAATCTTTGTATAACTATCTAGCCATGTTATATCTATGAATCACTCACTTTCGATCCGAGTTACTATACTCTTCCGTTCATGAATCATCAACTGGGTCGTTTTCATGTTTTTTTCATTATACAAATATTACTAACACGTATCCGTACGCGTGAAATGAACTATTATAATATAATGTCGTCACAGTATCGGAAATTATCGTTGATTTCGTCGTATAGAAGGATGTAAGAATGATAAGGAGAACTCATTCCAACCTTTGGTTGAAGTTTAATTCCCGAATCGTAACGTCATCGCTGTAGTACATGCGTACATACATATCATGTATAAATATAATTCTTCAGAAGAAATATTGAACAAAAAAAACAGAAAAAAAAACTATCAAAATTTTCATTATCTTTAATCTCCGTTACTTCATCATCATCGTCGTCATTTACTGCTGTATCGAATATATGTACGAAGCTATACTCGACAAAATTAAACTCCCTCTATACATATATATATACATATGTATATGTATATAAGCATATGATCAATTACGGGTAATAGATTAAACATTCTTGATCCCTGACCATCCAATCTAACTGCGCAGCTTAAAAAATTCTGCGTCACCGGAATATAAATCATACAACTGCAATAAGGCGCTAAGAAATAAATCTTAAGATAACATTGCAAAAAATATCGCGTATCTGATTTTTTTTTTAATGTTTCTTTTCCTCTTTCTGTCTTGGCCTCATATTACTTCATCTGTGCGAAATTTATACACACCTATACCGATAACAATTATTCCTCTGCTCAAATTCACTTTAACCGTGAACAAAAAAAACTTTTAATAAAATAAACAAATGTTTCAATGGTTAAATAATGTTCAGTATGTAATTCATATATTTTGACAACGACGAAATTTATCATTGGTATATGTCATTTCACTTTAGTTCGTTTGCACCCCTCAATTTTTGTTTTATTTATTATAATAATGATAATAATAATGATCTGAATAGTTATCGGAGAGGTTTTCAGAGCTGGACGGCATTGAACTGAGGTTTACCCAACTATACATATATCTGTACTATGTATACATTATAGATATCTATATATAGAAATGTGTGGGATCGATAGGGTGGCTCTTGAATGACTCATAATGCATCCACTTGTTTTCGTTACACCCCAAAAGCTCACTTTTACCCACCTATATTCTGTTTTTCATACACTTCGTTTATCCGGAACATTTGATCGGAGTTCAAATTTTACAGCTTAGCGTGTAGTAGGTATACATATACACTGTATATTATACAGTATAGTATAAACCTATACGATTATACGCGTTTACGTCTATTTAACGTGAGTGAACTTTTAATTAATTCTTTAATTTTATGTAGGCATCTTACGCCTACCCTGCACGCGTCATCACGTATTTATTAGGTATATATGTATTTACGCGTGCCGTGACGATATAGATGTATTATAGATATACATATATAGACACAGTATATAAGCTACTTCGATATTATTCTCACATATGAGTTCGTGTGGTGTAATTTGTTGTAACGATCTACATGTGTATACGTACAAACGTACGTTCGATGAAATGAATGGGGAAAAAAAAAGATAGGAAAGAAAATTAGAGCGGAAATGTGATTTTTATGGTTTCATATTATCATACACTATACATATATGTAAGACGAGAGCGACTTAGGTTATATGCGGTTTTTTTTTTTTTTTTCTTTCTCCTCGTTCAAATCTTCTGGAATTTTTATGAATCAGGTTTTTTCGAAATAACTGACTGAATATGGTATCGCCATCGTCGTCGTCTATCTTCGTCATTATGAATCGTGCAACGGTTTTTCATTTGACTATACGTTATAGTCGATTACCCGATGATTCTTTTTTTTTGTATTTTTTATCTAGGTATGCAGACTAAAGGAAATAGTTTTTAAATTTTACAACGAATATAATCCGTCCGAGTGATTCGCAATTGAACGGACTTCGGACGGTTCATTTAGTTCCGATTATACGCAAGGAATTAATGCGAAAGGGGATAAATTCAGGGTGTCAATTTAGCATTTCTTTTTTTTTTTTTTTTCACATCATTAGGGTCAAGTTTATCGAACGGAGTCGCCACGCCGCGCCGCAAACGTGCAGGCCCGCAGAACTGGGGGAGCGCTAGACGAATGACACGACATTATTTTTTCCTCCCAATCATTGTTTGTCCTATACTCACTGCACAGACACCTCACTTTTATTGGTTTTATTAAAAAATCGGACTGACTGACCGCGAATTTTCTCTCAATTATATGATTCAAACACATATCATTCTACAAAATTCCAACACTTTTTAGACGCAATATTCTTTATATATTTGTATAATTGTTACATCATAATCGTTTCTCGGAGCATTATTCGTAAATTATAGTGATTTTGTTGAGCCATTATAATGATTTTCACAATATTTATATGGAATAATCGTTCAAGGGAATGAATTTTATTGCGACACAGTTTCTACTGAATTGTCGCATATATTGTCGCATGCATTTCAATTCTTTTTTTTTTTTATGCTTATAAAGCCAGAGACGGACGAATTGTAATGTTTGGTGCTCGTTCACCACGTATATGGATTCGTACCATAAATTTTACAGAGGCCTTTGTACAGAGGTTTTTATCATCGATATGAAAGTAAGATATTCGAACGTCACGTACGTACGTACAGAGCAACGCAAAAAGATAAATCGGTATGTCTAGTATTAGCCGTGTGCAATTCGTCCTTGATTATTTTCCATCTAAATTCTGATCTACCACATGTTCAGTAACTTATTATATGCAATGTATTTATGTATGTACCTATATTATACTTGCAGCGAGCATACTGACAAACCGATACGAAAAACATTTATATGACCTTATAAAATAGGCTGTTGATGTATATATTTTTTTTTTTAAGTAGTTTCAACTATCGTGTGGCCTCTGAATTATTTTTTTTCATTTTTCATTATTTTTTTTTGTAAATATACATACACATATGTATACTCAAAGTGAACATATGTATTAGCTATTATATTATTCACGATGATATAAAGAAGCTGACACAGCTCGAATAAAAAATATTTGTGTCGCAAAGCTGATGTATAATTAAGTCGGAAATCTGATTAACTTACGAAATTCGATTTGTATAAATCTTTAACGAGAAACGCTCAAATTAGAGTATATAACGGTTTTTTTTCTTTCTAATTTTCTGGTTTCTTTATTTAAATAGTAAAACTTACCCGTTTATCCCGTGGCAGTATACATATATATAGGTGGATCTTGAGAATGCCGGCGAAGCTCAGGCTCATTAATATTTTATCTACTTATACTATGCGTATAATATTATGAGATTCGCCGTTATGTGAATGTAACGTAGAAAAGTTATGGACCTTTTTTTCTTTCTTTCTTCTTTTCTTCTACTTCTTTTACTTATTCATTCTCTCAGCTACCAGTTACCACACCATTATATACGGTACACGTTCGTGCAATGGTCCAGATTTGTCTTTTGTTACGTTATTCTGCAACCAACCGCGTATTACTTATTTATACCGCCTGGTATAGTTTCACTTTTCATGCTACCTTGCTAACAATTCCTATACCATTTTACCGAGCATTTTACTCGACGCACACGATGCATAGTCATAGTTCGTGCATACTGCACCCCGTATAGTTTCGTTATAAAAGTAAAACCTTCAATTTGGCGTTCATTCAAATTTACAAAATTATTTCTATACCTGAATATAGTTCAAGGCTTGCGCCCTTATAAAGTATACCTAATTATATGTATATTACATGTATTTATGGGAGTTATAACGTGCGAGTATGTTGAATGTTTTCTAGATTAAGCTTGATTTTTCTATACATATATGTGCGCAGTTTATTGGGGCTGAATTAACAAGATTTACTTTGATCGTAACCTGTGAAAAAGAAAAAAAGAACGAATAAGGGGAGAAAAAAAAAAAGGATATTTGAACGATCGATTGAATTAGAACTGGCCAGATCTGGTTTCCTCGCAGCTTTTCAATAACTTTTTAACGACACTATTATAGTATATCCATTTTCTGTTTTGTCTCTTTTATTTGCTATTCGGTCGTTGAACTCTCCAAGGTTTTCGTGACTGTACGGTATAGTACAACATCAATCAACATTGTTACATATGTATTTGCATTTTCTTTTTATAAATCAGATCTCTATAAATTTTTTTTTTTATAAGCGGTGAATCTCGCGTTCTAAATGAAAAAAAGTATATACAGAACACATAACTGTTTAATCATAAATTTGACGTTGGTATTCATCACTTCGTAATCGTTGCACGCATAGGTATGTGTAGACAGGGCCGTTGAATGGAATCACGGTACCTCGAGCATTGGAGAAAAAGAAATTTCGTCAAAAAATGAATAGCGGATATTATGTAATAATACGTGACAACGTGATAAACATTTTTTATTTATTTTCCTGTTTCAGGACCAGTACGAGAATCTCTCGTTGCACACGCAGAAGGGTATAGAATTCCTAGAAAGATATGGACACTTCGTACGCGACCGATGTGCTATCGAAGTCGAATATGCCGCAAAACTCAGGTATGTAATTATCACAAAAACGGCTAATCCCCCCCCCCCCCCCCAGAATTCAACTATCTGAGATTTCAAAAGCGGGACATTGCTGTCGATTAAACGTCATCGTTTATGGACGTTTGTAATAACCTGTTCACATGGTAATTTAATATAATATCAATGTAATTTAATATAACATAATTAATATTAATAATTTAATGATGAAGGTTTTGTTTCTTTAAAAGATATATCCGGAAGATTATATCCGGTTGTTATCAAATTCTGTGGTTTTTTAATTACGATAAAAGGACGTACGTACATTATCTACGATAATTTTAAACGCAGCACTCCAGAGTTTAGGACCGTGTTGCTGGTAGCTTGTGCGCCTTACTATAACATCATATTAAAGAGCTTCCTTGTCCCTCTCTCTGAATGGCGTCTACTATATTATTTTCATCGTACCAAATCTTGTACATTCATCTATCATGCACCGTGCTATACTTGTAGGGAGTTAAAGTTTAGTTAAAATATTTCACGTCAACTCGACCGACCCTTGCTATTTATTCATTTATTTTTTTCTCAGTGATTCTTGAACGAAATTTTTAATCAAACTTCGGAATTTTTTTTTAACTGATATATATTCTACGAACTTAAAAGAAGAAAAAAAAAAATACACGAACGACAAGTACAGAGAAACAAAAATGGTAGGGATCATTACTTGGCCGAGTTAATTGAGACATGGAATTCCTCATGTTACAAAATTCAGCAAGAAGTCACAAAAAAACTCTTCAATGACGCGGTATGTATAACTGACCACGTTGATTTTGTTCACATTTTCTTTAAAACATGCCTTATAAAGATAATCTCACTTCGAGGTGGTATAGTTATATATTATTTGCGTGGAATGCACTGACAGTGCTTCAGTTTTTCTACAATTTTTATTCTCTCCAAGTTATACATACACCGGAGTATAACTATATAGGTATAAATGTTCACGAAGCGTAGCTTGCTTCCTAGATTCTGCCATAATTATGTGCTGACTAAATATGTACTTCGCAGCTGCTGAAAAGTCGAACTAATACCGTGCGAAATATTTTACTCTAATTTCTCGTTCACTATGCGACGTTTTCTGAAGTATAAATTTTACCTACTTCATCTCGACTTGATAATCTACTTTATTTCGCAATATTTATTTACGGTTACAGGTATATACGTCCCTGATAATTAACCTGTGTATTACTTTATGTAATTTTTAAACGTTGGTAGAAGGTTTATACAATGGATGACTCTAAATTGTTGAGAACTTGATATTGAAAATTATATTAGTTATTAGAGTTAACACGATTAATTACAGAGGATCAGATTTCACGTTCATTTATTATTCGTGTATTACCTAATATTACCGCGTTACAGAAATGATAAGCAGCCTTTTTGTTTGTCCTCGTTTCATTGCACATTAACTTGTTGTAAAATTTTATCATCATTCAAAACATTCAAATATTTATTTCAATCCCAAGTTCCGCTACCTTTCAGTTTTTCCTAGAACATTGAACGTTAGTACGATGTAGTACATACATATAATTATATAACGTTTGGTTGCTGATATAATAATTTCATCGATGCATGAAATTTTGACCATCTTACCATTAAATTTATTCTTTCATTTCAACAGAAGACTCGTCAAGACCTACCAACCGAAGAAAAAAGAGGAAGAAGATTACCAGTGAGTCAATTAATTAATATACATACGTATGAATAGCAATTCATAGCCTGTGTCGTAATCATACGGCGCAGATTTATTGAATGGATGATGAAATTTTTTTTTGCTTTTATCTACGTATGGAATAAGGTTTGCAAGTTTATTTGCGGCCAAGTGTACTGCTACGTTCGAACACTTGATGTAAAACAGAACATGTACTATTATAATATTCCATCAGCAATTTAACTGTATGAATAATTTGATCTTGAAACTGATACAGTTTTTCATAGTTAAAGCGCTGCATCCAAACCTTAAGATTTCATTTGTTTTAAGAATTATTGTCGAAATGAAGGCGGGACAAAGATTCTAAAACAGTCGAATGCATTTGGATTTTTATAGAAACAACTGATGTCAAATATGTTTTTTTTAAGGTACAGTCCTTGCCGTGCCTTCAGACTGGAATTGAATGAGGTTAACGATCAAGCTGGACAGCGAGAAGTGATTGCTGAAAATCTTCAGGCAAATGTTCTTCGGGAGTTGACGATTCTTGTGAAAGATTTCAAGGAGGATCGCAAAAAACATTTACAGGAGGGTGCCAGACTTATGGCAACGCTCACCGGACAAATAGGGAATTTAGAACGTGCCAGAAAAGCTTACGAGAAGGCGTTTCGTGAAGCGGAGAGAGCGTTGGATAATTATCAGCGTGCTGATGCAGACCTTAATCTCTCGAGAGCTGAGGTTGGTGATGTTTTACACAAAGAAAAAAAAAGGAAAATCAATAAACGAGCAATATTCTTGTAATGTTCTTCTTAGTTAATTTAATAGTTGACTCTACTGTTGGGGGTACAGGGATGCTTAAATAGAATTTAATTTTATTGACAGAAATGTTGAATTATAGGTCGAAAAGCAGAGGATGAACATGACTGTGAAAACACAGCAGTGCGAAGAAGCAAAAACAGAGTATGCGAATCAATTGCAAAAAACAAACGACATGCAAACGTTACATTATCACACAGCAATGCCAGAAGTTTTTCAGCATTTGCAGGTATGTATAAAAAATGTTTAACGATAGCAGAATCCTTTGAAGGAGATAATATTTCAAATGCATACAAAGGTTACGTTGTTTGATGTGGACTTGTCTGTCAACATATATTTGCCTTATCTATTTATTAAAAATATGATTAGAGCGTTTCAAGTTAACTTACTTTACATTACAAAATTTTGGTTGAGAGGTTCTCAATAGTATGAATACAACACTGTCTACAGGAACTGGATGAAAAAAGGGTAAAAAACATGCGAAACTACATGACAAAATCCGTTGCCATCGAAAGAGCTGTTGCTCCAATCATTGAACAGTGTCTCGATGGAATAGAGAAGGCAGCAAATGAAATTAACGAGAAAGAAGACACACTCTTGGTGATCGAACGTTACAAAAGCGGTTTTCAACCACCCGGAGATTTTCCATTCGAGGATCTATCTGCTGCCAAATCCTATGATAGTAACAGTCAGTTATCTCAGCCAGTAATGCAACCGATACATAATCATCTGACTGTCAAAGGAACAGTTTCTGGTGGCAAGATAAAGAAACGTGTTGGTCTCTTTGGAATCTTCAGTAGTAACAAGGTAAAAACGTGTTTCTTTTTTCATTAAATTTTTTCTCTTTAATCTTGTTATCTGTACCAGTTATCTTTTCAGTTTTCATTTCATGCCAGTATATGAATATGTAGATTTATGTTTACAAAAATTTCATGAAAAACTGATTTTGTAATAAATTATACGAATGACCGTTGCACTATTACTAAATGATTATTCGATAGTGCACAGGAGACAAGCATGCTCAAAAATAAATAAATTAGTTCTAATGTTATGCGAAATATTGCACTCTTGTTGGTCAGCTGTTCAGGTCCCACCATACATTGTATAGAGGTGAAATTGTATGCAGAAAATTTCACTAACGATCGATCGTTCATTTCAGTCTCAATTGAATAGCTTCTCTCATCATATTTTTCCGGGGTCCAGTTATTATCATTTAATAGGTCTACATTTATAATCAGTTTTCGACATTATTTATTTGCTTCGTTTGGCGGCATTCTAACATATCTGTTCGATGATTGCAACTTAATTTCTTCTATTACTTTCTCTTAATTTGGTGGATGGTTCGACTTGTCTGTCTGGTCTCTCATGTTTCCAAACTGCAACCCATCAATTTGGACGCCATCCTACTTAGTAAGTACACATAGTCGATTGCTGCCTGCTTGTCGATTGTCTGTAATATGGAAACGCATTCGCCACGTACATACGTCACTATTATCGTCTTTGGGCATTTTCTATCAAATCTAAATTCAATTATAACATCAAACGTACAACCTGAGTCTCTTGCATTGTCTGGTACAACAATATTCTACTCTGTTATATGCAGGGCTACTTGGTCAGTACCTTAGTTGCTGTGGAAAATGCCCAAACCTATCGAATGACAAACAACATGTAACTGCTGTTGACATGTTGTGTGACATGCTTTTGTGATTTGTTTCATGCTTACGACAGAAGTTGATCGAGGTGTGCATTGCTTTAAAGGTCTGTCTCTTTCATAATAAAAAATATTTAATAATTAAATTAGTTATCAGATGCTGAAATCTGCTTTGTTAATAAGTAAAATTTAATGCTCCGCTAATAATTCTGATACAGGAACTGTAAATATTTTTACTGGCGCAGAGAACAGCTGTTTCCAAAATTATACATGGACTGTTATTATGCTTTTCGAATTTCAGGATTGCTTCATTTCTTGATTTGGAATACGAAAACGTACTTTCTTGAACAAAATTTGCATTTTAGTTTACGTTAATTATACTTCTGCGGAATTAAACCAAATTTAGTTACTCGTTTCGCTTATTATATTTTTATTAATGCTTAAAAATTTAGGTACAATCTTCGAAAAATTGTTCACTCTCGAATTTGAAAACGATTATGAATGCTTTAGCTAGTGTACAGCTTGTATACATTGTTGTATACATTGTACATACAGTTTTGGCTTCAGCTATTTTAAAATATAGTACACGGCTAAATTGAGTGTTTCTTTGACATGTCTAACGTCACTCTGTAGTTCATTTGAAAATATTATTCATCTTTCTGTGTTATAGAATAATGTACCTGGTTATGGTGATGGTGCAAAGGAGGATTGTAGTGATCTACCTCCTAACCAACGGAAAAAGCGCCTACAACAACGGATCGATGAAATTCAGGCCAAAATTCAACAAGAAACAGCAGCACGAGACGGTCTTATGAAAATGAAAGGGGTCTACGAACAAAATCCGGCATTAGGTGATCCGATGAGCATAGAGGGTCAACTCAATGAATCCAGTCATAAACTGGATAAGCTTGGTGCAGAGATGACGAAGTTCCAAGGATATCTTGACGAAGCTATGCGTGCTGGTGTAAATTTATCGAGGTGCTTATCATACGTCAGATATCACACAAAATTTTCATAAATTCCTGTCAAATTAACTAATATTATTATTTTTTAGTCCGAGTCAAGTTTCACGTAAACCCACAACTAATGGTTCAGCGACAAGACCACTTAGTTCCAGAAGATCCAGCCATTCTGGCGGAGAGGAAAGCCTCTCAAGATCTGCCTCAGACTCAAGTGTTAGCAATGTTAATACTAGTCAACCGGTGCATAAAAAGAGTGCTCCTGGAACACCTCAACCAACCCATGGGTAAGCTTTGTTGTAAATTATGATCACAAGTAATTGTCTTCCATTGTAGTTCACTTTAAAATTCTGATTTAGATTAGCAATTCGCTTTCAAAAACTTAATCATTATTATTTGTAAATCAACTTTTATTTAATCAACAAACTGTCGTAGTGCAGATATCATTAGATTGGGTTAGGTAACGAAAAATAGAGTAGATAGATAGACAGCTCTTGCTTTACTATACTGATGCACAGTTCCACGAACAGCCCGGAGTCCGGTTTGGGGGCATCACGAACATCCCTACCGGGAAGCGGAGGCGAAGAATATTACCTTGACGACCTTGAAGCCCAGCCACCCTTAGGAACCTGTCGAGCACTTTACCCTTTTGATGGTGAGATACCTTGTGCTATTTCATATTTTCCTACATCTTTTAACATGGGGTTCAAAGACGGAGATAATTCTAGTGAAACATAGTGCCCAGTTACGTTTGACTTTATTTACGTTAGGGTTAGTTTGGGTTACAAGAGATTCATAAATTCCTGTTTGCAGCGACGAGCGAGGGCTCCATTCCGATGTATGATGGCGAAGAACTTTATATGATCGAGCTTGATCAGGGTGATGGATGGACGCGAGTGCGTCGTATTTCACAGCCTATCGAGGGTTTTGTGCCAACCTCCTACATAGAGTGTAATTTATACAATACATAGCTACTTTTAGGCCAAGTTGTAAGTTCTCAACTTCCTGCGTTACCAGAATTGGTGCCTAGTAGTGGTTGAACGTGTGCTGGTCTACTGACGCATTACCCGATACCATACAACACGGAAGAACGCTGAGGTCGAGGAAAATATCAGATAAAACAAAAGGAAGAAAAACGAAAAATAAAATAAAAAACAGCAACAAAAATGTAACGTATTATGCAGCTTTCTGCCTACGAGAATGTGTGATGAAAGATGAAGATGAAGTCGCTATCGCCAGCTGTTCTATTTATTATCAGCTTGAGTAAATGAGTGATTTGTGCTAATAATTTTCAAGTTTACACGTAGCAAAATTCATCTTACAATGAGTCATCTATAACTGTGAAGCTTCTCGACACATGGTGAGGTTAAATTATTAGCCTTGGTGGTGGATTATTTTTGGAAGTACGTTCGGCTCTTGCTATGACGTGCTCATGAATCTGGTAAAATTTCCCCAGATTCATGGAAATTGTTAGGAAAAGATCTAGGAATAAAAAGCGAACAAATTCTACAGTTTGCGCGTAGCGTGGTAGTGTGGCCCTGATTATTTGTATAACTGCACGCTATTTGGGGCGCGACTTCTTATGCTCAAACTGTATATAGTATTCTTTATAACTATAAATAATAAACCTACGAAAATGATAATGTGCGGGGGCGATTGTATGTGTCAGTAATTAGATTTCTTAAAGTCTGGGTGTAGAAAAACAAAGTAAAAAAAATAAGATGGTCCAGTCAGGTGAGAATAAGAGAAGACTGAACTTATTGATGTGTGCTAAGTGATATCGAGTCGTACTATTGATTGAGATATTGGCTTGTTCCAATTTTCGTTTGCATTGCATATCCATGTTACGACAGATTTTTTAACTTGACACAAAACATGTGCAATTAGCCATTGAAATATATAGAAACAAAAGAAAAACAAAAAAAAAGAAATAAAAGATTAGTTTTGTGTATATAATGAGAGCATAACGTAAGTGCTAGACTTGATTAATTAAGCTCCAAGCGTTATTGTGCATCTCGCTTAACAAGTGTATATATATATAATTATATTATAAACGTATAGCTTCATTGTATGCAATAATCCTCTTGTGTTTTACACGAAAATAGTGTTTCAGGAGAAACGTTCATTCGCCATGCATGTTTCTATGGAATCCAAAAATGTCCAAAGTCTTGGACTTGTAATTAACATTATTTATTATTGGTCGCCGAGCACGGAGGTTAACACGTGCATAGTAATCAGATTCATATTATCGCTATGAATCTAACAGTATTGCCAATATTGTTATTCGATGAAAAATAAAGAATAAAATAATGAGTCTATCCTGACAGCAAATACTTTCGTATTAATGAAGTGCGCTCGCTGTATTATTCAAGATAATATGTATAGGATATCTAAGATTTAATCATACCTATACGTGTCCATTCTATGTATATTTTGTGATTTTATATCTATTGACAAGTATTGTAGATAATTAACTCTACAACTCATTATACCCTTGAATAATAATAATAATAATAATAATAACGATAGTAGTAGTAACAGTAATAACATCATAATATGAATAATAATAACATTAATCGTCGTTATTATTGCGAATTAATATTAAAGAATATACTAAACCGATGTAACTCGTTTATACATATAGTAATCGAAGCCTATTATAACTCATTCTAGTTTATTTCAATCAAATTAATTTTTTACGCCCTTTGTAAATACCCATCGGTCACACAGCGCACGTGTGCGTTCTCCTTTATGTTTTTATGGATAAAAATGATATTGAATATTATGAATGAATAAGTATAGCTTTTACATGAATAAAGTGGTCACAAATTTGGTAATTTGTACGAGTCGTCATCGTTTTTATTATCAATTTATTTCAACAATTTATTGTCGTTGGACAGAAACGTATATAACTTATATTCGTAAAGATCATCAAACTCGGGATCTGGGAAAAAATTTGGCGTTTGCCTCTGATAAGTAATCCCTTTGAGTTTGTCAAAAAACTTGATCCAAAAATTCTCGTTTTATTGTTAGTAATAATTTGAGGCGAGGAAAGTGACTTGCGTAAATGAAAATAATAGGTCCGTTTGTTTCATAAAATGTATTGCAACGTCCAATCGGACAATTGACTAGATCGAAATACAGAGTAATACAAGGTTTTTTCAAATATAGGATACAATGTTTATGCAGTATAGACGTTTAGAAATTAAATACAAATAATGCTTTAACATTTCGGCACAAGGCTGCAATAATCTGTCTAAATCACAAAAATGCTTTTAACATGCAGGGCGGTTATCGAAGGCCAAAGACTTCGATGCTCTTTGACCTGCGCTGTAAAGTATTCACCCTGAAATATTAAATTAATCTAGTAACTGCATTCAGCAGGTTACCACCTAATTTATTTATTTAATTATTGAAATTGGCAGTCAGACAGTTCAACGATCAACACAATATCAAATACTTTCGTCATAGAAAAAATCTCGTTTTGTATAAGTTAAAACCGGGGTTAGCGAAAAGTAATATTAGGATTTCAATACAATATATATATAATACATCACACCCTTGTAAGAACACAGCTGCGGTGTGCTAGCGAACAAATCATTTTATTTGCAACGCAAACTGTCATGTCCCGCATTTGATTGTTATATTGATTTACAATTTTTTGTTTCTTTTTTTTTTTTTGTTGCTTCTTATTTTTCGTCAGTCGTATTAGTATTATTTGATATTTTAATATTTGGCAGGAATCTCAGATTAGTTAAGCAATTGAGACATACTGTGAGTGCTAATATTATTCTTACTTCCCTGTTCGTTATTATTGGCTTAAAATGAGTTCAAGTCTTCTGGTTTCTCTCATTATACCGTTTCACTTGAATGGGATTATTGGTTTTCATTTTCATGCTCTTACAATAATTCAGATTATTGAGTCAATAAACTATAGATAAATCTGACTTCGAAAACGTATAACTTGCATTTTTCTAGCCCTCGATACCTCGTATTCAAGAATCCTGGCGTGTTTAATAAAATTGTTAGTCGGAAAATAAGTCAAGTAAGAGAAAACGAAATGGAAAATTACAATGTCTTATAAAGTATAATCACAGTAATTTGATATCTTAATTTTAGAACATCATACAATTCGCGATAAAGAACTACCTGTTATGTTTCAGTTTGATTACACATGATACAGATTTGTAGGTATATGCATATAGGTATATATGTGTATATATAGATGTATGTGAAAACATCTGAAGTTCTACAGCAATATTCCTGCAAGGGTGCTCTACGGTTGAGTTATACAAGTGTTAATTAGAATTGATGACAAAGAAGTAGGTAAGGAAAAATATATATATAAAAAAAAAAAAATCACTTTGGCGTATATCCCGCACCATTGTTTTCTCAGTCTGTTCTCACTGTACACAATACTTTTTGCTATGTATAATTCGCACATCGTCCCGCCCACGTTTTGCTAAATTGTAAGATCAGAGCCATCGAGCAATCTCAATCAAACGAAAGCGCGAGGTAAACGAGCTTTAAGAAAAGCAATTATCCTCATTTTCTTTACTTTTAAAGAGAAATTGCCTCTCATCGGTGTTATAACACGTAGCAGTTTTTCAAACCGTTAAATCATCCCATTCCTCGTGTTCTCGCGGAGTAAGCTCGATTTTTACTTCAATCAATGTTTGGAGAAGATCGTGCACCCGCGTAGTCAAAGGATTATTTTGAAGATCGATGAATTCCAGAGCAGGAGCATGCCTCAATCTTTCCACGTCAACGTCTGCGCAAATAAGTGAACATTTTTTTGTAATAATCATCCGTTATTTGTGACTATGATAGTATATTACAAGCATGGGTATATATTCTTAATCATTTTTATTAACTCACCTATGATGGAATTATCATTAGCGAGAAGTTGTTCCAGCTGAGGTATTCTGCATGTAACAGGTGGCAACGCGATAAAAGCATTGTGAGAAATATCGAGCCTTTTCAAGGCTTGCAATTCCGAAAGTTCTTCCGGAAGTTTGCTCATTTGGTTGTGGCTCAGGTTCAGTTCTGAAATTTCGAGATTGAAATTAAAAACTTTTATTTTTGTTCCCTCACATCACCTGAGGTTTTTCACTCTCCAACGGTTACACTGTTCAAATAATTCTTTTCTTTTTTTTTTCGCAAACAGAAGATTAGTCGATTAGCGACAATTATTGGCGAACCGATCGCAAGCTATTTTAACAAAAAGAATTCTTTCGCGATCATAATCCAGAGCGAATCTCTGTAATTTACGTATCACAGTCTAAATTGTCCGTATCGCCAAGGGAGGATAAAAAATGTTCCCTTAGAATGTTTTCATTTTATATCGCACCTTATGGCTGGATTCGGCTGTCAGGCGTCTCGCGCTGACTTCAGATATCATGGAGTTGCAGCTAATGTGGAGCCTTTTTTCGTCATTTCTACTGTATTGATTGACAGATTCGAAAAACAATATTCTACATCAAATATTAATCAGTACGTCGGATTAGCGTATTCAGATTCTCAACAAACAAAATTTCCATTTTATCATATGTTTTTTGACAGTTCGGGTGCGATAATCGATTTTATAATAACGATCAACAGAGTTTCAATTTCACTGTCAGGTAACGATTCTACTATAGTTCTCATTATTTACTAACTGTCTCAGTCTCAATGTATACAAAATTCTCATATGTTTTAATAATGAACCTTATCATCGTTTAAAGCTGGTCTGTCGAATTGAGGGAATTCTTATCTATTCGATCCAGTATATCTAGAATGCGCGATCTCCATTCATGTGGACATCATAAGTATACAGAAATATGTATATTTTTATTTTTTTTTACCCTATAAATTTATGAATGGTTTTTATTCGCAACGTCGAATACTGTATGAGTATCATCAATCCAATTATAATGACTTTACTTTCTTAAATTAATGTTTTGTTATTCTTGTTAGTGATCCATGCTTGGGCAGTATCGTCGAAAACTTTGACGCTTATATGACGTACCGTTGATCAGTGAAAACTTAAGAGCAAATTTAGGCGGGATTTTCGTGATATCATTTCCGGATAGGTTGCATCTCTTGAGTTCGGTGTGCCGCATTAAGTGGTAAACTGCATCCGGTACTTGCATCAGCTCACATTCAGACAAATCTGAAACAGGTAAAATATTTTTTTTTATCCACAGATCCAGTATTACTGACAATATAAATAACTACATGTCGTATAATACGTTTATTCGGATCTATTTTTTTTTGTTTGAATTGAAAATCGTGCAGTCATAGCATTTTCGGTATGGGCCATTTACTTCGCGCTTTTGACATAGCGTGTTCTTATTAATTACATGTTGATGAAAGCCTATGATGTGCATAGAACGATTTCCAATTATTGCATTGTAGGTATTAATAATGACAATTGTCAACGTATTTATTGTTGTTGGTTTTGTTTTCTTTGCGTGAGAGATTTATTGATATAATTACTCATACAATATCAGTTGAACGGATAAAGTGGCATTACAATTAATTAGATAATTCCTTTGGTAATGAGTCACCCGTATACCTATACAAGCATGCGTGCAACAATCTCTTTGAAAGCGAATTTTATGTGTTCGCGAATACACCAGTTCACGCTTTCTCCTGCAGCACTTACGATTTCCACCTGAGAAACTTTGTTTATGTAAATCTAGAAAGATATAACTAATTAGCGAATGCAAGGATTTAGCTTGCGTATTCATCCTCGGAGATTTGCTAGCTTTTTTATATCTAATTTGTTTTTTTTCCAAGTTTGTGTTTCAAAAATATTGTATTTGGCTTCGGAGTTTCGATTTTATGTATTAGTGCAAATAACGGCCTTTTGCTGCCGATTGCATGAGATTATTCGTATACCCAAAAATTATTGCTCAATTTTGATGAAATTCAAGTTAGTGTAATGTTGAAACGCAACAATATAAGAACTCTCTAATTTGATTTGATTGAAATATATAGTACAACGATCAAAATGCGATGCACAGATATAACAGGTGTATACATCAACATTGAGAATGACACCATAATTTTTAACTATTTTGCTAAACAATATATTTGAAAAAATTGTATGTATATACGATAAGAAAATCGCGATGAAGTGAATATCAAAGATTTATTTTTTGGGTTGCATTGCGTCTGTCATCTCACTTTGTTGCACTTCGTTCCATAAAGAAGGAAACTGGGTCACTCGATAACTACGCTAGGCATATACGTGTAGGGACTGCACCTTAATTGTAGGTCAGAGGATAATCGTAATAATAAGCATTTGTCGGTCTCTGGATATCTACAAAAGAAATAAAAGGCAGATGATACATGTAATCATGAAAATACGTTGTGCAGGTGGGTGGTTTGAAAATGCGTTCGCGCTCTTTGTTAAAAACCTCGGGGAAGTTGGTTGGTCCTTGGAAGTATTTGACATCCTGTACATCGATACTGACCCAGATTCGAATCATAGAAATAGGTCAACCCATTTATTCGTTTATCAAGTGCTCTGATGTTAGGCGTTTCAAGCGTATTGTGAAATACGCAACGTCAGTGATTGCGTTATTTATGGACCGGATATTCATCCGTTTAAATTTTCATATGCGATTAATGAGGCGATTCCCTATCAAATTTTGCGAACAGAATCAGTCGGCCGATTGTTGCACCGCGCACCTGCAGCACGCAAACAAGTTACAAAGAGACCAGCCCCGCCTTTGTTGAAACTTAATTTTCACACGAAATAAAACACGATTTTGAATGAACTGAATTACTGACGAACGTGTAATTTCTTCACTATCAAATTTCGATGAATTTTATTTATTTATCAATTACCCAAATGCTCGTCTTCCTGCGCTTTTTCGCACCGTAGCACCACTCGTGTTACCGCGTGCGCCATCTTGGCCACTACTCAGCGAGGGAAATGCAGCGACGTCATGTTTCGGTATAGACGGCGCGGATTTACCCATACATTAAAAGGGACAAATTCATAAGGGGCATTCAATGACAATGCAACCATGTTTTTAAATTGTCAAAAAGTATAAGGAGAATGATTTTTAACATTTTAATAAAAGGACTAAATTGAAGTGGAATAGCCCATATGATAAATACGTAGATAGGTATTCGTGCACAAAATTTTTATACACGTGCGTGTAGTATAAGTGTATGAGTATATTTATTTTTACGCTACTTTAAAAATAATATTCTCAGTTCCCTTGACATCGTCTAGGAAGTTGAAAATCGACATTCTGCACCATAATAAATGCGGAAGTTATATAGGGCGGGAAAGTATAAAAAGTGTACACGCATGAATTATTATAGTATACATAATATAAATATACCATAGTTTCGCAACAAGGCCAACGATCCGAATGAATTTCCAATCTAGAGAATCATAACATATGTAACATCACAGAAACTTATGCAATATGAGGATTTTTATGTCTATTAATACATATGTATATTGTACATATCATTCTACATGTATATATTCTTCCCAGCGCGGTTCTTACGAAATATGTCCTAATATCATGACCGTGGAATAATGGCGTGTTTTCTAATCTACGCTGCAGTCGTAGTATGGAAGATCTTTCTTCTCTAAACTATTTCATGCTAATATACAGGGTGTTAATAAATAACTCTGCCAAACTCAAGGGGGTGATAAAGTACACTAAAACAATTTATTTGAGATAAGCAACCCATGTCCGGAAACGTCGAGTTCAGGCGCTGCAGGGCATCGAAGGTCGCAGGTTAAACGCCTGGTCACTGGCAATTATGTTGACTTTGTGTAATAATTGAAAACTAAAAAATCAATAAATAATACACAACAAATAACTTTCCACACCAAATGGACCACAACCTGAAGCCTTCGTCGTCTGAACTGTGAGCGTATTACAGCTTTCAAGTAAGGGTCGCACGTTGTATTGCCAACAACCAGGCGTTGATCAGGCTCTTTACCTGCGACCTTCGATGCCCTGTAGCGTCTGAACGCGACGTTTCCGGACATGAGTTGCTCATCTCAAATTACTTGTTTTAGTGTACTTTATCACCCCCTTGAGTTTGGCAGAGTTATTTATCAACACCCTGTATAATGAGGGAATATTATACACAGAATTTTGAAATTTCTAAAACATTCGTGATGCTGCAGGTTTGTCAATTTTGAATTCATTTCAAAGAAGTATACAGGAGATACCGAAAATAAAATACACGTACATATACCTACAGTAGATTCCTGCCGCCATTTTGTTGCCAGTATACAGTAACTTAAAACAATCCATTAAACTAGCGCCTCGTATTCAATTGTTTCCCTAGACGATATAATGACGTTTGTTTTTCATCCGCAAATATTTCTAACACTCAATATTCGTTTGCATCTTTTCATTTTTTATTCAATGCGCAGTGAGTCAGTAATAAAACGAGTTGGATTGCTACAGTATCTCGTTTACAAAGCTGCTGTAGAGGCGACTTGAAACCTGGAAGCCAGATTGGTTTTTGCCAAGATCCATTCTTTTCCCGCGTGCGTGCGTGCGTGAGTGCGTATTCGGAAGGCCTTAGGGCCTTATAGCAAGTTACCATTTAAGGCTATCCTTCCTTTTATGGCGACGTCCTGTATTATATACTTATACACATAGGTATGTATGCCTAAAGACTTTTGTATTTATCTTCCCCTTGGTATACGTGCATAGGTATGTAGCTGTATGTAATATTTTTCATCATCAGGGTCCTGCAGGTTGAATTGTAATCGAAACAAGGAATTGGAATTGTAACACATATATCCCGTACCGGACAAGAACAATAAGATTTTATCTACAACTAAATTTGCTGAAATTACGATAAAAATTTATTTACACAACTACCATAGGTATTATGCCTGATATAGGAAATAAATGCGAGAAGAGAAAATGTTTTCCAAACGGAATATAGAATACATCTGATCGCTGCACTGCCAAGGCCTGTTCTCTATTTTCGGATTGTTGATCTTTTCTAGCTCTGCACGCACAAAGTGCAGCCTTAGAACAAACTCCGAACTTATCGATCGACCCGTCAAATCTAATCTTTGATTATTTTCATACGAGTAGATTCGTGATATCTTGCGGAAAAAATTGCTGAGAATTGCTGACTTTATTTATTAATTATGCATAATTTTCAATCGCTTGTCTACGTCTTATGAAATCTCTAAACGAGGGATCTTTTCTACGTGTACAACACGTACAAATACCCATACATAGAATTTTATAAGCACGTGAGAGAAATAAAACAAAGGAAAGACAAGACGACGCTACGGAATTTTTACTCGAGCCTTTGACTCGAGTCATGACTAACTCTCGATAAGTTTCCCCCTTTGATTTAGAGTAAGAAATCTTATAGATTCGATTTTTGGAAGAAATGGTTTTTGATAATCGTGTAATTCAAGTCGCAAGTTCATACCCATTAAAAAGGACTCAAGTTTTCGGTTATAATTTTAGATTCTAAATTAAAAGTATCCGTTTCCGTTGTCGTTGTCGTTGCCGCGCACTTTGCCGTCATGTGAACTATTCGTCTTTTACCACGCGGTTGTTTGCTCCGGCTTGTTGGAGCGGCACTTTTACTAGTTGTACTTGAGACAAACTAACCAATACTTGTATAAGTATATACATATACTTATACGTTCATAAAGTATGTACGTATAGAATCTAGCTGGCAAGTAACGCAATATAATTATTGCCCCGGAAACATCTTGACATATGAGCTTTTATTTTCTTCACTCGAAATTCAGTAAAATGTTTGGCAACGCAGCAGCATAAAGCTCTGCTTTTACAGACTATCCGGATACACGTTTATGTACGAATTAGTAAACATACACATAGACTTGAAACGCAAACCTTATTATACTCGTGTATAAATTGTGCAGGAAATGCAACACACGTATAATAGGTAATATAGAAAAACATATTCACGGATATTGGTTATTACATAGGTGTATATACTTATATATGTACATATAAAATACACACATATCTCTACACTAGGTAGAAAGTATTGCGTAGATATATAATTTTAAGCGTGGGCGCGAAACAACCGGTCAGCTGGTCATGTGTGCCCGCGGGAGACTTTTCAACGCGAATCGTGACTCTTGCTCGTTTAACAAACAAAGAAGATCTATATAGATTTCGGATATCCTCTAAAATCGAACGCGCAAATACGGCTACAGATATACAACCTCATTGCAGATGATGCATTGAATTTTGTTATTTCTTCGATTATCGTGGCAAAAGTTAGTCCCGTTATTATACGGTATGTACCTACATGTATATATACTTCTTGGAAATATGTATACATCTTATACATGTACTATAAAAGTTCAAGAACCCGTTTTCTCGGGCGCACTTTCGCCGCTGTCCGATTAGAAATCTCCTTTTCATTTCATTTCTAATAACAGGAAGATCATCGCGTTGCATTTGTTCTCACCGAACATATATTTATATTATATACGCTTGCACTGCACGACATTCGTGTCTACCGGGTATACATATAATCCATCCATGTATATACGTATTGTTGTATATACAAAAGCACATATATAAGTATATAACCCCATATACACCTATGACTTATATATCTAGTCGTATACCTATAACACTTGCTTACAGTAGTTTCCTGACCGAGACGTAGATACACGTGAGTCATCATCATCAGGCATTAAGGTGAATTAAAAATGGTGGTAAAGGCATCGGGCAAGGTCTCAAATCTTTCCAACTATGGTTAAGGCAAGGCCCGGACCTTGTTCAATCCAGGAAGTACAAAGTATTTTCCCAACTACCGATATCTACGTATATTTGTTGAATCTACGCGACGCTGTGTGTCGATGATAAGTCAAGATTTTTAAAAACTGTCAACAGCACAGGTTACTTGCATGTTAACTGCAGCTTTTCGTTAGGGCGAACGGAATAACCGCGCCTCGATTATATTTCACTTCATAGAAATATATGCGTGCAGCATTATCGTACACCTAAGCACCCGTTCAAGTTTCATGCTCGCTTTTCAACGTTCCAAACCCACGTCTTATAAATATTTTAATGAATCATTCGATGTGTCGAACACCAATTTTCTGTTTGATTAGATGCGATGAACTTTGAAGCATTAGTAAGCTATATAAAATGTGAAATAATAAACTGCAGGGTTAATTACAGCAAATTATACGGGCCAACTGCATGTAATAATATTCTTTCTCTAGTATATCAACAATTGAGAAGCTGAGCATCGATTCATATATTCCCGCAACCGAGATTGTATCGATGTGTATCATGTATACATATAGTTGTGTAGTTCAAAAGCTTGGCCGGATTCCCGCGAAGTTGCTGTGACTTTCAAATTTGTCGAGTGTGAATGAATTTATCATCCGCTTCGAGCAGGAGTTACTATTGTTGTTATAAAGGTGTATATCAAACGATAAATTGTTGTTGTTTTTTTTTTTTCCAGATATTTTAACATACATTCACACGAATGCTCGGCATGCTAACTACGTATATGAGCAACAACGCTAAAGCTCAAGATTAGAGTTCAAGTGCGCTCGTGGCGTATGTTGTCAATAATAAACAAAGAAACAATTGAAACACTCCGTTTTATTTTTACGGAATCTTATCTACTCACTGCACACCTATAATACGCATAAATTGATGAAATTTTAGATAAGCACCTCGCGCATGTGCATGCACATCAATGCGTGTACCTAAACCTGCGTATAGTTATAATACCAGGTTTTTCTTTCACCCTTCATCTCGCCCCACCGAATCATAGCCTTGAGACAGAAAATTTTCCAACGTGAAAATCTAGGGATATTATCTAAACAGAATTGCAAAGTTTTATTGACGTTATAGATCTGAAGGTATCGCGTGTGCAATCTCGAAGAGCTATATAAGTATGTGACAAACAAGATTCGAAATTAATTGCGCCACAATTGATTGAAAACGTTTGTTTTGAATTCGGTAAAGTTTGCTGAAAGGAAAAAACTTAGCTATTTGATATATGTGCAGAACAAAAAAAAAATAAATAAATAAATGAAAATATATAGGGTGAAGGGTACGAAATCATTGCACAGCGTAATAACGTGTTTTGGCAACGCCGTAATTGAGGACCTGGCATAATCCACTTGTACTCTAATTTAATTACGCATATATTATTCTGATGTAACAATTGCATATTGACTCTACACAGTGACTCAATGTACATTTCCCAAGGTGTTTCCTGCGCTCCGGAAGATCATACCGATCTCATTTAATCCTGTACTTCATTATACGCTGCGAGTAATCGCGGTTATAAATTCGTTAAGAAAATAATAATACAAATACCTATATATTAATCAGACGATTTTTCAACTCTCTTACCTAAATTGCAGTTGTCATGTGCAGCTTCGCACCTCGATACAACTCTGATGATGGATCTTCCAGCCAATTGGAGGCAAACTGCCATCGCGACATTTTGTTCGCCTTGTTCCTGAGAGATACGTTGAACTTCCTGGGTGTTATTATACGCTGGGGGCTGCATTTTGATAATGCCTTATATTTCTTCCTCTAATTGTAAGTTGAAAATGCACTGTGATATCCAATGGATAATTAACACACTCGATTCACTTGGTATAGGTACAGGCAGTTGTGTGTTATAACGTAAATATTTCTGTTTTACGATACGTTTACGTAATATATATCGTTGCAAACGATCGGGATGTCCCTGATGTATACTCAGCAGTACTGCGGTGTGTTAATGTTACATACGTTTTATTCTGACGGAGCTTCCCGCGCTGTAGTTGCGCAACTTTTTTTGTTTCTTCAAGTATAATTGTTGTTCGTTTATTGCATAAATCAATCGCTATTCAAAACAATGAGAACAATTATTTCCTTTGTTTTTAGGTCCATGTGATTATATGTTATTATTTATTATTATTATATTTATGTTTTCAAAAATCAGCGACTCAAACTCCGGTTCCAGGCTCCTAAAAGATTTTCACCCGTAACGATTACTTTTTAGCTAGCCTCCAGAGTGAATTTCGATTTGAAAAACCATGCAACGTTTTGTTGAGAGATAGAAGTTAGTACTGGTGCGTTCGAATAGCGGACGGTGCTATTTAAGCCTTCTACCCTCTCCCACCAGAGATGCATCTCCGATCAGCTGACTTTGTCCGGTCTCAGTCTTTGTTTGAAAACAACTACATGGGATACGCGATTCCGCGGAAGCTAGGGAGCCACGTGGATCACGCAGAGCTACCCGAGCAGCCTGTCAAAATCCAGCTGACGCAAACTATCTGTATACATAGGTATACCTATACCTGTATACATACTTTATAAAACACGACTTGACTTTTCTGAGTTTTTCAATTGAAAAAAATAACGAAGAATAGAAAAGAAATTTCTATTAAATCACTGACTCATTTTATCCCTCAACTGTATATCAGCAATTAGTTCATTGAATTTCATCGATTCGACAAAAATTCTATTCGAATTTTATTCCCTCCAACAGATCTTCAGCCACGTATTTTTATCAAAAGAATTCAATAATCACCGATTTTTTAAACGGACAAATTTTTTTTTTCAATTGACAAAATAATAATTGACTCGCTTTGAAATATTTTTTTTTTTTCAGGTATATATATTTGGTTATTCAGAGTATTTCTGAATTTTATACTATACCTGTGAAAGTTTTAGGTCGAATAAATTTACGGGATCTCTGCCAAGGAAAGAATAGTGTTCCGATACACATACGTTCATCGACATAAACGTACGTTTTACAGATACATAGTTTAATTAAAGCCTAATTTAAAGCCCATTAAAAGTTTTGTTCTACCTACTGCACATCTGCCATTGTGACAATTATTTACGTATAACTTAAATTAATTCGCTATGTTATACCCATAATACTTTATAAAAAATGACACAATTATTTTATTTTATTTGTTTTTTGTACCGTTTGTTTTGTTTTCATGTTGTTTCTATTGGTGAATATATATATATATGTATGTATGTGTCTATATGTTTATAATATTTATATAAACCACCGGAAACATCAGACATTGAACCGATATAGTTGAAGTTATTTATAAATTTTATTTTGTCGGAACATTTCCACGACTGGTCGTTTCGGTTACGGAAAATGTATGTACGTGAAATATTTCAAATATACCATAGAAATACCTACCTTTATAATGCTGCAATTTAATTGAAAAATAAGGATCGTATATTGTGTAGATAGCTATATACCTTTGAATCGCTTGTATGTTTTCAGTTAGCAGAAAGTTGGATTTAAATCTTGTCA
Organism: Athalia cordata; assembly: GCA_963932425.1. Lineage (NCBI taxonomy): Eukaryota > Metazoa > Arthropoda > Insecta > Hymenoptera > Athaliidae > Athalia > Athalia cordata. Next base: position 37,788,514 of record OZ010625.1, on the reverse strand, counting down.
AGAGTTCGTTCAGCTGGTGAAAATCTGGCTTTCTAACGGTTCAGATGGATGACAGTTAATACAGAGTAAGTTTTCTGTACTACTTGGTACTCCACTTGACGTTTTTTTTCTCCTTTTTTGTACAAAATTGTACAAGAGTCTTATTCGGAACTCCCTGATGGACGTTTAAACTGGACGAATTTAATTTGATTAAATGTTAATGCGACTGATTATTATTATACCGCTGAATTAGTTGATCAATGAGATCTGATAATTTCCGGTGGATCAATCGAAGACATTTTGTAACAAGTGCTTTATATTATACACACGAAGTCTTGAACATTACGATATATGTACTTGAATTTCGCGATCTAAGGACTATAAACATTATAAATAACTGGAGCTATCATTCGTAGTCGTATGTAGTTTACTATCTCTAACTTTCTCTCATCTGTTTTAAATTACGTTATATTTTATCAAAAAACGTCAGATGGAATTAGCTGTCGGCATACATTTTTTATAATTCCTAACAACGAAAATAAAATTATTGAACGGTAATCGACGTTTTTCCCATTTTCCAAACATTGAAAGTTTAAATGAAATTCAAAATACTGGAAATAAATCCCCTCCGATCGTATCAAGCATTGCCACCAGTTATTCGAAATCTTTCACAAGTTTCTAATTGCCACTCAAGTATAAGCACCCTAATTAATTGTGTAACTTATACCTATACATACACGTTCGTTATAGTAACATGCGTATATGTGCGAATTGGAATGAATACACCATTGCGCAATAATTTCCCAAGTGTACCTATATGCTGGAAACGTGTAACTATAAGAACTGAATTGCGAGTAGTTTGATGATTATGCGATAATTTAAGCATCCTCATTCACCACCGCCATGCCTATAACAATATCTACCTGCGTAAAATAACGCCAAAATACGAATTGTCTCAAGTGCTCGATAAAAACACGTGTCAATTACTAAAACAATGGCAAATGTTATCATGTTGTTTTATATATACTGCGAAGAAGTCTGCGAATGTATATCACTCAACTCGAAGACATTAAACACTTGATTGAATAGTCTTTATGTGTGGTTGAATTCCATCATTTTCTGTAGATAGCCAGTGTCTCTGTGGAAGAGCGGAATTTGCCCACATTTAATACCAAAATTCAGGTAATCTACGCATCAGAATGCGTGCTGAATGGTCAGTTGGCTAGATAACTTTAGTCGCGTTTTTCAAATTTTCTACTACTTTTTCTTATGAATGAGATTTTTTATCGTCTCGAATCGCAACGCCCCCTACCAAGAAGTCGTCGAACTCTGAGAAACGCTTAAATTTGAATGAAGCCCCGCCGCGATGCGCGACTTTTGACGTCGCTTTGTTCAGAAGCGGGAAACAAATTGAACCGTTGACAATTTGAGTCAACGATTGAACCAGCTGGTAATTATGAAGACAGAAAAACTATTCTAGAAGAATGAATGCTCACGGGATTCTTGATTGAGAAGGTTTTCTCCGTTGAGGATCGCAAGTGAGATTTTAGTTAAAAAAAAAATCAACAAAATATTATTTGCGTTTTTTTTTTTTTCAATACAACGGTGTGGGCGATGAACAGCTGGTATACAATCCGTCGATGTAGATAATGAAAAAAAAATATAAGTACCTATATGTCAGAAAAGTTTTTCGTTTAACTGCGCAGACCGAGAAATGTTTGCGTTCGGGGGATTGCGCTCGGTGTTTCCAATGTGGCAACAAACACCAAGAAATTATTCGGGAGATTTTGCGAAATTGGCAGAGTCTGAAAACCTGTGATTTTCAGTTCAAACAAAGAAACGTTGAGTCGTCTAAGGTCATAAGAAGAAAAGTGTCCGTCTGGTCTGGGATATTTTTAAGAAAAATCTGTCCTGTGCATACGCATTCGATGATGGTTCGCTGACCTAATGGAAAATTTCAAGTATCAGAAATGACTTTTTTCCTCATATTCAAGCACCTATACCTACAACAAATTTCTTAGACTTGAATATTTTTGGATTCGTGATTATGTTTGTTACTCATAGGAATTGGACGCATTCGTGTCGCATAAATTATACATTCACATAGTTTAAGCTGATGTATTTTTTTTGTACCTACTTACAATCCCGAAGAGTTATAGAATGTTCTAACTCATATAATTTTGACTCTGAAACTTTCACGTCTAATTTGAATCAGATCATCGCGAGTATATTATTCGACGATTCTAGGTATCTAGGTAGCTAGGATCCCAGGTAATTGGTATAATGTTTTGGCACCTATTTTTTTCTGCGTAGATTCCATTTTCAAAACCTATTTTTTCACTGACGTTCGTGCTCACTATACCAAACATATTAATACTGATCACGTGTTGCAGAATCGCCCGTCTGTCCAAACATCCACGTCGTCCTTGACTAAATCATTATTACTTTCTTAGAATAAGAATTGGACTTCATGTATTTTAGTTTCAATATAGAGATTCTAAATTGAATTAAAGGTACAATAACTGAGTGGGTTTTGCACTAATTTTCCATGTGTAGATATTTTGGCGTTCACCACAGTTGCGGAGTCTACGCCTTTCTTGCTAATTTTGGCGCTACTCCAATCTGCGAATGGAATTATTTTTCACGTCAACTCTAACAACGCATTTGTTTCCGACAATCTATAGCCATAAAGCTGTCGCACGCTGCAGGTAAGTATGAGAAAATGCTGCGAGTAAGAAAAATTTTGGTTTTAAAAAAATACTGGTACAACCAATAATATAATTGTACTCCTTTTCTTTGTTTATCCCGGGCGATGTCTGTTTCATACCTTAGGCTCATACGCGCGAGAACGTTTTGAATAAAATAGTGTCCATATTGAGTTTATTTTTCTCATTCATTGTAAGCCACACGAAAGCTCCGAAGAGAGGCAAAATGTTTATATACGTCGGTATGCTTGGATGAAAGCCAGGAAATACTGCGCGTGCATGTCTTGAACGAAAATAGAACGTAGGCCAAAATCCCCCATGACTTCTCCTCTTGGCTCTATAGCACTGAGCAATAATCTCCGACGTCTTTGGGTATACGTATTTCGTGCCTTGGAACCAGGAAACCTTGGCCACAGTTTCAATCTTTGTGTGTCTCACAGTTTTGCACACAGAAATTTTATTATTAGAAGTATTTTCGTATTTACCGAAAATTGATTCTGACGTTTTTGTATACCAATCACTTGTTGCTTGGATATGAGTTGGACCTAAAAAGTTTAATGGCCCCGGCGCCTAGTTTTTTCTTTATCGATACACCAACAACAACAAATTTATACTTATATCGTTTAAAATTAAATTCACATGTTATACAATCTGTGTTTGTTTCCCGGAAATGGAAACTCTTTCACATCCGTTGGAAGATCTTGACATTGTATAAGTACATACCTTTAAAACCAGTGATCACTTTTCAAGGAAGAAAATGTATTTATTTAGGCCGTATTTGCAGAGGATAACATACTATGATAAATTTGACGAGAGAAAAATCGCATTCATATGACATGTATAATATAGTATAATACTATATAGACAGAGAAGAGAAAATTTTTGATACATTTGTTGAATCGCATGATTTCTTTATTTGTCCCTAAATATTTCGTGTCATCTATGGATGGAGTAGATTAGCAGAGAATTTGATGGAACGAAGTATATTCTATTCCTATACTATAATATGTATATTTGTATTATTTAATAATAATTGATATAACGGACAATGCCAGTACAGAACATCATTTTTCTTTGCGTTGTGTACGTATGGCACCCGCTTCTAGGTATGTATAAATTTACACATGTCATTTGTATATATGTATGTATTCAAACATCGAAGTGTGGCAAATGAAGTATTCATAATGCAGAGTGAGCACAAATTGAAAGAAAAAAGTTGCTCAACTGATAAATTTTTACTTCTTTTGTTACTCGACATTTTATGGAATTCATATTTAGCAATCATTGCAGATGCAGCTAAAATGAAATAAATTTTTTTCAAAATAGAGTATAAATGCCTAATAAATATACTTATATATAGGTATGTATATTAATTGCTATTTATTTATTATTTATTTAAGTCTTGGCCTTTGGTGTTTTCTGGTAAATCATCAATTACAAGCACGATATTAATAATAGACATCAGTATTTAGTCTTTGAGTCGTATTTGAGCCCACTGGTGTAAAAGAAATACCTATAAAACGTACAAATTTATTTATCCTGCCGCTGAAATTGATATACATTTACATATACGTGATCTATAATTGTTTGGATAATCATGTGTCTAAAATGGTCATTGCATCTAGTATAAGCTATGTAAAAGCTAACTGAAAAGTTTCATTTATTTTAATTTTTTTTTTGTTTAATATGTCTTCATCGTGCCTACATATCAATCAAATTTTTAAATAGTGTACAAGTATCAACCAAATCAATAATCCGAATCTAGCGAATTTGATGAGTTAGCACACATGCCATTACGATAATCGTCATCATCAAACCTGATTGCACTAAATTTTTGCCAAATATCTTCAATATTTATAGACAAAGTTGATTAGTAATTGCACTAAATCTTGTGGCCTATGAAAAATCCAATTATTTTTATAGATATGAATAAATGTATAATTGAAGTGAATATTCTTCACACCAAAGTGTAGAATTAAATTAAGAATCCTTCTGAATTTCTGGTCGGTCCACAGCTTCTTGTGCATGTTGCAGGCCTGCACAATAGTGTAATAACAGAACACTCAGTGCTTGGACTCGTGAGTCGCTTTGTGCGATTAATTTAGCACTATCTACTTCACCGCTTTGACATGATTTCAACCTCGAAGTAGTCTCAGCATCCAGGGCTGTCTTCAATTTACCCATCTGTTTAGTAATTTCAAAGGGTAATGATTAACTCTCAATTATTATCAGGGCAGACAATTCTGTTGCCAGAAAATTAAAAAAATTATACTAATTATACGTTGGCTCAATTTTTACTGGTAAATACCGCAATATTCATGTATTCTTGAATAATTTGGCTAAAATCGATTGGTCTGCGACATTTGTAATAAATGATTACCATAGAATTGATTTTTTCAACTCTTTCCTGAGGTTCCAGGTATGCGTATAAATGTTTTCCTGTATCTTTGGCCCGAGACATGAGTCCATCGTCCAAGTCCCCGCTTAACAGTGGTGTGACTATCGACGGGTCAGCTCCCTCTAATAAATTGGTACTTATGCCCAATCCACCCACAAGAGAACTCTGTATGGGCGTAGCATGTAGAACATGGTACAAGACACAAAATTGGGTATGCAGTATAGACAAGTGATAGCTGTTATTGAGCAAGACCAGGTAAATTCACTGCTGCATGCTCAAGCTCTATTAGTATGCGTTCATAAACATAGCATGAAAATAAAAAATTTCTATGTATTGAAAAAAAAAATCGGCAGCATTTTTTTCCTGCGATATTGAGAAAAAACTTATTTCTCAACCTGGCAGTATTCTGGTACTGAAGTTGAAGACATTTTTAAATATTTACCTGATATTGCGAGCAATTTGTTGAATCAGTTTAGCACAAGCAAAGCATATTCTGAGAGCTTTCCAGGTGGTTGGAAATATTGCAAGCAAAGCATATTCTGTCCATACATGTGGCTCATAGATACCAGGGTTAAGTTGGCATGTAATGAATAAGTTAGTGCAGTAAATGTAGGTTAAAAATGACTTAAAGATTCGTCAAGTATTGTAAAAATCAAAGCGGGCTGCTATCTAAATAAGCGAGTCTGGGTCTCATAGGTATACAGAAATTTGGTTCTACCTTACGGGAGGAGCAAGGGCTAGGTGGGAGACTTCTCGAGGCGAGTCCACAACCGGAACTCGGTGGTGCCAAGCAAGTTGCACTTCCAGCTCTCTTCAGACCCAAGAGTGTATTTGTTATGCTGGCTTTCACACCCATCATTCCCGCACCCTAATTATTTGTTAGCGCATTTAAAATTATTAATAGTATATCTACTAGTTAAGATACCAGGTATAAAAATGCATATCTGAACTACACTAAAAATTATTTAAGTATTTATACATGGGGTACGTCTGGGTATCTATAGAACTTAGTACAAAGCTATGTACATCGGTGCATACATACGTTACCAAATAGTCACATGTTTCAATAAATTATATACAGCGGTATCTGAGATATCAGTAGTGTACAGCTTTGACGTTTTTAGATAACCGAATGTGCTTTTGTGCTATTATCCAATGCGGAAAACTTAGTACATGAATTAGTAGCCGGGGCAAGGTGCAAGCATACAATAAACCTTCACCTCCATAATGATAGATTCTTAATTTTTTATTGTTGATAATATAAATAGATTATAAATTTAACAATTCGTCAAAAGACACAACTAAACCGCACAGTTGGTGATAAACTACGTGGTTTTCGAATACCTTTGATATCGTAGTTGATGCACGCAAAGTACGAAATGTTCAAAAACTGGATGGATATTATTTTTCACAAAAAAAAAAAAACATGATATTTGAAAATTCCATTTTTACAAACTAAGTCAAATATGGCCAAGTCAGTCGAATTTCAGGGAGGAAAGTGACTAGATTCCGTAACTAGTCTAATCAAGACCTTATATAAGATGGATAAAAATTATTTGTATTCCATGTTCAATACCTGAATATGATCGTCACAGCTTGTGAGCGAAATCTCAGGTCCACTTTCTCCAGCACCTATGTTAGAGTCAATTTCATCGGCTTCATATGCCAAACTTGCTAGACTTTCCGCGCCACATGCTCCAGATGCCTGGCATCTTGTTTCGCATTTTTTGTGGCAAACCATTCCACAATCCCGACACTGCACTGCATCTTTTAACCAAATCTGTACAATATTCAGGCATTTGAAAAACTATTGAACGAACTGGTCCACATTAGTAAGTCATTACAACAAGGCATATGAGATTAATAATAATCGAATAATCATGCTGCCACTGGATGAGTACAAGAAAGCGTTTCACCTTTTTTGTGCAAAAGTCGCAGTGTGTGGCTCTATGAAAATGTGTTCTTATAAAGTCATGCGACTTTTTGTCTGGGTTCTCATTATTCGACATATGAGGGACTTTCGTAACTTCCGGATTCTCTTTCTTGCTTGTCTCACTGCCATTAGAATTATTTTGACCGGCGATGACATTCCATGTGAAAGATAACAAGACATCTCCGTAGCAAAGTGTTGGGTCAAATCCAGAGTAGCCTTGCAACTTCAGGTTTGAGTTAGCAATGGAACCTAAGATTATTAAATTTAATGGAAAAAGACTTATGGTGCACCGAACTAGTAAAAAATTAGCTGATCATAAATAAATAAAATATGCTAGAACTCACCAGTGTCTGGTGGAAGCAAAGCATAGCATTTGAGGTAGTGACCAATTGTCGATACGGAACAATGTGCCAGTATCAGTTTCACTGGAGTATTGATATACCCCAAGAGAAGTGGAGGGGTTTCTCCACCTCTTACTCGAGCCCAAACGCCAAGGTTCAAATATTGGAGATCGGATTCAATTTGGAAACTACGCGTTTCGTCAAATGATATCAGTGATGCTATATTCTTCTCTTTTGTTGTATAATATAAATCAGACATATTATGAATGTTGTTGTCATCAGTTGAATACATTTGGCTAATACTGGTAATTAACGATTGATTAGAAACTGTAGAAATTGTTGAAATTCTTCTAGATGGTGATTCGGGACATGAAGGTGTTTGCGGAATATCTCCATTACTGTTAGAACCACTCTCTCTCCTCTTAGATAGTTTACTATTGTCACTGAGATCCAAAGGCTCAAAATCCATATCCTTTAATTCAGAAAATTTAATCGGAGTATCAAATTTACTATTTTTACTGTCTACAGTGTTCTTCTCACTAGGTAATCCATCAGTTTTTGAAATTTCACTCTTCACAGACTTTTTGTCTGCAACCTTATCTAACAATATTCTTTCAGTCTCTGATTTCATGGAATTCTGTTTTTCCCAGTCTGTCGCAGTGTATTTTCTTTCAACTCTAATAATGAACCGCCTTTGTGCAGCGCTCTTGACAAGTTTTGCGACTTGATTCATATTCACAACCTTTTTGCCCTCAACAGCAATCAGTATATCACCACGTCGCATCTCTGCAATAGCCGCTGGACTACCCGACACAATAGTTTCTACAAGGACGCAATTTGACCCTATTTCAGGGATGATATCCTGTTTGAATACAACCCCAAGTTGCTGATTCGAAGTCTTACTAATGATCAAGTCTAGAATCATATATGGTATCCCACTATACTGCGTGAGACAAACCCAGGGTGTCGCATCAATGCTCATTGTGCAGTAAACTTCCATTGGAGCAGTTTCTTCAGTGTTAGATAAACTCATGCTCGTATTCAGACGACTCACTTCTAACAGTGTAACTTCTAGACTTCCTGGGCTCATTTTACGATTTGGAACCTAAGCAAAGTATTCGATCGATTGGAAGAATCAATTTCCCTGACATTTTTTAGAAATGCACTGACACAGTGCCGACACATTAATATAGTTCGAATCAATTAAATCATCGATTACCTCAATCAAATCAACATCTTCATCATTGAGCCTGCGGAAGAAAGGCTTGTAGCGCAGTTTATATCTTGGAAGAGTGTGTTTTTTACGAACAGCTCTCCGTATCTGACCCGTGATCAAAGATATAATTTGTGGCTGCAACTGTCTGCCTTGAAACTGTGATTGTACTTGTAATTCCAAAATAGGTTCAGAATAAAAGCTGAGAGACCAATGTGTGTACGGAACACGAGTAAACTGTAATCTGGCTCTTCCCGTTATTCTTTTGACTGAAATTAAATTCATCAAATTCAATAATAATGACAATTAGTCAAGTTTAGATAAGATAAACATATACTTTTTAACTTGACAATAGCCATACCTTGCACAGCTAAATAAGCCGTCTTTCCAAGAACCATTTTGGCATCTATTGACAATTCGAAGTTTCCACAATAATGGAGATCCAAAGATAAATCCAAAGTCTCCAACAATCCTGTGTCTGCATCTATCTTTGCATCGGCTACTTCCAATCCTTTTATAGTTGGGAATTGATTACCAAGGTGTAAATCTCGCAGCTAGAAATCCAATTACAAGTGATAATACTGAACGAACCTTTTTTTTAACAGCATAAAAATATTATTAACTATTTTAGATTTCACCAGATAATCCGAACTACAATAACAAAGATTTCCTAATTTCAGCAGGTTTACACTGACAGTAGGCAATGTGATTCGCTATCCCAGATACACGTGCTTTATCTAAAATACACCATCATACTCACTTGAACACTGTCGAACAGTTTTCCTGTGGTAGATCTAGTCAATAATACTTTGAACTCGTTATTGAGTTTGCGATAAAGCCACGAACGAACTCTCTCGGCGTTTCGGAGTTCATTGAATAGAAATTGTAGAGTCAAATTGATTGCTAAGTTCTCATTACCCTGCGATAAGCTTTGCCGTGGTGTGCCACTGTTGCTATGAAAGTTTGATTTTTCATTTTCTATTTCATTTAGAAGTCCTTCTGGTAGTACAGCTCGCCCGTGAGGGATTGGCTTTTCTGGGGGTTCCGCTAACGGCGCTGTTTCAAGATATTTCATAAATATGTACCATTGGAACGCTAAGGTCAATAATACACCACATAGACATGAAATCATAGACACAATTAAAAGGCCTATGAAATCCATATTGATAAAATGTTCTGAGAGAACAATTTTTAATAGAATATTAAAAATTAATTTAAAAAAATGATTCAACGGGATAAAAGTTTTTTTAAATATATCAGTAACAAAAATTACTAGTATTAAATGTTAAAAAATTTGCGTAATTAGTTTTAGTTATTAAATTATGACACAGGCGACTGTTAGAGGGTTGTGTCCTACATTATTCGATTACTTCCTTCACTTAATGATCGGAACTTCGATAACAACCACAAACGTTCATTTGCCGTTTAGTTTCATTTACTATTATCGTCTAGTTTTAGTTTTAAACATTATTCTTGTTTTTAACGTGAAGTCAATGAATTTTCAATCTCACTTGGAACTGCACGCGTGGTTTAGTAGAAGATTAGTAAGTTTTTATCGTTTCTCACTGTGATTCGGTACATTGTTCACATGAAATTGTCAATTTTGTAAAAAATGAGAAACAACCGTTGTTATTTTGAAAGCTAAACAACATTTTGACATTTTTGTATTGATTCCGGTCTCCCCATTTGTGATGTTAATGCGTCGAGCGTCAGCTGACGCCTGACAGCTGGAAAGACAAATGATCAGGCGTTCATTTTGCTGAAAACAGAAGCACGGAATGATGGCTCAAATATTGATTGACGAGATAATTTCTGCACGTCAAACACGTTTTGATAAGTACGTATACATACGTATACGTACCAGCAAATTATCAGTCAAACGCTGAAATGACAAAAATATAACATTGCAACCAAGTACAGTCGCTCCGTCGCCATGACGGGACAGTATGGCTGCGCCCTGCGGTCATCCGTCGTCTGCACTGTGTCAAGTCTTTGTCCTTCATGACATGTCACATATCTGCTGTCATTTTTTCTAATTATATTTCATATTAATATCAATTATACACCATAAATTCACGCAGCTAAAGTAATCAATTCAGTTTACTACTACCACAAATCTATGAATAAACAAAGCTAGTGAATTTCACGATTATGAGTCATTTGACAATGCATCAGGCACACCCTTATAAAAGTGGTTTATTTTAGGGCTTAGAAAATATAAATTCCCGACTATTAATACTTAAAAAGTGTTAAGAAGTGTTGACATAATTTATTATTTGCCTACGCGGTTTAATACCAACGTCCTAAATTGTTTGATTGTACAGGTCGTAATACAGGTTATGCATTGTTGCTATTGTAGATGCAAGTTTTGCATCTGTGGGTAATGAGTAATTGTTTGTATTCGAGAATAATAAACCAACTACTATTGTTCTTAAATTCTTTCAACAATTTAATTCTGCAAGTCAGTTCTGTAAATGACGATAATTAGAGCCCTGATTCTTTTGTTACGTTTGACGAGTTGATTTTTATAAAGTGATTATGAAACCTATTCTTTTACATCCGAATTAGAAATTGGAGTATTTGTTTTAACCGACTGATAACAAAGACAAGACATCATCAACAGAATCCAAACATGTCTATAACTAATAACGTAGCTGGAAATATGTCCAGAACATCAACTTTGCCTAATCGTAACTCTCAGAGGTCCACACTTTTAAAAGTTGTTATTCTTGGAGATGGAGGAGTTGGAAAATCATGCCTAATGAACAGATTTGTTTCTAATCACTTCGATGAACACAGCTTTCATACGATTGGTGTAGAATTCTTGAACAAAGACATTGAGATCAATGGAGAGGCTTACACCCTACAAATATGGGATACTGCTGGTCAAGAACGCTTCAAAACTCTTCGAACACCTTTTTACAGAGGCTCAGATATTTGCTTATTAACGTATGCCGTAAATGACAGAATCAGTTTTAAAAATTTAGCCTTATGGCGAACTGAATTCCTTTATTATGCCGATGTTCAAGAGGGGTCTACATTTCCATTCATCATCGTCGGAAATAAGGTTGGTCAATTTGAAATATTCTTTATGTAGGTTCACAAGTTGACAAAGAATGTATGTTTTGTGTTTATCTCATTTATAGACCCATGTATCTTCGTCCTGCATTGATATCTAATATCATTTTTGCGTCTATGAAATTAATGTCAAATAGAATCAGATATGTCTGATACTCAGCCAACAGTGATATACACATGCTTATGTAAACATATATCTTGATTCAGAGTTATGAACTGCCTGAGAGTCGAATGTGTTGTAAGGTTTATTTTGATATGTGCTGACACAGCCACTGAGGCAAGCTATTTAATGAAAATTTGTGATTACCTGCTTCAATTCTGAATGATCAAGGGTATACTTAAAAATTTCATTATATTTTCTTAGGTAGATGTTCCTGCATCCGAGAAACAAATTTCTACAGAAGAGGCTCGAGCTTGGTGTGTTGAAAGTGGAGATGCTCCACTAGTAGAGACTTCTGCTAAGGATGCTACAAATGTTGAAGCAGCTTTCGGCGCAGCTGTAGCAGCTTGGGCTAGACTGGAAGCTCGACTAGAGCGCCCAATCGTAGAAGATACAGTTGACCTGTCCAAACAGCAATCACCGCATCGTACCAGCTGCTGTATGCCAGTTTCAACAGCAGAGTAGGTTGTCGATGAGACGTTTAAAATGATTGAAAAATGGACGTGTATATCCTTTTCCTTCCACTTCAAGCCATTTGAAGCTCAATGATTAATTAATACGATTCATGCGTTAGTTTTTCTTCATTCTTTCTTAGGAGAAAATTATTTAAGAGCAGTGAATCCAAGTTGATGATGCTTGGACTGTGATTACTAATGTTAGTGACGTTCTGAAACTTTGATCCTATATGAAGACAAAAGTAATTTATATACTGAATATTTCACTGTAATTATCCAATTATACGATTCGAACCGATTTGGATACGTATTAACTAAGATAAAAAATTGGCGCCCATGATGATTTTCGATGAATGAGAGATGATACTTATTTCATACCAGTTCGATTTTCCACGATTATGCTGAGAGTTCACACAAAAGACCACTTTTGTTTCGTTCTTGTATTTGTCATAATCATTTCATTGCATCCCTGATACGTACAATTCAATTGAAAACGTTGATGTAACATGAACAGTCGAGACTGGTCGATGAAAAATTTAGTATAATATAATTTGGAATTGGAGGTTCCAAAAAAGGATAACTCATCCAGCTTTTGATCGATGATTTCACGTGCATGATTTTCTGAAATTACTCCTGACTTCACTAGGCATGCTTTGTTTCTAGGTCTAACAAAGTAATTTGAAGAGAGATGTATACCCGTCGAAATCTTTCTCTACCCACCATTGATTGTAACGCTTTGAAAAAAAAATTACTCGTCATATTCAACTACACGCAGAGCGAACACACACTACTAGCCTGTAGTACTTAATTTCGATTGTTACAAACAAACAGATGGTGTTTCTTAATTTTCACGTGTTAGAGAATTTTTATTTAAACTAACAATGCTACTTGATTGTGATCAGAAGCAGCTCATAACCCTGCACAGTATTTGAAGTGTTTCACTTGTCCCACCAGCTTGTGATGATCTAACAATAATCGTTATTTAAAGTAAGAGTTAGTTATGGATTGTAGTCTAGCTTTGGAGCACAGTTTTGCCTTATTATCGCAATGTAATATCGTACCTGAGGAATGAAATGGGGGTTAATCGTATACTAGTAATACAAACTCAGCCACAAATTCTTACAACTTGACATAAGTATTTCGGCGATTATGATTTGTCAAAGAATTTAACTCTAAATACCACGGATAAACATCACCGTTATAGGTAACACAAATTACATGAGTTACGTCAGGGTTAGAATCGAAATTCTTTGTATTGAATACCAGTAATATTCATCTACTATACCTTTTCCACTGAATAAATTATAGATCAAATAAAAATTTAAGGACCCATAGACTAAAAATATCAATTCAATCTTTTTACAACTTTTGTAACAACTATATACTGTTGTTTTTATAAAAGTCTTGATTTTGTTTATTGTAAAAAAGTATTAGGATTAAGACTCTACTTACTATCCATTTTCGATGCTAAGAATCCCATGCGTTAACCCCATTACCCTCAGAATGTACATTGCCTTGTATTTTACAGCTTTCATACGATTTAAGAATATTTCAAACAAAATGAATAAGCTTCTCATGATCGACTGTACAGCTGAACGATGAACTCTCATTTTTAAGTCTAAATATCTCAATGACTGGCCCTTGAGTCAATATTTGTTAATTGCAAGGTTATTATCCATGTCTGAGAGTTATAGCTTTTCCTTGTTGACTGGAATCTTATAATTCACAAATCAGTTGTATATATCTAGATTTTTTTCATACAACTGGAGGATGCGTGTTATCTGCAAATTCGATTCATCTACAGATATTTTGGTATTTCGATTACCAGATATTGACTCGATGTTCCAGAATTGATTTGTGCTGAACTTTGTGGCAGATGTGTATGCGGTGCTTTTGTATAGCTGTATGTTGAAAATAAATTTATAATAAGGAGTTACTATATTAATATTACGACATAAGCATCCAACATCAACCATATCAAAGCAAAAATATGTAAGCTCAAATGATGCTCGAATATACATACATATGTATATCAAGTTTATTTTTACAGCGCTTTCTCAAATGTACAATTATTTTTTTATTTAGAGCTTTGTACTGCAACAAACCAAAGGTTTCACATTACACTTTCGTGTTCCCATTTTCTTTCGTTTTAGTTCATACATAAATTTTTTCAATCTCACATCAATAAAATTCACATTAGATTTTATATGGTAAAGGATATTGTTATTCAAACCCATATATTAACATAAATGTAAGTTCCACGATCGTATGAGGCATTTCAAGAATTTTGCTAAAGTAGTAATTAAATGAGTCTGTAGCTTGCAATTTGCGAAACAATTTGTCTTTTCTGATAAACAAACAGCAATGCTTAGTAATTCAGCAAAAAATCACATTGGCAAGTTCCATAACAAATTATATAAATGTATTTTTATTTGGCTTGACATACGTTCAAAATCATTATTCTTTCTCTTGAAGATTAGTTCTTCAATTTCACAGTTATGAAACACGTATATTCCGCATTATTATAATGTGAATAAAATATCTTGAATGTGCCGGAATTCATTTTCAATCCATTCTTTCTCCGAGTCTTTGTTGTGTGAGTAGCGCAACATCCAGTGCAGCTTCAGGTTGCAGTATTTCACTAACAGGATATTTTGTCGATTCCTCACAAGCGTAAGTTACAGATGTATCTGTCAGTAAAATGTTTGACTGAGCTAAAGCTAGAATACAATTTCGCAGGCGTGCGCAAGTTTCACGATCTTGTTGTGGTATGCGAGACAAATCTTGTACAAATCCACCCTCGGAACGATCAGAGTCTTGTACACTTGCACCAATCCATACATAACCATTGTTTCCAAGTATCAGACTTGCACCATTAGATAATTTGTGGAAATGAGTCTTCCTACGTTTTATCAGTGAGGGCTGCACCTTCAACAGAATGCCTTGGGACAATTTTCCATACTTCAACACTCTAGTGTGTAATGACAGCGAACCATCCATGAATACATTCTGCACTTCTGCACAAATTAGGTCACCTTCTTGCAAGTAGCGACGCATCGTTTGTTCATCCTCGGCTGATCTTCGTCTCTGTAAGACGATAATATTGATAGTGAAATGTGAGAAACAGAAACTGAGATCAATTCTTCAGTTGTTCTGAATTTTAAGTATGAGCTTAGAACGTGAGACTCACCAACTCTCCACCGGGAAGATTTACACTGGATAAGAGTAACGCAGAATCCAATTTTGAATTAGTATCCACCTTCCAGCGCTTTTGCTGGAGTTCAGTTATTCGGCCAACAACAACGTCTCCGATTTCACCTTGGTATCTGGCTTTTATTGGCTTCACAGATATTAATTTATTAACCTTCTCCAATACACCAGCGACGGATGCACGTAAAGTATCATTCTCGTCCATGTATGTTCCATGACCTCTAGAGAATATAAATATACGTAGAGTTGAACACTAGGAAATATAAGCATAGATAACTGTCGCTAGCTTATGACATGAGGCATCAACTTCATGAGAGAATGATTGAATTCAAACGTACCTCATGAAGTCTAGTTGACTACACACCTCTTCGCCAGGTGTATAGAATCTGGGCATCGCACGATCTCCATCAATAACATTTGTATTTGTGCGATGAACTGCGAGCCGCACGCGAATCGTATCGTCGGTATTCATTTCTACGTTATTGGGAGTAACCTTAAAATATTTGTTTCTTCGACAGTTGTTATACAAAGTTAGTCAAATAAGGTAACTTTTGGATAAACCCGGAGGATTAAATTGGGTGATAATTGAGGAGGGCGGCATGAAAACACGACGATTTCTCTGGCACAAGCGTTTATTCGAAAAGCGCGTATCGTGTTGCGTGCAGTACCCACGCACACGTTGTGCTGAAAGGCGTGCTTCAAACCTCTGCTTTAAACAACGTCGACTCGTTGACTGAAGATCCTATATCAACGGTTGACTTGAGTACTTGACACCGTCTTAATTCACACTGACTCGATGCACTGTCAGACTTCCTATTCTTCAGCAAGCGAGTAAAGATGTGGGATTCGTTAGCATCAGTGGCTTTAGTGATGGGGTGCAAAACTGTATTAAAAAAACTATTCTACTTTACATCATTTCACAACGTAGTTACAAAATCATATTATATATTATATCTATACGTTGACTGAAGACATAATCATCTTCATTTAGACATAAGAAAACAAGTTTTAACAAGGTATTATGATTGCAACTGAGAGAGGGATTCTTCAAAATTTCAAAGATCCCCACATTAACATCGAGACAACTGCAAATAGATTTCCAATATTAGTTGCGACGTTGGTTGCGATTCGTTCGAGATTCAACTCAAGCTATTGAGGGCTAACTTCACATGGATCATAGAGGGCAGCAGACTTTATGGCCACTCGTAAAAATGCGTCATTTGTCAAATAATAAATAATTCTCCTTATTAATTTGTTTTGATGCATCGGATATGTTGCATTTGGTGAGTGACAATTAATCCTCGTAATTTTACAGCATAGATTAGGTTAGTCAACCGCTCAAATTCAAGAGTTGTCAATTGTCAACTGCTTTTTAAGACTTTTATCAGATACGATAATCCAGGCTTAAACTATTCTTGAGTGATTTCTGCTTAGAATCCCAAGGATAATATAACATACAAACATACTCAAATATCATTCACTTACATTTAATGTATTCATTAGTGATTGTACAACGAGATGCATCTTACTTTGGCTTACTCCACATGTAAACATCCTTTCTATACCTTTTGCATCTGATGCATCAAACGTTGCTTAACAATAAACTTGGTTGTGAACCTTGTGTTGTGTAATAATAATACTAGTTGTTAGACTCTCATTTAATCGACACGTTTTATCTCTGTGTGACTATCAAAATAAAGATTTGGTATAAATACAACTAGTGACAATATGAGTAGTTTAGATTTTAAGAACATTGTTGGTTATTATTCAATATCATCAGCTATAAAATCACTGCAGTAAGATGAAAATATGTTTTCAACTCTTTTAAAGTCTTTCAATATCATTCATTGGCGAAATTCTATTCATAATCAATCCTTGTGATACCACAATTCCTATCAGAATATTGAGATATATTTGGATATTTTAATTTTCAGATTGAAGAAGAATGGGGTGCGTTAACAGTAGGGCGGACATTAATGATCTTCACCCAAATATTTTTCAAGTGATGAATGTCGATGACCTGGGTAACTTGATAACACCCGGTCAACTAGAGATCACAGATTTAGATATAGTTTTATATCAGCGTGGTAAGCAGCCAGTGAAGTGGCCCCTGCGCTGCTTACGTCGCTATGGCTATGATGCCGAAATATTCAGCTTCGAGTCTGGAAGACGCTGTTCTACCGGGCCTGGCATTTATGCTTTTAAATGTCGCAGGGCTGAGCAATTGTTCAACCTTGTCCAAACTAATATTCAGGTAACTAAGTACCAGACCTGTGTGTGAGCCCTAATGTATTATGTTAGCCATACACTGTAATCATCATATTTTCCAGGTGTAAAAATCTTGATTCGTAACAGTAGTAGCAAAAACTAACAGCATTTTTTGTCTATATTTTAAGGTTTGTAACAGTAGCGGGGATGACACGATATCGAGAGACCTTCCGGTTGCCTCGCATCCTGTATCCACGGTAACAGCACGAGTAATGATGCCTTTGGAGCCTAATTATTTAGACCCAACCCCAGCAAGAAGCAGCAGTCGAATAGGCCCAAGATTTTCTCACAGCCAACAAAACGGAATTGGAAGATTGAGTAGCGTAGGAAGCAGTAGTGGTCCCATGTCACCTCAAGGGACTATGGGGTCTCCGTCGCCGCCACCTATGTTACCACCACCACCGCCAGTTCCCCATCCTCCTCCGTCCTCTATTTACGTCAATGAAGAAGTGCTGACGTCAGCCACAATTGAATTAGAACACAATAATAACAAAAGTCTTAGGAGAACTATGCAGAGGTACATGATTTTATTTCTGCTATCACAATACCAACCATAAAATCTTGCAGGTTTCTCAAATTCTTATACCTAATCTTTTTTCGCATATTGTTACGCAGGTCTTGTACAGTGAGTAGCAATACATCGAGTAGCGGTTTCATAATTTCGGATCAGATGATTTTACCCACAAATCAGGAGACGAGCTATCGAAATAGACCGCCACCTCTCCCATCGGCGTCGTACATCAACGTCGATCTGAGTAGCGATGCCAGTCCATTGTCTCCGTCACATAGTATTTCTGACTCCACACCTTTAAGGGAAGAATCTAGCGAAATTGACGGAGCTGAGCACGCGTACATGAATATCAGTCCTGGGCAAGAACATTATGAGACAGGGACGACTAAGACACGCCCATCATTATTGCCACAAGTTCAACCTGACTGGGAAGATGAGCCTCGGCATTGTTACGCGAATCTTGAATCGAGTGACATTGAAGGGTTGAAAAAGAGATTTTCCGGAATATCTTCAACTGAAAAATCTCCGCTGCTACCTACCACTCCACCTGCGGGGCTGGTCAGGGAGGTGAATTATGCTGTTTTGGACCTGGACCACAAAGATAATTCATCAGCCGTGAGCCCAGAAGGTAATGTTAATACAGCAAATACTCTAGTTCCACCCGACTCACCTAATAAGCCGTTAAAAGGATACGCGACAATAGATTTTAATAAAACCACGGCGCTTTCACATTCTGTCAATCCTAATCTTGTTAATGACAATGAGGGCTCTAGAAAAACCCGCCACAATTCGACGATCAACGACTTGACAGCTCCATCTAGACATAGCTCGTCTATTAGCGAGTGACCCACATTGTTATATACCTTTATTATTTTAGAGGTATCTCGAAGAGAGTTTATTTTGAAAACCACCCAGGTTCTTGTATAATATGTCTGCTTTTATAGCTTGTCAAATTTAAAAAAAAATGTCTTCATGAAGAAATGTTCTAGGTAGAATGTGAATATACGAGTTGAGTACTTTTTTATAACACGGGCCACGTTTCTAAGAATCAATTTTTTAACTGCGACTATGTTATGAACATGATATAAGACGACAATACATCATAGGTTATAATATGATGAATTGATGATTCTTGGCTATAAAATTTCAGTAATATGCAAGGTTTCTACTCACAATTAGCTCAGATTCCGAAAAGACTGGCGAATATGAAAGGATGTATCAAACGCTCATGTGCCAAACACGTGAATCAGCCAGAATAACGATTCTGTTTTTTGAATTCGTTCTGTGACTTGGTCAAAAATATTCAATTAAAACCTGCCCCTTTAACGACGCTCAGTCTTTGAAGGACATTATACAAGTAACTAATTCTCAAGGACGGCACAATCGCACTAACCTCAGCTTTGTTAGGTCGAAAATAAAGTGAATTTCACTTTCATATTTCCGAACCCACTGAATTTTCAGTAAATATTTTCGTAGAGTTATATGACATGATGATCAGCGTAAACGGTTAATAGAATTTATCTCAAAATTGAACAACGAAATAGAAGATTCAAATCTAATCGTCAAAATGTGACCTGTTATCAGTGCATATATTTTTTGTCCACGTGATTTAGAGGCTGCGATTTGTAATGAAAATGAGAAATGCTCAATGCTCTGTGAACTTCTTTCACATGCTTCAATTTGTATATAGTGTTCTAATTACTGTTGATATTGTAATTAGAACATTTACAAGACAGCCAATAATGTCTTGTATTCTATTTGATGCCTTTTGGAGCTATATAGTATATTACTGATCTTATATCGTGTACATACACATACTCGTATCAATAGTTTGACGACAGTTGACACAGTGATATGATACGTAAATGTGATAGGTGTAAGGCCTATGAATTGATAGTAAATTAAGTATCGCAAGGCTCGTTCGAAAGCGAAACATATGTTTCAATGGTGAAGAGCTTGTTAGCCATTATGCCAAATCATGAGTAGCTTATTTTTGGGCCACGTAATTCTTATGTCTGCCAAAGAATTATTCAATAAATTAAAGTAAAACTTATGAAATTCTTTAATTTGGAGAATTTCAGTATATTGATACCATAAATTCGAGTAGTAGCTAATTTTTTTTACAAATCTAAAAAACCAATCAAGTTTTTTATCTAATGTAATGTCGACATAGCTTTTTAGTGAGTAATGATAAAGGTTCGTGGTCCGAGAAGAAAATACTCATTAATAGCTTTCTTAAATTAAGTAGATTTAAAAACTTTGTGAAGTGTTTAATTTAAGAGCAAATTTGTAAATAAAGTCATACGTTCCTTCGCACGAGTCTTGTATGACAAAATATTACGTAACGGACAATTAATATCAGCGGTAAATTAGGTATAGATATGCCAAAAGAATATTAAATGTTTGTATCATGCAAGCCAAAGAAATTAGTGTAATCAGATTGTTTAATAAGCAAATCAATTTCTGGTACTTCTACTGAGGACATAATTCCTTTTTTCTTTTTTTTTTTGTACATTCTTTTGAATACTTTTTTAGTTAATCGAAAGCGCACTGCGATATTACAATCAATTTGCTGAATTACTTTTATATAAACGATGTGAAAAACAATGCCTTAATTTAGATGAATATCAATTGCTTTTCCGATGGTGGCACCTTAAAACCAATGATCGTCTACATGTCCTCAATACGAATGTTTACCGAAGCGCTATAGAGCATTTGCTCTCTAATCGAAACAAATAAAAGATGTATAAAAATATTTTGTAACCATTAATCTCTAAAAAAAAAAAGTTGTTCAATGGAAAAACTGGAAAGGCACAAAGTTTTTAGAGATCATGTATACCATTCCAGCACGCAATATGTTAGACAACTGTAGCGAGTAATAATAATAGGTAATTGATTATTTGACTTCCACAGGCATAATTATAACCATCAATCCGTTTGCAATGAAATTAGTAATTGAAGCCTTTTCTCAGAAGTCATCTTCCACTATTGAATGATTACTCATTTCTCAAATGAGATTTCAACAGATGTATCTATTTTTTTTTTTTTTTTAAACTTAATTCGTGCCAGCTCTGGGTTCTGATATATTACCTGCTCAAATTACATTGTAATTGGATTCTGGTTACGACTGTACAGTAAAGCAGTGCACCGGAAAAAATATTTCCGTTAAAAGTCTCTGTTACATGTCATCAATTATAGGGATCTTTTTGTTCCACGCGGACAATAGATCGCTTATGGCTTATATTATGTTATTTATTATTTTTATGAGCTGTGCAAACCTATAATTATATTTAGATGTTGATAATGATTATGAAAAATGACATGTACATGTTGTATGACAGGTTAAGCTTTAGATTATAAATATGCAAAGTTTCGACCAGCCAAAGAGTTTATCGGCCATGTTGATTCAACTCACTGCATAATTTACCGTTTAGTAAATTGTATTTTATTTTATTTCATTTTTTATTCAAATTCATTACGTATAAGTGCGTAATGTTATAATCTACGACAATATTGTCGCAAGAAATGGAGCATTAACATACCAGAGCAGTCCTTCTTCTATTCCGAATTATTGGTTCACCTGACTCATGTTTTAACATTTTCATGAATTAACTTTATATGAGTATAAAAATCACACGAAGCATAAGACATTTATTATCCCACATAAAGTGACGATTGCTTGAAAGAGTTAACGTACTTGAAAATACGTTTCATAACTACGGTTCTGTAATTTTGTTCCCTATTATTATTTGAATTTGTTCTGAACGAAACATCAAGATATGCTAAAATGATGTTTATTTCATAGTTGTAAATTCTAAATTAGCGTAAATGAAATGTCAAATTAGCTATAAAATTGATGAATAGATAAAGTATCTTGTTAGGTTGATACAGCGCAAGTACCAACAATAAAAAAGCATTGCTCCATTTTTCAGCCACAATGACACAACCATATTTGCTATAGGGATGTACATCGAACTGATTTTTTATTGAGATAATAAATATATTATATGTATGCAGAATTAGATATTAGATCTACATATGTAACTAGATAGTCAAAACGAAGGACAAATTTCAACTGCCAATAGATTTTGAGTAGCGTAGCAAAAGTGAATAAATATGACCATCTATCACAATTTCCATGTTTGAAAAAAAAATCGGGAAGAACTCGCCTTGCTTTATGAACGATTATATTACAATATAAAGGATATTCAACATTCCGCCAATTTAACAAATGACAAAACCATCAAGACATGAAAAATGTTCAATTGAGTGTTGAGTCCATTTGATATTCGCAGTTGAGATGTGACCTAAAAGAGATAGCAGGTATAATGTACATCGGTAATTCATGGATTTGTAAAAATAAAATTGAGAGACACTGAATTGCGAGTAGAACTAGAAGTCGGTTAAATTTAAGATTGGTTCCAGAAGTCGCAATACCCGAGTATTCATTGACAATTAATTGACATCGAATATAAATTTTTTTTATAGAATAATTTTTGTTTTCTACAATTCACTATAAACTATTTAATATCACAGATGGTGAACTACTGACATATTACCATGTAAATACATACTTGGAAGCAACAACTATTCATGTACCGGAATCAATATCGTACTGCTTATCTCGTATTTTTATGAATCCATCACAATATATCTAACATCAATGCATATTTTAATAAACTGTAGCTTATAGAATTATTTTATAAATAATTGTACACAAACAACCAAAGAAGCACATCTCATTTCGTTGATTTGTGCCTCATTTTGAAATCATACCACATGGAATATATGAAAATGTTGTACAAAACCTGATTCTGGTCACTTGAAAATTCAATACTCCTGATCCCTTCAAACGGAAGTTCAACATCGGTTAATAGCATGTTACCGATTTTAGACTGACAGCTTCTATACAAACTATATTGTCAAGTCACAGCTGTTGAGTCATTCAAAAGATTAAATTTGGAAATTAACAACAATTAACTTGTAACAATAACTAACAAAAAAACTTGTTTAGTTAAAGAAAGAATATTTATTTGAAAATATTAACAGAGTTAGCTACATTTGATATATGTTGCTTTACGTACTATTCCAAAGGATAACAGTTGTATTTAAAACTAAAAATTCATATTGCGATAATTTTACACCAAAAGTGTTAGTCTAGCGAATCGTTTCGATATTGGAACAATCGCGTTGAGATTTTTTTATTGAATAAGCTAATAGCTAATCCAGTTTAGTGTTCAAATATCACTGACCAATTTTTTGCACGTTAAAATATCCAATAACTATAATATCACAATAGTTCAATTAAATTTCAAAGACGTGAGACTGAGGAGTACAAAAATTACGAAATTGTCTGATACAAAAATTTGTGAACTTAGAGACATTTTTCAAGCAGCAAGCTGACGGCGTCTTGTCAGCTCATGGTTAATTAATGTAGAAATATCAGGATGACGATGTAAAGTGGTCAGGCAGCAATGTGCACTTTGACTTGGATCAGCTCCAGCCTTTAACAAGAGTCTTACAGCATTTACAAAGCCACTTTCCGCAGCTACCTGTAGCGAGGTTAAACCATCGTCATTGCTTTTTTCTAACTGAGCTAACGGTGAAGTAACTAACAAAGAAATGGTGTGGTGAAAACCTCTTGCTGAAGCTAAATGCAGGGGTGTATTTCCTCCGGCATCTTGAAAGCTTGGATCCTCACCACGTTTAAGAAGACTATCTACTACTTCAGACTGATTTTTCCTAGCTGCTATGTGCAAAGGTGTTTCGCCATACCTAGAGGTAATGCCGACCGGAGTATGAGGTATTAGAAGAAATGCTGTACTGAGTGCGCCGCATTCTAATGCTTCATGTAGAGGAGTTTCACCGCGATCATTTTGGAGAGCAGGATCTGCTCCAGCCTCTAAAATCGTTTTTATCATTGGGTCGATTTCTACTTTGTGACTATTTCCAAAAGTGGACGATGACGCTAAAAGATGTAATGCACTTCGGCCATGATGGTCTTTTGCATCAATTGGTCCAACTTTTGCTAGTAAACTCAGAGTATTTAGAGCCATATCAAAATTGTGTTGCAGACTTTTTGAACTTTGTGCATGTGCCAGTTGTCGAGTCAACATATGTAATGCTGTCAAACCTCCTCCAGCTTCTTTCACGGTTGATGGACAGCCATATTTCAGGAGCTCTTCTACTATCTCGAATACACTAGATGGACTTCCGTTTATTATCGCACGATGTAATGCGGTCTCACCACGCGGAGAACGGACTCCAGGATCACATCCGTTTGAGAGTAAAGCTCTGCAGGTACAAAAAATGCATGAAATTGATTTTGTAAGATTGGTAAACACCGAACGAAACAAAATCGAAAACTCTAATGCCTCTGACTTGAAATTTTTCAGACGTGTTAAAAACTTTTGTAACAATTCATACGCCGTAAGCAAAATTATGGAGTTTGTTTCGAGATATAAGTGGTGAGCAAACATGAGTAGAGTCGCATTACGCATGTGAAATTTTTCGTATATCTCAGGACCATGTTCGTCTGTCCTTCTATTTTATTATTTTTTTTTACCTGAGAACTGGCAGACTGTGATTTGTTGCTGCCACAAGAAGCGGCGGATCCCCCGAAACGTTCCAATCCGGTTCGTCAATATTTTGAACAACGCCGCGTGCCATGAGAATTTCAACGCTCCTCGCATCTCCTGCACGAACTGCCTCATGAAAACTCATCTCGCATTCTGGATCGTACTCTTCATTAAATTCTTCATTTGAAGATTCGGAATTCCTACTTTTGACCCCGAAGACATCAGCGTCCGAAACTTCAAAACGAATCGGATCTGAATTCAGCCGGGAGAAAATTTGAAGGCCTTTCAAATCTGGGAGGTTTGGAGTGCCGACCGACGATGCAAATAAATTTTCAGAATCGGATGTTGGCATAGTTTTTACCCCATTTTGTTGAGAATCTGAACTTACAGATAATATTTCTTTGCTGACAAGTTCTTGGAAAATCGTCGTGGGTTCCACGCTTTCATTTTTGTCCGTAAGACTATCGTAATTGAAGCCAGATTTTTCTTTGCAAACGTTGCTTTCCAAATTGGATGATGATTGAAGTTTGGAACGATCCGCTATCGCTGCCGTTGGTGATTTTTTGTCGATAATATTATCTTGTTCCAATTTTTGATCTGTGTCTCTGCCGGGAACTCCGGAAGTAGTTGAATTTTGTGAATTTGAAAGGCACGAGAAGGTGTCCTGAGCGTCTGAATGAATAATCTCCGCTACGTTTTTTTGCGTACGAAGCATGAAACACGTTTCCACCGAGTTCCCTTCTTTTAGAGTTGTGCAATTTCCATCGGCTCCGTTTACCACCACCTTATTTACCACGTCGACGCAACATCGGACCGTGATCGAAGAATTTACAGTTTCAGATTCCACCAAAGATTCCGAATCAAGTAATTCGTCTTCTTTATTTTGATCCCCATCTCTACAATTTTCACTCACATTAGCAGCTCCATTTTCCTCATTAGATTCAGTGACTAATTCACCCTGCAAATTTATAGCCGCAATTTTTCGGGAAGTGAAATCAACCGGTATGTCGGAATTATTCTTTTCACTCTGCATCTCTTGTTTGCGATAAGAAATCGAATCGTTGTCATACGCGGCGGTCATCTTCGGAGTGCTTCACAAATTAGAATGAAAATTATCTGTATATATCATATGTTTATTCTATTTTTGATTATAATATGCGATTAATTATACTTCAGGCGCAAATTTTGTAAACAATTGCAAATGATCGATGCGCCAAAATTGTTATCTCACTCTTTAATTCATCCGGTGATTTGCGGTCACCTGTACAACTCTTAACAATTGAACTACAGTTAATATTATTGGGTCAACAACACTCGTTCGATGTAAGCGTATAAGAAGACCGGAGACGACTAAAAGAGACTAAACTAAAACGCGTCCACGCGATGCACAGTGCAACCTCCCCTCCTCAACAACACGACGAAACTCACCCGACCATAGGCGCCGGTCTCGAGGAATGTTATAAGAAATTCTCCGAATTAAGAATACTTTACGGAAAATTTTACTTTTCTTATATTATTTCCCTGATCTAATCACGAAAAAGATCATTGATTGAAAAAACTAAGTAACTGGCGGTTCCACGTACAAGTGTTATTTTTTTTTCCTCAGATGTATATTCGCTGCTCAATAATTATGCGTCTATTTGCACAAGTGTTGTCATGGCTGTTTGAACCACTGAAAGATTCAATGCCTCAATCCCCATTGCTGGCATCTCATCGAACGAATAAATCGAATTCGTTAGTACACCCTGTGCGATTTTCGACTACAGATAATATCTTGATTTTCCCTCAAAGCTAAGCGAACAAATTAGCTATCGAATGGGTATTTCATCCGGTAAGGCTTTTTCCCAAGCTGCCACGATGTTATCAATTTATTTTCACTGGGCAACGGCCTTATGAGACCTAATAAAAATGCTGGTTGAAACAATTAACTGTAATAACAATGCTGGCTTAAAATGTCACGGAATATTACGCTGTCTATACCTATACGTTGTAGCCGTATGATATAAGTTTCGAAAAGATGCGCGCATTTCGGAATATAATTATTGCTTCGGAATGCGTGTGTGTAACATCACATGCATACCTGCCTTTTCAAAACTTTTTTGTTTTTAACGCATTGTGCGAATATTTAACAAAGATGATATTAATAATAGTCTTCCGTCTTTCCGAGTTCAAAGTACTCTTGGATAAACACACGCAGACACACACATCTTTCGCAGATTGTTAATTTATAGACAAAAGAATTCGGTGGATTTTTTATAAATGGGGGACAATTCTTCTCCTCTCATCATCTCATACAAAAATCATATGAATACATCTAGGTATAAGTTTGGGATCCGGAGTATGCCGTGTTTTCGCTTCTAAAAATGAACTTTCCACCCGCTGCGCGGCTGTTGGTTCGTAATCCGTCCCTTCTTTTCCCCCCAAGTATTTTTCTGAAGGTAGAAAATAGGTATACCTGCTTCGATGTGCACCAACAGGTTGAACTTCAGATTCATAGGCGTTTCTTTATGAGCGATTTTCTTCTCGATTCTCGTTCCAAGAAATTGCCTCATTATTTTATACGTCAAAACGAAGAAACCGAGAAGCGCCTTATCGCTTCTGTAAACGATGCATGACGTTAAACGAAGGGGAAAAAGCTGATCGAGTGGTCCGATAATCAACGATGATATACCATACATTGTTTTCAAGTAGTATAATAACAACCGTCTAATATAGTCTGGAAACTATTTGAATAGTCTTTAAAACGTGTAACTTGCGATGTTTTGTCATCGGGATATCTTTGGGTGTATCTATCGCATTGTTGAAAGCAGTCCACTCTACCGGATGCACAGAAAAGATAATACCGATACTTGACCGTATTATATGCTTGCAAATTTTCATGCACTCGTTTCAAAATTCGTCGAGTAAGCATTTTGCATTTAGTCGCCGATGCGGTGGCTTCTTAAGTATACGTATTTTGATCTTTCAATCCCCGAAGCAGTGTATTTCAAATACAGTTCCTTAGGTCTAGTACAGTTTAAAGAGATTTTTTTTTTTCTTCCAAAAGTCGACTTAACCACATGTGCACATGTGCGTGAAACAGCTTCGACCCCTCGCGTTGCATTAGCTTTTTTGCCCCCCTTAAATCTTATGGATGAAGGTCCGTCAGGCTGCTTTGTCACATATCCACTCCAAAGGCCAAGGGTAGGATAGCAGGAAAAGAGAATGCAATGGGAACAATTAAAATGCGTTGATTATGGCATAACCTTTTTATATTTATTATTCTTTATTGATCGTCAACACGTATTGTTTATGAATATGTTCAAACTTTCACTCAAAGGTTGAACCTTAGAATTATTATTACAATACAAAGAGAAAATATGTTCATAAAAATTTAAGTTGGTTCACATCTTACATATTTTTGGAATAATGAGAAAATCTGACAGAACAGTGGGCCATTGTTATTAACGGTATTCAATGTCTACCCTAATTGAATTTGACTTAAATTTTAATCACCCTTGCCATTTCCATTTCGGTCCCCATTCGGACGGCTACTGTAATAATAATTCAAGTATTTTTCTTTTAATTCAATGCTACATTAATCGACAAGTTTCATACAAATCATATTGCAAGCTTTCAAATTTTCAGTTGAAAAATAATTCATTGCAAATCAAAATGTGTTTTTTCATAAAGTTTTAGAACTTGTATTACATCCATGAACCTTGCAATTATCTTTTATCAAATACAAGTTGCCGATGTTTACCGTTTACCTGCTGCGGGACCTTGACGGGGATCTGGATTTAGTTCGACGGGGGCTGCGATCTTTGGAAACGGACCTGGCCCTACTACGAGATCGGTCCCTATCTCGGCCACCTCGGGGGCGGGAAGGGCTTCTCGATGGCGAACGTGATCTGGAGTGCTTGCTGCGAGATCGTGAGCGAGACCTGGAGGGAGACCTACAATGAACTTTTCATTAAAACATGGATCGTTTGATTGGTGCCTAGGTATGTGTAAGCCTATTCTTCAAGTTAAAAATAATGAATTGAAAAAAAAAGAATAAATAAACTGTTAGAAATTCATATGCATGCTTTGAGCACATACTGCATCTCGAGTATCTTTTCCTTCACTGATTACAACGGCATATTCATTGTTATCCCAATTGAAAAATATTACTTGTGACAGAAATTCCACATTTCTTTTACAGGTAGGCTGCTTACTTACTTACCAATTTATTTTTACCCAATAAAACGGATATTTGATTACTCGAGTATAAAAAGTCATAAACTTTACATTTTGTACTACCCCAAGGTTCAATAAGCCTTTATGCTTCCTGAGCATCATTAGTTTGTTAGTTTGTCATTTGAGAATGACATTGGACCTTTGTTATATGATGTACGACAGTATTTTATATCAACATGCATTGTTACATATTAATCATTGGTAACACAATCCTACCTAGGTATTATTATCCATCTGAATGAATCGTGAAAATCAGCATTCGAGTAATTTGTTTTTGGTCCGTTAAATACATACAAAGACAAAAAGGACTAACCAATATATTTTGTCAGCAATGAGAAAATCAGAGCGGCAGATTCAAATGGATGAATGCTGAATGAAATAAACTGGTCTTGAAATATAGCGACCATGTAGGAATTGATCAATCTTTTTGGTTCACGATATTCTCTAGAACAGATTCGTCGTATTCATAGTCTAACATTGCCATGTTTCCATAATTCTGATTACTGCTTTGTTTATATACCATATAATTTGTGGCAGCCTATAGAAGGTGGTCGAAGTACGCGTGAAGGCAATGGCCAGGAGAATGGGAGAGTGGGCGAA
Organism: Athalia cordata; assembly: GCA_963932425.1. Classification (NCBI taxonomy): domain Eukaryota; kingdom Metazoa; phylum Arthropoda; class Insecta; order Hymenoptera; family Athaliidae; genus Athalia; species Athalia cordata. The sequence continues at coordinate 37,758,867 of OZ010625.1, read as the reverse complement.
CACATATGCAGACGAAATCGCGCGAGGGTCAGATGGACGAATGGACAGACTGGCGGGCGGACAGACGGAGAGTGGCTAGACGAGATGGCTCAAAGACGATATTGTCTCTCAGTGACCGGTATGGTACTACGACGACTAGGCGCGAACAGCGAGCAGATAGAAGAAGGCTGGATCTACCAGACGTGCCGAGGTGAGCAAACTCTCTGTCTATGGTGATGTCAGTGGTCAGTGAAGTACCGAAGTGCGCAGAATTAGTCACTCCGTCAGCCATGATTCTCTCTTTCTCTCTCTGTCTTTCTCTCGCTTTCTCGTAGAGTGCAGAAGGTAACCCAAAGTAGGTGGGTGCTCTACGCTGTAACTCTACGCAGTGTGTGTGTCACAAAGTGAACCCAAGGCGAATCTCGCAAGAATCTCAGTAGATACACATTTCTCAAGCGTGTGTCTGTGTTCAGCCGCATCTCCTATAAATAACGGGCAGGATTACATCGGCTTCGTCCTCTGCCAGTTTACTCATTTATTTCCTAGCATCACTTTTACTTTTCATTTCCTTGCTTTCCCCACATCAATCACTTATTCAAAACATTCATTATTTTTTTTATTTCTTATACTTCACACTCACTTACATCTTAGAGAGATTACTGCCTGGTAGGGTTCCACCTGTTTTGCCTTCATTTAATTAATGTATAAGGATCTGAACTACGAAAATAACGATTATGAACGAGTTCAGTAGGCTTTATGTAATAGCAAAATGGAAATTGGCATTCCAGAATCGCGCTTCCGATACAGGATGTGTGATATTTGCACTTGAAAATCAAAGACAGAGTAAAATCTTTGTTGTCTTGTGGGTAGATTTATGGGGCACATTGAGCAATATATTCATCGAGTGAACACAGATATTGTAAAGAAAGAAAAGTCAAAATACTCATCTTGTCAAAAAAAGGATGTAAAACAAATTAAAAACAGGACGCTGGTGGAGTAGTTTCGAGACCTGACTTGGTTTATTTTAGCAATTTAAAAAATATTCACTTCTCTCAGAACTGTGTAATAAAACACACCCAAAATCTTCATCTTTTTTGATTCCTTTTTTCTCCTCTAATGAAATCTCAGATAATATGAGACTATCGCGCAATCATAAGATTGTTTTGTTCCAAAAGAGAATAAGTTTCTCATATCACTCAAACCCTAGGGGGATAGCGACGAAAAAGTAAAAGGTTTTTTTAGTAATTGAAGCTTTAATTGACTTGCTGCCAAGTGAATACCAATAAAATAAATAAAATTTTAGGACACAATCAATGATTAATCTCGTTGTGGCTACAGTTTTAATGCAATTAATTACGAGATAAAGATAAATAAATCATTTCACCCGTAAAACGTGATAATGATAACACTGAGGAATAATTACAATTCGCAGTTAAGAGGACCGATACCAGTCAGACCACAGAAATTAATCAGTCATTGTATCAAAAGTCGTAATAAACATGGAAGGGGATTCTACTATCATTATCATATAAACAATAAAGACTCCCTATTTCACGTTTTGGTAACTCGCCCTGAAATTATTTAACTTACACAATAAATATGAATAGATATTAGTACAAGGAACGAACCTGCGTCTGCGAGAACCACGGTGTCTTGGACAATCCCTTGCATAATGCCCTCTTTCGCCACACTCGTAGCATCGGTCTTCAGGGTGGAAAGGTCTTCCACCTCCACGTCTCGAGGGGCCGCCACGATCCCTCAATCTTTTCCCATTCGAGGGTTCGACCCTAGCTCTTCGGCCACAAATGGTTCGCCCATCTAGTCCTCTGACTGCATCTTCCGCATCACGGGGGTCTTCAAATTCAACAAAGGCAAATCCAGGTGGGTTCCGTGCTACCCAGACATTTCTCAGAGGTCCATAATACGTGAAAGCATCTTCTAGCTCCTGCTTCGTCGCGTTACTCCCAAGATCGCCTACATAGATCTTACAGTCGGATGGGTAACGTGACATCTACACAAAAATTTCGTCATATTTCTGATAAAAATTGATGGCAACCTGTAGGAGATTTAGAAACTATGTGCTGTTTGTGAAAATTCAGAGATATTAAAAATAATCTTCGGAATTCTGATCTTGTCCACTGTTCATGTATCATCGATTATCGGAGTGATTCAATGTTATTGGGTTGCGTTAAAAAATGTCTTACTTTAGATTAGTTTGGAAATTTGAAAAATCTTAAACGTTGATTTAAAAAATCGACTGTTTGCAGGTATAGTTATGTATGAAATTCTGTTATGGAAAGTTGAGGGTACGGCCACTAGCTGATAATTTAGATACATAAATTTTTTGGCGTAACGGCATTGCAACCTTCACCCAATTTTGATGGGTCAAGTCTGCAGATACAAAATCCTGAGTTTTGCATCAATACGACAAATCTAGAGGGGCGTAACATCAACTGACGTATAACTTCTGAATATATCGGGAAGATCACAAAATTAAAATGGGAAAATATAATTCGTATTCTGCCCAAATGTGACGCCATCTTTGCGCTCCATGAAAGCCGACCGTTAGGGTCAGTTTTATTTTTCAGTTAATTCGGTTCATTTTACAATAATTATACTTTCGATTTCACATACCTTGTTCATTATTGAATTACAATATCGACCTCATACAGGCGAAATTATTTTGTCAAAACTGAATGCTTCCGTAGAGAAAAAGCCGGCTGTTTAATAGCGCGGCGTCACCCCGCTTCTAGCCGCTATTGATCTCTTCAGGAATTCTCAACAATATAACATGGCGGCAACTCTCCCCCTCTGGTTCGCGTTCATCTGGTTCATCGCCAAGGTCTGTGGTTCATCACCACATCACTGTTTACGACGGGAAAATGGCGGAGAGCAGGAAACGCGCGAGAATTCATGATTTTTGAATACGCATCGCAGAGAGACGGTGCGTTGACCGAAGCGTTGCCTGAAGATAACGGATTACGGTGTATTGATCAGCAAATAGCAGAGTTATAGGTATATGATAATCACTTACGTATCAAAATAGTAATATTCATAGCTTTGGACATAGTGATACATTATTATCAATATTTTAATCTTTATTGCCACCTTAATTGGCTATCGAACTCAGAACTGCAACAATCCTTGATTGTTCTCATTGTTAGCCTTGGCATTATTAAACACATGAAGTTTTTTTGCAGTATGCAAATGATGCATAATTTGAACATTATTAAATTCCAATGAGAATAAATAACGCGTCTCAATATTGATAGGGAGCGAGGTAAATAAATAGAGACCCCATATTTTCGGCCCTGGAAAAGCGAGTACCCCACCCCCAAAGCCCAGTAGCAAATTCCTGTTGAACTCCGCACGTACGACAAGGTGGCTTGTTTTGTTTTCAGTATTCGCCATTCAGTAGCTCCGCCGACCTGGTGGAGAGAGGTACTCCGAGAGATGAGATGTACTTGCCTTTCTCTTGTGAAAACAGAAAATCTTTAAATGGGAATTTAAAGTTTCACGTGGAGTGGATGCAATTTACTAATTCCATAAAATTTAAATCCCAAATATATTTTATCATTTTGTTTTAATGTTCAGACGACTTTTGAGCATTTTCTTTTGTGATGTACTATGCATAGGCGAGTTTTGCGGTAGGTCGCGCATCGAAAGAAAAATGACTTCCTTGAACTTGAAGGCTAGCGACCCCGAGAGCATTCTTTCCTTGTTACAGGACCTTGCTGACGTTCCATGTAATATAGTACAACAAAAATTGAACAACTACGTAAGTGTCATTATTCATAAAAAATATAAGCACATGTCATTCGGTAGATTAATCAAGTTTATAACCTAAAATGGTTATAACTTTTGTTACTTCAGTATAAGCCTATATCCGTCATATCACAGCTTTTATACGGAGCTACGGAGGTATGTACATTTCTGTTTGTTTTCTTTTATTGCGTCTCTGGAATATGTGCCAACGCTCTGTAAATATTAAGTGAATCAGTGAAAACAACGTCTGGTTCCAATGTTTTTATTTCAAATCTTTTACGACGTAGTAATTTCCGATTTTATTTTGATTTTTATCTCTTCAGGTTCCAGACGTAATGTTTATGAATACGTCTTTACATATACACGTCTAATTTTGCTGATCCCGTGCTGTATTTCACCACATCCAATTAAAATAACATAATTACTCATGATCTTCAAAATTTATTCAAAGTGAAAAGTATTGAACTTTGTTAGCATGTTTACTTTCAACCTGATATGAGTATAATAATTCCAAATTGCGCTTGTCATCATTCAATAATTATTGCGTTTAATGTTGAACTTGTCATATGCTGTTACATTTAAAGAATTTGCCATCAACAAGGCCTCAAACTTGTAGCATATGCGAGTGGCTTGTATGTGAATTTTCGCAAATCTATGCTACTCAGTTGGGTCAACAGCCAATCCACTCAAGATTTTTCAGTAGCATTTAGCAGCCATAGGTTCAGAATATTCATGGATATGAGTTGTACAACATTCCATGAATAGTACTATTAATCAGTTTTCATTCAGAGCATTCTGATCAACAATTTATCTTGGCGAAAGATAACAAGACAGAACAGAGATTGATTTAAGGACCATCAAATTGTGTTAAGTATATATTTAGGGAATTACAAGTATTTGTCAAAAATATTCCACTTTAAATTTATGTACCCAACGTCACTTTGTTTCTGCAGCATGAAAATGAATAACTTCAAATGACTCCTTTCACCTACCTGCACTGCTTAAAATAATCCTTGAATCACAAGAGCTATGAAAGTTTGTTTGAAAATTTTGTAACCGTACATCTTTTGACATGTGGTTACACTTTCAAATATTTTAATTCTATGTATTTTTGATTTCAGTTACAATCAGCCACTGAATCAAAAGTCGTCTTTCTAGCTCCGATTCTAGTAGAAACGGAGGAGATGGTGATACATGTGGTGGGTGAGAAGATTCTTGACAGAGAGCTAAGGTTTCCAGTAAGCCAATCCAATGTAATATTCATTACTTAGGTATTTTTTTTTTTTGTGTTAATTTATGTAACAATTTAACACATGGTCAAATTATACTCTGCCTAAAGATCCATTACTTCCGCAAACCCTCCCTTGTTTGTTTACGCTTGTACTTTTGTAGTACGATAACAACAACAAGTTCATTGCTTAATAAATTGATATACCGCAGGAGCAACTGATATAATATTACGCACATACAAACGGGCTTTGTCGTGCATATTAGTGTTAAATAACGTAGGTCGAATAACTCAGGTCGAACTAGAACCAGGTTTACGTTGGTTTGATAGTACTAGCACATGTGGAGCATTAATCCATGGCTATGTAACAACGCCAGTTTTGTTTGGCACGTATATCAGATAACAGGCACAAGTCAAACATCGCCTCATTAGCTGACCCTACCTGCCTCTGAGCCTCCACACTTTCCAAATGTTATAGGTCAACATTTAGTGTTTGGATATTTTACCTTAATTTTCACTATGAAGTACTTGTATCATATATTATATACTGGATGTGATAGTACATAAAAGCACTCAATTACTTCATAACAACGTTGTAACGTCATCAAGACTGTTGAAATCGAACAATAACATTGAAATCTAGTTTACTATTGTAAACTATTGAAATAAGTTGGCAGAATTCTATCCTTTAATAATTGAACTACTATTATTTTTATCTTGATGTTCCCAATCGACTCTAATACCTATTGGAATTCATTTCATGCTCCTGGAGCATGCCTCCAAGCATAATCTTACGTGTCTGTTGTTGTTTATTTTTCATTCTGCTGAGTGAACCGATTGGAGCAATTGTATTTCCTTAAAGGCAATATAATAGATGAATCTGTTTTTGGTTGCCTTATTGAATGATAAGTGCGTAATTTCAACAAGACTATGTGGAGTTTTAATTGAATGAAGTCTCAGTTGCTGGCTTGGCTTTTTATTGTTTTGATGATAATGTGTCATCATGAATCAAGTGAGCTGCTGTATTATCGTCGAAACTATCCATTCATTGTCTATTTGGCACAAAGCGATAGAGTTGACTGGAAAAATAAGTTTCATCCGTTATTCGAATTACAGCAGTTTTGTTGGTAATGGGCAACATAATATCACTTGACCTTGCAGTCATTAATGTCTTCATTCTCCGATAGTATCCATACTCAGCATGTGCTTGATGTGATCAATGTTCGATTGATGAATAATCGAAAATTATCAGTATCATTTTCTATAATTTGACAATTATTTAGTGGTCAAGAATTCTACGTTCTTCATATTTAAAGTATTACAATTTCTTAGGAACGGCCATTTTATTTTTTGATATGAGGTAATTGACCAGGGTGACCACAGACCAGGAAAACCGGGAATATCGAGAATTATCAGGAAATCTGATGCAACTGGGAAATATCATGGAAATATCAGGAAACTTTATTCGTGCGACTACCCAAAACTTCGGAATTTTTTAATAATATCTTGAATAGAAAATAATAACGAATAGGATTTTAAAAAATTATTCAAATAAACATAGTTGCACATGTCTTTTTAATTTCTGTGAGTTTTATAGTAGATTTAATTATTGAAAATCAAAATATAATCTAAATTTCAAATATCTTAATCACACGAATAAAATATGAGAAACTTTACTGGAAGACCAGAAAATATCAGCGAATGTTTGAATTATTTCTTTGCAGCCACCCTGTTGACGTTACTGAAATTTATATGATAAGCTTGTTAGCGCAAATGGTTTCTAAATTAGATCGGAAGAGCCTGACTCAGACCTTCAGCACATAGGGTAAAGTGTTCCGATTACGTACCTCCGTTCGAAGTTCACGTGAAAGCAATCAACCTCTCAGTAAATTGAATTCGCCAAATTGCCTCTAGTCTATCGAGATTTAGTGTGTGTCACAAATTCCTAGATAGTTAATTTCCTTACGTAAGAAAATATACTCGCATTAAACAAGCTTTCATGTCATTACCCGAGAGGATCATTTTTCAGATATCTTACACGTTATGGGTCGTATAAAAAAATTAATAGAATAATCAATATCATCGTTATCGAGCGCATTAACTTCAAAACAATATTTACCTATCTAGTCTATGCTATTTCACTCTCATAAAACAGGAGACTCATATTCGCAAATAGTGCAAATCTTCCAATCTTCTAATCTTTTCTCTGTCATTTTGATGTTTTAATCAACAGGTATTTCATTTATACCTATTAACATGAGATTTTTACTTACTATGCACATAAACGGTCATACAATAAATTCTATATTCGGTTCACTAGTTGTATTTAACATATGGCCTCAAAAATGAACCTTCCTTGTCGACGGACCTATTGCGTATAAAAATCTGTGTTATTGCAAAGGCCATTATAATTAAGTATCGATAGAAAGACATCAGGTGTGACAGATTGAGGATGACTGACACAGGGATTAAGATAAGCGCACATATTGTTGAACTAAGAGTAACGTAGTAAAAAGGCAGTGATAAATTTGGTGTGTAATGCTCATTTTGATCGATGTGATGCTCTTAACGTTTTAGAAACATCGTACAAAGGGTATAATGAGCCGATTAATTTCAATTAAGATAATGTAGTATTATTTAGACCCGTGTGTAGGTAATGTAATGATAGCTATAAACGTAGGCATCTACAAAACATCATATAGCTGCAACATAATCTGTAATTTACGGTATTATCCAAACGTATTCGCCTCCTTAGAAATATTGCTACCCTAAAATTTGTCGATTACAAAAATAAACGCCAGAGAATTGAGGTCCACAGAAAAACGATTACCTAATTACAATTAGCTGAGTACTCAGGCGATTGAGAGAATTGAAAGCCTTTGGTAATCACCAAGACAATAGTGACATTAAATATTAGTGGTACTCATAGCCATCGATCATGCAACCACTAATGGCCTAATAGCCTTTTATACTAATATACACAGTATAGCTAGCCTTGTACAGCTAGTCGTTAAATGAATGTGTCTAACAATTGACAATAAAATATGTTTCGATATCAACCAATGTTTGGCCTTTAAAGCTTGATGTTTCCATTGAATTACCCATGTCACTGAATAACTGTACTAAGTTGAATAACTTATTTATTATATTTATTGAATTGAAAAATCCTCATAGATTTCCAAAGCAAAGATCACTCACAATTAGTTAGTTTATGTGTACAGTTATATTCAAAGGACGTTGGTACTATAGTTGATTGATAAATATTTCACGATGGTATTGATATGATCACTTAAGGAAGACGATTCTCTAAGTTTACGACAATGGATTTATGTCAAGTACTAAGGATTTAGTGTCGTATTGCTGAATCTTCAAAGTACGTTCCATTGTAAAACAAGTCTTGCGTATCCTAGAGATATCAGTCGGCGGACTAATATAAAAAAAATGCTTGTCTGTCATAATAAATCAAAATTAGTGACAGGTAATAGCTACTCCAGGATCACATATCTTATTAAACTCGATTATTTGACAATCATAGAATATGTACAGTTATTCGCTGTGTGTACGCCAATATAGCTTGCAAAAGTCAACAGTTTGCAAAAACTGATGAGTAGTTGAATTCACTTGCTGAACAGCTTGTGCTAACTTTTTTCACGTTTATATCGCTCTTTCACATAAGTATGACATAATAACTTGTGTATGCTGAGTAATATCCCTTGATAACATTGCTAATCAATATTCTTGAATCCCACTCGTAAACTACCAGGTTTGATAAAATGATAGGATCTCACTTATAAATAAAAAAGTATACGGTGCCTCATCCAAGTGAACAATGCATCTTACAACATAATTTTGTTTTTATGGTCTACATCATTGTCAATCATTTAATGGAAATTGATTTCTACATTGTAAGTTATTTTATATGTAGAATTGTTGATTAAAACACACTTCCAGTTAAAAATGCTGAATTATCACTAAAAGTGTTCATTCATGATTTCAATATAAATGAAACGCACTTCAGTATTCGTAACATGACTAAAGATACACAAGAGGTAAAATTAACATGACAATTGCTGATATAACCCCATGTACCTCCTTCAATACTTGGCAGTATTCATTCATTTCAACATTCAAATCTCAGCGTACTGCGCCTTTGATTTCTGTAAAACTTTTTATGAAAAGCAAAATATTTTATCAGAGAGCCATGGATTGATCACTCAGATGTCAGGTATTGGTGATCTATAAAGCTGAACAAGAGAAGAAGTTGCCCTCATGAACACGATAATTATTTTTATTCCAAGATTATTTGTTTTTTCAATGACTTTGTAACTTTTGTTTCAGTAAGTGGTCATCATAATAGTCTGAATCAGTTAATAATTAAAATTTCGAAACTACTCTTATAGTACACTGTTTGATCTTGACTTTATAATCTTTTATCTGCATTGATATTATATTTCTACGTCACCGTTTAATGTAGATTTCATTTTATAAGTATACTGATAACCTATCGTTTGTTATCATCAGTGTGTAATCTCACTAGCGTATCGGCTTAAAATTTTTACTGGTGTAAAGCATTAGTTTTCTTTAAATCTCAGTTGAAGTATGGCTTGGAAGATTTTGAAAATTAATTTTTCATTCATCACCTCTAATTATGCCCATATTGTTGCTCTTGGCTTTACTCTATAAATCCAACTCAGCACATTTCAAAATCACTAAAATAATTAGCCAACTAGCAGTATTCAGTTTACCAGTCAACTCCCATCTTATATTCAATCAAGCTCATGTTTTTATTTATCGGTACATGGTAGCCAAAAACACTATTTAACCATTCATTATTGTTTACGGCCATATCTGAAAAAACAGCCAATTTCAGCCTGACATCCTGATCCGTCGTTAGTTTCTTTGTTTGTCATGAATGTCTGTGGTCTTTGTGGTATGATAAATTCCCGAATCTTTGGCTTTATCAATAACTTGCGAATGTACTCGGTACGCACAATGTTATTTGTTTGTTACTGTCTTTCTGCGCAGCTTTGTGTATTTATATGGGGATGAAATTATTACTGAACATGAGCTACAGAAGATTTCTCTATATTTTATACATCCTGAAATTGTGGAGAGAAAGAGAAATCTCCATGTTTCGTTGATCGTTGTACAATTTGGCAAATAAACTTTGAATATCAAGTTACATAACTGCAGTATTATTTATTTCAGGTACTGAATCATGTATTGCACAGAGCTGTGAGACATCGTAGATCTGTAACAGCCAATTCAACTGAACTCGATCAAGAATTATTGCAGCATCTTCATTCAGTTGTGAATCCTGTACCAGATTTGTTTCTGTGTATTCCGGTGCAGCATCCGGTTCAGCCTCATATTGCCCTTGTCGTGTGCCTTGTAGATTGTGCAGACAGGGATAATGCTGAATACATGTGTACCAAGATGGTCCAGGAGTGTTTCAAGTGAGTCTTTTTTTTCATTCGACAACGACTTAACTTAAATGTTCAAATTGAAGGTGCTAAAAGTCACGATACAGTATATAGTCAAAAATATGTAAACTATACCAGCTTCAACACATATGACGCTAATTCTTTCTAATGGTTAAAATAGCAACACGTAACTTTGTATGAACTTAAAATTATGTCACATAACAAGTGTTGTAACAGGAAACAATTTTTTAGGTACTGCTTGGGTCTATTGTTGAGCACTTTGAAATGTCAAGAGGAAACACGACTGAAATTACAGTGCCAAGATCTTCTCGCGGTATCCAGAAAGTTATTCACTCATTTGGGTAAGTTATAGATCCACATTCGGTTAAAGAAGGTGATTACCTTATTTTTTCCCCATCTATCTAGCAATGTTGCCTGTAAATCGTGAAGTTTCCTTTCTAAAGGTTCTTCATCATCCAATGAATTTCTCATATTTCTTTATTCATTATATAAGATAATGAATTATCAGGTACAAACTCTAATTATCTAAGCTACACTCATTGAGAAATGGTTTTCACAATTCCCAGGAGATTTGTCTGACCTCCTACGCGAGATCATGGCAGAAGCAAGAAAGTTAACTAATGCGGAGAGATGTTCGTTATTTTTACTTGACCCCGAACAGCAAGATCTAGTTGCTAAAGTGTTTGACGGCGTTTCTACAAGAGACGTAAGCAACACTTCCAAACATCATACCGGCCAACAAGTGAAAAAAACATCCTTATTTTTTCTCGTGCACAGCTCTTGTCTATCGTTTCTGCTAACAAAGCTTCAATTCTAATACGTTGGTGTATGTGATTGTACAAACTATCATCCTTTTTTCAGTCCGTTAAGGAAATGAGAATAGCTCGTGGTCAAGGGATAGCAGGTCATGTTGCATCGTCAGGGAAACTACTTAATATCAGGAATGCCTACGACCATCCACTATTTTACAGAGGCATAGATGAAGTCACGGGATTCAAAACAAGGAATATTCTTTGTTTTCCTATTCGAGATGAAAATGGAATTATTGGTAAATTTACCAACATCTCTTTATTCATGATATTCCATGTGCAATGCGTTACAGGAAAATACGATCCGACCAAAGTCTTCTGAACCAACGTAAAAGAAATGGTTAAATGATAAAAAAAAATCGGTGAACCTGTTTTTTATTCCTTCCAGGAGTTGCCCAGTTGTGCAATAAGATGAATGGATTATATTTCGATGTATGTGACGAGGAAGTTGCAACAGCTTTTAGTATTTATTGCGGTATATCCATAATGCATAGCATCGTTTATAAAAAAATTCAAGATGCGCAGGCAAGGAACAAGCTCAGCAATGAACTCATGATGTACCATATGAAGGTTAGTATCAACAAATTTAAAATATTTCATAAGTGTATCGTAAATCACTACATAGGTCTCATTCAAAATTCGTTGCGACAACACTCTGGTTTTAGTTGAGTTAGAATATTGAAGTTCCAACCTTTAATTTCATGATTTGAAAAACAAGAACACGTACAAAAAAACAGTAACTACCAACTGTAAGAATATTTATCTAATTAAAAATACGCCCACCGATCATTGAACATAGTTTTTCTCTTTTTAATCCTACCATTGGTGAATGCAGCAGGTAATGTAATTATAATCTTATATTAAAAACAAGTGTAATTGATACGCCAGAGTGGAGGTTCTCCACATTAACTAGAGCCCTTCGATTTATTTTGTTAATAAATGTTTTATTGACATAAGTTGATACGAAAGAAGACTAAGATAGTTGAAGCAGAGCTATTAAATAGAATTCATCTGATCATGAACCGAAAACATTTTTTTTTGTAGTTCGATTGAAGTCATAAAAATTAACTAGATGTGCCGTTGTACATTTCCGTGCGGGCATAGAAGAACGTTAATAATTCTCAGTCGAAATAAACAAAGTAAAACTTATGCTTCGGAATGTTTGAAGTCGGTTGTGCTTTTATTGATGGTGTATATCTTGATCTTTCAATGTTTTAGGTGGAAGCAGAATCGGTTCAGTCCCTATTGAATTGTCGTGATGATCACAGTATTAAAGACTTTGACAAATTTGATTTTAGTCCACGGAGTGTACCTTATAAACACATGCCGTGCTATGTATTTAAAATGTTTAAGGAATTAGGGTTCATTAAGCATTGGAGAATTAAGAAAACCACGCTTGCCAGGTAACGTTTCCAATTAATGCGACTTACCAATATCACCATACAGAGGTCAATTGGATTAGAAATACCTCGAAGAAAGTAGTTGTATGTAAAAAAAAATCCGATGCTTGGCCTTTATCATATGAAATGTATTTTTGCAGATTTATATTATTTGTAAAAAAAGGATACAGAGATGCCCCCTACCATAATTGGGTTCATGCGTTTTCTGTAGCTCATTTTGCATACTTATTGATAGTAAATCTGAATCTAATTGAAGATGGCTATATATCACCTTTACAAGGGTTAGCATTCCTGGTGTCTTGTCTCTGCCATGACATTGACCACAGAGGAACTAATAATTCTTTCCAAACCAAATGCGGTACAGTTCTTGCGAGTCTGTATAGTTCTGAAGGATCTGTTATGGAAGTGAGTATTATTTAATGTTTAAATTGATATTGAAAAAAGTGCGAATTAGCCACAACCTTGAGTATATTCCACAATGCATGCATATGGCCGAAATTTTGCTAATAGGATTTACACATAAATAATTAAGAAAGTAATAATAATAATCACACTTGTTACGTCTACAATCACAGTACCATGTTACGATCTGCTAACAAAATATATTTACACCTTACAGAGGCATCACTTGGCGCAGTCGATGTGTATTTTGAACACAGATGGTTGCAATATTTTTGAGAGTTTATCGAGTGAAGAATATAGCGAAGTATTAGATTTGTTGCGGAATAATATCTTATCTACTGATTTAGCATCCCACTTCCGTACAGCTGAACAACAACGTGAGATGATTTCCGCTGGATACAATAAAGATGACCCCACACAAAGGAAGCTTCTATTAGCCATGTTTATGACATGCTGCGATCTTAGCGATCAGACTAAAACTTGGAGAGTGACAAAGAAAACTGCAGTGCGTATTGAATAATCCGTTAGAATTATCGAATTTAAGCAGCCCAGGTGAAAGTAGATTAACCATTCAACTTTTTGAAGGAACAAATTTACGACGAATTCTTCTCACAAGGCGATTTAGAGAAGAGTATGGGAACCGCTCCAATCGAGATGATGGATCGAGAACGTGCCTCCATTCCTGATCTCCAAGTACAATTCATTACAAACCTAGCACTTCCACTGTTTAGGTGAGGCAAATCTGCTAAATTGATTTCGTTTTTTTGCCACTAGAAATCTTGGAAATATTGTCATATTGTAGGATAGTTGTCGGACGGTGATTCCCATTTGCTGCCAGCTCACAACTTTTGACATCTATTCACTTTTCAATTCCAGGAATTTGGCAGATTTATTTCCTTCTGCGGAGCCTCTTGTGGAAGTAATCAATAATAATAGGGAGGTATGGAAATTGGCTCGAAATCTTTTCCAAGAGTACAGTCAAAATGGTACAAAATCGATGGATATTCTTCTGGATCCCACCTTGGAGGACGAAGTACTGAAGGCATTCAAACAGTGTGCAGGGATCGAAGATGAGCAGAGCTCGGAAATTGGGGTAAATACAGAAAAAGATATTGCGGGACAAAGTCATGAAATCATAAGCGAAAGTTTGGAAACTACATAAGTATCCTCAAGAAGTCTTTCGTAAAATTCATCTACAGCTTTGTTGAATTTTGAAAATTTAGAATCCAGGTGATTTCCATTCGCGAATATGGTACGAAATTGCTTTTAGCTATGTCACTAGTATATCAGCGATGAATATGTACTGTTTTCAATGCAAACTAATGTCATAGTAGCACGCCTCTGAGTTTCAGATTTCATGATAGAAAAAAAAATTCATTAAAATATAGGCTACGGGGTATCTTTAGTGTTACCGAAAACATTTAAAAAAATTTCACCTAGCTAGACATTGTGAATTTTGAATTCCAATACTGAGCAAAAGAAAGAAAAAAACGTCAGCTCCGAGCTATCCTATGAATCTTATTAAAAGAGAGGGGAGAAAAACAAAAGAGAAACCATCCTGTTATAGGTATATATTTTTCGATGGTAAAAATTTAGGATCAGTGTCAAATAATATGAGTATTACATGAATTTAGACTTATAGTTATTAACAAATAATACTGAAAAAATTATTGTCGTGGCCTAGTGAAAATAGGCGTTTAATGTCAGTATTCCATAGCCAAATTAGATGCGTTGGAATATTCCGTACTAAACGTGTAGTTCTAACTAATGATAGATGTACGAAGTACGTAAATTATAGTTATGATAAATTATTTGAAGACTTAGTGATATAGAAAGTTGTTACATGTGAATGTTATTCGGAAATGGAATATTCCCATTTACTGACCAAATATTTCATGATTACGTTATGGCTGACTAACATATACTTATAACTCCAATATCATAAAAGCTCAAATATGTCACAGTTCTAAACTATTGATTGAATGAAAACCGTTGTAAGTTGTTATGGTTGAATGTATTATACTGTAGTTCGAAAGGAAAACTAACTACAATAGCCTAGGTCTGTAGATTTAATAATATAAACTGTAGTGAAACAATAATGGCCCTAACTTTTGTTAAAGTTCAGATATCAAAATGTTTAGAAAAAATAATCGTATACCTATTTGCAACTAGATGAAAAATATTCATATCTATATAATTTTGGACCAAAAAAAAGAGGGAAATAATGATTGAGGGAAGGAATTTCTGTAGGTACATTGGAAAATAATTATTATCTCTTCATGATTTTTAGAAGAAAAGAACGCCATTATCAAGCTCACTTTGAATAGCTGTTATTGTTGATCTTTTCTTGTTCAACTAGCTCCAACATTATTGCTCAATGGAAGTATAAAGGTTGGTTTTGAAATTTTCTGAAACCTCCTTTACGCAGCAATAGTCATTAGGGTACACTCCATTTTTCCAAGGATAAAGATTGTTACATTAGTGTCCGTAGACATTGCGACCCACCTTTCTCATAACTTGAGTTGGAGGATTATGGTGAAGCGAGAGGAGTATGTGATATATGATATAGAGTATGTGATCAAGAAACAAAGTGACATGTAACTATGTCGTTATATTTGGTGTAGTTTCCATTTCCTATTTCAAGGATTTAAATATATTACAACGTTATGACGTGAAACTCTCAACTTGAAAGTATCATTTGTTCGTTAGACTACTTTTGTAGCCATATACAAACATTATCACAATAATTGTAAATAGCCCAATATACTGTAATACTAAGAAAGATTCAGACATGAAATTCGATATTTTGTACAATATAAATTAGCTTATTGATTATTATATCAATAGAGGTGTATTGTAAGAAGTCATAGGCTCTAAAACTTCATATCAATACCACTACAAACTGTAATCGTACTTTAATGTTAAGCAAAATAATGTGTGATTAATGTAAAATTTCATGAATGTGCTAGAATACTACTATTATCTGCAGGCTTATACCACGTATTAACAAAAATTAAAAAAGCGAAAATACGCATGACAAGAATAAAGTGATCCATAATATCAGTTCATAATCAGTAATTAGTAAAACTCTATTTTCTCTATGTTAAAAATTCACGTTTTCGTCAAATTTCTCATTGTCTCTCTGTAACTGATAGATTTCAGATCAATACTTTGTCATACAAGACAAATGTTATTCTAATCATATCACTATCCCACATGCGCGATAAGGAAGGATTATAATTTGTAGATTTATATTTTAGATATTTGTATAGTAATATTTAATATAATTATTATATTATTGCTAATATCTATATTTTTGTTGAACTTCATGCTGTTGTTTTAAATTGTAGGAGTAGTTGGTATAAAATGGCTCAATTTTTTGCCTATAGAAATTTGCCTTAATAGATATTTAACGAATAAAACAATATTCTTTTTTTAAAGTGCCAGATGCAAGAAAGAAAAATGTTAATGAGACAAAAAAGAGAAGTCACTTCAGTTGATCAACGATGTCATTAATTCTTTATGTAATTGTTGTAAATGTAGCGTTTTGTCTCATTGTAAGTTGATGTTTAGCATCACATATGTTGTAACAGTAAGAACACAGTCTTAAAAACCATTCTAGTCATTTATATGATTTGTATGAAATGTGTAATTTTACCCGATGTGTAAACATCCGAGTAATTGAGGTATTAAATATTTTTCATTCTATGAAATGTTTGTCGATGATTTCTTTATTAATTTCCTCCAATGATTTAAACAATGATAAACATGCGCATCAGCTGAAACGATATTTTACGCTCAAATTCTTCGTCGTCAATCGCAGCGAAATGAGAGCCACGGCGCTCTAAAAATAAAAGCTGTTTGTGTATCATAGATGTCGCTGACAGCGGCATTTCAAATTGAAAATACGTTGTCAACGTTTATATGGAAAAGTGGGAAACGGGAGCGCGGTTCGGCGTGAGTAAAAGTGTCGCCGCTTTTCTAATTGTAATCTATTGGCCCAAAACTGTTTCTATCCACATAATCAACTCTGTTTGTGACCCAACTGTTTGTGAAGTTAATATGTATGTAAATTTTGTACCTGCGTACTTTACACAAAATATTTATACTCTCTTGGGTTATGGCCAATCACAGCACAAATCATTTTTGATCTTATGAAAGAAGAGTGGTTTTTGTATTTCTTATAGGATCCATAAGATGATGGATGGATGGTCCAGAGAAACTGTGCGAAACAGCCTCCGAGACGAGCTTATTAGTTTGACTGAGCTTAGCAAAACCTGTGAGGCAGAAATTGAAGATTCTCTCCAGACAAATTTGGAGTTTCTTCGTCGAATAGTGTCCCAAGTCCGTGGCAGTGCTGCAGGACCTTTATTACCAAAAACTCCAAAAGCTCTGAACAAAAAACCCGTACAACGCATCGAAACTATTCATGAAGATGAATCAGTTGAGTTCGAGGTTACTCGCACCACAAGTATTGCTTCTGAAAAAATTGATTCACAAGCAGAACCTAAAGATGGAGATTCTGATGAGCCCCAACGTAGATCGACAAGGACTGCATCAAAAAGAGCTGCTAGCACTATCAAACTGCAGCAGTCACTGACTCTCGATACTAAATTGCGACAATCCTCTCAAGACGCAAATAAAACTAAAAGGAGTGCTGCAAAGGTTTGTTCTTGTTTGTACGGTCATTTTATAGTGTTAAGAATTTTGTTTTTAGGTTTTTTAAGATCATTATCAAATAATATACAGCAGCTGATGAGTGACTGTTTATATTTATTATTCGAAATATCAACTATCTAGATCAAAATAGAATCGAGTGATTCTGAAGAAGAAAATACAATACCTCCAAAACAGTCAAAAGGAAGAAAACCATCAGTGCAGAAACAACACAAGAACAGTGCCAAGGCTTCACAACCAGAGAAAAAAGATGGTACATTTGTTCTGGACAAGACCTATGATCACGAATCTTTGACAACAAAAAAGAAAGTTTCATCCAGTAAACGTAAACATGACCAGACCAGATCACCATCCCCGTGTCCACCAAACAACCACAAAAATTCTAGGAGTCGTAGTGGGGAGCCTTTGTCTAAGAAGCGCAATTTCATAGATGAATCTGTTCTTAATTCTGACATCAATGATACTTTAGAATCGTCTATCTACGAAGACGCCGTTGGTAGACCTGCACCGATACATAATTCAACTAAAATTACCGATACAACCATGACAATAGATTCCAAATCTCATGAGTCAGCAAAAACTTCAGAAACAAAATCAAAGACATCAACAAGTGCGTCCTATACCAAAAATCATGTACCGATGAACGTAACAGTTGTATTGGAGAATCTGCCGAAACAAGCCAGTCAGCCCAAAGCTACTGAGTACGTAAAATCAGAGGATGAAGAAGTTGGTTGTACGCCAGAAGTTAAAAACTTTTCTAAGGGT
The DNA here is from genome assembly GCA_963932425.1 of Athalia cordata. Lineage (NCBI taxonomy): Eukaryota > Metazoa > Arthropoda > Insecta > Hymenoptera > Athaliidae > Athalia > Athalia cordata. The sequence continues at coordinate 37,740,398 of OZ010625.1, read as the reverse complement.
GCTTTGTTACAAGCATATCGGGCAAAATTAAACAAAGAATCAAAGAGCACTCGCAAAGCAAATGCTTTGTTTAGTCCTTATGCTACAGATTCTGTCAAGAAACGTGTAGAAGCTTTTGAACAAGTTGGATTGACTAGTCCGAAATCTGTTGAGATAAACGCTCCGACAAGGATAACTAGAACAAAAACTCGAGCCATGGCCGCGGCTGAAGCAACAACCAACATTGTTCCACCTATGCAGCCTATCCAAAGTGTTGCTCAAAAATTAGCTCGCAAATCTCTCGCCAAAGCTAAGAAGATTTCGCTAGCCCGACAGATCAAAGACAGCGAGGAGAGCAAAGAGGTAAATAAAATTATCTGTTAAAAATCTTTTTGATTCTTATAAAAGTTGTCACAGACTTTGAATACAACATTTTTTCATTCTTATAGAATGATCGTTCGAGTAGTACATCTACGAAATCTAAAAAATTATTGGTCATCACTGAAAAAATGATGCAAAAACACGCGTTGAGAACAACTCCGCTTACAAAAAGTCGTCTCCAGCAGCCCATGTCTGTTAATCGTTTACATCAAACACCTTTGAGTGGACAAACTTATTCCAATGTAAGTTTATTTCTCATACTCTCTTCACAGCTTTTATTGACTTATTCCTATGTATGTATGTATCTACGAAGTTTGTAATCGTGATTGGTCTCCGACTCAACATATCCGTTCTACTAACTTAATGAATATGTAGAAAAATAATTCTTTAATACGCCAGCACACAGGAGTGATGTCTGCGTCTCGTGGGAACATAATTACAAACATGGACTCATTCCTACAGTCGACTAAACAAGCTCAGCAAATAAGTTTGGCAGAAAAAATTGAAGAGAAACGTAGGAAAGCTAACGAAGAAGATGCTAGAAGAAAAAGAGAGGAGGCTCTGAGGGCTATGGCTGAGGAAAAGAAAAGGTACCCACTCATTTCTTCGGAAAAGTATATTATTCCAGTTATATTGCGCTATTCCACGAGTATTTCGAAATTTTCTACTATAATTTCTATATCTAGTTGTCTGTTCATATTGTTCTGTTAATTATAATAGAAAGAGGGAAGAGAAGCAGCTGAAAACCAAATTGGCAAGAGAAGCCAAAGAAAAACTAGATATGGAAAAACGTCTGAAGGCTGAAAAAGAAAGAGAAGAGAAAGCAAAACTCGCACAGCAAATTCAGGAGGAACAACGTAAAGAGGCTGATAGAAAAAGACTTCTTCAACTACAGCGTGCACAGGTTTGTTGAGTCGAGAGTTTGGTTTGTTTCACTGATCTAATGTTAGTGTTTAATTATTCATCCTGATAAACAAATTCTTGATCTATTCCCAGGAGACAGAAGAGAGGCGTAAACAAGAAGAGCAGTTGCGATTACAGCGATTACAAGAGCAAGAAGAAATGGAGCGTCAGCTAGCCGAACAAAAGCGAAGAGAACAAGAAGCTGCAGAAAAACAGCACCAACGTCGTCTCGCAGAAGCAAAAACTCAGCAACAAGCAACAGCTGAAGCTATGAAGATCAAGGCTCAATATCAATCAAAAGTGAGTAATTTTTCAATCATGCTATGCCGTAGTTTGAAATTCTTTCCATCGATTCCATTCAAACTTGTGTATCATGCGAATCAATGACTATTAAGTGCAAGATGATAATTTACTAAAAAAATTATCAGGTGAAACACAACACGGTAGCTATTCAACCTAAAATGGTACCAGCCCCAAGTTCTTATAAATTGGATAGTGAACCCAGTGACGATGATGCCTCAGACAATGAGTCTGCACCCAAACATGCTATCCCCGCTTGGGCTACGGGTATGTAATAATTCAACTCGTTGTTTAACGACCATTCTGAAATCGAGTGTTCAAAAATTAATCACGGAGTTGAACCTTGATTGTTTCAGCTCAAGTACGTAGAAATCGATTGGCAATGCAAGAACACATTTCAGTATACGAAGTTCACAGATATTTCAATAGCAAACAGTGCACGCCAGATCTTTCAAAAATATTCAAGGGCATTGACAAAAGACAACTGCAACGCACGTCGAGTGCTATATGGAAAACGCCACCTCGTTACTCGATGATGTACAGAGACTAATCGTTGACTGATTTGGTCCGAAGATCTAGTAGATCTACTTTCATTTTATTCATAGGTACATAAGTGCTATATGGTGTATTTAAAATGATTGTTAGGTGTTTAGTTCCCATAACCAGCTAAACTATGTGCCTTAATTGGAAAATGGAGATTCTCAAAGTAAATAAACTAAAGAGTACTAGTAAATGTACCAGAGAGTATGAATCCATTTTATATTATATGATAATAAAGATTTTTAAGTTAATCACAATCATCAAAATATTGAAATGATTCAATAGTGACGTGAACACAATTCATTGACATTGGGAATATGTAGAAGAATAAAAATTTTTCGTCTGTGCCAATAACTTACCATTACTTACACCGGTCGATGAATGGGCTGGTAGAGAATATTAATTCAGTCAGTCTCTGCGGTCTGAATAATTGCTCCTCTAACGTATATTTTTCATTCGACTAGTATTATTTCTCCTCAATTTTTAGTTCGTAGTAGGCTTTGTAGTTTGGTTTCGTAAATGTTAATTTTATTACTAAATAAATCCATATGGATTCTTGATAGTATTTTAATTTCTTCGGAATACATTTGAATTTGGCGATACAATGGCTAATTTAAACTTCTTGATTGGTTAGTTGACGAGCCAATCTCTGCATCTGCAGACTTTTCAGTTTTCACATGGAAATTTCGCTGAGCTTCTTTCGTAGTATTCGTAGAGCCTTTGGCTCTAATTTTCGAATGTAAGACACTGTCAACAGTCATAAAATGACGCTCAGTTTTTATTATCACTAGTATAAGTACGGTTTACAGACATAATATTTTAATGTAACAACTTCCCCAAATAAATAAAGCAAACTTTGTTAATGATTTTAGAAGTAATTCTAGATTTTATGTAATCAAAAACCGCATTGTCATTATCATTACTATTGATATGATCATTTCAGTTTGACACTTGAAAAAAAAAATAAGCATACAAAATACGTACGGTAACGATTTCTGGATCAGTGGTGGGACTGAAGGCATCTTTATTGGATCTAATTCATGTGTTACAAGATGTGAATATACAGGAATCTGAATACAAACAGGGTTTCATTTTTGTGATGTATAGGTGTGTGTGGGTGTATTTATTATGTGGTAAATTTAGGATACAGGCCAAAAATATTTTAATCTTCAAGGTAACAATACTTACGTAAGCCAAGGAACTATCCAGTACTGGTGGTGCGCCATAAGCATTTGATCGAGTCGGCAATTTGTAGTAATGCCCAAGTTTAGGTGATGATAATCTCTCACCATACAACATGTACCGCTCATGCTCAGGAACGTCCTTTAACGTTTCGGTCTCGTTGGCTTTACCTATTGATTTCCGTTGGTTTTCACCGCCGTTTAAAACCTTTGAGAACATCAAAAAATACATCACCACTAAGATCAACTTATTCATTCAACCGTACATCAAGCAAACATGATTCATTCTGCCTGATAATAGTTTGATTGTTACCTTTTCTCTCAATACTCACTTTCATCGTAGTAAAACTTCCCACTCCTTTTATATCAGGAGGCAATCGGTATGAATTGAAATATTTTTCTACGGAAGTATTAGGAAGAATTGTAGACCACGGCTTGAATGTACCCAAAGTTGAAATATAACGACCGTTCAATGTCCACAATCTTACGGTATGATCGGAACTACCGCTGAAAATACATACCTACTAGTATATTTGTAGTGGTATGAATTTGGATACACGAGTTGAATAGAATGAGAATTCTTTTTCATTGATCGTTTCAATTTTAATGAATCATAAAGTATTTTCACTGTTGAATCTCATATACAATCATTGAATGAACAATGAAGCACACATTATACTTATGAAATATATTGTTTCTGAATAAACTTGAGAAGTAAATGGATATCCGATAATGGTTGTAAATTACCTTATTATCAGCTTTACTTCTGGTATATATTGAAGAGTATTGATTGTTTTGCAATGAGCACGAACAGAAGACAGTAAAATAGGCACCGGTTGGCCCCTGATAGCTCTTTTTGCTGGCCCATCAATTCGGTCCTTCCACAAAAATGGGAATTTTAATCTCAGCAGTGGTATACACAATTTTGGAGGATCTGGCAAAGCATAGTTTGATAGCAGCCAAACTTTTATATAGCCTGCAGTATGACCTGAAAAAGTATAAGCAGCTGGTGTTTGATCAATTTCGATTGGTTGTCAGGAAAAATGTATACTGTGTGCATAGTAATAAAATTGGCCTTGACAATGATATGTAATATTATCTAAATACAAATATCAGATTCAATGTCAATGAAATTATTGACAAACCTGTCATCAAGTATTCATTTTTAGGGTCTGTTGCCAATGACATGACATAATCACCCAATGCATGGACTGCAGAGAAACTAGCTAAGAATCCAGCAGCAGGATGATGAGTCCACACTTGGATCATACCATTCTCCAAGGATAAGAGTAAGGAGCCGACATCAGGTGCAGTAGGCCGGGCATTGAGGAATATCATAGCATAAACACCGACTACCCTTGTTATGCTTAATGCCGATTCTTGATGTGTCGATATTTCTACTTTGTCGACAGTGCTTGGAGGGGTGACACCTGGTTCACTTATCCTGCTTGAGTTTCTTGAGTTTTTCCAAATTATCATTTTAGTAAAACTTCATTGTCTACTCAATAGATATCAATGTGATGGTAATTTACATTTGGAATCCTGAATCCGTTGGATTTGTTTTTAGACCTCTGTTTATAGGCATATCAACTTTTTCTTTAGCTTCTTTTCTGTACGATATAGCATACCTATAAGATTGTAGACAATTTCATGGTCTAATTTCGATTGTCTGCTCAGCAATAATTACGGTTGTAAAGAATGGACCGGTCACAGAAGATCGTTATAGCCAATGAAAAGTTCAAGAGATTTTGAAAGCTACTCAACTTCCCGTAGGATTATTCACACTGTATCTCCTATAAGGCTGTCCAGTTTCCAATCTCCAAAGTATCAGTTCCCCATTATACGAAGCTGTAGCAAGAGTCTGAGGGTATTTTGCAGCAGCGCAAAGTACATCATCTGTGTGCCTAGTCTCCCAATTCTTTTTATGAACACCAGTTTCGGTGTCTGCAAATTCAGTGATGTGGCGATTCCAGCCGGTACAAAGAATTCGATTTGACAGCCAGACTATGCTGGTAATTTCACTACATGAAAACAGATTATTATATTTTAATTCCACACTAAAATTTTAATTTCGCTTATGTTGTAAGAATATAATTTTGTGGTGGTAATAGAAAAACACTGGGTGTCTGAATTATGGTGGTGATCAAAACTTGCCATTGAGCTTCGATGCTCATATTTCGTATACACGACCCTGCAGCAAAGTTCCACATTTTTATGGTTCCATCTCTAGCGCCAGTCAGAAGCAAGTACTGAGAGGTGTCAAAACTAGCAGCAGTTATTTCAACAGGAACTCGTTCACCATATACTACTTTATGGTGAGTATTCCTACGAAGATACAAACGACGACCAAGCCAAGGATTCCAGACTATGAAGCAGGAGTCTAAGCCTGCTGTGACTATCTAATAAACATTTTCTCAACAGGGTAACGATTTTGGATTCGACTTTGCGCATTGCAATTGAAGTTTAGCAAAAATATATTCATGCCTACCACTCTAAACAATGTATTGTAGAGTACGCAACTAACAGGCTTTGCATGAGTATATCCATCAGAGGTTTCTTCGTTGATTACGCGCTCGCATGTCAGCACAACGATTTTCATACTAGCAATTATCAATTTCTTCCTTATTGAATTGTAAACAACAGACATTGAAGTATGTTCACCCAGTTCATTTGGAAGACCATTAAATGTCTGGTGGAAAATGGATTCTATTCAATGTGACTTGTCATGAGGATCAAGCCCCATGTTTGATTTTGAAGAGTTTTTCACCTGTATACAAACTTGTGCCACAACATCCCATACTTTGATACATTTATCTTTAGCCAAAGAGTATATTCGATTTCCAGAGTTATGAGTCATTAATGCACAAATAGTTGCATGGTGTCCTTGAAAAATACAATTAGGTTTGTGCGGTACAAATGGATTCCAAACTCTGACAATACAGTCTGGACCCCCTGTCACGAGTATATGGCCTTCTACAAGATTCAATTCAGTGTTATTTACAATCAATGTATTTTTGGTATTCTAATATCTATCCAGCTAAATGCCTATACAATGGACAAACCTTCACTGAAATGGAAGCACGAAACACCCTTGGCCACCTTGAATACATACTGCATTCGCGTTCCAGTTGCATCACTTAGAAAAACTGAACGGTCTGAGCAAATTCCACAAGAAATAAATGCACGCAGTTTTCCATAATATCCTACCTGACGAACCCAATCGGCATGGATATTTTTGAATTCTGTGACTTTCATCCCCTGGAGTTCACCCTGTTATTGTATGAGATTTTGGTATTATCGAGTGTTTCTATTAATATAATTTCCTGACTGAGCTCACCCTAGCAACAGCTTCATAGCGAAGATGAATGACATCGTGTCGAGGAATATGTTTGAACGGGCCCTTTTCTAATGAACTAAACGACATCACTTTGACAGTGCCTCCCATGTCACCCAAGATAATGTGAGAGTTTTCTCTAATATCAGGGTTGAAATAGTAACTCATGCATACAACTGCATTCTCCAAACTTGATATCTAGAAATAAATTACCTAAAATAATATAGTTCTCTTTTTTAGTGCATGGCTCTTGAAAACTGATATTGTAGTATTCACTTATACGATTTCCTGATTGGGATATTCTAAAATGCTTACCATTACTCTCAAATCGAATTTCTTTGCTACCGTATCATAAAATCGAAGATCTCGTTCTGAAGAACTTGTACATACTATTTGGATGTCGGGCAACACGATCATATCGGTTATAATTGTGGAGCATACTCTTAAATGCGCTGAAATAACGAGTACACTATTTTACAAACGAAAGGCCCACTTGATATCAGATGAAGACACAACTTTCCATTGAATCAAAATGAGTCTTGATTTGCCCTTGTATATTCAATATTTTCTATTTGAACGACGAATTTATTTTAAGAATTACAGGTACTAAAATTCTTACGATTGGTCGACTGAACACTTCTTTCGTATTCAAGATCTAATGTCCAATAGTTGATAACACCATCCCTGCTTGCTGTTAGGTAGCACCCTTGAAGGAAATCCCACGTTCTATCCTATGAATGAAAGAGAATTCAAGATGTCTGAAAACAAGTAAATAAGAATATTTGATATTGAAACTTACCGGACGAACTTCCGGACAAAATGCAATTCTGCACACAGCACTGCGATGATGAGTTTTTTGCAGCTGTATCTCACCGGTCAATGGGAGCTCCAATGTTTGCCGCTGAACTGTAGTGTCTGTTCGTTGGAATTCCGATAGCAAATAGGTGATGAACTCATCCCACGTTGTATATCCATCTCCTTTCAAATTTATCTAATGATAAAGTCTTTCTGTAACGAACTAGTTACACGGTCAGTGGTATATGTAAAATAATAGCTCATTATAGTGAAATCATTAGTCCATCTGATTCTGTAATACCTTAGTGAAGAGTATCCTAAATTCTTGATCGGGAATATGGATCCTCAGTATGTTTGCAAATGCTTCCTGGAGTTCTGATTCGCTCATTTCTTCGCCTTTGGAAGCCTGTATTGAAGCAACATTTTATCATGCAATCATTAACATGATATGACTGTCAAGATCATAACTACGATTAAGAAATTATCTCGTCACTGACCAAGAAGGCTTCATGCAATCTCATCAAATCTTCTTCTGTACATTGCTCCTCAATGCTTTTTTGGCTGTAGAATTCTTCAAACTGCCTCAGAATGCTAAATAATTAGATAACATAAAAATTTGAGAGCTCAACAGCATCCAGTATTGAATAAAAGTTGTCTAACTTTGTATCCTCAGTTTCCCTGCTATCAGCCATAATTTCTTATCTTTACTTCCAGACAAAATTCCGTAATGTACCCACAAACTATATTTTCATAGAATTAATTGTATTTAGATACAAGCCAAATTTAACAACTCTTGTCACATACTAACGAAAGATCATGAAGTTGGTAATGGTTGTATGAAGATGATGTGAATATGGCATTGGGACATAATTTTGACAGCTAGAAAGTTATCCATGAAAAATTGATGGTATAAATTTTGTCCCTTTCCACAACCATTCTCCATTGTTGTTTCTATTATAGTGGCAGAAATAATCAATAAATATGTGTACAGTTAGACTAGTCATGAGTTCTCCACATAGTGATCAATACATGCCTCCCTAGCACTAGAGGATTAATGGAAATTTCTGTCTTTCCTAAACGATGGATCCTTTATATTTAGCAATCAGTCTATTCAACAGAAGGAAGTACGAAGAATGCGCTGCAATATGCACAACATTATTGAAGAAGAATTCGCTGGATCAAGTATGTTATATGACACAACGATTCTTTGCATATTGCATTCGTTTGCAGACGTTTTGTCAACCCTCTTGGTAATTTGGAAACATTGAAAACACTAAATGAAATCAATTTTCTTACAAAGGTGATCTGGATTCTCAAAATGCGTGCTTTAACACTTCAAGTATATGTGGATGATATAGAAGGTGAAGAGGAAGGAATAGCAGAGAGTATTTTAGATAATGACACCATTGCCTCAATGCCACGACCAGGCACATCACTCAAAAATCCAGGCACTGCTCTATTCGGACAAGGTTTTCGACCAAAAACTGAATCAGGTTTGCACTATTAAATTTTTCATGAAGTTGTTATTTTTAAATTATTATTATTCACTTGATGATATCATTTTGTGGCAATTAAATAAAGTATATTTAGCTTTTTAATTATTACAGGTAGGCCTGTCACAGGTGTTGCTAGGCCAGCAACCCAATCTGCAAGATCGGACACTGTGGAACAAGCTATGAGAACTGCGAGGACATCAAAAACAGCAAGACCAATCACTGCAAACACTGGACGTAGTATTAGGTAAAGATTTAATGTGAATCTCATAACGTTACAAAATCTTTTTTGCTTCAGCTCATCTTTTAATTACTGATCTTTGAGATGTGAGAAGATAAAATCCGTGTTGCCCAGAATATAATATTTTTCAGGCTTGGCACAGCATCAATGTTGACGGAACCTGACGGTCCATTCATCCAGCTCTCACGTTTAAACATATCAAAATATGCTGCTCAGCCTGGTATTGCCAAACCATTATTCGAATATATTTACTATCATGAACACGATGCAAGATATGTGAGTTAGCAATCACATAAAAATATGTTCAAAGAAATTAAGATATCCTCTAAACGTAGATACTACACATAAGCATTCAATTGATTAAATATACTTTGCTGGACTTTCAGGCTCTTGATTTAGCTGTTCAAGCTACTCAAGCATGTCAATTTAAAGATTGGTGGTGGAAGGTTCAACTAGGTAAATGTTATTATGCTCTTGGACTAATTCGAGATGCAGAGCATCAATTCCGATCAGCTCTTAAGGACCACAAAAACATCGAAACGATAATCAGATTGATTCGGGTGTATATAAAATTAGATCAGCCATTCGCTGCATTAGATATTTGCAGAGGTGGTCTTGAATATTTTACAAATGAGGTGAGTAATTGAAATGTAATAGTTAACTAACAATAAGATGAGAAAACTTTTTTTTGAACTAAATACAATCAGAACATCAAAAGTTCAACTGCAGATTCAACTGTTTACAAATGGTATAACAACGTAGGCCTTCCTACAGGTGACTATACAAATAGAAATGGCTCGAGTCTTTGAAGGTTTAAATAACATGCCAATGTCGATCAAATACTATAAGCAGGTGTTACAAGAGGATGCCACGAACATCGAAGGTATCGCAAGCATTGGCATGTATCACTTTTATAACGACCAACCAGAAATGGCATTACGATACTATAGGTGAATTTTTTTTTTTAATCCCATTGCAAAGCAAATTTTGAAAGTTTTGGAATAGAGTCCACAAATTTGACATTTAAAATATCAAAAACATTTTTATGATAGACGACTTCTGCAAATGGGTGTTTTTAATGCTGAACTGTTTACCAACCTCGGATTATGCTGTTTTTATGCCCAACAGTACGACCATACTATTCCATGCTTTGAAAGAGCACTCAATCTTGCTAACGAAGAAAATATTTCTGATGTTTGGTATAACATCTCTCATGTAGCTATTGTAAGTTTTTCAGTCACTAATATATTCCATATGTTTACTTCATGCATTACGGTAGCTTTAAAATTCAGACAATAATTTATGCAACACTTGAACATTTACTAATTGATATTAAAAATAATTCGACATTCATATGCCAAAGTGCGTTGGCGATATTCAAATGGCCCAAGAATGTTTGAGGCTAGCGATTGCTGGAAACAATGGTCATGCTCTATCTTATAACAATCTCGGAGTATTGGAGGCTCGAAGCAACAATGCAACAGCAGCGCGCACATACTTTCATGCGTCAGCCAACATTGCTGGGTACCTACACGAGCCACACTACAACAGTGCCAAGCTGGCATATCAGGTACACATTCAGTAGTCTAATATGCGCACCAATGCATGTCCTTTGATGAAATCGTGACATTTGTTTAATCTTTGATCAATAATTTTACGCTGCATCGGCAGGTGGGAGATCTACAGACAAGTTATATCGTTGTACAAAGAGCACTGCAAGCATATCCAGATCACCAGGATAGTATAGAACTTTTGAAAAAATTGAAAAGATATTTTTCGCACAGATAGATAATTACTAATGGAAAATTGAGACATAGGATTTTTCTTATATTCTCATTTTTTTCTTTTTATTGGAATATTTGACTTATGCCATTTTCATAGCTATCTCACTATACATCATAATGTTACATAATAAATATTATATTTTCACTTGATAATAAAAATAAAATACTATCGATTTTAGCAAATGCAAGGCTGAAAATTGATGATCAAGTTAGTTTATTCAGATGTTAAATAGTCCGGAGTGTACATTCAGACGAAGATTTCGTCCGAGATGCAGGAATAGAAAATAACAGGTGGCTGCTTGTAAGCCTATATGCCTGTTGATTGAATGTCAATCTTTCAATGAAGTTTGTGCACAATATTATACAGTCTTGAGGTCAAAATCGACTTGTTTTGCACTCAAAATTGTTCACGTCTGAGATATCACTAGCCAGGAAATTACAAAGTAAAACAGGAAGATCGGATACACTGCCAATGCTTTTCTTCCCATTGGCTGACTGTCACCAAGAAACACCATGGCGGCTGAAACATTATATTATCCACAGATGAAACTGTGGTGAACTTGTTTCCTATGGAGCACGGATTACAGAAACTAAATGTGATATTTACTATACTGATTTTAATATCTTATGATATCGGGGATAGGCTAATAGGACTAATTGTAAGTTGTACACAATCTCAATTTATCAATGAATTTAGGTTACTCACCATACGTTGCCCAAAGGAATCCAATTATCGTAATAATAAATCGTAGAATAAACCACAGTACACTTTGATCAGTGAGTAAGATAATTCTACAAATTATGAGAGCTATGGCAGTAGGCAATAGACAATATCCCAGGACACAGACACTTTGGAAAAATGATCTGGAACATACCAAAATCGAGAATGACGTTAACGACACAGGACCATAATAGTTTAAGGTAACTCAAATCTAATGAAGAACGTTTGGAAAAATGCTATTTTAGAGTTTGAACTTCAATATCTTAATTTGTGTAAGAGTGACTTACATGTTGCCCCCTAATAATTTGGAGTTCAGAGTTACAATCATAGATCCAATCCAAACAATGACAAATACTTCAGCAAATTCTGGCCCACCATCATTTACATCATCGGTACTATCGGACTTTTGTAAGACCCTGTTGACAAAAATACGTAGAGTTGAAGATTATTTGCAACTCTTGGAGTCGATTAGAACAATATAAAAATAACCTACGTTGCCATGAATGTACACAATACCAACGGTCCCCAAAGATCCCCTGAAAAATTACTAAGTATTAAATTAACAATGAAATACAAACATGATGCTAGCTGTTCAAACAAACATACATTCTTTAAGCAAACTCTTTTTTTCCTTTGGGTATAAAACGTGGTAGAATTTCCTTCCAACTGTTCGAACATCTCTGAGCTAGAAGTAGAATGAAATTGATTAACTTCAATTTGCAGATTCACATTGAATTCAAGTATTAAATGAAGTAGCATAGCTAATTATAAGCAAGGACGAAATGATCATTTTGAAACGGCCCGAGGTAATGTTAAATGATAGTACATTTTGAATGTTGGTTGATGTAAGTGCGTAATACGATTAGTCGTAAATACTAAGTTTAGTGGTAATGAGCAGACTGAAGAGTTTCATTGATAAAGGTTCGTCTGAACTACGAAAACTAAGCAAAAGAACTCACAATGGTTTCTCTTATTGGTTCATCAAGCGTGTTAAAGTCAGGTTCCCCAATGTTAGATTTTTGCCTGGTTCCAACTGTCATCTCTCCTTCCACGTGTTGTGGATCGACGGCGTACATCGTGTCATCGTACATCTATAGAAGTATAAAATAATAAAAAATGACACATCACTTAAACCACCAGTTGTTGCATTAATCAAGTATCAAATAATCCAACGACAACGGTACAGGGTCACCAAAACATACAGAAATTCACGACAACCTAGAATGACGAATCAGTAAAACACACTTCGAACGTAATACACATTAATTAACAACACAATTTATTTAAATACTATACTAACGTCAAGTTTCGCCTCCTCCATGGTGGCCATGTTTGTTGCCGATGTGTTAAATTATAGTGAGTTAATTAGCCATTCGCTAGTCGGCGCTTATTTCAATATGGCCTCGTTTAAAATACACGCTTTTTTCATAACACCGATTTAAAGAGCTGATTGGAGTTCATCGAGACAACGCACGATCGGTTTTGGATAAAACTAATTATCGGCATGCAGCCTAGGCTTATGTCCCAGGAATAAAGTGAACATTATTCTCCAGTGATGCAGGTACAAAATATATTTGCTTATTTTCTACTGCCTGTCGCATTATGTACAGCGCACGTGCAAGACTCGGCGCAACCGGAGCCAATCGACGTCGAAGATTCGTTGAAGCGCGAATCTGTTCGAACTGATCCAAACGAACTGCTGTGTATCCTTTAAATACCAATCTATGTCGGTTGTCAGTAACTCACTGTCATCCTGTGTGCATATCCTGTATCACAAGTCCTTAATTCGTTTTCATCAGTCAAGAGACTCTTTGCCAAGCGTCGTGGAGAACACTTAGAGGCTGTTAAAGGATTACGCAAAATGGAAAATTATGAACGTCAATATAAAATGATTACAGTTTTGGCAGAAAAAGTATTTTTTGTCATCCAAACAAGCCGAGGCATTCTGGAAACTGCTGGTTTTGAGCCCGGCAATACCTCGTTTCCAGAGGATATTAACCTAAGAGATGGTACATTAGAAATAATACTGCCAAATTTCTTAAAAGTGTCAAAATTTTATTGGATTTTATGTTTTCCTTTGTAGCTCTGTCTAATATTCTGGAGAACACAGCTCTATTCGGAGACATAATATTACATCTGCCTGATATAAGCCATAGAGTTTTAAATACACAGCAGCAATGGGATACAGTGATGCAATGGTCTCTGGATTTTGTTAATCGTACCCAACATTTGCTGGACAAATCGACGATTACTATGATACACTTGGTTGGCCAAGAGCTCAATATTACTACGAGAGATCCCGGATACTTTAACCCATACTGGTCAAATGGAAGTGGAGGATCTAAAGAGAGCGAGGAGGCAACCAAAAGGCAAAAAAAGACACTAAAAAAAGAAAAACGAAAAAAAGGTCCTAGGATGACTAGAATAGAATTATAGAGATGAATATTGTAGATTTCTTGATCGTTCTAGTCACTCCGACCAGAATATACATTCAGTTGTTAGAATCTAGCCATGAAGAATTTATTACCAAAATGAAGACCTGCTGTTACAACACTTCTGTAAAATATGCAAAACGTACATGTGTAGGATCTATTGGCAAAATTATCTTATAAATTGCTCAAATCGTTGGAGATCCACATTACAACTTATTCAAAATAATCTCTCTGATGGACTCAAATTCGACAATTTACCAATAATTATGTCACAACTCTAATTTATGAAAGATTCGTCTAGTCTCAATTATGCCACCTTATTAATGATTTATATAGATTGAAACTGGCTTCAAACGTTCATGTAAACCAATTGAATTTCGGACGATCATCTATCTTTTTTGAGAACTAAGACTTCGGTTAAGTCGTAAAATATAATTTTCTTACACATGAATGTATAAGTATAGGTATGTTCAAAGTAATTGTATAGAAATAGCAATAAATTATGATAATAGGTAAACGAATTAGGTACGAGTGCTACAACAAAAAAGTAGATCAACAATTTGAGAGAAAAAGAGAAAGAACTAATCAGCAAAAGTTAAAATTATCAACACTTCCGTTGAAAATTTTTCCAAATTTTTTTGCTGTAAATTTATATGCCTTTCTCGCTCGGTTAGTGCCAACGGGTAATTTTCCTTTCCTTCGCCTATAATTATTATCAAAATTACTTCGTTACGATTGATATAACTTTCGGACACGATACAATAAAGAAATATCGCCGGTGAAGGAAAAAAATACATCCATAATAGAACCATGTATACTGGCAATGGAATGCTAAGTGCTATGCAAGCTTTCTACCGAAATTCTATCTTATATATTTCTATCAAAATATCTCGCTGTCAAATTTGTTTAGGGAATCAAAGTCTTTGTTGGTATTGAAATTTAAAATTTCTCTACCGCGTCAAATTTCTCTATACCGTTCTGGTGTTCACTGTATTTTTGGTAACGTGTCCATTACCCGTTATGATAGCAAAAAAAAGTTTTTTGCTTTGGCTGACAATGAAAGTAAAACTCTCTGCAAAGGTCATAAGTATCACATACAATATTCGCGCTGAGCCAAGAAAAAAAAAAGTAAATAAAAAGATCAAATACGAGGATTGCGTGCTACGTGGCCAGCCGCAACAGCTGCTTCCGTTGGATGAGTAAAATTTCTCTTCTTGTCAAGGATTCCTGGTCATCGGCCGTATATAAAAAGCGTTACCTGAGTATGTCACGCGAAGGTACAGTCAGTAAAATAAACAACTGACAAGGGAGTCAAAATCGCACACAACAAGACGTTCCACTTTACGTTACTTTCGATTATTAGGTATAAAGAAAAACATGTCCTTGAGTTTCATTCAGCGAAGTCCGTCTGCATATTTGCGGGCTATGATGAATCAAACATGCGATATTATTCTTGTTTTTTTTTTTATTTTTTTTTTGTTCCATCTCAATAAATTATGGTCCACCTAACGCAAGAAATAAGATATCCACGAACCTGTTCCATGGCGAAAAATTCTTCTAAAAATGCCCAAATTATGTATATATAATCTTCTGGAAAACGAAAGTTTATAATCGGCTAATAGTCTTGGCTGTGTTACACGTTGTATAAAAATTCAGCAATTATTAAAATAGCATAAGGTAGTCACAGACTTCATCAAGATTTAATTAAATCGATCAGCCAACTACAGACCTACGATGTTGTGCACCTCTACCTATAAATTCGTCCTTGAACTTGCGCTCGATGGTCATCTGATACGACCTCAAAAAAAATTTGCCTATCTCCTCGCGTTCGGAATGAATTCATGAGGCTGGAGTGTTTCTTTATTATAACTCTAACTGCATGTTCGGAAATATCTGAATAATTTTGAAATGAACGTGAAATTCCGTGGTTTCGGACCCCTCAGGACTCGCAGTAATTATCAGAGTCCGTAATGCGTTTTGGTGGATTCACCGTGCATTCGAATGTTGCAGTAGGAGTTGGAGAATAATATTCAAGTATGTGTTCGACAGTTTCAGGTTCCAATAAATTGTGTCTCCTTCATTAGTAGTGGAGACGGTAGAAAGTGGTCAGCCAATGGTTGGTCGTTAAGGTGGCGACGGGTGCACCGTGAAATCGTGA
Organism: Athalia cordata; assembly: GCA_963932425.1. NCBI lineage: Eukaryota > Metazoa > Arthropoda > Insecta > Hymenoptera > Athaliidae > Athalia > Athalia cordata. The sequence goes on along the minus strand of OZ010625.1, from coordinate 37,724,156 downwards.
AAGAGGGATCCTGATGTCTTTGCCGACAATTCTGGCCAGTGTTGGGCGAGCTGTTCTTCCTATTAGTTGTTAAATTTAGCAAAAGTTTTACCGGAGAGTGACTGCACAACTTGGCTTTTTTATTCATCGACGAAAGAAAATCTTTACATCGAAGGGACCTGGGAAAAAATCCAAAATATAGTTATGAAGATACCAGGATCGGTGCTCTTATGCACCGTGTTACTGGTCACAGGTGATTATTCATTCTTCGCTTTCATACATCCGCGATATGTCCGCAGGTCATATTTGAAATAAGTTTTCATTTTTTCAAGGAAGAAATTACAAAGGAACAATACAATCACAGTCGGATTTATATTCGTTTGTTTTTTGTTAATCAAATAATCAGCTGATGATGAAAAAGTTCGAAAGCCGCACAGTGTCATTAGATAATTGTATAACATCAAAGCGCGTAACTGCAGCTTGTAGGCATTTATTTGTTGCTGAAACAATCATGAGCACGCGCATGTAATTCTAAACGCTTTCCAATTCTACTTTGCGTGGTGTGAGTGTATTCCCAAAATGAGAGAAAAATGAGGCATTCTTATTTGATATAAACTTGTAATTTTTTGTTTTTGTTTTGTAACTTTTGATGCAAAGTTGTTATAACTTTGATAATCTAAAATGGCAGCCGACTATTCGCTGAACTGCAGCCATTAATTGAAGGTTTAGTCCGAATTTTTGAATTACAAATATTACCTGCGGTGCAATGTCCGTATTTTTAGAACATTGTTCGATTGTTTACATCTTAGAATCCGGGACCCATATGGTAGTGTTCATGTATTGTTATCGTGTATGTAAACGTAGAAGTTATAACGGTATCGTCGCCTCTGGGCGCATACGACTCATTGCTATCTAGATATTTATACCTTCACTTTCGAATTATTTGAAAAATATATCGAAATCAATTGGAAGAAATTGGGTAATTTTAATATACAGAGGACTCGTGGGATGAAGTCAGTTTTGTTATTATGTTGAATTTATAAATAAATCAGTCATAATATATATACATATAGATATAAGAATTTGGATGAAACGAGTTTGCACATTAAAAATGAAACTGAATATTTCTGGTGACATAATTTTAAAAATGATCATTTGATTTCACCTTCGACGCCAAAACGTCAGGTATACGAAAACGCCGCTGATCAAAACGCGTGGTATAGGTATACAAGTATATTTATATACCTAATTACATCGCGGCTGTTTCTTTGCAAATAATTATCTATATTAATTGGTTACACGTTTATTCATGAAGGTGCTAAAACCACATCTACATTCAACAACCACAAGTCCTTGATGTCACTCGACCACCAGTCAAAAAATCTGATTATCATCGGCTACGAAGAATTGCCAATATTGCCTAACATATTAATTCGCAGAAAATCAATAGTCCCACTATACAAATGTTCCTGTATACAAGATCTTTGGAATTTTTGGTAAAAGCAACTCTGCAGACATTTTTGCAATGAACCTTGAGTTCTGTTTACGATGATCGTGTATAGAACACGTACGGGACTTTCTAAGAACTCGAGTCTATACGCAGACTCTCCGTAATTTCTCTCTTCGATTCCAAATCATGACTTCGAAGATCTGCGAACAATCAAGAGTGATCATTGAATACAAATAATCATCCACAAAAATAACTAAAACCCAGAAAATATGAGCAGCTGTTTCGTGTCTTTGCATCGTTAAATTCATACACGGCGGTTACAGCAATAAAATGCATCCGTGTGACTCAAATGATCAAACAGAAAGAAGCTCCGTTATGAGAAAACTTTCTCGCGTGCCGGTTTTAGTTACGAGTTTTGTCTGTTGTAATCCCTGTTATTGAGCCTAATCACGCGATTAATTTATTAACCATTTGCTAATCAAATCAAATTATTTCCTGCTTGAGGTTCGACACTGATAGTTTTTTATACAAGTAAATGCAATTCATCTATTGCGAGAGCACCGCGCGAACATATGCGTTGGAGTCTTGAAATTCTCAGTTGATAAGTTAAGGGAGGTCATTTGATCAGCTTATTTATGTTATTTCTATTAACTGCAGTATGCAGCCTTGAATTGAAACTGCAGGAATTACGATGGAGCAGATAATTTATATTACTTCAACGTTACCTACTCATGCACTAGAAAAAAAGAAATAGGATGCTGTGCACACGGGATAAGATGAGAATCGGCTGTGAAAGTTCACTGCCTAGCACACGCAGAGCCGGTTACTTACACTTATTGAAAACTATTGGAAACCACGTGCTCGCATATTTATTCCTCTATATGTATAGGTATAGGAAAATAGCCATGAAATTTATGGTGTATAATTTCCATCCCTATTCAAGATATCGCATATTGTACCAGAGATTCTTGTCCCGCTAAATTTTCATCCTTGACATTTTCATTTAGTGATGCTGCTATCTCGTGATTTTCCAAATGGCAAATATTCAAATGTGAAAATGGGTGCGGCAAGAATTAATAAACTGCCGTCACGACATTTGTAAGCCACGCATGATAAATGGATAATATAAATTCCAATTAAAACGTGATTCATGATTAAATTGGCAGTTACACTTGTAATTATTTATATTGAATAATGACTGCAATTGAAAAGAAAATATCTTTCTTTTTCAAGTATTAGGTAAGCGAGAGTTATATTATTCGCAGCACTTCACTGAAGCGCGAAAAAAAAACTATATCCGTAATTTATAAACCACCGGCGAGTTCGATAGCTTCACCAATATTCCAAATTCTTCAAGATTTCATAATTTGTCTAATGCATATATTGTCAGTCGGTGGTATCATTCTATCACTAATGTGCGAAGGCAAACATGGCTTGATGTACGAAGATGGCATATAGAAAGCCGGCTGGCGATCATTGATGTCAGAGAAACTTAAAAAGTTTATTTATCCACGAATCAGGTGTGGTGAAATTGTGAATGTAATTAGAATTGCAAGTAGATCGGTAAATACAAGCAGGTCAAACTTGTTCGCGATCAAATTCCCATTTTGGTTTATAGCCCTATATTATACCTAAATTTATATACATAAGTACATGAAATAATTTCTGTTTCTGAAAAACTGTACATGATATATCATGTAGATCGATTTAATTTTTGCAGTTTGCGCTCAAAAAAGCAGAAAAGATGATGATAAAAAGTCTGAACCGTTTGTCTGCCCGGAAGGTCAGGGAAATGGGAATTTCGCCGATCCAGCAACCTGCAAGAAATTCTATCAGGTATTAGATCTTTGCGTTATTTCAGCCTAGTTTTGCACACAGTGGTATCATAACTTACAACTCGTAACGTTGCTGAAATATTTTTTTACCTAATGGATTATACTTTTTAGTGCGTAGATTCGCACCCTTACACGAACATGTGTCCTGTCGGGCTACGCTTTGATGATATCAGCAAATTTTGTACGTTCCCAAACGAAGCTCGTTGCGGCCCGATTCCTACAAGTAAGTACAAATCTTTGCGGGGACTTCATACTTCTCGGAATGGGCTTAATAAATTTGTTAATGTTTCCACAGCTCCAGCACCAATAACTGAAACACCGATAGATCTGGCACTACGATGTGACAGACGTAAATGTCAATTGCCGTTTTGTTTCTGTTCTCGCGATGGCACACTTATACCCGGCGGTTTGGATCCAGAAAATGTAAGTTTATTATGATTTCTTGTAACCAAATGTTGTACAAACGATTTATTCCAATGAAATATTATCAATATATGATTCTGAATATTTTACAGACTCCACAAATGATTCTCCTGACCTTTGACGGTGCGGTAAACCTCAACAATTTCGATCACTACCAGAAGATTTTCACAGGCGACAGAGTGAATCCTAATAATTGTCCGATCAAAGGAACATTCTTCATTTCTCATGAATATTGTAATTATAACATGGTACAGGGTCTGGCGCACGATGGACATGAAATCGGGGTAGAAACGATATCGTAAGTAAAACATTATATCAAGCGAGAAAAATTCCTCTTCAGTGAAGAAAAGCTCTGATTACTGTCACTCTTATAAAGTCTGTATTTGTGTACTCAAAAACCGACAGTTTGGTAAACTGTTTATGAAAACTAATTTCTCTTGCTTTACAGTCTTCAGAAAGGCTTGGAGGATAAGGGATACGAGGAATGGGTAGGCGAAATGATTGGCATGCGAGAGATTCTACAACATTTCAGTAATGTCACTCGCAGCGAAGTCGTTGGCATGCGAGCACCGTATCTAAAGCCAGGTCGTAACACCCAATACAAAGTCATCGAAGATTTCCGGTTCATATATGATAGCAGCATTGGAATTTCACCGCTGAAAGTACCAATTTGGCCATACACTCTAGACTACAAAATCCCTCACGAATGTAAGGCTGGTACATGTCCCACAAAAATGTTCAAAGGCAAGTAATATTCGATACCATTGTCAGAAATATTTTTTAAACTACCACTTAAAAGAAGAACTGGAGAATATATTTGCTGTTAAAATTTTAGGTGTCTGGGAATTACCTTTGAATAGTCATTACATCGAAACATACGAAGGCGGACACTGCCCGTACCTTGATCAATGTGTACTCCATAATCACGACCCAGATGATGTTTTTGAGTGGTTACAAGAAGATTTCAACCGTCATTATCTTCAGAATCGAGCACCTTACATGATGCCATTCCATACCAATTGGTTCCAGATTAAGGAATTGGAACGTGGTCTTCACAAGTTCCTCGACTGGACACTAACATTGTATGTTCCGAGATAAAACAGAACTATTGCGGTTGTTCACATGAATTTCAGATAATCCGCCGTATGGAGCCCCCTATGAACTGATTGACATATGTGATCTATTCATTTTTAGACCTGATGTGTACTTTGTCACAGCCACACAAGCGCTAACTTGGATAACTGACCCTACACCGTTAAAATCATTGACTACTTTTGAAGGGTGGCAATGTAAAAAGCGAGACAATGTTCCAGACCCAATGTGCAACAATGGGAATAAGTGTGCACTTGCTTTTAAACCTGCAGAAGCTAATGTTACATCAACCAGGTAACTACAAAATATATTGTTCACGATGGTTGTCCAAATTATTTCGCAGATAATTTTTTAAAATTCAATTCCGCAACATTTTACTATACAATACCCTTATTTTTCTAGATACCTAGAAACATGTAGAGAGTGTCCGAATAAGTATCCTTGGCTGGGGGACGCTAAAGGAACTGGACTATTCAACGATAACTACAATCCAGACATTAAAGACAGTCCACAGTTTTACGATGACTACGATTAGGAAAGAAGATAACTTTTCTTCTAATTGATTTCGGACTCTACAGTAAGGAAAAAGGGTCACATTATGCGTTATGAAATAGTTCAATGTATTTCACAAATACCAATAACTATTTCTAGGAGCATAATACCCAGAACTTTGTATGGCTGTTCCTAACAGCATACTATCCAAATATATAAAATTAATATGCTAGCAGTAACAGTAAGAAATGTAATGAACTGAATTTCAATTTAATCAAGCATTTAGCGTAGGTAATGAATTTCTCGAAATCTGCCCAAAAACTACTCGGTTATTATTAAAGATAGTTTGGGCTCAGTTAACACTTTTCTAAATTCTGCAGTCACGTTTAACCTGCTAGTAATTTAAGATCGAGTGAGAGAAAAAATGTATAAGATTTGCACGTTATATTTCATACCAGAAGCCCTGAAGTTATGACGTTGTGAAATTTAACTTCCATATAGCAAGTAAGTGCCACATTTTCTTTTATGTGGACTATAGGTTCTAGCCTGCATGATTGAATGGAAAATAAATACTGATAACTTTGAAGATTTTTTCATTTCAATCAAACTCCTTTACCTGATCTGCAATTAACTGGACCGATGAATGGCTTTACGGAAGAAGTTTCTTCAATTTATAGGATGAAAACATATTTTGAGTCATTGTGTATTTCTATATAATTTATTTACAAGAAAAGTAAGCAATAGTGTTTAGACTGGATCACTTGTCCATAAACAGTACTGTTGCATACATCAATGAGCTATGAGACTGGTGTAATATCTTAATAACTTTCAGCGAATCGGTACCCAAGGTTGAAACTTGTCGCCCCACGTTTTGCGCTCTGAAATCAAATTCATTAGCTTTCAAATTTAGTAAACTACATTGGCGTCCAATGTTCTGCATTCGGCATTTGACAATACAATATAGAAATATAAATGGCGATAAATTAAGAAACACTGTACCTGGCTCAGGAAAAAGTTCAGGGTGAAGGCTAACATAATGGCGTAAAACAGCATCTTTCTCAGCCAACATCTTGTAGAAGTGCTTCTGTCCAAAATATCCCAGAGCGAGGCCAATCATAGTGTATGATATGTGCTTCTGAAGACCTGAGATGAATTATTCTCTCAATAGAATATTTGGTTCTACTTTCACTAGCTTGAATTAATGAGAATAAACTTGACCTACTAAATTTTAAGACTGTTCTTATTGCGAATTATTTACAAGCTTTTGTATCAACAGTTAATAGCATCTCTCACTTTCAATGGAATATTGCTAGATAGACTGACACAATCATGTGAATCTAAAATTGATTAAAAATACAAATTTGCCGATGATTGTGCAGAAGTAAATCTCCAACGTTCAACGATGTGAAAGATTTATGACAAGAATTTTATGCTACTTTATATTTATAACAACAACGATTCTTTGGATACAGGTTGTTGCATAATGTCGTAAATGAGGTTAGGTTCAAGTTGGGGAAACTGTTTAGTCGTGATATAGTAAGGACGTAAGACCAAAAAGATAGTGTTAGAAATTTACAAGTTTGATCTACTTACCTGACCAAAGGGGTCTTCTAGAAGCATAGTTAACATACAGAGCAGAACCAAAGCCTAAAGCTCCGCCGTTAATTGTAGCAAACCATTGCTTCAAAAGTGGTTCTTGCCAATCTTTGGATGACAACAGCTCCAAGGCCCACGTTGCATCAGGCTCTTTTTCTGCCATGTTACTGAAATAACCGATAAGGCGTTTCTGAATTCAAAGGTACCCTAACTATGTCCCAACCCTCAAATAAAACCTTCACAACCCCACTGGCAACCCGAAGTTCAGAATTTTATTATAAAAATCGATGGACCGCCTCGACCGTATCGAGGCGCAGGACATCGAATCGACGGGTCAATCGATCTCATTGTTGGTTTCTTGCCGGGCTTTTGAAATTTTGAATTTACGTCAAGTGGATTTAATTGCACCAGTTGTACTAAATATTAATTTTGCAATAAAAAGCATGAGCAGTAGCGAAATGGAACGGGAAACTCTTTCAGAATCAGAAGGCAGTACAACTTTACAGCAATTTAAACCGGACATCCATCAATCAATTGAGATCACCATCCACAGCATTGAAAATTTTTCATCCATAGAATTGGTTGGAATTCATTCAGTTTCTGTACATAAAAATTACATACTTATAATACTGCAATATTATACCAATTTTTCATTTTCATAAAGATGAGCCAAGGTAGTGTGCAAGTGCTGATACGATTAGAACACAATGGAATTACTTTGGGAGAAAGTCCTCCTATCATATTAGATAATGATGATGAAGGTCCAACTACGATATACGTTGATTATAACTCAATATTCACAATTGTGATGAACAATGAAATCAGCATTGGTGCTGCAGTATCTACACCAATTTTAAGTAACTATTCTTATTACATATTCACAGAATTCCCGGGTTAATCTATAACTCTATGCCCATATTTTATCCTTCAATTTTAGTAACAGCAATGGGCATTTCAAACGTTTACGATGATAGGATGATTCGCCCTCTTGAATCGTTAGGAGATGTTGGTGAGAAAAATAAAGGAAAACGAATTTCTACTCTGAAAATAAAAAATGCGAAAGAGAATCAGGGCCTAGTTATTCTCGGAATCTGCAATTTCGATATCATACCACTACTCTTAGGTAGATATTTCCAGGTGCCAGATTCATTCAACCTTACGACTGATCCTGACTTTATCTAATGATCGTATTCAATCAGGCGAAATGTCTGTGAGGGAAGAATTACTATTAGAAATACAATCCGATAATGCTAGACCATCTATTAAGCCTTGGATGATTCTACCACGCATAATTGTCTCAGCAAGAATACTTGATTCTGATGCATTTTTTTCCGATACGAAAATTAATACTATGACGATTACTGTGGAGAGTATTTACAATTTACCATCTTCTCTGACGGACGATATGGATTACAAAGCGAGCACAGTCATTTACCATGCTGATAAAGTATAATAACCAAATGCGAAATCGTATTATAAATCCGTTTCATAAATCAACACCAATAATTTACACTCCAGATTCCAGACGATGTTGTTTTTCATGGCGGTGTCAGGACAAGCGTTCCTGACTTTGAGAAAGTCAAGTCCTGGCAATTATTGGCCCATTTAGAAGGGTATGCAAAGTTTTCAAAGTACAAATTGAACGATTCTGTTACAAAGAATGTACTTAAGGATGAGATTGATCTGAAGGTAGCCTTGCCAAATTCCATTGTGTTGTGCAACGACTCTACCCTTTTATGATGTATTTTTCATTTTTATGTGCAAAAAGTTATCAGAAAGTGAGCCCAGGGTACAGTGGAATTCCATGCAACGCTTTTGGGTTTCACAGTCAGATTCCGACGTGATTTTGAATATGATTCAGAGGTATGTACTCGCCCTAGAGATAGTTCGATAATGTGTACTATTCCACAAATGATCTTTTTTTTGTTCCATGTAGACATAACTCTTGGCCGTTTTTTTTTACTGCAAGTAGTAAGTCAAGGGATGCCGGTAAGCAAAAAGGCAATGAATCTCAGGACACTTTTCTACTATTTCAGTGCTATGCCGATGTTTCAGAACTTCTGTACCCAGGAAGTAAGTAAATAGTATCAAACTGTGCACAGTCATATGATTTGCAAAAAAATTTTGCGTAATTTTTTATTGGTGTGGCGCATAATCCTGGGCAGCTACAAGAACTAGAACGGTAGCACAATTACACACATTCAGCATATCAGCTATGGCGGAACGGACTGGATTAGAAAAATGTATATTTGAAAAAGATATCCGAAAAGAGCCGGCAAGAGAAAAAGAAAAGAGAATAAAATCTTCTACTAAGGGTAGTTCCGTACCAATGCAGGTTGGTGAATTATCCGAAGTAGGTATGCATAATGTCTCTCAATGGCGATCGAATGATTTTTTAATTTGCACATAAACCAGACAGCACCAGCGTCGACGGAGTCTGAATATACATCAAGTTTGCCGTTATTATCAGATAATGGTCGACCTGTTTTTGTAATTATTGAATTTGAAGTTCATCACCCTCTACAGCCTGCAAGAGGCTTGGAAGATCTCACCAATTTGTAAGCAAGAATCTTTCCTTGAATTACTCGAGGTATCATCTTTATTCCTAATGCATACCTAACGAATAATTGCAGCATTGATAAAATGCTACACAGTTACACACTGCCTCCGAATCCGTACACGAGTTTTTTGGCTGAAGAACATTATTCGAATTGTATTAAAAAATTGGTTGATACACTTTGTGGCGCTTATCAGGTATTAATTGCCTGTGACCCTTTGTACATCACTTTCTCGTTGTATCCATGTAAGCCATCAAAGATATCGAAACGGCTATTACAGGAATTTCTCGCAGATTCTACGATACCGGGTAATTTTAAGCAAAGACCACACAACGTATCATCACCCACTAAAATGTTTGGCTGGAACAAAAGAGTTTCTGATGGCATGAAAAGACCGTTGTGTGAAAAAGTATTGGGATCAATCAACAACCAGGGAGATTGCAAATATACCTATATCAAGGTAAGTTAATCATGAGGGTGCAGAAGCTGAAACTGATTTGAATGTATGATATTTTCAGGATGAAATCGCTTGTTTTATACAATATCTTCATGAGACAGGATTATACGTGAGCGTGCGTAGTACTTTGAAGAATAAAATAATAATGCTACTTGATCAAAAATTCAAGATTGAAATGCCTACACTCAGCAAAAACGAATGTCAGGTATCTGTGCCAGTTATTGAGGTATAATTAGAAACTTGACTAAATTAGTTTATTCTCATTTACCAATTACCGTATTTATTTTTCATTTTTTTTCTTCAAATTACAGAACTTTGTAGCTACAGCTTACATATACCTGGTCGAACAAATGCATTGTACGCTAAACAAATTTGTAGAAGGTAGATGTGCGACAGAGGCTACCAATTCTAGCGCTACTTCTTATTCAAGTTTTGCAGCAGAAGAATCGTTCGCACTTGGCTGCATAGTTGATGCACGAAAAACGTATTCGAGTGTAAGTACCTATTATCATACTTTATCGCACGCATTTGAACTTCATGGCATAACGATCAATAATTTTCGACTTATACAATTGGCCTCGATCAGATGATAGATAATGACCTCAGAAATCCGGATACATGGTTGGAGTATGCAATATTTTTAATTCGTATTGGAGATTTAGAACGAGCTATGGAATGTTGCCGTGAAGCCATCGTCTTGGACAGGCAGCATAAGATTGGGTGGGTCCAAATATAACCGACCCAAGAACATCTGTCACGGCTAGTTATTACTTGTCAAATATTTTGATGAATTTTTTACACAGATTACTATTATACGGTGTGCTCCTCAGTCATAATGAAAATTATCCAGACGCTGAAATTTTTCTTCAAACTGTGACTCAACTTTATCCACAATTCACAGAGGGATGGGCTATCCTTCATTTGATTTACCTGCGAACCGAATTCTTCCCCGGTACAGTGCACCGTGGTCATCGCACCGAAGATTTTCTATATCAGAGATGTGAATAAAATTTTCTAGGTGCCGATGCTACAATCCAAGTGGCTCAAAAATGCCTACAAGACGATGCTTCCGATACGATTACCACAACGTTTTTAAAACGTGATCCACTACTCTGGACAACATTAAATCTCCCGAAAGATAGAATCTATCTTGTCACCGTGACATTACTTTTGAAATTGTCTTGCCTAGATGTAAGCGAATTCCACTGTTTTTTATGGATAGCAGGTGAAGTATTCTTACTTCAGTTTGCAGGAATAGCCCTCGCCCAAGAGCTATCCGAGGTGGGTAGGACGAGACATTTCTTATATTTGATGGCTGTGCAACATTATATGCAAAGTAGATATGCGGATGCGATATGTCATCTTAAAGAAGCAGTCGATCTTGCTGGAATGGTATGTTAACTGATAAAACTCCAAGCTGAAGGGTAATCATTGAACTTGGTCATGAAATTCATTGCATTTGTCTATTACAAAAAAAAAAAAAAAAACAGGATTACTCTCTGGCAAGTTTATTGGGTCATTGTCACGAGGAAGAAGGCAACTTTGACGAAGCAATATATTGTTACGAGTTCGCTAATACTTTATTCAATCGTCCTGAGGATTTACATCTTGTCCAATTGAGGTGATCCTTCGAAAATTCCGAATTGTGTGCACGATGTCTAGTTTGTCAAAAGTGATTCAATTGTAGATTGGGATATCTGTATCTTACTACTGAGCGGTACGAATTTGCTAAAAAGATCTTTTTGATTGTTTGCAAAAACTCCCCATCTTGTAGAACATGGCTGGGTGTCGGAATCGCTTGCTATCACGTATGTTATTTCAGAAAAATTACCATTTAGGTTTTGAAGGTATTTTCAAACAGTTCAACTCACGTTATGTTGTGTGTAAATTCAGTTAAACGACATGCAAAATGCTGAAAAGGCGTTGACTGAAGCTAATTATTTGAATATGCATAACGCCGAAGTATGGGGATATTTGTGTCTAGTAAATATGTCGCTATCACGATATGATGAGTTTCTTCAATGCTATCAACAAGTGGTAAAGGTAAAAAAATCTTATTATGGAGAACTGTTCACGCATAAACCAACAGAGCCTAGGACTGGGATAAAATATACCAGACGATCATGTTTTGTTAGCAAGCAGTACGATTTTATTGACTTTTTTATTTTTTATTTTTTTTTTTACTTTTCATACATTTTTTATATCTATTTTTTTTTTTTTTTATTCTGTTATTGTGATAGAACAATCTCACAAACGTACGGGTATGGACACTGATAAAAGATTTGATGGGAAGCCTCGGTTATTCAACACCAACGATGTCGATAGATTCTCAAGACAGTTTAATACATGAATCAGCAGACAATGCGGGTTACTAGGCTCACCAGAAATCAGAAATGGATTTGGGATTGTGAACATTTAACTTGAATAAATCGATATTTCTCAAATCATCACGTCTTGATTCAATGTACAATGTGAATAAGAATTCCAACATGTACATTTCCATAAGGTTGTTGGGTGTGGTATTTAGGAATAATTGTACCATATTCTCAGTGTCGAAGATATCTAGACTTTTATGCCTTGTTAATATTTATAAAATGAGAGTGCAACACTAAATGACGTTGACTTGGATTGAATCATCAGCTACCATAAACTGTAGCAGATACTATTAAAAAAATGCTCTTCTTATTCACAGGCACTCAAGGAGCAAGTCGATTTCTATCGAAACATTAAATAATCAAATCATGTAAAAAAGAAAGTAATGCACATAGTGCAAAGTTGATATAAGTTCATGTAATATAATAAATGCATAAGGTTATTATCGAGCATGCAAAGTTGTGTTGAAAATACATCTGAACATGAAATCATTTGCATGTTATTATCACGATTGTAATGGTGTCCCAAAGTTATCCAAGCTGCTTTGGTTAACGGCTGGAAATATTTAAAATGCTTTTCCAAGCACGTATGCAATAAAATTAAAAAACATAAATATGTGGTTGTAAATACCTTTGAAGTTTAAAACGTTAATACATAGGAATAACATAAATAACAAAAACATAAATAAAAACAAAATAAATATGCATCAACTCTGGATGGTACAATGGATACAATGATACTATTTTTATAAGTATCCAAAAATTTTCTATATCGCTTTCTCTAAAACAGTCTTGCACCTTAAATTTTAATAGCCAAAATGTCTAGTATAAAAATATTCGATTGATTTTTAAAATAAATAATTTTTTTCTTCCTCTTTGTATATACTTATATGCGTGTACGTATAGTTGTGTACCTAGCTTCACAATAGGTACGAAATACTTATTTAGTGCTACCATTGATTGTATCCAATATGTGCATTCGCCATTCACAAATTATTCGATTATCATAAATGTTGTGAAACATTAAATGGCAGTACCAATCACCATAAAAGGCAGCAATAATCATCGAGGGTATATAATATTCATGGTGCATGAGATATTTATGTTAAAATATTGCTTTATCTATGATGTCAACAAGTTAAATATGAAAGACAGCAATGTCACGTCACAAGGCTACGCTGCCAATTAATCACGATTGATAATTCGTAGACATAATTATTAATCTTGAGCTACGTTATTGAGCGAAAAAATTGTATCTAAATTAAAAGTCACGGATACATTTCTAATAATTTAAAATTTTTGAAGCTTCGAAACTTTTTTTAAACATGATATCGTACCCAAACAGCTGGCATGATCATATCAAACAAATATTGGTTAGTTAACCTTAATTATGTCGATTATAAGGATTAATTTTAGTTGTGGTAAAATTCAAAAATTTGCATCACATCTGAAATGAGCATCATGATTATTGAATACACTGATTTGCATTGCATTAGTGACATTATGCCATCTGCTTCATTTAACATTGTGAGAGTTTGGTTTACGTGCACTACCACTTGTAGCACATTGCTATTTGTATGTACAATTCACTCTTCTGATATTTCAACAATATTATCATAGATATAATTTCAGGTTTTTTTTCACTAATCTTGACTCTCCGTTTCTGTAGCTAAATGTGAGTCGATGTTGACTTCTCCAAGCGCTGGTAGGATTACATTAGTTAGGTGGTCTGTCTTGGCAGATATTTCGTTATGCGATTCACTGAGCAATTCATTATTCACACTGACATTTTTCTCAGAATTTTCCAATTTAGTTGAAATTGTGACAAGAGATGCATTTTCGTGATACTTGAAATCTACATCAGATATGTCTTGGATATTCTTTGATTCGTCTGTCGCATCGGATACATTATTCTCAGTAAGTTTTTGAATTTCGATTATCTCTTGCGGCACAGATACTGCCTCTGATATTTCTACGATATTTTTTGAATCCTCAACTTTTTTTGAACAACCATCGGATTGGTTTTCAATAGAATGCAAAATGACTGAGTCGGTAGAAGTTTTTGTTTCTACATTTTTAACATTTAATTCCATCTCTAAGCCATTATACGATGCATGCGTAAATTGTGGGGACTGACGGCCATCCGCAGAAGTTACAACTCTTGACTCAGATGTTTCCGTCAAGTCGGAGCTTTTAATTATTTTGAAATCATCAGAGGCAATATCATCAACGTTCCCCGAAAAACTAGACAGGCTGATAGATTCTGAGTCACCGATCAACTTAGACTCTTCTTCTTTGATTGTTTCAACTTTTTGTAAGCCCTCAGATGACTTTTCCTCACATTTATTAGGAGTAATTTCAATACCATCACGTGCGTCGATGCTTTCGGTCATATTTTCTATCATCTCAGATGTATTACATGTGTCAATTGGAGTGTTTCCCTTATTGCTTTCAGGTTCTTGTTCTTTTTTAGAATTTTTGGGTTGAAAATTTTTCAATTTATCAACTCGCTTGTTTATTCGCTGTGGTTTTGAAGTCGATATTTCATCACTTTTCTTTGTTGTTGGAGATTTATGCGTATCATGGTTGAATTTATCAGCTGTCCGTCTCTGTGAATTAGTGGATTTGAATGAATCGTTTGTTGAAAAATTATTTCTTTGCTTAACGTGCGAGTCCCGGTTGGAAAAAACTTCTTTCGTTTGGAATTGTGGTGATTTTGGACAGTCTCTCATTTCTTTTCGTTGTAAATATGGCGATTTTGAAGCCATTTCTCCATGTTTTCGCTGTTGCGCGTCATACTTAGACTCTTTTCTCGGTAAATATGGTGATTTTGAGTTATTTTCCGCTCTTTGCTGTGGATACGGAATTTGGGGGAGATAGCGTGATTGTTCATCAACATCCTGATTAAAATAAACATGATTTGTTTTATCTTCCGGCGATTTGTGGTCGGAAAATTCATGGCCAGGTATCTCTGTTTCCGATTGACTGCTGTACAATACACGAGGCTTTTGACGAGGGCCAACTCGTCCCGTTCCTGCTATGCTCGAAGAGCTCACTGAAATTTTTTTTGATCTATATTGTAGGTTCGATGACTACATTTTGTGTATTAAAACACTTTTAATCCAAATTTAAATGACTTACCCTTAACACTCATTACAGGACCTTTGGGAGCAATATTGCCATGATTGACAATAACCTTGATACTCTTATCTGTGGCTAGAACAGTCCGATCATCAATTCCATTTGGAGATAGAGGGGGTTTGATAACTGAAGGTGATACGGGTGCATGATATTGTTCATATGAATTTGAATGTTGATATCCTCGATTAGTATGAGATCCTCTCGGCAGACTCCGATTGAGGTATTGCTTGCCACCACGGGCACGAGGTGAATCATAATCAGTGTCTACCATAAGTAACGTAACAGTCATGAAAAGACTCAACCAACTTTATAAAGACTCGACCAACATTCATTACATCTCCTACTAACCATTGCCGTGCCACTTCTCGAACTCCTTGTGATCTTTTCTTACGATATCTCCGGTGTCTTGCCGAGTTGCTTTTGTTCCATCGGCTTTATCTTCCTCTACGTTCGTCTGAAATTACAAGAATTCTTTGAAGATTTTGCAATCTAATTCATACTGTTACCTCAATCTATCATATCCAATAGAGAATTTATACTTGATAGCATTTGCAAGTATTAAGCTAGAAGGCTTACAATTCTTTGTACATTACCATTGTAATCCGATACCTGCATAAACTCACTTTATTATTATCCCATTCTCGGCGCCAGTTACCCTCGGCAGTGCGCTGGCGACTGATCCGGGCTTCATCAATTCGATTGCGCTCAGCTCTCCAAGCTTCATATTCTGGTTTAGTAGCGTCTTTCGGTGCAGTAGGGGATGCTCGATATTCCTTAAAAAATGTGAATAAACACAACGAACATGGCTAAGGTATGGATAGTTTGATCCATACATTATTTTCAACTTACTTTAGAATGTCCATCGCGACCACTGCCCCTCCTTCTGAAAGCACCTCGTTGAGATCCGCCGTGACCTCTGAATCGATCGTTATTCTTTAGATCTTCTCTATTCCGTTCGTCTCTCTCAGAGTCAGCAAGAAAGTTGTAGCTTGGATCAGGGGGTGGTCCGTCACCCTAAAATGTATCCATTTTTAATGTTAGATTTGAGAATTCAAACTTTCATCAATAATTACGATGAATGTTTCAATTTGCATGTACTTCCGCGAAAACATGGGTCCTCTTTCCATCTCCACCTCCAGCATGATATTGCTGTTGTCCCCCACGATATTCCCTCCCGGGAGTTTTTTGCTTAAAATTGCCATTGCTTTTGGGAGGTGGCGGATTTGAAAATTCTGGTGGTTCTTTTCGTTCTGGCCAATCAGTGGTTGGAACCATTTTCACCAATGCATTCAATTTTGCGGCATTTTGTTTATCTGCTTCAACTTCCTGAGAAGAAAAACAATATAGATAATAAAATCACAGATAACATATAATGCCTGAATAAAAATCGATATAAAGGATTCTACAGTCTTCGAAGCCAAAATTTCGTACATCGTCTTATCTGCCTATATGAGATAACTGACTACACCAATTTCAAGCATTTGATATCTGCGATTGGAGTTATTATGAAAGGAACTGGAGAAGTCATTTTATGTATTTGCAGCTACAGTTAAACTGATTTTTCTATAGTAGAAATTATGTACTTCATTCAAATCTGGTATACGTGGCAAATTTAAATCATGAATATGACTAAACTTACTTCATGCCTCCGCCGTATTTCTTCATTTTTCTGTCTGATTTTATTAATCTTCTCTTCCAAAGCAGTTGAAGTCATCTGGAACACAAGATTCAAACATCTTATGTGAGATTCATTTCTATAAGCAAAGAAGATGAATTAATAGAATTGGATCATTAGTCTACGTAGCTGCTGAAATTTAGTTGTATCTAGTATTATTACTTACGGTGATCATAGAACCCATTTAAACATATGTTCCTATTATAAGAGAAAATCAAGAAACGTTGCTTTGAAATAATAAATTAATTTTTCTGTGATCGAGTCTGATGTATAGATTGCAGGGGTTTATCAAACAAATTGATACCTTATTCTCAAAGCAAACTCATTGTTATTCTAAACGAATACCATTTTATGGACTACACTGTTACGGTTGAAAATAATTATTTCATATCACGTTTATTCATAGTGTGATCTGCTGCCAAAGGAATGTCACCTCAAAGTTCCCTGACTTTTTTAGACTTTCGATAGACGCCTGTAAATAGTCATGACATACGGTTTTCCCAGTTATTTTAATGAAGAGTAATATTCATACCTTTTATCTGTGACAATATCCTGTGTCATCAGTTTCGTGTTAGTTCATGAGGGAAAATTTCAACTTCTTCTTGCAAGCGATGCAAGTGAAGGAATCGTGCACAAATATTGAATACGTTGTTGGATGGACGGACCAGCCACGGGAGATCCTATACTTTCGGTTCGGAGCAGAACGTAATGCCAAATGGCATCGGCTTTCCAGATGGGCCAGACTCAGCAAGCGTTTTAACACTGTTAAAACGCTTGCGCAAAAGTCACTTCCTATTATTAAGCTCAAACAAGGGTTGCAAAAAAGTACTAACCCGTATATCGTTCAGGTAGTCAGAAATTTCTGAATAAGATAGTGAAAATATATTGTATTCTATAATAAACCTCGCTTTCCTTTTATTAAAAATTGTACAATGTTGGGAAAAGTGAGTGTGCGAATATACGTGAGCAATAATTTAGCAACACGGTAGGTGGCACTTACGAGGAAGTGTCAAAAGTGACACTAGCAGACGACACCAATTAGGAAAAACTTTATTTACATTTGTGTCTTCTTCTATCGGACCGACCGCGAGCTGAATTTCGGTGTTAAGATAGGTCACTGGTCAGTGAAATAAGTAGATAACGTTTGAGTCTCGAAAATTTTCTCTAATTTATGATCCATTTCAAATATTCAACCCAACTGTTTATTGTTAGTTTGGCCGTGTGGTGCATACATAACACTTTATTTCATCAGAGGATATAGTTGCGATATTCCAAGTTACAATATTAGGCTTGGAATTATCTTATCGCTAGCATTGGAGGTGAAAATAATGCGACGTAGTTTTCTTATGAAAATTTTGAGAATGAATTGAATTTTTGGAAATGAAAATAGCCAAGTCTACTGTGATCTTTTTGATCTTTGTATTAATGCTATCGGTATTTGTGGCTAATGTAGCCAATCTTATAAATGTTGACTCGCATTCAGCGAACAATACTCCACTTTACGAAGGATTGGACAATGCAGAACCACAATGGCTTGCCCCTAAAAAATATCAAATCACAGGAACATCGGACAACATTGTATGGTTTCTACAGGTTTGTTTTTATTTAAAGAATGTCTATGATTTTTCACAGCATTCAGTCAATCATCAACTGAACCTTTCACATACAAGCAATGTATGATGTAAAATATTTTATAGGTGTCAGATATTCACATAAGCATTTTCCAAGATCTGTCCAGGATTACAGAGCTCAGAGAATTTTGTGATATCACAGTTAGTGCCATCAGGCCCTCAGTTGTTCTTGCATCCGGTAAATCTATTTTTATTTCAATAAATCATATGTTATGTAAAACATATGATGATAATATCTTCATTAATAATCAATTCATCTGTTACCGATAGATTTATTACAAAACCATGACTGCGGTTTTTTTAGGTGACTTGACAGATGCAAAGGCAGAAAATAAAATGGGCTCAGGGCAGATTCAAAAAGAATGGGAGCATTATCGACAAGTTTTGCAAGACTCTAATGTCTTGCAAAAGACTGTGTGGCTGGATGTAAGAGGAAATCATGGTAATAGCTATACTCAGAATGTGATGAGTATTCTATAATTTTTCTCCCATCATGGCTTAGTTTTTAATTTGCACTAGCTGCAGCTTTTTAATTAGCTTATTTAACTGGAAATTAGATGTATTTTGTCAAATTAACAATACTGTAGAACACTAACGATGGTATTGGTATTTCATTATTTTGTCAAATATCCATATCAATATTCCAGATAACTTCAATGTACCCAGTTTAACTTCAAAAGAAAATTACTACATGAATTATTCGGTGCAAGGACAAAAGCATCCTCGCTCGTACATGCATCAAATCAAAGTTGGCTCCGAAAAATATACTTTCATTGCGGTTGATGCATGTCTAGAACCAGGACCCCGTCGGCCATTTAATTTTGTCGGTGTTCTCACTAGTGCCGAAGCAGATAATATTGCAAAATATGTCCAGCAAGCAAGAGCAAAAGGTGGAGACTACATAATATGGTTCGGACATTATCCAACTTCATGTATATTGGCACAATGTCCTGGAGGAGCGCGAAGTATTTTAGGTGAAGAACATAGGGTGTTAACTAAACGTATTGACATTAAATATTCGCAGTGCTCTATTCATACATAACATTGTAAGTAATGGAAACATGTTGCAATCCTCAGGCAGGTATAGGGAAGGGATGGCATACCTCTGCGGACATTTTCATATGCTTGGTGGCGTTGTTCCCAACATGTACACTTTACAGCAAGCAGGATTCCTCGAATTGGAACTTGCAGACTGGAAGGATAACAGAATGTAAGCTAAATGTAGAAGCTAAACTTGCTGAACTAATTACTCAATGTAGGTCCTCCATGGAAGAAGTTCAAAGTGCGTCAAATACCTAACTTGTCTTAATAACAAATTCCGTTTGCACCCATAACACACAACAGTATACTACATGCATGGAGAGCTGCATCTTTTGGATTTATTTCCAATATCTTGCCTTTTAAGTAGTTGCCTCATTTACTTGTGCTTCTTGTTAGGTATCGTCTAGCAGCAATAGATCACGGCCAATTCTCATTCATTGACATGAAACATCGAGAGTGGCCTGTGGCATTGATCACCAATCCGAAGCACGCACTATACATGATGCCACAAAAAGAGAACTTACAATCTATTTTTGAATCTACTCACATCAGGTAACCACTGCTTCCAATGCGTTCACCTATAGTTATCCGTTTGTGATCAAACAGAGGACTGGCTGGAATCTGCCTTATGAATTTCGCATTTTAATTCCAAACTACGCACAGACAATTTTGCTGGTCTAGCAAAATCTTCTGCTTCGTATCCCTATTCGTCATTGATATCACGAAAATGATTCAAGAAATGTCAGGACATTTTGTTGACCGAAACTATAGCTAATGAATTATTACAGAGTCTTGGCATTCTCAATAGCAGAATTGAAATCTGTGGAAGTGCAGGTCGATGAAGGAGGATGGTGGGAATGTCGTCAAGTAAAAGGGCCACTTTATGTTGTTGAATGGAATCCCATACTTTATAAAAGTGGGCTTCATCATATACAGGTTTACTTGCATGTTCAACTGCTTATGCACAAAATATTGTTTAAATTTTTGTCTGAAATCAACTGAGCCAAGATGTAATTGGATAATTATTTTAGATTGACGGCAATTAACTAGTAGTTGTTTTCAATTACTAAATTATTTCGATTTTCCCCAGGTTCGGGTGCTGGATAATGATGGAAGAGAAAAAATAACGACTCAACCGTTTTCTTTGGATGGTACAAGATTGTCATTCCGAGTCTTACCGAGAATGATCCTCATGTTTAACATCAGTCACATCGTAAGTATCGACAAGGAAAATGAAGTGCCATATTTAGATAGTTCTTGAACTTTTTACAGATAATATCATTTCTAATAATGAGTTTAGACACAACGTTACTACCGGTTAATAATATGGCAATAACAATTACAGTTCCAAATTTTATTCGGGACCATGCTGCTTGGATTGGTGGTTCCGTTATGCGTACTTCGATTTTTTCACATGCTTTGCAGAAGTGAGTTATCATTCATTTAGTAACTGAAACGACAGCCTAAACCTATGCCTAAACTTATTCAATGCGTTTTGTAGACAAGAAAATGCATCGGCCTAGAATTAGGATAAAAGTGTTCCACTGGTGGCTTCGAAAATTGTGGATTTTATCTACAGTTGACCGACTGTTCTTCCCACTAGTGTTATACGTACTTTATTTGCCAGTAGGTGGGTAACCAAATCAGAGTCTGAAAATTTGACCTGCACTCAAAAAAGGATCTTCAAAACTATTGATCCATGTTTTGTAGGTCCATGGGCTATTGGAGAGATAATTGAAAATCGAACTGGGACAATATTTGCATGGGGTACATGGGTTGGAACATCTTACTTACCTGGATCTTTCACCTATGCCTATGGTTTCTTCCAATTATTCTCCTTTCATTTTCCCCTCACATTAATCCTTGCTCATCGAGTTGACCAAAGGTGATTGTATTCAACTACTAATACTAGTCATATTTAAACTGTGTACATACTAAGTTCTTAAAAACTAAAAAGTAGCATCGTTTTAGAAAGAAACACGCATTGCATTTCTGGCGATACATCAATGTCTCATCTCTTGTAGGCTACATCTTATGGAAAAACCAACTAGGAAACCCCCTACGGTATTTTCTTTATTAGGGAGGCATACACCCTTTACGGCACTAATAATAATGCAGACAAGTATGGTCTACTTTTTCTGGTTGTCGTATGGAACTCTTGCCATGATTCTTGGCCCAATGCGTACTTGGAGTATAGTCTTGGCCATTGTTCTATGGTACCAGGCCAATAGGATGCCAGAAAGTTGTTTGAGGTATATTGGAATGCTGATCATATTTTTAGCTAGTTCCAAATCGACTGTACATTTTTAACCATTTTCATTAATAGGAGTGCTTCGATGGTTTGGTTGTCCAGAAGTAGCGCAGTACAAGTCAACGAGAACGAAAACGTGGAGCATCTCAGCAGTGACAAATAAGGTTTGAAATCGGTCTACCAATCTATTCTTTGATTCAATATGCGAGGGTTTGAACCATCAATAATTTCATCAGATCACATCAATCTATGGCATTCATTTTTGCCCAGAATCTACGTATACCTGTGAGGCAAACCATTTGTTGAATATTACCTTTGACAGTTTAATCATCTTAATACGCTCTTTGACTCTCGATGAAATTCATTGACTGATTTATATAGATCAGAAAAAAATGTCCACAGTTCAAGTTAAAAAAGATTCATGCTGATGATTGTTGTAAACTTTATAATTTGGAAACATAAATTGAGTTGAAGATAAAGTTATTCCGATGTGCACAATCTGTTACTATAACTAATGTTACTTAATTACATGAAGTAGATGTAGATGTGCTACATATTTATGAATAATTCCAGTAGATGAAAGTGATTCCAGTAGATGGAAGTGAAGTTCAATAATTCAATAATCAGAATTTTTCTGAAATGTATCCAATGGGCAAGGGTTGTACCAAGTAAATTCAGTATGTGCGAAGTTGAATCTACGCATTGAACTAATTCTCATAAAAGTAACTGTTATCAGTGTGATTTTTTGTCGTTATGTATATTTCACAAGCTGTTACATTTTTTTTTCATCTCTGAAACATCCGATCTACAGTAATGAGATTCATCTGTTGACGTATCACAAATACGTGCAAAACAGTTAGATATGTTATAGATCTGCCAAAATAAATATGCCTCATGCATCATTCAAGCTACTGTAAGTTATGAGAACATAGCTACTGTAAAGCTTCTAAGTAATACCTACACTTAATAGTCTGAAAGGCCTTAGATAAACTGATCATCACCAATATGGAAAGAAAGTATTACTTAAGTATAAATATTTATCTTATTTCATCAAACCAGATGATCACAAATGTTGACATCAGAGTGATTCTGTATCAAAGTGCAACATGATTTGATGAATTGATAAAAATATCAATGCTCATTTCAGGAGAGGTGCTGAGTAATGAACGATAATTACGGAATAGTAAATATTTTTTAATGAAAATTAGATTGATTGATGTTAGGAGTAAATAAAATGAGTACAATTCTTGAAAGAATTAGCTGGAATTTTTTAACCTTTTCCCGTGGGTAAAAAAATCGTTCAGACACGGGCGATAATAAACGGCAAGTATTGAGGTAGTATTGTAGTTATAACAGCATTATTCTACACAGAGTTTGGTTTGTTGACAAAAATATACATATTATATCTAGAGTTTACAATCGGGTTAATATTTTTGGAATGGCTGATACAATCGGCCCATTCATAAATTAAATTATTCTAAATTGATATAACAGAATTACCATCATAAACAGCGAATCTTGGAAAGTATTTCTCCGCATCTTGCTACTATTTTAAGTTGAGCATACTGATCTCCCCTTGTTTGGCCGATATTCACTATTGATATGGGTTTTTTGGCTTCAACTGCCTGATGAATAATTCTAAGCCCCGAAAAAACTGTAAGTGAGGATCCCAGTACTAACAAGGAATCTGCAGCCTCTACTTCCCGCTTTATTCTCTCCACCCTTTCACGTGGCACATTGTCACCAAAAAATACAATGTCAGGCTTTAATACTCCGCCACATTTTTCACACGAAGGCACTATGAAATTTTCAATTTGTTCCTACGGAGAATAATTGAAGTATTTTTATAACAACGTAAATCACAGTAAGTAATGGATTTGCACGCGAATTTTGTTTGAAAATACCTGTGATAATTCGACATCACCATCTGGCCTCATCATCTGAGTTTCAGCATTCATATTCTTGTTATTTTGTTGTAGTATCTTCTGCATATCATATCTAGAAATCTTGTGTTCGCAGTTCAAGCATACAACTGTGAAAGCTGTTCCATGGATTTCAATTACGTTTTTACTACCTGCTTTGAAATGTAAGTTATCTACATTTTGAGTAACTACGCAGCTTACTTTTCCAATATCCTCCAGATCTTTAAGCACTTTATGAGTTATGTTTGGGGTAAATGAGGAAAACCTGATTAAAATAAATCCAAATAACATTGCGAATTCTCTCAAGAATTACTTAAAATACTATCGAGCTTTGTGAGGGCTATTCATAAGAAGAAATACGAACCGTGGCCATCCCACATAATTCCTAGCCCAGTAGCTCGTCCTCCTGCGTTCGCTTTCACAAAATTCTTTGTAAAGTACAGGTCTCCGATCGCTCCTCGCATATAATCCTACCCCTTCAGATCTATAGTCTGGTATTCCACTCTCAGTAGATATTCCAGCACCCGTCAAAACGCATATTTTATTGGAATCATTCATAAAATTCTCCAATAGAATTAATTCCTTATCTCCTACGGGTTGACATTTTGGGACAAATGCCAGCGTAGAACAGCTGATCCGATCTGTCAAACCGAACAAGTTTAAACCACAGCCTAAATTTTGCTGTAAATTATTAACCTGAAATAGTTTTTCCCATCTGTGACACATAGTTGACCGCTTCAATTACTCTACTCGATAAATACGCGCACCATTCACCCTTACCATCCACCGTCCAATTTTCGAATTGTCGCAATATTACATCTTACATAATCTTGACACATCGTGACAAACATTCTGTGCTAAAATACTTCGAGCAGTAGAAAGTCTCTAGCTTCGGACTAAAAGAGCACGTGAAAAGTGGGTAGTCATTGAACTATTTTACGTTCGTAGATAGATGCACCATGGTAATAGCGTTGCACTAGATTGGTAAATGACAATTAGTAATTAGATACTCAAGTCGAGTTGACTTTCTCAAAAACTCTACGTCGACGCTCACAATCAGCTTGTTTAATACGTTTCGCTTGTATATCGGTTGTGCATTGTATTTCAGCAACAAAAGGAGAATCCGAATATTCCAAGCGTTTCCTCTCACCGTATACGTGAACTCTTCTTTTCTTTCTAGGCTTAGACGGATAATTATCACAATGGACGATAAGCTACGACAGATGGAGGATGAAATGAACAGGTAACAATTAATTAGGAAGAGTTCAATTGTAACCTCTTTTCACAGCGCTTATCCTCGTATTGCTCTGTGATATGTCAACTCTCTGTCGTATACATACCATGAAATTTTCGAGAGTACTGGTCATCTTTTCATTTCTTCTAATATGCAATTCATACAGCAATATTTTGGTTTTTTAAACCTTTCAATTGCATTTAGGTTTGAGGCTGAAATCGGAGGACAACTAGTTACTCCGATGGTGAGGCCTGTTATTGGAGTAAATACGTACAGCCAAGTAGCCAGGCAGCTGGAACAGCATGAAATACCTGCACCAGTGGTTGCAGCTGCTGCAGCAACGTTGGCATTTCCTCCCATGCTCGGATTTCCACCTCCACCACCACCGCCACCACCTATTCTCATACCTCCACAAGTTGCTCGGCAATGTATGATACAAGCATTAGATACATATGATACTTTTCATTCTTTTATAATGATTCAATGTCATCTGAATTTCAATTTTGCAGCAATATCAATGTCGACGTATTCTTCACCTGCTCAAATAAGCAATCCGTTTTTACCGAATATGGGAGATCCTAGCTTAAGTGCAACACCAAAGCCTTATGAACCCACAACAGCACCAATAATTCATCCAGAGATTATAGAACAAATAATTAATACCAAAATCCCTGATGATGATGGGAAAAAGAAACCAAAAGCTAAGGGTGTCAGTACAGCAGCAGAGTTAGCCATCAGTCAAGGGAAGGCTAGTTCAATCATGGCTAATGCAAGCGCAGAAGAAACTCATCCCAAAGGAAAAGGGAAAAAAAATAAAAAAATCATCAGAATGGCTGGAGGACAAACTTGGGAGGATACATCACTTTTAGAATGGGATGAAGGTATTTGACTTGAAAATATGAATGTAAATCTTATGTAAAAGTGTGGATGGGTGGAAAAACTCATTCTGCACTTGAAAATACGTCGAATTTTCGTTCACTGACAAAGTTTACTCACATATTTCTATAATACAATGTATTGAGCATTGCTAAACCACATTATTTGAACGAGATTATTTATTTGTTTCAGATGACTTCAGAATATTCTGCGGTGATCTGGGTAACGACGTTACCGATGAAATGCTCGTCAGAGTCTTCAGTAAATACCCAAGCTTCCAGAAAGCGAAAGTTGTTAGAGATAAGCGGACGAATAAAACCAAAGGATTTGGTTTTGTGTCGTTTAAAGATCCGCAGGACTTTATCAGGG
Organism: Athalia cordata; assembly: GCA_963932425.1. Lineage (NCBI taxonomy): Eukaryota > Metazoa > Arthropoda > Insecta > Hymenoptera > Athaliidae > Athalia > Athalia cordata. The sequence continues at coordinate 37,697,762 of OZ010625.1, read as the reverse complement.
CTATGAAGGAAATGAACGGCAAGTCATTTACAAATTTACTAATTACTTGATAACATCATCAAGATCATGCAATCGCTGGATTTTTTTGAAATAAAATACTAAAATGAATTACCACTTATCGGTATAAATAATATCGGTAATCAAAGTATCGTTATGTAAATAATACCGATATATATAAATAATGGTGACGGTAATGATAGTTTTGTCTCGCATGAAAACTAAGCATCTCATCAGCATGTTCAGTAATAAATATGAGGATAATTGGAAGTTCTTATATAGTTACGAGTACGAATATTAATTGCAAGTTTTACATAACTTTACGATACAGTTATCAGAGTTGTACTTCTGATGGTAAGTGAATGCCGCTTTGGTTGGATAGATGTTGATAAAATTTAAGCAAAACCACTATTCAGGAATGCTGCGACAGGCAGAAAGTTTTGATGCATAATTAAGCAGCTGATTTTAGAGCCACGTACCACAATAAAAATTGATGTCTTTTCAGAGCAAAAACCTTGATTTTTTAAAAATAACGCCAGTGAATATAGGTCTGCTTTACAATAATCATTTACTGTAAAGTCTTTACGATTTGACGTGCTTATTATCAAAAGATACCTCCATTTGGCAAACTTAATATTGAATTACATTAACTTTTTTTTTTCTTAATACCACGGTCTTTTTATTACATTACGTCTTGCTGAAGTTCAGGTGTCTATTTTCCATGAGGTCCCCAACCATAAGATACAAAGAGTTGAGGTATTATTGAGTATTGTCTTCTCGGTTGTCCAGAAGCACCATTCCGAAGAGCCACGCGATTGTTGGAGTTTCTTGGTAGCGATGGCAGAGCAGGACTTTCCAACGGAAGTGCTCTTGCTGGTTCGATTTCGTTGGCCCCTGAAAAATTGTTTTTTTTTTATTGGACCTTGAAAATATGATCGAATGTGGTCAGAGAATGAATAATCATTCGTGTAGGCCCAACGATTTTATCTGGTTAGTGGTTCAACATAAAATTCTGTTTATGGTCACCTGTATTGCTATTGGACCGCTGACTGTGAGGATGCATGTATAATACAGAAAAAGGCATTCCGCCTGCTCCCCATCCACGAGACATGAATACATCTTTTTTTGAGATTCGAGTTGTCGGTGGCAAACCAACTGCCGCTGTTTGCGCGCGAGTTAAATCCTGGCTGTGGGGACTTTGTACTCTGAAAGTGCAATTTTTGAATGATAAGTCCATTGGATTTTGGTTCAATTAGACTAGAACCGTTACATGACCAAGATCCAGTTGGAAACAATAATATTTACTCGTGAAATTTTGAAACCGGCTTGACACGGAAAAAAAAAACAACAAATCATCCGTCAATTATGTCGCGATATAGAAATAATTAGTTTGTTTTTTCGCGTCGTTCTAACCGTTGATTAGATCTCGTAAGCTATTAATAAAAGCCTTTAATAAGTTGTTGACAAATACACGAAGTAATCGCGTATATTTTCACGTGCTACTGCAAGAATGGACCTCGTATCGGACGTAATATGGAAGTGAAAGATCGATCGAGTAGATCAGCTTACATCGCCTTCAACATAATGTTTAATCTTTTCTAAATAAGAGTTCGAGAAATCAAGAATGCTTAATATAGGTGTGTGTATACATTGAGCAACCAGTAGCTGCTTTTCAATTTCTTGACTTCTTATCTGTCGTCTTGATGGCGCTAGCGTTTATCATTTTTTTCGTCACTTCGACGCCTTAGGTTCTTCCTCCTTATCATGCGTTAATTATTTAGTCAGATCGAACCGTATTCCCCGACAACTTGACACTTGTGGTTCAAGGGTGATGGAGAAAAATTCCCAGCATTTATTTCATTAAAGACGATTCAATATCAAGGACCTAAGTTGATTCTGCATAGTCAATTATGTCTTAATTTTCATTCACATATAGAATTCTGAAATTAATCTCAGAAATCATATAGAAATTTGTCTAATAATTACTGTTGCAACCTTGTAAGTCGTTTTTATATTATGTATACAGACGTCAATATCATTTCAAAACAGGTAACCCCAATGTTAATTACTTTCATTCAGAGTCCGAATTCATAAAGCGTTGAAATTAAAGTAAAATAAATTAGGGATTCGAGCAGAGTGAAAGTTCGGTAGCAGTAATATAAACCTGAACAGTTGTCGTGAACTAATTATGAAAAAGAAATTGTTGACGAGAAGTGCTGAGAAATTATAAAGTTCTCTGATTCGTGGTATCCAAATACAAGTTATTTTACCTCAAGGGATCTTCATAGTAGTCCGGTTTTGCAAGTGATTGCTGTTTACGTGACCATTCCCAGCAACGTCCCCCTGGAGAACAATCAACCATATTTTCATCCCAGAACCCGTCGTTCGTTCTTGGTAAAAGAGGTGCGCATTGGACCACAAACGTATTTAAACTCAAAACTATAGCTAACTGATAAATGATAACTAGTCCAGATTCTGCGGACGGGGACATTTTTTCTTTCTCGATTTTTGCAGCTATTCACCTCGGTGGTTGCAGTTTTGTTCCTGAAAACAAATAGGAATGTTTTTCATTAATTTCTTTTTACCTTCGATGTGTTTCACCATTTCCCTAAACATTTTATCAACGAGGGGAAAAAAAAAAACCTAACAATGTGTCACTCGCAGCAGGCTAGAAGTGGACATTCCTGTAATTGAAAAATGAGTCCTAACGATCCTCAGAAACGATACATTTCACCTACAGCGTAATACAAAGTTTGGAATTTCTAGAAAAAAAATACTCCAATTCGTGGCTTTAAAAATTTATGAAAATCACAAAGGGTACAGACTACAGAACATAATATGATCGTAGACAGGAAATGTACTTTTGATTGTTTATACAAAGTCTGGCAGCGGTTGAACTACTTGCATAGTAGCCTCGTGTGTTTGCATCTGAAGACGTTGATCGATCGATGACCAACCAACTTCACGTGACCGTAAGATATTATGAACGAGTCGGTTCGTCTGGCTTTATTTTTGAACAACGTTGTTCCGCTGGAGGAAATTATATCCTGACACGTGTTCAAGAATTTTTCATCCCCAAATTTCTACTCTTATCCGCACCCAATACTCGTAAAGCGACGATTAGAATAATCCGAATTGTGGAGTTCATGAGCGCACGTGGCACGCGGTTTCATTCGGATTTCTTCGAGGAGCAGTTACGTTATTTTTAGAAACGTACAACTTCGGTGCACTATAAGTATACTCATAAGTTGTAGATAACGAAGCTGTTGAACTTGGATGCGTTCGATCAAACTTTACGAACTTTTCATCCCCTATTTAGTCCTCGGTTTTAAAGTTACGAGAAAAAAAACAAAAACAAAAAGAATAAATATGTGGCCTAAATATGCGAGTAAATAAATGAATAAATGGAAAGAAAAATGTCTGTCCGTGAATAACCCATCTGGGCATACACGTATGGTCGATATTGAGCTGCTATTATAGCACGCGTTGTACTAATGACCAGAATTCTAGCAAAAACTTTTATTAAACAAGGGTTTGGTCTACAGATCTTTTATGATATTATTGTATACTATAATTCTAGTATAGTTGTACTATAGAAGCTGATAGCGAGGCGCCGTTGATAAGCTGGAGGTGGCGTAGAGAGTTCGCGCGCGAACGAGTATTGCTTGGGGCCGATTTTTCTTGGTCACGGAGTTTAGAAGAAAAAAAAATAGAAAAAATAGATTAATAAGAAGAATACATCAGTTAAGATTTGCAACTAGCTACTGCGAATGTTCTTCTGATCGTTCGATTTTTCGGGTAAAATCTGTGCACCGTGACAGAGGGTTGGAAAATAGATTTTTCTTTCATTGAATCTTGCGTCGTGCATAACTATGGGAAAATTGATGTAGAATTTTATTTTACCGAGAGTGATGATTACTCGATACACCCTATCAGGATTTCTTGGACACGTGATTTTCTGTCTGTGCAAAATCGAACTATGCATAGAAAGACGGATTCAAAATAGCTTGACCTTGATAGAGTTGAACTTATCGTAGGTCAGAGTGACTGCACAGATTAGATTTTCTATGAATTTCAATCCTGATGATAATGAAATATCGGCAAAGTTCAGAATGTTATTACTTCCGTTATATGCACATATATCCAGTTTAAAAGGCAATATGCATCATACAGGCAGATTTCGGAATCTCAATCCGCCAATTATTTATCACATCTTAATTTGCGTAATTACGCGTGATAATTAGATATCTCACGTGAGTGTGATGATCGAGAGAAAGTTTTTACCGAGTATACACACCTGATAGTATACCTATATCTGCTGTTCGAGCTTTTTGCGGTATTTTTCCATCGATTTTATATCAATCGTATTTACACTTGTACATATTTATCAACGGTATAGGTATGCCATAACGAGTTGAACGTTATTCTGCAAACAGTCTTTAATTGATTAAGAATTGCTGACGACGCGTTTCAGTCTTTGCCTGCGTGCATTCGAAGAAAAAAAAGGAACCAAGACAAAATACATGATGTTAATTAAAAAAAAAAAAAATAAATAAACAAACGCGATGAATTTTCAATGTTTCTGTAAATATTTATAAAATCAAATCAAATCCTCGTATTTTTACTGTAATATTTTAACCCACCATTAGATTGACACTAAAATATATTTTGTACACACACGCTCGATTTCATTGTAATCGGGTTATAACCTAACCGCATTTATCACGAGTGCCAATTTCGTATATTTGACCGTCTCAATAAATCGCAAAATACGCGTATACATATATACCTACACTTATTTGACCGACTCTCTTTTTCGTGGGCTTTACGTACATGCCGTCTAAAAATTTTCCACAAAAGCATTTCAATCTCACTCATAATTCACTCTCCGATATTGCCTCCCCAATTCAAATGATAAAAATCACGTCTCGCCTGCGTAAACACATTTTCAAGCTAGAAATAAAAAATAAAAAAAAATAAAAAAATTTCTCAAGCGTTCTCTAAAGTTAATCTCATTTCCTATTCGGAAAAACTACTTTACTCGATTCAACGGAACACCTGTATTTCGGGGCAAGGGGGGCGGGGGGGGGGGGGGGGGCTAGTCATCGCAAATTTTTTCTCATGAGTGCGTTTCCTATATTCAACGATAACTGCAGCATAAAATTTAATTACGCGTTATATTTATTGGACTGTAAAGAAATAAATAAATAGGTTTTACAAAAAAAAAAAAAATAAAGAAAATTGTACCCTTTTTTTCTCGTGCATTCAGTGTGATTCATGCTCTGAAAAAATTTAACCGTTGAATTTATACGAACTTACCAATATAAATAATATTTGCTTCGCTATTGAACCGAATTATTTTTATAAGGTCTGCGTCACTTCGGATGCAGCAATGATAATTAACCTGACTGATTTTAAACGATGGTCATTTTTGTTTTTTTAATTTCTATAATGATCGCCACAATTTTATCGTTCATAAACTATTATATGTATGTATAAAGAAATGCGTACGCTTGCCACGAAGGCAAGCGACAACTAATCTTTCATGTTCAGAAAGTTCGAGCTTTATAAGTATGGAAATGTGTTATATAATATATGTAAGTATGTGTTTATACATCAAGTTGATGTGAAGAAGCTTTTTAGATACTTTGGCAGAACGGTATGCATTTTGTAAGTTACTTTTCAAGCATTATTCTCGATTAATTACCTAGGATTTTTCCGGTGAGTAAATACAGTCCATATTTTGTTTCGCCATATACCTACTCATGATTTATTTATGAAATATATTTTTTTTGTTTTCATAAAATTATTAGAACTATTATTTGTCTTTGCAACTGTTTGGGGTTTGATAAATCGGTGTCTTTTTTCTTTCTCCTTATTCAATCGAATTCTGATTTGCTTTGTTCTTGTTGCTTGATCGTCGGAGGTAAATTTTTTGCTGATCGTTTAAAGCCGCAGGGCTAGAAATAGGTCAGATTAAAATTTTAAACATCCGGCGTTGCACTCACCGCTACGATGCAATTGATTATGAATTTCTCCGCGGAAGCTGAGTTGTGTCTGTTTACGTATTTATCCAATGAAATGCTGCAAAATTTCCTATAAATTCATTTCAGATAATCTATATTGAACGTAACTCAGATTTCATTTCGCGATGAAGCTTTCAACCATTTTTCACGATACGACGAGTAAAATTATCACCGATTCAGTTTTATTTACTTCATAGGTATGAATATAGAAGTTGAAAGAAAATGCATCGGGAATTTTAGCTCCGTTTGAAATTAGCTGGATCTAATAAATTTCCGGTAAATTGATTTACCGATTGTACGAACTTCGTTCATCACTGCGTTCCATGTTCAAATCGAAAGTATGCTATCAACCGGTATATAGGTATATTTACGTACATACTCAATCAAAAGTTTAGCGGTCATCTGTTGGTTTTTCGTATCGGGGAATTTCTGCAATGCGTTCGACTATTTTTGTGACATTCCTGATATATTTTTAGTAAGTCGTGATTTTGATTGTGATGAAGTGGGACGAAGAGGTAAAACGAGGGAGGGAAGAAAAAGTGATAATTTTGTAACGTGGTCACCGAAAGAATGCTGCTGCTACTGATGCACGTGATTTTTTTGGCTCACCTTTGATAAAATCCAAAGCGCGTGGGAGAAACGGATAAGTTGGGGACGATTATAATATCGTAAAGTTCAATAAGAACAAATTATTATTATTTTTGTTCTTTCTTTTTCTTTTGTTTTTTATTATTATTTTTTATTCTTGGCGCCATCACTTCAAGCCCTTTGGAGCATTAATTTTCGTAGTACATATGCTTGAAGTTCACGAGTCGATATTGATGCAATTATAGTTCACAGCTATTATCGCAAAACGTTTCAAGTCATCGCTTCAAAGGACGCATCAACAGCAACGACTTGGTTCAGAAATTTGATTATACCTATACGTGCACGATGTCAGATGTAGCCCATTTTTGGCTCCTATAATATCCTTAGAAACAGAAAAAAATCAAGAATAATTCCGGTGAAAAACGTTATGATTACAGCTACTTTCGTTTATCTATGCACTTTCTTTGTTCGCGTATAGTCGTTAATTCAGCTCTTTTAATTATTTGATGCGGTGCGATAGATATTTATATTAATTATTATCCGTATATTGTCTCGTTATGATATGAGTTACAAATAATTCTACAAAATCGATATGATGGTTCGGGAGTCTGTATCGAGAGCAAATATCTAAATGAATTTTACTAATGAATATCGCGATTTAAGTCGGTGTGTATAAAATATTATGTATAATACTATAATAATATGCGGTATCGGAGCCAACTATAGTTAGTAGGATGAAAATCGAGTCGCGTGCCTATATCTATTTATATAAAAAGTTGACTAGTATTTCTATTAAAAGTTTCTACAAATCTATTACTAGGCTCGGTATGTGACGTGTTAAATATGTAAAACATCGTCATATAATTGACGCAATATCTGCAGCATATTTACGTAAATATAACAGACTGTTTCTTGATGATAGTTATATTAATATTTCCACAAAATTAAACTTGATTTCCGCGTTTTTTTTTTTTTATGTAATTTTCTTATTGAAATTTCATGTCTCCGCATACTATGAACAGCTTACCGTTATACGTTGTGTGATATAGGTATAATTTTCAATAACCACGTGAGACAGCACTTAACGACGCAACGTCCTTCATTGTTTAGTGCTTTGCAACATCCTTTATTGGCAATTATTGGAAAATCGTTAACGATCTTTTTCGATATCCGTTTAAAACTGATGCCATTCACGTATTATCGTTGACACCGATAGACGTGAATTATTAATTTTTTTTTTTCAACCCAACGGTTTTATTGTTACAAGGTTCGAGAATCTAGTTTATCGCAAATCTCAATTCATTCGATGAAATTGTTGGATAAATTCCATCGCGATTATATGGGTAAGGTTTTTCTGATAAGAAAGTAAAAGGAAAAAAAAAAGGAGAAGGAAAAAAACCATTTTTCCGATTCCACCCCCACAAAATCTCATCGACCTTCGAGTTGTTTGTTTGTTGAATATTTTCTAATATATTCAAATAGTAGTCTAAAGTTAGACGATAAATTTTTCACGCGTGCTATAATACCAAACCGTATAATATACTATAATTGAACTTAAGATAGATTATAATTATGCGCTGAGATTGATTGGCTATTGCAATCAAATTTTGGTTAGAAGTTATGAAAGAAATGCCTGATTAGTAACAAAAAGGGTGGGTCGATTTTAATGATTTCGCTGAAAATTTATATCTTTGATCATCAAGATGCGACGTGCAGCTGGTATAGCGTGGGAGAGTTCAAATTTGTACAATCAAGTGTTTGCTACATCGTTTGAGAAACAATCCTCTCCCAAATATATGTACATATTGTTCTATTTGTCTTGCTCTCGCTGTACTCCTTGTCCTTATCTCATCATTTCCTAAACTATTGCTGCTCTTCTCGTATAACCTCTTCGCGGAAGGGTAGAGCAACCGCGATATCCATCCCCTTGACAATTAAGTTTAGTCCCAAACCGCTGCTTCCTTTGAACCGATGAACTCGACACTACACACTATCCTCATTATTTCCAGGAGATTTTGGTTCAGACATTTTCAAATCAAAATTTAGGTCCATTGTTACTAAACAATGGAATAGCGAACGATTGGAAGTAATAATACAGCATGTGTTTTTTTTTTTTCAATTGCACTTTTGACTCTGCAGTTCTTCTATTTTTCTTTTTTTTTTCTATATGTATACATATATATATGTGTACGTAATGCACGCGGGGGACGTCAATTCGAAGTCAGGATCAGTATCCTTCATCCCCTTATTTTTCTTTTTCTTTCTCTCTTCATTTTTGACACGAGGATTAATAGACCAATTGGTATTCATAGTACGAGAGGCGTACGATGCCCTCTTACATTATAGGAAAAAAGATATACCATATTCGTGAAAATAATCTTTGATGCACGTCGTGTCAGATTTTGACAGATAACCAATTTTCAAAATATACATATAATGTAAATAAGATTATACGATTATATCTTACGGTGAGATACGAATTTGTTTATTCCCAAGGGACTACCAAGACGTGAAAATCAAATTACACCGCGACATCGATAAACGACCAATGTTAACAACTAGGAAATCATAAGTGATAACGTAAAAAGGAAACGGATCTGTTGGAATCGATATTTTTGCAGAACAAAAAACAAAAAAAAAATTATCTGAAAAAATGAATAATTATATCGAATAATATTTGTTTGCTTTGTTTTGTTTTTTTGTTCGACGAAACATTTAGGGAGGGTTGGTAAAAATTCCTTAAAGCATTCGCATAAGTTTTTGAAAAAAAATTATAATCGAGGGTTGCCCGAATTTCATAATACCTGAAATACGACTTGGCCAACATTTTTTTGATTTCTCTCATCAAATTTTCAACCCCCATGTAATAATGTATACAGAAAAGATGCGCGTGAGTAACTCGACTTACAATTAGAAATTTAACTTACCTGTTGCATTCACAGTCGGGATTCGCAGTTTCGTTTCGTTACCGCGCGTGTCTTGTTTGTTTGTTTTATGTGTTGTTTTTTTTTGTTGTTTCTTTTCCGTTATACCTTTATTTATCGTGCGGGTTGATTTTACGGTTGTATATTTGTGAAAATAATAAAAATCAAAATTTTCACAATTCTTCACTTTTTTAATGAAATCGGTAAACGGTCGAGTTGCAGATTTGCGGCGTTCGTTTATACATGTATAAACATGTATATATGTAAATGTAAATATATATACGGATAGATTAGCGACTATTTGCAGTACTGCAAAAGTACACCTCGGCTTTTCGTTTACTGCCAGTAGGGTGACGAGCGTCGGAGTGCGTCGCTACGAGCGGCGTCTCGCTACTAATTCAACAACCCCTACCCGATCCGTATCTCCCACCCTTATCAAAACAGGCCAATCGGATTTTTGAACATTTACCGACCAATCGAAAAAATTTTCGAATAGATGAATCAGATGATACCCACATGCAAGTTGCAGCATAAAATCATTCGAATTCTTCATTCCGTAGGTGGAACGAAAAATAGAAAGAATTTTTGTCAACTATATAAAACGATCTTCGGCGCTGCATATATTACGACGATCACCAAAGGAATTTGCCTGCATCACGGAACGTCCTTTATTATTTATCCAAAAATTTCTTATTTTCATCCTTCGTTAAAATGATAATTCAATCGTTTCGAAACGAGACGTGAATTTAGGGTGGGCGAATAGATATAGAATCGAAATAAATTCAAAAAATTTTTAATCATGGAGAAAGAAATATTGAAACCCATCAAAAAATTTAGTCAGATTCTAGTAGATTTATTTCTCTCCATTCAGTTTTTCTTTTCTTTGTTTCTTCCCTTCGAAAGAGATAACGCGTAGCAAAAAAAAAAATCAAATTTTTATTTTGAATTTTTATTTAATTGCGGTGATAAAAAATCATTGAAATAAATTTCTATGTAAACGGTATACCACGTAGTACGATACGTGTGTTTCCTACATTTACCTTTTGAGTATCAAAAATAGTGAGTATCGTGTATATATTTTAAGTTTGGATTGTTGGATATTTGGAACTTTACTCAGAATAGAAAACAAAAATGTGCAAACGATAGAATGCATGTATAAAAGTTATTTTGGTTTACAGTAAATATTTCACAACTCACTCTGGAATTTCAGATATCTACTATGCGCCCTTGTGTATATTTAATGAAATTATGGGTAGGCGATGATTGCGATGTCTTCCCCCCTCCCCTCTTCTCACACGGAAAAAAAAATCAAATTCCGGAACTATATACACGTTTGTTATATATTTTGTCTTATACATCCCAACTTTATTACCATTTTTCTACAAAATACTCAAACTAAATATGTGCAATAGTACACCTATACATTATCCCACGATCGGTAGCCTAATTTTACAATCTTTTGTTCGTGATAATAACAATAATTATGATAATACGATTAAATCTTAGAGGAAACTTGTTCTCTTTTAACTGAATTCTAACGGCATTTAGCTGACGCTATATATACAAGGTGCCGGATGTACATAAAATATTAACGCAATTTTCTTAACGAGATTGAAAAATCAATCGACTATAAATAACAAAACAAAGTTACCCCTTATAATGGATCTTCGATGATAAAAAATTAAAGAAAAAAAATCTGTACGATCTCGATCGGCACGTGGCTGGTATACGTACATACATACATATTTGTGGCAATGAAATTGGAATATGATTGATAAAATTCTTCCCATTATAGATATTCAGCGCAAGATATTGCGCTTTGAAATTCTTACTGGAGAATTTTGAATATGTATCACGACACGCTATTGAGTATTGTAATACCTGTTATACCTATAAACATGGTGTAGGAATCCCGGAGACGAGCAGAAGCAACAAGTAGTTCTTGTCAGTGTACCTGGTATACCTATGCACGTGTATTGTAGGGGTGGTTCAAGCACATATTTCCAGAGTGCCTATAAATTCAATATGATATTATGAGGTTTCTTTTTTTTTTCTCTCTTCTCTTCAATCCTATTTTCGAAGAACTTCGTCTCAACCGCTGCGAATGAAATAAGAAAATTCGAACGAATAATATGAACTTAGTGAATTTTTTGTTCTTCAGTTTTTTTCTTTTCTCTCGTTCGAATCGCTCGGTGTATAAAGTTTTCGGAATTTATTCAAAATCCTGTCACGTATCCAACGTAAAAATTTACGAGAAGAATTTTCACGAAAGATAATATAATCAAGATTTGTTTACACATTTAAAACATTCTTTTGTTTTGTTGTTGTTCTTTGACAATTATTATTTGGATGTTTTATAATTATTGAAAATTATCTATGGACGTATAAAAACTTGGTAAAAACAGCTGTGCTTTCAGTTCAGTTTTACCCGAAGCTCGTTGACATCAAAAACGTCGGGCTTTTTTACCTTTCGTCCCTGTAACGTCAGGAGATTCAAAGCTTTTACGTGGATTGAAGCGCGTGAAAAAGTTACCTGTCATATGCAGGATTAATAAGCCTTGTTTTCTCTTTTGTGTTGGTGTTTTTTTCTCTTCTTTTTTCTTTCATACAATGAGTATCAAGATTCACCATCATATTCTTCCTAATAGCCCGGCCCCCTCCTCTTCACATTATCTATAATATGTGGGGTGTGAAAGAGAAAGAAAAAGAAAAAATTTCACATCGCTTAATTTTTTTATAACAGCTCTTGCTGCACATTTAACGGAAAAGAAGAATCCTTCAAGAAAAAATAACGTGTGGTCTATTGGTCAAAATGACAGCCTCGAAAATTAAAGATCGGAAGTTCAAATCTTGACTTGATGGATTAAAAAAATTATTAATGATAATAATTCAGAAGGACATACGGAAATGATGTGACACTGAACGGATATCTAAATGGCGTTTGAGGTACCGAAATTTTCGGTGTAACCTTGCGCCGTCGTGATTAAATTTACACTGCTGATCCTATATTTATGTCCTTCGAATGAATTAAAGTGGTAAATAAAAAAAGAGAGAGATAAAGTTGAAATAAAAAAAAACTGTTTATTTTTTTTTTCTATTGTCAAGCTCCGAAAGAATGACAGTAAAGATTGCACATTTGAACATCGTTTAAAGAGAAAAAAAAAATACTCACAGTGCACTCGTTACGATTCAAGATGCCAATGACCTGGGCTGCAGGGGTGCAAACAACCCTAGCGGAAATTTACCGGTTTAGTCATTTCAGTAATCTTCTTATTTCCATGACGTCACTTCCTATATACCCACATACTTGCCCCATCCTTGTTGCAGTCGCACTCACAATCAGATTCCTAATGATGCGTCATAAGATCCTACCAAGTTGGGCTAAATTATTGTTTATTCCGTTGGAAAAAAGCTAGTTCATATTGTACACGATTTATGTAATATAATCTATGTGACATGAATGCAATGGCGATGAAAAATTTTCAGAATTTTGAACGCATATACCAGTCTGTTACGTTCTAAATGAACAAATTCGAGGGTGCAGCAGAGGGAAAAAGAAGGTTACCTATATAACGAGAAGATATCCCTCGAAGACTTGTGAGTTTGGAATTGAAATCCTGTCGGAGAATTTGACGTTATTAATTAAATTTCAGCCTGCTGCAGCTTTTGATTTTATTAGAGAATCTTATATTATTTTATTTGATTAAATTTTTGGTCTTTTATTTTCCTATTATTTCTTCTTTTCTTCTCTTCTGGTATTCTAATAAAACAACCAACGCCAATTATTTTTTTAATTGACTTTTAATCCTCAGTAATGTACAACGGTTTATTAATTTTATAATCATTCAATAAACAGGGTAAATATATGATTTTCAATCATTCTTCACAGAAACAGATGAAATAATCGATATTCTTGATTAACATGAACTAATAATTTTTAATTTCTTACTCGCACAAATTTACTTGATAATTGGTTAACTTTTGATGGTCATATAGTTAAATAATGATTACGTAATTTGGATGGGTCTCAATCTTTACAAAACTTTAAGATTCCATTTGGTTGATATACGGCAGATATTTACATGCACGAATTTTGTATTTATAGGTTATGTATGTAATGTATTTTGATATACATACGTGTATTAACCGTTGGCACGAGTTCAAGGGTACGCACGCGGTTTACAACCCACATTACTTCCCTTACCAGAAACTACTTTTACTTCTCCCACGTTACTTATAAATGATGTTATTTTATCCGCGATTTAAATTTGGAATTAACATTTTATACAGTCACACTATATATACCTATTATGGTCTAATTTTCATCTTCATTACCATAAGTATAATTAACAAAATAATTAATTAAAGATTGATTAATTTTCCTCCTTCTCCCTCCCCTCGTGATTTTGAATCGATAATATGAATTATTTATGAAAGTAAATTCATTGTTCTTATTTTTTTATCATTATTATTATGATATTATTATTATTGTTGTTTTCGGTTTTCTAAATCTTTCTTCGGCGAATGTTTTTCACATAGTATATTTAGGTATTGTACACCCATACCTAGATGGCAACTCCTTGCGCAGTTTCTGAGAAATATTTTGACGGTAAATAGGAAATGAGATTATACAAACGCCCTTCAAGAATATGCATATGTATATGTTTTCTCTACTGAACTTGGATTACATATATAGGTATAAAAAAAAGTTTTATACAGGTCTCCTATATACTTATACGCGATTTGGTCGAAACTTGTTATACTTATTACCCTTCTTTCAACTACACGGCAATATAATACGTAATTCATACACTTATCTCCTTTACATTGCGAATAGAAAGTTGTTATAAGTATAAATTTATTCAGTAATAAGAACAATCAATCGCACGTGTAGTTTGATATCATTATGTGAAAAATCTTGTACACGTGCGGGGGATAAAAATGAGTAGGAAAATTAGCCGCGATTATATTTGTGAGCTATGGGCAAAGTATAAATGTAATCAGAAGTTCGTTTATATGTATTATATAAGATTCGTCACATAATCAAACAGGTAGAAAATAATAAAAAATAATATTTGAACGTAATTGGATTGCATGAATTGTGAATTAGACGGTTTTCATTGACTCTTGTTAAAACGTTTACAAATGTGAATTCGAAAATTTTCATTTACTGTTGAATATTTCATCTGACGATTTCCTCGTGATATTGTTTCCAATGACGACAACCACGAAAGACCAACTAACTATGTCGGATATATAAGCGGATTAGAAACGATGCACCCATGTTTAATCTTATCATCTGTAGTCGATCCACCACTAGTAATACCCCTTCAAACGTCGATCGTATTTTATGGTCTTGCAAAAGCCATGTACAATACATCTAAAACAGAATATCTCACGATAATAGATCATAATGTAATAAACTATCGGGTGGAATCAGATATTTCATAATTACTGTATATAGCTGTAACTATAACTCCGAGCTGCAGTTTATGGTATTATTTTTCTTTGTTCTTTATTTTGTTTTTGTTTCAGAACCTATATGCGAATTAGCGTTTGTATTAGTGGATCCGCAATACCTAGTCGTTATGCCTTATATACACGCGATTGAATCCGTTGAACGTGTGGAAAATATCACGTGTGTAAACGTCCCGTTAAACAACTAGATATTAATAATCGATATGAACTAGATTGCGTCACGCCAAAAGCTCAGTTTATGTTATCATATTATAGAGAGAGAAGCGTCGAATATTTAAACCTATTATTCTATATTGATAGAAGATTTAACCGTGCGAATTTTCCATCAGTTTGACATTAAAAAATAAAATGAGCTATTAAATGTTAATAAAATAATTGACATTTTTTTTCACAATATGTTACAGGGAGGTACGTTGGATCTCGACCGATTAAGCTTAGGAAAAGCTCTTGGAAGCAAAGGAATTTGGACAGCGTTCGCAAGAAGGAAAAAGAAAAACAAGCGCTCATTGGCCTACTGACTGGCCGGTGATCCTGCACGTGAATTTCCGTTGGAATCCGAGAGCGATTTTTGTTGAGGACTTTTTTTCTTCCTTTTTCCCCGTTTTTTTCTTTATCTTCTTCTTCTTTTTCGTCAATAATCAGCTTACGACGATCTGGAAAAGAAACGGAGAATTATAATTTTGTACATAATTTCGATTGTACGATGTATTTATGATGAGGCTAATCATAGGCGAATGAATTATAATGTACTGTTGTAAAAGTATGTAAGAGCTACCGTTAACTATTTGTGATATGTATCAAAGCTATTAAAAAGCTTGTTATATTTGCATATTATTTTATGCCAACGCCGATAAAATGGGTTTATGTTATATGGTGTTCTGAAATGGATTAAAACAATGCAAATATGCAGATCGTATAATGAAACAATCAGAGTAATGAGAATTGAAATAAAGTGGAAATCCTCAAACAACTCACAAGTATCATGTTTATTTATTATTGTACATTTATACTGCTAAGATATAGCTCCGATATACTTATTGCTGTCCTAACTATGCAGATTATAATTTAGGGATTGATGGGATAATATGTATAAAGTCCATAGAGCGTCGACGTTTAGATTATTAAAACGCTCTTGGCATCCATTGAGGCAGTGTCAGTCTTTCTAAGAGTAAAATAATATAAACATCGAGTTTTTAACGCACGAGAAAATTCATACCGATGCGCGGTGTAACGGTTATAGATACGAATATATCTGTCTCTCAGTACCTTTTTTGTCCTCCACGAAATATTGCGTGGCGAAGTGAATTTTTCACCATTTCTACGTATTGAAAAAATAATTTAATTGGCTCGAAAACTTGAAAGCGTTTTCGATCCCATAACTTATTTTATTCCCCCTTGATACGAGTGGGTCCATTTACAATATATTACATATCTACGCACGTTCAATTTCGCGGTAGAAATATATGACGACGGGTTTGATCTCCCACGGCTCCTGATAAAAAAAAAAGAAAAAAAAGTACCCATACTATAGGCAATTCGGTAGATGAATCGAGTTTGCTTGAAATTCACTTCGAGAAAATCTTGACATTTGGTTCCACTTTGTACCATTCAAGGGTTAGGAATATAAACTTTCAATTACTTTTAGCCCTGATAAAATTATTTAATAATTAGATTTCGATCGGTTAAAATGCCGGCAAGGGTTGGTCAAGATGGAGAAGGCGGTGAAGGGGACCGCAATTCTCTTGGGGTGAGTTGTTAAATATTGTAATGATGACAAACACGTCAAAGATTTCACTGCTTCTGTATAAATTCTCGCAAGTCCTTTTAGCAATATGAAGGTGAACGAAACGAACGAGGTGAACGACACGGTCAGGGAAAAGCGCTGCTTCCAAATGGCGACATATACGTAGGTTCATACTGCAAAGGATTACGCCATGGTAAAGGTCTCTACGTTTTTCGTAACGGAGCACGTTACGATGGTGGCTGGCGATGCGGTTTAAAGTACGGTGAGGGAACATTTTGGTACCCCGACGGAACCAGATACGAAGGTGCATACCAGTAATTCCAAAATACTTGCTACTTCCCTTCATTTATATCTATGATTAAAATGAAACAAGAACTGCAGGCATCAGATTTTCACTATTCCTCACAATTCAAAAATTGAATCCAGGGGATTGGAAACGAGACACAAAGTACGGTTTCGGTGTGTATTACTACGTTAATAATGATGTCTATGAAGGATCTTGGAAGAAAAATCTTCGCCATGGACTGGGGACGTATGTGTACTCCGCAACTGGTACAAAATTCATGGGAACCTGGATTAAAGGTCGGATGCAGGGCCCAGGAAAACTAATTCATCCGAGACACTGTTTTCACGGATTTTGGGAACTCAATCAGGTCCGGTTGTCAGTGGCCGTTTTCCAAACAATCATGGATAAATCTTTATTTTAATCCAGCCATACGGTAGAGGATGTTTCACCTTCGAAGACCATTGCATGCAGCATGGACATTACATTCATATTCGTGATCCAGATTATGACGAAGCGCGGGAAGAGAGTGAAAGCCTTGCTGCAGTTGGTTCAAAAAGCTTTCATCAAATTACATGGATTCTAAGGTAGTCAATTTTTACAAAGCATTTGAGAATCGCTCGGTTGTAGGAAAATTCTGCTGAAGGGGTATCTCCAGAGGAAGCGACACAGATCACAAATGAAACTGCAGCGGGAATGGAGCCTGGAAAAGATTCTTCGTCATCTAAACCACCTGTGACAGAGAACCCTCTGCCCCTGAAAAAAGGAATTATTGCGCTGTGGAGGGCGAGATACATCACAGCGTACAATCCTGATCTGCTTCCACCGGAACCAGAGCCTTTACAAGAAGAGGTGAGATAACGTATAAGACAGTATTTGAAGAATTGCCTTGAGCTCTCTTCGTAAATGTGAAATAACCCATACTAATTCGGGATTTCAAATCTTGCCGCGATTTCTTTAAATTCTTATAAAATATCAAGCTTTTCATAACGTTGATAAATATGCCATATTCGAAGATACGGAGTGTTTTTTTTCCGAGTAGATGTTTCCAGATAAAATTATTCAACGCCAAAAGTCGTTGCGTTTTTGACACGTCGTAAATTCTATCTGGTCTTTTTGAATTTTCTTTTGAAAATCATGGTGCATTGTCTCGTGGAAAAAACTGCAGAGCATCGAACAGGTCTTTTTTCAAAGATTACTTAGAGAAAGAATATTTTTCCGTGCAGTTGGAAGAAGATGAGAGCATGTTTGAAATGAAAAGAAAAAGGATTAAGATAATTTTTCAGCGGGAATCTTATAGCAATGGATCAAATGTGTGGTGCGTGCAAAGTTTGCAAGATGCAGCTGTGCGTAAAACATCATGCGAGTCGTATAACTGTGATCATCTTTATAAATTGCATTAGTCTGTGTTATATTCTGACTACTTTTTTTATATATGTGAATAATAGATAACTAATGAAATGTTATCCGGAAACGGTTTGATTTCAACTACTTAACTAAAGATACTTTTTACTTATCGCTTCTATAATAAGATGCGGCAGTCCATTGAACGCTTGAGGAAATTTTCCATCGAAATATTTCCAGTCGAACGACGAAGCGGGTCTTTATTTTAGTAATGATTCATGAAATCCAGATATTTGAATCTTCAGCGATCATTTTGTTTTATAGGCATCCCAACAATCCCTAGACGACAAGTGTGAAGAAGATGGTTACTGGCCAGAAGCTGAGCAATATTTGACGCACGAAGAATCCGAGGAAGAATATCACCGAGAGCAAAGCGAAGAAGGAGAATATTTTGGAGAACATACCGCTTCTTTGAGTGCGGATGCTATGTCAACAGAAGAAAAAATATAATTTTATTCTTGCAAATTAAAAGAAGAATCGACGTACGGAAATCGTTCTTTTTTTTGTATCTTCACCCCATGCACAAATAGTGCCCCAACTTAATGTTAAAATTAATCAACCACATATTTTCCTGCTGTTCGATCATTTTCTTGAAATTCGAAATCTAAGTAGAAGATCAATGCCTGACTCGCAAGGAAACGCGGCGGGTTTGTCATCGTAGATTTGGTTCAACCACAGTTTTAACTTTCCCACCATAAGCCCTACTGCACCCAACTCGCGATACAGATTGATTAATTGAATGTTAACGACACCTAGCGAGAAATTCGGAAGAGTTCGAAACCCGTGGACTTCTGACAGACGTGATTTTAGTCGTGAGAACTAGCCTGGTTTCTAGCAGGAAGGAAGGGTTTCTAGCCAGTGGTTTCTAGCCTGGTGGCACGGGGTTTTTATTATGGCCGTTGACTAATTGTAGCGTTGCAGGTAATATCCGCTTCGCGCCAAATTTCTGTGTTCCGATCGAAGCGTTCGTCTCTGCGCTTAGTGTGGAATTCGTCTTCTAACAAAAGTACCGACCTCGAGGTCGGTGTTCTCAAGATTTTGTAAGATATCATTTCACTTAGTTAATAAAAAAATCAAATTCACACTCAAAATGCCTGGCAAGATGTATGTGTGCAAGCGCGGTAAGTTACATCATTTCATTAGTAAATCTTCTCTAAAATTTTGACGGTTGAGAGCGCGATGTCGGTTAGAAACACCGGCAACGAATTGACAATCATTTTCATTTAACTATTCAATTATTGTACAGATGGACGCAGGGAGGATATTCATTTTGACAAAATAACTTCACGAATTCAGAAGCTATGTTATGGTTTAAACATGGATTTTGTCGATCCGGTAAGCTTTTGTTAAACTAACTTATAGTTTAGTAAGGTACATTTTTATGCACACTACATCGATATTGTGGTCTGTCATTTTCACTACTTCTAAGAACTTTCCATCTGAATTAACTCAAATAATAATACATCGACTTAGTATTCTAAATATCTTGATTTATTTTTTGTGAAATGCTATTCATTTTCTAGGCTGCAATCACTTTTCGTGTAATCAACGGTCTTTACAGCGGAGTGACAACGGTTGAGTTAGATAATTTAGCCGCAGAAACTGCAGCCACAATGACGACGAAACATGCGGATTATGCTATTTTAGCTGCAAGGATAGCTGTATCTAATCTCCACAAGGAAACAAAAAAATTGTTCAGCGGTACATATATGACTTATTGGTCCTTCAGATGAGAGACGATACATAGTCCCGGTTGCAGGTTAAACTTAAGTATGATGTTGATTTTAATCTTTCAGAGGTAATGTCAGAGTTGCATCACATGATCAATCCACATACCAATCTACATACACCAATGGTTAGCAAGCATTACTACGACATCATTCAGAAGAATGCCGATAGATTGAACTCTGCTATTATTTATGATCGAGACTTTAACTATAATTATTTTGGATTCAAAACTCTGGAACGAAGTTACTTGCTGAAAATTAATGGCAAAGTAGTTGAAAGGCCCCAACATTTATTAATGCGTGTCTCAGTTGGCATTCACGGCGAGGATATAGACAAGGCTATTGAGACTTACAATCTATTGTCAGAAAAATATTTTACTCACGCTTCTCCCACCCTCTACTCAGCAGCGACTCCGCGACCACAAATGTCTAGGTATGTATCTATGAATTATGAAAGATTTGACACAAAATTGGAATCTAGCGATATCAAGAAAACATCTGTTTCAGCTGTTTTCTATTGACTATGAAGGAGGACAGTATCGAAGGAATTTACGATACGCTGAAACAGTGTGCACTCATAAGTAAGTCCGCTGGAGGAGTTGGCATAAATGTACATTGCATTAGGGCCAAAGGTACTTACATAGCTGGAACCAATGGAGATTCTAGTGGCCTCGTACCTATGCTACGTGTATACAATAATACAGCAAGATACGTTGACCAGGGTGGTAATAAACGGCCCGGTGCTTTTGCCATATATTTAGAACCCTGGCATGCAGATGTGTTCCAGTTCTTGGAACTTAAAAAGAATACTGGTATGTTGACACTCGTAACTGTTCACCAGTTTTCAATATCAGACGATTCTCAGTTTTGCCTGTGCTATCTTAAAGATTTTACAATTCGTTTGAACCCTTTATCATTATTATATAGGTAAGGAAGAAGTAAGGGCTAGGGAAATGTTCTATGCACTATGGATTCCTGATTTGTTCATGAAACGTGTTTTGGAAAAAGGAATATGGAGTCTCATGTGTCCTCACGAATGTCCAGGCTTAGCAGATTCGTGGGGTGATGCATTCGAGGCTTTGTACATGAAGTGAGTATTTCGCGTTCTAGTTTTTCTTTGGTAATAACGCATCTCCATATTGCTGGTGTGATAATTGATTCATGGGTGCACTTTTGCTTGTTTATCTTAGATATGAGAAAGCAGGGCGTTTCAAGAGGCAAGTGCTGGCCCGGGATTTGTGGTTGGCTATTATAAACTCACAAGTTGAGACCGGAACACCTTACATGCTGTATAAAGATCACTGCAATCGCAAATCTAATCAGCAGAATGTTGGAACGATTAAATGCAGCAACCTTTGCACCGAAATTATAGAATATTCCAGCCCTGATGAAATCGCGGTTTGTAATCTTGCATCGATTGCAGTCAACATGTTTGTTAACCCGGATAAGACCTATAATTTCCAAAAACTAAAAGAAGTGACGAAAATTGCGGCTTTTAATTTGAACAAAATCATCGATATTAACTACTACCCAATTCCAGAAGCCGAAAGATCCAATCTGAGGCACAGACCTATCGGTATGCTCTTGTAATTAACTGGATTAAGACATGTTTACGATTCCAATAATCTTACTTTATCTGCTATTACAGGGATAGGTATTCAGGGGTTAGCGGATGCCTTTCTTTTGATGCGGTATCCATTTGAAAGTGAAGAAGCTCAAAAACTCAACATTGCCATTTTTGAAACACTTTACTATGCAGCGTTAGAAGCTAGTTGTGAAATAGCTGAAAAAGATGGACCTTACTCAACTTATGAGGGTTCTCCAGTAAGCAAAGGGGTACGCGATTTTGCAATTGATTATACACAATCTTTAATTGATTCAATTTAGCTGCGATGGCTACTAATTAAATACATTCTGATTATCTTTAGATTCTACAATACGATATGTGGAATGTTACCCCGACAGATCTTTGGGACTGGGCAGCATTAAAGGCTAAGATAGCTAAACATGGAATCCGAAACTCTTTACTTATTGCACCAATGCCAACTGCTTCCACAGCGCAAATTCTGGGTAACAATGAATCAATCGAGGCTTACACCAGCAATGTCTATACACGGCGTGTCCTCTCCGGCGAATTTCAGATCGTAAACCCACATTTGCTAACAGATCTCACGACAAGAGATCTTTGGGATGAAGAAATGAAGAATGAAATTATCGCAAACAACGGATCTATACAGGTGAGATTTAAGGAGAGGATAATTTGATTTCATCGAGTGGACTCAGATTTTATTGATGATTTGAATGACTTCTGTTTACCAGGACGTGGATCGCATTCCCGCCGACTTGAAAGCTCTCTATAAAACAGTATGGGAAATCTCTCAGAAAACTGTTTTGAAGATGGCTGTTGATCGAGCAGCATTTATCGACCAATCTCAATCACTTAACATTCACATGGCAAAACCAACGACGGAGAAGCTTACATCAATGCATTTCTATGCCTGGCAAAATGTATGTTTCGTTTATCAGTATGAAGTTTTATTTGTCTTTGCTTTTCAATCATTCTCTCGGATTCCAAACTTTTTAATTTAATGTAGGGATATCTTTATCAATTTCATCATATCTGAAATGTAACAGGGTTTGAAGACTGGGATGTATTACCTTCGGACGAAACCTGCTGCAAACGCTCTGCAATTTACAGTAGACAAATCGAAGCTCAAGGAGACAATTGCCACAACTAACGGTAATTACACGCCAAAAAAAGTAATAGATACATCGGAGTGTGATTCGCCGCAGCGTCGTGAACGATTAGAAAAACAGCGGCTAAAGGAACTAGAAGAAGAACGTGAAAGAGAACTGGACGCAGCACTTGTATGCTCACGAGAAAATGGTGATGCGTGTACGGCATGCGGTTCTTAAATAACTTGTCATTATTTTACCAATTTTGATTGTATAAAAGTGAGATAGAACTTATTTTTGTGTCTATTCCCGGTATGGTGGCGTCGATCTTAACGCGAATTTTAAATTTTATTTACTGCAATATAATTGTTCCTTTTTCCTCTTATTTTAATAATTTAGGAAACGCGAGTACCTTCGATAAAACCCTGGTTTAACAGCCAGGGTGATAAGCATCTAACTGTTCTAATTACAAGAGTTATTTCGTAATGAGGAACTTTTAATCCGTGAAACCGACATGCTGAATTTTTTACTATACATTTGTGCCTTATTTGCATTGGATTTGTATTTACGTACTAATAACTTCAATATTTAACAATTTGTTCCCTCGACTTAGAAAGTTTTGAATATTCTGCCTAAATGCAATAAATTCATGAAACTTACTTTTGATACGCAAGTATGTGCTCTTCAGCTTTAATAAAATTATTTTAGTTGCATAGAGAAACGAATAGCATATATTTTGTACAATTAGGATATCATATAATGCATTTTATTGTTAATTTTTTCGTTACCCGCACTAATACTGATTTTTGTTCTGATATTGTTTTAAGGATGTAAACGTACGTTTTTTTAAGTTTATTTATGTGAGTCTAACATGAACCTTCAGCCTGTAATACGATAGTTTAATATAGGTCTTAAGTTGGCAAATTTATTTTTAGATCTCGTTTAGCGTATTCGAAAGAACAAATACCGTCATTCGATTTCTCTATTTAAGAACAAGTGTGAAAATTTTATCCCCAAATGATTTCGTCGTAGCGAAAGTTTAGTTTCATCAATCGTGCCTTAATTCTACAGATAAAAATGGAACCATTAAATAATTCTAAAATTGTAGTATCGTGGTCTTCTTGAATCCTGGTAATCCTTGACCCTCATCTCGAAGGATTAACCCATCTCTTAATTACCTATTTTTCGAACGCATCATCCAGTTATTTTATCTGATATTTATGAATCATCATGTTGGTTACAAGGAATCATTTTGTATACCTATATATGCATTATGCATGTATATAAAATCAAGGTAAGCAATGAATAACATTATTTATTATTTTTTTTTATTCAAGGTATTTCGAATTAAATGTTTACAAGCAATAATATGATTAAAACTATGAAATAAAAAGCAAAAAAAAACTTAAATCAGACGTTACACCTCTTTTACATTGGCCACATTTTCTTTTATTCGTGATTCGGTTATTTTCATAATTACGTTTTTTTTCCTTTTTCTTTTTTTTTTTTATCATTACGTTTTCTCGTTTTTTCTTTTTCTAATTTGTACTTCTCTTGGCGCAACGTTGTGCCTCACTACCTTATAAGAAATCATTCGTTCGATTGCTTGCCCAACACTGACAGATTTGCGAGGTTCACTATAATATTAAAATTATGAAAATTATAATATTTTAAACTTTGCAGCTTGATTCATATAACCGACCCCCAACCAACGCTTCCGTCTGTTTCATAGATTCGAAACGAGAAAGGAAAAAAATTAAACAGTTGATGCTTCTAAAAAAAATTTTTGTAGATTGGCTCATATCTTTTGTACAACGATCTCAGTATTTGTTTTTTTTTTTTTTGCAATGAAATTTACTTGCAGCTCTATTAATAGGTGCGCATTATATCTTTCATAATTGGTAGAACAAAAACTGATAACAATATACAAAAACATATTTCAATCTGATATAATATATATTTGAACATTTGAATAGTTTTCTTTAAGCTATACACAATGTCTGATTGAGCGAAACAAGCTGCGTCGTTTACAGAATAATAATAGTAATGATATAATATATGCTTAATAAAATTGTAGATTAATAGTAAACTAATAACCGATAATTAGTATTACCAATAATAATAATAATAATCATAATAATAATAATAGTAATAATGATGACGATAATGATCATTATGATGATAATAATAATAATAATTACACACCACTTCTAATTAATAATTACTGGAAATTTACAAAATGTGTAGAAAAAGGAAAGTAATCTGTTTTATCTTATATGTTTTAATGTAAATACATAAACGTATAATGTGATACCATGTGTTTCAAGAATTAATCGAATTTTTCCGAACATATGGAGAACCGAATAGGGAAACAAAAGATAACGTAAATTATTAAAAAATTTGCAACGAGGAAACGTAACATCACTTTAATAAGTAGAATATTAGCTGCAGGTATTGGAAAAACTATTCTGCATAATATAAGTGTGTTGTTCCTCATCAATCATTTAAATTAACAAATATAAACAGTATCAGTTCTATTTATTGCTGTCGAATACCAACACATTCGTATACAATGGTAAATCCCAATCCAATGTTAATAATGCCAATAAATTATTTGGATCGATAGTTTATTTTTGGTGCACCAGTATTAAATAGCACCTTATTCTTTGAAACCGAAAACAGAATAGATAATAACAAATGCAACGCGCAAGACGTAAACACCAACATCATCATTTTGGTATGTATTGCTTTAAACTTCTTACGCAGATAATGAATCAAATTTTATCGATTGATTTCCAAGTTCTCTATTCGTCCGAGAGATGAATTTTGAAACTCACGGTAAGTTCATTTATACTATGTCGTATTTATATTTATGTATTATGTATAATGTTGTAACAATAAAGCAATATGCGAAGGTATGAAGACTTTACGTTGCTCATTTGACAGGGGGATTCTTAAACAGCGTCTTCTATGTATAGGTATATCGGCTCAATGATTACGTGGTTTTGTAATCAATCTTTGTCCTACTCAATATTAAAGAACTTTACTCTACCCACTTTCTTTCAACATCATAATTGATTAATACAATTACAAAAGCAAGTATATTTTCCTCTTTTCTCTGTCAAAAGCAGTAGTCGAAGTATCGAGAAAACGGATTTTTTTTTTCTAGTGAAATAATTTTCATAGTAAGTGTAGCCGCTTCTTAAACCCCCAAATGAGTCTTTAATACAGTAGGTATAGCGTTACTTATATTTCATAATATGATGATTAGCTGATGAATATCCCGCTTCTATTGTTACTTGCATCCATTTGTGATATTCCTTCCATTACATAGAAACTTTAGCATAGCCTTATATTATTATTAAAACAGTATGGTCAGCAGCGTTACTAGATCGAAGAAGAAGATCTAGAAAATCGAGGAACTGTTGGGCTGTTGGGGCGCCGTAAAAATTCCGGAAACTATATATTTGCACAAAAGATAGAATCAAAAGTAGGTAAGATAATGGGCGAGGTAACTGATTTGGATAGCATATTTTAATGAAATCTACAATTGTACTACTCGTCTTAGCTGACCATTCTGTGATAACTTTACAATGCAACTAAAATCGTCAAAATTTCAACATGCCCAATTTTGTCTACTTACAGATTAAATATTAATTATCTTCCTTATGATTAGAATTTTCTCCTAAAATTTGCCTAATTTCACCTAATCACGTTTTAACTAAATGATCGGTTTCTCAGTCAATATAACATATTATTTCTTTTTTCTTTCTAATATCAAATTTTCTTGTGAGCTGCTGCCGAATGCAGTTTTGACGATCTTAGTTTCAATATATATATCTATAGATATATCTATTTATGCTGTAATGACTGACGGAGGTGACTTATTCGTCAATAAATAGTGTATGACAAATAGCCACCCTAGGTTCCCCTAGATTTCAATTTTCTCACAATCTTCACGGAATAGACGATACTATAGCAAAGAGATAACGTGACATGTGTATGTTATATTTTTAAGTAATAATGACAACTATGAATACATCGTATGTTAATGTTATTAATCATTATAGTAATATATCAGTTAATAGTAACCAGTAAATAATAATCGTAATATATTGAAGTTATAAATACATCACAGAGATTTATGTTGTTTTTTTCTTTTTTATTTTCTTTCTTTTATTTATATATTCATGTTCGCATAAAATGAGAAGGTGCAACGCTAATCATTGAATTCAACTCATGGCAAAGGGAAATTAATTTGCCAAAAAGATATTTAATCGGATGAACAATGACTAGGATGCACTCTCTCGATATTACTCCTTTCATTTCACCATTTAGAGATTAATGTGTAATAATTGAGTGTTGAATAGAAATTCGCATCATTGTTGCTAATACACGCTTTATACTTTTCATTTACTTTATTTTTAATATCCATGAAATTAGTATATTTGGTAAAAATTTTGATTGATCGAAAGCAATGTAAGGTATTATTATATGTTAACCAGTTAAAATGACTGTGAGCTCGTGTATATGTAGTGAAAATTTTCTAATTGGATATTGGTTTGTGTATATTTAACTATAAACGTGTAGAATCCAAGTCAGTGGCAGTCTGTTCTGTGGTAACTGTATTTGCAAAGTGCAATCGATTATGGTTTCGATAATGAAATCGTCAAACCACTGAAATACGCTCAATGCAAACGCAGTTTGAGTAAGGAACTTTTTATTTTACTTATGCCCGCAAACGCCGGTTCTTTTCTATTTTAATTATAGCCTGATTTTCTTTACTTCAGGTTCGGATGAAAGTTCAATAAAAATTTGTCAATGATGATTAGTTGAATATTTTGTTTTTATTATTCTTGTTGGGTGAGAAGTAATTGGTTAATTAGTTTTTCACATGATTATTAAAAAGAAGATAGAGATGCAGTACTCTGCTAGGAAATTTAGACGATGTATAACTATATACTATAGCGTATAAAAATTGGATCTTGTAAATGCCAAGTAATAATCTCAATTGAAAAAGTAACCATCACATCGAAAATCGGAACTATTTTGCAACTACCATCCTATCCTAAAGTAAGAGAAAACTGATTTTTACCACTAACGTTTTCACATTTGTAACCCGGTATCATTTTTATCATTTTTATATCAGCTATATTATTTGTATGCACTGATTGTAGAATAAGAAAAATGTATTTTCAAACAGTTCAAACATTTTCACCGCACTATTATAATATGCCTTTCTCTCCACGCTTACTCGCCCATATTAAATACTACTCAGTTCTGTTCCCGTCTTTAAACTGGAACACATTTCCTCTCCGTCATTTACACTAGATCTTGGCTATCGGCGACTGAGATTATATCAGAGTAACCCCTAGCACTCTGTGTCAAATCTTTCACATTTCATTCACAATAAGATATCGCGCAGTGCGTGCAATTCTTCATGAAGCAAATTCAAATGGCATTAAATACTTGTTGGCGAAAAATCTTAAGTCAACAGATATTTAATATCGAAGTAATCACTTCACTGTTACAAATCTTTGTAAGTTTGAATCGATTTTGTCATACTTTTTTTTCTCTTTCAGTCGCCAATTGCCATAAAGTTCCAAATTATCTACACTTAATCTTAATTTCGTAATCGTTCACTCGTAATCTGCACAGCCTAATCCATTTGCCTAACATACTTTGAGAATTCATTGATGATTCATTTATGAGTTGATCACTATCCCGCTACATCTTGTAGATCAACCCTTTTGATCGTTCATCTAACAAGAAGTAAGGCAATGCAGATAGATTAAATTTCACATCATCAGGCATTTATCTATACGAAGTACGAAATGTACAACCTTTTCCTGCATATACTACACCGAGCTCACATTTCATTATCTAACAAACGGCAACTACTCCCAGCAAATAGTTTTGAACCAAGTGGTGAATGCGTTAATTATAAACTGCTTGATGAATAATGAAGAGTTGAATTTTGACAGACTACGAAGCACTCGATTGTAGTATTTCTCTCGCATACCCAAATACGTATTGAAAAATTTGAATCTACGAAAATGCATTTCCTCACTTCTTGAATCGGGGTGTCCGAGGAAAGGTACCAGTTAAAACCTTCTCGGATACTTTGCAACCAGCAATTCAAACTCGACACCAAACTCGTTACTGCGCGAATCGGTTATATTTGGAGAAAATTATTGATACCCTAGAGACTGACTGCTGGCATTGTCAACTACATAAAACCAAACAGATTTATCAAAGAAGAAATCTTCAATTGGCTACTTTTTCATTAGGCTTTACGGCAGTACATCGCAGTGTCATTGAAATTTGAACTAACCAGGATAGAAGTGATATCTTTCAGAAAAAAGATTCCGAGAACGATCAGTTTCCACTTCTTCGAGAGTTGGGTATTGAAATTCTGTATACTATATCATTTTTTGGTACCTGGCACTCTTCAACACGCGATACGCCGATAAATGAAACAAGATCAAAGGCCTGTTTCTCACATATGTACGAAGTTGGTATGATTGTATAATACTAATGTGCATACGCTAAATCCAATCCATCGAAAATGGTCTAATAATATTATCATATAGCTATTAAGAAGCCATGAATCAAAACTGTGCCTAGTTATTACAAATTATTACAATTTGGTATCCGCTCGCCTTCCAATTTATATAACGAATAGAATTTAATAAATAATTTAATACATTCACTAGAAATTTAGTTGTTAAGCCTACGCACACTTGGAATACACATCGAAGTAAATTTTTGAGTGGTGTGAAAAATGACATAAACAACGTGGTCATGCACGCACTAGGTCTCAAAGTTATAAATTATCTTTAAACATATTATGTACGAGTATTGTATGTACAGACGCGAGTTTTAGTTACATACATATACCTATACACGTACGAGGGTCTGTGTTCACACATGCGTTGGGCGTGCATTTGAATACCCGTTATACAGAAAGTCCCATAGAATAGTTTAAATTCCCAACAAGTGAAAAAATTTATTTCATTTGGACCTGAGTTTTTATAATCTGATGATACGTCAGACGATGTGTTCTAAGATTCTCTTTTGTTTCATCTTATTTCATCATATTATTTTCTTTTTCTTCATTTTCTTTTCAAAAAGCTATAATAATAAGAAATATATTTCAAACCGACTAATAAAAAATGGTGGAAATTTTTTTTCATTCTTCAAGAGTAGTTACTAGTATTTTGCAAAGCAGGTTTACATACACGAACTCTTAAGTCTCTAGCCAAGATCCATTCCATTACAAACATTTAAATTTAATTTACGATATAAATATCCCATCCAGAGTGAAATATTGAAAATGAGATTAAAATTCTTTTAAATCGCACCCCGTATAGGACATTTTTTGTGCAGTATGGTATTCCAAATCCCCTAAGGCTCCGCGCTTCCATAGAAAACATTGTAAGGTGTTTAAATGGCTTTCTTTGAATCACCCTGTATAATCGTGAAAAATCCGATTTTAAGTTATGCAGGTAATTAGACTTAACAATCTTACAAGTTCTTCTCTTACGTAGCACTGAGTAACAAAATAATCAATTCAACAATGTAAATTCTGCAAGATATTACGGAGATTACACTACGACTTGTTCATTGAGATGTACGAACTCTCTCAACTCTGTATTGAAGAAAAATCAAAGAATCCTCAAATTTTGAATAATAATGAAAAGACGATATCTCGACAGTATACTGCATAGGATCAGCACACCGATTAGACAAGTCCTTTTTCTTTATGCGATCTAAATAATATAATGCGGTCAAATTGTTGTATTTTATTTTCAGTCACTACTAATGCTACGTAGTAATTAACTCGTGCGATATAACAGTTATAGTTTATATTACTCTTTTTCTTTTCAGAGTATCGTAGTACCTTGAATCACGCGTGTCACGTATACAACATTGCTAATTTATATACATATACAGTACAATACAGTTACAGAGTAGTGTCACATTTAATATTAAATAGATAATATTAATCATTTTTTTTCTTTCTTTTTTGTTTGTTTGTTTTTTTTTTTTCAACTGTAATTATTCTTTCTTTGCATAATGACGATGTTATCATTATTGCTCATCGCGTACAAACTGACAATTCCTACTGACCTAATTTCCTAAAAGTTAGTCAATTACCTTAATTTTACTTCTGCTTACCATATCGTAGATATTATTTTCAGATAATATCTCTTAATGTTATTGATCTTATAGTTCAACTATTCAATATCCATCGTCATAGAAAATGTTTATAATAAAAATAATAATAATGATACTAATAATATTATTCTTAATAGAAATAATAATATTAATAATAATAGTAATGATAGTGATAATCATAATAATAATAGTAAGAATAACAATAATAAAAATAAAAATGATAGTAATAGCAATAATAATGGTATTAATGATCATAATAATTATGGTGCTACTATTAATAATAAAATCATTTTAATAGTAATAGTAGTAGAAGTAGTAGTAGTAATAGTAATAGTAGTAGTAGTACTAGTAGTAATAATAACGATAATGATTATAATAATCGCAAACATCCATCATAATTAGGTATGAATTATTATTATCTAATAATATAAAAGTAACGTAACAGAGAGACACAAAACAAAAAAATTTACATACCGGGCCTCCCATTGGTCAGTCAGTCAGTCTGTGGATTCTCTGAGCCTTTCATAAAAGGCACAAAGTTTGCAAAATAACATTGGTGTACGGTTGTTTTGCAATTGATATTTCTAAGGACTGGTTGAAAACAACAATATCTCTCTTTTTCCAACATAAATTATTTCTCGGTGTACAATATTTGATAATTCACACCTAGATAGGTGCGATACTACCTGTATTCATGCGTACGAGGTAGATTTAATATCATAGCAACATTTGCCATCACTGACTGACTCTGTCATTCTAACTCTACAGCTATATGTGTACAAAGGAACAAACGTCTCGGTACTCGATATTTGGCACAGATTAAATAAAATTCAATGAAATTTCATTACGGTGCAAACACGAATGTCAAAAAAAACACAGGTAAAAAAAAAAGAAACAAAATAACGAATTGCAACCGTTATCTCCCCTAGAATACTTCTATTACATCTTAATGTGTGTCAAATATTAAGTATGCATATTTTGATTTTTTTTTTTCTTTCTTTTTTTTTTGTAGCGTTCAACAATGACTGAAAACATTGAGAAACATAATCTTTTTTTGTCATCAGTTTTCTGTAACAACGTAAAAAAAAAACGTAAATATCTTATTATACAGCGTGTTCTTAATAATTAGGAATAGTATTGTTATAATAACGTTGATCTTAAGCCTACCTTAATGGAGAAAAACACTTTTGCTCGATCTGTGAAAACATAAAAACAATTGTCCATCGAGCGAGATTCAGAACAGAAGCGTGTTCCTTGTTATAATTCGTAGAATACATAGAAAATCGGAAGTATGTACAAGAAAAAGATTACATACGATTTCAGGTGTATATGTGGTAATAATAAATATAGAATAGATCTACTTCAACTCCAATTTGCAACAATCAACGTTCTATGTAATAAAAAATTAAAGGATTATCAATTTAAACTGCCAAGTGTAGCGTATTTAGACGCCGGACTTTGGAAACTTTTAGACGAGTTATTTTCAATGTATAACATCAATATTCTTTTCACACGTCCGCCAGGGGGTTCCAATCACCTCCAAGACATTGTAACTTTGTTCAATCATAGAATAGAGATTCTTCAGGTTTATCGCCCAAGTAGAAGAAAGAAGTAACCCAAAGGATCAGACGCTATTTAGAAACATGATTGCCCATTTTGTGTTAACATTGTTTGAAAGACATTGCCTACTCAGTCCAAAATCGTGTAGCATCTACTCATTTTGCGAAAATCTCTTACGTAGAGATACGTAAGTATCAGCAACCAGAGTTTATTGCAACGTCGATGTTATTTTGTAAGAAAAATCCTACAGCTTCAGAACAGAAAACCAAATGAATATTCGCTGCACGATACGAACGAAATGCCCAATTAGTTCAGTTAATGACACAAGGCTGTCGAAGATTGCATATTTAAGAGTCTAGTAAACGATAAAGAAAAAAAAATGAAACTTATTATGAAATATTGGAGGATTTATCCACATAATTTTAAGTAAAGTCAATGTACTGGGATCGTGGGGGTTCATTTTTTGAGCGTGGCGTGATAGACGATCACGAATGTTTCACAACGATAACACCTGGTCGTTGTTGAGTTTGCTGTTGCGAATGAAACTGAAGGAAGTTGTTCATTTCTGCATGGAGCAGCCGCTGCTTCGTCGTCGTTGCAGGTGCTACAGCTGGCTTGTTTGTAAGAGCTAAAGGTGCGTCCTGTGCTGGTTCGTCACTGAACAAGTGATCGCCTTCTAAATGGCGTATCGCTTCAACGATAGTTTCCAGGTTTTGGCGCGATGTGTTAGCAAGGTATAACCTTGCTTGAGGCGTTCCATCGTCTAAGGAATTCGCTGGCGAAGGCAACCTGCAACCAAGAACGAAATTTATTCTCTAATTTTCGATCGACGATCTTCAGATTTTTAAACAATAGATTAATGGATCATGAAGATCGAGAATGACGATGATACGAACCTTTCAACCTCAACTTTGGGCTCAGCTTTCATAGCAGCTTCAAGCACGCTAGGTAATCGCTGAGGTTCGGCAGGTGGAGAAAAGGGTCTGGTTGGACTCGTGGATATAAACTGAGAGGTAACGTTTTTGAATTCAGATGGTGTTGTCCCATAAGTCACATGTGTCGGGGAAAATGACCCAAGCTTTTGTTTTGTGGGTGTAGAGAATACCTGACTTTGCGTGAATGTGACGATTTTAGGTGTACTAGGACGGGAAACTTCCTCCTTGATCTCTTCTGGTACCATTTCTGAAAGTGGAGGAGATGGGGAAGGACTGGGATCTGGCGTAGTGGTTTCAACTGTTTGTGTCGAACCTACAGGAGGTAAGGTAACTACGGAAACAACTTGTAACGAAGCTACCGCATCTTCTGTTTCCTGAGCCATGACATTGTCCGTGTGCTCGATCACCTGAAAAAAGTTGAATAAATTGTTCAAACTGATGTTTGAAAACACTTTTCTAGCCAAATGTTCCACTATACAAACCTCGTGTGGTTGATAAGCGATCAGTTGATTATCCCTGAATCTTTCTGGGTATATTTGGTTCTGAATAACTCTCATTTGTTCTTCGATGCGTAGCCTTGCGCGACGTTCTCTTTCTAGCTGCCGCCTGAGCTCAGCGACTTCGCTGCTCGATACTGCATGTGCCTCTCCAGAGACCGTAATTACAGATAATGGTTCCGGAGACATACTTCCTAATCCTTCGTCTCCACTTTCATTAACATGCATCGGCACACTGACAACCACTCCTGAAATCGAAGAAGAAATTCGTTTTATTCCATCGCTATCAAGAACTGCGAATCACATTAATTTGAAACAAATAATACAGGATGCGGTATTCTATGAAATCTAGAATATTTATCATCTCGAACGGTGTACTTTCTTTGCCATGTACTCTTTAACTGAAGACAAATACAAAACGTTCTCGTTACTTTAGGAAAAACATAGTTTCTCATTTGCGTCATTAAATCTGATCGTTTGATTGCTATCATTTCCGCTTCCCGTGCTCTCGGTCTAATTGAAAACAACATGTGCCACTGCCGCAGTGTCGCCCAAGAGATTATACTTCTTCGTGGGACATGCACGCATATTTCCGTTCAGCTGAGTCCCCTGCCGTAGACCAAAGAAAATTTGCGTGACACTGGTGGTCATATAAAGGCGTAGAAACACGTGTTTTTCCTTGCATGTTCGAAGTATGTTTTTGATAAATAAATTCAAATTCTCAGAACTTAGTAAAAAATTTTCCACATACCTTGGTTATCAGCCTTGCGTTTTTTTATCGGAACATCACCGCCTTCGTGCTGATTGACCAATCGCTTGAGTTGACAATTTTGTGATAATAGTTGCGTCTTCTCTTGTTCCAACTGATAAATATACTCTGCTGTTTGCTGTAGTATCGCCGCCTGTGAAATTACATTAAAAAAAAAAACCGGTGAAATTAACAATCAGATGTTTATCATAGAAGAGCTTAGAGTTCAACGTAACACTCAGGGTAGATACAATCTCATGAGCAAATTTAACATGAGTCCTCGACAAATGTGTTCGTATTTTTTATTTTTGTTAGGAATCACGTGAAAACGTCACGTGTAAAACAATAACTATCTTACATACTAGATGTCATATACACGAGGTATAAAGGAACTTATAAATAAAGTTAGGGTTGTTAAAGTCAGTTTGAGTAGATTAAACTACATGTTTTATCAATTGTAACACGGGACAAAGGGAAACACAAACCTATTCACATTCACAACATCGTGTTCTACCTAAAAATAATTTCGCATAATTCATTTCCGACCGGCAAACGTAATTGGATTTTTTATTTTTTTTTAAAGAAACTGCACAACGAACAATTAAAATCTTAACGTTCATTAGCAGTCAAAACTACGTGGACAAAAAAAAAATCTAGATCAACATGCGGGTACACTAGGCCATTATAATTATACCGCAACGTTGCGATCTACTTTATCAGTCATGCGATCTTACATCAATTCTTTATTTTTCTTCCTTTTTTTTCCTGGTACATGAAACAAGGGTGTCCGTACTTATAATGGCTGATACGATGAAATGCTCAAAGTTACGACAGGTGATCCGTCTTAATACTTTATAGCGTTCGTTGCTCGGCTCGTTGCGGCGGTATTGCTTCAACTGTACAGTATAATATTGCATTTTTTACCGTGATAATCCGCCGTTACCTTGCAAGGGTGTATATATAGTACATACACACTCAAATTGCATTTTTTTGTAGCATAATAAAAAGCAAAGTTATTGCCTCATCTAAGGCTCTAACGCTGTATATAGGATTAAATTGAAATGGTATTTTTTTTTCTTTTCCTCTTTGTTTTAATATCTCATGTACCAGGTAAAACTCAGTTTACAACTATACGTATTACTTCTTTTTTTTTTAATCGTATTCTGTGAAATTCAAATCGCCCCTTAAAAGGAGGGAGTTTGTGGGTAAAATTAAAGAAGGAAAAGGGGGGAAGAAAGGAATCTCGCGTACTACTCCGCCGCTTTTTTTTTTGTGCCATCAATACCTCGTAGTATTCGGTAGTATTTAGTGTATGACACTCTATGGTATGACATCATCGCTGCAACATCTTTACGCGCCATATTGGCCATGATATCGGATGTCACGTGTATATGGTAAACAAGAATGACCTCGAAAAGGGTTGACGAAAACAAAGAGTAAATTGATACCATGGCCCTCGGGGCCTCCAAATACCGGGTATACAACGTAGCTTCGATCGCGTTTCGCACCTGCCGACCGTCGACAGGTGGTCATCGGACAGATGCAGCCTCAAGGGTGTATCTGCGATGTGTTGCTTTTATTACTTATTTATTTATTTATTTCCTTTTCTATTCCGTTTTTTCTCTATAGTAATTATACCTATACCGTCATTTAAAAAGAGATTTTCATTCAACTGATTATGGTACGTCATCGTGTCGTACCCCTCCCGTGTTTCTGTAGGTTTTTTTTTTCCTCAAACCACATTATTGGATTGTAAATCTGGAAAAGGATTTTGGACACCTTATGCAAGACAACCTTTACGAACGCATTTCAATTACATAGATCTTAGTCTCGACTCGATTTAGTCGTCTAAGTTCGTACCCAATTTAAACATACCGTACATATGTTTTCACTTTATTAAAAACTGAAAAACTTCCTTCTCAAATTATGTGGACAATAATTTATCCTCTACTTTTTTTTTCAGATGTTATTACAACCCGGAAGGATGTGACGGGCAGAAAATTTTCCAACATAAAACGAAAGAAAAGAAATTTTGTACGGAGGATGTGAATTAATTATTGTGTTGCAATGCACATGACTAAATTTTTGCACTTATTTTTCTTCGCGACAAAGACCCAATTCGGAGAATCGCAAACGCAGCACATTCTGTCAACAATGTTCAATGACTCATTGTTATAGTTGGCGTTTTAATTGCATTATTGCATTATACGTATAGGTATGAATTACATGAGACTCGCTACAGTTCGGTTCATTTTTAAATGAAGTTTGATCGATGTTGAGTAAAATTTCTAGAGCTAAGTTTTGTGGTTGAAATGGTGGCTTGAAAAAAATTAACCCCCTGCATGGAAGAAGGTCCTTCAGAAAGCGTTAAATTGCACCTTGTCTAAAGTTGTATAAAATTGATATCGTTTAATAACTGAACAATTACTTTGCTGAGGAATAATAATTCATTTTTGAATTTTATTACGGACGTATGTAAGTGGTTAATAATCGAAACGGAATGTAAAGTGGCACGATTGAAATACAAATACGTCGTAATGTGAAGCACATAATTATTATTCATTTCTGATAATAATCGATTCTCCCTCCTGTACCTGGATCAGCAATTTTAGATCATTAAATCGAACGCAATAAGCCGAAAGTTATAATTTAATTCTGCTACTTCCACTGGTGGAATTGTACATCTTTAAAATTTCGACTACAGGAGTGAACGATAAGACTTAAATAGAAGCTTTCATGAGAATATTATTATTTCGAATTCTATAAAAAGCTGTCATTCAATGAGGTAATTGTTAATTTTAAATATTCCATAAATAAACAGATAATAACATACAATAAACCGAAGACAAATTGAATAATTAATGATCAATTAATTATATTTATACAACAATTAATGGTCGGCGCATAAATTCGAAAATTTAACTTTCTCGTAACTTCCATCTAAATTGGATGATTTTATTAATTTTCTAAATATTGTGTATTATGCCAAATATGAAATTCCATAGGAGTAAAAAAGCAAATGAAACCGTTTGCGAAGGTTGTTGGGAGGAATTATTTTTCATGCTAGTCGAATAATTTGATACACCCAATTTTCATTCCAAAAAAAAAAAGAAAGATAGAAAGAAAAATCGTGCCTGCGTTGCTCAAAATAGCGTTGTTGGATTTTTACGGCGCCCTCAAAAAACAATGTCATATTCGTGCTGGATTCGTCGAAAAAATTGAGAATAAGCATATCACGTTCGCCTCACAATAATCAATACGATGTAATAATTGTCGGTCGCTGATTTAAGCGCACCGGAAATTTCACTTCTATATAAATCGCACCGAGGATTAAAATCGCGATCAGAAGACGACTAATATCCAGACTAAGTGCATCATGCAGTACGTTTTTTTGTTTTTTTTTGATTCTTCTAAATCGTTATAGAAAACCGAATGAATTATTATCGTATATCTTATAGAATTACAATTTAAGAAGAATGTGTCGTGTGGGAAAAAAAATAAATCAATTATTTATTCGATAATATAATTATTGTTACAGGGATCCCAATGTGAGCTTGAGTTTTTTCGTTAAAAACGAAAAAAATCAGGAATACGATTTAGAGGAAGTAGTCAACAAAGCTGATGTGAGCACGAACAAAGAATTTCATCGGAAATTTGTGTATCCGAATCTTATCTGGATTATATTTCTACACACATGCGCTTTAATCGGACTTTACTACCTCTTCAAGGCCAAACTACTAACATTGCTATGGCGTAAGTTACTATCACTGCATTTGAAATATTCAATCCCCATAAATTTACTATATCAGTTTTATTCCCCATAGTTTTCACCATTGGATTCTTCTCGGCGGAAGCCATTACGTTAGGCGCTCACAGATATTATTCGCACAGAAGTTACAAGGCCACAACATTTTTGAGAACGGCGATAATCGTCTTCCAAACAATTGCCGGACAGGTATGACCATAAGAGCTGCTTTATTATTTGTTGATTTCCATCATCTCGGATCAAAACTAATAATTATTATCATTGTATGAAATCGATATCCGAATATA
Organism: Athalia cordata; assembly: GCA_963932425.1. Taxonomy (NCBI): domain Eukaryota; kingdom Metazoa; phylum Arthropoda; class Insecta; order Hymenoptera; family Athaliidae; genus Athalia; species Athalia cordata. Next base: position 37,658,941 of record OZ010625.1, on the reverse strand, counting down.
TTACAGAACAGCATGTACACCTGGGCAAGAGATCACAGACTCCACCATAAGTACAGCGATACCGATGCGGATCCTCATAACGCGGCAAGGGGCTTTGTTTTTTCCCATATCGGTTGGTTGGTCACCAGAAAGCATCCCTTGGTTATACAAAAAGGCAAGTGCATCGAAGTCTCCGATCTCCTCGAGGACAAAATCCTCATGTTTCAGCACAAGTAAGTGACGTCAGAGATGACAAAGAAAGAAAAACCAACAAAAAAAAAAAAGAAACAAACATTGAAATTAAAATAAATAAATAATAATTACGTGCGGATAATCGAAGTTTGCTTGCAGTTATTTCGTACCGGTTTATCTGATCGTGGGATTTCTGTGCCCTACATTCATCCCTGTTCTCGTTTGGAGCGAGGATTGGTGGACTTCCTTCTTGGTCGCATACTGTCTCCGGTACACGATCGTTCTTCATCTTACATGGTGCGTAAATTCACTGGCTCATATGGTCGGCACGAAACCTTACGACGGGTGAGTTTAAAAGAATTTTTTTACTTTTCTTCTCACGAAAAACTTCATAACCCGGTGCGTCGATTTGCGGTTTGAATCAAACAAAACTTGCTAATGTATCTGTACGTGTGTACATGTATTCTGTTCATCGCTGAATCATAATAACCTTGCATTCACGATTCTCAGACGGATTCATTCAACGGATTCTGACCTGGTGGCAAATTTGACCGGGGGAGATGGTTGGCATAACTACCACCATAGTTTCCCGTGGGACGCGAGAGCCGGGGAATTTAGTGTACGAGGTGGATTCAACACAAAATGTCTCCTAAAACTTGAGAAATATGGACTCGCCTACGACCTCAAAACCGCTTCGGACGCCGTCGTTGAAGGACACACCAATAGACACGGCGATGGAACTCGACCAGTGATCGCTGAACAACCGGAAAAGAAGCAAGAAGATGGTAAAATAAAAAATGGCGGGATAAACGCGCCAAAACTAAATGGCGTGAAAACGAATTGAGATGATGATTATACAATGGCGTAATTAACACATATATTGTAATTAATAAGATCAATTATAACGCGCACGAATTATATATCATATTATATTGCGTGAAAAAAAAAAAAAAAATTAATATTCAAGGTTCGGAAAGAATTCTATACAAACATTTATGGTATTTTAATCTTTCGATTATTAGCACAACGTCAAAGAGAAGTGATGCTGTGGAAAATTATCATTATTATTATTATTATTATTATTATTACGATGATTATTTTGCTCCCGTTATTTGATCGCATAAAAAAAAAAAAAAGAAGTCGTTCCGTTTTTATATGATCTGCAAAGGGAGGGTGACAGTTCAGAATGCGTACAGTCATCGCGGATTGTGAGTGAATTTTTATTGCCCAAATTTGAATTAATCCAATTGAAATACCAATGAATTTATACCAATTGCAGGGTGTATACGGACGGAAAATCAAACGGTTCAGAATAATAACATTTCCTTTTTTTTTTCTTTCTTTTGCTTCTTTCCTTTTTGATCCTGTTTCTGACTAACAATAAGTAGCAGCTTTACCTCCCGGGGCGCGGTAAACAGAAAAGCTTCCGCTCTTTTCATTAAATTCAATTTTCCGAGGACCAAACTAATTATAAAAGTTTTTTTTAATAACTAATCATTCCGGTTGTGTAATTCGCGTCACGACGAACCGCGAAAAAATATAAGATCTCTAAATTAGAAACAGATGTGTTTGTCTTTTCTTTTTTATTTTAATTGATGGGTGTATTTGAGAAAAGTAAAACATTTATTCTTGTAGACGATATTGTACGCCGCGGGGATGTCGGGCGCGTATCGTCCTCAAACGTCATCGTCAGAAGCGATAAAGATTTGCATATGCGCCCATGACATCACCCAAGTTGTCCTAACCTTCTCCTCTTATTTGATTTTATTAGTTTTTTTTTTTTTTTTTTAATTGTTCTCTGCTTCTTCCTCTCCTTCTTCTCTTCGCCCGGCACTTTGCTGCTGCTGCTCGTTCAGCCTGCGGCTCCCGTGCGACCAAAATGTGCAGCTAAATTTAGCTACGCAACGAAAGAGAATTAAAGAAAGGCGGGCGGGCGGGCGTTCTGAGCAGCTTCGTGTACTCGCAAATTTCTTAGAATCCAGTCTAACAATAATATTATAAACGACCACCGGATGTAGGACCCCCCTCCCCTCTCCCCCTCGCGCCCCCTACTACTCCTTTGTCAACGTTTGCTTTTTATTTCTCATAAGGTACTTTATTATTTAGTTCCTTTTCATTTCATTGCTGATCGCGCGTGTAAAAACATTATTAAAAAAAAAAAAAAAAAAAAAAAAAAAACGGAGAAAAAACATGGACAAACGACGGCTATATCAGATTCTTCTCGTAATCATCATCGTTCTCTTCACATATGCATAATGGGCAATCTTTTTCTCACTTATGTTTCGTTAATATTCGAATAATAGCAAAAGTTCTTCACTATTTTTTGTTTTCCTATTCCAAATTTTTAATAATCAAATGTAAATATGAGTATGCGTGACATAATTTGTTCTGCTTAACGGCATCTACTTGTTCTAAATTTGAAAATTACACAAGAAAAACGCGGCTCGAAACGGGATATGTGCAGGATTCACAATTCGATCGATATAAATTAACGATAATTAATTAATTGTTATGATTATTATTGCGATTCTATTTGTTGCCCGGTCGGTCACGCTCTGCAGCAACTCGGATGAAATAATCTCATATTAGGTAATTGTTATGTAACTCATCGCGTTGGATAATTCTGGTGCAGTATCGGCGACGCGAATCGTTCATATAATCCCGCGGTATTTGAACGCGGTTTTAAATCGATCGCATTATCATCAATCGATGATGCTGCAATGTTCATCTGGTTGATACGATTATCTTCTTTTTTTTTCGGCTTGCTATATCCCCGATTGATAAACATAGAAAATAAAGTTTCTCGTAACCAACCTATAGATATACTTGCTTACCATAAAAAATCATTGAAAGCGGAATTACCCATTTCATTTCTTTTAGCGAACATTTTTCTTTTGACTCCAAATAAATATAAATGTACGTATTGTTACATAGTCAATTTTATACGCATAAAAACTCGCATAAAAACGTACGTTGATTCGACGGCGAACCTGCAAAAGCTCCATTACATGTGTAGACTCTACATGATGTGGATAGATATATATGTACATATAATATTTAAGTATGAAGTACATACCTCGGAACATACGCATATATCATGTCTTCGTATATGTATAGGCAAGCATATGGGTATTATAATATAAGTAGGTATACCTAGAGAGGCGTACGGTCGACTCGCCTTAAGTTACTACGCACGTGCCGAAATCTTGCAAATATCTTGTGTTCCACAAAGCCTGGTGGGCCAAGGCTGAATTGTTCTTTTCACGGAACAATGTAAGATAGCCATTGATGGAGAGCTTTTATTAATGAGAGCTTTAAACTCGCGAATTAATACATGTTTGTGTATATCTATATACAGTCTCTTGGATTCGCGCATAATTCACTGCAAGTCAATTTTTTCTTGTTTGTTGGCGGGAAGGGGGGGGGGGGGGGGTAATTGAAGATGCTATTAAAACCTTGAACTAAGCGTTATCCATTCGAACACCTACTGTAGTAGAAGATCAAATTTGCAACGTTCTAAAGAACGTTCATCATCCGCGCTATACGGAAAGGGAAAGTATATGAAAAATACATATTGGATGTATAATGTGTATTGCGATGAGTTTGCAGAAACAATAAATCGGGATATTATCAGTTTAATATTTCGCAAAGGTATGTATGTATGTATGTACGTACGTATGTACATACACATCGAACCCAAGATGACATGTAATTTTTTGTTCTACAGAATTCGGTAAGAGAAACTGGAATTCAGGAACATGAAATAAATATATTATATACCTCTAGGTTATATATATACCTATTTAAAGTTCTCACGTTATTTATTACATATCAATATGATATATAAATGATCAAAGTTTAACGGTGGGGGATTCAGGCCTTTGCAAAAAAAAAAAAATCAAGGTCAGGTTAGATTTTAAAGTCTTATTCCGATTGGTCAACGGGTCACCAGCGGCAGTGTGGCCGCAGCAACAGTTATGAGAAACGTATACCTACACAAAAAGAAACCTTCGAACCAAATTTAATCTCATTTCATCGTCAGCAGTAGCGAATTGCTGTCTTACTTGTGGCGCCACTTCTTACTTTTTAAACGAACGGCAATGGAGCGTAGCTATAATTTTTTTTTTTTTTATTCGGTTAATTTTTATATTATTTTTTATTGATTTTTTTTTTATTTTACACGAGTCGCCTTCTACTACTCAAAGCTTAACGCGTGTTAATTATTTGCAGAACTTGAGAAAAAAATAGCTTCGGATTGTAGACTTCGAGAATTATATGAGACTGAAAAAGACCTGCGGTATATCTAGGAGTACGTGTATGTACCCATAATACACCTATAATGAGAGCAACGAACTCTAGGTGAAATAAACATTTCTATGTCGCAGATAAAACAACAACCAAACCAACTAACCAACAACGCAACCGAGAGGACGACAGTTCTTCCTGTTTTCATAGGTGTACATATGTAATATATATGCATATATATAATATATATATATATATTATACATATGGAAAGAAAAGCATACCGCAGCGGTAATAGCAGCAGCAGGTAGTAGATTTATACCTACCTATATACCTAACTTCAGCGACAACATTTAACACGACCAAGTGAGGACTCTGTAACTGCCTAACGTAAACGACTGTCAGACTGTCAACTGTTATCGTTTCTACAACGCGAGTAACTTCCATTAATCGAATTGAACGTATGACATACAAACAAGCCTCTGAAACTGTTTAGTTATTGTCGCGGTTTGACAACGCCGGCGTGGTCGTGGCACAAAATGCAGCAGCTCTCTCTCCGTCTGCTGCTAACCCGTAGTTGACAGCTAGACGATTTTCTCTTCTACTTCGTTTATTTCGTACACATAGACCGTGGAACAGATCATGATAAAAGTCAGTTAACGTTGATCGGATACCCAATGGGATTACTCGGAAGCTCTGATTTTAAAATCTCAATGTCTTTGTTTCCGTTTTAAAGTTCCTCGCCTAAAAAAAAATTAGGTGAAACATTTACAGAAAAAGCAAATAATAAATTTGTCATAAGATTATCCAAAATCCGATGAGTATCAAAATGTAAAATTCAAGTGTTTTCATGTAATCCGGTCTAATCAAACATTCCGACGTAAGTAAAGAACGTAATAACGGTAACTGACGTGTAATTTTCAACGGATATAAAAAAGAGAAAAAGAATCTCGCAACGAAACGCGTTCGGTATAGTAATCTTAAATGAATTTAAGGTTACCACCTCCTTTTGTGACGAGCATCCCAACAAAGTGAAGAAAAAGTAAATAATAGAAAAAAATTATGTGTAAAGTAAGGTTATGTATGGGTAACGTATTATGAAAGCGTTTACATTTAGGTGCGCGCAAAGGAAGATCATTTGGTGGTACAAGAAGAAGGCCGAGAAGCAGCTGCCGGTGGAGGTATTCTTCTTCCTGCTCTTTCTACTACCGCAGCCGCTTGCTCCGTCGTGAATAAAGTATAGTATATAGTAGTGTATGTAGTATATGGTATATAGTACAGAAAGACGCGATTCACCAAAAGTGTAGGAGAGGGGATTACGCCACAGCCCACAGGACCACCTGGCTATCCCTGCGGACAAAGAACGCTCACCACCAGCACCGCCATCATCGTCATCGTCATCAACACCGATACACTCGAAAACTTATTCGATATAATATAAGACACAATAGTCATGCAGAGGAATCCAGGAAAATATAAATCGACGGTAAAAATATGTGGGGAAAAATACTCCCATTTCTCCGATCTACTTGTAACCTTGATGATTCCAGACCCGATCAACCAAAGTGGATGTAATAAATCTATCGATAATCCGGAATGGAGCTAAGAATTATTCGCTTTTGTATGATGCGTGAAGATCTAATCAATGTTTTGTCATCTCGCTGTGTTCCCATTCCAATTAGTCATGGAGTTTAAACTATAGTACCTATATATGGTGTACATTACACCGCAGTATATGATTTGAGTAGAGGTAGTTAGTTTGGCTGGAAATTTTTAAACGAGTCAATTATCTAGCGGTGGATTCAGTACGGCAAGCTATGTTACGTTACAAATACATACGAAGATGACGAGTAAATGTTTCATTGAGGAATATCCTCTCAGCGTGACGATATATATTCTATCTCGTACGTATGTGCATGTGTAGGTATACATGTTATATTAAACGAGGTGATCGTGCCATTCAGAGTTTCACCGCAGTATACCCATATATACATTGCTACATATATGCGTAGGTGTTTGTGTAGGTTACACATATTTATCCTGGTGTATATACACGATTCAAATAGATATAATTTGGTATAGCCTAAAGTTAGGCAACCAATCCTTTTGCCAACAGGTTGTAGCGTCGTTCTCTGAAATCCCTTATTCCCCAAAGCTCGTATAATATAGTGTTGCGTGCCTTAGGAAACAAACCTCTGCCAGGAGGGGGTTAACCTGAAATACTAGGATCTACGTAAATCAGGCCACTAAACTTCGAAGTTGTATTTATTGGGGATCTAAACCGATCGGAGTCCGCGGAAGACCCTTCGATTCGAACCAAGCGTCTCAACATCATGAAACCAAAAAATATCCACGACAAAAATACGAATTTGATCATTGAATAAGAAAATAATACGCCCGAGTTACCGGAGCGTTATATCAATGACAATGAGCATAATATTTGAAGAAAAAAAAAAAAAAAAATGTCTCAGCGTGATCTCAACAATTATAAATCGATAATGAATAATCGAAGACTGCAGGCTAGCGCCACGTCCGCTGTACCGGGGACCGCTGTACCGTCAAAGCTTGAAGAGTTTAAATACAGCTGACAATGAGATGAAAAGAATAGAGGAGGGAATGGAGCAGTAAAAAAAACTTTGGGCTTACACGCTCTCGTCCCGGGAACTCGTACTGGCATTCCACAACTGGTTACTTACTACACTACCATACTATACATGCTGCGGGAGGAAAAAGGGGAATGAAGAAGGATGAAAAAGGATTGACTCGCCGTCACCGTCTCTCTCTTACTCCAATCCCCGTACCAACACCCAAACTAACACCCTCTCACTCTCTCTCTCTCTCCTTTTCTGCTTCGAAGGAAAAAAAGGAAGAGAAAGAGGAAGAAAAGGAATGAAATCGCAGTCTTCTTGTTGCACTCGCATTCCTGAGGCCCTACGCCGCGGCCTTTCGGAGGCTAGCTGGCTGACTGCGTTGACGGAGGATAACCAAGTCCGCCGCCGCTGCTGCTCCGTTCACTCTTTTTTCTTTTAGGTGTAGATCGTAATACGCGAGGATTTTTAGTTACCTCTTATGTGTTCGTTGTTGGTATGTATATCCTACACATATCGACTTATGTGTATAGAACACGTATCTACATTCAGGATCATATGAACGGCCAAGAATAACTTTACACCATTTTTAGCATGCTTTGTGGTTGATTCTTTCAACTTATGTTGCAACAGCGATCGAGTAACTTACTAACTACACAGCTGGACGTGTTATATGCAAAAGTATACGTATAAATTCTGTAAGATAATGTGTGTCAATGAGTGTATCGAGATAGCTACGTATTTAGTTTCAACTGGAAATAAATAAAATGTAAAATAATCAACGTTCCTCAAGAAACCTTATTTTGGATTTAGTACAATGAATAAAAAAAAAAACAGAAAAAAAAAGAAAGACAAGGAAAGACATTGCAGCAGACTCGCAGTAGTGCAGTAATTTTAGGCCAGAACATAGTGTAGATTACGAGTCCAATTCCTTGGACCGTCCTGATCTGGGTCAATCGAATTCCACGGCCAAAAAAAAAAAATTCTTCGGATATATTATTAACGATTGCGGAGTACTTCGAAAATCGGATATGCTAAAATTTTTGCCAATTTATTCGAATGAATTTTTAACGGTTTGAATCTGAACAACTATAAAGTCTCGTTATTTCATTTTCCAAGCGTTATAGTTTCTAGTTGGAAAATAAACCCTTTACGATGGGCAATTTAAAGGAAGGCAGATAATAATTAATAAAGTAACAGTATTATACTAGAATGTAGAAGCAGCGCCCGGAGCACCACCATCACCACCACCATCACCACCACCACTAAGAACAACAACAACATTTATTCATAAGGTGCACTGCAAACGTAGTTTGCGGGTACCGGCAACCCCCACGGGTGGCTCATCTCTCATGTAATAATTACACCCATTACGAGTGTAGGAGGCATTTATTTTCAGTAGTACGGGGCGCGCCAACTAACGAAAGAACATAAAATTAGCATTTTTAGGAGCCTTCTCCTTCTTCCTCCTCCGACTAGCTATACAGCGTCGTTGTACATTCACCACCTCCCCCATTCTTCGAGGTGTTCTTTTTTGCCGCCCTCCATTTATATAAAGGGTCGATTACAATAATTATTTTTTATGCAATTATTATCATTATTATTTGTTTGAATTTTTATTCAGAATTCCAAAGTATCCAGCGCATACAACCACGGAGTGTGTCTAACGTTAATTTCGCTTGATATATTATTCACAATTTTGTTACTGCCAAATGACCAACGAGTCATAAAATTATCCCTACAATTCGTGACGGCAGCTCTTTAACTATACTGCCTGATTTATTGTACCCATGTCACTTTGGCCAGTGTTTATAATCATCAAAATTACACGGCTTGGGGAAATATTCCGAATATATACGCGGAAACAAGCATTTTTTATGGAGGGGGAGGCGAAATCAGAAACCAACAATCACGTGTTACAAGTTATCCGTGTTAGCTTCTTTTTTTTTCCTATTCTTATCCTCATTTCATAATCAAGATATAAATATTTGAAGAAAAGAAAAAAATAAATAAAAAAAATTCGCCGTGTCTATTGTGTTAACAAATCGACGAACATTTATGAAGAGTGATTCGTGATTAAAACTTGACTGTATAAAAATGAAGAGAAACAGGAAAAAAAAAGAAAAATTCTCAACGGACCTCAGAAGTTTCGGTTGACTTGGGCATGAAAATACTATAAGCTTATACTATATGATAATACGCAAATGTGTAAAGTTGACATTTACTATACCTAGTGTGCTCCAGCGAGTTTGTAACAAGATACTGAAAAATGCTGATCCTCTGGACTTGCCCAAACAAAGAGTTTCGTTCCTTTTTTATTTTTTTTATTTTTTTTTCTTCCTATATTATTTTACTTTTTTAAGAAATACGCGAATCCGCGCGGCTCGTATGCATAAAAGTTATACACACCTTTGTTTCGCTCACTTTTTATTCATACCATATTTATCTTAGTTGCAAAAATAAGTTTTTTTTCGTATTTTTCTTTGTAGTCGCCGATTATGCAAAACTTGGTGAAAAATATTCTTAACAAAAATTTCGGCGTAAAAAGTAGGTGTGCAGTTTTTGGTGGGGAAAAAAGCCCTCGCAAATAATAATAAAAAAACAACAACAAAAAATAATTAGCTATCGTAAGAGACGCCTGAGAATATTTCGAAAAAATCCTATTCACGCTTACCGATGCGCAATATATTCATGGCTGAAATTTTGCGCACGACTTCTTTGCCACGTATACCGGCTAAGAGGAGTAGGCGGCTAAACGTGTCAAGAAAGACAGTTGTAGCCGTTAACTGTGGTCGCCGTTGTTGTTCTTGTTTCATTATTACATTTCCTAGTCTCAAAACCCTCGTAATTACAGACTGGCGCCACTGATTTAGGTATACACACATATATATATACCCCTTTGTGCACATCAGGTTTGTTGGTCCGCATCTGTTGCGGTATGTTGCGCGGGTCAGGCATCGCGGCGCCAGACGCCGACGTCGTAAGAGACGATTTAACCGTGCGACGCGACGCGGCACGGCGTGTTCTGCAGAGAAAACGCGCGACGTCCAAAAATACACAAAGAGCTATGAAGACCGTATACATACTATTCTTCCTATAAAGAAAATTTCACATGCAATTCTGCCCTGTGCTGTGTTGTTCAATTTCGAAATAGACATATGTGCAGAATCAAAAGGGGATCAACTCTGCCAAGAGGAAAGGTCTTTCATGTTGAGAGAAAAACGAGAAATCGAGGAAGACTTTGATAATTAAAAAAAATGACAATATTTTATTCCGTTGTTTTTCTTTCTTTTTTTTTCTTTCTTTTATTTAGAGGGACGAGAATGATGATGGAACGATTTTTTGTCACCGAGTTTTTGGGCGAATATTTAACGTATGAGAATTTTGGCACGAAACACTTCCAGTCAGATAACTCAAGATCGTGTGAGCGGGAAAGAAAAGACAGAAGGCTGGTCACCCTGCCAGAAACCAACATGTGAAACGATAAATTATACTTGGTCTAGACAAAGTTACGTAACTTATATAGCTGCGGCATATTTGGATGAATTGTTATGCGCGCAGTTGCCGCGCGAGTATGATCATCCGGGTCCTCACCGTTGAGTTCAAGTTACACGTCGAATACGATCGCTTTGGCAGAGATTAACGTCAAAAAATTTACACACCTTATAAATCATCGTCATGGTATATAAATTTGAACAAAACGACACATTCGACATGTGTAAATATAGAGAGAGGACACAGACGCACAGGACGGAAAAACGAAAGGAAAAGAAGTAAGAAAAACCAAATGACGAACGGGAATAAGAACATGGAAACGATCAAAGTATATTCCAACAGTCTGAGGTTTGTGCAGAATATATTGCTGACGATGATGATGATGATTTGAAAATTGTCAATAATACATAAGCAGCTTCTGATTTTTGGTCGAATGAGGAGAGGAGATTATATAAACGAAGATACGAAGATGATAGTTGACGAGAGTTGTCAACTACTTGACGTTGTTCTAGACAAGTATTTAGTACAAGCGGATATTCGATTCATAAAATGGCGAGTAAATACTTCGGGCAATAAATTTACTGCGGTATAAAGAGGACAGCGCATGTCGCCTGTCATTGCTTGATAAATTACGGTGACGGTAATAGGGAATATTACTGAAGCTTTTGAGGTCGAGACCGCCACGGAGAAAAGAACCGGCCGGACTTACCGCTATTTCGAGGAATGAAGAAAAAAGTAAATAAATAAACTAGTATTTCTTCAGAATCATCTTGATCTTACAATTATTTTTATAAAAGATCGAATCGCACGAGAAAATGGATTAATTATCATGTTCAGGCTTCACAAACATCGTAAAGAAAAGATTACGAGTTTATCAGTGAGATTTTGTTTTCCCCATTTTTATTTTTGTTTCTTCTCCTAATGCCGAATCGCGAAAAAGCCAATTTCATCAAATAATGGAGAAAATTTGTATACAGCCGCGCGATATCGCAGATTCTGTTGCGGACAGGTACAGAAAGGATAAAGTATAAAAGGAAGGGAGTAGGATTGGTTAGACCATTTCTGATGAAAAATTAGTTGATATTTCGTGGCGACTGTCGATTTCTTGCAGATCTCCCGCTCAAGATCGAAAGCTGCAGCCAATCGATAAAGAAATCTTATTTAGGCGTTTAATCCGAGCTGCAGGTCCGGGAGATAGAAAAGATACAAACATTATAATTCCAATTTTCATTTTTTTTTCGGATCGTAATTTGCATAAATACATATAACTCGGTTCAACAGACTCTCAACTTCGCGAATGAAGGTGCAGATGTGTAATACCGCTTCGTGGTATAAACTCTATTCTGTAACGTATACATTATAATATGAAAAGTTATAAAATTTATCGGAAATATTCCTGACACCCCCTTAATTCGATAAATATCGTTGAAAAGAAATCTTGCCGGGAAACTTCCTTGCCGTCGTAAGTACAAGTAAGTATATAAGTAAGCATTGTTCCGTACCTTTCGAGGTATATATTGATAAGGTTATTTCCAAGCGGTGTTTGCTACGTACGTTGTATATTTTCGTTTTATCTATATAAGATAGGGATTGACTGGTATAACGCTTTACGATTATGTTCTTCCTCCACCTTCGACTTATCGTAACTATTAATAACGACGTACGGTATGAACTGCATCGTCGTGTAGATTTCGTAAGGCTTGCTCACTCAGCCTTTTCCGCGACCAAAGACAATACCGGAAATCAACCTTTTATAATGCCGGAAGATAAATTCGAATATGTCTCTCGTTTGAAGCGCGCATGATTTCAGAGGCATCTTAAATACGGAACAAAAGCGAAAAACAAATCTTAACTATTGGTTGAAAAACACACAAAGTTACGGTGCCGATTTTTTTTTTTTCTTTTCTTTTTCTTTACTAGATGTCTAAAGCCCCTTCTTTGCATTCTAGAATCCATTGATATCTAGAGACTTGAAAATTTGAATATAAATACTAAAATAATCTTCGAATTACCATGCGAAAATAATGACCGGGTCAATCGATTTTCAGTTTCTGATTATTTCTTCAAACGAACCCGCCATGCATACCTATATTTACCTACCACGGCCATAATTGGATATTCAGCGTAAATAAATTACTGAAAATTACCAAGGTGCTGGCTTTTCACGGCACATAAAATGCGTCCGAGATACCAAAGAATCTGAATAACAACGGAATAACATTTTTTATTTCTTCAAAATTTTTAAACCTCTGACGACGACTGAAGGGGTATCGAGTAATTTGAAAAACGTAAAAAGAGGCCCAGGTTGTCAGCCATTTAATGAAGCGAAATTTCAAGGTCAAAATTATTTCACTGGCACAAAAATTTTCTCTCTCTTCATCCGAATTACTTGGCGAAAGAGAAACACTGCACACGAAGATAAGTCATGTTAACATTAATACGCCTACGCGTAGACGTCGCAGTGGTACTTCCGGTAGATGTGTTGGTTGGGTCGGGTCGACAAGATATGCGAGTAGACAGGAGCAGAGAACGTGAAATGAAAAGAACTGAATTACGATCTTGATTATAAGGCGCAACTTCTACGCTACATAGCCAGTTCTTCTAGCCTTCCGCGGTGCGGTGGTGTCACCGGAGATTTACAAGATGGCCGCAGGCGAGTAACTGATAAAATGATAGGATGCGGAGACAAACCGCAAACCACGCGCCGCAATATTTGGTCGTTCAATAAAACGTCTTGCAAAAAAAACAAAAAAACGGAAACAAAATAATCAAACCTTTCATTTGCGACTGTTGTAAATGTGGTCATCACAGGGTCAAGGTTACGCAAGAATAAAAAAAAAACGATTCATTTTCATTCTTTCATAAACCGAAAAGCGACCTTGTCAAATAATTCCATAGAATGTCAAAAAGAGGAAAAAGAAAAAGAATGTGAGGAAAATACGAAAGACTCCAGAAGGCGGCGTGTGTACATACGCAATTACATAGGTATTTATATATATCTGACAATGAGTGCATTGCACTGTACGTTATTATACAGTACCACATATAGCGATGCGCGAATATCGAATAAAACCCACATCACTCAAGAGACAGAAGTTTAATGACGTCTATTCCTGAACAGAAGTATATTTACCAGCTGTTTATAGTGACAATGATGAATGACGCCCAGATATCCGTAGAACGGTATAATATACAGTATGTAGTATATAGCTCTAAATATATGCGAATGGATGTACAAAATTGTAACAAAAATCTGTTCGATCAATCATCATTTGGATTATATTATAGACTGACTCTATATTTACGCTACATAATATAGGTCACATACTAGAAATCAGAGAGTCTTTTTATCTGTCGTTCAACCCCAGACGGCGACTAAATTTTTTTCTTCCTTCTCTTATTTTTTTTACAAGCATATATCTATATAGAGAAAAACATCGCACGAGTCGAACAATAGATATAAAAGTTGCGTAACCATTTTTCGAAATGCACGAAGAGTTTATATATTTGGCCGTATATAGATGCAAGGTAAACAACTCAGCTATATACATGTATAGTTATGGTAAGATCAATAATTTATTTTATCAATTTTCCTTCCTCTTTTTTTCTTTGAAATTAGGTGTTTAGGAATATTTCAAGATTCATCACCGACCGATCTTCATAAGATTCTCTGATTTGGAACTTTGGTTTGTTTATTTTGTTTAGTTTCGTTCGTATATCTACCTTCAGCTTTTATTAGATCTATATAGTTTCGAATTTGGAATCCTTGGATCAAGTTTAATTATAGCACCCTCAGTCGAGTTTATTCCGGGCGTGTGTCGGTCGTATAATTTAGAACGATAATTCCGTGCAGTTAAAGGTTTCGATACCTTATACATCGTATTTAAATATGGGAGAATCTGATTTCTGATATAAATTTATACTCGATATTAATTTTGCATCGCTATACAACGATAATAGTTACGTACGTACATAACGGTCTTCATAAAATGTAAGGAATAACGACTGAATCTAGAAATTCCGTTGGAAATAGTTGAGTTGTTTTACAAAACGGTGAATCTCTCGTCTCGCGTATCTTTCTCGATATGAAGACCACCACGTGGCTGTTTAAAGAGTTGGAGTGCCGGTGCAGCAGCGGCAGCGGCAGCGGCGGCGCAGGAAAAATAAGACGAAGAAGATAGAGAAAAATCAAAAGAAGCAGCAAAAGCATAGTGGCGTGGATAGGATGCAGCCGTGAACGGTCTCCGGTTGAGAAATGTCTGACGATGAGACCAGCCAGGCCAGTCAGCCAGCCAGCCATCCGCGGCCTACGAACGGCACTGCAGTGCAACGGATGGACGAACGGACGACCCTGACCTTGACTGTCGGACGAAGACGAGGGGATACCTATCCCTCTCCATTTCTATCGTCCTCTCTTTCTCTTGTCTCGTCTCGTCTTTTTCTCGTCGGTCCATAATGTAGCAGCGGCCGCGGCGGCGGCGGCGGCAACGGCAGCAACGAAGGCGGTGGAATGAAGGAGGGAGAAAAGATGAGGAAAATTGAAGAGATGAAAATAAAAAGAGGAAGAGTTTCGGACTCACGAGGTATAAAACAGCTTGACTATGACTATGACTGAAAAGAAAACGTTACGAGGGAGGTTAAATATCTAGGGAGTCAGTTTATGGCGACTGACCTCGGTCAAAACGTTAACCCGAAGAAATAGCAGTGAGTTATAAATACCTTTACTACCACT
This sequence comes from Athalia cordata, assembly GCA_963932425.1. Lineage (NCBI taxonomy): Eukaryota > Metazoa > Arthropoda > Insecta > Hymenoptera > Athaliidae > Athalia > Athalia cordata. The sequence goes on along the minus strand of OZ010625.1, from coordinate 37,643,711 downwards.
TCTATCCACAAGCACCGAGGATTCTCTTCTATAATGATCTCTGTTCTTAGCGAATCTAACTATGACTCCGGTTATACATGGTGTAAATTATATTCTCAGATAGGTACACCTGTACACAGAGACTTCCGAAGATATCCTACTTTAGAAAAAACTGTATAATGTAATAACGAGTTGTGTGAATTCAACTCCGATTCACATTACATCCTTCGAGGAAAAAGCTCACGATAAAAAAAAAATACAGACCATACATATTCGGCGACGCTCGCCACGTGGTTTGAAAGGGGGGAATTTGAGGAACGTTATATGTATAGGGAGATCTGCAGAGATCGTATAAGGCCAGAAATTCAAGAGGGGAGAGAATATTGCATTCCAAGAGAGTCTCGGAAGACGCGAAATGTATACGTGGGGGGGGGTACCCAATACTGTGGAAATTATCCATGCATGTAGTATGGAAAGACGTATAAATATATACCGCGGCGCCTCGTTCCCCCTTCAGATACTAAAAATAGGAAAAGGAAAGAGAAAGGTTACGGATGAGGGGATTCTTCTATAATCTATGTACGATGCTGTGTATAGATGTATATATCTACGTATTCCATACACACCAACGACGCAACCTCACGTCAGCTGCAGCAGCATTAGACTTTACCACAAGCACAGACCATGGTATGTATGTACTTCCAATCGGGATCCTCTAGTCGCGGCCGTCGTCTACATTTACATTTTCACAAATTCATGCATGTAGATATTTTCTCATGTATAGTGTTCGGTCACCCGCCTTCGTTGCTTCGGTATCTGACTGGGTCCAGATAAAGAAAAAAAAGGGAAAAAGAGTAGACAGGAACGTACAGGGAGGAGTAAAAGAAAAGAAGAAAATAGAGTAAGCATGCGTATATAGGTATAGGGGGAGAAGAGCGAACAGGCAATGGGGCGAATGTACGTATGAATAAGTAGGAAAGAAATGAACGTTGAAAAGAGAGAGAGAGAGAGAGAGAGAGAGAGAGAGAGAAAGAAAAGAAGTTTTAAGGCGAAGAGCTCGACTCGCCGGGGAAGATTCCTACGTTTGTATCTCTCCGGGCAGCTACCAGCAGCAGCAGCAGCATCAGATCAGCTGACTGCGCGTCGAGAGAGTTATTGGTCAAGGCCAAAGGCCTGTCTTCTTCTTTAGGTGTTCTATCTTACGTCTACTCCGCAGCATGCTTGGTTATACTACTTTACTCTCGAGGAGAAACGTACGCCCGAGATATTCAGCCGTGAAATTGGTTAGATTGTAGGTCGAATTCAACGAACTCGAGTGAATGTAACGTCCGTAGCTATATACAACGTGTGTTACCACGTCCATAAATCACTCGAATTTCAGGGGCGCATGGAATCAACGAACAATTTCGGAAAATATAATTCGGGTATTTCGGTAGAGAAGAGTAGAACAAAAGACAATGAGTAAATGAATCTTATAAATAAAATTGGTTTACCGAGATTAGATTACAGGAAATGACGTCACCAGCGCGTAAACAAACGTCTCCGCGCTCTCTTTTCCAATTTACGCGGGTAATGGGCGTTCATCGATATTGGCCCGCGACGTTCCTTCTTCCGTTCATTTCCTCCCTCTTTTTACCCTCGCCGATTCTTTTTCCGCTCCCGATCCCCTTCTTTCATCTATACTACCTGCACCCCATCTCGAATCACGTCTCTTCCAGTAACTTCTCCTCCTCCCTCTTCTTTCCTGCTGCGAGAACTTACATTCAAACTCCATTTCGCGAGACTTAAGTAGTTGTAAAGCCCTCGAAAACTTTAATATCCAACCTCCCAGAAGATTAAAGATTCACCACTATTTGTCATTCCGCCACTTTGCGAAGTAACCAACACAGCAGTATCAGCAGCAGCACAGTGGCATGGAGTTTGGAATTTTATTTTCTTGCCGCTAGAAATGAAGAGAACAAAAAAAAAGAAAAAAAAAAAGAAGAAAGTGGGAGCATCGAATAGAATGAGAAAAGAGAAGAGAGTTTAAAAGCTTCCGGTGTTGAGATCCTGCGAAAAGAAACTCCGAGGAATTCCCTTATAGCCGATAATCCGGGTTCGAACTTTGCACATCAAATTGTGACTGAAAGAATTTTCCGAAGAAAAGAATCACATTAAATGATCATCATTCGCAGACACCCCATTATCGGATCATGATTCATATGTATACAACGTAAAAGTTGAAGGAATTTAAAAACTATTAGTAATTATATTATTCATCAGATGATTTTTAATCAAAAGCAAGTCACGCGAGTCACAACACATAAACAATGTGCAACGAAATTAAATAAATCCTACGGTATCTACAGCTGGATGACTCAGTCAGTGGGTTATACCGTGAGATAGTTAACGGCCACCGTGGCATTACCCGATTGGAAAGAAAAGAAACTCTGGGCGGAAAACGTTTAATCAATCAAAGAAGGTTAAGTTTTCTAGGGGAACAAGACATCATGATTGCCCGTGTAGCTCGTTTCTTACATTTTTACAAGAAAGACTCTCGTCATCAGGTAGTAATCAGCCTCCTATTTTTCTGAAGAACCATAACTTGCTTTTCTAATCACGTTTGTAACCAGAGAATCGTGAATAAAATCCCCGACAAAAGATATATGTAACATTTTACAAATCCAAATTTGAGAAAAAAAAAAAAAATACAGATATTATATAAAACTGCACAAGCTCTCTTATGTCTGTGCGAATCGAGTAGCGCGATATTCGGAATAGAAGAACCAATAAAAGTTAGTTTCCACGAAAAACCGTAAAAATAACTGCATCGGAAACGCAGCGGGAAAATAATAGCAGGTGCAGTGAGGTGCTGCACTCTACCGGCCTGATAAAACCGACGCCCGACGGCGTCTCGTCTCGCTCCTTCCCCTCCAAATATAATCCCGACGCTTTTCCCCCCACTAAAAACGTACTACTACGAAGGACGAAACGACGCCGGGTGGCTGCAACTACGACGTCTACTACGAGCAGATACTACCATGGATACTATACCATACTACACTACACTACACTACGGAGTTGCTGCTGCTGCTGCTGCTTCTCGCCAGCTGCAAGAGGGTGAAGGAACTGCGCGTGTATACGATATATCTTTGCAAGTGTGTGCCGAGCGGAAGTGAGATGGAAGAAGAAGAAGAAAAGGAAAGACGACCCAACGTTGCCACGTTCTGAAGCGAGATGCAGAAGTTGCATCGGTGTTTCAGAGATGTACGTGTGAAATATGAGGCATTCCCCCTCAACTCATCCTCGCTATTTTATCATTTCAAACTAATTTTTTTCTGTTTTTTTTTTTCTTCAGGTTGTATGCTAGCACGGTGAAAACACCAGTCAATCAATGTTAATGTATAATTATTTTTTTTTTTTTTTCAATATTGTAAACTATTAATTGACAAGAGTTTGTAATATTTTTTTTCATAGTCGAAAAAAATGTATAATCAAATAATCTGCGAAAAATTTTGAAAAGAAAGAAGAACAAAAATTAAATGGGGCTTCGATTTTCCATGGAATGCCCTATATACACCGATGCAAGAAAATTCACCGCCGTTGCAACTGAAGTGAGACGCGAAACTGCGAGAGAGAGAGAGACGGAATGTGCACGCGGGAGTTCACGTTCATAATGGAAAGAGAGAGAGAGAGAGAGACGAATGTGTGTGAATTCCATACCCTGAAGGGGGTACTTTTGGATAGTATTGGTGTCGTCAGTCGTGGTTGCATGTAGAGGTTGGCGCGAGATGGTTGTGTTGTGTTGTGTGGAGGTTAGAAATACTCGAATGGGCGGCGGCCGGGTGAAGTAGCAACATGAATGTGCATGTAGATAAAAATATATAGGGGTTTGTATGAAAAGGTAGACGGTGTACATCGACGTGGTACTACATATAGTGTGAGGTTAGTTAGAGATGGAATGTTGAGTGAGCAGTTTTAACGCGATCTTTTTCATGACACAACTACCACCACTAACACCGACATTACGGAGTAAAATTGATGCCCTGTTGTTATCGTTGGTAGTGGTACGAGACTCCCTACTGTGGGTACAACACGACCGCGCAAAACTCGGGCAGTTATTTCCCTCTTAAACCTTCCTTCTTTCATTTTCTTTTGTTTTACGATTCTAGCAGATTATTCTCTTCATTGTTGTATCACGTAGTTAACCGTATACGGATTTCATGCCGTGATATAATTTGATAACATCATCACGGTCAAGGACAATATTTGCACATGGATTTTATTGTACGAACTAAAACAGAAAAAAAATATATTCATCGATGTGATTTCAGAAATATTGGCATATGATGTAAGAATTCTACGATACGCTATTCTGTACACGTCGGCTCCACACGATCTCCATAGGCTTTTGAATATGGAACAACAATTTTGAGAACGTTATAATATGTATGAAACTCCGAATGACCGAAGCAACGGGCAATGGACTACGGCGGCTGCAACGACCGACTGTCGTTGACTACAGCGGAAGTGAAACGAACCTAAATGAAACGCTGGTTAAAATAATAACAGAGAGACACAGCAGTTCATTCATGCGAACTTCTCTCTCCTCTGACTGGGCGAGGAACGACAGCAATCGTGCGAAATTAGAATGCAGCTGACGTTGCGTTAACTTAAAGCGTTATGCACACGACTTCACCGCACAGTCGACGAATGCGATCGCTTCAATTATCGTACAACGGAAGCGGTTGATCTTTCGCCCGAACACTCAATGTTATAAGGTACCGAAGATTTGAATGAAAAAAGGGAAATAAAATGAGAATAAGAAATGAAGAAAAAAAAACAAATACGTGTGAACGTAGCCTAAGAACGTGAGCTTACTCTGAATAACTCGAAGGAGTTTGGAAGCAAGTTGGCTCGATATATAAATGTGTAGATATAAATGGTATTATTTTATGTATAGTGGCAACGACGACGACGACGACGACGAGGAACGGTTGTGGTCAAACCGCAGCGAGCTCTCACAGGTTTATTTGAAATGTCAGCTCTTAACGTCGTTTCTCTTTGAATTTCAATTTTATTTATCCGTTATGGAAGAAGGCGCCGTTGTCTCACGTTACGGACAGATCGGGTTCGCAACGATCTTTCATTTTCTTCTCTACATCTCCTGCAGGCACAGTTTCTCGCCGCTGCAACCAGTGCGGCGGCCAACTGAAATTTATCTCATCTCTCATTGTCAGCTTCGACGACTACACGATACGTTGCGATAATAATATTACGCGAATTTACGTGAAGAAGGTTAAAAAAATTTTCATTTGTTTATAGTTCATTTTACTTTTCTCGCGTATGAAATCATTCACATTTAAAAAAAAATCAAACATCAAACCAATCGTAAGAGCTTTATAAGTTCGCACGGGAGACGACGCGACGTGAGGAGTTGTAATAATTAGCGATAAAAATAGATAATTTTTTTTTTTCTGTGTTTTTTTTTTAAATAAACTAAGAGGTCCTGGACAAGCTTACAGAGGTGTATTAATGTAACGTCTTACAAAGCACATAGAACTTGATCCTTCACAACGTTTGCGGTATAGATACACCTATAATATACATAAGTGACTGCAGCAAAGCGGTTAAACGGTTAATATAAAAATAAATATGTAAAAGAACAGTTAATTACCGACCGTTAAACAGCAAAAGAGTATGTATAATATGGGTATGCATGTAACAACCAAGTTTAATATATTCACGTCTGTAAACAGCCGTCGGCGATTTGCAAAATACACGTTACGTAACCGTCTATATTATCATATCTTTTTCAGACAGAAGTCTACGAAGAAATTCAACACATAGACAGAAGCACCATCATCATCATCATCATCATCATCATCATCATCATCATCATCATCATCATCATCATCATCATCATCTTCATCATCATTGGCGATATTACTAGTGAAACTTTACAAAACTTACGATCTGTCCATACATATCTCTGAGACGGTGCAACATCAAGAAAAAGTATTTATTATCCGTAAATCTCCTATGTGTATGGAATAGAAAAAAAAGAGCGAAAAAGTACAGAGACACATGTGTATTTTAAATACAATGGCATGTTTTCGGTAATGTATATAGTATAAAGTACTTATGTACTTTTCTGGCACAATGTTCGTCGTACTTTACTGTGCAGATAAAAATAAATAAAAAGTGGGTGTGCCTATAAACCGCTTAAACGTATTGTCCTGCGATAAAGTCGAGTGTATAGGTCGGTAAGTTGTCACTGTACATATATATTAATACCACATACATTGTAAAACATCCAAAGTGTAACCGATATAGGTACGAAGATTGAATATTATTCTCTATTTATTCTGCAACCCTGCACGTTTTATGTAATCTCGGTAGGTGGTGTAGATTTTTTTTTGCCTGTGCAAAAAAAAAACAAAAAAAAAAAACAACCATTCATTCATCTGCTTAAAAAGAAGTTAAACCTCGGTATTATCAACCACGCTGGTATCGGTGCGCGCGTGTATTTGTGTATGATACAAAAAATAAAGAAAGGGGAAGAAAAAAAAAAGAAAAAGAAATCTAAAAAAATTAGCGAAAGTTTATTGGTTGCAGGCGATGAGCGTTCGGCATCGAAGCTGTAAAAAAAAAGATTGAATAGGAATGCGATATTGAATGTAGTAGGGAGGAGAAGAGGGGAGGGGGAGGGGGAAACGATATGATGGATAACCGAGTTCACCAGATGACTATAATTATTTTAGCATTACGAAACAGCCTGTTGACGATGATTGATCAGTGATCAGAAGTCGACCTTGCCGGCGCCTGTAGTTTTCTGTATAAATACTTTATACATATATATACCCATACATGATACATAGTATAGTATGATATATGTGTATCGTAAATACAATTAGTCAGATGCGTCAACATTATTGCTGCGGTAGGAATAACGAGAAAAAAAAAAAAATAAAAAAATAAGAAAAAGAAGAAATTAATTGAAATAAAATAAACTAAAACTTATTACGCGCTGCATTTAACAGGTGAGTTAATAGTATCTCGTTATTTGCATGATTTCAACGAAGATTCTCGACAGAAGTTCACTCGAGCCACGCGTGGAAATATGGAAGAGAAGAAAAAAAAAAAGAAAAAAATGGATAAACAAATAAATAAGACGAGTTGAAATTTTCGAGGGTTGCGCGGTGACCACCAACCTCTATAAATTCAGTTTCGAAGGGGCAGATTAGGTATATAGAACAGAAGTCAATCCTCGATTCGCGTTATATGTACACGAGAGGACGGATGAAAAAAAGAAGGAGATTCAGAATAGGGTAGGTTTCTCTTCCGCGTTTTCACCACGATGCGGAGGAAGACAATATAGGAATCATTGCCCACATTCCCATACATACGTATAAACATATACTATATATAGGTATATACACAACCATGTGTACGCAAGAGCGAACAGCGGGGTGGTGGAAGGTACAGAGAGAAGAAAAGGACGGTGGTGCAGGGTAGGAATTTCTCTCTCTCGTCTCGGGTTTTGCTTCGATTTGGTCGATAACGAGACTTTCGCGAGGGTAAGAGGAACACGCTCGGAATACAGAGGGAGACAGAGAGGGATGGACAAGAGAGGGATAGGAATGAAAACCTGTATACGATGATCGACCACGATCGTAATAACGACGCGGGTGTAAATACAAAACAGAAAAAAAAATGAAAAAGAAAAAAAAAAAAACGAATCAACCAAAATACATAACCGATAGAAAATTGAAGTAAGACAAAAGAAACAAGAAGAAAAAAAAAAATCGTACGAAAAAACTGTAAAATTAATCAGGACTGCTGCAGTCGCGAGATTATACCGCAATTAAATCGCTTACGGATATATATGTGTAGGTAATGTACACTGTACCTATGTACATAGCCATATACAGGGTGTCCCAGAATTCGCGCCAACTAAGTACGTAGCGTTGTTCCTCGTGAAAAACTAAAATAGGGAAGTCGAGGTGAAAATGTTCTAGGTCTGACAGGTAAAAAGTTACAGGGTGCCAAAGTTCCGCCAATCGGCGTGCACCGTCACGTCGGTGTGCCACCAACACGCCGGGCGTAGCAGTGTGTTGGTGGCACACCGACGTTATTCCAGACGCCAATTGGCGGAACTTTGGCACCCTGTAACTTTTTACCTGTCAGACCTAGAACATTTTCACCTCGACTTCCCTATTTTAGTTTTTCACGAGGAACAACGCTACGTACTTAGTTGGCGCGAATTCTGGGACACCCTGTATACATGCCTGTAAAGAGAAGAGCGAGGTATTTGAGAGTGCAGGGGGTGGTGGGTCGGTCGCGCTCGACCCGTGCAACGTAATGAATGGTTGTAGCTGGGAGATGGAGTAGCAGTGGAGTGCGGAGGGAGGGGGAGGGGGGCAACGCCCTGTCGACCAGCTGACTCAAATGAACCAGGCCTAGATGGCTCGGAGTTACCAATACTAGTTCTCCCTGCGATTCCCGTTCATGTTTATGCATATACGGAGTGGAATACTGCACCACCCACGCGTTTCGACTCACATCGGTAAAGGCGCGGTGAGAACCCTCCAGAGTTGCAAGCTCACAAATTATGCGGATATGTGGGTCGGGTGTTTCCGTCCCTCTTCTCCCCTTCCCATTTCCTTCCATCCTTCCTTGTCGTTTTGCCCGACGTATTATACGCGATTCAAACTACTACACCTACGCGAATTTGTATATGTATATATACACCAACGAGCGATCAATGGGGAATGGCCAGCGCGATTCCTCGTATAGGTTAAAACCTGAGCAGGGTTCTCGAAGACGATCGTGGTAATCGATCATCGATTCTATATACATAGCTACATACGCAACGAGGAGTGGGGGGAACGTTATTCTCTTTCTCTTTCTTTATCTCACTCGCTCCGCGATGTACTCTAAAAATGGCCGACGCGGTCATCGCCTAATATTTTTCGGGGTTACGTATACAGTACAAGTAATTTTTTCTGCTTTTCCTAAGTCTGAAGCACATTTCAAGTTCTTTTTTTTTCTTCATGATTATCGTTGTCGTCACTTACCCTGCATGCTGTCGGTAGATTGCTCATGAGATTGTTGAAAATTATGATACTCGCGGGTCGAATTTCGGTCTACATACCTGGAAGCAAACAAAAAAAAAGAGAAAGGTTGATTAGGGTGGTTTAATAATATTTTACATATATGTATTTCAGAATATTTCAAACACATATTTCACGCATGTAATCTTGTGCGAAAAACAAAGACACTTCGATGACATTAGCACCGATAATACTAGAAACTGGAAGCGAATATTTTTCACTGATTTTGATTACTTCGCCATAATCCTTAGCGATTCTGACGTTCGTAGACGGGCAACTGGAATCGGATGTTGAAAAATCTGAAATTTGGAGATTTGAAAGAAAATTTAACCACATATCTGACACGTCGACGTTGATTTCGCGGAGAACGTAAAAATGTTGGTTGAAAGAGAAAGAAAAGAGAAGCCAAAGGAAAAAGAAAAAAAAATGATGCAAAAATAAAAGGAAACATAAGAGTAAAAAATCGTCGCGGTAGTGGGTCGATTCGGAGTCGAGTGGGTCGGGGAATAGTATTTGGGTTCCGTGCACGCTGGGGCGAGGACCCCTCGTAGCGTGATGAGCGCGGGCGTCGGCTGTGACGTCACAACCGAAGAGGAGCGTCGCCCGGGCGAGTAGAGTAGAGTATCGACCGACGAGCAGCGTCGGGACGCCGACCCCCGCAAACCGTGACGTCACTACGTCAGCTGGTACGCTGCTGCTGCGAACTAATGCGGCTAAACGCGCGGTTATACCACCTACTACGTACCGCCGCCAACGACAGAAATACGAATGCGGTCCTCTCTGCGGGTGAGGTGCATCATCTATATGTAGATCAGACCGGAAGAGGCAGATAAGACGATTTTCTTTTGGTTCCCGCCAGTTTTCTCGATTTTGAAAGTTCACAGTTCTGATTCCGATGCTTCGGCGAATGTGACGGCGATAAGATGATTTTTTAATTTGTTGTACTCGATTGATGGTTTTTTCATTTTTTTCTATTTTTTTTTCATCTTTCGCGGTGTAGTTGGTGTCCGCCCCGGAATACCGGGCTGGTAATTGACGGTAACTTCGGTAACGGAAGACGGCGTCGCCGCGCCCCTAAGGCCCTGGCGTCGCGACGCCGCCTCACTCTATATCGTTTCATCTTTTATTCTATTCTAGTTGCGTATAGGGTTTGGCAAGCAACGACCGGGTTTTCTCCTCGACTGTGACTGTGACAGCTCTTCAGGATTCTCCGTTCGCGATTACATTGTCTTTGCTTCCGGCGATATTTTCTCTCCAACCCCTGACCGCGAATCTACCCTCTGAACTTTCTTTAATATTCCTCTTTTTCCTTCTTCTTTCTTTCGTCATTCTATTTCTCCTATATATCTCGGAAGAAATATTTTCTCTCTATTCTTTACTTTTTATATATTTTTTCCTTCAGGAAAATTCACTTATTTCCACACTAACGCGATCATTTGAAACTTGGACATTTTGTTTTTCGCGCACTCTGCGTAAGGGATCACGAAAGAGAGGAAGTAAAAAAATTGAAAAAAGACTAAACAAACAAACTTAAATTAAAAAATAACACGAGCAAACAACGTGCTGCAAGCGATGCGAGATTCTGCAAGTTCGCGTCGTTTCGGAAAAACCATCTCTAGCATTTTCTTTCTATTGAGATTTTTTCTTTTTTTTTTTGTAACATTACCGAGAACACTCCCTAGATCATATTATTATACGTCGTCGTATACGACCTGCGGGTCATATAAAATAACGGAAGTAGTTTAACGTGGGGAATAAAAATATATCCTCGGATATTCACCTTTCGAAACGTATGTATATTGCAGATATATAGGTATACATAAGTGCACATTTTATCTATGCACTTTACGAGGACTTTCAATTTTTATTGTACGCGTCATTTTTCCGCGCGATAAATTTACCCTCGAATTTACCTTACATAGAAAACAAAAAAGAAACACGTGGGAATCACGATGTATACATATGTACATATATTATAGATTTAGGTACATCTATTGCGGAATACCACGTGACAATTTTTGTCCATACACATAGGAATTACATATTATACTAGTTTTTCAAGAGGTTTATGTACGCCGGTGATTCACGTACGTATTTCTTTTGTTGTTGTTTTTCTTTCGTTTGTCTTCAAATATATAATATCGGTGCAGATTTTGGAGAGGGAAAGAATATTACGTGCGGGATCAGCGAGTGAGTATTTCTTCCGATACTTTTTCTTTTTCTTTCCGGTTGTCAGCATAAGAATCCGGAAGAAGAATCCCTTCGGCAAAATCTCCGTGAGGATCAAAGATAATCTTTCGGTTTTTGGACCTACGCCGAGAGAAGGAGGAGGAGCTCGCGTTGTCGTTCTCAAGCATGTCCTTCGCTTCATATACGTATATATATGTATATACATATAGGTATAATGCAGAGAACCTTTATCCGCACACGTGATTTTCTTTGCGAGTAAAGTATTTTTACTATATAGCAAAAGATTACAATCGGTCGGCAATTCTCTTATCTCGAGAGTAAAGGAGAGTAGAGCGTGTCTGGTCATCCAGAAGATTCCGAAGAAACTGCCCATATATACGGAAATCCAAGGGTGAGACAATTCGATCGATTCAATCGCTAAACAACTGCACGGCCCGGCTATAGAAATAAAAAGCACTCCGAACACCACTGATCTTGAGAGATGAGATTTAAAGTAAAAGAAAAAAATACAAATATCAACATTTTTTACCGCCCTTCGTTCAATTTCTTCGAGATGACGAAGCCAAAAAAAAAAAACCATTCGTTTTGATTTTTTCAAAGTTCGTGGCTGAGGCTGATCCGAGAGGGGAAAAAATGCCCTCCTTATTTTTTCTATTTTTTAACGGAATCTAAAGCCGATGTTGTAAATTCCATATACCTAGATACACATAGGTAGGTAAACCCACGTGTGTAGTTTACGAGAAAACTGCATTCTTGTCAAGTACGTTTGCGCAATATAATTTCCCAGTATTGCATCGCGACTGCACATGGTGCAAGGTAAAAGTCAGAGATTGTAATTATTCCAAGAGACTCGAGCGAGCAACAAACCGACCGACCGACCGACCGACCGACCGACCGTCCGGTGTTGGTGATTGCTGATCGCAGTAACGGTACAACAGACACTGAAACATTCCATTCGCGTTGTCTATAGTTATAAATTCTGCAACATCAACCGACCGCCACTCGTATATTATCCACCTAATAGCATTTCTTAATTCCTCATCAAGCTACATTATTTAACATCGAGAACTTTGTCTCTCTCCCTCTCACCGCCCGTATCGAATACCGCGCGTATAATAATCTGTATTAAATTTTCATCATCGTTCCCGCCGTCTCGAATCAATGGGGTGATCTGTCTGCACTTGAAAAATTATCACATTCTAAAAAAGAAAAACGATATAAAAAAAAAAAGAAAAAAGAAAAGCGATTCATTCGTGCGTAGTCGCGATCTTCCTTCGATTCATTTTCATCTTTTTCTGCGTACATAATAATAACAGTTTAGTCATTTTTAGAAGTCTCGTGAATTACGATAACCGCAAACGAGATCGCTAATATTACGGCGTTACGTAATTCATTCAAATTATACAGAAATATTCGCAGCTGTCTCGACTTGCGCGATGAAATGGCAAAAAAAAAGAAAAAGACGGACACGAAACAAAAGAGAAAACTAAAATAAAAGGTATTTGATGTGAGTCAGTTATAAATGTACTCACATACGTACCGTGCGCATGTGTAGTTTGAGATTATAAAACATAGAGGTACAGCTTTACACGAGGTACATACGCGTAATTTGTATAGATATAAGTAGTAGATAGAGGTAAGTAACTATCGTCATTTGCTAGCAGCTGCCTGAGTCATCGAAGTTAATTGAATCATTCATCCGTTCTATCCGACTGCTGTCGACAGTTTTCACAACCATGTCATCGAGTGGCATTTATCATTTTTATCGCCATTATCGTCATCATTATTATTATCATTATTATTTTTGTCATCATCATCATGTGTACCTACAATTGCGAGAATCGCGACTGTTCAATTTCGTGGAATAAAGAATAAGAGAAAAAAAAAAAAAAACAAATACTCGAATCAACGAATATGAATAAACGAACGAATGAATGAATGGAACGACCCAAAGAAAAGACGGGGATTTCTCAGAACGGTATACCTATACACGATGAGAAGTTTAATTATAAAATTCTCTACGTACACATTTATACTATACGACGGATGAAATTGCTCGAACCAAGCGGAACTTGGTTAAAAACCGCATCTTCTACGAGGAAGTGGTACGATAATATCGTGACGTGTCGTTTCATTATTATAAAATCATCGTCGCGATTGTTGATACTGAAGAAACCTGTTCGCTATTTATGCATTCGCTGCCTCACAGTCTCCGGACTGGACGAGTGGGTTCCTTTTTCGCTATAAAAATCAAGATAGACGTTTAGCTGTAATAAGACGACATGTAAAAAAATGTATTACGTAATAACGAGACGTCTGTACGTCTACGTTTCGCGGCCGGAATAAGTATACATAGTTACGAATTTTGTCAGCCGTGCCAACTGCGTGTCAAATTGTATGAGGAAAAATATATTTCTGACATTTCTTCGAAACGTATACATACACCTATATTTAATAAACAAATCACGTACGTCTCTTATAGGAACGAAAAAAAAAACAAAATGAATGAAATAAAATTTGCAAAAAAAAGAAAAATGTATAACGGGAAGAAGAAGATAAGTTTTGCAACTTCATGATATCAACTTTGTTAGACGTTATTTTCTATCCGTATACATACCTATATAATAGCGATATGTTGTACATTATGTACAGCGATGGGAGTTTGGGATAAATCGGCGTAGAATCACGGTGAAATTTATCGCCCCGTCAAGAGTAGGTGGGCCAGAGAGAGGGAAAGATAGAGATAGAGATAGGGATAGAGATAGGGAGAGAGAGAGAGAGAGAGAGAGAAAGAGAGCGTGGCGCACGTGGGAGAGATCGTTGGCGTAGTGTTGCGGGAGTTGAATAGCTGTCAAGGTTCAGCGAAGAGGAATGCGGAGCCCCCAGCAGCAGCGGCAGCAGCAGCAGCTGGAGCAAAAGGAGAAAGAGAAAGAAGGAGGAGGAGGAGGAGATCGGATCTGGTCTTATCGGCACGGACAAAACGGACTCTGCAGGGGATTGAAAAGTCGCCTACTGGATCCAAAGAGGATTAATTAAGAAAACCAGAGGCAGCAACGCCGATACGTCACGCAGACGTGGTGCTACTCGAGAGGGGTGAATACTCTTATCTCATAAAACACCCGCGCTAAGTTCAAAGAGAAAGAAAAAAAATAAAATTAATATAATCAAACTAAATAATATCGAAATATATACATACGCGCACACATACACACCTATCTATTCATCCCGCGATCCCATAATATATGATTAAATATTTTCAATCGAACTACTTTGAAATTTTCTTTTTCTTTTTTTCTCTCTTTTTCTTTCCTTATTCTGTTGTTTCATAAAACTCGCAGCAAGCATATATTTATAAGATATATAGGAATAATAATGTACGTAAGTATGTATATATGTATACCTATGTGGTTGATAATTATTATCGAGTAATGTGCAAGAAAACGTCGCGTTTCTCAGAATGATCTAATCAGAAAATATAATGCAATGATGGCATATCGATTGAAATTCTGATATAAATAAAAGTTGTAGAATGCTGGCGCCATATAGATATGTTATTATGTATTTATGTACGTACGTACCTATACCTATATTATATGTATAATGTAGGATAAAATTCTGAAGAAATAAAAAAAACAAAAATAAATAACATATAATCACAATGAATTTTTGCCTGTCTAATACATAATGTGATGAGAATTTAGATGAATAAAACAGGACGATAATTACGCACCGTATATTTAAATACAACTTCTGATTATGTACAGTAATAATAAATGTAATTATCGCCCGATGCAAACTAAAGTGCTGCGGCATATGCTGTACAAAAAAAAAAAAAAAAAAATAATGGAAAGATGGAATATAAAATGGAAACTATCCGATGGTATAATTTTATCGTATATCGGAAGGTTTTTTCGTATTATGCGAATCGCATTTGACGATAAAACACGATAAATAAATCGTTCGATATGAAATCTGCGGGATCGGGCATCGACTTTTCGCGATTAAATAGGTAGTTCCAGATACGTTTCGTTAGTTGAAAATTCTGTAGGTTTACAGTAGCTCACGTACGTACGTACCTATGGATGAAATCTATTCGGTTAAAAATTGCAAGTTCCGGGAGTATAATGTACCCCATATAAATATAGTGCGTCGAATCGTAACAGCCGCGAACGTCGATTTATATACCCACCGTCCTAATGACGCCTACCTACCGATTCGTATCTACGATCTGAGATTCAAAAGATCTAGAGATTTGTATTTCCAGCTGTTAGTAGATTCACAGAAACACCTTATATCACCTGGAGGGCAAAGGAGGGAAGCAAAAAGAGAGAAAAAACTATCTGCACCTGATCGTTACAACCTGGTTGAAATCGCGTCAGAGATCGATACATATAAATTCGATCTACCGTATCGAAGGAGAAGATCGAGGAAGAAATGTGCAGAGCGCGGAGGTTCGAGAAGGAATTCAACGTGATCGATCATCCGATTTATTAATTACCGGGTTTACCGATGATTGGTGTCAATGAATTTCCGGTATTAAAAATAACAAATGCAGATAATGCAGACACAGTCGTCTTTTCTTTTCTTTTCAATTTGTTTCTCGTTGTTCCGCAGGAGCAAAGTTCCCGTTTTGCAACAGCGCTTCTTTACAATCTGTTTGTTGACTTCGTGTACGTTTGATGTATCGATGTGTTAGTTTTCTAGGAACAAAGCTGAGCTATATAGCGTCGGGGCGTTGCCTATTGGCGCGAAACCCGACCTAAGACAAGCCGGTTTACGTTAGCCTAGCCAAACCTAGCCAAAAGAGATAGCTAACTAGTGGCGAATGGCTAGTGGCGAGAGGCGAAGTGCCGACTTAACGCAGCGCAGCGTTGACTACTATTGGGAATAACGAGTAACGAGTAAACGAGTAACGACCAAGAGACTGTCAATTAACGGCATGCAGTAGCTACGCAACTTTGTCTCGAGACGATGCAAGAAACTCTAGAGATATAGAAAATATACAAAGCTATGTATGAGCGTGCGCATTAAACAACTAATCAGCTGGTACACATCGATGGTCATATAATGCATTATAGATATTTACAGTAACAACAACGTGTAGAAACAGGGTCAAACTTGTTATCGACGTTTTGTATATTACAGCCCGTCAAACGACGTTAAAGTAACGATAAAAAATCTGCATAAATTTATCATTGATCAATAAAAACGGAAGAAGAAGAACTTATCGTTCATCTCAATTCAAAGTTTTAGTGAAATAGGTAGGTCTCGCCCATTTCCCGAGAATAATTCAAACGAATTTTTACGATAATTCCTGTTATAAATTTATTATTTTATGGGATAATTATCGATCAGAAAATTAATCAAGTCTTTCATTAATTAATTGTGGGGTGGAACGTTCGAATCCCTTACGATTTTTAGGGGTTATGGAAAGCTATAGTATGGGTTCTTTTTTTTTCTTTCCTTTATCTCAAATAGGGCATCTGATGTCAAATTATCCAGCCCGTGTCCCTAATCATTTCCAAAAATTCAAGGCCTGAAGGAATGTGGGTGTTTGAGATTTCGAATTTCCTGTAAATATTTTCTATTAAAGTGATGAAAAAATGAACAATCAGAATATGTCTTTTGAATCGATAACAATGACATGAAACAAAAGAAATAAATAAACAGTCAAGAGGCACGGGGTTTGGACGATTTGGCATGGAATGCCCTATTTTGTCTTCCTCTTTTTTTGCTGGTTTTTAACGATCGGGTACAGTACAATGAGGCATGAAAATTCCATTGTTATATAAAAATGTAACACAAAGTTCTTTCTCTCTTTGGACAATATGTAACAATATCGGGTAGTATAATATACGTCATATACGTATGCGATTGTTCGTTGGGTTCAAAGCTCTGAACTGCGGAGGGTCTTTTTTACTTTTATTCTTTTGTCTTTAGTGCCGCGAGTGATCCTCGTCGTCGTGTGTTATTACCGGGTTGTAAATACATCAGCTGCGTCGATAGGAATCAAGGATACCTTTGCTGGACGAGGTCGGGGGAGCGGCAACTTCAACTTCAGCTTTAACTTCAACTGAACGAGGACAAGGAAGAACCGTGTGCGGATGATAAACGTCGCTGCAATTTGTTTCGGATCAGCTGCTTATTCACGCGCGCGCGCGCCCGCGTGGTAATTTCTACCCACTTTAAAAACCTTATTCAACTCTTCCGCTTCTCGTATATAACGTAAGACTTCAAGTAAGGATGTGTACGTATTACGTATGCGTACGCACACACTTTTGCCCTCGAGATATTAAACGAAATCTTTGAATTAATTCACTTGCCGATAACCTTCCTTCTTCTCTTACATTATTATTCATTTTTCTATTTTTCAATGAAGAAAAAAAAAAGAAAACTTCAAAGTCCTTGCAGCAGATGGATTTGTTCGAAAGAGTAAACCGTCTATACCTACTCGAAAGTTGATAAGGCTGTAAGGCCAAGGTCGAGTCTTTTGGTCTTGATTGTCTTCATTAAACGAATTCATAAAGAAATTGAATAAAATCGAACCCGATGGTATAAATAACAATAATGATAACAATAACAATAATAATACCAACAATGAAGGTATATTATTGAATTCTTAGAATGTTATAGACAGATTATAGACTTTTGTACGGGCTTAATTAGAAGAAATGAAATAATAATAAATAATGATTCTATAGAGTGAGCATTGGAATCGGTTCAGCGCCAAGGTACGTATAATTTATTCATAAAATGTTAACGGCGTGCAACGACACCCTTTTCAAGAATCTTATGACATTCTCGAAGAACGGAAGTATCCAAGTTTGACTTGAACTCGACTACATTTATCTTCCACCTGAAGGAATGACGTTTATAATATGCAGACACTATACCGAGCATTTATTTACTCCTGCACCGAACGTAGTCCTCGTCGTCGTCGTCGTCGTCGTCGTCGTCGTCGTTCGACAAAGAAGTAAAGAGAACAGAAGAGGAGGAAGGCTTCGGTCGTTGAAGTGTTTCGAGTGTGTCGAGTAAAGTGAGTAAACCGTGGGGCATTTTAGCGGCTTGGTTAGGTATCTGATCGCTCAGCAGAGGAGAGAGAGAAGGAGAAAAGATGATATCCTTTTTGTCTTTTCATCTTGTTTCGTTGGTCGTTTTGTACCACAATCGTTGCGTCGTCGGTCGTCGCAGACTACTTCCCCGTCCGTCGGTCGCTCTCCTTCTCTCCCTCTCTTTCTCTCATTCTCTCTGTGTGGCTTCCTCCACTTAGCACCGAGTACTTAGCGGCCCGGAATGCTAGAAGAGGTGCTAACAAGGCACCTGCAGGTCCGTAACCAGAGAAAATGAATTATCATTCCTTCTGGAATTTACGTTAAGGTTCGAACGAAGCGAACCTGCACCGAGTAAAACGTCATTCGCTCTGTAGAAAAAAAATTTCCATTTTTTTATTTTTTTTTCAATTTATTTTCATTCTCTAATCTCATGCATCGCGATGTTCATCCGTCCGGCGATCGTTCGAGACCCTGAACAAGAAAAAAAAGGAAAGCATACAAATGAAACTAGAGAATGCTTGAAAATTCATTTTTATGCAAACAAAATTTCGAATTTTCCCAATCTAACTGTTTATGAACGCGAAAACAAACGACGATTTGTGATCGGTGGGAATGGAGAATGATAATAATTCACACGTACGCGTAAGGTCGTTTCTTTCGAACTTGTCACGACAATGGAAGAAGTACCGCTGGTTGCACGTATTCCGATAGAATTCTAAATAAATAACAAAAACGACGATAGTGAATATGTCCTAGGGGCGTGTTCGTAGCCGCCTTCGTTGCCTACTCTAACGATCAGCTGTTGGTGGCAGCAACTTTCAAGCTTTTAAGGCGCGCCACGGTAAAACAAAAACGAACTTCACAAACATCTAGACGTCGGTCGATGGGTGTGTAGATACCTTGTTCCTTTTACTTCCTTTTCCTATTTCCTTTTGTTTCTTCTTTATTTTTTTTTATTCTCTCAATTTGTACCCTCGATTTTTCCCGGGAAATCTTGGCGTTTACTCTGCTTCTCTTCGTTCTTACCCTCTCAATGTTTCCGTTTACATTTTGTGTTTTGAAAATTGAATTTTCCCATTTATTTTTTAAAACCAGGGAACTGCACATCTATCGGACAGAAATCTGGTTTGAAGTACCGCCATGTATCGGCCTTATTGGGAACGTCGTATCGATCCCTACAGATGGAAGGGGATTATATGGGACGCGTATATTAGACGAGTGGGAGAGCCTAGCTCGGAGGGTTGAGAGTTGCTCACCTTGACGGGGTCCTTCCACTCCTGCGGGGAATGCAGCAAACGACGATCAGTGAAACAGCGCGCGGTGTAGGTACCGCGGCTCTGTTGTAAGACAGAGGGCACAAGCTTCGATCTTTATAAATTGTGTTAGAGGTGCCGAGAAAATTGGGTTAAAGGCAAAAGGTCCCAAACGAAGACGAGGAAAAAATATTATAGAAAACAAAGTCTAATGTATAGTATATAAAGAATTCGAAGTAAAACAAATACCTATAATGAAAATGTGTTCGAGTTTATGGTGTTGACTTCGGATGAGGGTCGGTAATATTTTGAATGCCAATTATTTTTTTTCTTCTCTCTTTTCATAAAATGTTAAGAAAAAAAATTGGGTACGGGTCCAAAATATTGTAGCGAAAAGAGAACTTTGAATATAAAAGGGAAAAAAAAAAACTTCCAAGTTTACTCAGAACTTTATTTTATTTTTCCCCCCATGCATGGAACCTCGCATGAACGCGTATCAATTTGTATACGGAAATACTTGAAATTAGGGGGAGGATGGGGGGGGGGGGGGAATAATAATAATATCGCTCGAATTATGTTTACAATAAGATTTGGAATGGAAACTATACCTATTATTCGTAATAGGGATGGTTGTTTATGAAAATCCTTTTCCTCGAGAGCTTTTTGTTTGCCTATCCATTACCTACTCTACTCTGGGCACATCTTTACTTTGCATCATCCCGTGTCAGCCAGACTAAACAATGTAACTCAACCTCTTGACCGCATA
Source organism: Athalia cordata (assembly GCA_963932425.1). Classification (NCBI taxonomy): domain Eukaryota; kingdom Metazoa; phylum Arthropoda; class Insecta; order Hymenoptera; family Athaliidae; genus Athalia; species Athalia cordata. The sequence goes on along the minus strand of OZ010625.1, from coordinate 37,623,376 downwards.
GTCACAGCTCTAAGGCGAACTCTAAACCCCCGTCGCTGTATCAAATACTCAAAGATTATATCCCGACTCTCAATCTCGCTACTCAAACTTCTCGAGTTCCATACACACCGTACCAAATATCAATTTGTTTCTTCTTCTTTTTTGTCATTCTCTTTATTTATTTACTTTATTTATTTATTCCTTTTCTTTTATTCTATTTGATTTCGAATGGTACGTGATTTATCGCGTTCAGTTTATTCAAACAGTTACGCAATGGAGTGACAAAATTGAGCTCGAAATAATGTACAGTAGAGGGATGTGCGCGATATGTGAGAAGACAAAATAGCAGAATGAAAGAAAGATGAAAAGGAAAAGAAAAGAAACTTCAGACCTGATAAGCCGAAGCTCATTTACGTCAAAGTTGTATTTATTCCAAAGGATTTCTTTTGTTTGTATTTTCTGTTGGATTTTTCTTAATTCCCGAATGCCGAAGAAAAAAGAAAATAAATGAAAATGAGGCTCAGGAAGAGATTGACGCTTGACAATTTTTCACCCTATAATGTACAAGTTCCAGATGACTGAAACATATGAGCGCGCATTAATAGCGAGACGTGTATTATTTTTCTTTTTTTACATTCGTAATAATTATTCATCATTTATTCATTGTTACATTACGATAATAATTTTCGTTTTCTAATTTCATTGCAGTTCAGAAGTTGAGCCGCGATGAGTTATTACCGTTGCATATTTCAGGACGTCGTCATCCTGGGTGATAATAAATTTGTTACGTGGAGCATATCCTTACTCCTTAGGGTTTCGTCGGCGCCGTTAACTTTTCATTAAACGATCTCGCCCGAAATCTTAACCCGACCTAAAAGGATAACGGGCGAAATTTGATAAGGCTACTCAAAGGTTTAATTAACTCAAAGACCCTCATTACGCCGATGCATTCCAAGGTAATAACGGTCATCATTTTATACATTCATTTTACGACCGGACCACGACCGACCAACAGGACCAGCCGAAACCCCAAACGATCTCCGGGACACTGAGATGCCTCTCCTTACATTTATGTGTACGACGGAACTTTCACTCATCGGATACTTCGAAAGAACTATTATTATCATAATTATTCATTATTTATTGTTTTTTTGTTGTTTTTTTTTTCGAAATTTGGAACTTAGTAATTTTTCGTACCGGTTGAATGGAGAAATGTACGACAAAATAATGAAAAATTTAATTGAGATGACGGAGAAAACGATACGTAAGAAAAAATTAAAGAGAAAGAAAAAATTGAATATCTTTGCCGCGGAAATGTGAAAGATGTGAAGCAAATAGACGCTCATATCATACCGCTGCAGTTGGTGATTATTATTACTAATCTGTGTGAATTTTTTCGTGCCGTTGTACTTGCATAATATTACCTGTAAGAATCGAGTACCGAGATCACATTTATGGCGAATAACCGAAGGTCGTATTTTCTATTTGCAGATGAACGATTCCGCGTAAATCTTGACGAATAGACCTTGGCCGGCTGCCACGGATCTCCGATCCATCGAACTGGAAATATTCTATTACGATGTGGATACGTGAAAATTTCATCTCGCGTGTAAACGAGATTGACATTCGTGATATTAGGAAAGTGAGAAACAAATAAATAAATGAATAAATACCGTCGCGTCAATGCGTAGTTTCACATCATGCATGTAGAGTACTATAGAGAAGACTGAAATAAACATAGATGAAACGAAATTACCAATTAAAAGAGATTGAATTGGGAAAAAGATCATTAAACATGAATTCAAAGAATCAAAGAGAGTGGAGACAATTAATTAAATTATATTGAAAATAAAAAAAAAAAAATAAAAAACGTGTACGAGTACGTGGTCCTTGGCGGGCTAATGTTATATTACCGTACTAGAATTCTGGATTTCTTTTTTCCTAAAAAGTCCGCCAAAGACCACGTACTGGAATGTTTTATTTTTTTCCATTTTTCAATTCAATTTAATTTATTGTCTCCATTCTCTTTGATTGAATTCATGTTTAATGATCTTTTTTCCAATTTTATCTCTTCTAATCGGTAATTTCGTTTCATCTATGTTTATTTCAAGTCTTCTCTAGTACTCCTATGTGCATGATGCGAAGTTACATGTACTTGGCACAATAATTGATTTGCATCCTTTTTTTCCCATTGGTGATGAATTTTTTGTCGATAAAGATATTTGGATAGTACAGTTATCATTAAACATTTAGAAAAGAAAAAAAAAAAGGCGAGGAATGAATCCGACTAAAAATATCTCGGTGTGTCCTTTAATCGAATTATTTCCATAAATAAACGCCTGTATCTACGTATAATTATGCGGAATTTTCGTCAAGTGTTGAGTCTGTCAAAGATACGAGACGATAATATTCCACACGTATGTAACTCAAGTATAGAATCGCAATGCTTATATTCTTATGTCACACGCAGCGATATCTCTATTGCTCGCTGTTATGCGTATCTGCATGTATGCATATATTCAGATATATAGGTGCACTTTATTCATCATTGTTGACATTATTATGATTGTTGTTATTTTTTCTTCCTTTTTAGATTTAATTATAAACCGCTGACGCATTATTAGTTCCCGTATAACGAGCGTCAGTTGTTATACGGGATGAAAAAAATGTGGCGTATACATACATATCAATATAGGTTGTTTTATTTGATAAAAATAATAGTTTGAATTAATTTTTCATTTCTATATGTATAACATACAAACATTGTAATTATCATCACTCGATTTCAGTCTATATCGCACTATACTATACGAACGAATAACAAATAAAATGAAATTGAAAAATTTCAAAGAAAAATTGATAATTATCGTGTATCATATACTATACGTACATATACACATCTAAAAGAAATCCACACCTGCGCGAGAGGGAGTTTTTTTTTTTTTTTTTTTGTTTTTTTCCTCCTAGGAAAAATAATCCCGCGAGTTAATCAACGGATTCTTGAGTCTAACCTAAATACCCATTGCAGTTGAGTCTCGAGTGCATTATACCTACGTGTATGAGGTTCACCGATATATAATTATATATATGTATACACGTGCATATGTATGTGCGTCCGCGAGTGTGTCGAGTACGAGCGAAAAGAAGGAGAAGGAGAAGGAGAAGGAGAAGGAGAAGGAGAAGGAGAAGGAGCAGGAGAGGAGAGTCGAGTCGAGTCAGCTAGCAAAAGCAAGCAACGAGAATGCGCCGTGCGGATTATTCCTACGCGGAGATTGCAATTGGCCGGATTGGCGCCGGTCCTCATATGGCAAGGTCTAATCGCGGGGCGAACGACTATAAGCGATTTTATGCCTTCTGGCGACGACGACCTGCAAGATGTAGAATTGCGACGCAAAGTGTATAACTTGCCTGGTATAGAAGCTCCGCCGGAGGTTCGGATATAGGTATAACCTATACCTATAGCTATATAGAATATCCTGCTGCAAAACGCATCGCGTTAAAACAGCGTTTCCATCGAGCCGAAACAAAAAAGTAGAAGAAGAAAAAAAAAATAAATAGATCAAAGGATTTACGTCACGAAAATACCGGAAAAGCGTTCGAACGTTAAAATTGCAAAACATAAAATAGAAAGAATTTCAAACAAATAGAAAAACTAATTCTATCTTCCGAATAGAAAACGGTACAGCTCTTTTCCGCGTTCTCGCTGTCCCTATTATTTTTTGATCAACCGTGAAAAAAAAAAAAACACGCAACAACAGCAAAAAAAATTAATAAAATGAAAAGAACAAATGAAAAAATGAAGTTTTCCAGCATACATGGATATTATATGTGTATTTTTATTCACCTGTCGCACCGTCCACATGCGTACCTACGACCCGTGTTGTACTATAGATATATGTATAACTATACACGAGTGGTAAAAATATCGTTGCCGACGCGACGCGGTGTCGTTTTACCATATGCGAAAACTAGCAAACGGTTGCAAATGGGCTGCAGTAAAACCTTCCGCCGCCGTCTCCTTGTACGTACATGTATAAAGTACATGTGTACTGCAAATAGTACGTAGATGTATAAGCGAAGAAATTATTACCAACTATGAGCATAGCGCGGAGGATTAGCGAAGGGAGGAAAAAAATAACGGATTCGCATACGTATTTTATTAAACAAAGTATTTTACACGTCTAATTAATTGTAACCTGATCAAATTGCAATCCCCTTTGACGTATTATCTTTCTGTATTGTGACGTTATATTCTTTCTTTCGTTTATATTTTTTTAAACGAAAAGCAAAATATACATTGAAGTTTCTCATCGGTATTCAGACTCGCGATGTGAAAAAATTACGACGAAAGTGTGCGTTGTTACTTTGGTCAATTTCGAGTACGTAATAGGAAAAAAATTAGCAAAACTAATTTGCAACGAAAGATGAACGTATATGCACACATACACAATTGGACCCATCCGTATAAATTCCGCGCTGTGTGGTCGGCTTCATACCTATGTGCACCGTTATATAAATTACGTCGAGAAGAGACACACGGAGGTTCGAATTATATGCAACGACAAATACCAGCGATGATAAAATTAGCAAAAACAACAGCAACGACAACAATAGAAATACAAAAACAACAGCAGCAACAACGACGCAAAAGTCAACAAACCCATCGATTCACGTGCTTCGCTCGTATGACCGACGATGACTCATATTACGCCAACGGCCGTTTATGTGCCGCCTTGCTCCACACCTAAAGGCGATATTCCAACACACATTCGACATATAAATTCATGTGTTTCTACACACGATATTCAAACACACGCAAATAAATGTTAAATAAACTCGGCTAAGCTTGCGATTACATGACGTATTATGTGTGCGCGGTATATGTACTTGTAAGTAACATTATGTATTCCGTGTACGAATCGGAATTTATTACGTAAAAACGTGAGGAGGGCGCGGGTGGGGGGGGGGGGGGGGGGAAGTCGACGAAACTTTTCGATCCCTGAAATTTGTCATTTCGATAAAGAATCGAAACTCATCGTATTTATTCAAAGTATTTAAGATTTATCAAAAAATTTCTCACCGACGATTATAAAAATAATATAAGGTATAAGTCTCGTATACACTCGCGTGTAAAAATTGTACAGGAGGTTAAGATATATCGCAGCTCTACTTCAAAGCCCAGAGCAATTTTACAGCGAAGAAAAACTTAGCCTCTGATATGAAAACCACCCACAAAGTTATGTCTAGATAAACGATACGCGTTTTATACGCCTCGATGATAATCCATCTAGATAAGAATCATTAGACGTGTTGATATTATGTAAAATCAGACACGAGATAATATCGCATAGGTATAAACTCCAAAGCACCGCGTCGAATCAGCTTCAATTTTTATTTTACTTTGGTTTATTTTTATTTTTATCTTCCGTCAAGAGGTTTACTTGTATAAATAGAACGCTGTCTTTTTGGGGGGGGTCCTTTAGTATCGAGTTTTTAATGAATTTAAAAAATATTATCAAAATAACTCGACGTTTCTGATTTTTGTAAATGATGAAAAAGTAAATTTTCAAAACGCAACATACAGAGCGTAATGAGCGTAATTTCTTAGAAAAGATATTAGCAGGACCTTTAGGACTTTTAGTACAGTCGGTGTACCAAAATTTCATAATACAGACAGACAGAGGTTTGACAGACGATTAAGAGAAGCTGTTTCACGATCGAACCGCACGCGTGGTTGTCGATTATTTTTTGTTTTTTTGTTTTTTCTTTTCTGGGTATCACGATGATCGGCCGACAAACGATTCTCTTCTATGATCCAAATTGTTTTACGCATTCCCATTTTTCACGATAACTTCGAATCGTCGCTGCTTACGTTTGACGCAATAATGGCAGCAGCAGCAACATTGGCTTCTACATCCACATGCGTATACGTCGTTACTAATCGCGTGCGCGTGTACCTAGACGATTACGCGTGTGCGTGACTGACACACTTTTGGTTATTTACGACTACATCAATGTCGCGAAACGTCGCTCGGTGCAGCATACCGCCTGCAATATTGCACCCGCCGCGCCGCGCCGTATGTATACATCGTAATTTTACTCTTCGAATTTATTATAGGTATATCACATACCTATTGTACGTACAACTAAAGCTATGTGTACTACATACCGCTACTTAACATACACGTACGTGTTGTACATAATAATAACAACAATAATGATTGACAAAAGGGGAAGAACCTACTTTCCGAAATTCTAAGAAAAATAACCTAATCATACTACAGGTGAATATTGTACGTACACGGTACATCACACTGCACGTTATATATTGTGCATGCATAATTTTTTACCTACTTATATATACACTCTACCGCGACGACGTTTAAATTTATATTTCTCGCCGGTGTAATATTAGAAAATAAATATATCCATGTGTATAGATATAGATAAATAACGCTATACGTTGCAGATAACAGCTGTAACTCATCGCGCCTGTGTTACTGCATTTGTAACGATCAACTAATCGCTGCAGCGACGCCAAGGAATCGCGTTTATTCAAGAAGTAAAATTGCTTATGCATATACGTACGATATTTATACATGCACTTATGTATCTAGGTATTATGCATAACGCGATAGGAATTATGTGTAGTTAATATTTTAAATTGTTAGTACTTCTTTTTTTTCACCGTCATTTGGTTTATGGATATTTCTTCATTTTTTGTTGTCGCTTATTGTTTTTCGTTTTATTTATTTTTTTTATTTTTTTTTCTCCTTACAACGTGAATTCTAGATGAATGACACGAAATTATTTCAGAAGAAATTATCCTGAGGTTCTTTTTCTGTTTTTACTTCTATTTTTTTCTTTTATTCTATTTTTCAGAAAATTGAATCTATAAATCAATCTACTACATTTTGACTCATGAAGTCGGTCGAATTGGCACATAAAGTTTGTAATAAATAGTTTACAACGTACGATCGTAAAAGAATTCTTTTTCTTTTTTCATTTTTCTCTTTTTTTTTATGAAATAACGAATCTATAAAGAAAATAAATAGGAGATAGAGAGTCGTTCGTTTTGAAAAAATAGGCGGGCGATACCAGGTATATGGAAAAAATTAAAATAAATAAATAAAAGCAGTAGAAAATGCAAAAATCAAATCATATATATGTGGATTATTAAACAATAATACATATGATTTTTTGTAATGTTAATCTTATTGTTATTAACGATATAATAGGAAGATGACGGATGAAAATTCACGCCACACCCTTACTTACCCATATAGACATCGTTGTAACGATAATAAAGACGAGCGCGAGTGATGATATGGGATAAAATTGAGTTTGCTATAAATTTCAAAATTGCAAGATAACGAAGCCGGTAGGTATATAAGATCTGTTATGTAACGTCGTATAAATATCATGTAATATTAATACCCAGTCGATGCGACAAACACATACGAGGTATGTGTACAATGTACATACATGTGTATACCTATATATAAATAACGAAGTATATAAAATATATATTCGTACGTGTATATATCTGGAGTATATTAAATGATAGTATGTACGATTGTAAATACATAAAACGAGCGCAACATCCACATCTATATATAGGGTGGTAATAAAATACAATGAAATAAAATCGGAATCACGCGAGGAACGCGGCACGAATTAAGACGGAAGAATAGAAAAAAAAAAACAAGAAATGAAATTGAGTTAAAATTTAAGTTTTTTTTTCGAAAGTAGGTACCTCACGTTTCCTGCTCGTTTTCAAAAATGATTATTACCTACGAGTTAAAAAGAATGAAAATAAAAATGAAAATGAAATAATAAAAAAAGAATAAAAGAGGTAAGGAGCTGCTTACCGTTTGAAATTATGAGTCGGCACGTTCCGAAATGCGGAATGTTGCAGGTAAACACTGGTAAGTCGGTTGGTTGGTTGGTTAGGACTTTTGAGAGAAGAAACGAACACCAAACGCCATGCTACCAATTTTCTATGTAGGACTCGAGTTTACCCCGGTGTAAAACAAAACTTATAACACAATTACACACTACACATTTATTAAAGAGTTTAAACATCACGGGAGCTTGTCCGCCATTTAGTATTATTATAAAAGTAATTTTCTTTTGCTCCACGAACGAGCTGCAGGTAACGACTATCCCTCTGATTGGCTACGTGACCCACCGTCTTTACGCCCCTTAGGTTACACATAGTATATATATAATATTTTACAACGTGTCGTATTTAAAATGAAGTATTCATCGAAGCGGAAGAAATAAGAAAATTGTTATTTCGTTAACCGGCCTTACGGTACGTGACAATCCAAATAAATCTTTTGAAAGATCGAAATCAACGATGCTTGAAATCCCATTCAACGCCGCGAAAGAAATATCGAAGATTTTGAAAAACGGGGTGTCTCTTCCGAGTTAGGGAAAAAAAATAATGAATCTCGGTACAAAAGCGGAAGAAAAATACGGTAGAATCGTAGAAAAATTAATTGCAGTCGTAAGTATATTGCCAAGGTTAAAAATTGTGAGAAAAATTTCACTGAGAAAACTTGGGGAGTTGGATATACGGATAATTATGTCCGGGATTTTAATCAGCGATAATCTTAACATAGTTCAGGCTCCGTTAAACGCGGAAAAACAGAGTAAAATTTATATCCACGTACTCCGTATCTGCACCCACCTCTACCTACGAAACTGGATCTTAACCTTTCTCAATAATCTTACCGAACTGCAATAACAGACTAATAAATTTTCAATCCAAACATTTACGACTTAACGAGTCCAACTGCCGCCCGTATAATTGGAGAAGTCGGTCTTTTCAATTACCCCCCCCCCCCCCCCCCTAGCCCTCCTATCCGCGCTTCCAGGAAAACTTGGGAGATGATAAGATATGATTTTCCGTTGGATCCCTCCCAAAAATTGCTTGAAAAATTAGCGAAAAAAAAAGAAAAATCATTCGAAAGAATGAACAAGATGAATGAGCGAGATCTGCATCCCCGGAAATAATGAAATATTCATACATTGTGCAAATATTAAATACCTAGTTTTAATATTTCTGCGAATTAACGGAAGTATGGTATATACGTACGGTATAAACCGAGGAATATCCTTTCTATACCTAATAGGGGGACCAACGAAGCCTGAGGGTATAACCTAAACTAACCACGTGCATGTTTCTAGCCACATAAGCTTTTGCGGTAAAGGATTCCAGGGTAACCATGTTACAAATTAACGAAGAGGGTGGTTAATTCTGCATCTGGACACTTTGTCGTACCTCCTAGTATAATAACCTCTCATATAAACATGAATAATTAATATCCACACTATACATTATAAGCGCCATATTGTACATGTAATGCGACAGCCAAACATTGTGCGACGCAAAACAAGAGAAATTGTTTTTTTTTTCCCTTCGAAATTCTCAAATCCATAAGAACATTTGAACGCAGTCAGAGTACGTGTAACGCGTATTGTATGTAAAACGCGCGCACGTGAATTTGGAGCGTATTTTTTCGTTATCTTCTTTGAAAAATAAAAAAAAAAGAAAGAAAAAGACGTGCGCGGACTTCCTGCCGAAATACGTGTAGGCGACGATGACGAGGAGGGACAGGAAACCGATTGTTCGAGAGACAGACTTTTATCTGTTTCCCGTTTTCTGACACTGGTTGAAAAAAAAAAAAAAATCAGTATTCAGAAACCGCGTCAGTGTCTGGAGGTCAAGGCAACAGCAGCAAACTCCAAACGTTAAGCGTCGCGACGCACGCGGCGACGCCCCGAAATATACTTCAAGTTTCGAACGTTGAAACCGGAGAAAAAAAAAAAATGTCTTCGCCCTTGGTTTTGAAGAAAAAAAAAAACAAACAATAATTAGATAATATTCGCAAGTCATCTACGAACGGGGAGGAAATGAATTGGGGGGAGAGAAGAGGAAAAAAAAAAAAGCAAAAAAAAACGGAGCGAAAGATAAATTCAATCAATATCGCGTTACGCGTTCTTTCATGCAATGTGACAACTCAACTTCATTTGGCGTGTATTGACGTATTACCTTGTTTACTATACCTATATGTATACGTAGGTATGCATCATACGATATGTAATACGAAAATAAATAATGGAATATCTACGGGATGCGAATTGAATTTTTAATGGCGACCAGCTGCAGCAGCAGCACACGAGCAGAGCTTCATCATATTGCACCGATCGTATATCATCCGCGCGCGGTACACACGACTTGAATTTTTATATATATAAATCTATCCGGTATATAGAAAAGTTGCATCTTACAAAGAAGACGAACGGCTGGAATGAATAGAAATATAAATAAATAAATAAAATAAAGAAATAAGAGACGGAAGTAATTTTTCAAACGTCAGATGTCTCGTGATAAGAAAATTCGATGGATAAATAATTAAATAACAACCCGTAACAATCATTTAGATAATGTGTAATGTGTATTATTACATGCGGGATTCACTCACTCACCTAATAATTCGATTACTCTGATCCTCGTGACGGTGATTTTGAAAAAAAAAGAATTTCAATTCCTTCGCTTACCTGAAACAATGAGAAAAACGTATTACAATAAAATAATAAATTAAATAAAGTTTTCGAATTTTAGTTATCCGAGTATAAAAAGTAATGAATAAATTTCGGCCTATATATGTATATAAGTCGCGAGATTGTATAGAATCTTATAACTTGAGTGTTTTCACCTGTTCCCGGAAATAGACGTGTATATATATAGATATTTATATACATAAGAGATAAGGAGGGAGGCAGGAGCATGTGGATGTGAAACACTTCCGTTGGTATTAGAAATCCGTAAAATATTGATCTTGCGTGCGTTAAATTTATCGACATTGGAATATATTTGTTTTACGACCTCCGTATAACCCCTGCACGCAGTTATATCCCTTAACTCCGTGCACGTAAGATAGGTACGTAGCATGTACGTACGTACGTACGTATACGTATATACAGAAGCTGCGGGGGTAAGTAGAAAATACACGCGCGACGACGCAATATTTTGTTTTCTGGTTCATTTTTTATCTCTGTCTTTCTTTCTTTTTCTCTTTTTCTCTTGCCTACCCCCATGTAACGGCAACATTGCCAGGCAAAAAGGAAAATAAGAAGATAAGCAAAAATAAAAGAGGATCTCGTCAGTATTCCTAAGGCAAATCTACAACCCTTGTACGCTTTTCGCATAGCTGAGATATGAGTTTTTTTTTTTTTTTTTTTCTTTTTTTTTTCATTTATTTTCTCTTGAAAATTATGAAACGGAAATGAAATACGAAGTTGAATATTAAATTTCACTGCAATCGAGTCGATGTAAGAAATTGTGAATTTCAGTAAAATATTTATTCAGTATAATAATTTTGTTTTTCATACTGTAATCGCGGTCCACGGATATTACGTATCACGTTTGTTTTTAATTGAGGTGAATTTTTTTTATATTGTTTTTTTTTTTTTTTTTTTTTTGGATCGTTGTTATCCTTACCTAATTATACACGGAAAAGTTCCTCGTTTCTCCGAGTAGGTACTTCCCACGCTTACGAAGAAAACGGCTGCGACGGTTGCCGCGCGCGATACGCTATTACCTAACCTAACCTATCCCAATCCGACCTGACCTCACCTAACGAAGGTGTGAAACTTCCATAGGAAACTCTAGAACTTGGTTCACTGTCTCTGATTTATAAATACCCGAAGATCTCGCGGCCTGTTTTTCATTCCTGTACACGTGAATTAATGTGGAAGTTTAAAATTCGGTAAAATATTTAAAAAGAAAACAAATTGAATAAAAATTCGGAACAACGAAGAGAAAAAAAAATGTACGGTAAATTTTTCTAGTGGAATTACTTTTCGCGTCGAAGAATTTTTATGAACGGAGATGGTAAATGAAAATATGAAAAAGTCTGACTCGCGAGAAGCCAGCGAAAGTAATTGTAGAAAAATGTGAGATATACGATGAATTAGCATTTAAATTGCATTCGTAAATTTATGAATAACCACTTGTTCGCGAATCGTATAACGTTTACAGTATACCTATGGGGTAATTATTTTTCGCAAATCAACTAACGAAGATACAGTGATAAGTTTCGATAGGTCATCGCTCGTTAGTTCGCGATGAAAACAACAACAAATTCGAAAATTATCAAATGTTCGATCTGCGGAAACGAATGAGACTGCCATTATCTGATTTTCCAAACTGTTGACTTCGAGTCTACACACGTGTAGGTATACATATATTTGATCATCAGTCTAGTTAATCACCCTGTTTATAGTCAATATTCACTATTCAAACTGAACACACCTATATCGTGACGTAATTAACCTTACATAATAAACGAGATATTGTAATTTCACGAAAGCAAGCTCGAGGAGATGAAAAATTCTTCGAAGCAAAAATAAAGAATAATTAAAATTTCACTGCAGCTTATTTTTCTTTCGCTACCTAGAAAAGAAAGAAAAAAAAATTGTTAAAAAAAATTTTTTTAAAAAATAACAACGCAACGTTGATAATAATACGACGAATTTCGAGGAATTGAATTTCGCCGAACGTATAGCATACGTTTCCATCTTCGTTATTGTACTTGTCGGAATCCACCTGCTCTGGTTCCACGGTGGTGAAATAATTTCATGTACATGATACATACACACTGCACATACCCTTTCCACCCTTCAAGAGCCGGAGCTCTATGTATTTACGAGCTAAAACTCAAACACAGTTAGGACAACAAGAGAGGGTCTTCGCAGAAGTCAACCCAGCAAATACTCGGCAAATAATTACTTGATTAACAGTCGAATCTAAATTTAACTTACAAAGTACGTAAGCGTAGGTACCTCCTACGTTTCGAACGTGGGTAGACGCTGTACTGTGCATATTAATAACAATTCGATACTTTTTTTTCTTGCGAAATACACCCCAAAATAAACCCTTACAATTGCTTTTCAATCAAGTATATTATTGAGTCAATTGAATGAACAAAAGAGAAATTAAAGAACTGACGAAATGAAAACAGAAATTTTCTACCATTTTGTTATTTCACCAAATAGTGAATTTTTGAAAAACCTTGACCTGAATTATTTTTTTTCATTTTTTTTTGCCTGGGTAGCTGGAACTGGTAATTTTACGGAGTAGAATTGTACTACACGTCAGGATAAAAGAAACAGAAGTCAATACTTTTTACAATTTGGTACTATGAAAGGGTTGAAAAGTATTAAAAAAACAAAAAACAAAAAACACTAAACTAAAAATAGTATTGAAAACGTTTAACCGGGAAAATTTCTAAAAAAAAAAGAAGATATTCGCAGTCGAGAAACAATCGGAACAGGCTGATTTTTATTACGTTGGATAATTGATTTGTTTTCTTTTTCCTTTTTGTCCGCTGAAATCATTTCACGTTCTCATACTTTCCATTCTCTGCAGCGGGGCCGCGTGCTCCGTGATCTGAAAATGCTGTATAAAATCAGCGATTGTATGAACTCCGTTTACCTTTTAACCGATTCGTTGTAAACGTATTCAGTAGAGATAGGTATAACCCGTTGGTTGTCTAGTTCAAATGTTGTAAAAAAAATAAACAAAATAACAAAGCAAACAAAGAAAATAGAATGAAAAAAGCCACAGAAATGAATAGCTCTTGATTTGATTGCGTTGATAAAAGAGCCAACTGCGGCAGAAACATTAGCCGGTTACAATCCAACCAGCCAATCCATTCACACTACACGGGCATGCGGAGGGTGGAATTTACATCGGTGCAGTTGGCCTTTAGCATTCAACCAGCGAAACAAAAGCAGTGCAACGGAGATACACGAGCACGTGGTTATGAGATTGTTGGATAAACGTGGAGATCATCCACTCGACCCCGTGATTTCGATGAATGGAGATTTCGGATCGCGATTCGACGGTACGTACGTCAATCACCGTGTTATTCGGAAACCGAATATACATATACCCCGTGAAGCAAGACAATACGGTGACATAAATCCAAAGAATATCGATACAGACCTGATTCGAAAACCATCTCATCGACCGTTGTAATAATTTCATTTCTTTTTGTTTTCATTTTTAATATCATTGTTCTTTAGAATTTCGTAGGACGAAAGTCGTAACTCATGATAAGTCAAGTCTCGAAGTAAATCTATGAGTAAAGTGCCGTTCGGTTGGTAGTGTTGGTAGTCGTTGTTGCAGGATGTCAACTTTTCTAATTCGGTCGTTGTGCATACAAACAGCTTTCTCTTCACTTTCCGGTTACCTGCAGTATGTACCACGGTGGATGACGTCAACTTATAATTCTACGAAAATATCAAAACAGTTAAGAGTTCACTTAGTAATAACTAAACAAAAACAACCATCCGCATGAGCACGGCGCACCCTGATATTTCCGTTTAATATTATACATACGATCAAATCGCTGATCGATCTTCGCTCCATTTCTTTTTCGACGAATACTAACCGCATCGTATACGCGACTACTATACATATTCGTACAAGTACGCTGTGTGACGATCGTCCCACTCCCCTTAAAAAAAAGAAGTGAAGAAGAAGAAAAAAAAGAAGAAGAAGGTTAAGTAAAAAAAACGAAAGATACAAAAGTACGAGACGAAGGTGTATAGGTGCCGCGACCCACCTATGCGTATGCATTGTTGGATTTATCGTAAAAGAGGCGAAAAGTTTTCTAGCAGAAATTGAACAGAGCGAGGCTGTTGATCTTGAAAGTGACGGGCGATATAATCTTCTGTGGTAAACAAATAAATCTACACGAGGGTAAAAGAAGAAGAGAAAGAAAAGAAGAAAAAAAAGAAAGTAAGAAAGAATGAAAGAAAATTGGTGTAGTCGCGAAAAGAATATCGAGCGCGAGTTTGCGAAGCTCGCATGGGAAGGTATGCGTATATGGGGGAGGTTATTGTGTGCTGCGGAAGAAAACTAAACTAAGAAAAAAATAAAAATAAAAATAAAAATAAAAATAAAACACAGTCAACGACGCGAAGGGCTGGCTCGGTTCCTCATTCCTCGTTCTTTGCCTTCAGTTATTTATTTTTCTTTTATTTCCCTTCAAGCTGAGGAGGAGCCGGTGGGTACGGAGTAGTTGCGGGAGCTTGAAAAGGGAGAAAGATTCGTTTATTCATGTTTATAGACACTCAGGGTTCGGAGGCGCGCGGAATTTTCCCGCCCTGTACGAGAAAAGCGAGAAAATGAATGGAGAGGAAAAGTAAAGGGTGCAGGAAAGAAAAGGAATGAGGTAAAAAGTTTCTAGCCAAGTGCTAAAATCATGTAGCCCCATTGTGATGCGAATGAGACGAATGTTTGTCGTTGTTCATAAATATTTGGAAACTGTCCAAAATAAATCGTTGACACGTGCAGAGGCGCAGGCTCTCTCTATACTTTTGTTTGACGATGGCAAATAATACCGTCATTATTCGATCCTGTACGTATCTCCCTATACGTCAAACAATTCCTGCTACTGTATACAGTCGGTTGCTCGCGTTGTACACTGCGCATCGCGCTGGTATAGTGCCTGAAAAAATCCGCATTCACAATTTCACGATTTCACGATTTCGCGACTCCTGCGAATTCGTTGCGGACAAACTTCGCAGGTATTGTACCTATGTATACCTATACATATATAGCCACATCTATACAATACCGGTAGTCCGGGCGCCGCGCCTGATGCAAATTGAGTGGTCGTTTTAAACCAAACTGACAACGACGACGACGACGCTACTGCCATCGATGCGGGTATCCACACGGATAAAAATCAACCGCAACCGGCTTTTGCGTTGACGCCATTACTGAATAACTATATATTATCTTCATTTCATTTATTTCCCTCCTGTTTCTGTCTTCGCCCAACTCTAATCCGTTACACCGAATTATACGACTCATACCAGCCGAATTTCACGGTCACGCGATATTACATAAGACGGAAAAAAAAGAACAGAAAAATTTCTCACAAAAGAATAAAAAAGACGAGATATAATGTTAAAGACACCGCAACGCAACTTACACCTTTTCTTGTACGCTTTACGCGGGACAGCATATTTTTTTGTAAATAAAAAATTTGAAAAAAAAAACAAAACAAATATATCTATTTACATATACATATACATATAGCTGGTATTTACCCACTTGAATTTATAACGATGGTAAACTTCTTTTATTATACGTAGAAAAAACCGATCTCCTTGCAAGGACAAAAACTAATCGCGTCAAACGAACTAAACGTATCTATATATTATTATACGCTACGAAGACGGAGAATATAAATGTTTAGCGAAAAATTTAACGACGAAGTAGCGACGAGGCGTTTCTTCTTCTTCTTATTGTTAGTCTTTTCTATTCTTTTCCTTTTTTCTATATTTTTACTCTATCTCTAGATATTTCAGGCAATTCGCCTCATTGCGGACGACCACTATCGGCTCAGGCAGAACGGCATCTCAAACTCTCTCTTCACACATATAAACTTCAAGTATTCTCACACCATGTTCATTCATTTTTCCACGAACCCTCCTCGTGATCGATAATTCTTTTTCTTCTTTTTCTAATTCTTTTTATTTTCATCAGTAAACTAAACCCGCTAATTGCGCTGGAGCAGCGGGGACATTCTTGTAGGTACACCAGACGGACTGTCGATCGATGGACCGATCGATCGATCAGTCAGTCCACTTGTGCGCTCTGGCATTTCCGGCAATAGAGATTATACGGAGAAACGAGTGCAGTTACTGACGGCTGAAATCTCACCCCTCCGACACAATTTATGAATGAAAAGAATCGAACGTAATTCCTTGAAAAATTGTACATTTTTTTTTCTTTCTTTCTACTTAAGAAATAAAAACGCTGCATCGTACAGCAGGTAGAGTTAGTCATATCACGCATTACATTAATTAATGTATAGCAAATTATTTGACGTTAACGTCAAAGTTCGCCCTTTTCGATACGGAGTGAAAATGACCCCTGCTGGTGACCTTCTTTAACCCGTTCCAAGTCCAGCGAACAGTTTCAAGGTTCGTTGCGACTACGTATAGGTATGCGAAGTTGACAGTCGTCAGCTGTTTTCCATCGAAGAAAAGCCGCGATTCAAGAAAAGCAGGAATTTATCCTACGATACGTTCGTACGATATAGTTTCCTTTCTAATCCCCCTCACGTTACGGCATTCCTGTACAATGTAAATGCATACTACGTGCGTAATAAGCACTCCGTGCAACTACGATAACGCCAATAATTGACTTTCCCGAGTGAAATGTCATTCCGGTAAGATTTAACGAATCATAGTAATTCTTTTTTTCTTCTTTTCTTCAACTTCCGGTGGTTGAAAAGACTGAGATCTTCGTAATAATCGACGAAAGGATTAATAAAGAACGATAAATTGATTAGCATATTTGTGATCGTAATCTTCATTTACGACATAACAAAGCACCCAATTAGTCAGATTGGCATTACTCGGAAGTGCTTATAATTAAGATGCGCGAAGAGAAACACAGAAGCTGGTTATTACTTTTGGTATACCTACTCCTGGTGGTATATTGTCTCTAAGGGTTATAAAAATGCGATTAAAAAATTCACTAAAAAACGAAGATAACGCGGTTATAAAAGGGCTTAACGATGGTAATTATCTCGAAAATTTTTTAAGGGGTTGTAGGTGGTTTGGGTATATAATGTAAAAGGAACCACGCCAGGAGCTGAAAACTGTTTTTCAGCAAACCGAGGGACGGGGGGAGTAAAATAAAAAGAACGAGGGATAAAACACACCATTTCTTTTTTCTTCTTCATTGTACATAGCTACCCTTCATGAACTCGTCCAATTCTTTTCAAAGCTTAATTCACCTGCTGTGCGCGGGTCAAAAACACCCCGCACACGTTCTAGTCATTAGCCACGACGTTTTGTACGCACAAAACAAAAAAAAAAGTACATCTCATAAGCAAAAGCAGCATCTGGATGATATTCACGTTTGACTTTTGTAACGCTTTTTCTGAAAAATTTATTTCGAAATTTCAAAAATAGAATTTCAAAAACGTCTTAAAAATTTCTCCGCATTCACACCCCCTTCCTCCCCCGATTCATTAATTATCGTGTGAATATGGTTAATTTTCTAATAAGTTTCACGGAATTTGGCTAATTATATTCATTCCCAACCATCGTTCCGATTCGCTTCTCTGCAACGGATGGGGATTAACGTGGACGTATCGTACTATACATGTATACAGGTAACTATAAACGTATAGGGAGAATCAAATTTCCTCCATCGGTCACTACCGGGCGGCTATACATAGGCGACTGATGCAAAGTGTTCGGGTGTGAACCAGTCAAGGGATGATAGAAGTGGAGAGACCGATAAAAAAAAAAGGAAAAAAAGTTAAAAAAAAAAAAGGAGTGTAAATCGGCTGGCCACAGGTGATGCAAATGAAACCGATATCGATCCGGAATTGCCTTTCTACGAATTAGATCCACGTAACGGTGCTGCACCAGCACGCGGTCAATTTACTCAATTTCCAATTCAAATTTTATGCGTCGAAAAAAAAAACCAAAAAAAAAACCAATTCACTACCACCACTGCATCGAGTTATTGACGCTGCGTGCAACCACATTCTGAATACATTTCCACGAAATCATTTTCCAAAATCAACTTGACTTTTCTCTATCAATTATTTCAGGTAAACCAACAAACCGATATTCATCTACACCAGCATTGGTCGTACTCGAATTTTAACGATTTTAAACAATTTTATGATCAAAGGTTCCCAAAATGAATGAATTCTTTTTCTTTTTTTTCTCGATGTAATCATAATCCGAGATTTTCAATTCAATTCCTTGGAAATTCTACGATTTGTATCGATACTTGGAATTGTGTTGGAAATATAAAATGAAAAAAAAAAAAAAATAATTCAATAATTTGAAAAAAATATTACCCAATCAAATACCGTTTTGATCTGATAATAATATAACGTGAATGTGTCGTAGTAGGTACGATTTTTCGTTCCTACTCTTTTATTTTTATTTCCTCTTGGTTTCTGGTCGACCTTTGGCATCGTCCTTGACATAAAGCCTGGTAGAAATATGAAAACCCTTTCAAGCCTCGAGGATTTATATACGGTGCGCGAGATGATGCCCCTCGTAAAAATGGCTTCTGTGGGTCGCGCGCAGTGAGCAAGGTAGATGTATGGGGAAGGTATAAAGTATATAAGGGTGAAGTGCACGACTCCCTGAGTGGGAATAGCGGGGTGAAAACTGAACGGGGGTGGCAAACAGGGAGAGTAATGCACGTACGCGCTTTTACGAGATCGTAATTAGCCCTCGTGTTCTACCCGGGAATTTACCCTCCGTAACGTCGTCGTCGTCGTCGTCGTCGTCGTCGTCTTCAGCTGCACAACACTACCGCATAACCAAGCAACCAACGTAATGGTTACAACTATAAGTATCACCATGGATGAGGATGCGAAGGAAAGCGTGTGGCGGTGGAACTTCGAGTTGACGTGGGTATGGGAAACACTTCACTTTATGGTAGCGAATTAGGCTGAATAATTGAAGAGAGTGTATAGGGGCTCGCGATTATTAGGAGAAGAAAGGTTTCAAGATCGTCGGAATAAGTTACAAAGCGTACATGTACCTGAAGTATTTTTGGAAGAAGAGAGAGAAGAGAGGAGGAGAGCCCCCGCAGGCGTAAGTGTAAAAGGCATCTTCTGGTAGGAGGCGTATAATGCAAGGCACAAGGGACATATTACGACCCTTTGCCAATTCTCTTCTCTCTTTCCTCTTTGTCAGTTATCTTCGGTCTTTTGCCTTCTCGGTACTCGGTGCTTCGGGCTTCGAAACCCGGAGTTAATTAATATAATGGATTTTACGGCCCATCTAGAAAGCTGGACACAAAGCTCTACCACATTCGCACACTCTATAGTATATTATACTACAATATTTGACTGGCTCGTGAAAATTAGAGACACAATAAAAAAAAAAAAAAGACAATCAAATCTCGTTTCATCCCTCTGGCGATATACGAATCCAACTATCATGAAATCGGGAGAAAAAAAAAGACCAACTAAATCTGGACGGCTCCGATGATTTTATGTAGATACGAATGGAGAAATTAGAAAAAGAGAAGCGAAGCGCGTTCAGGGGGTCGGCGTCCGAAACGTGCTCTAAGCTCTCCATGCAACTGACTACTGCATCATGGATGAACGATTGTAAAACGTAGGAAAGAAATTAGAGTCGCAAACTAAGTTAAGAGAATGAGTAGAGTGCGGCTAATAATCCCTCGTAAGTTTCTCAAGGTCTCTTTTCCGGCTTACCCAATAAATCGTTTGTCTGTCTGCTAATCCATTCGTAGGTTGGACTGCGCTGTATGTCCGGCTTGTAGTTTCCGTCGAGTACAAGGTTTAATGGAAGTGAAGCATCCGCGGTAAGCAAGCAACTATAAGGGGGACGGCAACAACAAACACAAGTACTCGAAAAGCTCTGGAAGCCCCATCTGCGAGACGATACGATTCCTAGCCAGGCTTCGAGTGTAGTATTACTACTACTACTATTACTGCGACTAGAGGGAATCAAACTCGGTTTGAATTCAGGAATGGCATGTTGATGCCGCCGCTGCTGCTGCTGCTGTAATGATTGTCTGCCGGAGATCAACCATTCGAAGACAATTAATATCCGTTTCGCAAAGCTCGAACGCAACATTTGGTACCTGGATTTACCAGGATACTGCAAATCAAACACTTGCGCATAGGATTGCAATGTCTACAAAATGGAATTGAACACGACAGCTATATAGTATCACAATTCAATTTTCATAATTTCAAATTTATGGAAAAGTTATATGCTTTTGTTTTTGAGAAAACTATGCTCCATCAAGAATATTACATATTCTTACTCTTCACAGAAACAAAAAAAAAAAGAAAAATCTTATCAAAAACTCTTTTGTTTCCGCCATTAATTGTTCACGTTTGAATTTGTCAGTATCTCATTTTTGTCTTCAGCTGGCCGAAGACGTCGTTTTTTTTTTTTTTTTTTTTTTTTTTTTGCACGCGACGCAGATGAGCACAGGCAGATAAGTGGCGTGATGAGGATCGACGGTGGCGTGAGGAGATTGTTTATAGCAACGGATTTCAAGCGAGTACAATATGTACACATATATCTATACGTTAGCAAAATCAACGTGTGTCTAGAGCTTCTAATGCCAAACGATAATTGCATTGATAATCGCCCGTATTTCTCTAACGACGCAGGTAATTAGCGTAGTCGTTAATTATAATTGCACCGGTCGACCGTTCCACGCGACTGTCTCTTCAATAATTGTCATCCATGTCAACGGACACATCGTCCACAGTTATTATTATTATTATTATTATCATAAAGTTATGATATGATGATTATTTTATCAATTATGAACAAAAAAATTCAAGATTCGAAACAAAGCGTTTAATCGGACTCGGATTTGGATTTCCGAGCTCAAAATGAGCAAACATAGATACACTTGAAAAGAACTATATTATTTTTTATTTTTGGACCGAAAATTAAGAACTGTCAGAACTAACTGACAGTGAATGAAATCAAAGTATCGCGATGCTGGGAGAAATTAAACTTCCGAAATGAATGAATCAAAATCGGGTTATATACAATTTTAAAATACCGCGTCGCTGCAACAAGTTTCCCTCGTTGCACATCCGCCCGTGAAAAACGAAGCAGCGGTGCATAAGCGATAAAAAGAAGAAACACAAAAAAAGAAAGAAAGAAAGAGCAAAAGAGAAGGGGAAAAGGCAGACAATTTTTATACGTCGAATTCAAGACTATGGGTTTGAGACACATGAGATATATTTATTTTACAGGGTCTTTCCATAAAAATAACAAAGTCGCGGTGATAAACTGTTTCGTGAATGAAAAATCGTGTAATCTACGGAACACGGGGGGTGAAAAACCATGCGACAAAATATTCCGCAGTGGGATGTTACACATAAATAAAACGCTTCGATTGATGCCCCGCCCACACCCCAAAATATACGATACAAACATCATGCCATCAATTATAATCAATCATCGTTAGAGTAAAACAAAAATTTTCCGTGCATTTTTAACAAACCTCTTAGGCATCGGCTGCTCAACCATATTAACTATAAGTTGATACAAATTAAAGAACATTTATAATTTTTCTTCTATTTTGAAAATCATCAAATATACCTATAGATACAAATTGATGGTCATTACCCGATGTCGAATATGAAAAATCTTCCACGATTAATAAATAAAATTTTTCGTACGATAATCTCATTTTGTATAAATCTTTGAAATTTTATTATACCTTAGCAGAGCTTTATAGATGATGTTGAGCGGACGATCCGTCCAGGTTCACGGGTACTTTCTGAATGCTATACAGGTATAAGGTGTACAGTACGACACAGTATAATACTATAGTGTAACGTAGTACATGGTAAATTTTACGTCTCTGCTGCACGCGTACTAAACTTTAGTTTTCTTGGCGCGCAGTGAACCTCGTTTACTACCCTCCCGATGCAGCTAGGAGCGGCGGTAGCGTTGCGTGTTTACGCTTTGGTACTTACGTTTAACGTAACGTAACGCAACGTAACGTAACACAAAGCAACGTCGCGTAGCTACCGCCGTAGCTGCTTGTTGTACGACGTTAAGGTGATTCTTGCCCGTTTTTACGACCAAAGAAATTTTCCGTACCGTTGTTACCCCGGTGACGAAGCTCTGCGACATTTCTAGTCGAGTTAATATTTACGCTGCACCTTCGGAATCAACGCTTATTTACTGGTAGCTTCTTCGAATCGGTGGAGATTTGCACATGGTATATATTCAAATAAAGAAAAAATAAAAAAAGATAGTACACGTTGATAATATAAATTTATAACAAAAACAAAAAAAAAACGTTTGATTCAAGAGAATACTCATTTTTCGAAAACATTACTACCCCCGCCATTTTCTTTCTATTAAAAAAATTCACGAAAGCTAGAATATTTTGCAAATTTTATCACTGCTTCCAAGTCGCACGTTTTTGCCGGACTGTAGTTGTTAATGGTAAAAACTAGGAAAATACCCACAGTAACAATTAGTCTTCCAAGTGGGGTAGGAAATGCTAACGTCACTTTAAGCCCTAACTCACCCTAAGTTTATGTTTTCAACCGAGTTTTGGACCGCGGCGAAAGCTGCTGCGCGGGTGTTGCGCGCTCGCGTGCAGGCCCTGCTATGTGGCGCTGTTTTTTTTTTTTTTTTTTTCCCCCTTTTACCCACTGCGGCGGTACTTTATGACCACGATTTAGACGCGTGCCACACGAATTTCGGTAGAAAAACGTCCCCCCTCTCGACATACCTGAAGTTGCTTCAGCGTCGAAGGAGAAGAAAAAAAAAAACTCACGCGCACACACACAACAAATGAAAGGGAAAAAAATGAGATGTGAAGGTGTATAAAAGAGAATCTCTTTACACATTTTGAGGTATCGTTACAAATATTTATAGACTGCATATCGAGTCTTGAGAGTAGAAAACCCCATAAATTAAATCTCAAGTTGAGGGTTGGATCTTCTAAAATATTAAAAAACCATTTCATCTCCCCTGCACTCGAGTCGAAATTGGTCTAATTTTACGTAAAGAGTGTGACCGATTTGAAAGCAACGTTTTTAAACGGTGTAAAAAATAATGAAAACAAAAAAAATAAACTAACTGACAACGTACCCCTGCTCGTGAAATCAAAGAGATATTCGTGAATCTAAATTGAAAACGTTAAGATTTATAAAAACCATGCTCATAGTATGATGGAAATGAATTTTTCTTCGGTACATACTATATCCTGAACGTTATATAAATAGCGCTCTTAATGATGTTTTTACTTTTCTGTTTTTTTTTTCATGTAATATAAATGGTTAAAGAACTCTCAGAGAATCTCCCGAGTGAAGTCAAAGTTAACAACGTAAATTGCGGTGAAGAAAAATTCACAGTTTGCAAAATTTATTTGAATCAATCTACTGGCAAAGGGAAAACTGAACCCCCAATTTTGTCTGGAAATTTCTATAAATCTCTCCGACACGATGAGCTATATGCATATGTTGCCTCGGTCTTTTTGATATCTCAAATATTTGACAAGAAAAAAAAAGAAAAACGACTGAAAAAATAGATTCCGACATTTCTTTATGACATGGGTACTTTTAATTTTCTTCTTCTTTTACACCGAGGAGTGAAATGAAGGCGTAAAAAATCCGAACTATTAATCTCAACATTTTACATTCCAAGAATTATCTGGAGGACCGTATACAAGCAATGTCTTCATCCTGAACATCAGCGTTGCAAACTTAATTTTGGTAATTCGCGGAGCCATTTCGCTAGTTGTACTCGCGTACTTTCACGTGTACTTGGTCCGCAAGTTACGACTGTACAAAGACAAGAAGATGAAGAAAAAGAAATGAAAATGAAAATAAAAAGAATGAGAAGAAGAAGAGAAAGAAAAAGAAAAAGAGGAAAAACGAAAGTTTTAGTGCGCTGTAACGAAATACGGGGTGCTTCCCATTTCGCGCTCCTCGTTTCTTTACCCCCGTATATAGTAGGTATAATATACCTATGTACGACACATACGTATATGCACTTAGAAAATACACTTGTTCGCCAACGGCCGTTAAAACTACCGCGTTACTTGTATATTACTGCGATGTAAATATATATATATCTATAGGTATGTATATATATATTATATTGCTCCGTTACCGTATTTCTACGTTTGTTTTATTTATTTATTTGTTTATTTATTTATTTATTGCGTCTCCCATTTCCCTGGAAGTTCTCCATCATATCGTCGCTATACGCTGTCGGCGACGACGTCTGCGGTATGAATTGCGGTATTTGCGGTATTCTTCGCACCAAACCTGATGCTGCTGCAGCATCTCTTCATTTCCTCGATCTCGACGGACAATGAAAAAAAAATTAAATTCCTATTCTTTTTTTCTATTCAATATTTCCAGGGGTTTCAGTCTCCCGATATCGCCGTATATATCTCCAGAGACGCGATAAACGATTTTGGAACTTCATTAAATAAAAAGAAAAAAAAAAAACCAAACTAAAAAAACACCCGCGTCCCTCCTGTCGGGGTATGAAACCCTCGCGACAGAGCGCTGCCATAGGATGTAAAAAAAAAAAAAAACCTATTCTTTCATTTGATTTCCTTTTTTTTTTATCGGTATGCATTTTTATAGTAGGTACATATACAAATTAAATTCTACCTCTAAACTACCCGATAAAAAAAGACGACAAAATTCTACAACTAATTAAGTAATTAATTTGTTATTATTTTTTTTCGTTTTTCCAACAGTGCAATGTATACGCGGAGTAAACAATAATATTTTTATCCATTCGCATTTGTGTGTAAATAATCAATGGCCATTTGCGGATCTATAATAATTGAAGTGGCAAACATTGCTTATACGGTTGCACTGCAGAAGGCATCGCGGTGTGTTAACGTGATAATGTACACATAAAGAATGTTATTTCAACTGGAATCATTGCAAGGCCGAAACGAACGCACGCAATAATCTTGATTATAGCGAATAAGAAATTTCAGATTATCATCTGCATCCCGAAGACTTCGATTTCCGGTAGAAATCTTCATAATCTTATTCACATTATATCTCACATAAGTTTACTATATATTTATCTATATACATTCCGAATGTAGCAATTGGCAGGATTAGTTTTTGTTTTTTTTTTTCAAAAACTCAATTAATTAATTTTTCTTTTTCTCTTCAAAAACATATTCAAAATTTCCTTCGATACCCGAGAATCTTATTATCTGCTGTATGAGTTCGACAGCAGCAGGATAACTTATTATTAATTAAAACAATCCAATTATGTATTATATGTAAAAAAAAAAAAAAAAAAAAAAAAAACGAACGGCCCCCGTGATCCAAAAAGAGAGAGTCTGTCGAATGTATAGAGGAGGTCGATAATCAGATAAATGACCCGGAATCGTTGCAGAAGAGCCTGATAGGGATGTCGTGATAGTTCTAATTTCAATTGTCTTATCCTAAAGGAGGGGCGTTTTACTCCGCCAAATTCAACGAACTGATTAGAAAAGTTAATCTCGGGATTATCCACAGTCAAGATAATTTTGTTCTTTTCCTCTTCGATTTGTGCCTTCCTTCTTTTTCACTGTTCCGCGGAACGGAGAGGAAAAAGGGGGAAAAAAAAACCCAAAATCAAAAAGGAATACGATCTAATAATTTTCAAGTGTTCTTTTTCTCATACGCATCCTTAAATTTACATAATATTTCACCATTATAATACGAAGGAGTTGCTTTGTATTTCATATTTTTTTCAACGCGTTTCAATTTTATTTTTAAAATTTTTTTTTTTCGCTTTTCAAATCTTTTTACCAGGATTGATTAATATATAAGAAAGTTTAATCAAGACTGAAAGTAACTTCCGGTTGACGGATATAAAGAGCCTTTTATACAAACTGCGGATTATTATTATTATTTAATTATCATTATTTGCTTACTACGCGACTGGTAAAAATTTAATCGCGTGCAAATAATTATAATTCTTTTCGGGAAGAAAAACGAAAGAACAAAAAAAAGAATATATAGAAATCGGTAA
Organism: Athalia cordata; assembly: GCA_963932425.1. Classification (NCBI taxonomy): domain Eukaryota; kingdom Metazoa; phylum Arthropoda; class Insecta; order Hymenoptera; family Athaliidae; genus Athalia; species Athalia cordata. Next base: position 37,596,799 of record OZ010625.1, on the reverse strand, counting down.
GTTTGAATGTTCGTCTCCTTTTTTTGCTTTCACTGAGCGTTGAAAAAATTGCTATTATGGATACAGGTAAGATGAACATACTCGATATAAGTTTCAATTATCCGGACCTTGGTTCGATCGCTCAAATTTTCAATACGATGATGATGACAACGACAACGACGACGACGACGACGATGATGATGATGATAATCATCTTGGGCTGGCTGTATAGCTAATTCATAAATATTTGTCGGTAATATGATCATCTTGACGTGAACGGCGGTGACTGCAACGATGACAACTTGAGGTAACTGACCCACCACCGGGTTACGCAAGTCTTTAACTGCGCTCTAGGAACATTTATATGCAGGTACACATATGTATGCGTAATATACAGGTATATAACTTGCACGCATATAGATACAGTAGTAGTCAGTCTCCGGTTTATTCTGCAATACGTGTATACGCGGTCTACATTTATCCCCGCACTTGTTAGCGACGGATTCGAACCATGTTAAATTAGTTCAAATATTTGGAATAAATTTTAAACGAGAGAAATTCACAATTTCGTACTTTTCTTTATCTAGTATTTATTATTCATGAAATAAACAATTTGAAAAACAACAAAAAAAAGAAATTGGATTTTTTATTTTATCACTTCGATTTTTAAAGAATATGAAATAAAGAAATCCCCGCAACGTTTAAGATACGTTTCAATTCCTATGACGTCTCTTTATAACATGGATGAATATATGGTAGGTATATAAATATTATACGTATGAAATTATTATGCAGAGCATATTGCGCACGTTGCTCCGTTTAGGCTACCCACCGCTCGTCGTGGCTTCGTGGAAGTTCCTGGCTATATAATAAACGAGGACGCGGGTTACTCGCGACTCAAAACGGGGAAGTACCCATGAAGAGGAAGGAGAGAGAAAGAGAAAGAAAAAGAGAGAGAGAGGCAGAGAGGAAGATGAGGTAATGGAGGTAATGGAGAACAGAGGAGGAGGAGGAGGAGGAGGGGAGAGTCGCGAAAAACCGTCCGGAATAACAATAGCCTATACCTTATATATATATGCATATTGTACGTGTATTTCTTGGCATTTTTTGCTTAAACAGAACCGTGACGAGGTGACGAAACTACCCCGTTCATTTGAAACAATGTCACGCGAGAAATACTTCTACCCCAAAATCGAGAGACGAGAAAAATGAAAACAAATACAATACAATAAATGAACAACTTAAATTAAAATAAATAAGCATCGATCAATCGTTGCAATTTGGAGAAAAAAAAAAATTATCATAATTTTACAAATAATTGTTATTTGCGACGTATAATATTAAACACAAACACAATAAAAAAAAAAAAAAAGAAACCATATGATATATTTTTTGTTTCTTACACAATTTCGATGCAAGAAATAGAAGAATAAAAAGCTGAAAAGTTTTGTCCTTCATATATATATATATATATATGCATATATTTATTTTTCAGTTCCGGCCATTTTACTTTCTGCACGTGCTGATTTCTATTCACGTATTCCCCGTGTAGTCGGGGCATTTAAATAAAATATGCATTCATATTTAATATTACGGACATTGGTATTCCGCTGTATACATATACGCGGGGGTGGAGGTGGAAGAAGGAATGGAAACGGGAATGGGGGATGGGCACGCTTGGCGATGCGATGGAGGTAGAAAACTATTGTGGATTATTATTGGGGGGGGGGGGGGGGGGGGGGGGGGGGAGAAGAGCAGGAAGGATCGGCAGAAAAAAAGAAGACAGAGGAAACATGAAAAGAAGGAAAGTCGCGAGAAAGCTTGTCATGGTTCTCATTGTGACTTGCGAATATACATTTAAGTATGTGGGATTGATCTTTGCTTCGTCACCGCATCAATTTTCATCGCATCCCGCGCGCGCCAATCCAGAATATATATGATGTAAAAAATATCTGCAGGTTTTATCGCCGAGTCGCGCGACCTCTTTTGCTTAAAAGATTCGATATGATGTACTATATGTATAGTATATAAGCTCACATCACTCTATAGATACATAATACGTTATACACAGAGGTAAATATGTACCTTTGCTCGCGAGCTGTGCTTTATTTATACATATTTATGTACCACGTATAATGCACATTTCGTATCACTTTATACGCTTCTTATATACACCCAACTTCATGTACACGAGGGTGCGTTACGCCGATAAATTTTCCCGCCATTTCTTCACTTTATTACATTAGGTACCTGAAAGAGCTTCGCTTCCTCTAAGACTGTCTTTCAAAAGTACTTCATTTTTTATCAGTTTTTTTTCGTTTTTTATTTTTCACAATTTTCATAACATCCTCCCGCGTGTTTCGCAAACAAAAATCGATCATTGAATATCCATATTACGCGTCCGTCACTCCGCGTTCTTCTCATTCGGTTTTCTTCTCCTTCTTCTTTTTTTCTTCAATTCTGTAAAATGAGGGTGACAAAAAAAAAAAAAAAAGGAGGAGAAGCAAACGTACATTGCTTGTGCGACAAGAGTTATAGAGTTTTCAAAGAATCACGTGATCATAGACATTCTTCAAAAGAAAAAAGAAGATGATTCAGTTAGACTTGTCACAAACTCGCAGTGATGGGTATGCAGAAAGAGCGAAAACGAAAAAAATAAAAAAATAAAAAAAGTGCTTCAAGTTTTCTCGTTAGTTGTCCATTTACAATAATTACGCGTCCAGTCCCCCCTCTTTTTTTGACTTTCCCTCGCCCCTCTGGCGTGAAAGCAAATTGTCATCCTGTGCAAAGGTATAATGTGACAGAAATAACGAAAAAAAAAAAAAAAAAGAAAAGAAACGAACTTTGTTCATATTAGAAATATACGTGAAAAATGTTTCTTCGTTCGAATTGCACGTGAACTGACAAATTAAATTTTTCAAATTGACGAAGAGAATAAGTTAAAACATTGTAAACTTTGAAAACTACGAAGGGAAGATGAATGAATAAATAAATGAATTAATTAATTAATAAAAATAAATAAAAAGATTCTGTTTCAACTATGCAAGATTCGTGACGTACGGTCGGCCAAAGTAGAACTGAGAGTTCGTTAAAAATTCGCGCCACTTGCCAAAAAAGCAAGCAAGCAAGAAAAGAAACGAAAGCGAATAAAAAAATAAAAATAAAAATACAACCCCAAAAAATAACAATTCTACTGTCGTGGATTCTTCAGAGCGAACAACTCTCGACGCGGAGGGATCCTTTTCCTCATTTTTATTTTTTTTTCAACATTTTTTTTTCATCTCCATTTGAATTTTTTTCCTTTTTCCCAATTCTTTATTTTTAGTTTTTATTTATTTTGTTTTTTTTCTTTCTCATTTCTTCTTTCATACTTATGCCACGCGTATAGTTCTCCAGACGTTATACTCGCTTATGTAGGTGAATAGGACTTCCACCCCCGTTCCTTCTTTTCACTCTTTTATCGCCGGCTACAAGCGTCTCCCCCTCCCCTCCCCCACCCCCAACCGCCCCGCAAACCCCGTTTTTTATTCTTCTGTTTTTTACATTTTATTTTATTTTTGTGTTCATTGCTTTCTGTTTTTTTTTTCTTTTTTTTTTTTGGTTTCTTTTAACCTCCTCTGCTTCTTCTTATACTAGTACTACAACTACTACTACTACTACTACTACTGCTACTACTACTATTTGTTCCTTTCACTAAGATTTTTTTTTCTGCAACGTAAAAATACTACAATTAACGGCGTAGTGCCTCCACTCCTCATCCCCCTAGTTTTTCCATCGCGACCCCGCGAGAACAGGGTGCGCGACGTGCTTTTGTTTCCTCTCTCGTTCTCGCTTTTCTCTCCCGCTAACCCCAGCCTCCTCCCTATTTTTGCCCCTTCCCATTTTGCCAATTCCAGCAGCAGCATGAACCCCCCAAACCTAACTCCACCGTCGTCCAATCCCAACCTCACTCTGCCGCCCCACTTCCGCTCAAGGGAAGAAGGTAACCATGGAAACGAACGCTCGGTGCATCTACACCCCCGATGCAGTTACGCGTACGTTCGCCGAGTATGGGAAACGAAGGGAAGGGAAGGGAATGGAAGAATGAAGATGGGAATGGGAACGGTAATGCTAGATGGGGTATCGGAGTGTCTGGTCGCCTGAAAGTCAGCCGCTGAGACACCTAATCAAGCTCGGCGTAGGTGCTTTAACGCCTGATAAAGTAGCAGTAGTAGTTGATATCAGCGTCACGTTAAAAGAAACAAAAACAAAAGTTAGGACTTTTTAGATCTCTGTTGCTTTTTTTTCTTTCTATTTCTTCCGCTGTACTTTGATAAGGTGTATATACGATTGGATCCGTTTTGGAAATGGGAATATGGTTTTAAGAAGCACAGTCAGCGGCAATATTCAAGTACACTTAAGTGTCGAGTACTTATCCGTACGTATACCTAGACGTAACGGCAACTTGCACTCTTACCGATTACCGTAATGCGAATGAAGCCAATTTCCACGACGGCAGAAAAGAAAAACAGAAGGGAAAAAAAAAAACCAAGTCATCAACTGTTCGTTTCAGTCGTCCAACGGAGCCGAGAGTATAACGAGGACATTTTGTAATTTTTATTTATTCATTTTTTTTCCACTTTTTTCTCTACTTTGTTCGAGCATAACTTGCTATATTCTGTGCAGGTCTACGTTTACGACAGGTCCTTATTCCAAATGAATGAATGAAAAATCCGAATAAAAGAAATATGTTAATCGAGCATCGTCAAGGTTCGGGGGATTTACATCGAATACCAAAGACATGAAAACTGATTCTATAAGGTCCCGTATTTTCTTTTCTCTCTCGTTAATTTCTCATATCTTTTTGCCGCGAATCAAAAGTAACGTCGGATTCGTCCTTCGTCGATCCTATAGCGATCGGAGACGCACAGAGCTTTCTCTTCTGATTTCGTACGGGGCTGTTAGCAGAGATCGGGTAAATGGAAACACACGTTATAAGGTGCAGGGGTTGTATGTAACGAGCATCGATGGGGGCTGGGTGGTGGCGCGAGTATACCTATTCGGAATATTAAACATTTTTTGGCCATTGGTGGGAAAAGTTACAATGGCGGTGTTGATGATGCCAGCCGCCGGTGTTGGTGGTGCTGGCGATGCGGAACGGCGTGTAGAATTTTTCATTTGAAAATTTGTTGTTATTTATTTTTTATTTCTTTTATCATATTTCATAAACGAAGTGCCGAGGAGCACCAGTTAGGTATAATAACAGGGAATAATAATAAACGGCTCGAGTTCTAGCAGGAATTCTTTTAAGTTACGCTGGCGTTACGAGCGATGCGCAAAATGCATCAGTGGGCGGCATAGCTCGGTGCAGAGAAGAGTAAGCGAGCGAATCGGCAGCGAAGCTTCCTTCTTCCTTGCAGCCTAGCTAGAGCTGCTTCGTTGCAAGCTCCTCCGGACCCCGAAGCTTCGGGGGTTCGAAAGCTACGAGATGGGGGAACGGAGGGAAAAAGGGAGGAGATGGGGTGGCCATAGGCTGGGGGTCCGCGTCGCGGAGGGTGGCAGGAAGAGGGCGTCTTGAGGCCGACGCCCAGATCGATGCTTTCGTCTGAGGCTTCTGTAGGCGGAGGCTGGCTGCCGGTTGCTCAATGTTGGCTTGTCCCGCGGTCTTTCCGTCTACCAAAGTCTCCCGAATCTCTTCCGTTTTCCCATACGGTTTCCACGTTACATTTTTGTTTCCACCATCCCGATTATATTTCATTCCGGATGTTAGATAGATACGTAGAAACATATTATAAGTTTATGGAAAATTCTCAGAAATATATAGGTACCCAAAGAATCAAAAGTACATATGTGCTTGCAATTTTTTTCTCGTTAATTTTTCTTTTATTTCTCCGCTGCCTCGTTTCGACTCAAAAATTATTTTCATTCGATGTACCGTTTGTTCCGTCTTCCAAATGTGTGTATCTTTTTCCATTCAACAATAAAGCTCGGGCTATATCTCGTTCGAGTTCTGTCCGTGCATTATCTGATCACAGCGTTTAGGGATGATGGATATACATATACATATACTACAGCAGCTATCGGAGCGGTATGACGAGAAAACACGTGAAAGGGGGAAAAAGAGAGTTTGAACGAAAACAAAAAAAAAAAAAGGAAAAAACAACAGATGACGGTGAAAACTGGAGCACAATATATATAATCCCTCTTGAAACCCTTTCGTTTTCTTCCGCCATAGCCCGTGCACGTTTGACTGTTTTATCAAAACAACCCCTAGGAAGGTCCACGGCCCGGGCGACGAGTGCGGAGGTCGCGCGAGGGTTCGAGGTTTGGAAGTGGAGACGGAAAAGAGAGTAGAGAGAGAGAGAGGGGGGTGGGGGTGGGGGGAAGAGAGCGAGGGGACGCCTCGCAAATTTTTTCCCTTATTCTCGATCCGTTTCTCTCTTTTCTCTCTCTTCGAGGAGGCATCCATTGTAAGGTATTCGGATTCGCGTCGAACCGAACGAACGAAGGAAGGAAGTCCTGGTGACGGCATTTCGAGTTTTCTCATCGTCGTTCTAATTGTCCTCCGTGGATAACCACGTTGCTCTAGAATCCCGAAGGGTGATAGTTGTGGAGAGGCTCCTCGAGTGTCCCCTTTTCAAAACTCAAACCACCCCGTTATTCGCCCCAATATATATATATATATATATATATATATATATTGTTCATATCTTTCCGCAAATCATCGAAATATTTTACACCTGCACCGGTATATTGCGATAACGAACATTTTTTACTCTCCCGTAAAATTCGTATGAGAGTGCAGGTTAGGATAAAATGAATAAAATGAATGAATAAAAAGCTAGAAAATAAAATAAAATAAAGTAACAAAATTCTAACGAATGCCGAAGGCTGCGTTCATATGCTTTGTCAAAAGAATTTCAATAAAATTCTCACTCGAATTTTTTCACTGCAGGAAGAAACACAGAAGGGAAAAAAATAATCCTTCGATAAAATAAATAAACAAATGAATTTCAAACAAAATTTAAACAGCTATGAAGGTGATGCGCAGGATATGTTCAAAGGATGAATACGTTAACGGGTTACTATAATTAGAGAAAGGTATTTGGGTGAACATCGAGATGGAAGGAAATAGTTCCCGTGACGTCACCCCCGTCGTCCTCATTGTTGTTCTAATTGTCCTTTGAGGATAACCTCGTAGCTTGAGGGTGTAATTTCCAAAGTGGATTATTGGGTACCTCATTTTCAGGGTTCAATGTTTGCAGGAAATCTCCCCTTTCCTTTCCTCCCGCATTTCTCTACCCGATTGATCGGAAACTCTTTGCGTTCTTCAAAATATCTTTTTTGTCACAATTATTATCATAAATTGACATAACGCCAACTCATACGATTTGAAAGCAAAAAAATAAATAAATAAAAATAAAACGGAATATTAATCGAAAACTCTCAGAGACTGTGGAATAACAAGAAATGTAATCCCGTTGTTCAGTAATTTTCAATGAAAAACGGAGATGAAAAAAGAAAAAAAACATAATCTCATAAAAAATAATTGACTTTAGGTGTACAGAAATATTTCAAACGGCAGAAACAAAAAAAAAATGAAAAAATAAAAATGAATGAAAAATTTGGGGGCGAAAGGAGGTGGGTGGGGGGTGGGCGTTGGAAATATTCTAGTGACGTAATTTCCGCGGGTTCTCACCATTGTCGTTAAATAATTTATTATCGTCCTTTTGAGAGCGCGGACGGGGTGTTCCGAAGTGAAAATTTTGATCAAGTGTGCTCTTCGCTCGGATCTCAAATTAGCTCCTATGATGGTCGAAATATGAAGAATATCCAGATGGACATTATACGTATAACACGAGTCATCGATTATACAGAGGTGATAAGTTACGACCGGGTCTTCACAACCATCGAGTTTATAAATCGAAAGCTGAGAGCCGGAAGGGCGTAACCCACAAATTTTCGATAATTCGGATTGTTTCCACTTTCTACGACTGTACCCTATATGATGACCAGATATTGTTTTTAAACGATTTTAGGAAATTCAAGCCATTTTTTCAGGGTCTCCTGCAGTGGGTTATTAACGCCAAAAAGTTCAAGTGATTAAATCACAATGCAATTAAAATTTGTTTCAACCAACTTTAAAGAAGACGATTTTGTTTGAATTTCAACGTTAATTAGCACAACTCCCTCGAGTTTTACTTGACCCGCGCGTTGTCACACGGTAGTAGTTCTTGGAGCGTCGCGGTGTCCCGACTGTTAACTCCGATCCTTTTTCACCGTTCTTTTTTTGTTTTGTTTTATTCAATTCTCCCTTTTTTGCCGATACACAAAAACGCAGGACAGCAGAGACTACCCACTTCGTCGAGTCTTCCCAACTTGCCCTCCCTCCCAAAACTTAAAAAAAAAAAAAAAAAAAAAACACGATCATATATGTACATTTCTGAAAACGTCGAGTGTAGCTCTCAGACTGCACGATTCATCTTATAATTTCTAAGCGAATATACGTGTATACATATATATATATGTAAATATACCCATGTATAATGTACGTACCTATATGCATTAAAAATTAATCTACCTCGGCAAACGAATTTTATATTCTCCTCGGACCTATTTATATATATGTACACGTTTTCTTTGCACGGGATGAAATATAAATTGTGGTAAGAATTTTTTGATGAGTAAAAAAAAACTTAGTAAAAGGGTTGCGTGATGTGAAGAAATATCAATAAAATATATGGATGATGAGATATATTTAGTTGACGATCGATCCGCAGCAGCATCCCTTTGATAACTATATGGATCTGATACATATACCATATAGTCATGTATAATAATGCATCCGCGTTTACTATATGGGATCGTCGCGTCGCAGCGAGTTGAATCGCTTCGATGTTACGTCCTCTCTCTATTTTAGTAGCAATCAATTCTAGAAGATCTATATATGTATATCTATACGTATACCTAGGTATAGGTAGATATGTATCGTATATATAACATGTACGTAGTGTTTCCGTATCAAAATGGAACCGCCACTGAACAGAATCTATAGTGTCCCCAGGACTCTGGTGCTAATGAAATACGTGCAGGAGTTGCCGAAAGGGAGGTGGTGGGCACAAGTGTATACCGCATATCCTCTATGAAATAAAAATAATAATAACAATAGTAACAATAATAATAATATCAATAATAATAAACGAAAGAGAGAAAAAATTAACGGAATTCTTCTATCTCTCCACGCAATTTCGTCCTCGGTCTGAGATAATTTTTTTTACTTTTCAGACTCCATTTTTCCTCTTAATTTCCTTTTTCCCCCCCCCGTGTCTTCTTGAATTTTCTTTCTTTTTTTTTGTTTCTTTCCCTTACCCACGTAGACTCGTTGCCGCATCGTGATATTTGGGGATTCTGGTCACGTAGATCTTTGCGCGCGTGAACCGCTGTGTATCTATATATACATATATATACATATATATATACGTACATGGCTATATATTTAGGAGGACTTTTAGGAGCTGCCTAGTGGCGATGCTGACGTATCGACGACGCCAATAATTCTACGCGGTAACGTACGTAAGTACCGTAGATGGTGGGTAAAAGAGGTTAGGTGAAGGATGGGAGGAACGAAGGAAGGAAGGAAGGAAGGAAGGAAGGAAGGTACCGTCAGGATTTACGATTAGACCCCGAGATACGAGAGTGACTTGCCAAAATTACCCCTACTTACCCTTACCCCCATCGATCGAACCTAACCACCAAACGGTTTACAGTAATTTCCTTCTTATACCCTTGGGCCTCTCGAGGACTCGCGAACTCCGAGATAAATTTCCTTCGAGAAGGAGGATCTCGCGATATTCACTCTCGCTCTATTCCTCTGAACTATTAGATTTATGAAAAAAGTTCGCTAATCCCAGAATCAATTGTTCATTATCGGGATTTCGGTATCGCTTTTACATTCAGAATTTTGATGTACTACAGGTATTCGCTGCAAAAGCAAAAAGGAAATTAAAAAAAAAAAAAAAAAAATCACGCTCTCGGACAGCGTTTGTTTTTTTTCCCTTTTCCCGAATAATTTCACACACATTTGGTATTATACAACTTCGTGAAACGGAAACAACGTACGAATCGATGAAAAGCGGAAGTATGAGTATAGAGGGTGAGCCGTGAATGACTCTGCGGCTATTCACCGGCGGGAGTGCGCATGGATCGTGAAACGGTAGGACGAGTAGGGCAGAGTCCTGAAATTGGCCCAAAGCACTCGACCTGACCTTGAGCCTGGAAGGGCAAATAACGGGAGCTCGAGCGGTATAGAGTACTTTACTCCGAACCCCGGAAGCTTTGAAGAGGACCCGCGAACCGACTTCAATAACCCTCGCAGCGGGCAACACCTTTGATATTTAACCAATGAATTCCAGAAATTGCGTTTCACAAATTCAGAGAAACCCTCAACGACGATTTTTTAAAGGACTCAAAAACCTCTCTCTACCTCTCTCTGTCTTTCTCTCTCTTCTATATTTATAAGAGATAGAGAAAATGATTATTCTCATCTCGATTCTCACCCTTTTCGTATACACGCGCTACCTGAAAACTCTCGTAACGAGTTTGACTTGAAAATTTTCGTTTTTCTTTCCACTAAAATCAATTTACGCTTACTAAAAATAACGCAGCGCGAATTAAGTGTTCTAAAAGAGTGAAGTGATCACGAAAAAAAAGAAAAAAGAAAAAAAAAAAGAAGCAATCAATTATAAATGTTGTTTAACTCCTATATGGACGAACGCAATTATAACAGCGATTAAAAAATTTTTTTATCAGCGTGATTGTACGTTTTTACAAAAACAAAAAAAAAAATTTCCCGCCACTTTTCATAGAATTTTTCATAGAATTAAATCAAGTTTCCGCTTCTAGGTGTATCCTACGTTATCAGCCCACACAGCGGCTGAAATAAAATAACGGCGAGTATCAAGCGAAGAGCGAGGAAAAATGAAGAGAAAAAAGAAAATTCAATAAAAACCGAAGAGTAACTAAATTCACGGTATAATAGCAACGCGCTATTGTTGGCGAAATGTTGAAAAATTTTTTCGATTCGCTCTACTACGAAAGTGTAAACTCTACGGTTTTAAAAGCACACCTCGCTATATGAAGATATGAAAATACGATTGAAATGAAATTGAAAAAAAAAAAGAAGAAGAGAAAGAAAAAGTTTTGCAAAACACGCATCGTGTTATAACGAACCTTGTCTTCTGTCTGAATTCAATGTCTGTCTGGCGTGTTCCTTGTAAAATTGTGTGCCCTCATAAATTCAGCATAGAAATATAGGGTAGGTCCTTAAATAATAATTCGATGGTTTGTGATCGCAGCTGCTACCCTCGTTAGGATCTTCCATCTTCCATTTTCTATCTTCCCATCAGCCACGTTCAACCCCCAAGTTGTTGTCACGTGTCACGAATGCGCAAAGAAAGAGAACGAGAGAGAAAGGAGAAAGACGGAGGATAAAATAAAGCCACAACGAATGAGACGAGCCTTCACACCCCATACGAGTGATTAATTCCCGTCAAGGACAGAACCTCTTGCAATTAGAGTGAAAAAACGAAAATGATATCAACAAAGTTGGTCGGTGAATTTTTTTCCGGTTCTCTTTTTCTTTTTCTAGAGTTTTCGAAGCCAAAAAAAAAAAAAAAAAAAAATTGGATCAAACTCGCTGTTTCAGTAACCACAGAATAAAATTTTCGCTCCAGAGACTTGTGAAAGAAAAAAAGCTCATCGGAATCTGCAACGATCGTTTCATCTCTTTGAAAAAAAAACAAAAAAAAAACAAGGTACAAATAAAATCGTGTGAAGCTGCAAAATAGACCGATAGAAAAAGAAAAAAAAGATAAAAAGTCCCCATGTATCTACGTACCATATTTTAGGAGGTCAAATACATATTATGCGATGAAAATATTCGAGGGGCATGACCCGAAGGCGGCTATTGACGATGAGAATTTAAAAAGCTTGCGGGTGTCGGTTGAATGTGAAACGAATTCATTTTTCATCGAAGCTTAAAGTGCAGCATGAGCAGGAGCTCGCACACCGGGGCACAGATTTTTCGGATCTTTCACTATACATGGTGAGAAGAGCATCGTGCTGAGAAAAACAAAAATGATTAATGATTCCGCTCCCCTCTTATCCCTCACCCCATTTTTCACGCGGCGGTACCGCGCGTATCGCAGGCGTAAAAATATATTATGCATTAAATTCTAATAGATAATACGCTCTGTACCGCAGAGGATATTAAGAAAAAAAAAACGAAACTGAAATTGAAAATAGGAAAAAGGCAAAAAATATCTTCAATTTTTAAGTTATACTTACCAAAACTCATACGCGATCGTCGTTGGTTGATTTCGAGGAGGGTATTACAATTATTTCGTTGATGCGATCGATAAAAATTGATCGATTTTATAATGTGAGAAAAATTTCTGAAGGTTATGCGGGTACGCCGACGTCGACGACGCGCAACTCTTATCTGCAGATCGGAACTTACCTGAAACGAGAAAAATAAAAATACGATTAAACGATTGTTCGTTAGGTTCAAATAAGCTGTTGCTGCAACGGCGACTGTTGATGGCGTGCCCGATACGTCAACGACGATAATTCCAATTACAATAATCACCTCGAGATATAATTATATTGCGGTTATTAATTGCACGTAGGTATATAGACAACCGATTGGAAATTAAACGAATTAATTCGCTGTAACGGGTAATTTTCAAAATCAAACCACTGTACACCCATGCATATTCGCGCGAGAAAATCATATTCCTACAGGTAAAAACAAAAACAAAAAAAAACAAATAAAAGAAAAAACAATAGAAAAAAGAGAATGTATACAGGGTGGTTCACTCTAAGTGTTGAGAATGGGGGGGACTCAATAGGCACGAAGTCCCACCCTTTGAGCCATTCAACAACTAGAAGAATTTGGTCGACCGAAATTCTTACGAAAAAACAAGATACAATTTCTTGGTAATTCTCCTAGTTGTTGATTAGCTCAAGGGGCGGGACCTCATGCCTATTGAGTCCCCCCCATTCTCGACACTTGGAGTGAACCACCCTGTATATATGAGATAAACTACAGTAACGATGACTGTAATTTATAATTCGCAACAGGATTTTTTTCTTCCCTTTTTCTTTTTTCTTTTTTTTCATTTCTGAGGGGTGAAAAATACTTTTATTCCATATCATTACCATACGGTCGGTGTGAATGAAATGTAGCAAGTTAAATAACGTCGGGTTGCACGGGGCATAATACACGCCGCGCGGTATACTTCATAGTCTGGTGATTCGCGGGTGCTTAATTGTGTCATTAATTTGTGGTGTTTCCAGTTTTGACACACGTGTTGTTAACCTGTCATATATACATGTGGGTATATACGTGCACACGGATACGTGCACATAGGCAGAAATGTAGCGGGGGAGTGTCGCAGATGTTTCGGGCGAGCAATCAGTTGGGTAAATCTGACTTGGTTCGTGTAACAAAACGTCGTTAAGGGATTTCCCTGCGGTATGGCTGTGATTCCAAGTTAGAGTTCAGTTTGCTTCGTTTTCATTCTCTAACGTTAGAGAATATATTTCGTCGTTGCCGTTAGTTTCACCCCCGCGCGAATAAACCTCCCTTCCTCTTCTCAACTTCCCCACCTTACCCATACGGAAGTTGTAAACGTGTTTCGATTGTTTGAGCAATAATAACAACGAAAAAACAAAAAAACCATCATACGTCAATGATATACTTGAGAAAATGGTCATTTTGTAAAAAAATTAACTCTCAATACGAACTTTGCGCATCAGAGCTTTGTTGTTGAATAGTGTTCGATTCACAAAAGAAAAGAGAAAAGAAAATTTCCAAGTTTTTCATCATGACGTTGTATATGCGTCGGCCACATTTACGCACGTAGAGAGAAAGTGAAAAATGTCGTATAAGATTTATTTTTACGTGGATCAAAATCGATAATTTCTTTGACGTACGTAAATGGGAGTGGCATCTGTTGTCGGTTGAAATTGTACGGTCGGAACTTTAGATCGCGCTTCGATCCAGGGCGTTCTATGTTTAGACGTTCTACAACGTCACTTCCGGTTTCTGATCTCCCCTCGCAACTGCAGCCGGTCAAGTTCCCGACCTGCTGCAGGAAGTGAAGTGAAGTAAAATCGCTCCTCCTTTACCTTTTCCTTTTTCTTCTTCGTAGTAATGATAATAGTAATGGTAAAAGTATAACAAGACGCGGGCGAAACGTCTCTCAATATCACAGTTGCCCTGCAGGTGGAAAATTTCTAAAGTTGATGTGATTTGATATCAGAGATGAAGATTACTCGAAGTGTTGATCGACATATAAATTGATCGTTTTATTCGCGTTGCGGGATGAAAGTACGTGTGCATATACATATTTTTTCTCTTTGTTTTTTTTCGTGGAAAAACGAGTACGTTACACACATGAGACGCGCGGTAGGTGTCAATTATAAAAATGATCGTAAAGCGTCATTGAGGCGACGTACCGACTGCGATTAAAAAAGTAATTGCTATTAATGCAAAATCCAATTAAAAAATATGGTGCTCCAATTAAAACGTCCGACACGAGCCGGGTCGGAGGGGGTTGAGGGGGAAAAAGAGTGAGAAAAAAAGAAACTGGGGGGGAAGAAAAAACAAAAAATTAAATAACAAAAAGGGAGAGTAAACCAGCAGGGTGGTTTTCATTAACAAGAGACTAACTGCCGCCACGCCGCGCGCACCATCGTGATGCATACGGTCGTTCTACAGACACGCAATTGGTGCACCACATGCGTTTGTAGAAAAAGTATGTACGTACACACGATACGCAAATATACCTATTCGGATATAACGCCCGAAGCACCAGGCACCTATAATCTCCGAATCTCCCCACCCCGTTCTTCCTTCGTTCTTCTTTCTTGTTTTTTTTCTACAACTCAAACTCCAACCGCGCGTACTATTAATATATACGTACTATATGTATTTAATCATCGGGAAACGTTTCAAGAGCACGCAAAGGTGCATCTCGTTAATCGATAGAAAACGCGTGCACCGTATAAAATTATTTGCGGTATTTAAAAACGCGAGGATACGGGTTGCCGCTGATCAGCTGACAATTTCGGAGGGAAAGAAAAGAGCGTGCTAATACAACGGGGGGGGAAAAAATTAAATCGCGAACCGTAAGAACGTTGCTTTTTTTCTGCTTCTGAAACTAGGCGTTGTGCCGTCGAAAGGATCCATCAATCAAACGTGAGTTAAATATACTTCGAAACGATCATTTTCATTCTTTCAATTTTTCAGGGATACGCCCCTTCCGCCCGATAAACACAACATCGCGCAATTTCAGGAAGTTCAAATTTTCTAACCGTTCACAAGGGTGTAACTCCACAGTAAAAAAAAAAAAAAAAAAAAAACAAGGACGAAATTCATGAACTCGGAAGCTTGTTTGATTTTTGATCCAAGTTAAGTCAAATTAGACTCTCAGGATCCATTGATAGTTTTTTTTTTTCTCTTGTTTTTTTTTGTTTTTGATTTCTAAAACATTGGAACGATCTGAAAAAAAATATCGGGATTCCAAATCAAGTTGAAATAAACTGCTGGTGCACACAGCCTTTTTTTTTTTTTTCTTCGGCAGGTATGATTGGATCGATCGAGGAATGTGACATAGCAAATTTCAAGTATTATATATTATTGCGTCGTAATTAGCACCGGTGAAATTAGAAACGACGCAATAGCGTCTAGCAAGGTTGTTATAAATTTACATTCTACGAAATCATTATATTAGGCCGCCAAAAATCGGAATGTAGAATCAACAGAAAATAAATTTTTTAAACGGAAGAGAAAAAAATAAATAATAGCGGTACAAGATAGAATAGGTAGAAAGAATTGCATTAACCGTGAGATAGTTGTTTTTTTTTGTTGTTCTTTTTGTTTTGGTTTCAAAATACGATACGTGCATTATTTATTCCGCGGTATCTAGAAGGTTCGAGTTACCATAAACACAAACAGTTTAAAAACCTAATAGCAATACGATCAAAATAATACAACGTCGCTAGTACGTTATATGACATTGGATAAGAAAAAAACAAAAAACTAAAAAAATAAAAAAAAAAAAATAAATAAATAACCTATCAATAAATCGATTCGTCAAAATGATATTTAAATGTGAATAAGAAAAAGATTAAATATTGTTCATGAAATTCGTTGTACAGGAATATTAGATGAGATGTCCAAGTATATAGAACGTCGCGGTGGTCGTCTTATCGTCATGAATCGGTGGCGTTGGCTGCGGCGGTGGCATTGGACGAGTAGAAGGACACTCGGTGTGACGTATCCATAGTACTACCTACTTTACTATACTATAAGCCCAAAGTTTCACCGTTTTCCGCGGCGCACGTACCACCACCTCCACGTAGTCATGGCAATATTGATCCGTAACCCACCGGCCGGCGATTCCCCGAGTTCGTCGTAGACGCGGGGGCGTCCTGCAGAGTATACGTTGTAGAAGGAAGAGTGAGGAGGGAAGGTGGCAACCGTGGGGCGGGCAGGCAGGAAAACTACGTTGGAATATACCCGCGTTTATGCGGCGCGCGCCTCTTCCGTTTATTTTGCCGGTCGCGCCACGTGAATCTGAAAATCCCCAGCGTCCGCAAGAGAAGAGACCTGGGCGCGGGTTTTCCGACGAAACATAAAAACGCCTGGAGTCCGTTGAAAGAAACTCGTCCCCAGAACTTGAGAATTTTCTCTCTCACGTACAGTGTTCGCAATATTTTCTTCGTTTTTTTTTCTCTTTTCTTTCTTCTCATTTCAAACAAATATCGAGATTATCACCGACAGTTAGTTTTTTGTTTTCCCTAAAAAAAAAAATTCAAATTCGATCATGAAGAGCGTTTTCGAATCGTTCGAAAAAATTTTCTTCTGTATCGTGAAGGTTTTTTTTTTCAGTTTCTTCTTCGGTCGATGATGTGAATAAATTCTCAATGCACCCGAACACGCGTATAGGTGATGAATATCGATTCTTCATTTAAATTAACCGGAAACCACGTGGCACGGAGTAGCTGAGTATGGACTGGAGAGTATAGGTATACGTAGTATACGTACGTACGTAGTGTACGTAGCTTGCGAAACTCACGACATGAAGTTAATTCCAAGTTACTATACATAGCAGACTTCCATTCACACAAACGGTGCAGTAGCAGCACTAGCGGACGACGACGACGACGACGACGACGACGACGACGACGATGACGACGAGGCAGAATTCGCACACCGTTACCACGGCGAATAGTAAGTGGAGGAGTGGTGAACACGAGCCGCACTTTTAGTTATTATCCGCGCAAATAAAAAAAAGGAAACGAAAACAAAAAAGAGAAAAAAAAAAAAAAAAAAAAAAATCGATCCCTCGGTGCCTACCACGTAAATATCTCGAGTGTATCGTCGTCGCCGCCGTCGTTGTGTCGTTGTAGTTCGCGTTTTCTATAAGAGGAAACTTCGTTCAAGAACCTTTCATTCACATCGACCTAAAAACGAAGGTTGTATGTTACGTAGGTACGACTCCCCCTGGAGCGCACGCGTTGGTTGGTTGCAGTACGTACCTATAGCGGTAAGAGTTATAAACTATCGCGATCTGCATCACGCCTAACCTAACCATATTGAAAATGAAAATACTTGACGCGAATACTATGAGGTGTAATGAAGTCGATTCCAATTTCCGGCTTACGAAGTAGTATGATGATAACAAAGTGTAATTTAGTATGATGATAACAAAGTGTAATTCAGGTGTGACATTATGTCATCGTGAAATACCGAAATCTTTCTTTTTTTCACCTGCATGGATAAGAGAGCGTCCTGATGGTTCTAGGAAACAGTAGGAAAAAAAAAAATAAAAAAATACTCTGCAATTTTAACAAGAATTTCAAATCGTGTCACTTTATAATCTGACCTAAAGCCCGAAGGATGTCGTTTGGTCTATCACGTTAGTAAATAGTATAAGGATGGCTAGCTGTGTAAAAAAAAAGTAGATGAAAAAAAAAAAAAAAGAGATGCTGCTTTGAATAGTTACCTACGGGCGGGTGGCGCAAAGCGCGAATCGAAGGATGAAGGAGAAACGGGGAAGAGAAGGGAATGAAAAAACGTGGGATAAGAGAGGGGAAGTAAAAGGTTGACGTAGGTCGTCGAGAGCTGCAACAGCGTGAGAAGCCGTATAGGTATGACGATGCCTACAAAATCCGATTTAGTTTTCTCCATTTAACTACACAGGTGCATGAACTACACACGATGTTAAACTTTTCGGTATCTCATGAACCCAAACGTAACTTTTTTATCTTTGCAAAATTCTTACAACGACGATGTTGCCTGTATGGAAAGAAAAAAATCAATAACGAACAACAAAACAAAGAGAAAAAGAGCTCCAAAGGTATTCAGATTCTTGATTTCTTTTTCATTCGCAGTTGTGAAAAGAGAAGGAGTTCAAAATAAGGAAGAAAGCGTAGACATCTCAACCGCTGTGGTATAAAGACGAGGAATTACTTGAGTCGTTATTTCTGTCTCGACTTTTCTCTTCATCGTCAGATAAAAGGCTCCGTCGGCGGTGCAGCAGGAGTAGTGCAGATAGCAATACTGGTAGGAAAATCTGACATGGAACGCAATCAGATAAAGGTATACGGGATGACTACTCCGGAGGATATACATAAAACAACGGGGACGACCGAGTCAAGCGGATTAATAAATCAAAGGATCAGGATCATCCCGCAGGATGATCTCTCCTGGCACCACCCCCAATATCCCACCCTTCCTCTCTTATTCTTCATCCTTCGCTTTTCTATGGGTTTCAAGATCCCCGCTATAGAACAAACTTTCATAAACTCTTCAATTTATCACGATTTCAATTGCATTTTCTCATCAAGCGTTCTCTTCAGTAAAAATTCTTCCTCTATTTCTTTCGCAATTTGTTTGTTTATCTGTTTATTTTCTTTTCCTATACGCGAGATAAACGTGATGTCGTGCGTACGACGCGATCCTCTTTTCAATCGCACCTCGCTGCTTATTTAATATTTTCTTCTCGATTGCGTTGAAAAGAAAAAGAAAAAGAAGAAAAAATATGTGAACATGGGTAATATAATCCATACAGTCACACGTATTATAATACACGGTAGATAAAACGTAGATTTCGCGCAGAATTCTCCCGCGTCTTCCATTTCGTTCTCCCCATAAATCTGCCGGCTCACTTTCTCGCGCCTCCGCTGCCGCTGGTTATACGTATACCTGAGAAGGGGAAGAGAATATTCACAGGGTTGTTTATTAGCGACGCTAGTATTGCCCGGAGGTTCCGCGAAAACCAGACTCGTGACTTACGGCGTACGAGGGTTAAACCTCGAGGCTAGACGAGGCGTCGCGACGCTCCAAAGGAACCCCAGCTACACCGAACCTCCTACTTCCCCCTGCCCCTCTTCACCCACCCCGCAGGACGTGTATATCGTCGTATATAAAATAAACCTTCACCGTCAATCGTCCCTTCCACCCCCGGGACCTCTCAATAATGGTCTCCATGTACAGAAACCTGGGCCGGGGATTTCAAATTTCAAACCATCACACGAAGTCGTCTAATTTTCATAATTAACCCCATGAATCGCGACTCCGCAAATAAACGAAAGTTAAAAAAAGAAAGAAAAAAAAAACAGAGAAAAAAAAGAATCGACCATAAAAAAACAGAACCTAGAGGACCACTTGTTCCGGGTTATTTGAAAAAAATAAATACGACCATCAATTTTGTTCACCGGCGTGGGTTTTTTGAATCGTCCTGCATACGAAAATGTGTTACATATGGTTAACTGGTTTATACGATGGGATTAGAGGTTTTGTAATATTGTTATTATTGTTATTATAGACAGAGGGCACTAGGGCGCGAGAAAGTAATTTGGAGTCTGCATACTACTGGGCGTTGTGCGGCGTCAATGAGCGCAGGATATAGTAAAGAGGGTAAAAAAAAAAAGGGGGAAGAAGGACGGGAAAGTATTTCTTTTATTTTTGACACGCTTTTTGAAACGTGCGTGTTATAGTTTACATATTGCCGTACATAGACGCGAAACACACAATGTATTTGGATATACATGGGACGTACGTACGTAGAAATTTCTGCTGCGTTTCTCATTCTTCTTCTTCTACTTATTATGTATACTGCACACTGTGCAACTCTCGAAACTTGAAACTCCGGAAACTGGTAGACACTAAGTAAGAAAGACTGAAGAACCAAGACTTGACAATAAAGTATGTAAGTACAAATCCAGATACGCGAAAACCAACGACACCGCGCCACCATCGTTCGGAACATTGAAAATTCAAAATGAGTCGAACCACGTGACGATATGTGACGTGTGTGACAAAATCATGATTAATTTACTCGCGGTGTGTTCGCGACAAACTGTTTTTTCTCTGAAATTATTCCCATCACAATCCCATTTTTCGAAATATATAAATCCCATTTCACACACCTTTCGAACGGGACACCCTGTATACGTAATAGAATTTCATTACGATTTCTTATCTTCAATACCATTTTTATTACACATATCATGCCTGCAATTTATGTGTATGAAAAATATCTACGTGTAAAATAGCACAAGAGACGCTTGCATTTCTATGTACACATATACGTATTTATTTACGTTATTACGTATACATACGTATATGTATATTAAAACGATGAGGCACCGTCGCACGATTGTCGTAACGAATGTTACGTTCGGTAGCGTAAGAGTTGAGATCACGTGGCGTCGAGTATGTATAGAGTACATTAAAAAAAAAACACCTGCACTTACCGTACGATGTAATGTACATAGATAAATACACACACACATATATATATATATATGTATACATTATTATATTTGATACGTAAGAGGGGGATTTTGAAAACGGGAATCGGAGGTGGGAGACCGACTTGTGGTGCACCACGTACGTTACGTATGTACGTAAGCGATGAAATATTTACCGATCTTATCAGACGTTTACCTGAATTGAAATGTATTACTCCGACACGCGGCTTACCATTACTACGTCAGGATGCGTCTGTACGGGTGGGTGGTTAGATAAAATACGTACACATTTTCATAATATGCAGCACGAAACTCGACACGTTTTAATCGCCACGTCGTCACCTGACTAATTCGAATATACGATTGCAACGGGAAATCGCGAGTAGTAGAGCGAGAGAAGAGTAGAATAAATGAATAAAAAAGAAGGTGCTAATAAATGTTGAATATCTTTCATTCTATAATTCGTGTTTCACTCGGCACGACGATTTATAATTTCATATCAAACTATTCAGAATATCATGAGCGCGCAGCGCGTTCAAAAGTGTCCTTATTATGACATATTCATCAATTATAGCTTGCACCTGATGGTAATTAAATTTCTATCGATTAATCCATTGGTCATGGAATGGAATGAAGAAGTGGAACCTTTTTTTTTCTTCTATTTTCCGAACAGACGACGAATCGAGTGATTGCCCCGTTCTCCGACGTAATCATAATATACATATACATATATGTTTTGAAAAAATAATTAATCGTTTCATTAGTTCAATTTTCAACGACGATCGTTATATTATACGACAAAGCCAAAGCTAGAAGATAAAATACAACAATCAATTAAAACAACTTTCATTCCACTAATTGTTGACAAATTTTCAAATAAATTCGTAAATTTTTTCGAATCACATAGGTATTTTTTTAACCTAATTACACAGAGAAAATTAATTGTCGAGTACGAAGCGAAGAGAAGTTGGTCGACCGTATACGTTGCACGATAGCTACCTATAAAGCCTGTGCATCGTAGCTAATTATATACAAAGTAAACTAATATAACAAGCCGAAGCGTTGGAGTACATACAACGGCTAATTACGGCGTCGCGACGCGATACGAGGCGAGCAGCTAAAAGCCAACGTCGAGTCTATCGGATGGATCGTCGGAAGAGTAAAAACAAAAACAAAAAGGCACTCCGAACTAAAATTATCTAGTCCGTGTGCCATCGACTGTGCAATTTCTACTTAAAATGAATACAATACATACAAAAAAAAAAACAAAAGGGAGTCACAAGGAAACCGAAAAAATAAAAAATAAAAAAGAACATGGATATTTTATATAGTTTTAAACATCAGCTGACGGTGATCCCTTCCATATTTGGATCGTCTGGGTCGAGTTCACATCGTCCCACGCATTTCGAGTTTCCAATCCCCTTTAAATCGCCCACCCCTTAGGATCCGTGTGGTAAATCTCTATCGTGGGTTGGCCGTCAAACAGAAAGACAGAGACAGAATGTCAGACGGACAAGACTTACGACTGGCATAGGGTCGACCTACGACTTACGGCGTCCGACCGACCATCGCACCAGCTACTATCGTATCAACCGACTGAATAATTGACCCTGCCTCCAACCGTTTAAGCTTGTAAACTTATAAATAAATCTGCACGTAAGTGCGGATCAAAAACTGGACTTTGCCCCCCACCCCTCGCTCTCCAAAAATAAGCGAAAGTTCAGACCAAAATATTCAGAATAACGTGCATGTCTCGGGGGGGGGGAGAGGGGTTAATTTTATAATTAGATGAATAAATTAAAGTTTCCCTCTAATACGAAGTATGAATTTTAAAGAGTACAAAAGAGGTGGGGAAGCAGGTGAGACAGAAAAATAATAAAGAAAAAGAAAAAAAAGAAACAAAAATAAAAGAATAAAAGTACCGATAATAAAAAAAATTGGTATGAAAAGAAGAGAAAAAAAAATCAAAGGAAAAAAGGATACGTATATATATAAAACATTTTTAAATGGCATGAAAATGCGAGGCGTAGTAAATCGTATAGTAGTCAGCTGACACGCACACGAGGTAAAAATATATCCATGTATACATACATACATAATATTCGCATCGACTTGCTGCCCCCGCGCCTCCGATCGCCGCCCACGTCGCGGTGCGCATTCCCTTTTTCTCTCTGTCTCTTCTTCCATCTCGCTCACTCGCTCATTCGTTAGTTTTATTTTCCTTTTTATTTATTCTTTCTCTTTTTTTAATCTCTCTATCCATCGCTCTCTCTCTCTCTCTCTCTCTCTCAGTCACTCCGGCGCGTTTACGTGTAGGTATATATAACTACCTACCGTGGTGCACACCCACGGAAACTGCACTCATTCATAAAAGTGGTCTGCAGTCTGCTGGCTTGGTTGAGTTGTGGGGCGCTGGCACGCCTTAATACGTTACCCGCGGGCGATTTGCAAGTGTTCTCTGGCTTTGCAATGAGGAATAGAGGAAGGGGGATGGTGGCAGGCGGAGGGGAGGGGGAGGGGCAGGGGGACGCTGAATTGTCCAAGTCTTTGCGTTGCTGTTGCTGCTCATGGTAACTTTGAAGCTAATTATGTACGTGCCGTATACCACGTGTAACTTCGACCCTGGTCGTTCTCCGTGTTCTCATTCAGATTGTAACGCTCGTATAATATGTCATGCAGTACATCGAAAAATGTAAAAACCAGAGAAGGTCGTATCCCTGGAAATACGGAATACGGAATACGGAATGCATTTCTTCCGCATTCCGGAAAGTTAGAAAACTATCGAAAACAGAAATCGAGATGATCAAACTTTGTTTAGGATTTCGGTATTTTGAATTGTTAAAATTTGTTTTTCCAAACGTTTTTCATTATCGTAATCGACAAACTTGCACTTCCTCCTCGAAGACACTCCTCGATACTATTTTCGTTAGTATGTGAATTATATCTATGTGCACATGGGTAGCTATGTAACTCATCCATATTCTTGTCACGTGAGAGTTGAACACATAATAATACGACGACGTACTAACGATACACGGAAGTTGTTTGGATATTAGAATCGATCGACGTACGCCCGGTTAGGTTGATTCTGAATCGCTTCGCCAGCCAAGCTCGCTTCGACAACTTTTCGTAGCCGGCCCAGCTACGCGAAAAAGGTTGTCCGAACGCGCATATATATTAATTCCGGATGTCAACGATTTCTGCATGGCCAGGTAAATTTTCATCTGTTGAAAAACGTGCGCCTACTTATTGTTAGCGGGAATTATGAAAATCATCGACAGTTCCTGTCGTGTCGCCTTCGGGCGAGTCTTTAACGTACCATCTGGTCGACTCGCGCGAGTCCCGATGTCTGCTACGCGAACGATTATGGAAATTACTTACAATTAGATCTATAAACGCTGATTGAAGATATCTCGTTTCATCGCATCTGAACGTCTCACCAACCGATTGGCCCTCTTCTTCTGATCATCATCATCATTATAACCATTATTATTATCATCATTATTATTATTATTATTATTACTATCGGCCTTTGTTTTCATGCCGTGTGATCTCTACATTTCGTCTCTACTTCTACTCTTTTTTTTTTTAATTTTTTTTTCTGTTCTCTTTAATAAAAGGTTTAAATCAAAAAATTATATTTTCACGAAGATTTTGAAATTGATTTTTTTTTTTTCGCTCAATTTTTAGATTCGTTTGAAAACATTTTTTTCCCCATACACATTTTCGATTCGAATAAACAACAGATGAATTATACCATAATGATACCGACGCGAGTGCGGTCACATGCGCATTTATTTGATTTTTTGTTTTAAAATTGATTTATTGATTTTTTATATTCGCAATATAAAAACATATTGACCGAACTACGATGAAAACATCGATGGAAACGGCTAATATACCCGGTTTCGTCTAGTCTAGACGAATTTGTTTGTTTCTGAAACCTATGATTAGGCTGACCTGAGGATCGATCGATACAAAATTACAGGTTTCACCGCCTCTAATAATAACCAAAGTACTAAAAACCAGCTGCATCAATGCCAGCCACCAATATTATAGACGATGTGATATAATCGTACGACATCAAAAGTCTCGGGGTATGATAGTGTGCAAAAAAATAAGTGCCAAAAAACAAACAAGAAGCATACAAACGAACCGAAAAAATAGTTTCACAATCGCAATCTATGGTTTTGTATGAGGGTACAACTTTTCCGTCGCTTACTCGTATATTAATATTAACATACAATATTCGTCGTCGAAACGAAAGATGTAGCGAAATGGAAGAATATATAGTAAAAAACGAAACAAAAGAAAAAAAGTTTCTATGTATAATGTACGGGATAAGAACTTAAGAAACGTTGAAATTTTACAGATCTTCGCAGACTTCGAAATATGTAGGACAAAAGTTCTCTTTTTCTTTCTGCAATAAAAGCTGCTGCTGCTGCATCAGCGTCTCACGGAACTTGCGGAAATTCATATCGAATAGTACGCGAGAGGTAGAACAAAATTCAATCAAGTATTGTGCGAAAACAAAAGATTATCTATCTTTTAATTAATTATTATCAAAGGAAAATAAATGAACGTTGACCTTATTTAATCATAAATTAATCGTTATGATATTTCGTTTTTCATCTTTTAGGCAGCCATGAATATAATGCACATACATATAGAATAATTCTAACGAAATCATACACATAAAAATAGACACGAGTCCGTGTGTCGATTCTTGAACTAAAAGGATGTTAGATACCTACATACATGTACGACGACTTACACGCGTTTTACAGTAAGTTCAAACCACAACTGAAATAGAACAACTCTCACTGTCTGGCTATGTGGGATTTACCCCCTCGCCTCCCCGCTTTTCCCTTTTCCTTCCCCACCCCCGCCCTCGATCGGACTGTAGGTTTGTAACCGCACGACAGGCATCTCCAGTTTACATGTGCAGCAGGGTTTATGAACCGTAATTTGCTGATTCTACGTATAGCGAATCTTCGGAAAAATTCGCTTCCAAATGTGGGTATAGAGGGCGGTAAGACAAAAACAAAAAAAAACGTGAAAAAAGGCAAAGCTTTCGTTTCTCCGTTTAATCGGTACATTTTATAATGATCAATTTTGGGTTATCATTTCTCGAATCTAAAAGAAATGAAGAATGCTTTCTCGTCGCCTCTCGCTGGTCTCGAATCGATTGACGAAGGACATGAAATGAAAAGATCCCCGTACGAAGGATGAGATCGAAGATCGTTGATTGACCTTGTCAAAAAACAATGTACAAGTGGCGCACGTTTGGATTAAATTTTTAACCTCAATTTGTCGATAACTTAGAGTTTCAAGTTTTTTTTCGTTACCCTCGAGAATTTCAAGAGCACGTATCGTGATAAAACTATAATTGTGGAAGTGGAAACGCGTTTCAAGGAAAAACCATCGGTGATCGAGCGAACGGTCCCCCCCAACATTATTTTCAACGAGAATTTTTTTTTTTTTTTTTTTAAATATTTATTCACCTTTCCAGAGCCCACATTGATTGACATATTTTCTGTTACAGAACATACGTAATAAAATGGCTGAACTTATTTAATTACAAAATTATTAGTCCAAAGCAATAAAGTTGCAAATATATATATATACAATATACACTCGATAGATATGATGTGAGTCGGAAAAATTGTGTTTTTTTCCAAGAACCAAGCGAATGCTTGTAAATAATCGAGTGGATAATTCATAAATGTTAGTCGCCGCGTCCAAGAAAGAAATATCTATTAGATATATATGTCCTATATAGCTACTAACGAATTCAACGAAAGGTGAATTCAACCGGAAAGTGTCCGATAATATTACGTCGGTTGGTTGGTCGTAATAGGCTATCCCGTGACCTTTTGTTCTAAGGGACTATTATATGCAAGAATATCAACAAGAACGAACAAAAAAAAAAACCAACACCGAAAGAAAAAAGAAAGAGAAAAACTTCCAACTAAACTAAAACTTTCCTACGAACATCTATTCTACGTATATGTATGTAAGAAAATGACGTCCTGCAGATGAACCGTAAAAAAGAAAAAGAAAATTGTCGTACCTAATACGCTTTCTCGACCTGATCTTACGAATAAAATATTGAAAACAAAAACAAAAGGAGAGAAAAAAACAAAAAAGAAAAAAATCTACGGGGGTGTGAAATAATCGTTCACCGTAATAATCCACCGGAAATTATAATGATATTGTCGAAATCTTGACGTGAAAAATTTCTATATTAGAACTAGTAGGTCAAACGACGACGCACGCGTGACGTGACGTGGCTTGACTTGGCCGTGGTGTAGTGGCCGTTTTATTTAGCAAGACTAATAAAAAAAAGTTAAAAAAAAAAAGAAAAAGAAAAGAAAAAAGAAAAGGAGAAAAAGAAGGAAATGAAATTAAAAAAAGAATATTCGTCGAAATAAAACGTGGCGAAACAGACCAGAGTACGCGGGGCGGAGACCGACCAAACCAACCGCACGTGCGAATCCATTAGCCTTGTCCCAGTCTTCGCCAAAGGCGTGTGACCTTCGAAATCGGTCGCGGCCTAATTTTGCGCGCAGATCCGCCGCAAGGAAACAAAACCTAAAGGTATATTCGCAACGCAGATAGTATATTATATATACCTATTAATATCGTGTACCTTCTTATAGTGTTATTGTATACATCGATATGATGCCATACCTGTGGCAACGGAGATTTACATGCGCGGTTTTTTCTGTTTCATTACTTTTATTCTCCATTTTGGTCATTTTTTTTTCTTCTGTTCCTCGCGAGGTTTAGAATTTCAAAGTGTGGCGTTTCTAAGATTTTGCGCGAATGTCGCGTGTACGGAAAAATTGAAACAAAACAAAAACAACGAATAAAGGAAAGAAAAATTCAATTGAAAACAAATTGCGGGCGTGTATAAGATATCGAAAAAAAAAAAAAAAAAAAAAAGACAGCAATTCCATTGAATTGAATCTCAGGGGTGAAAAACTTGAGCTAATAGCTTTAGCTAGCTGTGCACATGTATGTAATGTATATACATACATATAAATACGTATAGTATATAATCGTATCTATATACATGGTATAAACCGCGTGGAGGTTATAATATCGATTAAAGTTTTCCACGTGGAACGAGTCAATTAGTTGATCCGAGGGAATTACTCGTTGGGTGCGTTGCGCGCCTATCAAAATGCTATTAAAGCCAAAAGTGGATGAGAATACCCGCTCGGATCGCGGATTCGATTCGTTTATGTATAGTTGCATAATCCTCTAGCGGGTTGTTAACGTATTACTGTAACGTCACTTTTTTTTTTGTTGTTATTTGTTTTTTTTTTTTTCGATTTTCTTTTACCTTTTTTCTCACCCACACAGATACACACTCCTGTGTCGATTTGAACTATACACGTGCGCTCGAGGCCTGCAACACTTACTTAGCAAGCATTTAACTTAACGAACATTTTAGTCGGTAGTTACAGGGTTTAGGTTATGGTTAAGTTTGCTAGCAAAGTAGATGGATGGGTAGGTAGGCATATCGAAAGTCTTACTTGATCGCGTGCCGGGGAAGCTAAATATAACTTTTCTATGACCGATAACTTTTTTCTTATTTTTCTTTTTCATTTCGTCTTTTGTACCGACAACGAACTCCTCCTCTTTTTCCACGTTAATCCAAAGGAAAAGCGAAATAAAAAAAAAAGAAAAGATGTGTGCCAAACGACGAATAGAAAAATGAATACGTTCGTGTTTCAAATCCAACCATAGCGATTAACACCACGTGTCCCCGAATCATCGGGAGAAACAAAAAAAAAAGACAGAAGCACACAAGAAAAATTCTATTAGCAATGAATGAGTAGTGGACATCATCCATCTTGATAATTAGATTTTTTCTTTTTCCAACTTTTTCCTCGTACTTTCGCATCTGACAAAGATTCAAATTTTACCTTCGAATTCCGGCCTCCTCGTATCGAGGAAGGGAGGGGAAAAAAAAAAAAACGAAAAAAAAAAAAAACTGTACACGAATCGTACATTGTATCAGTCATTTCGGTGATGGGGATTATTAAATATTAATCCAACGACCCGTGGTAGACTATAATTTTATCTCCGGCACCAGAATTCCTGTGTAATATGAGAGGGAGGCGACGAACTAATTAAATGAAATTCAACCTGTTCCCTATTATGTTCCCTTATCTCTAGTGCAGGTTCGTTCGCTCGATGGGGTTCTTATTTTATACAGGCCTCGCTCGCTTTATATTCGTATATATCGAGATTAAGATAACAAACAACTTGGAAACGAATCCAAATTTAATAAGGGCGCGAAGATCGTAACGCTGCATCGCCGTGTATAATTCCAACCGTTAATATGTATGTGCGTACCCGTACCCATATGTATACCTATATGTTACATACATCCAGCTTACGAAACATAAGAAAAATTTAATTTTTGCTGTCATTTTGACACGTCCTTCGAGCTCGCCCCATTGGAATCGAATCGTGATCGCCGTATAAAGCTGTCCAATCGTCGGATTTCTTTCACACGGAAACAAAAAACGATGAACGAGAAAACAAACAAAAAAACGAGAGAGAGAGAGAGAGAGAGAAAGAAAAAGGCAAAAATTTAAGGACCGAGCAAAAGAGAGAGTAAAAAGAATCGAGGACTTACAACACAGGCCAGGTCCTATACCCGTTTCCACCTACCTTCAATTTTTGTTTCTCTTTTGATATTAAATTTTTTTTCTTTTTTTTCTCTCTCCCTCTCTCTCCTTCGTCGTATCCTTTCATACATATTTTTTTTTTCTCCTTCTGCTAACGCGGTTCGGCAATCGCGCCATGCTGTATGGCTACCTTCAACAAAGAAGTGTGCAAATCTCTTCTTTCCTCTCTCTTTTCCCCCGTAGTTGCTGATTTCTCTTTCTCTCTCTAATATTAGCGTTAGAGACCTTGTTTTAGCGAATGAATTGCGCAATATCGCCAATTTAGTAAAATCAGAAGAAACAAAGAGTCTGAATCAAAAGTTAAGACATCGTTAGTACGAACGAGCGTATTATACACGTGTAAAATTGTGTGTGTGTGTGTGTGGGGGGGGGGGGGGGGGGGGGCGAGGATACAATTAAAAAAGAACGATAAAACATAATGACATGAAAAAGATGTCGAAGAAGAAAAAAAAGTAAAAATGAATTTCTAGCGGTAATAAATATGACATTTCGGATGGAATGAAATTTTCGTAAATCAGAGGACGTTCATAAAACGTATGAGATATTCCTGGATTACCGTTGTACAGTTGAAGGTATGAATTGTCCAAGAAGGAGAAGATAGAAACCGAACAACGTGAGGACATTTCGAGAGTGGCAAGATCGTAAAAGTACTTTAGCAGTACGTTTATACGTGTACAGAGTTAATCCAGTTGGATGTACAGAAGGGACATTAAAAGACTACGCGGTCAAAGTGAGAAAAATTAAACTATGGAGAAATGAACGAACCAGTTGCGGCTTATACAGCGAAAAGACGAAGCCAAGCGAGACAACCGCGACGTGTGTAACTTAAGGTGTTAGTTAGATAGAATGATGTCGTCGACAATTTCATTAAGTTTACCAGTCGCACAAACTGTCGCGCGTGTTGACTACATACACAGAAAACATTAAACAAACAAACCTCCGCACATTTCGTTTTATTATAATGGCTGCACCTCCGGTATACGCATGTACATTACATTCCTACAGGTACACCATAAGGGTGCTTTTCTCATGGTGTTCCAACATCCCGTCACGCGTTACGTTCTACGTTACGTTACGTTATGTCATGTTATGTTATGTTATGTAACGACAATTACTCCCTGGACTTACGCGCTTAGTTAGTACGACTTAAAATTTATGCAACAAAGCCACCTATAGCTACCTATGAAGCAGAGAACTCGAAGACCCTTCAGGGAGGAGTTAAGAACGGTCGCGTCGCCGTGTATTAAAAAGAAAAGAAAAAAAAAGAAAAGGATCCTTTTCTTACGAATGATAATTTTACGTTCGTATGAGCTGTTGTGATAATTACAATTACAATTACAATATTTATTCTTCTGACGATGGATCGCGGTAATTGCAAAATTCCTACGATTGTATTGTATATTTTAACAAGTTATATTTAACACGGCTACTTTGTCCGCGGCTCGAGTAGTATGCACATTATTTCCACGCGGTTGATCATCGTACCTATAAAGTTAACGCTACCTCACCTTATTACAACTTACAACTTACAATAAACACATAGTATACTAGCTACTATTAAGTACTGTTCAGGTTATATTATATCTTTGATCTACGATCTCTTATATACCTACGTTACGTTATACATAAGCCGACGTTAATTGCAATTAATGGTAACATCTAATTAGCCATTGCCTATTCCCGAGGTTCAGTGGTACTCAAATATAGGTATGTATTATCATCATGATGTACCTAAGACAAGTAGAAAAAAAAAAAGGTAGGGCAATATGCAGCCTATACACGAATAAATTTATTACAAATTAAACAAATGAATTAATAGGCGCGTCGACGGAGCGATTTTTGTTTTTTCCTTTCATCCTTCATTTTTTCATTAGTCCAAATGTTTTTGCAGGGAGAAATTCAACGTTCTAATGAAAAGAAAAAGAAACGATCAGAAATTATATGTTATGCAAACTCTTTGGCTAATTACAGATTTCTCGCACCGCACGTATATATCTGTGTCTGTCATTCCCACGGCGTATAAAACGTACATGATATCTGCCCACTTGTTATACATGGAAGTGAAGTTCAAACGTTATAAGGTAATAGTGTCCCAAAGCGAAATATAACCTGGCGGCAACCTACGCTATGATCTACCCACATTTTTTTTTTATTTTTTTTCATTTCCATTTACTTGTCGCGCGCGCATCGCAACATCGTATATATATATACATATAATGCTACACCGTGACGTTTTAATACGTTGCCCGAACAACGAATAATTAGGTATTTTTCTTTCATCTTTATGTTATTTATTTTTTTATTACATTATCGGAAGATTTCATAAAAAGAAAAAAGAATGAAAAAAAAAAAACACTGACGACGATACAACACCACCTGACCATCCAATTATATTCGGATCAACATTGAGAGAAATCGAAGCAATAATTTTTCCTTCAAGCTATTGTATTTCAAGGATCATTTTCTTTCATAAAAATTACCTTACTCCTAAACAGAAAAGAAAAAAGCCTATCCGCCGATCCTCAGGTGGAAATTCAAATCGAGGAAAAGAAAAGAATAAAAAAAACTAAGATAACAATAATGCAAATAATGATGGCAACAATAATATGTATTAATATAATAATAATGACAATAATGAAAGAGAAAAGAGTAAAAAGAGGTATCGTTGAACGAATAAAGAGTAATTTAAAAGACATTAAAGAAATTTCATTGGTAGTCAACGACACGCAGAGTTTAACGCCGCACTTTGGGTCGCCCCCCCCCCCCCCCCCTCGCCCCCTCGCCCCCACCCATCTCTTGCCCTTTAATTGTCATTCTTCAAGATTATTTTACTCGACCTGGTGGTTCTGCCTAAAGGTATAGGAATACGTATAGGTATAAATGCAGGATGTCTAAATTTGGTTGTGCAAATGTGCGATCCTCGTTGATTTTCGTACTGGATTTTTTATTCATTTGTTTTATTGGTTTTTTGTTTGTGGATTTTTTCAACTTATTTTTTTCTGCACAACCGAACTTGAGATAACTTTCTTTCTTCATTTTTTTCTTTTTTTTTTTAGAACAAATTAAGGCTGTAGCGAAAAAAAAAGAGCGTGAAAAGTTTGTGTGGAATTGGTATTCGTTATACCGTGTATATTATGTAAAACCTATAACAACGTGTGTGTGTGCAAAAAATATTTCGTTGTTAAAAGAAAAAAATAAAGAAAAAAAAGAGAGAGAGAAAAAAAACCAGCGAGAGGCTGTGCACGTAACTTATTGCGTCGGTTCCGCGTGGAAGGGATTCTAATTCAAAATCGTCCGAAGATTGATTGCTCTTACATTTTTCTTTTTTCATTTTCTTTTTTTTTTCTTCTCTTTTTTCTTCCATTTTATTTTTCGTTGGTAAACTTTATACTTGTTTACGGTGTTGCCTGATTTATTCGATTTCTTTTCTCACCCTTATATGGTACATAAGGTATACGTATAACTACCCTCCACTTTTCGCCTTCCAACTGAACTGTGGGTACCATTTATTATAAACATTCGAGATATAATTCAAACCCTTAGGCACCGGAACGGCGTTCGCTGTTAAAAAATTCGCACGAGTCCCCTACGTTCGGAAGAGAAATATACCTATAGAGACTAAACAAAAAATGAAATAAAACCAGATAAAGAGAATTAAAAACAAGCGAAACCTTGTTTTCAATTCTACAAATATTAACGAGCTGAACAAAAAAAAATGTAATAAAATAAAATAATTAAAAGAAATAAAGGAAAAAAAAAAAAATGGGGGAGGTAGGTGAAGGAATATTTTACAGATGAGTCAGAACAGTCGTCGGTGTTCGAGGGATTGTCTGCACCCGTGAGGTGTATAAGAATAAAAATGAGGAAAGCTTGGCTCGCGGAAGCGCGGAAGTTGGAGCTGCGGATATGGTCGTGTGTGTGTGTGTGGGATTCGGTTTTTTTTTTCTATTCTTTTTCATAGCTGGTAGTAAATCGCTTTTATTACCAGTTAGTAATTCTAGAGCGTTATAACCTGGTGGAGGGAAGGTTCGCACAGGTATAAGGTATTACTACATTCAATCCGTATGTAGTAGCTACGTCTCGTAATCCGGATTTATTGGAATTCCAAAATGCCCTATTTTTATCCCAACTATACAGACACATGTGCTGTACATTTATCCCCTGATACCCTTTTTTCCCTCCTACGTAGTAGTAGAGCGTCTAAATTTTCGCTCAACTTTACCTCGATTACCCGCATTTTCCACACTAATACTTCCGTATCATGTGTGATGTATAAAAAAAAAAGCTTTGCCAAATTTGCGATTCATATTTCAAAATTCAAATCGAAACGTTCACAACCGTCGGAAAATAAAATTCCTAACCTAACCTAACCAAACTTCGATGTGGAATTGAAACAAAAAAGAAAAAAAAAAAAAAAAAAAAAAAAACAAGAGCAATCGGCGACGTTTCACCCCGTTCGCTGTGTACGTATACATATATAATAAATGTATGTACATGTATATAAACCTATGTCCATATATCCTTATTGTTAGTCGATGAGAAAATAACACGACTACACGAGTATCAATTTACTGCACTGGTCATAAGGCGTCGCGTCGTCGTCTGGGCCAGTAAGCCATACGATTACGGGGAGTGCGGTGTGTGTCGAACATTACCTCAAAGTTAGAAAGTCGATCGTATGTGATATATGTATATAAATATATGTATTTAAATTGAACACATACTCATCTATGCATCGGTGACACCGATCACCTTAATTTCAATAAAAATTTTTACGTCCCAACGGTCTTCTTTTCATTCCTCATTAGCAGGCCCTCGATCACCTGCAGCTAGCGAACGTCGTCGCGTATAACATACGTTTAAAATGAAATAAACCGATCTTTTGCCGTTCATTTTTATTTCTATTCTCACATACGTAACGAACATTTTATTCATTCATAGAAGCGATCGATTACCTACCCATATAGAAAAATAAATGGATAAGTATAGAGAAGAAAAGAAAATGAAAGAAAGAAAGGAAAAAGAACAAATAACAGAGTTTAAAAAAATTAACCACCTACGATGAAACAATATACTCGAGTTATCGCGTCCACGCTGGATATGATATGATACGCGTTCCGTTATAAATTATAATAAAAAATAATCAAACAAGATCAAATGAATTTCGAGGATATTTTCTGATATACATGTACACATAACTACGGACGAAATACCTCTGGAGAATTTTTCTTCGACTTATAAGAAGCAAAAAAATATAACCAAAAAACTTAAATAATTTTCAAAGATTCTACGCACATTGGAAGGTATTGCTAAAATCGGTTCGATATCGGTTAAATATATGCAGGATTAAAGTTTATTATTTGGTTCAATGAGATCATGTTACGTAACAACGCTTATTCAGACACACCACATACATACAATCTAAGTTTATGATTATATGCAAAAATTCGTGCAAACAATTTCGTTGTTGCTTATGCCGGGTAATAAAATTTCTTGCTCAACTATTGTAAATAAATTATTCAAATTTATATTTTTTCTATTCACGGTATATACGTGTACATGTAATACGTATATACATATGTATACAATATGTACGTAATAAAAATATTAAGGAGATACGAATATCAGCTACGTCATCCTCGATCACACGTCACTTTTGCAGCGGAGTAAAATGAAACAACCAAAAAAAAAAAAAAACAGGGATTAAAAAACGCACGTAAGGCTAGATCAAATTTTTACGAACACATACGACGTAAAGTAGGTATACGTGTAAAAATTGCAGGTGACATACTGTACGGCGTAGTAAAAAGAATTCTGGCAAAGCTGCGATAATCCGATGAATTTATGACCGTTTAATAAAGTTAATAAAATATTATCAATTAATTGATTGAGAAAAGAGAAAAGCGAAGAGCCAATTTATATGTATATCTACATATACGTATACTCGATTGTGATGTAAATGGATCGGAGTTGTGTGCGTATAGATATATTAGATGCGAACGTGAAAAGATAAAAATCGAGTCTAGCAATTAAACGCCAATTACCAGTGTTAACATAACATTATTAATTACGTACGATAAGTGGTAGGGTTAATTAAATTTTTTCCGTTTTATTTATTTTCATTTTAACTTACCACGCGTCAGCAGTCGCTAAGAATCGCACGACGACGATACGACGCAGCATGCACATTTTTTGGTTTTCGCTTTTTTTTTTCGAAATTTTTCTTCTACAATAGAACCTCCGGTTTTGCAAGTGAAATGCGTGTATATGCAGAAAATGTCAACGCGCATAACCCGTTGCGAAATTTCAAAAGGATTTACAAAAAAGAAAACAATTTATCTTTTTTTTTATTATTATTATTATTATTAATTGAAATCATTTGTGCATTGTTTCGTTTGTGGAACGGATATGCAGTGGCATTGAAAGACTTCGTGACAGATATTAAATGCAATTTCCAAAGAGTGCAGCAGGCGCCGCATCGCGTCGCGACGCGACGGCAAAATGTACGTTGCGCAATTTAGGTATGTGTCGTACATAAGGTTAGGTATATGAAGAACGTACATAGATACAACGTGGTGTAATATTCATTCGGTTTTATTTTATTTAATTTTATTGGATTTCCTTCGTTTGAATGCATCTATGAACAACGTAGGTAAAATATACGCTTCGGAAAAATCAGTATTTCAAGTTAAATCGCTGACCCATGCAAATGTGTTGGGACGGTGATGAAAGAAGAAAAGCGAGATGACGTCGGTTATGGAGGCAAGAAATAAAAGGTGAAACGAGAAGAGCTTTTCGGGGTAGAACTGTGGAAAAGAAGGAAAATGAAAATATCATTAAAATAAAGTGAAATAAATGATGAAATATGTAAATCAAAGGCGAAAAGATCTCGTCTCCGTTTGCCGGGGTGGCTTTGAGGGGAAAAAAAAAAAAAAAATCAAATAAACTCTGGGAAGGTAGGACGAAATTCACCCGCTCGCTGGGTTGAATATACGTACTTATGTTGCCGACACCTTTCACGGTTCCAAGGTTCAAGGTCGGCCTATTTAAACTTTCAGGGAGTTGCTTTAAAAAATTTAACGTCCCGACGCGTCACTCCGACGACGGAACACGACGGCTAATTACCTTTTGCGACGACAGAACTGACGGCTACGAAAATCATCTGACATATAACGTACCGCGCGTTCTTATTACTATAACACCAATAATCCAAAGATTTCACAAATAACGTTAACATTAAATTGTCATTTTACGATGTTCCTGATTTTATTAATTTTCCAACGTTGCGTTAATGATAGCAAATATTGAGAGGAAAGAAAAAGATAAATAACACAAAACCTACCGCAGACGAAAAGAAATTAATAGGAGATTTTGCGAACAATCATGAGAATGTTTTCGCAAAATTTGATGTTGACTATGCGGTCGAAAGATACGCGTATAGATTTCAAAAGATCTAAAAGCAAAAAAGAATGAAAAAAAAAAAAAGATTGTCTGTGATCTTCCTGAATGCGAGGAATAATTTTGCGCACGCTTATGTCCTACATATTTATCATGAATATAAATCTGTCTGGGTTTTGTCTGTCATAATATACGACGTTGTTGGCGTGTAAGGATTTTATTGTAAACATAATAAATTTTTTTTTTCAGACTTTAGACCTCGTTTAGATTTGAAAAAAATTCAAGATATCTGGAAGCCAGAATAAATTCGCACGGGGGATTTACAGACCATCTTCTTCTTTTTCCAGCTTTTTATATTTTACTCCGCACATGAATATCATCTCAATTGTTCACCGAAAACACCACTCAATAAAACGAATGAGCATCGACCGCATCTTTTAAATTCCACTTTTACGTCCCTCTCCAATTTCACGTCCACATTAGATCTGTCGAATATTTTTCTCTCGCTCTGATCTCCACGTGTTTTCAATCTGTTTTGTTGTTTTTCGCGGTTACGATTCGTCGCGTGCATGTCAAGGTGATCCAGATGTCAAAACAAACCAACCACCGCTGATGATGATCTTTTATCCAATAATCGCAATTATACGGTGCAGCTGGTGAATTCAAATATTTAAAGACATATAATCATCGAATGACTTGCATTCCCGCAACAGGATATCGTATACAGAGAAGATTACGTCTTGAAGATCTTTGCATTGCATTGCAGTGTCCATACTACGTCTCTTATATTTTTCGTTACAACATCCGTGAATAAAGAATTCGTTGATTTTTTTTTTTTCTTTTTTTCTTTCTTTCTTTTCCGAGCGTCGAACGTTGGCTCATGTTATGGCGTGGACTGCACGCTGCGATGATTCAGTTTACGCTCCAGTTAAAAAGACCGTTAAACTGTAGATTATTGAGATCAGGTGTCGCAAGATACTCCCTCAGCAATGAAACGAGAGCAACGGTCCGAAGTTTCTCCGTGGAACGAAGACCCGCCACTGCACTGACGAGAATCGGCACCACAAATTCCAATGTTACGGAAGCTGGTCCATTCAAAATTGCAAACTCGATGACCTTCTGGCTGGATGAATTTTGGCAAACCGAAACGAGTTCAACTCGATACGTCGATTTCGACTAATTTCCATACATACAAATCTCCATTCCATTTCCAAGAATTATCGATAACGGCTGATTTCAGTTTGAACTGTAGTGTTTTATTGCAAGAGTTTTACCTTATTATAGTTTGAGCCAAATTTTCCCATCGAGAAGAACAAACGCGTCTCGTTTGAGTATAAATATATCAACGAACTGTTAACAACATTAATTCAGTCTGGCGCGATCTAATTTCGATTACGGTAATGTAAATGAACAAACATCCGCTGCTATATCAAGATCCTAACTTCCTTCCTCCTATCTTCGTCACAGTATATAAAGTACAATGCACGTAAATTATATACATAAATATAAGAAAAAAAAAAGAACAAAGTAGAGTTTTCAGACGCGTTCAGAACTTTGTTAAAAGACAAGTTACACCGCGGTCATCGTGTATTACATGTACGAACAATGTGAGCTTGAATCAAAATTCGAAAGTCAAGTTTTCTGGATCCACTCCAAAATTGGGCACAAATGTATGCATCACGTATATATCTAAATGTACACGTCACTACATTACATGCGGTATTATATCTTTCGAACACCAGCGATCTGATCACCGCGTACCGAATTCGGCTTCCAAAAATGGCGATATAAAATAAAATGACAACGGAGTGATCAAGCGGTACATATGATTCCAATGCTTCGGGCCCAACAGACAGTCGATTCAGATTCAGAGTTTGCTCTCATCAGTCCATATACATAGTGCACGAGTATAAATTCATATTACGCTTACGAACATAAATGCCACCCGCAATTAGGTACATACCTACTGTAAACCACATCAAACGTAGCCCATATAACATGTGAATACTAAAAACGCCATTTTCGCCTTCAAAGCGGATGTGATTCAGAGAAATTTTTGCGACTATAAAATCGGCGCAAAAAATATATGCATAGATCAATGGACATTGGGTTATAACGATGCTTCGACAATAATTTTCTCATTTACGATCGCACTATATGCAACTCTTCTAGAATATCGACGTTTCGAGATGCAGCCCGAGGGCCAATTCGTTATATGGTCTTATGCCTGCCTCCAGCTTATGCCACTTTCACCGTACCTACTGCATTGGCACAACCTTTGAAAGACTTTACATTACGCAAAATACGTATATACGAGAATATATAGTTCTGATTAAAACGATCGGCGTGCAAGATTTTTGTCTTCTTCATCGCATCGATATTACTATTCCAAATTAGGATATAGTTGCACAGTAAATTATCATCGTAGATCATTTCTATAGATCATTCATTAATCTGATATTAACGAGCAATTTCTCGAAATTTCTGTTTCTCCATTTCCCACATAATGCCCTACAACAATGGTCATAATAAAATACCCTGGTGATATTCATCGCAGGGGTTGATTTCACCCTACTGAACGGGCACGTGACATATCGACGTGATCTCGCCGTGGCTACTACGGACCTACAATTAAATGGCGTCATTATAGGTCGTTACAATTTCTGTTGTTTTTCTCTACAATATAATTATTACCATTATCATTATCATCACCACCATCATAATAATCATAATTAAGGGCATGCCCTCGACCCGATCTTTTATCGTTGCACGTGCACCACCTAATGATATATTCGTTTATTTCTTATGTAAACAAAAACGATGTTTGTCAACAACTGGTTTGTTACGCTGGTGCGCAAAGCATAACTTAGCTACCACTAGAACGGCAAAAGCATACCTGCTGCTAACAAATGAAGACTCAGGTTACGTTAAAAGCTGAAACATCGATGCTCTTCTGTTCTCTACTCTGTTAGTTGCTACATATTTCTATCTATCTTTCTCAGTTTTTGTCTATGTAATTAGTACTATCGTAATCAAACAAACGCAATAGTACAAATCGCCATTTTTCATCATGAAATTCTTTTTAATTCTATTCATTCATTTGTTGCTTTTTCTACTGCTCAACAATTTACACAACAATGTAGCGGAATAATTCGTGGTCTATAAAGAAGAAAAATTCCCATTTCCCAGTCTCTTCGAGTACATGTTTTTGATTTTCAACCCTTTTCCTCCTCCTTTTTTCCATTCGTTGGTCAGTCTATTTTACCCTCTTGATTCAGTTTCGTTTTGTTAATTTTTTTTTTTCCTTTTTCTTTTTGTTTTTTCGTAATTCATGTTTCCCGAGGCCTCAGGCAAATCGAGGTCAGTTTTATGCTGAATTTTTTTTCTCTCGCGTTGCATTTCTGGCTGACACGAGACCAAACGCGAACATTGACCGTAGACTTGCGTAATGCGAAAGTCAAACATAGAATGAGGGAACGAAGCAGACATCGTGGAGGCACGCTTTATATTATACTCATACATAGTTACGTACATACTTATAAATAAAAGAATGTGTAAACATACGTATGAATGTATATACCACGTGTAGAATGTGTTTTGGCAAATGTTATACGATATTTGGCTGCTATTTCACATCGTGACTTGATATAAAAACAAACAAAAATCTATTAGCGGATTAACCAAAAAATAATAATGAATCTTTGATCGCTTATGAAAATCTAAGCGATTCTTTTTGCCCACGGAATATACGCGGTAATCTCCATAAATTTCTCAATTCGGTTCCATTCTGATTTCGCATGGTAAAACGTTGAATGAAAAATTCCAAGGCACGAGAATAAAATAATAAATAAAATATATCGTGATTTTAAAATTTGATTAGAAGGACCCAAGAAATATCCGAACGATGAAATGGATAAAAAGAAAAAGGATTTGTCATTTTTTTTCCCCAATGAATAAATGAAATAAGATAAAATGATGGAGTCAGCGGTTGATTTAAAGGGGTACCGAACTCACGTAGCAGCGGCATGTCCTACTCCCCAATTCGATGAAAGTATTGCGGCAACCAACGGCGCATCCAATAAAGTCGGGACTGCGTCGTAAAAGTCGACAAAGACGCCGCGGCGGTGGCGGTCGCCTTCCTTCTGGTTGTTCGTTGATCGTTTTGGCCGAGATCAGGCACACCAGAGTGGGTAGGTAGGACCGTAACCAGAATTCCTCGACCTGGTTCGTCGACGCGGACCCGCAGGAGGACCAACGAACGAAACGTCGCGCAACCATGAAACAACGGACCCTAACCAACAACGCCCGTCGGTTGTGTTCTCTTCATCCTCTTTTTTTGCTTTTTCTTTCAACTTTTTATTTCCATCGTATCGCGTGTCGGCGAATCGTCCATATATCCCTCCTGAAAGGGCTTACGTAAGCCGGACAACACATCGCGTAACGTTAATAAATATCGCCGCCTTCTCTCCTCCTCCTCCTCCTCTTCCTCCTCCTACTACTCACGATTTGCGCGTTACCGAACAGCAACAGCAACAGCAGCAGCAAGAGCAACAACACCGAGCACCCTCTCTGCCTGGAATCTTACCTTACGCGATCGACTTTCAGCATCACGAAAGGGGTATCGAATATCCCCGTCTCGCAATTTAATTTAAAAAAAACTTTTATTCCCAAGCACATCGTTTTTCTTTCTTTTTTTTTCTTTTTTCATAAACACAAACTACCTCTCCCATATGTAGTAAAATATCACCGGCACCGTCGAGGATGAGATAAATAAAAAAAAAAAAACAGAAAGAAAGAAATATTTTTCTCGCAAAAGGTTTTTCACAACCCCCCAGCCCCTTTTTTTTTCTCCGACGTGTATTACGATATCGATCAAACAAACTAGCTGTGTGAAAAAAACTAATAACAGTAATATGGTAAAACACCGCTCATTGAGTTCGCATCTCTTTTTGGTTTTGTATAAATTAAACACACGTGATTTGTACGGCATAAAATTTGTACAGCAGACGTTACATAAATTTCTACATTCAGGCTATGTGATAACACGGTACCTACTTCACAGGCGATGACGAGGTGCGAAAGACCTGTGATCAAATATTTGTCAATTAATTGCTATTGGTTCTACACTGCAGCCCGTACGTTTGTTCATAAATATGTATGTGGTAACGTATAAATATCAATATAACAATGTCATTGGCCACGATCAGAGCTTACGTAACGGCTACCAACAATGACAGATGGCAGGGAACTTGCGGTGAACTCAAGTGGGTAATGTAAGTTTAATATAAATGTACATCATGTATATATACGCGGTGATATTCGTCACCACCTATGTGTACATAACGTACATAAGTTTTAGGCGTGCAGTAAAACGGTTCGATTCCAAGCCGTAAATTTTTCTCACAGAATGTTATTCATCGAAATCGCGAAATTAGAAGGGCGAATAATCGCTGTGTTTTATTTTGAGTAACATGTTATTGAAATTGAAATAATTTCGATAAGAATCGCGGTGATGAGGATATTACCCGCGTCCGAATAGATTTCTCTCTCCCAAGTTGTAAGAATCAAATTTATACGTCGCGATACGTTATTAGCTATAGGGACATTAATTATAACAGCCGTTTGTCGAACGTTCGAAAAACTAAAGCGTTGTTATTACAATACCCGTAAGATTGTTATAATACGTATGTGCAGAGTGCTATCTATACACGAATACCTCGTACTTTGTTAGAAACTAATTACTTCATTAAATTACAGCTACAAGTCCCGGCCAACGATGTGTTCGACGTAATGACCAACGCATACGTTACGTCGACGCGTCTGTCATCGTAACTGAAACGAGTTTATGTTTATTTTTACTATAAGCCAGTAAAAAATAAGGAAATGAAAAATTATTTTTCAATCGACATCGCGATAATGGATCCAGTAACAATTTAACCAGGTAATGGTCTTGAGTACGCATAACAAACGATAATGCCACGCGATACGATCGAGTAATTGACGGAGTGCAAAATTACCGTTTTTTCATATCCATCGTGTATACGATTGAAAACCCAGCCTCACGTGATCAAATATAAAATTACAATGAATCCTAGAAGAAGACGACCGAACTGAGAGAGAGAGAGAGAGTGAGAGAGAGAAAAATGCTCAAGAAATTAGATAAATCAAATGGACGGTACCCGGTATTCAGACATTTTACCACAATTTTCAATTCCCAGGTACTAATGAGCGTGCCAATTGTTTTCAGATAATCGAATATTTCTCGCAGCACATGTAGCTGGTTTCCCAATTTCCCATGACGATCACCAGTTGCCCGAAATTCCTATTTCAAACAGGAAATCAACCGAACGGTTTTTGAGATGCGTCAATTGTTTCCACTTCCACAGACGCGAATATCGTTGTGTAGTAATTCGAATAATAAGTGAACGTGATTTTTTTTCTTCTTCCAAATTCCGAACATGCCGATCGAAACGGCCCAATTCCCAACCCTACAAATAAATAAAAAATGTCTATTCGTGTAATTCATCAGCAGAAATGGTACTACGGAATGTTACAAATGAAAAAATGAACAAAAAAACCTCAGCAATTTAATATTTGCGTATATATAAAGGTACGGGTAGTGAGCGAACTGAGTTCAGTCAAGTTGAGTCGAGTCGAGTCGAGTAAGTGAAGATAATGTAATAGCTGCATAGCAGAGAGTGACTCGCGTGTGAGATAGCAATTAGAGTAAAGTTTAGATTTTAGTCGCAGGGGTTCAGAGTTCGGTAATTGCATTTAACTGCACCTGTCGTCGACTAGGTAGATACCGGTATAAACTATGCGTATATAAATATATTTGATGCACCCGACTGTTCGATAGTAGAAATCCGACTGTTAGTTCGCGCGCTTATCTCCACTCGTCTGTCTTCTCTACGTCTGTCTGTCTGCCTGTCTGTCTGTCTGTCTGTCTGTTTACCTGGAAAGTCCGCATAGTAAAACGTGTATAACAATAATACGTTATTATACTCGGTAGAAATACTACATTCATTATTATTATTATTATTATTATCATTATGTTATTATTGTTGTGGTTGTTATTATTATTAATGTTTATACCAACCCCTTCGGGGTATCGTATTATAAGTACATATAAACAGACATAAAATTTTCATGCCGCAATTATTGCTCCCGACAAACGGGGGGGGGGGGGGGGGGGGGGGGGACTAGCATATTACATGTCGACTTTTCTTCGAAAACGTCAACCACGTTTTCTGTGAAAGGTGTATAACGACCCCTGCTTTTTTTATGCCCAAGATAGTTATCACATATTTGTTTAATTTTATTTTCTCTTTTTTTTTTGTTATTTGGTTTTTTGTTCTACCCGCTCACCAAGTTGTACCGGGCGCACGTAAGAGATAATGAATCTGATTTGATGATTTTTTTTCCCCCTAGTCCGATTCCAAAGTCGAAAATTTTATTGGACCACACACGCTGCGTAGATGCAAAAAATTATCTGTGACTATATGTACATTGATTACTCCGAATAATTTTGACATTGAATTGTTTTTTCTTAAATTTCTTTTTCAGACACATTGAATATCTTCGTAACTTTTAGTCAAGAAGT
Source organism: Athalia cordata (assembly GCA_963932425.1). Taxonomy (NCBI): domain Eukaryota; kingdom Metazoa; phylum Arthropoda; class Insecta; order Hymenoptera; family Athaliidae; genus Athalia; species Athalia cordata. Next base: position 37,552,306 of record OZ010625.1, on the reverse strand, counting down.
TTTCGAACACGTTTATGTTCCTATAGAGAAGTTTTAAGAAAATTTTGTTTCACCACGCCTACTTGGGTATGCTCATGAGGGACCTTTTGAGTCCTATATACCTGGGTCGCGATTGTTGGGTTTTATTGTTGGCTCACTCAGTACATGACCAAGAGTATTACCTGCGATATAATAATCCTGGAAGTTTACAACGATTCAAACTTCCATTTAATCTCTAAATTCTCGTTACGCAACCCGAAGACATGAGTATAAGATTTGATGAGAAATGATATGATCTCTCGAGTCACCATATACGTACGAGGTAGAGAAACAAAGAAGAAATAATAAAATTGCGGAATATTTTTTGGACGGGATAAAAAAAATTTTCTCGTTTGTCCCACAATTTTACGTTACGAGGTATCCGTACTATAGACCATTTTTGGGTCCATCGTAAATTATTGTCAAGGTTCACACCGCGGCAGCACCAGCAGCAGGTATAAAATCGAAAAAGGTAAAAATTCAGGTATATAGAATTGAAGAAGTGAAGAAACTATTATTCGAACCCAAAGGTGATGAGCTCGCGTGAGAATTTGTAAAATGGATTTTCGTAAGTATTTCGAATGGAAAAAAATCTTAATTTTTTCAAACAAGCCATAAACTGATAAACAATAAACGAAAAATGTGGATTCTGGTTCCTCGTCTTCGTTGTAAATAAATGTAGAAGATATTGATGAATGCAATAAGAACTATGTGACATTTATCCGAATGATAGTTCAAAAAAGAAGTCCAAAAAGTCAGATTATTCATGCGTAACGGGACTTTGAATCCATCTCACGAATTTCGAGCGCGTAAATTGTGTCAAAAAGTCCAGTAGATGTGACAGCAGCGCAGTGGTCGTTTAACCGCAGATAGCGATCAAAAACAAAATGAAACAAAACAAAACAAAACAAAACAAAATTGCAAAACTGTGCGAAATACGCATTGACACGAAAAAAGGAAAAACCTATCCGTGCAAGCTTTGGGGGCAAAAAGAAAATTAACACAACGATAAAAATGTTGAAATATTTGTTTCTTTAAAGACCATTCGACATTGACACTATAACAAGAACAAAGTGTGAACGTCAAAGTGTGGCAGTGCGACGGTATGAATTCATCACACCCAAGCATCGCGCCGTTCCTCTTTCTCTCTCTCTCTTTTTGTAAGGGAATTGAATGCATGAAGCCGTCTGTCCTGTCCTGTCTGTCTATCTGTCTATCTGTCTGTGGAAAGATCCGGGCAGGGTGAAGTATAAGGTTGGTAAAAAAGAAAGAAATAAGGGAAAAGAGCGAAAAGAAAGATGGAAATAAAAAGGAGACGATGACCCAGATGCAAGGTAACGTACAGACAACGACTGGTCGAGAATCTCGAGCAGCAGCAACCAGCAGCCGGCACAACCAGCTACTACTACAACTACCTAATACACTACTGCTACTGCTACTACTACTGTCGGAATGAAACACAACTCACCTCGCCGCGCGAGGGCATCGAAACAAACAACCACAAATGCAAAAAGTCCTCTTCTGATATATGTACATACTGTACATAAAATGTACATACGTGATTGGTATACATTTGTACCCATACCACTGTAAAAACGGGTATATAATACGCCTGCATTGAACGACGACGTAGTGACGTAGCGTGGCGTGGTTTTGCTTTACTATACCTATAAACTATAGGTAGTATGAACGAGCAACGAGTCACGTGACGTCTGCAGTCGTGTGTCCCAGACTACATGCTGCATCTCCAGCCGTCCTTGTCCGCCTCTTCTCTTACCCTTGTATAAAATTTTTCTTTTTTCTTCTTTCTTTTTTCCTTTTCATTTTTTCTCTTTTCTTTCTCGTATGATCAGTTGGCGGAAATATCCCGTTTCACTTCGCCGATTTGATCCGCGTTATATACGTTCCATCTACTCATCCCTTCGTCTATCGGTTTTATCAGTTTTCGTTCGTTCGTTCGCGTCCAGTTGTAGGTCGCGATATATGTGTACGTGGGGTCGTCGCTCAATTAGCGTTTTTTTCTCTCTTTTCTTTTCCGTTTTCCTTTTGCGTTTTTCATCGGAGATTTTCATACCCTAATATGACGTGTTAACACAAGTCTGATGTGCCGCGACTCTACTACAGATGATTACGGCTTCATCTGACACATGAGAAGGTTGCCGGAAAAAATCGTAAAATATTTATATCATCTCCAATTTTTCGAATCCGTATCCGCTTATATGTCTTCTTTTTTTGTTCGTTTCAAAAAAGCGCGCACATCGATCAGCTGAATCGCATTAAATTATAATTGAAAACAACAAAGAAAACAATGTAAAATGAAAGATTAAATTGAATCTCCGGTGAACTTTTCTGTTAGTAGAGTAAAAAATAAATGAAAAACAAGAAAAAAAAAAATCAAGATTTTGATTGTAAGCTGCGCCGTCACGCGATTCGGTAAGCCGATTGTAATGTAAGAGGATTTTCGAAGACAACTTTATGATCGCATGTACGAAAATGATGATAACGTGATTTTTCACCGTGGGAATTTATTAACAAGGTTTACCCTAGGATTTTTCTTTGTATATCCAGTCCATCGACTGAAATAAAAAATTAAATTTCACCGAAGAGATTGTGATATCAAATATGATTATATCCATGTCTAAAATTGTTTAGTGACGGTACTGTTGGCAGCGGTTGGCAGAATAATTCGTATTTTTGCAAATAATCGGTAAGCGTGTATGAAATAAAACGGAGATACAATTTTATACACATGAAGTTGTTCAGCGCTTGTTAATTAAGTAGAATATAAATAGGTAGGTAATGCGTGGAGGAATGCGAGACAATGAAGACGAAAGATATAATGTAGTAAGTAAGTAAGGTTGAAATTAGCCTCGGTTCGTTCTTCGGTATTTCTGCATTAAAATATACGTCATTTTTTTCATCTTCCCAACTTCCTATATAAGTAAACTTACATTTACTGATAATGATGATGATGATGTAGTTGAAAGAAAGGAAAGGGTTGCAACCGGCTTGTTAGAATAATGAAGAAAAAAAAAAATAAGAAAAAAATAGCTCGACTGTTGTTCGCGTATATACATTACACCGTAAAACAGTGCAACAAATTTCAATTACGTTGTTAAATATAATTATATGGAAATGTATATATACACATATATGCATACGTACAAATAACATTATGACCTATGGTTTGATATACGATTTGCAAAAAAAAAAAACAAAAAAAAAAAGAAAGAAGAGGAAAAAGTGGCGGCATATGAAAAGAGAAAAATAGTAGTAAAACAAACAATCGCGATGTACTCGCGTGTGCGTGCAGTAAACCTCGTAAGAACAATAATTTTATGGAAACAGAAGAGAGAAAGAAAAAAAAAAATGAATGAATGAATGTTTTAGTTTTCCGCAAATTTATTTATGTATACGGAACTAATTCGTTCTCCTGTTAAATATCGCCATATATGGTTTTTTTTTTTTTCTATTCTTTTCTTCCCCCCTGTGATTATCAGCGCACGTACGATATTTACATAACTTTAACGCAGTTTCACAGAATATATCATTTCTCGAGTAATCACATTCGTATAATAATTTTTACTGTGTGTAGAAATTTTTTTCCAAAATTTCAACGTTTTTTTCATCTTTCCAATTGAATTAACCAATACTTCTGGTGATCAGACTGACACGTCGTCAGTGCCACAGAGCATTGTACTAAAATATTTAAAAAAAGACTTAGGGCATGATGATGAGGATCGCGAGAGCAGTAGAAAGAGAAAGAAAAAGAGAGACGGAGATGGAGAGCGCGGAAAAGTAGAGAGGAAGGTTCTCAAGGAGTGTAAGAGGGTTAGTAAAAGTGGGGAGAAAAGGCCTGGTTTATTTTTATTTCTGTCTGGCTGACGGGTAAGAAATGGGTCGAGGTGTCTGCGGCTGTACGGTGTTGCACGCGTGTGTCCTTGTTGCGTGCGTTACATACCCTATACCTACATACGTTTAATCGCATACGTGTACTTATAGAACCAACGTACACACGCGTGAAAACGTGCTATATGTGGGCGCGCGCGGGCACTCGTACTCGAACGCGGATCTGCCCATCACAGAACAAAAACTTTTCAAGTCATGAGAAAAAAACCTTAAAGATTACTCGTGTATCAACTGCACAAACAAACCTACGTTATCTAGAGTGACCAGCAGTTTCTATTCATTTCGTATTTCCTACCCTGAATTTTACTCCGTTTTCAATATTGAATCGAGTCTCCAAATTACCTCGCGTGCGCGATCGAACGATTCATAATAAAGATCGCTAAAAATCATTAATTTCATCAAAATTTCATTTTCTATCGCATAAATGGTTGAGGATTATACTCAACCCACATTTTGTTACCATATTCCCTTTTCTCTTCCTTCCCCATAATTTCTGCACTCCCCCTCCCGTTCTCTGAAGCACTCATTCTGCAAAGCCGCATTGTATGTAGTGCATTAGAGTTAATTAAAAAGAATCCTTATAACAGACGCCGCGATCAAGGAACGATTCCCGCCATCCGATCGTACTCGGTGAGCTTTAAAAATGAAATAAAAATTAGAAATCGATATCTTTCTCAATTTTTATTCATCTTTTTCTTTCCCCCAACAATATCTCCGAAATTTTCATTCCGAGCCCTTGTTCAATCGCATTATACATTTTTCACGTACGCACATTACACATACGATTAGTTTCTCTCTAAATTTTCTCTCGAGTACTCGCGTCTCTAAGGAAGTGTAAAATTTTGCAATTGCGAAGAAGAGCTGAATATAATTTGCTGTAAAGAGAGAAAGAAAAGAATAAAGGGTCGCCCTTGCCCGTTGGGCTCGTTACAATCGTGCTGCAGGGCAGGCAGGCAGACAGGGAGTAAAATAAGGGATGGTAGGAAGTTCCGTCCTCTTTAGGTGCAGGAAAACGAGAGAGAAGAGGGGGCAAGACAAATGACAGTCGCCAGAAATAGAACAAGCCTAAGGGTAGATTTACATCGTCCCGAGTAATCTCGACGCGCTGCAATGTGGCGTTACGTGAGCGCTGGCATCAGCGGCAGCAAACTTTGAACTGTTTGAACGAAAAAAGTAGGATAATAAATGAAAAAAAAAATGAATAAAGTTCTATATATGAATGAATGAATGAAAGAAAAAAGAAACTAAAGAGAACTAACGTCCACAGAGTTGCTATAGCTGATAGCGAATGGGTCAAAGTTCGGAGGCAACTGGCGCCTCGTTTTACAAGGAAAAGTAGAAAGATTAAATGGGAAACGAGAGACAAGGAATTAGTTCATGTGTATACATATATAATTACCTATATACATTGCGTACATGCACATTATAACAGGAAATATTCCTGTATACTGTCTACTCGGTAATGCGCATGCGCCATTGACGCACAAATTCGTTCATGTAGTGTGGTACCGCGAGAAGTACGCCACGGAACGCGAACGGTGAACAAAATGGCGCGGACATGAACGAATTTTTTCGAAACTTTTCGGGGCATGATCTATTCGGATTATACCTTGGGTGCAAAGAAAAAAAACACAAAAAATACAAAAAACGCAACAAAATGGTCAGTACACATGAATATTCCCTGTATATAAATATCTCTTGATCGTCGAAATTTTATTAACAAAAATTTATTTGGCATCAAGCAATTGCATGTATCTGCATAATTTGAAAGAAGATATGCTTCAACAATTTATAAACCCTCAAAGATTGTGAGAACACAGCAAAAGATTTTCGTTTATAAGTAACCGGATGAGATGATGTATTAAGAAATGAAAAATTTGTCGCGTTAATAAAACGTAATCGAACTCTTACCGCAGTACTAGTTGCAGATGCGATGAAAAAATAAAAAAAGAGAAGAAAAAAAAATACTCTTGCACAGCTACATTACGATAATTTACGGTAGGTATATGAAAACATTTTTTACATTGTCAAATGAACATAACGCCGCGTATTATAATATTACCATGTAGTTAATCATTGTCACACGTGCGCTCTTAGGTATCTTCTACAGTGTATCATAATAATAATAATAATAACAACAATAATAATAATAACAACAATAATAATAATAACAACAATAATAATAATAACAACATCATGTACGTACATACATAAAATATATACGGATATGCAAAGATGATCACGGGATGAAGATTCAAATTGAACGAACCAACTTCAAAAGAGGAATACACGGTGAAAAAAAGAAAAAAAAGAAGAATTTTTACGTTTTTCTTTTCTTTTTTCTTTTCAATTTATACGTAGAGTTTTGACTATATGTAATATTATAACAAGGATAAAGAGGACAGCTGCTCAAGTGAAGGATTTAAATCGATTTAATTAATCACCGTAATTTATTGAAGGGATTCACCAAATCGGCTTCAGGCGAATAACGTGGGTCGTTGAACCTAATTGGAATTACGAATGTTTTACTTTATTTAGAAATGACGATCAGGGTGGTATAGATCCGCGAGAAAGTGATATGAATTTTTTAAAGCTCGGTGAAAAACAAGGATGAAAAAATAAAGAAAAAGAAAAGAAAACTGTAGTATTTGAACTCTCGAAATAACTTTTTCTCTGGCCAATATCGCAGTTATGAATCGGTTAGTAAATTGAGAACGATATAATACGATAATTGATTAATTCTTATCCGATCCAATGGCGCTCGAGGATATAAATACGTACATAGTCACGCACCCCCCCTCCCCCCCCTGCTCCCGCCCCGCCATCAAGTGTAAAACGCGTTTATTATACTATGCGAATAATACGAATATAAAACGATTAAGATTCCGTCTACGTCGTTTCAACTGTGTGTTGTAGAGGGAGAACCGAGTTCTCTTTTCGCTTCATGTGAATGAAATCCATTGTCGTCTGCACTCGAGTAACAGCAGCAGTAACCATAGGCAGTAACACACAGCCGGTATAAGTCGAGCCTTTTCATTTTATATCGTCGTGTGGCTGAAGAGACGTCATTCCTTTCAAACGAGCTTCCATACATCATCACATATAAATCTGGTGCAAGTTGTCACGTAGTCTGCTGTTATGTAGTCGCTTCAATCCTTTCAGGGGCACATTTTTTTAAGCAATATTTTCGAAAATGAAGCTTCATCTAGCAGTTTTTGGGGTCGATGATAACGAATATGGCATCAGAATTGAAATTTGACAGCTGTCAATTGTCAACTGAACTGTCAAAACTCATAAAAACTGATATTTGTAGGGTTTTGGGGTTTTTCACTTTGTGACAATTTCCATATCTTGACAGTTGGTTTGACAGCTTGGAGTTGTCAAAATGCATTTTTGAAATTCACCAAAATTCCAGATTACCGATTTTTTAATTTCGATAGTCAGGTTAAAAAAAATTGGGATTGGAATGAAGAAAAAATGGGTGTATCGCAAATGATATACCACCCTTCAGAGAGTTAACTTGTTGTGCGCGACTTACGAAATATGATTTCAAAATTTGTCAAAAATTTTCAACAAGCCATCGGCCAGCACATGTTACCGCAAAGTGGAATACATTAATTTAGAAAAAAACTACATCCTTTTCATTAACAAGTATATGAAATACTCTCTTGCAAAAGAAAATATAGAAAGTAGTTCGAAATTTTATCTTATATCATAGAAATTGGGGGCACATTCGTACATAGTTCGGAAAAAAAACAGAGAAAGAAATACGAAGAAAAAAAGGACCAAGGGATCAGCATGAAATTCTGTTGATAATTTTTCGAACGACAAAAGTTCGAAATGAAAAGTTTCGTACGAGATGAAAGGAACGAACGACGACGAATTGTAATGCTATGGAAGTACAAGGTCAAAGGCAAGGGCAAGGGCAAGGACAAGTACAAGTGCACTCAAAGCGGCTATTGAATAAAATTGAACGGCGACGAACCGAGATTAGCTAATTCTTCTGAGAATCTTTTGATTATAAAATTTCCTTTATCACGAATATCCAACTGTCAAAGTTATTGATATTTTAGACAAACGAAATCGATTCGTTCGACGATATTCAATTAAGAATTGAATACTCAAATGATATTAAAAACCAATTACTTTCATATTATGTATCAATTAATTTTTAACCTCATGCTCCGCACGATAGCGTGGCAGGAAATCATCATTTTACCATATGTTAGTTAGAAATATTCATTAATAATTCCCACATCAATACGCATTCGGTGTGTAAGACTGCTGTCTACTGATATATTAATAAGTAGCTGTTACAATTACGGGTTTTGAGCGCGATTCCGAAAGTAACATCATCGTCATATAATATACATATATAAACATTTATATATAGAACATGAACGTACTCATCATCGTCGTCGTTACTGACCTACATAATTAAATACTTGTTTGTTCAATTATCATTGCAACAAGTTATATACGCGGCATTTTCTCAAGTTAGATAAAACATAGATAATTGTAAATATCATAACCTCAGCGCATATACAGGGTGTCCAGCAATTCGCGCACTTCCTCGTACCGGTGAACTCGTCTCGAAAAAATAAGACGAAAATGTTCAGTGCAAAAATGTCGAGGCATCAACCGTTTTCGAGTAAGAGCCGTTTAAAGTCGACCAATGTAAGGCCAGATAGAAGACAGCGACAGGGACGAATTTCTAGCGTCGCAAGGGGCGCAAGCGGCTCGAGCAGCGTGACCCATGAAACAATACAGACTCGCTCGTTCGCTGGCTATCACTCGCTGTTGTTCGAATAATTTCTCGAGCCGCTTGCGCCCCTTGCGACGCTAGAAATTCGTCCCTGTCGCTGTCTTCTATCTGGCCTTACATTGGTCGACTTTAAACGGCTCTTACTCGAAAACGGTTGATGCCTCGACATTTTTGCACTGAACATTTTCGTCTTATTTTTTCGAGACGAGTTCACCGGTACGAGGAAGTGCGCGAATTGCTGGACACCCTGTATACGTCACAATTGTCATTAAATATAACGCGACAATTCAACGTTAACATTACGTATAGAAAAGAAATACAGTTTGATCATCATTATTCGTATAGATAAGTATGAGTAAATTTTATCCGACGATTTCCTGCTGAATTTCGCAGCGATGGATATGGGATGGACGAAATAGCGTGGCAATCAAAAACAATATCATCACTAATTTCGTCGGAAAATCAATATAACATTGGAACAAAGGATGTAAATGAATAAATCATAACAAGAAGGGTGTAACCCTCAAAAAGTAAACAACTGAAGTTTCAAACCCCATTTGACTCGAGCCAGAATAATTCCCTTTTTTGCGCATGTACGCCCGCGTGACCCACAACTGAAAGAGCGTGGGTTACGACTTTTTCAGCCCTCGATATTCCCTAACGATAGAAATGGAGAAAAAAGCAGAAAAAAATAGAGAGCGCGAGAGATTTGATAGCAATTTCTTACCTTGGATAGTTTCTCGCCTTCGTGATGCGGCAGAAGTGTTCTGAGTGATTGAAATCCGGCATTGATACTCTGCATCCTCCTTCGTTCGTTGCTGTTGGCGATTTCACGCCTCATTCTCTTCTCTTGCTCCATGTGACTTCTTGGCGTAGCCCGTCCTACTATACCGTTGTTCCCGTTGTGACCGTTTAAACTAATACCTTGTTCGTCGTTAGATTCCTGAAGGTCAGGGTGTTCCCCGACGACCACGTTAGTGGCCACGGAACCCTCGTCGGCACCCTCGCTGCTGCTAAAAGACAGAAGAAACAAAAAAAATAAAAATACAGATTTAATAAAAATCGCTTCCAACTCAAATTTCGCTGTCATCACGAATTCGCAACATATTTTTAATCCCTGTACGCAGAATTATGCATTCCAGCAAAAACTGTCAAGCCTGCAAACTATAGACGAGCAAAACGGAGACGAAAAAAAAGAAAAACATCTACGACTCATCATCGCTCTAATCGTGACAAACGCTGAATCATCGTAATACGCGGGGTCTAAGTCAAGGTTTAAAATCATGACTCGAGTTGCATAAGCGAGTGAGAATTTTATCACCGTATCAAAGGAGGGAAGAAGAGAGGGGAGAAGGGGGAGGGTAAGAAAAAAAAGAAGAAAATTGTAAACTAAAACTTGACTGAACTTGAAATTCCTACAGATTAATTAGCTAATCTGAGCTCACCATCGACTCAGCTTTAATTTAGCTTCGTAAGGCTTCCACACCAAACTTGGCTGGATCTATCGGTCGTAGTAATTTACAACACATTTATATACATATAAACGTATAATATTTCCGGATTGCGTTCCACGCGGATGCCGAAACGTACAATGTAAACTATAAATATATAATCATGTGGTCAAGTGATTCGAGTAATTTTTTTTTTTGCTTTTTTTTTTTCAATGTCGGTCACGAGTTTCAGGAATATTTTATTAGTCAGCCGAAGAGTATGCGGCTACATTTCCTGTGCGTTGTGATAATCATAAAATTTATCATTCTACACTAATAACCGGCGCTCAATTGTTACGAGGATATATTAATTCACGGTGGATATTCGGTGTCGAAAAGCTCTGAAAATTTGCTTACATCGAACTATAAATAGTGCGTATAACGTTGCTTTGACGCAACAATAAAACTTAATATCTTTGACAATAATAATGAATGAGTCAAATGTAGATGTATATAATTTCTTATCGGAGGAAGTCGCGATATTATAACGATCTTTGAAAGAAATTTTTTCTAATCTACACACAAGGGAAAGAAGCAAGAAAGTTTGATATTTTTTTTTTCTCTCCTTCATTCTCTCTCTCTCTCTCCTCTCCTGATATGACCGCGAGATCGGAAGTCACAAATTCCCCTCCCCCGGAAACTGCGGCAGTTGGGATAGAAAAAAAAAATTAAATTAAAATTAACATTCATTAGAGGCCAAGATTATTCAATCATCAACGCTAATGGAGATGGCAAAAGAGAAAAACAAAGGTCAACTTTCAATCGCCATATATGTTAAAGTAATACTAATTAATATTAATAGAAGGTCCATTTGGAGGGTCAATTACCGATTCACCGATAGACGATATTAAAATCAAAATATCTGGTTAAAACATATAAGTAGATGAGGGGTTTGAAAAAAAGAATGGTAAGAAAAATAAACAATTAAAAATAACAAAAAAAAATAAAGGAAGACTAATAATAGAACGTTCAACAAAACCGGGACGCCATGGGAAGTCCGATAAAATGTTAAAAGAGATAATTTTTTTTTTTTTTTTATACATCGATAAATAATATAACAATATATAGAAAAATTGATTCGTGGTATGCTGCGGTGTTGAGATAACACAGATATAATATCGCGTGCGGAAAACACGAAGTAGGGCTTTCAAGGAAATTGAAATACTCCAACCGTATCTTTTAGTTTGTTTTGATTTCTTATCATATTATTACCGACAGTGAAACATTTCTTCGCATTTCTTCTGATCGATTTCGCAATTCTGATCGTCAGTCTGTTGAAACGATAACGTGATAAAATATTGCGGAAATAGTTAGTAGGTATATCCGGACTTCGAAAATTTCCTATTCACATTTCTATGGGATTATGTCACAGTAAAAAGAGAGAAAAAACAAACAATTTTTCAATCATCGACGTGCCGATCAATTTATCATTGAAAATAAATTACACATTTTTTCATGACAATAAAGAAAACTGTTCCAACCCCCTTTTCCGTCAACCGTCTTTTCGAAGAGGGACTTATAATTTCATCGTGTACACTTATAATAGTTGAAAATGGGTCCGTTTCAAAGTCAATAATCTCCGGACAAATAGTTGCCGATTTATCACACGCGATATCCTAGGGTGAGTATGGAAAAAAAAAAAAAAAAAAACAGAAACAGAAACAAAAAAGGTACAAGATACTCATGCGTAGACATCTGGAAATATGAATAATAATATGGTTTCTCTCCACAGTGAATGGATCAAATAAAAAGAAGCAATAACCACCAAGATCGAGGTGACACGGAATTTGAATTATAGCATCTACGCCATGTTCGCCGAGCAGAGTAGATGATAGTTAAGTATGTAACCAACCGACTTTAAATATACCAATAAATTACTCCTCTTTTTTTTTTCCAAATTTTATTATTATAATTCATTTATTTCTTGTTATTTATCATTATTAGCCCTCGGGATAAGAGAGTGTCGCTTAGTTAAATTTTCGAATTTTTATTTATGCATTTATAATGATTTGCACACACGAAATTTCAAACGTCACATCGTAAACAACGATTTACGAGGAACAAGATACAGCGAAGGGGAAAAAAAAAATAAAAACAAAAAAATGTTCACGAAAAAAGAGAGACGAGAATAAAGACAAACCTGTTCAAGCATACGACTACAATTTGACTACAAAAATCGGCTGAATGATTTTCAATCGACACTTTTCTCACAGCTGAGTGTTACCAATAAACGAGACAAATGGTACGTTACAAAAGCGAGGAGGGGAAAAATGATGAAAAAAGAAAACAAAAAAAAAATAAATTAAATAATAAAATCGAAGAAATCTTTACATACCTAATGCCGATTTAACCGGATCTGATCGAACAGGTCGAGCAACTATGACGTATACTACGTAGACGCTAATAGTAGACTACTCAATACAAATATTGAAATTCCCACGCCATTCCATTCGCCTGACCGTTTTGCTAGTTAAATGCACGGCCGTCTCTACTCGACCAAATCGAACGCGGAACGAACGTATAGTATACGCACCTAACCTATACAGTCAATACGTTCGAATATATTATCCGTACGAACGTTTGTTGAGAAAAAAAAAAAAAACTAAACTAAAATGTATCGTAGCAAAACATTTTTGCATTACAAAAATTCTGCCGCGAAACACCAAGGTCAACGGACCTTTAATTAAATGTTAATGAAAACAATGAAGGAGAAAAAAAAGAGAAAAAATTATTCTATTAATAATAATAATAATATCGATAAGCCATCCGTAAAGATGCTGATTTAAAAACACGAGTCGATAATAAATCTAAACAATGAGGTTATTAATTAATTTTTTCAAATAAATTATACATCGCGATTATTAACCGAGAATATTCTTGATATATAACTTTCGCTCTGAATAATATCGTGTTCGTTATAATCACGTGATGGTTTTTTTGTTCAAGTTTGTCATTTTTTTGTATACCCAACAAATCGAAGAATTTGAATCCCAATACCGTCTGACTACCAACTCTAAAATTTTCAAAAAATTTTCAAACCGTATTGGGATTTGAATGGTTCAATTTTTTTGGTAGAAAAAAAACTAAAAAAAAAAAAAGAAACAAGACCGATAATAAACTTGAAAAAAAAGAAAAAAACCATAAATATTAAATAGATATACGAGAAATTCTTGCGGTACCGCAGTTATTATTGTCGTTTTTTGAATGTATCATGACGTATGAAATTGCATCCATGAAAGTCACGATGAATCTGAATCGTGTATGTTGCAAATATACCTATCTTTATTAATACATACCAATAAGAGGAATAGCATAATTACGCAGAGGAATGTAACGTTGTCAGAATAAAAATAAAAACATCATTCGGTGCAAAGTACACCAAGCAGTGCATATATACATGAATAAAAATATCTACAATATGAATGTATTATACTCATGAATTTTCATTTATCGCAACAACGTTAGATAAATTAAAAGTAAATACAATATATACGGTATACATCAAAGAAAAGTTCACACTTCTTAATCAATTAGCAAGAAACTAAAACGAAACAAAATGAAGCAACACCAAATGATATTTTTTTTTTTTTTTTTTTCCCCCGCGAAGGTGGGTATGTATATTAGGTAGGTAAGTGCATAATATCAACGTATCGATATGTATTTCCTTATGTATATTTTTTATTCTCTCAATCAAATTCGCATTTTCTCGTTTTTGTATGGGAGAAAAATAAAAAATAAAAAATAGTTTTGGAATGTCCAGCTAATTAGGTATCATACCACACCCGATGCTCACACCTTTTCTAAAATATATGGGATTGGAAGATGTTCTTTTTTATTTTCTTCTATTTTTTTTACCGTGACGTAATAAGAGATTTCGCAGTCAACGCCTAAAAATTTTTCAACAATTTAACCGGCTAATTATTACACATTCAAACGTAGTTCTAATGAATAATTAAAATATGGTAATTTTAAGACGAAAACGCGAGTCAAACTGAAACACACCGCGGACAGCTCGAATTATAATACTTGTTGAGCGTAAAGAACGAAAAAAAACCTATGCAAAGATTCTCATACAAAATTGACAAAAAAAAAAAAAAAAATGCCAAAGTATTCGCAAAAAATCTAAATGAATAAATGACAACTTTCAATTTCAAAAAAATTCGGGATACCGATTCGCGCGTCAAGTTTCAAAATAATTATCCTCTCTTAGACGTTGGATAATGATTTTTTTTTTTTTACGAGCAACGTAATCGCTTGCGAAATAAAATAACCGAAGTGTTCAATGACATAAGATAATAAATAATATTTCAAACGCACGTACTATAGAATTGGTTGAATAATTAATAAATGAGATCAAAGATTCAAGAAAAGAAGAAAAAAAAAACGGAAAGAAAAAATCAAATCAACCGTTGAGAGAGTGGATTTTTTCGTCGACCGTAAAACGTTTTGCGATAATCCTCATTCTCCTCCTGTTTAACCGCGTCGATCACGAGGAGCTGCCAAAATCGACGCTTTATGGGGGCGACCCGATCGAGAGAGGGGGAGAGAGAGAGAAATGTGATGGTGAGTCATCGGGGCCGCGACCTTCGTCGATGGCGGTGTCGCTGCTGATGCGGCTACGGACCAGCTCAACGCGCTCATTCCGCTTCCACACGTGGCGGCGATAATCAAAACATGGACCACGGCTATAGATAATTGTGAGTATAGGAAGATTGAAAAAAGAAAATAAAAAATTTTGCGCGCACATAGCAGCACATCGCGTATCTTGACGCCGTGTACCGTGCGTCGTTGCGTAGACGCCGTAAATTAGACAAACGGACGCCGCGTGCGATTCAAGGCCCGATAGAGCGGCCTGAAATTGAAAAAAAAAAAAACAAACAAAAAAAAATGAAATAAGAAAACGACGAAATTTACGGTGTATAGATTATGTGTATAATACATATATTATTACACTTTGAATTAGGCCGAACGCCCACCCTCGCTAAATCTTCTAATTTTTTCCTCTTCATTCCATTCCTCATATTCCCTTCACTTTGTTATCCGATCAATTGGTTGACTGATTATTTTTTCTTTCCTTTTTTTCTTGTATTCTTGTTTTCTCTTCTCATCGGGTTCCGAGAATTATTCTCCAATCAGAAACGGATTACATCTTATACTTTTCGATGCTTATTTTCGATTCAAAGGTACATTTCTTGTTAGGTGTAGGTACTAATTACTTATACATATGGAAGAGGAAAAATGGGGATATAATGATTTGTTTTACTGCGAAACGAAAGCAAATTTTGGTTTTTGGTCCAAAATCGAGATTTTTCCCAGGCCCACAATTGAGATAAAGAGAGTGAGAGAGAGAGAGAAAGTAAATAAAATGATAAAATAAAATATGGTTCAAATTTTTTCGGGTTGTTATTACTCAGCGAACGCGTGTTGAGGAATTACATCGCATCGTGTGAAGTGTTATAAGTACGTATGAAATAATTTGCAGACGCGCAATAGACTAGATGGGTATCTTAGATTAATAAAAGGAACGGGTCATCGGCCCTTCTACTATGACGGTTAAACTTCCGGTCCGCCAAGGTCTGTGAAGGTTCAAGGACGGACGTTGGTACACGTGGAATTCGCGTCCGTCGCGTATTATCAGCTGGTGTGTCGGCCTCCTGACGTCACTCGAACGGAGCCAACCCATGGAGGAGTGAGCGAACGAGCGAGCGAGCTAACAGTCGAGGCAGTCGGTCGGTCCCTCTCCCCAATACCCCCATTTCCAATTCCAATTCCGATTCCCCCATTCCGCAGCTTCGTTTCTCACCGCGCACCGGTACGGGATCGGCCGAACAACCAGTAAAGAGGAGAACGCGGATAGACATACGGAGAGAGATAAATAGAGAGGAAATGAGAGGAGTAGATGAATAATGGAGTACAAAATGTATAGAGAGACGAGAAGAGAAGAGAAGATCAGAGAACGGTCTCAAAGTGGGTCGCTCAGATTTCCGCCTTTCGAGTTTTAGCTATAGGGGGTGGCACAGAGGCAGGCGGTCGTGTGTTGGCGTGTCAATGTTTTCTCCCTCCTCTCATTGCCTCGTTCCCCTTTTTAGTCGTCCCCTTTGGCGGTACGACGCGAGTGTAAATATAACCCCGTTGGTAATTAGATCTATCGCGGCTACTCAGACTTACAATCGGTAAGTCTGGGCTCCCCCTACTCTTCCTCATCCCTTCCACCCTTTATCTATTCCCTGTACCCATTAGCCATTTCCCACTTACCCCGCATTTTCCAACCCGACCTAATCCCGGCAAAACTGGAAGAACGCGCACCGAAAAGTTCATTGAATATACTTCAAGTACGTTATCATAATTAGCAAAAATGGAACCGAGAAAGGAGAGAGGAAACGGAAAAAAAATAAACCAGTGTGCGGTCATGATTTCTGCGAATAAGGTAACTGATAAATATGAGTGGTAAGAGAATATCATGACGAAATTGGTATAATATTGTACCGATATGGTGAAGGAAGATATCGCGAGACGCCGTCTGATCGTGAGCAAGACGAGGAAAAAAAGGAATTAAGAAAACGAAAAAAAAAAGAAGCGAAAACATCATATACGCCAGATTGAAGTCGCGAACGAGCGAGCGGACGATCGAGCAGGAGTGCCGCCGCGAGTGAAGGAACGAAACGAACGAATGAGCGAACGTTTGAAACGAACGACGCGACGGACGAGGCTAGTGAGTCACGCACAGCTGACGGCTGGCGCCACTCAGCTGGCTTTATACGCCAGCTATTCCCGGCGTCTGTCTATCATCAGCTGTCCGTGCGGTAAAAGAAACGAGATCCAACAATTGCTGCTAGCGGGTTCAACTTGTTTTACAATGAAAACATCATCGACTCCCCCTCTCCCAACTTCCTTTTGTCTGCCCCTCCCTCGGTCCACACCAAGAAATTACGTCTCATCACATACCGTCGCCAAAAATTTTGTAAGAAACCTAAAAAATTCGACCTACTTTTTTCCTAAATTTGCCATTTTTTTTTTTGTCTCTCGTTATTTCATGATACTTTACTACGGACTTGGACAAAATCGAACACGTATGAAATGAAATTTATTTTTTATCTTACCAGCACCTCAGTTGGTTTCTACTTCTATTCTTTTTCACTTGACTCATTATTCCTTTCTTTTTTACAGGTACATGATACGTGCGCCGAGTATTTAGGGGGGGGACACACAATAAAAAAGGAAATATGTTTTTCTTCCACGATGCTTTATACCTCTACGTATAAGTGCGCAGTGATTGCCATGTGATGGTTGTTCACATGCCCAGAAACGGAGTAATTACGTTACTATACTTTTCAATCCGATTTACTCGATACCGCCGCCCCCATCAAATGAATAAATAAATGAATGAATTTGATGAAATACACTTACGTATCACACTATAAGGACAGTGCTCTACTAAGCTATGATTTTTTTTGGTTTTTTTTTTTAACGTCCATTCCAAATCTATAACCTCAGCTTTTTGACATTCTCCAAAGTTTGTGTGTATAAGATAAATCAAATAAACGTTGGTACTCCGTGTCCAACAATCAAACTTTTCGACCTTGAAGTTATAATCTGAAACAGCTGTTACATTATTAAATTCTATCGGGACTGACTTCACTGTGAGCGGGACACGAGGCGTCAGAGATAAAAATATTGTACGGATAGTTAATATAAATCGATATACATATGAATTGATAAAAAAAAAAGTCAATAATATAATATGGATTAATATGAGCTGAGAGTTGGTTGTTTTGAGATATTTCGGTACGATTTTTCCTCGGATTTTTCTAACGAAACGATGAATAAAATTTTCAATCTTCCTCATATAGTCACGAGTTTTGTTTATTTTGTTCACGATAAACTTCATTATTATCATTATTATTATCATTTATACAACACGTCAATCGCGCAACAGTAAAACGTGAGCTGTGATCACGGAGTTAATCAGCCAACACGATGTTTGACCTTTATAAATGTAAGGTGTTGCGGAAATATTGTTTTTCATTTTTGTAATTTTTTATTTTATTGATCTTTTCTCAATATCCTCTTTTATTTTTTATTAGCAAAGAACTACGCGAGGGGGTTAAGCGTAACGTCTATAGCGTGAGATAGTAAAAATGAACCATCATTTACATAGATTTCTATGTGTAGTAAATATCATCTATCGATATGTACATTCAAACTAACCGTATTCGCTTCATAGTCTCTCATAGGTCTCTCCTCCTTTCCCTTCCCCTTCTATTTCCATTGCTTATATCTCCTTTTCTACCTCCCCTGGCGCGGGTCAATCTTGGCACACAACCTTGTCAATTACAATCAATTATAATCAATTACAGAAGTGACCTGTAACGAATTAGTGGGTTACCATCACAACGTGCGCGCAAGAGAGAAAAAAAAGACAAAGAGAGAGAGAGAGAGAGAGAAAATCTCCTCTTAATAAACTGATACAGTAGGCTAATAAAGTATAGCTTTCTGAGGATCTTTCTCATCGTATATTCATTTCCCTTTTTATACCACAAATAGTGCTCAACGACATCTAATCAAACTGAATTATTATTTCATTATTACATCTGGTTTGAGGAGAAACTCAAAAGAAAAGTATTTAGAAATTGTTAAATAAGAATTATAACTACATTTCAATGTATGTCGAAACAAAAATCTCCGGGCGGGGAGGTTCTTGAGGATTTCGCATAATTTATCTAAACAAGCGGTAAAAAAAAGTTGGAACGGAAGTTAAGAGGGAGAAGAGAAAAAAGAATAACCGTAGCAGCTGCCTTTGACGTAGTTTCTGTACGTGTAATATATACAGGGTGAGTTTTTCCCAAACTCCGAGATTGGGAAGCGTTTGATTTGGCAGAAATGCGTTCGACCTTGACTCGAATACCTCATTCATCGAGCATGCTATATTTTTGAGTCGATTCTCCTCGTTCTTCCCATTTTTCTCGCGGGCGGCGCGTCGACAGGGCAAAGAAGACCGAATGAGGTTTGGAATTACTCACCCTGTACATTCTCAAGTCCTCCAAATGCGTCAACGAATTTCGCTATATATATTGCACATAATGTGTGTGTAGAACTCGTTTCTTTTTTCTCCTCTCATTATTTATAATTCAGGGAAAAGAAAAATAGAAGAAACCGAGTTACGAATTTTTCTGCCACGATTTATTACAAACATATCAATTATTTATACGCGAGAATAATTATAGGTTATATAAATCGCTGGTAAGAAGAAATGAAAAAAAAAAGAACAATTATAATAATAACAATAAAACCAAGAAATATTTACATCATAAAAAAAAAAAATAATGACCAAATTATTTTGAATAGTTTTAATATAGCTCGTGCTGGTCATGGTATGATGTTATCACCATCATCATCGTTATCATTATTATTGTGGTTGTTTTTGCTGTTATTATTATTATTTACAAAAGATATAATACGGATTCAGATGTGATAGATTGACGGAGCGATGTGAACGTTTCTATAGTACAACGATTGAGGTGAAGGAGAAGAGGGCAACGAGGGTGGGTGGGGGGAAGGTGGGGGTGTGTACGTTGGAAGCTACTGGGGCGTGTGCCCCGGTTCAAGGCCAAACGTTGATGGCGCAGCTGCCCTGCGTGCATCCGCGGTATATTACAGACTATAAAATGTTATAAGTATATTCTACGCCTCGTTGGTACTACTGCTAGAGGTCTTTTCCTTTTTTCTCCCTTCCTTCCTTCCTTCCTTCCTTTCTTCCTCATCCCCTCTTCGGAGCAGCCTGAGCGACGCGCGTTCCGAGGGCAACGAAAACCGAGAGACGAGAGACGACGCTTTGGTTGAAAGCTCGGTAAAACCCGTAACGAACACGAACCCGGTGGGATATGCTTGCGAGAAACGATAGAGAGAAGGCAGACAGGCAATGGGAGCGGCACTCTCTTCCGAGCCCTGAAAACTCACCCCTCCCTTCCCCTTCTCTTTGCCAAGGCGAAAAAGCTGCCACCTTTGCTCAGTCCACAAGAACAAAAAAAAAGTGCTTCAATTCCAACTGCCCTGCATCAGCAGCGTCGGCGTGCGGAAGAAATGCCGCTCACAATCAGCTGGCTGGCTGCTTTCTTTACGTCGTAGACGGCGTGCGTACTACGCCGGTCACATATGTCTGTATTTGTAGCACATAGGTATATACATACGTGTGTTATACATATATATGCACATGTGTACGCTACTACTATCTATAATATCGTACCGTACCGTACCCAGTCGTACCGTAGTACTCAAGGGCGTGTGAGCCACATGGAAATCCTATGTGACCAGGTTTTTTGTTGTTTTTATTGTTTGGAACACGAGCCCCCTAATTTCGTTTCCCCCTTCCCTCCCCCACTTTTCATTCATAAAACAAATGAAATAACCATAAAAAAAAATACGTATTACTCATACACGTTGAATAACGGACGGACAAATGAACGTTTGTATAAATATATTCTTGTATAATTTTTAATAATTCATCCTACCTTCGTCATTTGCGGTTTTTGGGTGATTGAACATTATTTCCTTCGTGCGTGGTACGCGCATTGTTTTGGCTTTTTAATTCATTATATTTATTTTAATTTTTTTTTCCCCGTTATTGTTCGATTCAGTGATCCGTTTTATGCTGGTTCGAATAACACGATACATTGAATAAAGATTGAAAAATTTCGACTCGTTCGATCGGACTTTGGCCGCGTGCTCCGAAATGCTGCGAGTAATCTATCTCTCGTATTATGTACCGACATGAAGAACGTCGAGACGCCGACGCCGACGACGACGGGTGCGACGAGGGCATCGAAACCACGTGGTAGAGAAACCCACGGTCGACTGCGTCGAACCAAAAATAGCCATCGGGAAAGAGACGCGGGGTCGGCGGAACGAACTAACCAAACGGGCTGACGCTTTCGTCCGGACCTATATCACTACCTTGGCCCTCTTCGAAAGCCGCCACTCTTGGCGCTCGAAAAACCTTTGTCTAGAAAATTTCTCGTTCAACGTTTTAAGAACTTTGCCCCAAAGATCGGAGATACGTAAATAAATAATGTTTATTCATTCCAGTCATTTTTCGTTAAGAAAACTCCCGAAAATTTCTCTATCGTACGTATATGTTATCGGCCGAACGATTTTCTCGAGGATTTTCTGAATCGAATAGGTAATAAAACAAAGAAATCGGGCTTCGAATCAAAACTAGAAAAGCTAGAGATATTTGGGTGGTCGTGCGGTCCGTCTTGACCGTTTAAATAAATGCGAGTCTGGGTCGTTGGCGGAAGGAAGGGACGTTGGTGGCCGTAGTAGTTGTGCGTCGCGACGCCTTGACCGAGGGAGTTGTTGGGTCGGTGAACTTTAAAGTTGCCCGAAAGTCATCGGGTGGTCCGGATCGGACTGCGATCAATCGAGCCCCGAGTCGCACCACCGCCGCGAGGTCATTAGGTTGATTTCTCGTAGCTTCTTTCGCATACGTTGCGAATATTATAAAAGTCCCGGGCTATATTTTATACCGCTGGGTGATACAGCTGATTGAAAATTTTTTTAATATCAATCCCCTTCGATCAGAATTCATCGGAGTAGCGATTTCCACGGGATTACATAACCGATCGAAATCTTGTTGCGAAAGCGATAAGAAAAAAAAGAGAAACCCAAAAAAAAAAAAGAGCTCATCAATTCTTCCATTGTCCAGAGTTTATAAGGTCTGAATGGGAAATCCTTTTATTAGAGTATAAAACCAATTTCAAAAAAATTTAAATCGCATCTACCGCGAGTACACGTATAAAAGCAGATCTCGATGAACTGTTATAAAAAAAAAAGATGCCCGAATTTTCCGATAGAAAAAAAAAAACAAAACAAAGAAAAAATTAAAGAAAGAAATAACTTGTTCCACATCACGATCGTAAAAATTGGTAAAAAAAAAGGATACATATACGTATAATGGTTCCACAGCGAGGAGTTATATATATACACAGAAACATGTACCGTAATATCACGATCCTGAACTTCCTGTCTGGCAAAAATCTCTTCCGGCATGAGAAAATTGTCTCGATATCAGGTTACCGTAAGGCGTGCATACGCGATATAATAATGTCCGCGTACGTAGAATGCGTAGGTAATACTCTCTCTTTCTCTGTCTCTTCCACGCGAGAGTACCGATGAACTGAGAGAAAATGAAAAAGAAAAGAAAGGGAGAAGAAGGGGGATCTAAGGTGCGGGCGAATGAAGAGATCAAGAGTAAGAGAGATAGAGGGACATATATATTTAGCGAAGTAAGTATGACGTCAGACGGGTCGACGCCGTCTGGCAGCTGCCGTCGACTCCGAATAGGTCTAGTTTCAATCGGAGAAAGGAAGATCGGTGATAGTTCGAAAAATATGTGTATGTATGCAGACATAAATATCGGGTTATACAGCAGCTGAATAAGATCTGTTTCATAGTTCACACGTCTCGTGCGATTCGAGATCGCAGGAATTTACTGGAATTTTCTGAAACCTTCAATTCTAAAAAAAAATTCACCGTCACAGTAAATCGCAAGGCCAAAGAAAGGGATGTAAAAAAGTAGACGCATGATTGGCAATCAGAAAAATGAAATAAACGTTGATAAACTTTATACAGATGAAGACTCGCATAAAGATACGCGTGTGCTTCAACCGTAAGTATTTGTTAATCAGCTGTCCGTATTTCGAAGCGGGAGGAGCAGAAGCAGCGCGGCAAAATCTATTGTATCTCAAGGACCTGAGCCGAGCGGGCCTAACCTCACCCAACCTAACCTGAAAGCCAGAAAATCTAGAGTACTATTGGAGTGAACTTTGGCCAAACATACCCAAGGTGCTTAGGATTCACGTACGAAATTCACGGGCGTCGCCGAGCTGCGAAGTATCCTACTATGTATACTAAATTCTCAAAAAAGGACGTGACACAAATGAATCTACGTATATACGGTCCGCTTTTGAGCTAGGTTTCATAATACCCGTGTTATATTTATGTACAGAGGAGTATAGAAGTTTATATACCTCCTCTTAAACTCATCGGGGCATTTGCATCCTTGGGAATCATGTGCGATTTCTCTGCCTTACCTCTACCTCTCCCAAAGATAGGTGAACAAAGGTAAGAGACAGCCCCTTCTTAAGAGCAAAGCAGGTAGGCTCAAAATATACCGAAAACGTACCGCGACGTCGTCCTTTGTATTATATCTGTGCTTAACGGACGTACATAGGTATGTATACATACAGGTAACACACAGCCATGTAATACGAAGCAGAAGAAGACAACTATTCTCCAGGCATAGGTGTGTATTCTGCACCTTTGCACGAATACATTTCATACGTATACCTATGTACAGCTCCATTCAACAGAAGCAATAATAAATGCGGTAGACAATTCAAAAAAAAAAAAAAAGAATCAGATTATAACGCAAATTTCGTCTTTCATATTTATTTGAATGCAACTTGCGCAACTCAAGGTCAACAAAGCAAAAAAAAAAATAGTATATACGAATAAGTACATAATATATGTATCTTCCGTTGTGCACGAAAAGTTATATGTTGTATTTAGTACTTCGTAACCTGCGATAATCAAAATGGAAATAAAAAAAGAAAAAACCAAATGAAATTGAAAAATTCTAAACCGGATGTACTGGATATAGCGAACGTGTAGAGAAGGGATAATTTATTTGTTCTTTTTTTTTCTTTCTTTTTTACCTTATAATCCGAATTGTAAACTTACGAATTATTAACGCAATGTCGGTGTATCGTTCCTCACTGCACAAGGATTATAAACGATCGTTTTACGTGTAGTACTACACATGGCACATGATGGGTTGATCATATACCGACACCCGTAGTAAATCGCAGAAACAATACACGCGACAGGATAAATATATAGGCGGCGACCAAACTGCAGTCGGTTGTTGAATGAAAAACATCAAATTATCCCTTCCTACGTGCAGAAGAATCGATGCATATTTGTCACCTCGTTTATCTATCACTACAGTTGAATCGATTAAATCATTTCCTATGTACATGAATAAAGTATTTAATATCATATTATATACTACGTATAAAAATATATCCTCCAACGAATTACTCCGCTTAAAAAAAAAAAAAAAACAACTTCAAAACAACCGGGTTGTACACGGAAATTGGAACAAAAAGTTAACGGTCTACCAAAATTTTCATCGTTCAAAACAACTATGCTCGAACGGAAGACCGGATGACTTGTACGTAGCATACGTGAATGTGTGAAACCACCACCTATGGTATATTTAAGATATGAGTGTTGGTTAAAACGAAACGAAATTTCGCACATTTGCCAGCTGCGACTTTCAGCCTCTCATCCTCGCACTCGATCCATCTGCGCGACTCGTAGACGAAAAAAAAAAGAGATGATAGAACGAAAAAGAAAAGAAAAGAATAGGGGGGGGAGGGGGGTGTCAGCGGCACAGTTTATTTTTTTTAATGTTTTTAATAACCCCATCGGCTCTCTCTCTCTCGATATAACAAGCAACCAAAGGTGGAAACTTAAAACTACTTAGTGAGTTTATTTTCAGTTGATTTTTCTTTCCTAAGTGTTAGTGAAATTTTCGTTAAACGAAATTTAATGTTCAGAATTTTTCCGAATAAGTATCGAGAAGAAAAAGAACCATGATGCAGCGATTTTGAGAGGTGAAAAAAAATTCCATGCGAGGTTTTACTGGAATTTGTGTGTTCACTACTAATTTAACTCACAAATATATTGATAGCGGAGTAACTTTATTTTTAGGCGATGATGAAAAAAAAAATTTGCGGGTGTGTTTCTCGATAAGGGCTCGTGGAAAAATTCCTCAATAATTCAGTGCATGAAAATAAGACTGAAAACTATGGAAAAAAAAATAAATAAATAAATAAATAAAAAACGTACCGGCTCGACGTATCGGAAAAAAAAACTTCCGGTTTATTATGAAAATATTAAATCCACCGGCGAGAAGCGCGATTTTTTTTTGTAACGATTGAGCAGCAAATTCTTTAGGGAAAATCGGTAAATTGGGCGGTGGTTAATTTTAGAGTTTTTTTTTTTTTTTTTTTTTTAATTTCGATTCTTTCGCTTCGAATAATTCCAAATTACGTGCGTAAACGGAAAGCGCAATAGTAACTCAACCAACGTATGCGCGCGTAATATTGTACATCCAGGTGTACAAATTGATGCCCTTAGCCCCCGAAACTATAGCCAATGAAAAAGGATACCTAAGCATGTAAAATAAAATGCGTCGGTTCGTTTTTACTATACGGCATCGCGTAAACCCACGCGGTGCGTGCATCGTACGCAACGTACGTATAAGCACGGTCACATGTTTCAATGTGTACGTAAAATTATACACGCGCATTACGTACGAGTACGAACCTATACGTACACGTCGAAGAAAGGGCCTTCGTGACACAAAGGGACGGGATTTCCTAGTACCGCAGGGACGAGTACGTGCGGAGAAGGGTGGCATGTGGGGGAGGGAATGGAATGGAATGGAAGGGATGGGAAGGGATGGGAAGGGAAAAGGGGAAGAGGAGAGACATGGCATAGATATCGGCATGGAGGAGAGGACCCGGGCGTCGAGGGGAAAAGGAAAAGAACCAGAGGAAGGGGGAGAGACCCTACGAGGAACTACTTTCTCCCCCTACCATCGTCGCTTCCGCCGCCTGCAGAGGTAGAGTGGGAGAGAAGAAGACGAGAGCGACGGAAAAGAAAAGAGAGAAAAAAAAAAAAAAGAGGAAGAAGAAAAAAAAGGGGGCTAGCGCACCAGCGAAGGGAGACGTTGGTAAATTTGAAAAGAAGCTGGAAATTTTCCAGAAGAAATTTTTCCATCCAAGCGTCTTATTCGTTCGATGAAATGTATACATATACAGTATAATCTTGAAAAATTTATTGGTTTGTTAAATGTTCAAGGTTCGCTGTATTTTCGTCATGTTTTTTTTTTTTTTCTCTCCGTATCGATGAAACGTGAGAAATCGTGATGAGATAAAAGTCCGTAGAATTGCTTTAGTAAAATGAAAGACAAAAAAGAGAAAAAAAAAAAACTGCAGGGCATAGAATTAAGATACACCCTGTAGAACGCGACGCTATGTGAGGTTGTAACACAACAGCGTATTCTCTATTCGACGATAACGGGGTTTCGGAGAGTTCTTATGCAAGTGTAGCAGCATTAAGCGACGAGATGCACCGCACGTCGAATATATGGAACGCTCACGCTTCGCGAGAGGTCACAGAGACACCATTGTTGTCTGCAGCACCACGTAGTAGTCGTCTGCTGCCGCTGCCACTGTGCAATGCCGATGTCGGAGTGGGACGTACCACCGTGTACCGGACGGATGGATGGATGGATGGTTAGCTTGGCTTGGCTTGGCGTGGCTTGGCTGGCTGGCTGGCTGCTGCAACGGCAGACGGACGCAACGGCCGAGTTTCACGTTCAAAGTAGCGTTTTGATACGAAGCATATATGGTTCAGTCGTTCAACGATATAAAGTATCCCACGCCCCGCTATCCTAGCCCTAACGTTTGCGCCAAGAATGACAACCACGATGATGATGATGACGATGATTAGGACAACAACAACGGTAATCATATTAGGGGTGTCTACTGAAGTCAAGATCCCAAATTCCCTGAGAAATCCAAGGACTTTATTGTAGACACCCTGGATAGATAATGTAACAGCAAAAAAATGCAACGATGGACAACCAGTTTTGAAAGATGACAAATTTTTTCAAACTTGGTACTTGTGAGATGTATTTTTAAATTCCGGAAATGGAGTATTTCTCTAATTTCTCATATCTGATTCAGCCATAGTATGGAATATTTCTAATATGAAAAAATATATCTATACATATTATGATACATAAATTCAGGATGAAGATTTGACACGTGTGTAACTCGTGCGTCCGCCCGTCGTCGTACTTGCAATATCGAATCGATCGAGTGTGAATGAATAACAGAAACTCGTATCACCTATGAATGTAGGTACGTGATATGCGCCTATCGAGAAGTTGCGGTTTCACTTACACATCGATTACACATAAATGTGTAGATATACATGACCGTGTATAAGTGAATACGTAAGATCGTACATTACATCACGTATTGTGGAGTGATACATAAAAAATTTATAACATATATACTCGTACCGCGATACGTAGAACGTTCGTAGATCTCGCTTCGCCTCGATACCTCCTCATTCTAGTGATTCAGCGAGTGATTTAGTTTCATTACAATTCTCACCCTTTTTACGCCATAAATAATGAACACATTGTATCAAAATATGGTGAACGCCAGATTAATAACTGCCCGCCTCTTATGATATTTTCAGTATTTTAAATTTATGAATATAATTATGCAATAAAACTATATAAAATATGCGTCATTAATCGAGAGTAATTTATAAATCATATCGTCAAGCCAGCGTTGTTCTTCTCTTTCAATTAACGTTATCAAATCCATTTTTTTTTCTTTCTTTTATTATTTTTACGTCGTTCATTCGATCCACCTGTTTGATAAATGAAATGGGATACAAGTATGTGGATACCTAGGAGATTCTGACGAACTACCGACAGCTGTTACTATACGTTACAGTAAAAATTACGTCTTCGTTTTTTTTTCTTTTCTTTTTTTGTTCTTTCACCATGTATGGGTATGATAAAAATCTAATCTTCTGTATACGCTTAGCAGTTTTTGCATTCTTCTTGTTTCTTTCGTTTGTTTCAATATTTCCGCCATGTCGAGGATGAATCTTGTTAGAGAAAAGAAAAATAAAAAAAATATAACAAATAAATGAAGAAAAACCAAAAACTGAACGTCAGGACGTGCGTGGAATTCTTACGATACGTACGTAGATATACGTATGTTCATAAAACTGCTATAACTCGAATAACCTACATAACGGTTACATAGGCCGAGACCGGAGGTCGTACGGATGAGAAAATGGAAGGGGGGAATTTTATTAACAAGATTAGGAAATATGCAGTTGCAGCAGCCGATAAGTCCATTCCTAGACGAGGCCGACCAAGTGCAGACATGTAGAGGTACCCCGCGACAATAGACCTCGGTACGGTGGTACAAATCAAATCGCACACCAAACCATTTTTATTATAAATACGGGGAGGGGTGGGTGACTTAGCCGAGAAATGCACGATACGAAAGATAGGGACTCTTCAATCTCATTAGCATATCGCTAATGCATCGAAACAAATAATGAATTAACAAAATGAAAATAAAATCGAATAATAATATAAGAAAATCTGGTACGAATTAGATAAATTACACAGAAGAAGAAGGACGAGAAGATGAAGAAGTCGCAAGTAGGTGACCTATGCGAGTACCTATGTGTAAAATTAGGATACAAACGACGACGACAACAATAATAATAATAGAAATGATAAAGCACATGAAAGAACTTGTTAAACTTCCGCCGTTATTCTTCTTTTATTTTTACTTTTACTCTCTCTTTTTAATCTTGATCTTTTTTTTTTTTTTTTTTTTTTTTTTTTTTCATTTCTTTCTTTTTATCGTGTTTTTCCCCCGATGGGCGACGAGAAAGTGAGGGTGGCGAGGGGGTCGGGGGTGGAGTGGAGCGAGTTCCCCGTGGAACGGTTACACCGGGAATGATAGATATTATCTCGCGATGGAATAAAAACTACTTGTTGGACATTATATCGGGAGGGGTTTAGGTGCGTTGTATATAAATATATAGATGTAGTACATGCCACATACATGTATAATACGGAGGTAACCTCGAGGGAAGAATAATTAATAAAACTCGAGCAATTAGGAGCGAAGTAACAATTTTTGAATCACACGCTATATGTATATATCCTATACACATACATGCACGGATAGTTCTTTTTATTTTTGTTTTGACGTTCCCCACAGTAATCGTGACTTTCAACTCCTAAATAATATAATTATGCAATTAACTCGCCCTTATATATCACGCGCATCCGTTTTCATAATTATAGTATGTTTATTATAAATATATATTTATATATAATTTCCAAACTCACGTCTCAATCTAATAGATAAAATATGTATTCAAAACGCTTCAAAAATTTTATCCCTTGTATCAGCAAAAAAAAAAAAAAAAAAAATAAAAAAAGAATCGAATTCTACCGTAATTTTATTAAAAAAAAAAAAATTTTAATTTTAATAATCCAAAAGAGTGATCTTCGGACGTATATCTAATTCCGATTTTCATTTCAATCCCGTTGAAAATTTCAAATACTATTTGTTTACCGCGGGATTATTACGGTCGATATTGTAATCGTTAAATTTCATTATCGATCCAAAGTATAGCACGTGTCATATATATACGAAAGTGCACATGCACCGAGTTGAGTGCAGCCATCCGGGGGCGGTCATTCTGCAGTTCGCTACAGTTAGGTACCTGTGTGTACGCATTTACTATCGTTGACCGTGGTCAAGATTCCAACACTCCTCATCCCAGTGGGGTGCAGTGGCAACAGCGGCACCAGCAGACTGCCAACCACGCCGCGGTCTTTAAACTTTTGCATAAACATATATTATAAACGATACGCAAGGCGGTGATGAGATGTAACATGTGTATTTATTTCCCGCGCTCTACGACGCGTCGCGTTATAGCTGCACATGCCGCATGAATTTTACTCATAACTTACTTATTATACTATACATATACGTGCCACATACAGCATTTCCACGTATTTTTTTTATTCTGCAATCGAAGACGATAAACTATTACTATTACGTATACTGCTTAATTTGTTAACATTGAATATGAAAAATTAATTTACAAAATATTTCATATCTTTCGAAAAATCGTGCGGTGAGCTGGAGAAAATTATGAAAAATAAAAAGAAAAAAAAAAACTACATAGTTTCAAAATTAAACTCAACGAAATGTAACTCAAGTATTTGTAGTTTTTTTTTTTTTTTAACGTCGATACAACAGAATGAAAAAATATGGATGAAAATTAGCATGAATGTTTTCTAGCGGGCACAAAAATTTTTCAAATATTTGTCTCCGACAACAATATATACACTAACGAGCAACACATCGTTTATATTATACATAATGTGTGTACGTTAAAAAACTATAATTGTCCCTATTCTCAGAAATGAGAGGAAAAAAAAAAATTTGGTAAACGAATAATAATAATAAAAGAATAAGTATGAGACGGTTAGACGATTCTTCGCTGGTGCATTTAAGGTTCGATGGAGAAAAAAAGGAGAAAAAAAAATAAAGCCCGTAGCTCGTTACGGTATTCATCCTCTATACATAGGGTATAAATACCTGGTGTTACAAAAAAAAAAGAAAAAGCGGGAATAGAAAAACAATGAAATAAAAAGAATGTGTGGTTCTAGGTGTAACTAACAACGAGAAAAGTAAAAAAGTGTTCATTCGTCGGTTAGACTCGAGGCGTCTGTCACTCGGTCTGTCAGGTATATCTCGTAAGTTATTTTTAGATCTACATTCGAATACCGATATAGGTAACTAATATCATCGTAGTCGGTATTAAAACACCTGTATGCAACGTAACCTAACCTCACCTGATCAATGGGAATGGGAGTTACGACCGAACCCCGACAAGTCAGCCAAGGACTCTTCCACCGATCGCGTATAACCGATCAATTTGATAAATGCAGTGTACGTAATGATACAACATGAATTGTAGATACGAGCATCGATAAGAAGAAAAAAATAGTAAAGACGAGGATAATAATGAAATCGCGACAATCTGGTATGTTCTCCCAATGCCGTACATTATTTATATTATAAATACGTCTAGGTATTAGGTTTTTTGTATTCTTTACAAATGGGGCGCTGCAAATGAAATCGATCAGGGTCTGAACCAAACCACTTATTAAATACGATAAAAAAAATGCCATCTGACTTAGCAGTTAAAATCGCAGGCAACAGACGTGTATGAGGATATAACGATCCGAAGATAAAAAAAATCTTCATAAAATGTTCCCCACCCCCCCGAAACACGATGTACTTTTTTTTTTTTTTTTGTACCTTTTATCAAATAAGAAAACGTCGCGTAACGACGACTCACAATCGACTGATTGTCTCCTTTGATATTCCGTCAGCTGATACAAAACTGATACAGAGTAGTAGTGGTAGTAGTAGTTGAAGGTATGCTCATATCGACTATACACAGTTTACTGCTCGCAGGCAGACAGACAGCGAGAGATAGAGAACGCCCCCGTGACGTAGTCGACATCGTTGTCGTTGGTTATACGATGAAAATTGCACAAATAGTATATTTATAGGTATTTATATACATACGTAATACACCAGAGATAGGTAAAATACATGACAGCGAGAAGCGCACATTGCACACAATATACTAACACGTAAGTCGTGCACATATATATTTAATCTCTACATATAGTCACATAACTGCAGTATCGGCGTTGTATGTACGTACGTGCATGGGTAGGTAGGTATAGATACCGTTTACCTATAATGCGACAGCGACGACAATAGAAACTCGGTGTATTACGTAGTAAGGTATTATTATGTATATATTCAGGTAGATATAGGTAGCTACAGACATATACACAGCGGCGCCAACCGTTCGTTGGGTGGTTCGCGGTACGGACCACGACGATACATGTACAACGAAAGATGATACGAGTATAAAATAGGAATTCACATTATAACACGAACAGAAAACTTTTAGCAACAGTCAGCATGCTTCACACACGCAACATATTACGGTATTCAAAATACAGAAGTAATAATATCACGTATCTCTATTATACGTACGTATGTATGTGTGCGCGAGTAATATCTGTGTGTGTTCCTATGGCGTGCAATTCATTTTTTTATATACACCATGAGGATCATACCGTCAGTTGCCATAGACCCTCTAAATCGAATGAATCGGAGATAAGAAAAGAATAAAAAATATTAAACTTGTTATATGTATATAAAATTCTTTCTACTTGGAGACAGATAATAAAATTATATAGGTCAGTTATCAAGTGTTAACAACAAACGGCAATTGCAAGGCATGAGGATATAGTTTTTGGCGTGCCTTGAAAATATTTTTTACACCACGCGCCTTGCAAATTATATAAATAATAATAATAATCAGTAAAAAAAAAAAGAAGGGAGAAATAAACAAGTCCCCAAAAAGAAAGAGAAATATTTCATTAGGAAATAATATTCGTGGAAAATGCAGGAAATCCTGGAGGGTGTTATCGAAGAAGTCGTGGGACGTCTGGTATTGTACATATGTATAAGTATCATATATATTTAACGTATTATGCATAGATATAGGGAGAAACCCCTGGCGTGGCGAAAGTAGAAAATAATAACTTCTTTTTTTTTTCACTTTCATTTTCTCATTTCTTTCTGATCTTTTTGTTACCGTAGAGTATTAGAAGAGTCCAATGAGCAGCCTTGCTCAAGATCTATCTCATTGCACGTGTTCTGCTATAAATGATAATATGTAAACAAGAGGGAGGTATTCGGCAGCAACAGAAGGAGAAGAAGAAGCAACAGCAGCCGGCGCGGGCGGGCCGGCCGGCGCAGCAGCGTGGTTCTCATGTTATTTATAGAAGTAAATTATTGTGCAACAAAACGTGGTTACATAACTCGCCGGTGTGTCGTTATTACCACCAACCGGCAAAACTCCTCACGAGAGTTGTTTGTTTGTTTTTTTTCACTCCAACGAATATTATCACCGAAAAGGCATAAAATTTTTACCTATTTCCATACGCATCCCATAGTTACTTACGGGTATTACATCAAAGATAAGCAAGTCACGCGAGTACAACATCTCGCGATATTTACTCCAAGTACGTATGTTTATTTTCATTTTTTTTGTCATATTATTATTTTAATACCGTCTTTCTTGAGTCTCAATGAAAGAAGGGGGGAAAAATTTGTACGACGCACGGTATTATATCTGTGTTTAACGAACTCCGGTGGTTGTATGGATAGAAAAAGAAACGGTAACGGAACGTGATTTATCATAACTTGCAACGTTTTATTTATTTATTTTATTTTATTTTATTTTATTTTATTTTATTCTTTTACCGTGCGTTTGATTTATGTAGAGAAATACCCAGTGTCAACCTCGCGTGACTTTTATTGCTACGGTTTGTTCGTACGTACAAGGACATTTGTAATCACATATTATTTAGAACGGTACTTCTTCACGTCAAATTTGGAACGATGAGCCATTACGAATTGTACGTACGTAGGTACGCGATTTGATTACAAGCTTCGATGTAACGTAAGAATCAAACGTAATTTAACTTCTCGATACGAAGTTGACGATAAACTAAACCTCGGCTGCCGTTGACTTCCCGCGTGTTTGTATACAAAAAATTTGAAAATTGTATCAATTGAAAATAAAATAAATATAAACAGAATCGAAAACTGTTGTACGAACATAATAACATCGATAGACAGGCGATGAATTTTATAACCTGATTTCACGATCTAAGAATGTAAAAAAATAAGACCCAACTGAAGAATTAACATTTTTTTTACAGTTTAATTGATTCAGAATGTGTAAATGAACGAATAATTTAGTAAACAACAAACTTTACCTTGTAATAAGGTTCGACTTATAAAGATCTATTTTTAATTAAAAATAACTACAGAAACGACGTATTTGAGAATATAATGTAAGCGACGGCAAATGGCGATGTGCGAAAGCCACAAAGTAAATGCATAAGTAACATAGCAAAGGCGAGTGAATAAAAGCAAAGCTGGGAGGCATCGTCATCGTCAGCCGGCCGGCCGGTCGACCGGCGTCTCGCACAGCTGATTATGGAGCCAAATGAATTCATTTTAAATACTAGTAGGTATATCGCGAGTCCCACGTTTCTAATAATAGAACTTCACTATCACGGATATCAGGCTCGCAGTCCCGTCTTTCGTTCGATAAACGCGTTAGTTAATTAGAAGATCGCGACGTAAAGTGAAGAAAGAAGAATTAAAAAAAAAAAAAAAAGTAAACGAACCTCAGAAAATTTCATACCTATGGTTATCCGCGAGGTGAATGCAGATGAAAAGGATTCAAAGATCGAAAGAGGAGATAGGACATTGTGTCAACCTCAAAAAAAACGTGGTGTATCGTCGGTACTCGCGCGCGTTTTTTGGCACATTTTTTACGATACGACGAAGCTAACGAGATAAAATCAATATAAATCATGTATCAATTATTTACCTGCAGAGTTCGGTTTCGTGCTCGTCTACTTCTACTGCTTCAACGATTTCCTCTAGGAGAATTCTGTCGTCACTATTACTAAACACTGACATAATTCGTTAATCCGCACCACTATAATCAACGCGTATTTCACGTCCCACAGTCACAGAGAGATGAAAAAATAAATCTCACACAACACACAAAAAAAAATTATTTCTTTTTCCCTCGATAAGAATTTAAAAGGAAAAAAAAAAAAAAGAAAGAAAAGAAAAGAAAAAAAAGATGATAAAATTGAAAAATATAAATTTTACAACCCAATAAAGAAACTGTAACTATTATTATTATTATTATTATTATTGTAATAATAATTATTATTATTTGAAACGGCGTAACCAAACACACTTCGTTTTAAAAAACCCCCCACACACAATAGATTTATTTTATATTATTATGATTATTATTATTAATAATCCAGGTGTTTTTGGTTGTTTTTAATATGTAAACGCGTACAGCCCATGCATCAACTTTATCGGATGTTTCGGTCGGTCGGTCGTTTTGGTCGTCCACGGGGCAGCCACACCGCGGCGCACACACAACGCCCGATCGCGTTTTGTAATGGCGATCTTTGGCGGGAAACAGCTGAGGGCCCCCACGACGCAGCAGCAAAAGTGGGATCACTCCGCCGCCGGGTGATGTACGCACCACACACTGGTTTAACTTTGTAGTGGTGTAGGGTAACAGTAGTATTACTACTACTACTTTCACTTAAATATCATTCGATGAGGTATAAAAAGCGTGAAATAAAAGAAAACAATATCAAAGTCATCGTTACGCCAACATCACACAACATCACCTAATATTATTACCCCAGACAAACAGCACGCGAAATAATTCGACCGAAGCGAGGACTAGTTTTCCTTACTCTCTACCTTACGCGCGCTAGACGTGCGACACGGCCGCGCGGGAAACATCTGCCAGCTGGCGGAGGCCCCGCCCATAGGATACGCCGGTATTCCCCCTCCAAGATACTCCTGATATTTCTCCCACCAACAGAAAAACCCTACTCTCGTCCATACGCCGACTGCTGCCGCCGCTACGGCTGATGCTGATGTTGATGCTGAATACTTCACAGGCTCGAGTCTCGTCGCTCCACACCCTGAGGCTTGCTTGCTGCTGATCGTATTCCCAGCACCGGCGTACGTTACGTTACGTTACGTTACGTTGTGTATGGACGTACTTTACTTACGATATACCGGAATACCGAATGCAGTCTACGCTATGCCGGCCGGCCGCACGCCGTGACAGTTGACAATAAAAATTCCCCACTTCGCCTACTCCTTCTCCTTTTCCTACTCCCCCTCAAAGTTCCCTACCACCCCTGCTACGCCGTTACGTTTACGTGCGGTGTAGTACGCGCCAAAGAGGGCTCTACTTTACTTTGAACATATATGTATAGATTTTTTTTTTTACCTTAATCTGCGAATGTATTGTTCTAAATTACGGATCTTCTAGTAGATATCAAAGTTTTTAACAGGGATTTGAAAAACTTGACGTGTATGAATAGCTGATACGGGGCTGAAATAAAAATACCAAAATCTAGGTTTTTATATTTGTTTTCGTAATTTGAGGGCCAAGTGCAGGTATTCGAATAGTTTCGGACTTTTGAGAATCGGGTGCGAATCAAGTTCGCCTTTCTCGTAGTGACTACATTAACTAATAGTAAAATAGAATATTTAAAACTCGCAACCGTTCAAACTGTTCCTTCATCTTTTCTTGCAGGATAATGACGCCTCACTCTTTTGATTTGAATATATAATTTCATCTGTCTTCTCTTTTAGTATTACCGGGTAATAATAAAGCTGTAATAAATGAACGTTTGTAATGCATAATACGCATAGCCGGTACTCTGGGAAAATAAACGTGCGTCCGCGCGGGGAATGAACTTCAAGATCGAGACTTGAATTATCTGGATAACAACGATGTTTGTTGAGTTACATAGAAAATATTCAAGTATGGTTTCATTCTCACTGACTTTTCGTATCATCATTGATGTCCGCTTTGCCAGGCTTCTTCGCTTCCCCTGATTCTTTTCCTTTTTCTTCATTATCGGAAAAGCGTCGGTTCCAGACTCCGAGGAACGTAGCGAGCCAACTGCAGACATCTTGTGGAAGCGTCGAGTACCAGTCGAAGGGCACACCGTGATGGCCCTATGAAGAAATGGAGGGAAATTCAATTTAGTTTGCACGAACAAGACAATTGATCAATTATTTGCAAATTTCTTTATAATACAAGTGTAAAACATTCATTATTAATCAAGTTCTTTCCCAGTTATGTTATATAAAAGGAAAAATACCGACGACAGACAAACTTACAAATAAAAATAGGGGACTTCAGATTTTCAGTCGTATCTCGTATAAGTGATGTCGATAAATACTGAATCTTATATTTATTTGTATTTTGACAAGAAAAAAAATTTAAGAAACGAAATAAAGCGCAAAAAGAAAAACAGAGGAAAGACCCTAATTATAAAAGTTATCACTGTCAGGTAAATGAAATACGACTTAATTAACGCTATTTGATACCCTAAATATATCATGTACACTACAGTTTTGTGTTGACCCACTATACCAAATTGATTAATTTGCGATATTTTAGTAAATCCAATAATACTTCATTCGAGTTCACTCGATAGTCATGAGGTAACTGGTTGACCAAAACCCTAGCGGAATGGATTATAGCAATTTTTATGTACCATCGAATCTTTTGAATTTCGTTTTTCAAAATATTAGCAATGAATATTCATTAGGTTGTTTTTGAAACTTTGGAATGGCACATAAATTACCCACTCGATACAATCCAGCGAAGATAATCCATTGCCCAATAAGTTCCCAGCCAGTACCGGACCATGAAATATAAATTCGGTTTCCGGGTGGAAGGAGTTGTGAAAATATACCGTCGCAAGATTCTACCCCAGAACACCCTATTTAGTCGCCAGTCCAAAGACTAAAGTATTATTGAATTATTTATCACAAGCAAGTAAAATCACGAACTTGCAAATTTCAGTTCACTGGGTCAACAATACTAATATTTTGCATCCACAAATAGTGTTCCACAAATAATTTACCAACACTCATTTGAACGTAATTTCTGTTGTTTGTGGTTTGTTTCTTTCCGAATCTCCTAAGGCGATATAAAAAAAAATAATTGTTGGTAAATACACAATGGGAATGGTACGCCTAATCCGAGGTGTGTTACATTACTATTTGTAGATGCAATAGGGAGCTAGATTTATATTCATATTCAAATCGACTGGTAAGGTTTGTTTCACTGTATCGGCCACTAAGGTATATTACTGCTTTAGATTGCCAGGCAAATGCATACGTCATTAAATAATAATTCTTATTTCCTCGGACAACCAGAAAACAATCTTTCTCGTTTTTTATCTCATTGTTGCCTGTTGCTGGGAATATTTGTACAGGCAATTGGTCACCGTCTATAGTTTTAGAAACTGCTTTTTTTACTCTAACCCATCATCAGTTCAAGAGACATGCATACGTGGCTGATGCATCCTCCTGATATTAAGTGCTCTAAACGATGGATTTACACGTTCTGACAAAAATCACTATAAATTTATATATAACCGATATGCATTTACACAGGAATGTATTACAGGTTTATATAATAAAACAAACGAAAAGAAAAACCATATTCAAAATCTACGGCTGTTTTGCATCCAATTTTTTTCACAAATCATTATGAACATTAACTTCATTCTAGCAGAGACCAATCTCTTTTCCGAATTCCAATTAGTATTAATCATTCACACATTTTATGTAAACTTGTCATCTTGATTCAGAATATCACAAAAAATTGCCCCACATATCACACGAAATTATTGCCGAGAAAGAATTGACCTGATTAAATATTTATCACAAAGAACAGAATTCATCTCAGATCCAAAGAACGCATAAGGTGGTGTTGCCCATGAACTTGCTGAATCAGTTCAAAGTATGTGGTTTTCTTTTTTTCTCTTTTTCTTTTTTTTTTCAAGACAAACTGATACAATTTTTCACATGTATAAGGGATCTTCTAGCTTGCCAACTGCTTCGAATGTAAGGATTCATATTTCTTGATTCAGCATCGTGCTTTGAAATAATAAAGTAGAAGGATATCGGTGGTTGGTAATATTCTTCTTCACTCGACGAAACATCTCTGCTGCGTTTGTTTATCTCGATAATCGATCACGCAACATTTGAAATTTTACACTTTGATTCAATGTACTCTTCCAGAATGAATGTAATGTAGATATTTGTGAAAACTTATATTTACAATCGAAAATAAATTAGTATCTGATATTTTACTGCTTGATTTCGGTGTGGATGAGTTAGAAATTATTATATATTTAAATTGCATTTTGTTACCTAATATAAGGAATAAAATGTTTCATCATATGCCTATTTTGTAGATCCATGATTACCCTACATTATTGATCTTAACAAAGATGAGCTATTAATCTAGCTGTGTTATAATAATTTTTTCAGTCCTAGTTTCAGCCGTTCCTGAGCTGGATTCACTTTGATTTTCAATTGTTGAATAAGGTCAAAAATCTTCAGAGACGGTCCAACTTTAAAACCGGTTAGGTCGATAATTTGATCCTTAGTTAGGGTGAGCAAGGTTTTGCCATCTATTTTTCGCTTACTAAAATTGTCACAGTAAGTAGCACAATCATTGACACGGAGGAACTGTGCGACGTCAAATACATTCCATTCAGCTGGCACTAGTTCACCAGATTCCGAACTTTTTTGCAAACAATCTGCTAACCTTGGAATGAATTTATTACTACCTGAAGTCACCTAGAAATAGAAACAACACATTTGTAAATTTGTTACATTATACCGTTGTTCTAGGTCTCGAAAAAAGTTAGCCAACAAAGGCATCAATCATATTCGATGTCTTCTGATTACTCACATTGATATAAGACGTTGCGGTTCGCTCCTTGGGTGGTATCAAGTTTGGGGCATCGCTGCGGGTTTCATTTTCTGCATGTCCTTGGCCTGTTGTAGGACTAGGCAGTGTTTGATCAGGTCCAGCCGGTTCTTGAGCTGTTTCCGGTTCTCTACCTCCCTGCTCTGGTAAACTTTCTAGCTCTCTTTCCCTCTCGATCTTCGTACCCTGTGCCGGTTGTGGCTCCCTCTCTCGATCACGGTTTTCCATGCGGTTACTGTGCCGCAGTAAAATATTTTTGGCACAAGCCAACTTGCCGCTCTTTTTCGGTTTTCGTTTATTCTTACGTTTAAGGCCTCTCGGTGATTTTACTGGAAATATGATGCAGGTTAGGTTAGGATCATCGGAAGAATTGAAAAAGTTCACTTGAATATGATAACATCATAATATAATAAACATGTTGATTTACCAGTAGGACTAGTGTTTTTGCCAAGTATACGGGGCCCTTTTAGCTTATGGTCTACAAGGTCACACCATCCAACGGGGTAAATATCTGGGCTGTGACAATCCAGCCATTGATCGTACTCGTCCTCCCATCCATCAAAGTGCACTCTCAGTAGTCTACCAATTACCCTAGTGATAGTCGCTACGCAAACCAATCGAGGATCCATCAAGTCAGCGGCTTCTAACCGCAATCCTTCGATGAATCCGTGCTGTGGAATTTCCTGCGGAAACAGGAATGTCTCGTGTTTAAATCTTTTGATATTTATACATTAACGAATAGAACGATTTTAGATTAGTTTGATCAAATTAGCTAGTCCGTGTATATCTCGAATTATTCATACCAGAATTCTTTTGCTATTGAATTGATAAACTCACCCTATTGAAAAGTTGTAAAGGTGCTGGTATGTTGTTAGTTTCTGCCAAGTACGAATCCCAAGTAAATGTCGTAGGATCGTATCCTTTTGGGGGTGTTAGCGGTAATCCATGTTGTGAACAAAAACCAATTGGAAAAATACAAGGCGAACATGAATGGTAGCAGAACCAATCGGCACCACTAGCATCTTCGTCGTAACTATCAATTCTAATCATGATGTAGTCCTCTTTTAATACTTGCATTACGGTAGCTGCGCAAATGGCGGAGAGATTGAGAGGATCGATAGCTTCGATTTTCATTCCCTCGCGGAACGTGTAACCTTGATGAGAATGATGATTTTTTTGTGCAAGGAACAAGTTATCAGTTGCATCATCATCGCATAACTGCCCTAGAGATACTCGCTCCAAATACTCTGGATATGCATCCAGGGTTTGTCCTACTTTTTTGGCCCATCCAACGGGATGAATTAAGGGTGAATCTTCATGACACCAGAACCCATTATCCTCTGGAGCGGAGTCGTAATATCTGACATGTAATCGTTTTCCTATGATTTTCTGTACCGTCGCAACTTTCACCTGTGAGATTCTATTCTTGTCCACTACTTCTAACAGAAGGCCGCAGCGAAACCGTGACTTCATGCTATCGTTGACCTTGTTGTAAAAATTTGTCGGTAGCGTTCTAGCCCCGGTCAATCGCCGCATTAAAAAATCCTTCCAATCTTTGTACTTGTTCGCAATACCTAGACAAATAAATAACAATTCAAGATTAATGCTAGAAATGTACTCGGAATATTATTTAGAAAATGTAATATTTCATTCACTCACTATTTGGTGGTATCAAGGGCTTGCCAATGGTCGCGCACCAGCCAACTGGATGAATATCATTTGAACAAAGTGTGACCCAGAAGTCCTTTTCAGCATTGTGACCAAATCCCTCATACCTAAGCAGAGCTCTGTATCCAGAAATTCGAAGTACAGTGGCAACCCAAAACGAATCGGGAAATGCTTCGCAAACTTCATCACAATCCGTGTTCTCCACTTCAACTTTCATTCCTACTGTTATGTTGTCCCATATTTCGGAAATTGGCGCCTATGAGTAAATAATTCAAGCACTCTTATCACTTTGTAAAATTAACGAAATCATAACGTAAGATTTGATCTACAGAATATAAAATAGTAAGCAAACGATTCGACGTACATGCTTGAAACACGAGACGGGTGCAGCACAAAATCCAGGTTCCGTGAGTTGTTGAGTCCAATCATAAGAACCTGCCATATCAGCTGTACGTTTTCTTCTTACTGGCAGATCTTCTGGCATCACAGGCTCTGAGGCGACTTTTTCCTTCTCCGCCTCAACTTTCATAAAATCTTTTGAGTCTTTGTCCTCCTCATCCGCTGTGATCTGAAGAAAATTGATACAGTACGTGAGTTAATGAATGCCACCTACAGTTGGAGGTGGTTATTTAACTTTTACGGCACGTGGTTGTTGGATATAGCACACCCTACCTCGTTCACAGAAGATTTGCTATCTTCTGGTGATCCTGGGTTGCTGGGTGTGCATGGTTGTGGATGTGACGGACTATAAGTAGAATCAGCTGTGGGAGCAGTGTGCTCCGATGATCGAGCACATGCTCTGCTACAAAATCGACGCTCCTTGGTGTAGAATGCGTGCTTAACACCAATGGCTCCACATTTTTCGCACACAGCTGCAAATCAAGGAAAAGTTCTTTTATACCAACATGGAAAACTATATAGGTCAATAAAGCAAAACGCTAAAATCTATAAATTCAATTATGAATCAAACGAAAATCGTACCAATGCCATCCTTGCGAATTGGTATAAAGTTTAAATCAGTGTGTGGCTGATAAGCAATTGGGGTTTTCAAGACAAGACCTGGATGTTTGATAGGCTTTATTTTACGATTTCGGTTATCTTGAGTCTGTGTAGCTGCATTATTGACCACTTGTTCGCGATCTTCTTCAGCCATATAATCTTCCAGGGTCATGTAGTCGCTCATTTCTGGTCCCACCTGGGGGTCATATTCCTGCAAAATTTTGCAATTCTTGTTAATCAGTCGGCAAACTCCTCTTGAACTGAGGAACTGATCAGGTCTATGAATCTGCATTTTCCTTTGAATAGAAAATTATGTAGTCTTCATGAATCATTAGAATTGCATCAATCTTGGAACTGATTATAAAAATTAATCAGATTTTTGAGTTCATCAAAAACAATAGTTTGTAATAAACAATCGTTACAATTATTTTGCTCCAAATAACTTACGTGCTGTATTTCTTGACTGTCTACAGCTTCCATTGCTTCGTCAGGCTCTGAACATTCAGCAGCAAACTGCGGTGCCAAATATCGCACCATAGTAGGCGGTGCTATGTGATGGCTACGGAGATCCTCAAAAGAATGAGACCCATGGGAGAAAAAGGGGCTTTCCGGCTGACGAGGATCCAACATTAATTCGTGTGTGGGCTCCCCGTGCATCATCATGTCTCCCATCCATACCATCCCTAGCTCTGGCATACCAGGGATGGATG
The DNA here is from genome assembly GCA_963932425.1 of Athalia cordata. Classification (NCBI taxonomy): domain Eukaryota; kingdom Metazoa; phylum Arthropoda; class Insecta; order Hymenoptera; family Athaliidae; genus Athalia; species Athalia cordata. The sequence continues at coordinate 37,509,587 of OZ010625.1, read as the reverse complement.
CGTACACTAAATTCAGAGAAACATCCATTCCTAATTCAGATAACGATTTGAGTTACTGATATTGTTCAGGATTGGATAAAAAAGCAACTGCCTAGGAAACAAAATCCAAGGATATATATGTCATTCGCAAATTTGACCACTGCCCATAATTTATCATCATACGACCAGAGCTTGTTCCTCAATAACTAGGTGGAGGGAAAATATTGGTATGTTGATGTTCGGAGAATAGTAATCTGCTACACGAGTGGTGAGAAAGAGCTTTTGAAGATTTGTACCGTAATATAAACAATATCACACACTGACGTATGTCTAGGATCTGGAAAAGAATATTGGGTAATCTACACAAAATTATAATACAAAAAGTACAGAATGTGTCCATGTCAAATCTAACAAAGTCTAATACCGAACACATGGAGTGTGCAATTTTATGTCTCGATTATTCATTTCTAATCTATTACACAACTATAACGATAGGATTGATTTCAGCCAAAGATCAAATGAAATATGAAGAATATAGTTGCTGGTTAATGCAACGCTAGGTTGAAAGATAGTATGAACTTTGGGGTTATGAAAGGTTCCCTTGATGAACCCGCTGCGTTATAAGATGAGGATATGAGTGTGTCAATCTAGTAAAGTTGTGGTATTTTCATATTGAGGACAGATTTTTGATTGTTATTAATATTGAAATATGATAGAAATTACAGCTCTGCCGAATATTTACTTTGAACGTTGTTTGATGCATTGAGATGGTGTAGAAATTAAGTATTTTGTGCCTGGATATAATACAGTTTTAAAATAGATACTATAGGTAGAAAGTTTGTGGGTCTCAAAACGTGGAGTAACATAAAGAATTCATACATCAGAAGTTTAGGCAGGCGGATAAAGAGGGGGAGGGGGCTGGCAAAGAGCATGGGAAACGAAGCGGCTGTAAATTAATTACGTTCCTGAAACCGACGCCTGGCGCCCGAAAGCCTGCGGTTATTTAACCTTTTTTTCAACTGCTGCGTTGACGGGTGTCCTCGACGAGCCGGAAAACGGGGTGAAAAAAAATACGGATAATCCGAGCAATAAAACGATAAATTACGAAGCTTTTGGAGCCATGAGGAAATTTGAAAACGAAAAATATTTATACAAACCATTGGGGGCCTGCATGTCCATGACAAAGGGTTTCCGTGGGTCTTATTCAGAGATTTCTACCCAATATTACCGCAATCTATGTTTTTCACGCAGCGGGTACTCCATACCGATCGACACGAAGAACATTATCATTAAAATTGACACCCGCATCACGAGACTCACTCAAAATATATTGTTTTACGCGACATCATCGAACAATAGCGCAAAACATTCGTGGTAGGCCTATTCGCCTTATCCCCACCATCGCTCTATTCGACCCAAGGGTACGTTCCAAAACACCACCTGGTGGAATTGAGCAAAGTCGCGTAAAAGGGTGGGAGATTGACCAAGATTGACCTTGGGCCGGTTGAGTTTTCGAACGCATGTGAACTACTGTGGGAGTAATATTCCTCCGTGATTTGAATCTGAAACAAGATTGACCCTGCATGTGCAAAGTCAAGCTTCAATGAAATATTATCGTCTATATCTCGGTCTATATTAAATCTGTAAAATGGATGTGGGATGTCCGTACTACTGTACGAGATTTCTGGTAAAGTCTGTTCAACAAAATTCAAATCTCTTATCATCAAGATCATCCATATAATTCCGAAGCGTTTGAAACGGAACTCTCCAGCGTCACGAGAGTAATACTTCTTATTGCGTGTTACATTATTGCTGCGAGATTTTTCAGAATTCACTTCTAGAAATTCAAGAGACTACGAAGGGTAGAGAATATCAGCGATCGTATATCTTCCTCTGTTGTATGTATGCGACTATTCAGGGAGTGCTTTCCAACAATCGACGCAGCGCGGCGAAATCAAACACAGCTCGAGGCTGTGTTCATAGTGAGATTCGACTCTGTGTTTGGCTCATTATGCTACCAACTTGATGTAATTTTTTCGATAGACGTTAGCAATCTCGTAGGATATGTTTATTTTTCTTGCAATTATTTAAACGAAAAGCTTTCTTCCTTCATTTCAGGTTACAATTACCCACTTGTCTATTTTATTCCATCGATGAGACTCGTGGAAATCATTGGTGGAAAAATCACGGTAGAGATTAAACAGCCAATTCAACCGACCCAGAATAGATAGGTACTGCCTGTTTACTTTAGGAAGGTGCTCTAGTTTAGGTACCAGTCGCTAGGGTCTTTTCCCAATTATTCTATGGTTTTGGGAACTCATGGACGTATGAATGTGTCAACTACACCGTCACAGATGTCAATTACAATCGCTGTCAGATGGCGCGTTAGATGATTTTACAATGATTTTACCACTGGCCTACTCATTGCCAGCGGACAAATCAAAAGATACATTTAACTTGCATACCACCATTTCATGTCTGAAGCGCATACTCTTCAATTGACTCATACACAAGATGTATTTCCTGGTTCTCAAATTTTCCAGTTTTTCCATATTTTTCTATTAGATAATAGAAGAATAGCGACTCCATAGTCGGCTCGCTGATTTTAAATTGCTCTATTGATGTGGATTCACTCTATTGAGAAAATTGAGAAGTTCCCTTCGCTAGATTGATGTATTCATACGCTTTATTTTTAAGGACATGTATATGTGTACTTTGATGTGTACACACATGTACATACGGTATGGTAACTTATACATTCAAACACACATGCATGTATAAAGAAAAATGGCGCCGGTGATGAGCTGATCTGGGATGGGCGTCCTGTTAAATGAGAGTAGATCTTTTTTTTACGCGATAGCGATAATGAATGGTGATATCACGTCAAAGGAACATGGCGATCTTTCAATTTTAAAGTGACAATAATACCCTAGGTGTAGTCCTCGCTTATTTCCCGCTAGTTTCTAGTACTATTCCGTTCTGTTCATTGTATGTTGCTGGTTTATAAAGTGCTGAATAATATAATTCCGTCATATCAGTGAGAGTGCTACGTCGTTTTGTGCTGAACAATAACAAAATAGAATAATATCGACACAATTAGACCAAATCAATCATCGTCTCGAGGGCTGTTTCTAAGAAAATGGCCCGCGAATATGATCACTTGTTCAAGCTGCTGATCATTGGAGATAGTGGTAATTTACTTTTTCTTTTTACCCATCATCAATTTATCGAACAATCATGCAGCACAATCCTTTGCAACTTGATACAATCCACCTCATACGTTACCCGTATGATGACACATGGGCACTTCGAAGTTCGATACATAACTTTTTTTGCCACCTACATACTGTCTTAAACATTGATTCAAATTATATCGGAATATAACGATGAATACGTATTAAAAATGCACTACTAAATGTCATTTTTGAGCTAGAAACGTAGAAATTTTACCATGTGTGACGTTTTGATTCCAGCCACTTACAAATCAAAAAATTCGTCATGTTGAGACCAAAGGCCACTTCTATGTTTGTATATCAGAGACATATTTTTACTGTGAAATGTTAATAACAAAGCATTTAAAAGTATGGTGATTGATCCATTGAAAATTATAGTGTGTAGTTTTTGAATATCTTCTGACATATTAATCTATGATTTGAATAATTCTATTTGGGCTCATAGTTCAGAGTAATTACATTGGGGCCTGGCATTTGTTCACGGGTATGCGGGTATATTGTCTTTGCTATATCTTCAGTTTGAGGATTCGGGTAGCTAGGACTTATCAAAACTTGGCAACCACAGATTTACTGTGAAAATGATTAAGATTGAAGAATAATTATTATTAAAAACAACATCTCTTAAAAAATGCATGACATGCTAAAATTGAAAACGAAACCACTAGTACTGTGTAAACTAATGAAATTTTTATTTGTTTCTTTGCCTAAAGCCACTTATAAGCATTAAGTGAATATTTTTTTTTATTTTTAAAGGTGTGGGTAAGAGTTCCCTCCTTCTGCGGTTTGCAGATAACACATTTTCTGGCAGTTATATCACAACGATAGGAGTGGATTTTAAAATTCGAACTGTAGAAGTTGATGGAGAAAGAGTAAAGCTGCAAATTTGGGATACAGCTGGTCAGGAACGATTCAGAACTATAACATCGACCTATTACAGAGGAACACATGGTGTCATAGTCGTTTACGATGTAACCAGTGGAGATTCCTTTGCAAATGTGAAACGATGGCTGCATGAAATTGAGCACAACTGTGATGTGGTTAACAGGGTATTAGTGGGTAACAAAAATGATGCACCACATCGAAAAGTAGTCCTCACCGAAGATGCCCAGAGATTTGCCACTCAAATGGGTATTCAATTATTCGAAACGTCTGCAAAAGACAATATTAACGTTGAAGAGGTTTGTCACTTTTTATGATTCTTGATTCAACCTTACAAAATGGTTGAGTTGCTCTAAATATTTTCAGATTCTTTAGCAGCAAGAATCATTTGTAGATAAAGAATTAATCTCAGTTTCCAATTATCTTCATTTTCATATGGGTTGAGAACGTAGATTATCATACTGAAGTCTATTGTTCCAAGTCAAGTAAATGCCATAACCTTGTAATTAACGGAAAATAAGTATTGTTGTTGATACTTCAGCTGCGTTTAATTATTTAGAGAATGCAGAGTATTGTGGCGTATCTATCAATGCTAAATATAGAATACGGAGATTGCAAATGTAGGTGCATTATCGTCAGCTGTTTTCATACCATTTTTTAAACATTTTAACATACGAATCTAACACAAGTGTTTACAATCAAGTTCTCACCACTAGATAGTATAGCTGAAGTTCTATACTCCGAAAAAGAATGAAAACGAAAGAAAATTAGTTGGATATTGTAAACTGTGTTAATGTAAACCATGAATTGATTTCAGATGTTCATGGCCATAACGCGCCAAGTGTTACGAACCAAAAAGGAAAGGAAGGAACGTCAAGCTATACAAACCAAGGAGACAGTGAACTTGAGCAAAAGTACCAAGCAACATAGACGCAAATGTTGTTAGCAATAATATTATCTAAAACATTACCACTCTTTCTGATCATTGTTTGCTATGTTAATAGCACAGAATACGACAGAACTGATGTTACCGATGGACATGAATAATAATAACGTTCCAAATTTTATATAGCAAATTTCTATAGTTTAAGAAGGCATAGTCCAGTTACTCTTTCGATAAGAAGGTAAACTTGAATTTCGAATTTTAATAAACGGCATGGAATCTTTCTGTACCTTAGATAAGTGTGTTAAATTAAATTAAGTACAAACCAGTAAAGTAGATTTTTGAAATAAGATGTGGTTAAAAATATGTGTAGCTCTCTCCTAAGTCTAAACTCACGAGCTTGGAAAATTTGCTAAACTTGGATGTAAGTTTGAATTTTAGTATCTAAAATCAACGCAACAACAATGAATCTTTCAAGCATGTTGAAATGGAGGATAGCAACACAATGAATAAGCATACAATTTTGGCATGTCCGAAATGTCAGTTGTCTGTATTAATCTGTGGTAATAGTGAAGGTACTAAGTCAGATTCCAACCACCAATCAGTGCTGATACTATTATTTCTATTATTGTTATGATTTTTAATTCATTATTGCTATCGTTTTTCAATGCACATCTCTAATTGGCTACTGAATATCATACGAAAAAATGTACATACACCGTCGCCAGCCTCAACTGTACCCCAAGTATTCCTCTTTCTTTCAACCAAGTGTATTCATTCAAACTCTTATATTGTTATACGATAATAACAAATTGTATTGTAATATTAATTATTATACATTTATATTATAAATAAATAGGCGTCTATGCATTTAGAGGTTGCCAATTACTTATTCTCTAATTTCCTTTGTTTTGATTCGAAAATAGTATTTTATTTTATCTGCTTTTTCCGCGCATCTATGACTAAAAATTTTTTTGTACGAGAGGCAAAATTGCGTGGGGTGGGACGAGAGAAGATTGATAATCATACGAAAACAGATTTATAAAATTCTTTGCTTTATACAAGATTTTCTATTTTACATATCACATTTACATTTTTGTCAAAGATGTATTTCCTTAGTTCATCGTGTTATTAAGACGTGATCAACGGTACTAAACAAAAAAACGAGGCAACCAAACCTCAAGATAGAACCATGAGCCACTAAAGCGCTGCCTTCCCATCCTTCATCCAAATAGCCGTTACTATAATTATTACCTATATGGCTCAAAGGTTGGCAGGTACATGAAATTTGTATTCCATCATAATCTGCTGATAGCTCTTTATTTTTATTTGCAATAGATTTTATAGCATCCGTAGTTTCTTGATCTTTTTTTGGAATTCCTCTGCCTTTTTCTTCATCTCTAATTTCCACACTTGAGGAATTGGCATAATCACAAGAATATAGGATGTTATCTACAATGGTTCCGTGTTCGCTGTAGTTTAACAGTTCATAACGATTAGTAGTCTGAAACAGAATATCAGAAGCATGTTTATGATGTAAAGTTAAGTAAGTATAATAGGTATTAGCCTGGAATAGATATGACTTTAAAATATTATTTTCCACATTCACATTGAATCCATATTGTTGTAGTATTTTTTGTGTTGTATCAGCTTTTAGCACATCTACAAACGTATAAGTATGTACGTACGTGGTAATGGAACGATAGAACAAATAGAAAAGCGTTGCGAATGTATGTAGTCTAGTAGTAATTATCAGTTATACTTCGTGAAATTGATGGAAAAAAATTGTCCAAGATATTAGTATCAAATTGAGAATTATCATTGCGAGCCCAAAGATACAAATAAGACATAAAATATTGAAACTTAGCATTAAAAAAGATTATTGTATTCGAGACTTTGTTAAACCGACGTCACAGGCTCAAGGAATAAATGGATTTTCAGTACATTGATAAAATCCTATTGGATTATGTCTAATCAAGCATGAAACCCTATGCCAATGAAGTATTTTATTTAATCGTAGTGTTCTGTCTCATAATTGAAGCAAGGATCTATGAATATCATTGACTGATCTCATAAATCGGTTGTCTTATGCAATGATGTGAAATATATTTAATTTTATGTCTCGTCATTCATTACCTCGTCATAAAAGATGATGGCATGTTTGGACGAAGTGCCATAGCAGTTCCCATACTTGGTCAACAGTAAATCACAGTCAGCTCCATTTCCAATGGTGAGTGTTCTGCGCGTCATGAAGGTAGGTGGTCCTGGCTTTTGACTAAGTGGGAACATCACGGCCCTTGCCTTTGATTGAGAGCGTACGGACGCGTAATCTTCTCCCATTGGGTTGAGTATTTGTTCTAATCTTTGTTGGGCTAAGGCCTCTAGGACAGGCCTTTCTAACAACTGTATACCTTCCTTGGTGGAGTATTGGCTTACATTTTCGTAATATCTCATCGAACTCTCCACACAATTTGCTTCGTCTACATTTTTTTGCTTGGCTCTGGTCTTGTCCTCTTTGCTGTCCATATTGCAGTCACTATCAATTGAAAAATTACCGTTCGTAACTTCCTCATTATTTGACCTATCAGGTTGATGATTCTCTGTCGTGTGTATTGTTGGTTGAATCACATTATTCATTTGATACAAATGGTTTGGCTCCATTTCAGGTGGATTGGCATAATGATATTTGACCGCAGTTGGTACCTGGACCCTGGACTTTGAATGGAGCTTGACTTTTACCCGAAAGGGTGGGTTGGCAGCTCGAGCTTTCCGCAGAAATTCTAATTTTACAGCTTGCTGATCAAGACGGCGAGATGCATACTTGTCCCATAGTTTAAGGCGATCCGTCGCACCACAGGATGGCAACAGATGCTGGTCTAAAAAATGGTTAGGATGATTGGGGCACATCCAACGACCTTTTGGAAAAGCAGTAAGAGGAGGATCCAGGCAATCCTGATGAAAATAAAGTGGGCAATAGTCGCAGACTATCAATGGAGCCTTCCGACAACTCCGACCGCATTCAAAGCATAACCGAGCAGGCAGTGGCACCATCAATCCACTGTCCAGGCAATGGCTCTTACCTTGAAGTAGAAATAAAAATGAAATACAGGATTACTAAAATGAAGGAGGTGATAGACTAGGTTTGCATTGTTTTATAAGAGTTTGAGTACTTGCCATTGTTGGTGCAAGAGTTTTGCTGCCTCCCTCTTTTACCAGTCAATGGGTTTATTTTATCAGTTCCTGGAAAAGTGATAGGCATTTGTAATTCACGTGGGAGCTCAAATTCTCTAGGATTCAGAAGCGAAGCTGCTATCGCCAGCGTTTCCAGGGCTGATTTTCTCTTTTTTCTTTTACTTGTTTCAGTATCTTTTTTACTTGCATTGGCACACCGGCATGCGTGACACATCCATTCTCCATTTGGTATGTCTCTTGCATCCAATGGTGGGTCGCTATAATGTGTGAGACAATATGCGTGTAAGCACTAGATAAAATTCAACCAAAGCAGGAACGTCATTACAAGAGTTGGAATTGACTTGATTCGGAGCAAGCTAATCATGACAACATATGTATCAAGACACTCACTGACACTGCAGGTGGAACGAGGCAGGACATTTATCACAACAAATCAGCTCTCCTCCATCATGACAGGCATCACAAGAATCTCGGTTGTGACCACGTCCTGGTCGTTTGAAATACGGATGGCTTTTATCATCTTTGTCTTTTTTGTTTTTTGTTGTCTTTGACTCCTCTGATACAGGGGGTGCTATGAGAGCCTGGATTTGCTGTAACAGAGAAGAATGATAGACGTATGACTGAGAAATTATCATTTACAGTTTAAAAAAATTACAGTAATTTACAGGGTTAGGTCACTTACTGGCATTAGTCCTCCACCTGTGTTCAGGTCGTATTCAACGGTACCCATTTTAAGAGATCTCGTTGAACAATCGATGGAAGAACTTCTACAGGGTTACATACACCATTTGAAATTATCAAAATTTAACACGCGCTATTTTGTTGACCGGCGACCATCAGTGTTCGTTTTCCCACGTATTTGTAACCGATAAATAGTGGAGTAAATATGCGACTCTGACGGGGTATGTTGATAACTTATTTTTTACGGTACATGTCCGAATGTAGCAAATAAAAAACGTGTTCGATTTTCGATACCTCTCGGATCTGTCGGGCCATCACCTGTGTACAACTTCATTTCATTGATCTACGGAGTATTCGAGAGAAATTTTGACTCGTCGGTCGTGATTTGCGGTTAGAGTTGCCAGGTGTACTTTCATCTTGCTAAAAATGAGTGGTTCCCAGAAGTTATCAAAAGGCAAAAAGCACAAAAAGGGTGGAAAAAGAGATGATTTCGACGACGATGATGATGCTGTACAAGGGACAGAAAATATGGTCGAAACCATAGTCAAAGAGCAGAATAAGAAATCTGCTCAGAAAACGCATGGTGCCCAGATGGTTTCCAAGGGTAAGAAGAGTAAAAAGAATTCAAAGAAAGAAGATGACTTTGATGACGAAAATTCGGCAGATGAAACCAACAAAATTTCGGCATTTGTCAACGAAGAATCGGATGAAGATGCCAGTGAAAAAATTTTTGCAGCACAAATAGTGCGAAAGGGTAAGAAGAACAAGAAGAACTCAAAGAAAGACGATTTCTTCGACGACGATGACGATGACGACGCTAAACTAACAAAAAAAATTTCCGATTTGAACGTTGAAGACGTAGATGAAGACACATCCGACAGATTAAACCCTGTTCAACCCGTACGTAAAGGTAAAAAGAATAAGAAGATTGCAAAGAAAGTAGAGCAATTTGACGATGAAAGTATCACACATTCGATAGAGAATGCATCTGATCTGAGCGATGAAGAAGAGCCTGATGATGAGGGTGACAAAATACATGTAGCTCAAATTGTGAAAAAAGGTAAAAAAAATAAGAAAAATGCCAAGAAAATCGAAATAGTTGATAATGAACCTGAGGAAGAGGTAGTACCAGATGATCCAGAAGTTGTAGTAGAAGAAAAGGCAGCAGTTTCAAAACTTACACACAAGGAGAAAAGAAAGTTGAAAAAACAACAGGAGTATGAAGCAACTGTTGAGCTAATGACAAAGAAAGGAGGACAAGGACACAGCGAATTAGAATCAAATTTCACCGTTTCTCAAAGTCTCAATCAAGGCAGGGGACAGCAGCAGCTGGATAACGCGGTTGATATCAAAGTTGAAAATTTCAGCATAGCTGCAAAAGGAAAGGATCTCTTCACTAATGCTAGTCTTTTAATTGCTCAAGGGAGGAGATATGGGCTTGTTGGGCCTAATGGGTGAGTCTGGCTGACATTTAAGTTCATTTTATATCCTGGCATCACCATTGATTTAGTGATGCAATATGCAACCTTCTTAGGTCATTATTCAATCAAAAAAAGTGCTTCAGAGAAGATGTAAAATCAGTTACTTGGATACATTATCAAACTCATGTCTCATGTACATTGATATATTTGTGGCAGATACGTATTCTATGAATCATTATTCATTAAAAACGTTTTATTTTGTCTAGCCATGGCAAGACAACCCTACTTCGTCACATAGCCAAAAGAGCTTTTGCTATACCACCAAACATAGATATCCTCTATTGTGAACAAGAAGTCGTAGCAGATGATACACCAGCTGTCGAAGAGGTGCTTAAAGCTGACGTCAAACGCACCGAATTATTGGCAGAATGCAAAAAATTAGAGGAACAAGCAGAGAAGGGTGATACCAAAGTTCAAGATCGCCTTCAAGAGGTATTATACGCCCTTGATTTTTTTGTCCATATTAGAAAAAAACCTTGGAAAAAGCAATTCAACAACACTTAGAAAATCTTCACATTTCATGAGCATTTCACTTACAGTTTGTTTTTACAAATTTTATCTTTCAGGTTTATGAAGAGCTCAAAGCAATCGGGGCTGATTCTGCAGAACCACGAGCGCGCAGGATTCTAGCTGGTCTAGGGTTTAGCCGTGCAATGCAGGATAGGGCTACTAAAAATTTCTCAGGAGGTTGGCGCATGCGTGTCTCATTGGCTCGAGCTCTTTTTGTAGAGCCGACGCTGTTACTGCTTGATGAACCCACAAATCATTTGGATTTGAATGCTGTTATATGGTTGGATAATTATCTTCAAGCATGGAAAAAAACTTTGCTCATAGTCTCTCACGACCAGAGCTTTTTGGATAATGTCTGCACTGACATTATTCACTTGGATCAGCAGAAACTGTACTATTACAAGGGAAATTATAGCATGTTCAAGAAAATGTTTGTTCAGAAGCGCAAAGAAATGATCAAGGCTTATGAAAAGCAAGAAAAACGGTTAAGAGACTTGAAGTCTTCTGGGTCTAGCAAAAAACAAGCTGAGAAAAAGCAGAAGGAAGTGTTGACGAGGAAGCAAGAGAAAAACAAGTCTAAGATGCAAAAACAGGAAGAGGAAAATGGCCCTCAGGAATTGTTGCAAAGGCCTAAAGAATATCTAGTCAAGTTTAGATTTCCAGATCCACCTCCGTTACAGCCGCCTATCCTTGGTTTGCATAGTAAGTATTTCACCTTCCACATACGTATGCTTTGGCAAATCTCTTTTTCATCCAGAGTTGATCGAAACATTATTTTACAGATGTTACCTTTGCCTACTCGGGCCAAAAACCGTTGTTTATCGACGTGGACTTTGGTATAGATCTAACCTCTCGGATAGCTATCGTCGGTCCAAACGGTGTTGGAAAATCTACCTTTTTGAAACTTTTGACTGCAAAGATTGAACCACTGCAGGGAGAGCTTATCAGAAATCATCGTTTGGTAAATGAAAAAACTATATTCAATTCTCTCTGAAAGCAATGCAATATTATTTTAAACCTGACATACATTTGTAGAGGATAGGTAAGTTTGATCAACATTCTGGAGAACATTTAACCGCCGAGGAAACACCGTCTGAGTATTTGATGAGACTCTTTGACTTGCCATACGAAAAAGCCAGGAAACAATTAGGAACTTTTGGATTAAGCTCTCACGCTCATACGATAAAGATGAAGGATCTGTCTGGTGGACAAAAAGCACGTGTTGCCTTAGCCGAGCTTTGTCTTAACGCTCCCGATGTCGTTATTCTTGATGAACCTACCAACAATTTGGATATTGAGTCCATTGACGCCTTGGCCGAGGCTATGAACGAATACAAGGGTGGAGTTATTATAGTTTCTCACGATGAACGTTTGATTCGTGAAACCAGTTGTTGTTTGTACGTCATTGAAGATCAACGGATTAACGAAATCGATGGAGACTTTGACGATTATAGGAAAGAGCTTCTTGAAAGTCTTGGAGAAGTTGTTAATAATCCAAGTATCGCTGCCAATGCAGCAGTCTTGCAGTGACCAGGTGCAACATGGGTTAAAGTCAGATCAAAATCTCTGGGTAGTCACGTCCAACCGATAGTCCTGGAGTACTTCCACTAAAAAAGAAATGATTAGATACAAACAATTAGATACGCTTCAAATTTATTCACCTACGAATATCGATATGAATCGAAGCAGTCTGGATATTTTTTACTTATGTACAACGAAAAACAGTTGTACCGTGAGCCTTACTTAATTATACATACAAATGGCCTCAGCATCGCTAAGTAAAAATAGATAATTAACATGGTGATCAGTGAATGTGCGGAATTGTTTGTTTCGTATAAATGATTCACGTATTGATGTGAAAGAACTCGAGAAAGCAGTGAATCGTTTCACTCACGAGGGAGATGGCGGAAATATAGATCAACAAGAATTCTGAACTGCACCAGTTTCAATAATAAATGGAATTGATAATGCGTTGTCACATAGCGTTTACCAATAATAGCTAGGAATAATAAATATTACAAATGATATATCAACACAGTGAAATGTAACAAATTAAATTATTTTTATCAATATTATAGGCTCTTCAATTCGCTGTAATAACTGTGGTTTTTGTAAAAATCGTTAAAAATTCAATTAACTGATTGGTTTTATTCATCACATACCCGATGTCCTTTTGTTTCACCATATTGTGTTCCCAGAGTTCTTCTTGTCCCTGTTTGAACGTTGACCATTGCGCTGACTATGCCTCACAAATTTATCGTCCATATGCTGTAGAAAAAAATCTCACGTATAAATTTCGGGCGCTGTCACGTTCGTAGAATTTTGAAAGTATTCACATAATACGGCATAATTATTAATAGTTCACGCACGATGTAATAAACACTGTGAAGATTCATGGGAATAGAAATTTGGCTTTTGAAATGGAAGGATCTTTGCTTGATAAATATTCATGCTAGTCCGAAGACTTTCAACTTACACGTGAATTTTGATGTATGCAAAATAATGATGCATCCTTCTCGCTTCTCGAAACATAATGAAATTTCGAAAATCTTGTGAGTGCTAGGTCTAATGAAAAAAATATTTGTGGTGTATTTTCGTTTATTATCATTTATTTACAACGTATTAACTAGTTTCATAAAAATAATGTAAGGTACGGAAAAAAAATGCATGAGAGCTGCACAGAGAAGGCCGTTGCAGCTAGAGAGCGTGACCAGAGATGCAGATAAGTTATGGGTGGACGTTCAATATAACAGTTCTAGCGGACTGATTTGTCGGCTTTTCATTTGCTCGAGTATCGTCAATAGGTTGGCTCCAGCTGTTCTATTTTCTAAATCCCAGTTTACGTAGGGCCTTCAGATCGACGTCTCCGTAGTAATCCTCGCTGAGAAATGTTTTGTCAAATTTAGATAAAGTTTATACAAAATTTAACAGGTTGACAAGTTTGGTAGCTATTAATGATATCACACAAATGATCTCGAATTTAGAAAATGATTAGAGAGGGTATACCATTAATTCGAATGTCAATAATCTGGTTTTACTATTTTCTACATAGAGCGTAAAGATTTCAGCTTTCTCAACTTTTACAATTATTTTAGGCGAAAAAGGTAGGAGTTGAAATTTACGTCTGAAGTTATAGGTGCATTCGAAAATCAGTCGTCACGGTCTACATACCACCAGAAAATGAGACGTAGAAAGATTTTGTAAACTATAAGTAGATGGACACGGAAAAATATCGCCTGTATAATAATTTTTACCTAGATAAAAATTCAGAGGAAAAACGATTAAATAATCATGAATAACCACGCGACCATAAGTAGCCATGAAAAGTTCAAAGAGTTATACATATACAAAAACACATAGCTGTTTGGATAGTTTAGGTGTAGGTATATTTAGACATATACTATAAGTATGTTACTTACATATTATATTCATGTCACCACATCACATACATGCAACACAAAAACAGTCAGGGGAAGTTGGATGAACACATAGAGAGAACGTGGAAGTTACGAACAAGAACAAACCGTGATTAATTTTTGAGATTTTTTTTTTATTTTGTTTTTCTCTTTTTATTTAAAAATATGTGAGCAGGGGTGGGTTCAGAGTTTTTTTCTCGGGGATTTTTGTTGGGCTGCAAGGGATATACATCAAGTAAGAGTTCTATTGACGAAAAATTATGCATATAAGGGTCCCGAAACAAAACAGGATATACAAAATAGGGTATAACAGCTCCATCGCCAATAGCTCGTGGGCGTGTGATTTATAAGTTAAGGGTGTGAAACGAAAATAGAAATCATCGAATTCTGCGATGATTCATTTGGTGGACCCAACTCTTCCTCGTGTACTTTCACAATTAGATTTTATATCGTACGTGTGTTTCGTTAATAATTAAATTATTCGGCGACAGGGGCAGAGGGCCTGGCGGGGGCGGGGACGTTGGGCCTGGGTTTGCTCTGATTTGGCTTCGGTACGTTTCGAGATTCACCCGAACTTGAGATTCCGGCCAAAAGTTCGCTCTTTCTGATGCCCTTCAGGTCCAGATCGCCGTAGTAATCCTCACTGTGAAGCAGAACCGGAAAAATCGAGGGATCAGGATATGCGTGGGTGCGAACGGAGGACGTTAGATAGAACGGTTACATCTAAATCAAATTCGTCAATCAAACGAATAGTCCAAAATAATTAACAGGGAATTTCGCGCGGGTGATGATTCTTGCAATCAAATTTTCTTTTTTCATTAAAAAATTGACTCTTGTTATTATATTGGTTTCGTCTATTAATTATTCTATTGCTTGGTTTACCTTAAATAAAAACAGTTTCGTTATTCAATAACAATTTCCGATAAAGAGCAACATTATTCCATAACTAATTGCTAACCGGAGCCAGGTAGTTAAGGTCGTGATTAGTCGAAGCTGAGCACAATAGTTAGTCAAGGTTATTGTAGCTTAGTAATTTGATACGTGAAACTATATTTTCATACACGTATAATGGTTACGAGAAACGCAAAGTTAATTTCCGTCTTCTATAACCCTGCTCGTTTTAACCCTGAAGTATCCACGATGCACGTACGCTATTACAAGGCAATCAAGGACTTACAGATAAAGAGGCAACAATGAGGAAAACTGAGCAGCCGAAGAAAATAAAAAAAGCAGTTTAGAAAGAGGCGAGTTACGTAATACTAAAAAAGCGGATGCATGTTTGGCGACAGAGTATAAGTAACAGAACAAATGAAGAACAAAATTGGAAGACACTTGTTAGTATTATACTGATCAGCTAATGAACTCACCATCCGGGAACGTCTGTGGGATCTTCGCAAGCTCCGCTGCCGTCGGTGTCTCCAATTTTGAAAACGGTACCGATCGGGCATCCGTATTCTCTAGCAATACCTTCCAAGCAGACGTAGTATTTTCTGCAGTCATCTGGGTGAGCGTGTCTCGAAAAGCTTCCGGAAGCTCCGCTGACTTCACCGGCAGCTGGGCAGGTGAATCCTCCAGCAACCTCTGCAAGGATCAAAAAAATTATAAGAATTTTATTATTGCGTTGGGCCGCATAAAACGTCCTGCTAATTGAGCCGCAACATGACCGTTAATTGCGTCTCGCATCGCTGGAGTTGTAGTACCGCACGGCTTTCCTGTATCGTGGTTTTAAAATTAGGTAAATCAGTCATATTAATTAGTAAGAATCTTCTTACCCTCGACTCTGCATTCGGGAACCTGATCGGCCCACATGCAAACGCGAGCTTCACGATCGTACGCGAGTCCAGGGCTGCATTGATACCTCGAAGCTTCTCCGTTCCAGCAGTTCCAGAATACATCGCAATTCTTTTCGTCGGCAAATATACCGTACAGTCTTGAACAATGTGGTGAGCCAATTGCGGGTTCAAGTTGCGTTCTCTCTCCGCACTGAACGTTGTGTAGATAGTCGCAGTTTTCGGTCAAAAATTTGCTATCGCTTGCATCAAAAGCGAGACCGTTTCCGCACGTCTTCAGTTCCGCAACTGCGTTGTCGCACTTCCAGTATTTGTCGCAGGAAATGTGGTGAGGGTAGAACCCGAAGTCGTCCGGACATTTGAAGTTATCCTGAGCATTGACGCCTGAAAAAACAACGTATTCATACCTGGTATAAGTATGTAGGGTAGATTATAGAATCTTAATCAAAAAATAAGATCGCGCTGTCTCGGTACATATGACGCAACAAACCGGATATTATACCATGATTATCTCTTTCAATTATTTTTTTTAGTTTTCTTTTTTTTTTTTGCGCTGTAATGGAACCAAGCGAAACATAATAAGAATGTATGACTATGCAAGATATGAATGCCTCGAAAGAGTAGAAAAAAAATAACGAAAAGTATTACACGTGAATGTTGCCGAAGCATGGAGAATTCTCCGCGAAATTGGTGTTAAGAAAAAAAAGTCACGATAATTTGTATAAATTATTGGAATCGGTGCCGAATTATGCGTGCGGCATTATGTAGATATAAGTTTGAATAGAATTATTATTATCTAATGAGCTGAGAAGCCAGTAGGCCGTGTTTTACGAATAGCTAAACGTCTTATGTAAGTCTGGCTACAAAGACTTTCGCCAGACACTTTCACTCTGGGCCCGGTTCGCGGTGGGTCTCAGCATCCCGTTCACTCGTGCACGCCTAACCAATACCCACGTAGGTATACGGGTACGTAAATCCATTATGTATAATGCACGGGTGAATATACCGCATATAACATATACGATATCTCCGCCTCAAAACGAAAATACACCTAACTTCATACGACTAATGCCCACTTTCATAATTCGGGGGGTCCAAAGTAGGGGACTCGAAAGAACTGGGCTCTAGTTCTTTTCAATTGCGGTTTAATTTTACCCGATTCTTTTTCTGTTTTTTTTTTTTTTGTTTTATCCTTTCCCATTGTAAACAGCGCGTTTTTACAGATGATTTTCTCATCTCCCTTTCTTTAATGGAAATTTGGAAAGCGTTGCAAGGTTAATATATTTTCTCAGGTTGTTGAACGCTGCGGATGATTTATACAAATTGCCGTCCCCCCAGAGGCAAAAGAAAACGAGTGAAAGAATCTGGTTCTACTGGTTGGCCTATATATTATTATTGACTGGATGCAGCAATATTCAATTGCGATCTGATTACGATTGTAGATATATAGTAAACTTGACTTTATATTATAACGAGTGCAATGCGCGTCGATGCGATAAATTTTTAATCGATCTATTTCTTTTGTTTCTTTGTTTTTTTTTTCCTTCATTTCTTTCGGAGACTGTTTTACACCCTTGTCACACACTGCCGCAACACTGGGTCACACTGATTAAAAAAATTTAAATCTCGAACGCTCATCTCGGCGTTTCCAAATTTTTTCAATGGTACGTACCGGCGAAGAGGATGGCCGCTATTACGAAGTACGACCTCATGATGTTCTCGTAAAATTAATGTATAGTGTTAAGTTGAATGTTATTATTATTAAATTATATTTTTTAAAAAAATTAAATTTTCTTTTGTTTCACTAGCTAGTCACCAGCCCCTTGCACGAAAGACTGTGTTGGCGCCCTGTGTGTTCCCACGTTTATATAAGTCATTGGTCACGTGCCTCTCCCTCCCCAAACGACTAGGCCTCTCTCGATCTGTCTCTTGGAATTGTTGAAAGAGGGGCTCTGCTTTAAAATGCTACCGAAAAGCACGGCTTTGGGGGAAGCTTCGAAGAATAGTTCCATCGAGTCTAGACGAGTCTCGGAGTCCCTGTGCGGATCGCATTTTTCGCTTTGATTGCTACCAAGTTTGCAGATTTTGGAGCAGGAACGAGTTTACAGAGTGGAATGGACCCACGTTTTCTACCTGCTGTAGAAAATAAGCAGAAAAATTAAAACAAAAAAAAGACAATAATGACACACAGCTACGGATATGGAGGTGTTCCGACTCAGAAAATGCATCGGTTCACTCTGAAAAGGAATCTTAAATTCATTTCACAATCGATCTTTTTCGGGTCCACACAACCACTCGCACGTGCGCCTTTCACAGTGAAATATTTTTTGTCTGAAATTTTAATACAGCTCTATAGCTCGTATGCTTCAGCTTGCTATTTGGCCAAACGTACAAGGCGTGTAAGGAAATTTGGAAGAATCAGTTATGTTGGCATACGCTATGCGGTTTCCAATTGTCCCGCGTATATTGAAACCTTATCCAGTGAAGAAAAACAGATATGTATGTGTGTAGTTCTATATGACAACACGGAATTGATAGCTATACGGATACGAGCACCGTTTATGTTTCAAGTGCCACGGGTTTGTATCGGTACAGTATGTAATAACGTGTCTATATAAAATATAACCGGCATGCAATACGTATAACAAAACTTCATAGAAGACGAAGGCCAACCCGACTATCGTCTGACAGCCCCAGGCTTACCCTCGGGCCGATTGCTCTAGTAAAATCGAATCTTATTCGTTCGTATATAAGGTTTATAAATACGATAAATATTCATACATATCGGCCTTCCGTAACGCACGAAGAATCGGGAATTCATCATACCGTTTTTATGCGACTCTATAGGTATGTCAGAAATAACAGCGAAAGCTGCACGACTTTTTCCGTCGTCTCGTATACATGCCCACGCGAAAATCAAACGGTCTTTCGTGGGCTGGATCTTCAGGTGTTCGATTTTCATTACTGTACGGCGTGTGGGTCGATATTTCGGTATACATGCATCGAGACACCTGAATCATACTACAGTGGAATCTGGCTAAGTGAGACACTGTGGTACTGAGAATCCTCTGCTAGTGAGAAAAAAAATGCGGTCCCTTCGTTCACCTATGTAACTGAGAAAGAACTCGGGTAGTGAGAAACCTGGGATACTGAGAAAAATAACTGGTCCCCCTGCGATTCTCACTTAGCCAGGTTCGACTGTATTTTGCTCTATAACTTTTTTTAGCTCCATCGCCCTCCGCTGCATTGAAATACACCGGGGTTTGAGATGAATGAGATGTTCGTCGAAAAGTTGTATCTTCAGAGAAAGGAGAACTATTTGGAGACGGTAGATCAGCGAGACCTTGCAGTACTCTATACACCGCTTCGAAAGGCCAAGCTAATGCACGCGATATCAAAAACTTGTCCCATTTTACGGTGGCACACGACGAGTAAGTAGCCCGTCTCCTATACTCACCTACAACTTAAAACTTACAAATATGAGTACATGAGAGTCGTGAAACACGATTCAACGGGAGAAAAACGAGACCATAAAATAAATCTGATCGGCAAGTATACGTATACATATATCGTAATGGCGTCATGATTGCGGCATACGAATAGAGAATATAAATGAATTACTGTATCTGAAGTATAGATTTAATAATCGAGCATGTAACGTATCAGCTGTACAATATATTCACAGTTACGGATTCGATCACTGCTCCGAAAATTAACAGGCTTTCCTCTTTTGTTATAATTGGGACAATGCCCGTGCGATGCGCCATGTAAGAAGAAATAATAAGGTACTCCCGAGTCACGTATGAACGAACGATCGCGTACGTCTCGTATACCGGAGTGAAGTCCCTTTGTTTTATAACGCACGTAGCAGCCGCGCTTTTCTCGGAGCTTCTTACGTTCGGTTGGTTGAACGCCCGACGTTCCATGCAAGTGCAGCGACGGTGCAGAGCTACTACTATGCGAGGCGGCTTCCGGATAACGGTACGATTGCGTCGTGTTTTATGCTCGATAGTTATATACCTGTTCAAAGGCGCATAAGAAATAAGAAATGCATACGTAGCGGCGTCGTTCGTGTTTCATATTGTTTGACTGATTGATATTTCAGAGCGCAAATATTCACGTCAGAATTATATTATACAATATAGACGGTCAAAGCCGGTTGGACGCGATCGACGCGTGCCGCTGACGAGGACGAGCGTTCGGTAAAACGTCTTCTCTCGGTACAAATAGCAGCGGGAATTATGCAACTGACAAACGGAATGCCTAGGTATATACAGAAGTTGTGTAGAGGTGAATTATTTCTATACGATTTTATAAAGTTGAGTCGACTACTGCGGGTCGACCGAGCGGACGGAACGCGGTTCTGCAGCCTCTCTCAGTGAAAGTGAAGACTGAAGACTCCGAGACCTGCAGCATCCCAATCTGGGATCGGTGTAATCCTTAAGCTATTCAGCAAGGTTGTTGACACCTGATGGTATAATTTCCGACTCTCTTACTCACTTTTAATAATATTTCTTTATTTTATTTTATTTTTCTTATTCTTCTTCTTTTATCGGTTTGCTAAGACCGTCACCATTACGACCACACAAACACCTGCGCCAGCGACGCTATGTAGCTGTAAATTCATCATAACTTATTCACGTGGAGTAAGTAGCTATCGAGCTAACGCTCTTTCATGATCTGAATATCAAGTAAAATTCGAAACGGAAATTCCGCGATGGTCCGACAATTTACCTTACATATACCCAACATCGCGGTTTTTCCTAAAAAACCATAGAATACTATTACGCAGCCAAGATTTTATCATACACGCGCTCTGCACGGAAAAGTCACTCTTACTCGCTTCAAGTCCGAGTGTACTTACATACGTACCTTACGCTATAAGTATATAGCCTCGACCTTTCGAGCGTTAAAGACGCGCGCCGCAAGCCCCGCGCCTGATTGTAGAAAGTGTACCGATGTTGGTATATATTATATAGCGTCACGTACAGCTCCGATCGAAATACCAAACAGGTTTTTCGATTTCGGAGGACGTCCCGTGCCGGTGTATATAGGATATAGCCTTTGCAGTGCAGGGATCAAAGAGTTAGAAACTGACCGATATACTATACTTCGAACGACCGTTGCTGCACCGCACATCGTGCGTACCACATGCATTATGCATTTTAACCATCGATTTTCGTTTTCAAGTTTTATTTTAGCTTGTTTTCAACCAACTTCAACGTTAAGAACAACGATAGATATTACTGTAGATGTATATAACGATCGTTACCCCCGCGGGCGAGGTGATCAACGATCATGATGTTTTAATGATCTGGATCGTTTAGTTCCTACAAAATGGAATTTTATAGAAATAACCAGATTGCGACATTCGTCAAGTCCCGATGAAAGCCGGGGGCATATTATGACATTGTATAGTTATAGTATAATAACGTTTGGTATTTATTACCGATCAAGGTATGGGTATAGGTATGTAATATATGGAATGGAGCGAACGGAGGCGCTCTAGCTCCCATCTAATCCCGTCACTTATATCCATCCGTCGCTCGCAATGTCTTATACCTGGATTGTACTCAAAGAGCAATTATTACGCAGTAGCTCATCATTAAATTATTGAGAAAGGCATGCGTCCGAGTTACGAGCGTATCGATCATGCGACCATGTATAATACAATAAAGATATTATACAATTTCGAACCGCGGGATCAAAGGCGGATATAAAACCATTAAATGCTAATAAATTTACAGTTCGAGTGATAAATCACGATATCTTCATCCGATCGGAGAATCAAATTCCAGTTGACCTTCAATTTTCGTATGCATATCCGAATAATATGAAGCGATTCGACACGTCGTCGAATGGCCACTCACCGTCGTCACCTATGGACGGGTCGAGTAATCGAAAGTATTTTTATCTACTCATATAGTTTAATATACTAGACATGCGGCGCCATTTCTAATTTACGAACTTTGAAAAAACCTTTCTCCAATTCGTGCGTACATAATATATTATATACACCTTCACTAAGATTTTGTTTCATTATCGCCAACGTAATAAAAAATATCTACAAGACGCGCATATCACATAAAGCTTACATGAGCGTGAATTATAAAAATAAACACGCATGTAAAAAACAAAAAATAATCACCGGATGAAAAAGTGCAAAAAAAAAACAAAAAACAAACATGAATACGTAAATAAAAATAATATCCGCAACGCATCATAAAGTTGTTAAAATTTCCAGAATTTGGTCGCACCCATTAATTAGTTTTCTTTTTTTTCTTCTTTTTTTTACCTCTTCAAGAATTTATAATATAGGTATATAACCGTTGATAAATAATCGACGTGATATAATAATGATGGATATCGAAGAATATCTATACTGTAGCTATAATATAATTATAAGGTTGTTTTGTAGGTTGAATAACAGTGATTTAATATAGTTTTCATTTTTACCCTAACCCAAGCGAATGATAGAATATATAGCTTCTCCGTACTCACGTATCGTGTAACGCGAGTTTATATGCGATGTAAATATCAGATGTAATTTGTAATATCGTAGAGTAAACGTTCGCTCTGTGTAAGTTAACTTCTCAACTTTATATACTGAAGAGTGGTTCTATTTTTATTTTTATTTTTTTTACTTTCTGGTGCAGGAAAGACAGCGGCATTAGTTACATGACGTACGATGCATAATACATCGCTATTACGTGCGGCAGACGCGAGTGGTTATCCTGCGGTGCAAATACGATTCACCTGCGTCTATATAAATGTATACGTGTAAAGTTTCTTGTACAGATTTTGTACACATGCAGTTTGCTGCAGGTACAATTTAACCTTTTGCGGAAAAACAATCAAAGAATTAAATGAAAGACGATTGATGGAGGGAGGTAGGAGATGATAACTTTCTTACATGAATTATACATCGCGTTTAATTTTATATATAGGTACAAACTTCGACGAAATCCGTTTCAAGAGTAAATCTTACAATTAGTTTGAGGTCTATAATATGAAGTATATAATATGTCCTCGCCCCAGTTGTAAAGGATTAAAATAAGAATTCCGTGTAACATTGAGAATATATGTTCGATCAAGTCGTATTATAAATCAATTTGAGTGGTCACTAAACGATACAATTTTATTCCGAACATTATTTTCTATAATATCTAACGGTAATATAAGTATTTTTCATGGACTGTAAGGCGAATGGTATATTGGAGGAACGGTACATCCCGCAAGAAGACGTCGTGCAGTTGTATCTGCAAAGAATTATACTCCTCCGCTTTAACTGATATACCTATAGGTATAAAATCGCGTGAACCCGTACGATCAGGACTCGGGAAAGCTATGCTAATCATATGCGGAATGCGGCATCCCATGTACTCCAAGGCGAACCACTTCGAGGCTGCACCCTAGATTTCGATCCGCACACAACCGACCACTACCACGACGACAACAACGACGACGATGACGATGACGGGAGTGTCAAGTGTCCAAGTTTTGTATTAGAATAGAACTTTGTTCAGGACCTGCTACTGCTCGAGTATATGCCTTCGAATGAACGCTATTATATGTACATAGGTAATGCAGAAACAATTGCCAACATCTGGGTTCGCTGCGCATAGGTCAAGTGAGGTCGTAGGGTTGGATTACGCGGCTCGTTCGTGCGGAAAAATGAAATTTAATTGATGGATTTTTATTTTTATGACTTTAACTTTCAGGACATTCAGATAAAATATTTAAAGGCTCTGCAGAAATTCGGTTTTTCTTATCCTTTGTCATGTAATGCGGCATGCCGATGTCCTGCGAAAGTGTTCCAAGGATTTCAGCGTCGAGGGGAGTTAGTTTTTAGATCCTCTTTTAAGTCCCTTCTTGAAGATCGAGTGTGAACTGCGGAAGGCCCTTTATTTGGATCTTCAAGTGTTAGGATCCGATCAATTCTGTCTTCGGTAATCAGGTTTGGCTAGTGGATGATGAACGAAGTCGGAATAATGAAACCCCTTGCAACATTTATTAATTTTCGCGAGGACATCGTAATGTCGAAAATTAAATGTAAAAAACGAACGAGGGTTTAGAAGTAATAAAAAATAAACATTCGGATTCGAAGTAATACGTATAATATAAATGGGACGAATGAACACTTTATGGTCAGTTGAAGTTTAAAATTACTGTCGTTAAAATAGCCAAACACATCCTATTATGGCACACTTGATTTTGTTTCGTAAACGAGGCTTGCGGTGCACGTGAATGTGATCTTCGTACAGTTTCCAGGTAAAGTCTCAATCGAGATTCAATTACCTAGTAAACGTTGAAACGACGCTAATCGGGAGCTTGGTTCGGACTGCGCGGTTTGAATTTCAATCAAAATCATCGCGCGGACGTTCCGCACATTAGATATACATAGGTATAGTATACAATGGGAATTCTTACATAAAATTTCCGTTAGAATACCCGCGCGTACATCTCAACTGCATAAATTGGGAATAAAAATTCCTCGCATTTTCGATAGTTTCAAAAATCCGAAGATATTCTCAAACGTGTAGTTCGCATTTCGCTTCAACGATTTTTGAGAATTTATTTTCCCTCAGTTTCGGTATGCGATCACAGACCTTTACGGCCGACCTTGAATTTTGCCTGTTGTATTAGTATCGCCTGAGACAGGTTTTCGCGCTCCCAAAGTTGCTCGCAAATATATGCCGCGATTCTTCTAAATTTAAACTAAAACTTCTCGTTTGAATATACCAGAAATTTGTACATTGTGCAGTTGTAAGTTTATGTTAACTTGCCTATGTCAACTACTTCGACTTAGTTATAACGCAAATTGCTACACCACGATACACGCAATAGTCAAGATTCAAACCTAATGAAATTTGTTGGATCTTTCAAACTCGCCATGCCGATACACATTTACATGTAACATCATAATATTGTTCGCCTGCGGTATATCCTCGTTTGAAGGAAGGCGTGGACCGATTTACAAAAGGTAAAAAAAACAAAAAAACAAACAAAGAAAAAAGTGAAGATAAATTAATGTGTTAATGAATATACGGAGGTGGATTTGTGTCACGGTCAGCGATTGACGGACGAATCAACGGGGGCAGGAGCAGTCTGACGAACCTTACGGTAGGAAGAATACGACGGAGAGACAGAGAAAGCGAAAATATACGTAGGAAACAGCCCACATATCAGAGATTATTATACTTCGTTGCAGACGGAATGTGTACGCGAGTAATGTATCAATAGGCGATATTCTTGCAGCGGCACATGTACGCGGCCGGACCGCGCCCTGCTCTCCGCAGCTAATCGAAAATACGAAGAAAGTAACGACGACACGCGGGTGAAAGCTGCCGTTCAAAATGTCACCGTCTTTTAACCCTGCCATTTCATACGGGTGTTACGTATTCCAGGTGCTTCTTGCATAACTTAACCCTTCGGACGTATACATAATTCATGTTACATAGGTATCTATCGAGAAGATGCAAGTATCAAATATCAAGTTCTGGTAGCAGCGAGTATAATAATCTCTTCCTATTTGTACGTCGTTTCTTATTACGTACCGCGATGTTCATGCGATTCGATGATCAGGGTCTTATAATACAGGGATTACCGCGAGACGAATTGCGGGACCCAGTAGCCTTGAATCGATCGAAAAATGCTATCCGGTATAGTAATTCTAAGAGTGAAAAACAAAGTGGATCTGTCCTAGAGCATCTGCGGAAGACTTTGCGAAGACTCGAAGAAGCTATTGTGAGATATGGTCAGCGGAGGAAGGAGGCGGTCAGCAGGTTTACCTTGACCAAAGTCTCGGGTGGAGTGGCGCGACACAAAATTAAAAAAAAAAAAAAAAAACACAAAAAACAAAAGAAAACCGGCTACTTCGGGGGATCGTGACTCAACTGTTAATCGGCGGTTGCGAATCTGCGATCGATCCAGAAACCGTGACCGAATCACGTATCTCGTCAATCCAGCTCTTCTCCAAATTGTATTCTTATATACGAATAAACAATACGCTCGATCGTCACGTATTTCAAAAGTTTAATGGTTGTATCAGGTATGTGCGTCGGTAAAAAAAATTTTATGAAGAGGGTGCCCACGAGGCAGTTTTCTCATAACTTTCGGGAGTATTTACGCTTTCCAAGAATTCCGGGGGAAGGCGGATAGCGAAAGTGGTGGAACGTTGGACGTGTGGAACGTAGCTGCCACACAGCCGCGAGCCAAGCCTCGGGCTGTTTGCCATGACGATTTTCTTTTTTGCCAAATCAGAATTCCAGTGGCAACTTGCTCTCGGGGGTGACGTCGGTCGGTGCGCGGATCAGTTATACTACCTTTACAGAAGGAGACGAGAAGGAACTCTGGTGCATTACAACACCTCTATAAAATGACCCAGTTACCTGGCGAACGATTAAACTGGAAACCATCATCACTCGGTCTACACGCATTTCACTTACGGCCCTCCCCGTCAAGCGTACCTCCGATCTTCCCAGTGGCATGACGATCATAACTGATTGAGAGCAAAACACGAACGTCCGCGCGCTTTCCACATAACATAATTCCATTCCGATCATCATCTTTTGAGTAATCTAAAATCGGCCAAGAAATGGACTTCCAGGTGTCGAAATAATATCCTGTCGAGTCCTTGATAAAATATTTTCAAGAAGATGGTGCTAAGTCATAGCTTAGACAGGACGTGATTTAGGACGACAATTGTACCATGTGTCCTTCACTGTTCGTATGATTGGCCATTTGACGGGCGTTGGTCTCACAGTAAAGAAAATGAGTAAACGAATTCTGAAAGAAACTTCATGCTCGTGAATGGCAAGAATTTCACGATCATCAGAGCGTGTCGAGGAATGGCCGCGACCCGTGACGCCAGCTTTTCTTCTGTGATGTCCATATTGGTTTTGTCATCCTAGTTTGTTATACTCGTTAGTTGTTACCAGGAACCTTTGCGCGTCCAACGGCCACCGCCGTCGGGTCACGTTGCAGATATGCAGTTATGCGGCCCACGCATTCTATACAAACAGATTGAGTGAGACCCACAAAGGCCCGGCCCTACGGACAATGGTTAATGCCTACTGCCGGCGGGTATGTGACCTGTACATATATAGATGTACGATTATGTCACGTCTACACGTCGTCAACTGCAACTCGCCAGGCAGTTTGAATTACCTCTTCAGGCATCTTCCGCACGCCAACGACTCTATACGTTTCCATTAATATTACGTTAACAACGCGTCGCCGCTCACCTGCCACCTCCGCAAAGAAGAACCAAATAGGGTTTGCCTATGGGTTCTTGAAGGGTATTGACACACCTGCGACATTCCAAATACTGTATAGATCACAACTATCGCGATTTTTCTTTCCATGATTAATTTCAGTTCCTCGTTGATAACATAATGTTACTATAGTCCATATGGTCATCAATATTTTTCCATATATATTCTGGTGATCTTTCCAAATTATAATCCTACCTTCACTTACATACCTGGAGGATAAAAATAAAAGTCTGTCGATGACGCTCGGCGTATGGTAAATAAGATTTTAAGGATCAATTAGGGAGTCGTTAAATGATATCAATTCCATCACTAAAACTTGGAATGCAATTATCACCTGACGGGGGTTCCTATAAACGGCCACGAATATTGCTCCAACATATCGAATTTCATGCAGATGACGCTGTGGCAGTTGTGTGAGCAGCTTATACCGCAGGAAATCGATGAAGTTTTCGAGTAAATTTTAAGTCGCTTTTATCGGACTGAGTGGTTGATATTATATTGCCAAAAACTTGTCCCGACCTACCACTGACGCAAGTCTGCATTTAACCTCCACGTCTCCTGCAGGTATGTATCAATTAACAAATCCAGAAAATATATTCTAACGTCGATAAGATAATATCCCACCGTCATATAACAGCCGCGCTTTCATTGCCAAAGCTTTGGCTCATGTATGAATTCCAGTAATGCAACGTTTCCTGTTAATTTCCAGTTCCGTCTTTATTGGACAGCGCGTCGCCGCGTGCCGGGCGTGGCACTCGTGTACCAAGAAAGCAACATGGGAAAGTAATATCCATATACCTACCTCACACAGAGGTTTTGCCACACTCTACACAAATTGAATATCGTGTACGTATAAAGGTATTTACCATCAGAAATACCGGCTCGGGTACCTACTTCACACTTACAATACATTTATACGTACCTATATCAATCTGCCGACGGTGGACGGTGGAAGTAAAACGTGTACAGTACCCGTTTACAAGACCGAAAGAAACGAAGGGGGAAAAAAAAATCTTTCGCTACGAGTCTTGCTCAGCAAGAGAGACACGATCATCATTTATATATTTGCACTCGATATGCCCCAATTACATATCATACACCCCAGATATAGAATATTTTTCGGACCGTGAACGCCATTTTGGATCTCCCCAGCTCCGCATGCGGTCACAGCTTGGCAATTGCGGTCAAATGCTTCGACGCTCGTCGTGGCATGTATGCGACCAGCAGCTGCACGGTCTTAGATTATTCCAGGTATGAGAATGCTCTAGTTTTCTAGGAATCTTTCGTGCGTATCGGTTTTTTCGTTCGCATCTACAACCCGCGAGCCGTACATGCCGTACGCCTCGATTTCCATCACTGGAATTGCAGGGACGCGGGAAACTTTGATATATCTTCGCGGCTTACCTGTGAGGTGAGTTTCTACTTCTTTATATCTACTCATTGTCAGTGCCGTTCTCTGGTGGAGAAGAGATATACCTGGAGCTTAAAGCGTCTCGACCAGCCAAGCTTCGGCCGAGCTTTCTTACCATGCTTGATAGTTGAGACGCGAGTGAAAGGGTCCTCGACCGTCTCTCGATCGTCTGCTCGGTAAGTTACTCAGTCGGTAAGTTAGTGTTTGTGAAGTAAATTCGGCTGTAAAATAAGTTAGGATTTTGGGGGGCTGGTTGTAGAAAAAAATTGATTTATTGAAGCGTGCGTTACAAAGCAAAAGATCTAGATGGGTTCTTGATTAGCTGTGAACAGAAGGAAAAAGAATATTATGTTCAGTTATCGACTTACACTTCAAATTAACGATCGTGTCTTTTTGAACCATTTCTTTTTTCAATGAAAACTTCCGCGACAATGATTTTTACAAAGTCACCTCCGTGCGACATCGAAATACACGTTGATAAACGCTCCCCTGGAATGCTTACCATTTTGCGAGTGTAAATGGCCTGCAGGAGTCGGAAACCCTGTCGTAAGTTTCAGGAGAGGTGCATCGCACCAGTTGAGGACGACCTTTCCTGCATACGACGACGCTGCTACAGGAATCCGTCAGCCTATGGATGTCTCCGTCCTTGCAAGGAATTTTTGTAAGCTGTGCAGGAATTGCCTGCAATTGTCCCCAGGGATTAAGTAGCGGAGGTTTTTGTGGAGTATCTTGATGAAGAATCAAAGTCCCAATATCCACACCCTGCTGACCCAATTGTTGCAAAATTTGCTGTTGTTGTTCCTGATGGATATAAATCGAGCAATGCGTGAGGCAGAACTTTCAAATTCTGGGATGAAGAGGAAAGAAATCGATGCGGAGGATGCGAACAAATTGAGATCGACGAAGGTTTAATAGAGATAATTTTTTTTATTGAGCATATAACAGGAAAAAAATATTAATGCCATAGTTTGATTTGACGATATAAACTCAGTTCTCAAACTCTTCGGGAATCAATCCTACCTTTGCTATTTTTTCCTCTTCTTGCTGGAGTTCAATTTCAGAAGCTGCTGGTCGTTGATGCCAAGGGTCTGGATCC
Source organism: Athalia cordata (assembly GCA_963932425.1). Taxonomy (NCBI): domain Eukaryota; kingdom Metazoa; phylum Arthropoda; class Insecta; order Hymenoptera; family Athaliidae; genus Athalia; species Athalia cordata. The sequence goes on along the minus strand of OZ010625.1, from coordinate 37,479,760 downwards.
GTACGACTTAGACTTGGTACATCATAAGACGGCTGTTGAGGTGGCTGTGGGTAATAAGGATATTGAGGTCGATGAGAAGGGTATTGAGGTTGCTGTGGGACGTACTGGGGTGGATGAGATGGATAGTGAGGTTGTTGTGGTGGATAAGGATATTGAGGTTGCTGCGGTTGCTGAGGATACTGCGGCTGTTGAGGTGGATATTGTGGTTGTGGTGGATGCTGGGGAGGATATTGGGGTTGTGGTAGTATCTGTGGTGGATAATTGGGATATGGAGATACCGGAGGACTTGGGGGTGGCGTCGGGTAAGTTTGCGAAGGTGGCGGCGTTGGACGAGTCGGAGGTTGCGTTGGGTGAGTAGGAGGACGAGTTGGTGGTTGCGTCGGGTGAGTCGGGTGAGTCGGGTGAGTCGGGTGAGTCGGTGGATACGTTGGATAAGTCGGAGGTTTTGTCGGAGGTTTTGTCGGCGGCTGCGTTGGATGAGTCGGGGGTAACGTCGGTGGAACTGCAGCTCCTCGGCAATTGACCCTATAGAGAAAGTCGCAGACGCCCAAATCCTGAAAAAAAAATTTCACGTATTACCCAAACAGAAAATCTGAAGTTTTTTATATTCAAGTAAAATTCCGTAGCCCCTTTTATCTAATAACGATCGATCATGACCTTTGATTCAAGTTCAATATATCTATGATTCAAGATAGCATGAGAGTTTATCTCGAAGATTTGTTTCTGAGTTTGTAATTTTAAAATTGTATAAAAATGTACATCCGATCATGCATTATGCATCTTGTGTGCGCCGTCCAACCGGATTTGTATTATATTTCCATATTTCAGTGCAACCCTGTGGTGCGGTTCAGCACTGTCTGATGCTAAAGGAAATTTTAATATTCAATATTCAATTCTGCACCCCGGCTTTGTTCGCCATTGTAGGACCTACACTTTTTTTCACAACTCATCAAATAGAATTTCATTTCAAGTTTCAGAATGTCGGCCAGTCGGTCGAATTGTATTCGGAATATATTTGACGAAGAAATCTATCCATGCTTCCACGATGATCAACGAAGGTATAATTATTACTGAAGATATTTAAAAACGCTACGATTGTCATTAGCTTACCTCGTTATAGACCAGTTGTCTGGGGCAACTATATTTCACGGGCTTTCCGTAAACACAGACGTAAAATTCCGAACAGTTGGTTGAACTCCTGTATCGCCCGTTGGGTTCGGGACACACTTTTGATCCTGGCGACAATTCAGGTTCTGCAATATAACGTCAACGGCTTATTATCTCGTCTCGCATAAAAGTGCTATTGAACCTAAACATTGAGTCACGTAATCTTAAGTGTTTTCTTTTTTCGGTTCTTGATCAAACAAAACCAGAAGTAAAGTATTTTTAGCATGACAAAATTAATCTGGAAAATTACCTCACGAATCGTGATGGATAACAAAAAAAAAAAAAAAAAAAAAACATTAATCAAGATGATTTGCTATTCAGTTTTCAGGTAAAAAAAAGAGTTCATTACGATGGTTACACAGAACTGTTTTCTATGCGCAAAAAAAGTATTTGAAGTTTACGAAGGCCAAACGGTTGAAGAGATGATGAAATTTGCGAAATCGAATTATCATGCACGACTTGGTCCGACCCATATTTCGATAGATCGCTGATTTGGAGGAATCTCTACGTGTCTATTACACCGTAGTTTGTTAGGTAATTAAAAATCCAGGAGTTGTTGGCCACCATAGTAGAAAGTAACTAACGTTTAAAATTCATACAGAAGCACGTATGTCGATGTTCCGTAATTTTTGACTTTGCGAATAGAAAATTAGGAATGAGTAGAAATTCTTTGCACACTAATTAAGAATAGCATATAGATTTCACAGGCGAAGAGAGTATCCTTTATACTTACTGGGTGGAGGAGCTGGACGTCCAGAGCAATAAACGTTGTATTCAAAGTCGCATACGCCGGTTAATTCGTTGAACAATAGCCCACCGGGACATTGCTGTTCGATTACGACGTCGTCCCAGCAATTAAGATAATGCGCGCAGCTTCTGGGGCTCGGAAATTGTCCTCTGGGAGCCAGACAACCTTGGGGTAGCGGCGGATGTGGTACCGTGGGTAGAACCTGGATGGGTGGAATCGGCCGAGGAACATCACCATACCCCTGTCTGCCCTCTGCCTGGATCACGGGGCGTTTCTCCTGCGATATAGGCTCGTTGTGCCAAGCCGCAAGTTGTTTATCCAGCTGATGAATGTCGATGCGATCCCACAGATTGTGCCCCTCTATTATACAAACGTGGGGATATGTATTTTTTTTTTTATAACGACATTTTCATACTAGTTTACATACATATTTACACCTCAGCTGATAATTAATGCCTCGTGATTGTTGGCCGAGCTACTTTTAATTAAACGCATAATTGGGCTGGAATACACGCTGCCTCAACTCCTAAGATAATCTACAGGTTAATGGAATCACGGCGAACATCTCACGATTCTGCACGGTCAAGAAATTGCTGCGTAGGTTGTTCCGCCGTGCAAATATCCGTGGAATTTTATTACATTTTTCGAATATAATCTGAAGCACATATTACCACAGTTTGCGGAATGTTATCAAATTGCAACGTATTCCTTCTTTTTTTTTCGTTTCAACTTTTCTTAAACTTCTTTTCTGACCGGACAAGTTTTGTACAGTAATTGAAACAACTGCACCATGTTGTAAATATGATCATAAAACATGATCTTGGAGGTTTGTGTTTTCTTCTCGTACCCCCATAACTTATTTTTGTCCGCCATTCGCAGGTGTGAAAATTTTCCTTTTTGTCCGCGTTGTTGTATGAGATTTAATTTCATGTCGTGGGAAAAAAGAGGAATATGCCCAAGGTAAACCGGTAAGGTGTAAATACGAGTCCTTAATAATTCCATCAGCGGCGTATCTAGCAATCCACGTACCGACAAATTTCCGATAAATTACAGGAGTAGCACTTGTTTGAGGCGCGGCCTTCCACGAGCCGTTTGCAGGTGCCCGTACATCATAAGAATATAAATTGGATCCGCTTCGATTTTTGATCTGTCTAATTGATATGATTAATGTCAAGCAGTTCAGTTCGAAACCGCAAGCGATCCTCGAAACCGGTTAGCGCCCGCATCGTGCATCTACATATATGGGTTTTCAATTATGCCAAGTTAAAAGCTCCCTGTTCTTCGTCCGAAGAATATATAGGTATGTATATGCGTATTCGTTTTGTACAAATATTTTCTCGCATTCGGCGTGGGTTCAGAGACCGAAGCCGCTACTTTGACAAAAAGGAGAAAAATAAACTTCATGGAACTCCCGCGACATAAACGGTTATGTGACGTTCACTCGTAACCGTCGTTAATATTCAAATAAGTTGTGAGCGGGTTACAAAGGTGACGACGGTCACATGTATCATTTTCAATTATATGTAGCTATTCTGATAATTGTCTCGCTATTTTTTTACTCCGCGACAAGATTACGCATCTTTTCTTAGATTATTATTCAAGATCTATCAACTCGTAGAGTAGAGTCATAAAAACTCGCGTGTATTCCGGGTACCAAGTGGTGTACGAATAGGATGATATATCGAGAAACACATCGCTCTTAGTTTTATGGGTTTCATTTTTTGGCTAACCATGGAATAATAAGATAATCACGTCTGTATGACCAAGTATCGCGTCATCGAGTTCGTATCAAGGTACAATCTTCCTCATCGCGATTCTAAATTCTACACCAAAGGGACTACAGAGTTAAAAAATTCATGGAGTTGATCTCTATGGGTAATATGGTTACGAATGTTTGGCCGGACCTCAATTAAATCAACGATAAAAAGTGTCTTCTAGATTGTGCTAAAATGTGTTTTATCAAAACGACAAATTTTCAGTGATATTCATGGCTTCGCGAATCGTTTCCTATACATAATAAAATTTCAACAAATTTTCACGTGAGGCGTACCCGGTTTCCAAGACGGCATATGTAAATTCGATGTATTTGTCATGCAAGGTCGGAGGAACAATGGTTCTGCTTGAAGTAAGTCACGTTTGCTCATACTTGTCCAGTGCGATATGGAATCTAAACGTTTATAGACCTGCTCCTGAATACCTCTCCACTTTTTATCATGGAAAAACTTCATCCCTTGCATTTATCTGATTCTAAATTCGAATAAATAACTAGGTAGGATCCACCGAGTGATTCGCGAGTTCTTTGGTTCGCGTTGTTTGGCAATAAAATTTCGGGAGGATCAATGGAAGGACATTAAGATACCTTACCTCGTTCTTGTTGTGGATAAGTGAATTGGGTAGCTTCGATATCGGGTCCCTGTGCAGCCGCAAGGCTCAAAAGAGCCGATAAATAAAAATAGATCATCGCCACGGATGTCGTGGAACGATGCGATAAAAATACTCGTATATGAAAATCACTGCGCGATGAAAATGTGGTCAAATTTTGGACGACGTGAGTTCGTTATATAATTTTTCAAAAGAACTGATCAAATAAGTTAATAATGGACGATTAAAAAAGTTTGTAGACACGTTTGGTCGTCGTTGTGAAGTCCTGGGTTCGAGTTCTGATGCTGTGGACTGGACCTGGCTGTTCAGGGCTTACATAGGATAACCCCCACCACCGAGAATCAGACGCCCGCAGGACTCAGCGTGGACGCAGGAAGTGCACGGCGCACTGGCCAAAAGTATTCGCAAGGTATAATATGTACACATGGGAGAGAAGGAGATGCGTTCGTTTGTTACGGCGAGGAATGCACTCGTCCAGAAATGCAAGCTGCCCTGTAGAGCTCCTTGTGTCGGGCTTACCCGCGTCATGGGTGTCGTTGGTACCAAAGTGGCGTCACCGAGCTGTTGTACTTTATTATCCGGTTTTCGGCCCCTTCGAGGACGAGTTTCGAGGCGATAAGGAAGACCAAAAGATTCAAGAATTGCGGGTAATCGGGATATCTTATTGCACAGACGACTGTTACGTTGCACTCGAACGGTGGAAAATCCCTGCTTACTTACATATGACGTGGTTCAATGATTCGGATGAAAAAAGAAATACTTGTACATTTATCTGCACCCACAAAGTATGTTCTCTACCTTTTGAACGGCAAGTGTCGTTATCATAGCTTTACCTCTAAGTCAAGTACATTCAACTCATTCAAGTAAACACGCATGATTCACTCGGGTGATCGTCATCGACAAGGTTGTCGTTGCGATACTTTGCAGGTCGATCGCTCCGTAATTGATTTATAATGCGAGTTCGAATCATTCTGGGATTTTTCAGGGCTTTTTTCAACTTTGTCTCTGAAACTCAGTACCCCATAATTACAAGACGTGATCTATACATAATAAGGCGCGTCTATTACGGTTGAAAGAAATATAAGTACAACCGGTTTGACGCGTCCCATGACACTAACTTGTCTTTCATGATCCTCCGTAGACATTGATCGATACTTTTTTGTTGGCTGCATCGAACTGCCGACGTGTCAAAAGAAAACCAATCGAACTTAGAAGTGTGACAAATTAATTGCGAAGAATTTTAATGATTAGATAATGCGGTTTGGCAATAACCGCAAAGGTGATTTACATTCGGCCAGAATGGAATCTTAAAAACCGTATCAAACCTCACAATGGCTTCTTGTTTTATCGCGGAGGACGTGGGTTGATTAATTCTTTTACCAGATTTGACACGCGCTTTCATCGCTACCGTAGATGTTTCATCTGATCGTACAAGGAGGGAGTTGTGGTTAATTCCTTAATCCTTGATAATCCCCAAATTTATGGACGTGTGTCCTCCCTGTGCCGCCCGGGATTCATGGACCACCTTAAAAAGGGTACAGGTTTAGAGAAAAAAGAAGAGATGAATAATATATTTTAGGATAAATAATGTAACACGAAGAACTTCTGACTGAATAAAAAATCGAAACGAAATTCATTCGCGCGCGAACATCTGACACAAAGCATTTTCTGCTAATTCTGCGTTTCTTCGAAAAGAATTGTTTCAAGTAATTTCGAAGACACAATTTTCTGTAGCACATAGATGTGTTTCTGCACAGCTGCAGCCTACGGGCGGACATTAAAAGAGTTCGTTGTGCAAAAAAAGAAGAGAAGAGAAAAAATAAAGGAAAGATTACAAGGTCGAACCTGCCGCGTGTTCTTTACAATGGCAAGTATCGTTCGGCTGCAGCTTGTAAACCGAGGTTTATTTCGAAGGGGAACCGTTCTTGTTGGTCATTCGATTTAAGTTAGAGGCGCCAATTTAGACGGAGCAAATTTCTAATGTGCAGGATTCCCGCCGATATTTCTTTTAGGAAATAACGATAATAGTTATTCGAACGCTCTTCGCATGTTCTTTATTTTATATATTTTATTCTGACAAAGTGGCGAGCCATATCCGGGCGTAAAAAATCATGATTTTCTTACGGCGTTGTATATTTGCATTGAAATTCGTGAGATGAATTCATTGACGCTGTGCCACCGCGGGGTCGCGGACACTACGTGGCTTCGACGCGTCTAAAAATCAGAATCCTTCAGACATAAGTTTGGCTTCCATGAGCTACCAGTTACGCTATACATATTTGCACGTATGTATTTGTGCAGTCAAATATACCTGTACGTAAGCCACGAGGTATACTTATATGTCACAACTTGCGGTCGAAAGAAAGATGAGGGCGAATCTTTCGCCGTGTATCTATAGGTATACCTACTTGAATAATGATGAATGGCATATCAATCACTATGCGGATAATTTTCAGGGAATTCACAACTAATCTTGTAAGGAAATTTCAAACTTTTTCGAACTCGAAGATTAGTCAAAACTATCGTAAGAATCTTTAACTTCATTCATCAAAACTTTGATTCATGAGACACGGAATTATATCATCGGGTAATTCCGAAAATTCGAGCCTCATCGACGAATTTCGGGGAAGAATATGAAAAAAGCTCTAACAACCACTGCAAATATTCAGACTGCATGATTAACATCATCGTCTCTGTCACTGTTTGATTTTATCTATTCGGTAACGATAAAAAAATATTGCAGTGATGTAGTCAATTTGCTAAAATAAAAAATGACGAACGAAGTATCACCCCAGGGGTTTGAGTTTCCTAGATTATTTATTGTCGCGTATACAGTTATTGCTAAAAACAAAGCTGAGCAATGGCTTAAATTTTTGGAACCCCACGGAAGACGAATAGACTGCACACGGGTTGAGATTTTACATCTCCGTATGGTCTGCCGCAGTTTGCCATAAACAAGACAGAGAGAGAGAGAGAGATAGACGTGTATTGAGTCAGCGCTTAAGGGCGAGAAGGAAAGAAAAATATTTTGTGCATTTTTAGAACGTCATTTTTCACAGCCGCGATTCTTTTGCTCCCCTCATGCCCTTGGGGCTCTGCGTCATTCTCTGCCTTCGTATAAATATTCAAAGTCTTCTAAGAAACGGTTTGGCGAATCCAGCCAACCGCTGACCGTCGAAGAGGTCTGATGTTTCAGTCCTGCAGAATACCTTACTGAATCTAGGAGCAGATCTGGCCCATGAGGAATGCAGTTCGAAGAGTAAAAGAAGTCAGCGTTAGGGCGGACACTGGAACGCTGCTGCAGGGCTTGGCCGGCCCTCCAGTTAGTTTTGTCGCACGCAAGGGCTGCCCCGCGTCCTTGAAGATGGTTCATTTTTTAAAGTGATGATGTACGAGGAGGTGTTTACCAGAAATTACCGCAAAGATTATTGAATAAATTTGACATCACAGTACATGGCCCTCCACTTAGTGTAATCGTGCACCGCACATAACCCAACCAATTTGGTTCATCAAGATTTATGGTGCTCATACAAACGACGCGTTTCTGTTTCTGCGGTAGCCTTTATTTGCAGAATTGAAAGTTCTGCCTTGGGCATCGTGTCGGAAAAATTTCCTTTTCTTTAATTCTTGGGAGCTTCGAGCTTTTTACGTAACGCGTTTTACTTCACACAGCTGTATATATGATGCAATTTAAAATATAGTATATTTGACGCGCGATATACCGCCGTAATTTAACCTCTTTGATACGATAAAGTACTCCAGCGATGGTCGGGAGGAGAGACTCCGCATGCACGTTTTTTGCCTCGTTGTCATATGCGGCAAAACTGTAAATTTTCGTCTCTGCATTCCCTCGAAGTCAATCTTATATCCTTCTCGAATGTGACTCCGCTAGTTACCACACTGGTTTTTGTAACGCCTTTACCTCTAATTCACTTTTATTCATTGCCAATAAGTCTTCGTGATAAATCTCCGTAACTCTGGCCGGGATGATCGAGAACTAGCTGTCGGTCTTAATTTCAATGATGCTAGTTTAACAGGTTTCCAGAAACAGCAATGAAATATGCGTATCATGGTATTTGAAGATTTTTTAAAAACTACAATTTTTCAATTATAAAATGCCTCTTCATCAATATCCTTATAATTTTTTTCACGTCCATTTAAAACACCGCGTACAATATCAATCAATTAATTTCTGTGAATACCCGATAATAGTTTCCTCCTCGCCTACACATTAGGACGTTGATCCAACAACGCGTAGAAATTCTCGATAGCGAATGAATCGGTTGGAGTTCCGATAATATCGGCATACTTAATCATCGCATACCGAATATTTGACATCGTACGACATGTTTCATAACACTTTTATTTATCGCTTTATTATATGAGCGCTTGTATCGCCAAAGTTGAATTTGGGAAGTATAAAGAAATGAATAATGTACCTACTTGTTCGAGTAACTAATATGATACGTCGTTGCATTTATATAAATGGTCACAGATAAACGATTAATTAATTTCACGTATGCCTTATAATTATGAAAAATAACAAAAATAAAATATATGACTGATATTGCGAAACCGAGCGCTTCGTTTTTTCTGCACCGCAACTGGATAATTTAACTATATACTTTTAAGGACATTTTTCCACCTGCAGTCGGTCGGCAAGAAGTTAACGCGAGAAGCGATCGGTAATTCCTTAAAAATAAAATTCGCCATTGTATGCATGTGCCCAGTCTGGCAATGTTTGCAGAATAATGGCACGTGCTGCAGTGTCTTATATTTCTAGCTACACAGATTTAAAACCCGTATGTACGCCCATAATAGCTGAAGCATGGAACAAAGGATATAAGGATTCATTGCATTATGCATAACACAACTATCATTTCCATAGAGAAATTATTAGGAAGTTGTGTAGATTCTTTTATATCCTTGAAACCCATATCTAGATCTTGCTGCAGAAACTGACTGCATTTCCAACGTATATGTATATAAAATAACTGGAGATTACGAAGGTTGGTTCGTTGGTTGGTTGGTTGGATTCATCTGCATACCTAAAGGGTTTGAGAGGTTGACGCGTGATTCGAGTCAACCCGGTAGTGTCAGGTTCTTCTCGGGGCCACAAAGACTCCAACGGCTGGATGACATTTTGGCAAAGTTACGTGACCGAAAATTCTCTGAATACATGTTTCGCATGATGAGCGGATTATAACGGTCCTGGATCGCCGATATAATCTCGAGGATCAAAAACGATGTCATCCTGCTGCACTTGAACTACTAAGAGGAATACAGCTGAGGAACGTGTTGCTTATAAGTATGAGATGGGCGAGTGGTAAATTTGTCCAAGCGCGATATACCAGCTCAGTTCATTCAGGGTGGGTGGAGCGGTTATCTCCGATTCCTACGCAGTTCAACAAACGCCGGCCGTTCGAAGCTTGCATCTCTGAATAGTTCTGAAAGGATATCACGTCATTCCGGTCGTTCTGCAGCTTCGGTTGTCAGATGCCCAGAGCCCCATGAATTGACGTGTTCAAATTCGAAAGACAGATAATCGATATGCTCATGACCATGTAGGTATAAATCCAGAGCAAAGTGCGGCGTCCTGATTTTTGAGTTCTAATTTTTACGATTCGAATTACCTGTCAAGATATCAGCGCAACAAAGGTATATAAATAAAATGAGATAAAGTTACCGACGCGGTGAATATGTACACTGATTGTAATTTTTTTTTTTTTCCACGAATCGCAATATACATCAATTTCAAAAGTAATGTGATAATCATGTATTTTTCCGACATGAAAATATGTGACAAGTATTGATTATCTGCGTTATATTCCAAGGATTCATAATGAGATGTGAGATAGAGAGGAGTTGCTTAAAGAGTTGCTCCGACTGTGAGGACTTTATAGTACATCTTTTCAAAGAGACGACTGCACGTGGCCCACCTTCGCCTATATTATTTGTTGGATATAATGGAATGATGCGTAGTCCGAAGATTGTCGAATAAATTCGGGTACGAAGATACAAGACGCGGCACTTAGCGTAATCTCATTTAGCATCCCATGAATGAAGCATGGCGAAAGGGCCAAAAGGCGAAGGGCTTTGCTGCGACGCGAACATCGCCCTTAAGATAAAGTTAGAAAAAAAAAAAAAAAAATAGAGAATCGAAACAAGAATGGTGAGAGTAGAATACAAAATCCGTAGAAACAAAGCCTTCCCGCAGGTGGAGAGAAGTGAACTACTGCCTAAATACTCTAATGAAGTGGATTTTTTTTTCAGCAAAACAGGACCAAGGAAGAAAGCCCGAGGCGGACAGGACTTCGGGAGGCTACGGGGCGAAGACGGTGAGTAAAAGAAATGTAGGTATGGATAAAAAAGAAATTAACAAAAAATATATGTAAGAAAGAAAAAAAAAACGAAGAAAATAAATAAGCGAGTAATACAAAAACCCAAATGCAACTAAAAAGGAACCGAGGGATGTGCGAAAATGAAATAAAAATAAAAGTCAGTCCAAGCCCGTCAAGGTCCGAGGGTCCTTGCACTCCGGGTCATATAGCTGCTCTCAGACCCGTAACACTCCTCCCTGCAGAGGCTCTCAAATCTCCTGATGACCGATACAGCTGCATGCAGGGACAACCACCTTAGTTGCTTGATGCAGCGAAGTATAATTAGAAGGAACCGCGGCGCACTATACTCGCCGTGCAACGTCCTGTCAGATTACGTGCACAATGAGGCGCTTCACGATCAAAGCGCGCGGCTTATTCGCTTTCTATTCTTTCCTCAGCTGCTGGAGCGAGCCTTGACCTTGGCAGTCAACAGCCCCGGTAACGCCCTTTGCGCCGTAAAGGACGGCAAAAGCCAACGAATCGTGAACTTGCCCTAGATTGACCTCCGCTTACACCGAGGTAACGAATGACCTTGAGCCCTAAGATCCACCCATTCGCCATCGGCTTCGCGGTTGCTTCATTTAGCCGAGAACGACACAACTCCGGTCTAGACAGTCTCTCTGTGACTACCAGTTGATTCGCGGATAATTAGGTGCTTCGCCATCCGCACATAGATTTTAACTGTACGCTTCTTTACCTACCATATCCCGAGGATCTTGTCACGATTAAATCTTACCGTACCCGAACGAAGAGGTTCGTGAGCTTTGGAACACCTTGCGATTACGAGTATAACTACATTCGTATACTTATATACGTATGTTTATTGAACGATGCTGCAAGGAGAATGCGACGTGCAAGAGGTGGTCCTCGGAACTGCACAATTATTTGAGAACGTTGCACCTAAGACGTCACAATTCTCCAAAGCGTTTATATTTGGTGTTGGTCAACTACTCCGAGTTCTTTTGAATATTCAAGTTGGGTCGACGGTCGATGTAGGTACGCCTAAATATAGCTTGGTATAAAAATACAAAAGAAAGATGTCTCGAGCGAGGCGAAGATTTCCGATGGGATTGGGATAACGACTCTACTCGATACACTATTTTATCGAGTTTAATTCTGTACACAAATAAATATATCTCGGCGTTAGAATTTAAATCACGCGGATCACGTTCGTGATTAAGTTTCTTGCTGCAGATCTATAGAATTAACGAGTTTATTAGCTCCCGGGGGTATACGTATACCTATGTACGCTCCGAGACGACGAGAACCCGTAAAATCGCACGTTCCATTCGTCACGACATGAAGAATCGCAAATAAAAGAAATGCATAGTCAGCCGCAGATCGGGGACTCGATTTATGCGCCTGGTGTGTCCGGCTCTAGTCTCATCCAACCTTGAAAACCGCAGTATAAGATATCCGATTACTTTCGTGCGCGTGGATGCTCGACATCGGATAGAAAAAGTATAATGTCCGATTTTAATTTCCACTCTCGTTTTTGCCCCGTATAACTAACAGTCCCGGTACCACGTACGACTTTTTTACTCGGAGGAAGTTCCCCTTTTTTACTTGAATTCTTCAAATTCAATCATGTTTACCTTCACCATAGCTCTCGGTTCCGATATGTTTCATTCGATTGTCCAACCGCGTTACATTGCGACGAACGAGCAATTTGCTCCGTTTTTTCTTTTTTTTCTTCTCTTTTCTTCTTTCGAATACCGCTCTCGGAATACACGTGCGTCGCGTTCACTTACGCGCGAGTACATCATTCCTGTGACAAGTGTGTTATTTCTACATAGTCAGTTGAATCACATCACGCCTATATTATTCAACGTCTGAATAATATTACGATAGTTATGAATGGCAGTTGTTTTCACGGTGATAATTTCATGTCACCGAGATGAGGTTTTTTTTTTTTCTTTCGCTTCTTTTTATCATATGCAAAATATTTGAGGTCCCATCCTTTTTTGAAAACACATTTGTCGGGACGACGATAATCCTGGGATTCCTATAGCACAGCTCATGAAAGGTGATAAAATTTTTATCGCCCATGAAAACAGCAGAGACTCCGTGGATCTCGTGATACAGGTTAATTTTCTTTTGACAAGACACGTGTTTAATCAGCGATAAAATTAACCCGAACGAAATCATATCACGAGATCTAATTTTTTGAAAACCATGCTACCGGCAAAAAAAACAACAGAGATCCTTACGGTATTCGAACGGCCCAATTTCTCGAAAAATTTTTACGAAGATGCGACATTTACGATACCTCCCGCAGTTGCGGTGGGATATTATTCTTACTGCAGAAGAAATTTGTCCGAAAGAATTGTTTTTTTTTTTTTTTTTTTTTGGTGTAGGGATGGAATTTATTAGCTCAAATAGAATACTCGTTGGATATGAAATGAGTAAATGCATAACAAGTAGGTACATATTTTATTTTTCAATTATTTTTCATCCGATGATTTAATTCCCGACATTGAATTGCTCGCAGCTATGTACTTCGCTTGCTCGTTTACAAGCGTACTTTATCTTTCTGTAGATGAAAAATTATTCACTATCTGTATCGGGAATGATTCATGAAATATCATGTAGACTCTCAGGGCCTTTAGATCGTTCCTATATATATGCTCGTCGAATAAAACCGAACCCGCCATTCATCAGCTATTCAATTCTATGCATACCTATAATGCAACTTGTATATAGTTGATTTGCGCTCACTGAGAATCCGTACGTCATCAAGAAATTCATATCGCAAAGATTGTCATTCTAAGATGGAGCTCGTCTCAAGCACACGTATAATTCTAGTTCTTACAATAACTTATCGTGATTTATGCGAGGCAATGATGTTCAGTTGATGATTGCAGTTGTATAAATACCAAGACTGATTTCTTTCGATTTTGGTGTAAAAAATCAACATTTTTTTATTCGTCGGATTATGATGTATTCTCATGTATTTTGATCTCGGGAATCCGAATCTGCTAGCCACGTCATTGATCCATCGATCAATCGAGTTATCTCCGATTTTTCAATTTTTGGAGAGACAGATTTGACATACATTGATTTTAGTCGTAGCTCACCGAAGAAGGTGACGATTCATCTGACAATGAATGTAATTTATCAAGAGAAAAAAATCAGCCTGAAAGGTGATTTCGTAATTTTCGTACGTCGTTATTATCATGCAGGGATCAAGCCTCATTATGCAGTTCCGAAGTGTCTGCGTAGGAATGTGCGAGGTGAACTGCTAAATAAACTGAACCTGGTGAAGTAACATATTGTTTGCAGAGTATTATTTTTCATCTGAAGCCCTTCAACTCCGAAACAGTTGGCAGTTTCCACTTGAAATATAATGCGCGCCATCGAGGAGGACCCTTATGAATATGCACATTCTGTATCAACGCTGCAATTTCATTCAATGAAACTGTTCAAGATTTTAATATTTTTTAACTCCTTCAACCGGTGTTAAAATCACATATTCTCCGTGAGAAGAAGAAAAAAAAAAAAACAGAAAATTTTGATTCGAATGCAAAAAAGTTTTCGCTATTTACGATATGCAGCCTCATACCTTCGGCTAATTGATATGAAATATTTGGTTTGCTGTGTAAATTTTGACCATGGATGCGATGTGGGTTAGCAAAACTAACTGTTCAATATATCCAAATATTGAGAGAAGAAGTAAAAATACTTTAATTCACATAAATTATGCTCCTCTAAATTTTGCAGTCATTGACTCGTGAAGTCACCCACGGAATAGTTTTCTTCTTTTTCTTTTGCGCCAGAAAAAAAAATATATATATGCGCCACAGTGGGATTGACATGAGATAACTCTGACCACCGTGTGGAAAAGCAGAGATTCGTTACAACGGCAGGTGAGATCGGCAACGAGAATCCTGGCCAGAAATCTTGCGAAGGTATCTGCACACCTGCGAGAACTTTGTATTATTATCCGGCGAGGAGTTGCGAATTGTTCATTACGACGCGGACGCCTTGAAGACGCAGCTTTTCTTGCTCTCCGGTTAAGCTGGTAGCCTTTCGCCTTCTACCTATAATTATGTCCACGTGGTAATTCGCATAATGAAAGTGATACGGGTTTCAATTATAAATAGCTTAGGTATTCAGATCGTACCGTTTACTCTGTAATAAACGACGGTAAAATACGTCTGCGAGTTTATAGAGACGTCGATTAGTTGCGGTTGATATGATATTACGCTCTCCGTATTAACGAATCTTCTATGTAATTTCATGATTATAATTATTTCGTATTTTAATCAGGTACCGAATATGAATTAAAAAACACGAATTGTAGGTTTTACGCAAAGATCATTTTATGATGGGAAATTTAACCGTAATATTTCATATTCAAATTCAAATTCTTTGCCGACTTTCTAGAGCAATTATATCGGTATGGTAAGGCGATTATTTTCCGAATCCCATGTAAAATTACGCGACGAACGGCCAGCAAGTATAGCTATGAATATTTCAATTTGAAAAACTTGCATTGCGTATGTGCGTATAAAAATACATATGGCGACCGAGATGGCGACAGAGGACAGTTCCGTGCTCATATAGTACGTGCGGACGTACATCGTGTGAAAGTTTCCCAACTTTTGAGTATTGTTCTATTATTATTAAATTTTCTTGCCTATATATTCTTGGGATCATTCCCACTCTGATCCTGCGGCGGAGATAAATTCGTTAGCTACTGTCCTAGTCCATGAATACGTAATTACGTGAGCTTTAACTCTTTGCTATGTTACCGTTATTGTTTTCATTATTTTTTATATTGTTAACGTTCTTCGTTTATCATTATTTTTATCCTCGTTATTAACGCTCGAATCATATGATTGTCAGTAGAGTAAAGTACTGTAATTTACGTGAGAGTGTCCCTGAACTAAAAATCAAATTTTATGCAAAATTTAACGTAAGCTGATACGTGATTTTGTACTATTCTACTCTGAACCCTCGCGCGCGAGGTGTCAAACGCGGGGAGTTTAGATAGATGATTAACGGGCTAAGAACTGTATTGTGTAGAAAAAAAAAAAAAAATCATTCAGTTCTTCGATTTCGAAAGACACCGTGTAATATTATCTGCTCGTATAGCTGCAGGCTGAGCTTTTTTTGTTTTTCGTAGAGATCGGGAATGAATGTTTTTTTTTTAGATTTATTAATAATAAAATGCCGAGCTTGTCTCATATATAACAAGTTTCTGCAGTTCAAGTATAATGCTTTGGAATGCCACTCATTGCAGCCACTGCAGGTCCGAGGTCTTCTGACACAACTCGAATGAATATTTCTCATGCCTCGTGCAAAATTTAACGTAAATATCAATGGCTCACTAGCTGCGCTTCGTTTTTCAAAATAGCCGGGAATGGACGTCACTTTCCAATTTTCGATTAGTTATGAGATAATGGCCGTAACTATGCGCGCGCTTACTAATTTATTGTGCCACTCGATATACCGTGATAAATCGTATATACAACGAAACGGCTTCCGAGTTTTCAATAAATAGCTGGGTATGGATGAGCTCGTTTAATTATTAAATGACTATTTGTTTACATAAATTGATAATGATTCTTTGCAACTTTCTAATTATTATCGACTGTTTGATTCTCATGCAATATTCGAAAGTACGAAATTTTCGATACTATTCAAAATTTCTATATTACTGAAAAATCTTTGCCTGCATATACATAGGTATACCTCAATAACGAAACACTCCCTCCGTACATACAAGTTTGAAATTTTTCGAATATTCTCACGTTCTAAATATGGCATTATATATACCCATTATTACGAAACGTCCGGATACTCGCCCGGAGTCTCAAAATTTGTATCACAACAATTGAGCAATGAAAATAGAAACTCAAAGTCTTTATACATTCGATTAAAATTTCCCCCCGGTGAAAATTCGTCAAAATGAATGAAAAAATTTTTATCACAAATGTACATTAGGTTCGAGTCATTACGCTCGGAGGAGTCTTTGACCCGATGTTTTTCCAAGCGATATAAAATCGGTTATAGACTCCGTACAAAGTTTTACTTTTTATTTTAGTCTTTTCTTTTTTTTTATCATTCTTAATAGCTGCACGCATATTAATCTTCTCCGAGTGATTTTATTACTGGATTTCCTTTTCGTTTTCAATTTCACCAACCAAGGAGATGCGCTCTCTGGTCTTGCAGGTGCGCGGTGATGTCAAGAAACCGTGAAGGCCTCTGCAGCAAATAAACGCTGGACCTGAAGACCCCACCCCGATTATATCTCTTGAGCATATCCAAGTAGTTCTAGTTTAAACAGCAGAGCGTATAGTAAAACCATTTCAGGCCCCGGGATTACCACTATTTATTCCGTTTATATCCCCGTCGACGAATGGAGTTTCTTGGGCGCGTTTAAACACGGTTGCAGCAGCAGCAGTCTTCGTTAGAAGAAGTACCAACTATCCTGGCGTATATCTGAGCATTTGTGGGGCCTTCCACGCGCGAAGAGTGGGGAGTTCATATAAGACCCCAAGCCAAACGACTCTCCCAGTCCCGACACGAAAACCCATCCATCGAGCGTCTTCTTTCGCTATTTTTATTTCTCCGTAGACTCGTCACGTCCGTAATACCTTACGACTAAAATTTTTATGGCCCAGTCGCCAAGATATCATCATTCATAGTAGTCGCGTTTCAAGGAATATTAAAATAATACTGCGATTATATATTCGTGGTAGAATATCATGGGACTTCTGGAAGCCATCCCGGTCATCCTGCTGATTCTTGCTGTCAACGGTGAGTCGCAATTTTTGTATAAACTCATCTCCAGTTTCAGAAGCTCACAAGATTAACGTACGTCACTTTTCGCTCACAGAATATTTGATCACACTCATTCGGGCATCGGGTGGTTCCCTTTTTTTTCTCTTCTCACGGTCAGCTCGCTAGATCTCCTCTTCCGTTTACCGACCACCTCATAACCTACCCCGCATTGAATTAAAAAATATGGTTTCTACTTCATGCAATTTGCAAGGCCCGTCGGATAATTGAAAGATTAAATTTCATCGATGAACTTCGCCCAAATTAGATTTGCTAGGTTCAGACTATTTGACGTTTGTACAAATGGATGCCTATTAAGACTGAAACAATGGATGCTGATCGACTCTGGTTCACACATCAGACCGAAACTTTCTCCGCATACGGTAGACCGGCCAGGTGAAAATATGAAAGTAGCTCGTCGGGCTGCAGGGAGAGGTACTCTCTCTGAGGAGTGTGTGTGATTTCCGATTCCGTAACAGGGTGCTAACGATAAAGAAAACTCACCGCCGTCGCACCGAGTCGCGCTTAACTCATGTCAGCGTGGGCCATGTGCGCAACGATATCACTTCACATCCATAATAGAGCGAATCGAATCAATTACCGGTCAACAAATTGCCCTGGCTAATTCTTAGGCGATAATTTTTGCAATTATCGTCATCCGCAACCGCAAACGCGCTAAAGAAAACAAAAACAAAGAGGGGCGTTCAAGGCTTCGCGGAAACGAAGAGGACACGATGTGCGGTAACATAGACGGTTGGCATTTTCAAGGTCGTTTAGTTGTTACGAATAATGAAATCGACTCTTCCCTCAGTGTATCGAATTCCCGGTTTTCTCACGTTTCCTATGTACCCATATAATAATTTCCGGATCGAACCAAACTTCGATAATGTTAGCCTACGGGAACAACATTGTATCTTGTAACTAACCAGTATTTATAAAGTCGTAAAGAAAGGGAAAGTAAAACTAACTTGCCTCTAACCCAGTCGAGGACTCAAGGCGGGTTCCGTCAGATACTTTAGAATTACGTAATCGCCCACTCGGAGATGTCTTCTCAGAACTATCACGTACACTCAGTGATATTTTAAATGGTAATCGCTCGCATATAGTCACCATATGAACGCTCTAGCGAAAATATCCATTTAAAATACCACCGATTGTACGTAGATATTCGTACGTGCTATACGCGATTACTAGCCTCTCCCTTACGTTCTTACAATTTGATACGTTAGCCGCGCCTATTACATCCTTAACGTGGACCGTATAACGTAATCCCTTCGAGATCGTATGTAAGGTTTCATTTTTCCTTAGTATACTTTTCGAGAACACGTATGGATTTGGGGATAAAAATGACGAGCCAATTTCTGGAAGATTAATTTAATGGGCCCAAATTTGTCGATGTTGAAAACTGGACTGTTCAGTTATGTCTGACGAAGGGTTGAAAATTGATCGGATTAATCGAAGTGATTAACGTACTTGCGATTAGAAGTAACAGTGGTGATCGAGATGGAGGTAGATGGGGTGTCCCGAAGGTTGCAAGTCAAGGCTAGACACTTTCACTTGGGTTCTCTTGGGAGCGCGATGCCTGAGCACTTCCCACCTTACTTAAATACTTCGCCCCTTTTTTGTATATGGTATACATAATATATTTATTATACCGGGTGTACATAGCCATATAATATTTTATTCATAATGTATAAATGTACGAGCGTCGAGGTATGTGCTACACCTTAACGGGTTGAAATTCTTATTCTTATTTATACGAAAGAAAAATAAGTATTATGTTAATCTGGAGGTGGCTCAATTTTACAAAAAAGGCGATCGAACTTCATGCTAATTATCAACAGCTCATCGATCGATGTAACGGGGATGTTCGATCGCCGAAAATAACCGACGACTGCGTTTATTGATTATTTAAGCGTTTTATTTACATCTCTATAGCGTGCAAAACAAAACGACCTTTAAATTCGACACTCATCATCGAAGTATTTCTGATCCTTAACTGAAAATATCCTGAAACAACTGACAATTAATTTATTCATCAGAAACAAGATCCCGCTGCAGATGCCAAGTAAATGGGATTGGATTATTTTATTCGCCGTCGCGTCGGAGTTGGTCATTAAAAGAAGATGAATAAAAGTAAATTAATATATGCGCTAAATGACGGTTGATTTGAATATAGAAATCGAAACTTATTTCGCGGTATGAGAATTATGTTAGCACCGGAATCGAAATACCCAACCCAACTCTTTCGATTTCCCGCATCATATAAATGGCTATTTCATAGAATACATCAAACTAGTTGATCCATAAATCACAAATCGTGAATGAAAGGCGAGTCTCTCAGTAATATCTCGTCACTCGATCAGCTGGTTAACTTTAACAGTAAATGAATAAAATAAATCTCGTGAGCATATCGTTGAACAGGTGCCCATAATAAATACACATATCGAAAGGTCAAATAGATTATCAATGGTTTCCATATATCATAAATGGTATTACAGGCATCAGCGGGGATAAACAACAGCAAGAAGATCCTTGCCAAACGAAAGCCAGAGTCGTGAGTGATTTGGAATACTGCGACCGTTACTGGGAATGTGTCAATGGACGTCCAGAGCTTTTCGATTGTCCCAACGGTCTGGTATTCGCCGGTAAACATCGCGGTGTAACCGAAGGCTGCGACTACCCATGGCGGGCAAATTACTGCGAGGGAAAAAGGCAGGCAAATACCCCCATAGGGGCTGACCACTGCGGTTGGTTGTACGGAATATTTGGCCATGAAACATCCTGCACCAGGTACTGGACGTGTTGGAACGGAACGGCTACGGAGCAACTTTGCATAGGTGGTCTTCTTTACAACGAAAGAACTCACTCCTGTGACTGGCCCGAGAATGTCGAGGGTTGCCAGAAGCATCGTGAGTATTTTATTTCATTATATTTATTTTCCATCATTTTCTTTTCATTGCCTGTTTTCCGATGTTTGAAAAATCAATTACGTTGGGACACGGTTCGTCTGGTACCAGGGTGTAAAGTACGATGAAATTTTCGTTTTAAACATCGATTAGCATACAGATTAATACCCGCCTTTCAAATAACTGATAAATTCCGTGGACAAATATTTTTCGAACATAATGTCATTGGCCCTGTAACGTCCGGGTTCATTTTCCCGATTAATATTCAATCGGGGTACGCAGACGCGTATACATGCGGTGATCACGACGATTGCGTGACTTTTCATAGTAAATAGCAGTCGATGGTATAACGTTCGCAGAATTTGACTGTTATGTTCGTCTTTCTTTTTTCTTTTTTCTTTTGCTTCGACATTCTCATTTCTGTTTCGTTGGTTCAATCCTCATTGTTTCGATAAACTTCATTCACTATTTTCAAACACCCATTTATTACAGACTCACGTCCAAGATATTATTTTAATCTGCAGACGCGATGGGAGTTACTCGGTTATGTAATAGGTCATAAATTGGGCATATGGTGAGAGCATATACATTACATGGTACCCCGCGGGTTGTATAGAAAGTGAAGAAATTAATTTCCATCACTCTCTCTCTCTCTCTCTCTCTCTGTGTATTTATTCAATGGTTTGAGTTATTCATGTTCGGTGAATATATTTTTACACGTGAATTTTTTCTTCACCGATATTTGTTATTTTCTGTAAATATTATCAGAGTTACTAGAAATTCAAAAGAAATTATAATAATCCTAAGAAAGTGGGTCATTTGCATAGAATAAAACACACGACGGTATATATTTCTGCCGACATCATCCTGCGCTTTAATGGTTTTACCGTCACTTCGGTATAATTTTCTCCGCTCTGCTCGTAAATATTTTTCTCTTGCAAATCAAACGCCGTTTAAAGCGATTGAGAAATTGCGAGAACTTCGGAGAACGAATTGAATACAACTCGGAGTCAAACAATCACTCAGTTTCATCGGCTGATATTCTTATACTTGACATCTGAATTGATCCTTGTTTCAGCTCTCTGCACCTCCGACCCGAACGGAAACGTGCCCTTGGGAAAATCGTGCAATCGTTATTGGCAATGTCAGGGAGGATATCCTCGTCTTCAACGTTGTCCCGCTATGTTAGTGTTCGATAGAAGGTCATTGAGATGCGTAGTCCCACCGACGGAAGATTGCGACATTCCAACACCTCCTCCAACTCTGGAGACTGATTTTGCCGAAGGAGAGAACGGTGAACCGGAAGAAGAGAATCTGCCGCCTGGTGTTCCCTCACTTCCGGCTGGCGCTGTTCCCGTCGCGCTGAGACAGAGAGGACGAAACTGAAAGTGACGACCGATGCGGGGAGAATAAGAGTTTTGGTCACTCGTTCGAAACTTGAAATAATTCTTCAACGAAAAATACCGAAGCTCGCTCCTTCGTTGTTACTAAATTCTAAACCGGTCGAGCTGCTGGATAGGAAATATCTGAGCCACTGGGCCTGGAAATCCTTTCACAAATTATCTTCTATACTATTGTACTATTATTTTATCCTCGATCCCCCGATCTTTCATTCCAAAATCAAAATGTAAATATTCCTCTTTCCATCCACTCTTATTATACTTTACATTGTACTTTACGTTAGTTTATAGGATTGTGCAATAAAGTATTGTATATTTTTTATACGTATAATATCTGAATTACTATGCATTTATTATAACTACTAGGTCACCGGGTCAATTCTCTCACGATAGTGAAAAGGTCATTTTTCATCAACAAACTACATATATATAATAAGCTGTAATTAATTATTTGCGGTGTAATTTATCTTCAGGCAGTTTTCAGCGATTAAAAAAGTATAGGAGAATATAAAAGGGGGTGGGTTGATGTATAGTTTAAATTTTATTAGTTTTCGTACAGCCAATGAATTTTGGGAACGTTGCAAAGTTATCGCTCGTATTATCGCTACGCTAACTTTCGCCTTTAGCTCTAAATATTGCGAATAACTTGACGAGTCGAGGCGACGTTTCTATTTTATAATGTTAATTGTATAATCGTCCTGCCTGTTCGGGCACGGCGTTTGATAAATATAAATGTATCTATATATTTTCAACACGAATACCGGTCTGCAATTAAATGTCAGAGATAAGATGACGTAAGACGGAGGTCATCCTTTGAAACAGCTGTGATTGACTGTATATTGTACAATTCCATGCAAACGATGATTTTTCTTTTTTGTTTTCAAATTTTTTCTAAACTTCTCCGAGATTTGGGACTTGAACAATTATAAGATGTTCGTAAAATAATTGTTTCAAACGTCAACAACGATCAATTCTGGGTTACTTCTAGTGGTTTGCACTGTGAAAAATAATGAAGAAATTATTAATCGATTGCAGGCACACAGTTTTACAATTAATCGCTGTCATTCTGATCATACTAACCACTGAGGACCTTCTTCAGGATCTAAACAAGACAGGCTATGAGCATCGAAAAGTTTTCCATCCCCACATGTGATCAGACGAGGGCTGCCTTCGACGCAAGTTATCAAACGACCGCAGTCTCCGGGTACGGGGAATCTGTTGTGAAAAATTATCAACGTTACAAAACGACTAGAATGTCAACCACGTGCAAGAAACCTGTTTAAAAAGTAATTATATTCAAGCAACGATGAAAGATTATGTCCTGGTTATAATCCCACTTCCGTTTCATGTTATATTATCGTTGATTTCAAACCAGTTAACCAAGTTTTGTGCAATTTACCCATCGCACAAATATTCAATCTTGTCGTCCTCTGAAGTCAGAGGGCGGAGATTCGATCCCAATTGGATCCTGCGCTTTCGAATTCATTCAATTTGATTAAGAAATTTGGTTTTCAACGTTAACAAACCTTGGGAACGGCCAGAATCTTGCCGCAGCGGTATGTGCCGGTATTTTCTGTGGGCATTTGAACCCGACGATAGCTTCTGGGTTGCAATAGGGTAGAAGTTGATCAGGCCAAACGCAAGAGTGACTTTTAGGGTCATACGCTAGTCCAGCGTCGCAATGTTCAGATTGTGGAACACCATAGGCACATTTCAAGTAAGTTGTACTGCACGAGTCGCTGTCTGGGTAAATTCCGAATTGATACTCGCAGCCAGGGGTGCTGATTGGAGTCACTGAGAACGTGAAAAGGGCATGAAATATTTCAATCTGAATATCACATTTGGACCAGATTTTTGAAAGTGTCGTCTCACTATTTTCTATGGGAAAAACAAATCTACCGCACGAATCTCGTTTTGATTTCACCCAAATTACCTGTTGGACGTCCATTAAAAGTCTAGTCTTCTTTTTTGTTTTTTTATTTCTCTTTATAACTCACCGATCGCTTTGTCCAGAAGATAATTACTAAACAAACAGTTTCTATTACAGTCATAGATGTCGGTTTCAACGCCAGCTGAGCTTTCTCCCTTTTCCGTTTTCTCTCTACCTCGAGAATTAGATTTGACGTTATCAAAAAGTTAACCCCCAGCGTTAAAATCGAGAAAAATTCAAACAAGAATCAAAAAATAAATATTCATTTCATATTTCTAAGGCGCAATATTCACGTACGTATAAAGTTGTCAATGACCACATTGCTTGTTTGTTTTTTACAAATGAATTTCCGTTACTGAATACCAGTGAAAGTTGATCAAATAAACAATTTCATGAAATTCTGTTCAGCCAACAGTCGTCTTATATATGTATACGTACAAATATATACGCGGTCCAAAATCGTTAGCGTATATAATACAAAAAGTGAATTTATTCGTCGCGCAAAAATAATTGATGAGTAAACTTTCAGAAAATATTTTCACAACCTTTACGGTTAAATATTGAGAGCAAGTTGGTTACTTTTAGTGACGCAAGATCACCAAAATTTCTCAAGATAATATATGTTATATATATGAAACGCTTCGAGAGATAATTAACCGTAATTACAGTTTCAAGCGACAGCTGCCTAAAAAAAGTATCACATGCGCCATAACTCGATAATAGATCGATGTAAAAATGCCTCGAGGTTCTGGTGACTCTACCTGCCTTTGCAGCTCCAGTGATTTCAATGCGTGGTAAAACGCGAGCTCAAAAAAAAAAAAAAAATCAATTTTTTTTTTTCTGTCGATAGTTTTTGTGAAAGTCTTCCTGAAAGATTTCAAGGACCGTATAATGTCGTACTTGTACTTGAAATTTACAATTCTCACCTCCATTCGTCCATTTTATATCAACTTGCTTTTGTAATTAAATTTATTCTCTTTTGCATTGCCTAACTGATATACTTTACACAATCTAGACTAAACCAGACTTGCGGTTTGGCGTCCTTCGATTAGAGATTAAAAATTTTTTTTTTCTTTTTCAATCTGATCGCTTCGATAATAATAATAATAATAATAATAATAATAATGTCAATATTTCACACGACAAACTCACGATCTGCTTTACGTTCTCCGCATTGTACGGCCCAGTTGTAGTTGCAGTGGTTGTGCACCGCTCCGTGACCATCGAAAAGAAGCCCATTCTCGCAATGCTCCAGAGACAAAGTCCCGTTTACGCATAGGAAGAACGCGGCGCAATCCTCAGGGTGGGCGTACGCCTGGGTTCCGTGCTGCTCCGGGCAACCCGGAGCGCCTAGCAGGGCAGCCCCTGAAGCTGTGAAAAGAAAAAAGAAAATTATCGTATTATGAGGTAAAACATTTTTGTATGCGACATGAAAATAAAAAGAAATCCAGGTACCTTCCTAGGTGAGGCATAAAGTCCCAGAATTTAAATTATGCAAGAAGTTTGAAAAACTATTAATCTCGTTTCAGAGCAATTGTGCTTAATTTGATTTTCACATAGAACGATAATATTCAAAATATTATGTTATATTATATTCGCTGAAAAAATTCGTGTTTCACACCAACGTACTTATCGCAAATTATATTTCTCGTGATATAATGTTAACTATCCAACAAACTCTATATAGAATTTGAATAACGAATGAGGAAGAACGTATACAAACATATTATATCATAGGAATCGGTTAGTGTTAACCATATGGCAGAGCGGCAGTGAAAGCTATCGTAGGCCTAAGCATTCCACCCGGGTATATGTAAGTAACATGTCGCAAGTTATGCCGTGTATTAAAGCGAACTTTAGTACTCGTGTATATTTCATTTAGTCGTAAGGCTCGTTGAAATTATCCGCCCGGTATAAGTAGGATATACGCGTATAAATACACGTATGTACATAAACGCGCGGGACGTTCGCGTGTATAAGACGCGGGTGAGAAATTAAATCTTAGGAAGAGCTGTGAGTAACGCAAAGAGGCCGATCACCGAGAAGGAACTCAGGAGCGTACCAATCGGATTCTGTGCACTTGGATTTATTTGATATAATTCATTTTATAAATTATACTCACCGGTAGCGATGAGACCCGTTAGGGCCAATAAGGTCACTCCTATACGACAGCTCATGTCTGGTCTCAGTACCAACTGACTACTGAACTTAGATTCCCGCTCATTGGCAACTTGTCTTGGCCTCGGGCCCCGCGGGGCCCCTTCACTCCGTCCGTCCGTTCGATCGTTCGTTCGTTCGTTCATATCCAGCCAGGTTACAAGATCTCCCCCTTCGCCGATCACTCTTTCGCGATATTGTTTCGAGGCTTACACGCGATATCTCATGTTCGGGGGTACTCGCATACACGTTTTTTTTTTTTTTTTTCGTTTATTTCTCTTTTAAATCGGTGTCGTTTACGCTCCATTTTTTTTTTTTTTATAACAACAAATTTTACTCCCTCTCTCTCTTCTCCCCTCGAGCGGACCCATTTTTGAAAAAATTTTCTACACCACGTCCAATTCGCTTATCGCAATATCTGAATCTGTAACTTTTTTTTTCTTTCTCCACGGCACACCGCAAACAGAACAAAAAAGAGAGAACCGACGAAAAAAAAAAATATATATTGACGAATTGCTCAATCGATCTGGACAATTAGTTGGTAAAAAAAGCTAAAAGGTATAGCGAACTCGTGGTTAAATAGAACGAAAAAAATAACAAAACATACGATTAAAATGTAAGCCAATTTTCGAATGACCTCTGATCGATCGTATGGTTTATTTCATATGGTTGTATAGATATATACCTTATTTATTTTGTAAGGCCAGTGTTTGCCCCGGGGTTACGGAGAGACAAAGTTTCGCGCAAAAAGCGTTCAGGCCCACGAATCATATCGGAGGTGCAATAAGGCCCGGGGCTTTATTATAATATTGTAGTTTTCTTATGCAACGTTGCGGTATCGAGAATACAAGGGGAACGAGATTGTGGGCCCCGATATAACGACGGTGAAAGCCGTTAATATCTGCCGATATGATGTTACGCGCGATCTCTACCTTGTATTACACGTGGTGTACGCGAGTTATAATGTTGATCGAAGGGCTATATGTATATGCGAGGCCCGAAATGATCTCACTTTTTTTTATATTATGTATTAACAGTTGTATTTAAAGATATTTTCGAAAAATCACAAGATGCTATTTTGAGGCACCTATACCGGTGCAGGAAATAATCGATAGAAACTCATGTTATACTGTGATCTATTTTATAAATACCTAGGTAATGATCTGATCGAGAGAAGAGAAAGGTTTGGATTATGAACAATGGAATATATAGCCTAGATTATGTTATATAATAATAAAATATTTATTGTTCTTAAAAGTAAAAGTCAAATGTTACATATACAGCTAAATGACGTGTAACAATCAGTTCTTTTTCTTGTAATAGTCCTCGCTGCAACAAAAAAAAAAGGAATTCGAAATTTAAATTACGATGTAATTATAAATCAATAGCCGGTCGTTATCGTGCATCGTTAATTGGTATTTTATCACCCGATTTCTTATAACGTTTACATGCCTCATCGAGTTATAAATTCTTGAATGTGTCATAATTAACAACATCGTATTTTTGCTATTTATTTCTTATATGTGAATGCTCGCACCTGGAATCGAGTATATGATAAACTAATTGCAGTTACGGTTGAGTTTCGAATAAAACCACCTCCACATGAAAAAAAGATGCACGCTAAGAAGTTTCTCCTTCACTAACTTTTCCCTGGCACGTATAAGATGAACTTTGCATTTTTATACTTTCGGGGATTTCTATGTATCAATTGGTATTCCAAGTTACACGCGATGTATTTCTAGAACGAAATTTCTCCGAATAATGCCAATGTAAAAATAGCAAATAAATAGACTCACCATCCCGGTACGTTTTCCGGTTCCGTGCACCTGAAACTGTCCTCATTATAGACCGTTCCAGCGTCACACTGTCCCTTTTGTGGCCTTAGTCCATTTTTGCAAATGTAAAATTTCGCGCAGTCTTCGGGATGGGGGTAAGTCGGATGGGGAAGAGTCCTTCCAAGTGGACCGGAAACGTCACCGTCTGGGCAGACGAAGCCGTCGTCCAGGATGTCCCGTTTTGGGGCAGCGCATTCCCTCGTCGATTCGGCGGGCCAAACGCAAGCGGAAACTGAGTCATCGTATATCAAACCCGCTGGACACGGCATTGCTGATGCCACGCCGTCTATGCAGTTTACGAATTGGTCGCACGCTGTCGGATCCTCATGACGGAAGTAGCCGTTCGCACGGGGGCAACCCTTAGTCGGCTGAGGTTCCTCTGAAGTAAAATATTCAAAGATGTGTTAAAATTGTACCGAAAGACGGTCAAAAAATCAAAAACCTCTAGAAGCACCGGTGGACGAGAAGAAGATAAACGTTTGAAAAATCTAAGATTGCGGTGGTCATATTGGAGAATATTTTGACACTATGGACATGGATTTGTTTCCGGGTGGAGTATAAGGATGGTGTTAATACTCACGAAGAAGGGTTCGGTCACCGCATGGCACATTTGTGGGGATGTCACATAGTTCCTTTTTAGGATTATCGTCCTTGAACATCAGTCCATCCTTGCAGAGTTTCTCTTCGGCAATTCCGTTTGCGCAGACATAGTACAAGTCGCACTGTTCAGGATCGGGAAAGAAACCCTTAGCTTGTGGGCACTGGAACTGAGCCGTTGCCACACCGACGAATAAGAAAAGTCCTATAAAGCCGATGCAGATAAGTTTGGAGGATCTAAAAGATGCCATCTTCTTGAGGTTGTGCTGAGTTCTTTGCTCTTCAAAACGCGACTGTTGGGTTCTCGTCATGATCCTGATTCCCTCGGTTGCATTCGCCATTTCATTTCCCAACCCCTCCATTTCCCATTTCGCTCTCTTCTGGAACCCCTCTCTTCCAGGTTACACGCTCTCTTTCTTTATCTTTCTCCCTCCATCCTGTCGCCATCTCTTTGCACGATCCTCTGTCCTTCTCACTTCACGTCTTTCAGGTAGCCCAAGCAGCACCCGTTTGGCTGGTCTCGATCTTCGCGTCGTGAACGTGCCTTATATTCACGCCTCAAATTTATGCACGCGTGTACACCATGAATTACTCTAACAGTATATAGTACGCCTAGTTATATCGGTGCTCATATACCGCGCCCACAATTCGATCAATCACCTTGGCGTCGAAAGCTAACGGCGTGGCTATCGAGACCCGCGTTCGAAGGGCCGCGGATTCAAATATCAGAAAACAAGGTTGTCGAATCGAGTTCTTGGAAATTTATAATTACAGATTTATACCCGCAGTCCTCGATCGCAGCCCTTTGACTCAAAATTTGTTTTCCCAATTCCCAAGGTTATCGTGTCTTGTAAAATCTTTTATTTGCGAAAAAGATATTTCAGGACTACTCATGTGTTTTATACATTTTTTTTCGATGAAAATAGGCTGCAGATTTTAATGATCCGGATGATCATCGAACGGGATTCCGGACTGTCTGATCATTTTTCATTGGTGTTTAATGTCGTCGAACACTTCGCAGTTTGGCATGCATGGCAGCACTTTTTTTATCCCGTTGTCTTGGCTCTGCGGTTCTGCTGGTAAAGCCATCGTTGATATAAAAAAAAGAATGAAATAAAAATGTTCAAAGCGTGACTCGTTTGCTTGAATATTTTCACCTACCTACTGGTATTGGTGATGCGATTCTACACACGACAATGGGAACGCCTCTATCGGCTATTTCACATCTCGGCAAATCCTGTCTCCCTATTTTTAACGCAGAGACATTAATTCTTAAATCCTGCTCACCTTGGTTCTGATAAATAAAATTAAAAATCATTATTCCCGGTATTCCAAATCACGTATATCGATAACTTAGATATAAACCATATTAAGTGCCACATCCTGATCAATTTTTTTTACAACCCTGTTCCATTTGGTATTTGTCCTAATTCTGCGGATTACAAGTCACGTTTGTTAATTATTATAATTCTAGGAATTCGTGTGACCATCAACCTTTTCTATTACGCGCTTGCCGATAAATATCACATCCATGTACTAGCCAGTAAAAACCAGGGCTGCAAATAACATTTTACGGGGATTAAACCTTTTTCATTTTCCAATACGTTGCGGCTCACAATCTTCTTATTGGTAACGTTTGATCATTTTTCTGATTTCGATCGATATTAGATAAATAAATCAGAACTTTCCATAAAGTCACGACCAAGAGAATCCGCACGTCACGGCGCATTGTGCGAGAAAAAAATTCTACGTAGTCATGTTGAGTGATTTTGTTCATTAATTCTGGTTTCACAAACTTATATGCGACAAACATCTTACCGGTTATATGTGTCCTTGATGTCCTTAGACGTTCGACCTCCTAACGACAGAAACTTCTATTCTATTCAAATAATAATTCACGATTCATAGTTTGTCCTGATTAAACCGCGTTTTAAAAAATTCAAAATTTGACACCTACATGTAGTTTGATGAATTAGGTTTGACAGTAGTGGAAATTTATTTAAGAATATATACGTAACGTGTGCAATCCGATCTCTTATAAAGTATATTTATTCTAGTTTAAATCTGAGCTGAAATAACTGATGATTTTACAAGATTTATAATAATCAAGTGGAACGAAAGCGAGAAGATTCATTATAGCTGATCCAAGATAATTCATCAACCTTTGTCGCAAATCAGATGTTTTTCATAGTCTTTTATCTCTGGTGTCTGCAGTTACTTTAAAAACAGTAATAGTTATAATAGCTGCACGGTTGATTGATGTTCATCTTTCTAATCTGGTTATTAATCACAGTGATTATATTCGCTGTAATTGAAGAGAAAGTTTTCAATTGTCTCAAAGAATGATCTCGCTCGATCCTGTTCATGATATTCTAATTCTGGTGATCGGGACACTCGGGAAGGAATATTAAATACGAATCGCAATAGGGCAATGAAGTGTGTTAATACTTCAGAGTGGTTTGAAAATTCATCGGTTATAGTTGAGCCTACTTTCACCCTCAGGGTAAGGTTGATCCTGACATAGAAACAAGCTGTAAGTTGAAGCCAGACCAAGGCGAGATCTGAACAATTTTTATTTTATCTTATTTTTTTCTCTTTCTGTTTCTCTGATATGCTAACGGGAGAGAATAACAAATGGGAAAACTAGACGCTGTATCGTTTCGACGTGGGAGTTGACGCGTGTGTAAGAAATCATGCTTATCATGAGTCGGATTTAAATACGAGTTGAAATACTTGACGGTTTTTTAAAAGCCTTCGACTCGAAAGCGACGACTACACGAAGTCGAAGATTACCATATCAAGCAACCTCTAATTGGTGATTCATTAGAATTCGGAACTCGTGCAGCAGTCTCTATATAAATTGGAATTGATTGCGTTCGCGTCCCCCTTGAAATCGAGTGGTAAGAAAGCCGGGTCGGTGTAGCTGGTAGATATATAGGTCTTCGAACAAAACGACTGACTTGTCTTTTCTCAAGATCAATCGGTGAACAGAAACCAGTTTACCGTGCGCGCCTCGATCGTCTCTGTGAAAAAGAGGAAACGAAGATAGAACAGAATCTCCTTGTTCTTATAAACCGAGTGAAAGTTATCGGAGATTTGCCTCGTTGCACCTTTATAGGGATCAACATCGTTACCGAGGGAAATTTTAATCAAATAATTCTTCACCGAATAAAAACGGTTCCATTACAAATGAATAACAAATATGTTCTCTAAATTTCAAACTACGTAAATACGTATCTGCGCGATTATTTATCAAAGAGAATTTCTCTCATAAATTGCTTCAGTTTTTTTTGTTCCTTTTTTTTCTTTCTTCAATCTTCGAGTCAATCTCACTTTACTTTTCAGCTTTTTTTACACCCAAATATCAATACTTCTCGAATAATCGGATATACGCTTCGCTCAACCGCAATCATTGCAGTTAGAAAAAATTAGTTTTTTTTTTTTTCAAAACGAATCATCATTTATTGAAGGACATTTATAAAATATGTATTAATACCTAAATAGTTTTCTCGTCGAATAGAGTAATTGTGAACGTATTAAGGTGGTTTGACGGCCCCGATGCGGGACAGGAAATGTTCACAGATCTCTTCAGCTCTGTTGCTCGTCCTCCTTGTACCAATCCTGACTGTAATGAGTAACGTGATTAAATCATCTATATACCTCATTGTTTATGCGAATTTTAATGCAAGTTATATCCTGTTGAATTCTGACTTTGTTGATTTACCGCGTGAAACAAGTCTGTATATAAACAATTATTGAGATCGAAGAACAACGTATTAAACTTTTCATTGAAATCAGTCAATAGGTTTGAAGTGGCGTCTTATTTCGCTCAAGGTTCTCTTTCAAGTTCAGGAGAATAATTTTGAAAGTCAATGAAACTGGAAGCGAAGCGAAACTCAACTGAAACGAAACGGACTCTAATTTCACTTTCCCTCACGCTTGGTCAACCGTGATGTCAGTTGCAACGAAAAATATCGTCCCACGTAAATAATAAAAGAAATCCGGAAACCGCGACTGATCGGAAATCTCACCAAATCAAATGAAAATCTCCATCGCGAAGTGATTCTATTCGATTCCGGTAAGACGAGAAAAAAAGTCAACAGAATTCGCAAGAACATTGAATTTGGCATCACGTACCACCCGGGGACGTTCTTTGGATCGTCGCATTTTTGTGTTTCTTCGTTGTATACGGTTTTTTCGCTGCAGCCTTGAACGCGAGGAGTTACGCCGCTCAAGCAAATGTAAAACTTCTGGCAATCGTCAGGGTGAGGATATTTCGGATGATCGACGGGCATGTCACGATCATCGATTTGATGGTCCTTCGGGCACTCGAAACCATCTTCTAATTTGTCACCTACTTTTCTGCAGCCCTATTTGATATTAAAACGATTTTATTACTGGAGTTTCCAGCCTCGGTCATTTCGTGGTACAAAAATTTCAAGATGTTCAATAAATCGAGATTTCTGATTATCCTTTCAGATCGAAAATTACCTTACGACCGGCGCTGTCGGGCCAAACACAGATTCCCTGTTCTGGGTGGAAGTGTAATCCAACTGTGCAGGTATTTTTCGTTGCTTCGCCCTCGATACAATTGTAGAATACATCGCAAACCGAAGGGTCTGGATGAGGGAAGAATCCGTTACGTCTCGGGCAATTTGGCGATGGCTGAGGAGGTTCTAAACAAATAAAACATGTCACCGTAAATATCAATGACCGAAAACAGTCGTCACCTCTTAGTGAGGCACATGTATGTACTTGTTACGTAACGACCTTCCTTTTACGATGGAAAATAAAAAAAAAAAAATCTTTCATTTGCTTCTACAGTTATGCACATGTTATGCATTTGCACTAATCGATGTGAGAGCTATGTAATCAAGTATTGAGTAAAATGTAGGCCAACTTTCTTCTATGTAAGATTTAAACTGATATATGTTTTTGGAATTTTTCTCAAACGATCCAATCTTTATACTCACGAAGTTCAAGACGATCTTCGCAATCTACGTTGAAGATGTGGTCGCATTTGTTGATCTTCCGATTGTACGGATCGAAGACCAAACCATCTGGGCAGAGCTTTTCGGTGGCAACTCCATCGACGCATTTGTAGTACAGGTCGCATTGAACGGCATCTTCAAACTCTCCATTGTCTTTCGGACACTTGAATGCTCCGGCTGTATAAAAAAGAAACGGTACGATTTTAATTAGCCGATGTCTTTAATCGTGACACAAAATAAAATCGAAGTTGCCCGGCTGTCACTGACCACGACTTACAGTCGATGGTTACAGTTACTTTCCCTTTGGGACAATTGAGAAAGATAAAACTTTTCTGAAATCCGTCAAATTGTTCAGTAGCGTTAATCAGTCATCTCTGGCACCCAACCATCCTTAATATTTGGTTACACAATTGATATACCACGATCACGCTATAATTCCCGGATCTCTTGCACAACTGCAAGGAGACAGTACTAACATTTACATTTTAGAAAGTACCGCGACGATATACCATCTTACACTTTGCAGTGACGGCGAACTGCTCACCACATATGCGATGTCCTGTAACTATACGATATCCCTATATACACGTCAGACCGGCACTGCCCAGAATTCACATATGGAATGCAATGAGTTAAAAAATGCAAAATAATAAATTACAATTGTTAAGTGAAAACATGCTACATTATAAGTGCCAAAAATTACGATGACGTACGTGCAGGTATTAGAATTAGAAAGTAAACAGTAGTAATTAAAGATGGATGCTCAAAAGAAATTACAGCTTGACCGCTGTCATCCGCATATTTGTGTTCGTATATTTGATGGTAATAAATTACTGTAACGACTGTTGAGTAATTTACGTGTGCACTTGAAAAGGGACAAGCTGATCCGTTATAGAAATGCAAACTGAGGGATGAACCACCCACATGAATTATCAAATGGGTGAATAAATGAGCGAATCAGAAATTAGAATCAGAAAATTTTACTCACATGCAACTGCGACTAGAGCCAGTACGACCACAAGACACACTTTGGCCATGGTTATCTCTTTTTTTTTGCTTTTATTTATCTCTTTTTTTTTTAGAAAACTTTAATAGTATAATGACTAATTATTTTCTGTGGAAATTAAGTTTTTGGAGCTCTTTGGAAAGGCCTCTCGACGCGAGAGACTGCAGCTAAGGAGACTCTCCGGTGGATATACCTTCCCAACCCCCACTATATTGGTACCAGATCCCCACTTTCTCGTCCCTTCAAAGCACGGTACGTCATTAAGAGTACAGAATATCACGTGACCGGAGATCCCCTCATCCCATACCTCTACTCATAATTTTTATATTTTATGTACTACGTTCCTAGAGATTTTTCGAATACCCTGCTAGCTACAGCTATAGCCACTATAGCTACCGCTCTTCGCGGAGAAAATCTTAAAGGTCACACCTTGGCGAGATGCGGAGAGGCTACAATGCAGGTAGATTTACCACGTATCCAGGAAAGCAATGTCGTTGACAAACCGCGACTGAAAAAATTCTTGATGCTTGTCATTCTTGTTTTGTTCGAATCGTACTGTAGTGCAAACCAGCCGCATAATTGTTCCCTAAGGTATGTAGCTGTGATTGGATTCCCGAATTGTTACGGTAATTTTGACGAAAGTTATGAGTTATAATTTCTCTATTTCACAGGGCGAAATACAGAAGGAAAAATTTCAGGATGTAGGTAATATTAGCCTCAGGGCAGTTTTCGAAAATTTTGCAATAATCTCTGACCAGCTGTTATACGGGGTATCAAAATCGTCCTGGTGAAAAAACAGCTGGTGCGCTGTAAGATTAATTAGAAATCTTTGTTTCACAATTAATTGAAAATTGATTACCCCTCTCTATTGTCGTGACGAATGACCTTGGTAACCTTGTTTGGCCTTTATTTCTGCAGAGTTAAAAAGAAAAACAGTTGAATGGTAAAGGGGAGTTATTCTTTATCCTTAGCATATGCGAGAGGATGAATAAATAATTTCAAGCTTCAAGAAATTCCGATTCCAAGCTAGTTGATATCCCTGAGTGCATAAAAGCTAATTGTAATGCAACAAGTATCGCGAGAATGTCTGATGTGAAAGAGAGAACTGAGAAGGGATTCGTCCGATCTGAAACGATGATGTCATTGGACGCAGAAGAACGTGCACTCGACTTGTTTACGATCCAACAATTTTCTCGAAAGTTTCCAAACTTTGCTAATCATCGATCTTGGTTTATTACTGTCCATAACTACGAAGTGAAGTTCGAGTGTTCATGAAAAATCGAACCGCGAGTCAAAATGTGTGAATTTTGTATGGGCGCCCTGAGAATCATGAGGACATTTGGTTTTTACTTCGATGGATGTAGAAAAACAAGTCTCGGTAAAAGCGAAAGTTTAATCGAATTGCACATGGCTTGGTTATATTTTTGAAATCATTCCTGAGAAAAGCAATTAATGCCGAATTATTGCCGAATGCCGACAGGTTAGTCGGAATTTTTGTATTTTCTGGAATTGTTGTGGTATACTATCACGGTAATTTTTATTTCGTTGCTACCGTAAACCAGAGCACGACCGGGATTTTGTTAATTGACATAAATGCGTCTAGTTTTTAACTATTAAGAATACTTTTATTATAAAACTAAACTTAAGACTATAAGTTTTTCTGCTTAAAGTATAAATAAAATTTAGGTTTGGCTCTTCTGTGGCCTTGAGCTTTTTCTTCGACTAGGTCCGCTCGCCGGCTTCGGCTTTGGGGGCGGGTTTTCGAGGGCGTCGAGTTGCTCGTCCGTGAGCTGATCCTTGTACCAGTCTTTGCTGTAAAAAGCCATAATTTATTGAATTTTCAATACTTTTCTTTTCTTACTTACGATTACGACCGTGAAATTTGGAACGAAGGAAACGGGAGGGAAAAGAAACTTTCGGCTACAAACCATTCGGGTATTTTTCTGGCCCAATCACATTTTCCTGTTCTCTCGTCGAATGCTTGTCCCAGTTTGCAGCCGCTTCGCCTCGGAGTAACTCCGTTAACGCAGACGTAGAAGTATTGGCAATCCTCCGTATCTACATATCTGGGGTGCGTCGCCGCTACGGATTCATCGACAACGGGACAGGTGAAATTGAAGAGTTCCCTGGAGCCACAGCCTTTCTTTTGAGCTTCATCGGGCCAATTGCAAATGCCGGATTTTTCGGAGAATACCAGCCCATCGGGGCAGGTTATCATGTTGAACTGTCCGTCTACGCAGTAGTAAAATTTGTCGCATATTTTCGGGTTCTCGTGGGCAAAATATCCGTGCAAACGTGGACAGTGCTGCGTAGATTGTGGAGTCTCTGTAATCATTTGATTTTATAAAACTTATGTGCTAAATTCCTGCTGGACGCAATCGATAACTATTGTGTCCAGAAGATAGATTGTAATTTATTTTTTTTTTCAATTGAAGCACCTATAGTCGATATTACGTACGGCAAAAGCAAAGGTGATCGCGTGCTAAGACGTGTTGTCAACTCTGATATGCCTATAAAGAATTATTTTTCTAAACAGCTTTCACGTGAATAACAGGTTTCAACACTTTGCTGAAGAACTCGTAGACTTACATAGTTTTGGCAAAAGAGATCAATGAACTCGCCGACTCCGATCTAAATCCGCGGTAAATATATGATTTATCATGCGGATGTGCGGAACAGAGTTACATAAGAACACGCGATCGAAAGGCGCGTATGATTTATAGCGTAACTTTTGCATAAACGAAGATCCAAAATCTTACCGTGATAAGTTTGGAGTCGATATAAAATGGACCATACGAATTTAAATGAAAAAAAAGGGTACCGATTCTAGCTGATTAACTAAACTTACGTCTTTTCGGTTTGTTGGTACAGTCTATGCCAAAGGGAAGATCGCACTTCTCCACCTCATGGTTGTAGTCGTTGAAGACCATTCCATCCGGACAGAGTCTAGCGCGAGGTTTGCCGTCTTGGCAATCGTGGTACTTGTCGCATTGTTCTGGATCTGGAAAGTATCCATTGGGTTCTGGACACACGAATTTTTTTTCAACGGGTTTTGGAGAGTCCTCGTAGTCTTCTTCCTCGATATCCTCATCATCGTCTGCAACTTCGGGAGTAGCGTGACTTGGCTCCCTGGATTTTGTCGCTACTCCTGCTCGTCTGCGGTTCTGTTCAGCAGCCTCTTGCTTCCTGGACAGCTGTGCGGACGCGAGTCCTGTGGGTGGAAAAAAACTTTTTCACAGTTTTTTTTTCAAAGACAGTACACAGATTTAACGAGTAAAGAGATTGTTTACGAATATGTCAATCATTTTTCTTATCGCTTCGCATTCAGGAAATCCGGAAGAACCGTTAACCGTGAGACAATGAAAGTCCTCACGGCATATCCCATAAGGAGGGGGGGGGGGGGGGGGGGGAAGTACGATGACCGATTCAATTTTCAAGGCAGTCAATACGTCCGTGAACAAGGTATGCGCTGAGACGGAGGAACAGAAGTATCGGGGAAGGAGGAGAGAGACGAAGGTGCAAGTATACTGGACGACCTCGTGCGAAAAGAAAGCGAGAAAGTATACGACCGAGTTGGTTAGTTCAGTTTGAACACAAATGTCATTAAAGTGTCTCGCACTAGCTTAAACTATCCCAACTCAACTAGTTTCCAACCCACCTCTTAGCTTCCTTAAACGGCAGGATAACAGCCATTACACTTACCTACATTTTGAACAACCGCGCAGCTCCGTGGCTCGCGATGTTTGATTATTATAGATCAAATTGCTCCTATATTTGGATAACTAAAAATCGCTTGCATCAAAACGAATCTACCACAGGAAATTAAAGGTAAAAGAAAAAAATATGTGAAACAGAAAAGAGAAAAGACAGGGTTTTTTTTCAACAAACCGTATCATGTACCGGAAACCAATATGGTGGCAGTCTAAGACCTTTCCAATCACCCCCACTGGTGGTATAAATACAAGCAAAGTTCCTCCTCGATTTTGAGCTATGATAATGCTATTATTCGAACGATTGGGAGAATAGAACTTACCAGCGCAGACCAGGAGACAAAGGACCCACAGCTTCATCTTATCTGCAGTGGGGAGAAGGACGCGAACCGGGAACACGTCGGAGTACAGAAACCAGTGTGTGGAAAGTGGTTGGTCACCGCGTGCGGATGGATGGATGACTATTGGACTACTGCGGGAACCGATCGAGGCACCAGGGCCTTATATGCCTCCCCACTTGAGCTGTATTTGTTGCAACATTCTTATAGTTAGTCAAGTTGAGAATAGGTCTTCTCCGGGCCTCACGGTCTGTAGCTGATCGCTGACGGATATCGTGTGAGAACGAAACAACAAAGAAGAGGTAGGCACGTATATGCATATGTGAGTACTGTAATGTAGAATGCATCAATTTCACGAGACGAAATGCCGATCGGGTGGCCATCAGGATTTACGCCAACCAGGCGCGTGTCTGATTCGTTGCCAGACCAGATCGAAAACCTGACAAGTATTTCGGATTCCAGCCCAAGATGTTTTTTCTTGAAAATTCTTGAGTCAAATTTGTCAATGATGACTAGAGATTCAAATATTCTGCACGTATGGTATCGCGTGCTGATCGTTAACTCTTTTGTATCTATTATCGCAAGCCATTTTGAAACGCATAATGACCTGCTTCGCAGAATCATCTAAACGGTGTTTAATTACTAAATATAAACTCGAAGAATTTAATGTCCTTCTTGATCTACAATAAAGTTACCAGAACTTGAGTCTCTTCCAAAAATCGTTTTCATGATGTTGAAATCCATCTCAGATTACCAAACATCTTGAATAAAAATTTAGCGATCCCACTAATTGTAAGCGGCCTAAGACCTGGAAGATTTCTCATCTAGAGTTCTCTCTGCTCGTTGCACACAAATATAAAGAAAAGACGAGGGGAACGGTTTCCAGTGACGAGAGTGCATGTTTTATTTGGGTTGACATTCATGTGGATTCGCTTATAGACGCGATGCGACAAGCATCAAAATGAACAACGACGCTTGCAGAAAAAGGCGTTGGACACGATGTGGGTCTACCGAAGGTATCACTGAAATCAGAAGCTGCAACAATTAATTTATGGAACGTTAAGTGCGAATTCGTTTGAGACTCGGATTAGGCATGAAGTCTCCCTATAGATCAGAATCATAAAAGTTACACATGTTTGATATCAAAAGGTATTGCTCACCGGATCACGATTTCTTAACGGAAAGTTTGGGGCATCCGTCTCGAAGGTGAACCCTAGTGGAAATTCTTGATCAGGCGGTTGAAGATCGGTGAACCCTAAAACAAGCTTTTCGTTAAAGAGAAGTTTATACTATATGCATCTGTAGAAGCGCCGCGTGTTTCGTCACTTGGGTCCTTGTATTTGTAACTGTAGATACACTTTTTGGAGCACTGTGAAAAATCAAGTGACGGAATTTCGAATACCTAACACGAGTGAGAATAACTATCGATTTTTACATCAATAGGACATATTTCTTCCAAAGTTCAAGGTCGATCATTGTTAAGGAAACGAATATTGGGAGCGGATGAAACTGTTTTTCAAATGTGATTCGACAACAAATCTCTTCGAAAGACAATCACTGACCTCATACGGGTATAAAAACGGGTCAAGATCATTCGCTTTACTTGCGGGGCGTTGAATATATCAACCGTACATACTTATATCTCAGATTACTTCGGCTTATTTTAATTCAAATATCTGCCTGATACGAACGAAACGGAGATAATCAAATGTTTTTTGCAAAACATCGCAGAATAAGTTGATTGTGCTATACATCCAAATTTTTATAAGAACAAATGAACGGACGGGTGGATTAGGTGAATTATCTAAGAGTTTTTGTTTTTGCTCTGTATCTATTTATTCCGTCGTTTCAAATTTGAGATCATGCATCTTCTCCAGTAGCGTGGGGGGTTGTGATGAATCACGCGGTATTTTTCAGACCAAAGCGCTCTAGCGGCAAGGATGCTGAGTCTTGATACCCCCCTGACTGTTAGTATGGTTAACCAACGTTTACCGAGCGAACGATGAAACGAATCGATAGCCAACAAGTGGCGCTAGTGAGTCAAAACCACCCGCCAGGTCGCGGCTCTCCAGGACGCCACGCGAAGGGAAATAGGCGCTCGACTCCCGAGTCTCCGCCATACTCCATAGCGGTATATCGTATCTCGTTCATCGCTACGACGCGACGCTTACCGACGCTCGGCGTCGTTTTCATTGATGAATTTTCGATAAATAACGTTGTGAATTAGTGAAATTTAATTGTTTACATCGTTTTTAACGTGAAAAATGGAGAATAGACTGGCGCCGCTGAGATCCAGGCGGGTGTGCCGATTCTGCCTGACAGAGTCGGAGCCACTCAGCTTCATCTACGAAAGGGATCACAGCAAGCCGTTCCAAGTGCCGCTTACCCTGCAAATCATGTCATGCGTCGCTATTGAGGTAACTACTTTTCGAATTTTGATATATTCGATTAGCAATCCTTGCTCGGTTTTCGGTTACCTTACCCTTAATCATTCTAATTAATACAATTTAAATAAAAATTCTAGCCAGTGAATAGCGTT
Organism: Athalia cordata; assembly: GCA_963932425.1. NCBI lineage: Eukaryota > Metazoa > Arthropoda > Insecta > Hymenoptera > Athaliidae > Athalia > Athalia cordata. The sequence goes on along the minus strand of OZ010625.1, from coordinate 37,438,885 downwards.
GACTTGTATGGATAACGTAGGAATTTTCTTTGCTATGTGAGTAGGGCATTGAACGGCGTCATACGGACGTACCTATACTCCGTAAATGCTGAGCTTGTTGAATGTAAAATATAACTATGTAGCATTGAATAATAATACTACATACTAGAGAGCCAGCTCTGGGTACAATTCCGTGCCAGGTCGGCGGGCGAAGTCAGCTGAGTTGGCGAAGGTAACTTCTGGGCAAAACGTGTTCTGTCGGTAAAAGCTAGTGGGAGTAAGGGGAATAGCACAAGTGAAAGATAGATAAGGCGACCGTGATCAAAGAGTATGGCCATTCGGAAGACTTCCTCGAGGCTCAGTTGTCATTTTTGGCTAGTTTTTATAATTCGAAAGAGGAGATGTGGACGCCCTCAGCTTATGAGTGCACCCAACTTAGCTAACCGATTTCAGTACATTGCGAGAAATTATTTGTCAAGTGACATAAAATTGCTTATGCCGGTCATATTTCTTTATAAGTACTTTTTTATTTTCTTCCGAAATATCACTATTACAAAAACTCCGTTTTTTTCTTGAGTCTGTATTCTGACGCTACAAGAACTGAATTTTCGTACTAACTGCGACAGTCCACGAATTTGGATAACCCATTTTTCATGTGTAGACGGGTCTATTTTCTTTTTCCTTTTTTTTCAAAGAATCAAGTCTCATACTAATCGGGAACAAACTTTTAGTTTTCTTTCATCCTTCGAATCTATTTCTGAAACACAGCAACAATTGTTAGATATGAGAAAAAAATTGCCGAAACATTTTACTGGAGTTTGGTTAGTCTACGATCCCGTAGTAATCGAACGCAATGAGTGAATAAACGACAGCACCATCCGTGTGTGAACCGAAATCCACCGCATGCCAATCAAATCTCTGGCAAACCGTATCATGCGGTGACCCCAGTATATTCGTCTCTCTCATTTCTGCAAACACGGTCAAAAGAGGAGATTTAAGCTCTAGTACGACGGGACTCTGACCGCGTTGTCGGAGGTGTTGGTACGGTAGATCGGGGATGTCCCGTTTGTACTATAGGTGGTGCTAAAGTATAGTACACTAATCCTCTACGCAGTCCTGTAAAACTGGCTCTGTAGTAGAGTATTGATGCATATATAGGTACTTTTCTATGTTGGCGGGAATCGGTCATGCAACATGAAAGGAAATACCACTGGGAATACACTTGTCGAACGATTTTGAAATTTCGGGAATTCGGAAAAATTAGTTTCTTTTTTTGCCCAATGAATTCTAGCGAAGTAAACCGAAATGTTTTCACAAATGCGATTGCTCAGAAAACAATTGTACCTCCCACATTAACAAAACTTTTATTATTTCAAGGTGTATGCCGCGGATGGAATGCCACAAATGATATGCTCGATCTGTCGTTGGAATCTGGACCACTCTTACAAATTCAAAATTCAATGTAAGAAAGCTGATGAAGCATTGAGAGCTTACCCAGTGTCGGGAGTTCTACCTCGACCATTCCCAGCTCTACCTACTAACCCGCCTGAATTAAGCAATAAAAGATTACCCGACCAACGATCACAAAATGAACAAATTAAAAAACCACGTCTCGAGGATGGCGAAAGAGAGAGAAGGGAGCTGAGAGACAGGGAGAGGGATAGGCAGTCGGAAAAACAGGCAGACAATAATGATCGCCATGACATGTACGAAGATGATCAAGATGGGGGTAGCGATGGAGAGAATGAACACCAGAATGAAAAAGATTCCGGCAAGCTAGAACCGGGTGAAATAAGAGTTCATGCCTGTGATCAGTGTGATAGGACCTTTCCTTTAAGACAGGCGCTCCAAATCCATCTCCAGAAGGCTCACAGAGATCGAAATTACAAGTGTACCGAATGCAACAAACTCTTTTTCTCGAAATACGATTTGACTAAGCACCTTGCTACCCATTCTGAGGAGAAACCATTTACTTGTCAAATCTGCAACAAACATTTCACTAGGGTGAGCCTCCTACAGCGCCATGAAAAGATTCATCGAGATGAGCTCAGATATGGATGCCAGCACTGTGAACGGGAATTCTTCACAACAGATGAATTGGAAAAGCATGAGGAAACTGTACACAAAGCCTCTAAACCGTTCCAATGCAACATATGTAACAAAAGATTCACTTATCGGCAGGGACTCGAGCGCCATGAGCTATTACACAGCGATGACAAAAGTTTCGTTTGCGAATACTGCAAAGAAGCATTCAGGTCGAGTACTAAACTCGCTAGACATCTTACTACACATGCTGGGCATAGACCTTATTTGTGCAAACTATGCCCTAGGACTTTTCTGCTATCTCATCATCTGACCAGACACATGAGAACGCACTCAGTGGAAAAACCTCACGTGTGCGAAGAATGTGGCAAGGCTTTCAAACGTAAAGAAAGCCTAGAAGTGCACGCGCTAACCCATTCGAAGCGTGGTATGGGCTTGACCTGCGATATCTGTCAAGAATCTTGCAGAAATAGGGCCGATTATGTAACCCACATCAAACAGCATATAGAAGCGGGTGAGAAAATGGGCCCTGACGGACTCCGACCGGATAATCGAAACGATAAAATAGACTCGGAATCTGAGGAGGAGGAAGAAGAGGACGACTCTGACGGTGATGACGATTACGAGCCACCAGGGTACATAGCCAAAAAGATTCCAAAGCTCGAGCCACCAGAGAGCGACGAAGAGATGGAAAAATCGGACAAGAAGGAGCAAGTGGTTTATGTCAGAAATAAAGATGGAAATGTTGTTAAGAAAACGATAAAAACTCTGATGCCCATTCATAGAAGGGAGATTCAGGATAACAAAGCAAGGCCGGGTCCCAGCGGTTCTCAATCTGCAAGAAATAATTCAGGTAAGGGGGAAGGCAGGCCCGTAACCTCGGACACTGAATCACCGCCAAGGCTTCGTTCTCAGCACCGTAACGTCGATGACACAGAAGCAGAAGTACAGAAAATAGTTGCCCAGGTCTTCAAGGAGCATAAGATACCCCTCAAGCACCAGAACATTCCACCGGAACAGTCTAAAGATCCAGCAGGCGGTTCTACTGCCGATCACGTACAGACTCGCTCTCAAAAATCGACACCGACTACAGTTTCGACACCAACGGTTGCCGCTAGTCAAAAAGACGATTCTCAAAAGTCGGATGCTGCCACTCCAAAATCAGTCAACACTGTAAAAGTTATAAAGCGAATTGTCGTTAGGAAGCCCGCCGGTAGTGCTGAAGGAGTGCAGGCTGCTCTCGCTGCAAGCGTTAAGGATGAAAGCCCCACCACATCGGGTGTAAGTGGAGCCAAAATTACGAAGAGAGTTATCGTTCGGCGGATTATAAGACACGGTGACACCACGAGAGAAGTTATCATGAATCCAGATGGGACAATTCTCGATCCTGCCGAACTCGCGAAATTACCGACACGTAATGTCGTTAAGCGAGTGGTTGTTAGAAAAGCCAAGGAAAAGGTTCAAGAACAGGGAGATCAGCAAATGAAAACTGAATCGTCGGAGTCGAATTTGATAGACTCACCGAAGTTTGAATTGAAGACATCGCAATCGACGAGTGCACAGAAATCGAGTGGCCCCGTACAGAAACAGTCTGAAAGTAAATCCGGGCAGAAGGGCTCTGAGGCGGCGGTAACGTCGATAGAAACAAACGAAGAGAATCCAGAGAGCACCAAAGAGAAATTAGAGAAACTTGAAAAACGTGTGGAACAGCAGAGATTGAAGATTGAGGAGCTGCAAGCGAGGAAACAACAAGAAATCGATTCCGTTGAAGATATGCTACCTGAAAGACAAGATGAATCTGAAGAAGAACAACAGCTACCCTTGAAGCGAGTATTTGTAAAGAGGAAGCAGAGTGTTTATGACGAAGAAAAGGAATATGACAGTGATGAAAAGGAATCTGTCACTGTAAAGGAAGAGCCTCTCACGATTAAAGAAGAGTTCGGGCTATCTCAAGAATCACCAAAAAAAGATTACAAGAAGCCAATAGTAACGAGTAGCTCTAAAGTCTATGGCAACAAAAAAATCATTTTAATAAAATCGGAGGAACCGTCACAACTAGATGACAGTTCGATGAGTCGAGAGTTGAGTAGCATTCTAGATGACACGGAGACTGTAGTAAAAATGCAAGAGAACGTTCTCAGTAATCTCTCTCAGATTTCCGCGCTTGATGAAACCGAACAAATAAAGCTTGAAGTTCAAAATATGTCCACCGATGAACAAATGGAAGTGGACTCGAGCAATGTCCAAGAAGATCTTAAATCTACCGAAGATAAAAGCCGCGAGTCTTTGCTAGAAGACTTGCAAGCAGGCGATAAAAGTGAAGACGAAATGATTCAGGCACACGAGGATGGCGGCGAAAACGAGGACGTCCAAATTGCAGAAACTACAGTTGAGCACGACGAAAGTAATCAGCATTCATTATTGTTAGATAGTCAAGATGTTACAGACCCTGCAGATGGTTTCGTTGGTTCAAACTCCAATTTGAATGGCCGGAAAACGGGAGGTTCGGATATGGAAGATACCTCAATGGAGGTATCGAATAATACGATTAATCTAAACGAAACTAACGAAACTCAGGACAGCATAGAGGATAAATTGTCACAACTTGACAGCTAAGGTAACATTGAGATCTAAAATTTTGCATTAGAGCTAGAATGTATAAGAATAATAATATTCTCTCAATTATGATGACAGAAATTTCTGGAAAGTATATCATATTATTTAGATATATACGGGATATTGCGCGGGATAAAGGTACATCACAAAACCTCGTATGATTCATTTCAATATAGTGTTATATTATGTTGTCCATTAAATAACTGGATTCTTCTTCCTTTGAAAAAATAATTAATATTCTAAATAATCCAACCCAAAATATACCAACTAGATTATCATACTTCATATGTCATGGTATTGTTTCCTTTTTTATTTTTATCGACATCTTCAAACCACGACAGTGAGATCAGACGTGTAAATCAGCGAATAATAAAATCGTGTGTATGTATGTGTGTCAGATCTCTTTTACAGTTTAAATAATCAAATGCCAGTGTTACTGTCATTCGTCAATATTGTCATCGTTCTTAATTTACGAAATAGGTACGTAAGGTGGGCGAAACTCTCAGTGCCTTTAAAAGCGCACAGCTATCACATCTGAAACATTGAAAAACTAATTTCATTAATTTAGTCAGCATCTAAACGATAATTGCCTTCTGCATGAGAAAAATCATCACTCAATAGTGAACAACCGGGAGGTTGGTCACTCTTGAAATTGTACATACAACCTCTCCACTGCGAAATGGTATAAAATTCTTGTAGAATCGTTAAATATTATTTCAAAATATAACAATTACGTACGGAATTTCGACAACTCAGGTGAAAAATGTTCCATAAATTCAATGCGATTCACCTTGATCACTTCGAGAAACAATTTCAAATCCGTTTTGGATCGCGAAGTTAGTATATTCCAATTACCTCGTACTACATTTTTGCTATGATATTATTCGTATATCTATTCCATCGCGCTTAAGCACAACTGACCAGAGCTCGATGATTTGCCCACCTTACATCTATGCTTGAATGTCACAGTATATACATAGATAAAATAAGATAACAATTCGTTAAAAAAATTTACTATGGTAATATGAAACATCCATAAAACCACTTAGATTTAAGAGTAGTATGTATTTCCGAAAACGATATACTGTATTAAATACAAGAGACAGTGTATATCCGAAAGTGACCGTCCTTCTACATTCGTCACATCCTATTATAATACCTACCGATGTATCAAATTTCAAGTTTCCCACCGTCCAAAGCGTTCGGAGAACCTGCATATCTGTTTATATCCAGACGAACATTTGAATGCTTTTTTGGACGAATTAGAAGATCCAATGACGAACATGATAATTTTGTTGGAACAATAAAAATAACAGTAAGTTTAAAGAACTTCCATTTTAAGTATAAAATAGTTTTCTTTATTACAGAACATTATCATAACATACAGGCTAATGAGTACAACTTGAATAATTAAATTACGTGACACTGATGTACTACATAATTAAGGCTATGCAACGAAATTACCTTGTAATGAGGTAAATGAATAGAAGAATACTGGTGAATGTTGAATTATGAATTAAATATACCATAGGTGATATGAAAAATGCTTGGGTACAGTTTCAGTTTCGTACCAGAAAACAATGAAATCCTACTCCGATTTCTTAAATGCGAAGACTGACGGACAGTTTCTGTATTGTTAGTCACTTAAGTGAACCGTTTTTGAAACAGTAGAAACACCTTATTCAATTTAAAATCGAGCATTTATTCTTAAAGTTCGAGTTTATTTTAAAATGAGAATAATTCATGAACTCTAAGAAAAGTATTTTCACCAAGCACAAGTTGACTTAATTTTGGAAATAAGGATCTGACAACGACAATGAAATATAAATGAGTATATCGACAATAATTATGGCGTAAGTGAAGTAAATCTTTGGATTTTAACTCGAAATACATAATTTTTTATCTAATTCAATAAAATGACTTTGAAGCTAAGGAGCCACAGGTGAAAGACATGATGAAGAGAAAATGATAAGCGACGATTTAACATATTACGTAATTGTGTGTGTTGGTTATGCTCAATTGGAGGTATAGATCGCGCAGCATGCTGGTTAATTTCGGCGTTACAAAGACCGGTTAGTGGCCAGATCAAGCAGGAGTCGTACCCTTCTTGGTGAGCTGCTGCAGCTGCAAAAGAATGTTCGTATTCACAATTTGTTCTTTTTTCATTTTTCTGCTCGACTCAAAGTCCTCCTTTTCCGCTGTCTATGAACTCGAATCGCTGTAGAGTAAACACAAGCGGCCGTTACACCCCCTTTTCTCATGTTTATTTCTACAATCTATCATTCCTTCAGTTCTAAAAAGTAAGACTCGATACACCTCACATTATCTATCAGATGTACTTGAAGCAAACAATAAGAAAAATAAGTATAATTTTTGTGACTGTTATTTTACATTTCATGCAGAAAAAGGCAGACGCAGTTTACGTTTTCACTCTTTGGTATGTAATGACAAGACTTGAAGGCCATCAACAATTCTTTCAAGTTTCTCAATTTATCGTGAACGATAAGAATGATATCCATCGAAAATTTCAATGCTTTCCAAATTCAGAGGGATCGTACTACGACGGTATTTCGGTTGCAAGATCTACGAGCATGCAGCTACTTCCGGGGCATCGTTCATCTACATTTTCGTATCGAATACCTCTTTCTCCTCGGTGACAGAGAATCCGTACTGCCTTGGTCGTTCGGGTTCAACAGCTGGGCCGATGGCGTGTTCGTAAATAAGGGCTCCGGCGATACCTCCAAGAATTGGGCCCACCCAGTACAACCAATGGTTATCCAATTCTCCCATAATGGCAGCGCTTCCAAGAGCTCGAGCCGGATTCATACCGGAACCAGTCCTTGTGATCTGTAGGAACAACAGACGACGATTTTATTACCCCGATCGAAATACTATAATGACATTTGTAGGGAAAATTCTACTCACCGCGACGAAGTGTCCGACGGTGATGGCGAATCCAATGATAATCGGTACGATCCCTTTGCTGTCAGGTTTGGCCGCATCGCAGGCGCCGCAGACAACAAGCACGAGGACTAGGCCCAAGAAAAATTCGGTTCCGAGACCCTGGGCGGCTGTAACTCCTCCTTGAAGTCCAACGGTTCCTGCAGCCATTGTTCCTGGTGACAATGCCTTCACAATAGCAGATCCAGCGATCGCTCCAACGCTTTGCGCAATCACGTAAAGGATCGCTCTGATAACTGGGACCTTTAAAAATCAATGAAATTTGAAGGTAAATTTATTGAAATCGAAAGATCATGTCCTAAATTAATTGAATGAAACGAGCACATTAGTATCACCTGTTTTATATTCATAGAGAAGTGATCGTTTCTACTATTATCGATAATCGTATATGGCCATGAGTAAAATCAGATCAAATGGTTTCCAATTGGAGAGTTATATTTTCTCTGCATGCACATATGAATACGTAACATGGATGTTGAACCTTTTCGGTTGACATAGATATTCGTAAATGGGCAGGTGCAGTAGGCAGATATACATCACTAGTATGGAAAAGGCCTAGTTTTCTTTTCCTTACAAAATTAAAAGTCCGCGGACCGGTTCCCTTTGCCCATTAATGGAGTACTCGTAACTCTTAATACCCGAGGTCAGGCGCGAGTTATGCATACCTTTCCTACTGCAGCGAGTCCCACGGTGACCGCTGGGTTTATGTGCCCTCCAGATATGTGCCCTATACTCTGTATAACAACCGCAACGGTGAGTCCAAATGAAAGACAAATGGCCACGTTGTCCTTCGTCTCAACGGCACCACATCCAAAGAAGTTCAAAAGCAGGGTGCCAAGGAACTCAGCAAATAAGGCTCTGTAAAGATTACCCTTACGGTCCGTCAGCTCGCTGACTCCCAATACAGATTTCAGTCCTCCCATCTGCAAATATAAAGGAGAAATGAATATACAAATATGCTAGTAATATGCAAAATGTAATTTGGGTCGACGGTCTTTGGGTAATGTGCGGTACGTTTAAAACAACATTCATCACTACAGCTAATTCGAGAATAGATCACTGTGCGCTAGTTCCTCTACTGGTAGTAATTATGTCATGACATGTGCTCTTCATCGCGAAGTTGAACAGCCAACTCTTGAAGCTGCTGCAGATCTCGAGGACTTAAATGACGAGAGGAATGCTTGAGAGTTAAATCTCCTGTTATTCTCCGAATGTTATACAAGTAATAAAATGTTTATAATTGACAGTTGCAGATAACACGCCGCGTACATCACGAGGACCTGTAATTCTCACGTGACCTCTGGTCAAGCAGCATAATACTAATGACATTGCATTCGCATATATTGCAACTATGTATACCTTCCTACTTGTTCTGAGATTATAACACATGCCAGCAATATAAAAAATCAGATTTGCAACGTCATAAAAACTACACGCCGGTCTGGAGAGGACAGGAAACCGTGCAGAGGACCTTGACGTAACTGTATACATATAGGGTGGACTGTTCTCGTGCTTCGTCATAGAATTTAAATGGGCTGACTAAAAAGGAAGGTAGAATTTCATTCCGGGTAAACAAAAATTCGTAAGAATGTGATTTAATCCAAAATTTTGATTGACAATGAGAGGTGATAATAGCTAATGGACATACGTAAGGTTTTTTTCGAAATCCCTCAAAATGCACCTACTTCGCAGGTGACTATCTCAGAAACAATATGAGGTATGGATGATACGTTAGAAATGCACACCACGTCTTCGAATATTTTCGTGTCCCTATTTGCATGCAGCAACAATTACGCACTCAAGAATTTTATATGATCGTCATTCGAGCCACGGATTTACAATTGATTTCCAGTGAGTCGTGAACGTATAAGACTCTGATATATTTTCATTGCGTATACTAGATAAAGTTGAACGCAAAATTGAATTGAAAATAATAATAATAATAATAATAACAACTTAGTGTATCAGTTCAATGGGAATGAAAATCAGATACGAAATTGATATTAATTTTATATCAATAAAGTTCCTTTACGTGTAATATTTATCAATTTATCTACACATGCCCACGAAAAAACACATTTAATTACCGATACGATTAAATTGATCGATCCAATCGATATATCCAAATCCACAGTCGATCACATATTTTATCAGCATGATTCTTTGCAGCAACTCACTGAGTTTGATTGAACTCACCGCGTAGGACGTAAGATTTCAATATTGACCAAACCTGAACCGCATTTCGAACGGTATCCTGAGCATTTCTGAAAGTCGGAGCCCCCTGACCCAATTAAATTTTTTCAACGAACGAATATCCCCGAATCTCATCACACGATGTAACTTGCTATCATTATATTCTGCATGAATCGAGTGGCGAGTTGTTGGACTACTTTGTTCGTCAGTTTGTTCTGATAGGTATGACCGGACCGTGATTATTCGCGAATATTTCCGGCCCAAAAATAATATAAATTGCGTCGCGTTTTCCCTTCTACATGAAATTAAATTGCGTATGTATCGTATATTTGTGGGTATTACACATGCAGATCATCGCATCCTGAAGCCTGTACGCTCTCGGCCTATTTAACAGCAACATTAAATTATTTAATCGCTCCTAAATCATTCCGTCACCCACATACATTTATCACGTGTATACACACACGCGTACACATCGTGCAAATTGTAACTTGGTGAAGTCGTAGCAAACTATGGTAACGCGATTGTACCCTATGTACGTAAACAATTCTGGGTATGCACGCCAGACTGATTAACACCACCTTCCTTTTACCAATGACAGCTGGAATAACTACCATTGCTTCCATACTTGATTATTCCACCTACAACTTCATGTATATTGCGTCAATTTTAACCCGACGATTAGGATATCCTCAATATAAGAATCGTGATTTGTAAACTGAACTCAATATTTATCGCACGTACTTATTAATCGATCGACCAGATAGAAGAATACCGATGATCATTTATCATGTTTTTGGAACGGGCTAATAAACCCATCAAATTATATTTTTTAACGGAAGTCATGATGGATTATGACGTGCGTCATTGAAAAAGGTTTTTTCTTTTTCTTGACTGCCGCCGCGCGTCACCTCGATATTAGTGAGCTTTTTCAACCACGAATAGCGATTAGACCTTATCAGGGAGGTTCTAACAATTTCATTGAATTACGCTCGCGTATGACCATTATCGATCAAGGAAGACACCGGGGCAATATAATTGTTACGGTTGCATTAAAGTCTCTCACAAATTTTGGAGCGACTCTCCATTTCGTTAAAATAGTGACCGTTAGGTGTTTATGATGTTGTTGGCGTCGGATGATGCTAAAGAATAATGCCAGGGATGATGTCATTTTCGAGATCATTCATCCACTCGCATACCTATGTAATATCTCACTTATACTTTTCGTTGCTCATGACGACATGCGTGCAGGACTAGCCGCCATATTCGTTCGCACTGTTGTCAGCCAATTTTCGTACGCCGAGTCATATAATTATAATACGTGAAAAAAATTCGATGATTTCATGCACGCCCGTATAAGTATGTAGGTTCGATAAATTATACGCGATAACGGCTGTGGTAATATCGCAACTGTTTAACATTCATAATAGAAATTTAATGAACGAATTGTCGGTTGCAAAGAAGTTTGAGCAGGTGTCTGTTTACATGAGTATATGTATAAAGAAATAACATAGCGGGAAAGAAATTTTCGAAATTTGTGAAATTGATGCAATTAGACAGCGTACAATGAGGCGTGGTTACGGCTCTTAAAAGTTTGGAGATAGCCTCAGTATTAAACTAGGTCTCGTTCATGCGAGGAACTTGCGTGACGTGTATCAAGAAGAGCAACGACGATGTTTCGTGGCCAATCAGTTCTGATGCCCTATATAAAAGACAACACGCTAGACAATCACATCAAGGAGCTTGAGGGCAGAGACTTGGGACCTCTTGAAAAGATCTATTATCATCGTTCATCGTCCACGATTGCGCCAATTTAAAAATACCTATACGTACACATACAGACGTTATATTCCGTTAACTTGACCTAGGAATAATAGAGAAGAAATAATTCTCCTCCTATATTCCATACCCGCATCATATAATTTATATACCTACGTTTTTCTTACAAGATTATATATATTCTCTGATTTTTACCGAATCTGCAGAGGTCAATTTATTCTTCGTTATTCAATTATTTTTATTTTTATTTTTATTGTTGTATGTATAGTTATACTATACTATTAATTTCGTTCTCTCTTTCGAGGCAAGTTATGGCTCTGAGTTAGAGAAGTCTTGCTAACCGGTTGTCCCAATAATTCTCTGCAAGTGTTAGCGATCTCGCAGTTTATATATGTGTATATATGGTCACTTCCTTTGCTGAACCTCGTCGTCTCCAGGCTAAATCTCCGGGCTACATTATAACTATATAATACATGAATGTATATATGAGGCGGGCAAACATTAGGTCATTTAACGAGGAAGCAAATGTTGTCGCGGCTGTTTTATCGCCGCTAATTAGATTAAATTTTAGTTACTCTAGCATATATGCTCGTTAATTCCCGCTGATATTTTCAAACACGAGAAATGACCTTGCGCGCGCATTCAGCTGCTGCGAATGGAAAAACTTTAATATTATTCGGGCTTTTTTTTTTGTTGGTTCTACTCTGTCTTTCTTAATTGACGTGCTAATCGCAGATGACATGGTGTATTCGGATGGCAATGAAAATTAACGACGTTAAAAGACGCTAAAAGATTTTAGTAAAAACAGGCAAAAACCAAAAGTCATTAACTGTAAAAGTTCATGCATAAAATTCAACTTGAGTTTACGAATCGGCAAATAAGTGGACTTCAATAACATTTAAATAGTCGACAAAACAGTCTATCGGACTACAGCCCCGAGGGTTTACAAACACCCTACTGCAATGTAAACCGTTCAAAAACAAGTACTGGTGAAAGTACAACGATCTTTAGCTGAAATACCGATCACCTATTTTCATAGAAAGTATTTCGTATGATCATTGAAAATCCGACAAATACGAGATGTTATATGAGGACTTAAAACCTTATCTGTAAAAAATACACCGTCAGGTTTTTCTGATATTAATTCCTCTGAACCGTTTTCTAGAAAAATGCATTGTGCATTTTTTGCGCCGAAGAAGATTGCACAATTTATATATCCGTACCGAGTGAGCACAAACATTCAAACGTTATTTTTATATTTACGACAGTGGTTTATGACAACCGCAGGGATCTCAGACAACAGATAAGCCGTTATAATAAAACTTTTGGTCGTTAATTGAGTATCATTTACCGATGTTCGGCGCTTCTAACGATCATTTTCTCTCATGCTATCCCTCGATCTACGATTTTACTCGAGAAAGCAGTATGTGGATCGATCACTGTTAGGTATATTGGATCAATGATCGGCATAATCGCATTGAACGAAAGCTCGGTTGATGGAGTTATGGAATATATTAATGATCAACCTCGTGAATCATAAGAGTATAGCGAACAAAAAACCTCTCGCGTAAATGGCACAAACATATAAATAATTACATGCATATTCACAAAGTAGTCGCTACCTGTGGTCAGCAAACCGCGATAATGATACGATACGTTCAAGAGAAAAAAAAAAGAAAAGAATAGAAAAAATAAATGGTAATTGCGGTTCGGGCAGTGACGTAAAATAACCATTTTACAGTCAAACATTACACGTTGCATAACTATATGTTTAACATGTATTACTGAATCCAAAGATTGAAATAATTGTATTACTACTTCAGGGAAAAAAGTTATAGGGTAACGGACGTGCGGTTGAAGAAAAAAAAAAAATATAATTCACATCCTGAAGTCTCGCCAGATGTGATTATTATAAAAATCTCATAGCGATCAACCGTGCGAAGGATTTTTATGGTCAGTACAGAAGCATATATATAATTATTTATTTTTAGATAGTGACTTGAACAACGACCGATTCCGTACAATTCAATTGTTCGTTTTACGCGAAAAAAAACAAATTTCTGCTCAAACGGAAAGTTAAAAAATAGATGAATAAAACTTACCGTGACGAAGCTCAGGTTTGTAGATGAAAACTGAGACGAAAATAATTCAAGACAAATGAAGTGTCTCGAAAACAAATGGTATCACTGGTTCTTTCGTTTGTACCGAAAGAATTGATTCTTTGGAACTTTCTTTTTTTTTAATCTTTTTATCACTGGGATTGCGCTTCACGGAGCGACTCACAATAACCGTAGGGTCTCGGATCTCGACTGTGCCGCGATATAGCCGCGCAGAACTTGATATACCTATATAGTAGTGCCACAGCCACCGCTGCCTCAGTGCTTCACTGCCTTTACCCAACGCTGCTTACCGAAGACGATGAAGTTGGGGTAGGGATATCATTTGTCGGAACCGCCACCTCCAGAGGAAAGACAACGCCTGTCCGTGCTTTTTATGCATTCGTAATCTACTTGGGGTGGCTTAAACCTTGGAAAAAAAAATGCGTGTCATAAAATTCTCGGGATTTACACAAGGTCATTATCCGAGGGGATTTCTTCTTTTTTTCTCTCTTTTTATACCTTACTCCGTAAAGAAATACTCTGAATTTTATGCTTGCAGAGCTTTATTACGCGTGGTTTGAATTGGAATTCGATCAAGGAGGACTACGTCATTTTCTCGAACCTGGTACGGTGGTGCAGCTCGACTTTTGCCCCCTTGCGCCCCTTGGAACTCTGGGATTCTGAGTCGATTTACCGATAATCAGCCCTTCGCGTATAGAAACGCAAAGGTTTCATCAAGGTTGGGCAATCGAAAGCAACTAGAAAGGACGTTTCGAATTAATCAACTTTTTACATTTGTTCGCTCTAACTCAATAGAACAGATCACTATAGAAACCGATTTTGGCTTTAGTCCAACGGCACCTGTAACGCATATAAACTTCTTGAGCAAGTTTCGTAGAAAAAAATTTTCAACAAAATATTATTTAGTCGTAATCCAAATCTATTTGAAAAACTATTTCGAAAAAATTCACCTAGATTATTTTGTCGCTAAAAAAATTTTGTCGATGACAACGATGTAAAATTGTCGAAATTGGTCGGCGATCAACGTGCGAAAAACGCAAATTCTACTGTCGTTCTTCGTCTTTCCGTAAAGTATATTATCAGCAGAATATAGTAGGGAAAAAATAAATAAATATATATTTGCTGATAAGCTGATTCTCCGGCTTCTGTTCCCTAGGGTCATTTATCGAGTGAACTTGTGAGTTCAGTGGCAAACCGCCGCTGGTAGCGAATCCACGTTATTTCTGAGCAACAGGTAGTATTATTGGAGTTTCCAACTCTCTTCGAGCATGTCATAAGTTTAGTCAACTTCGTCAACTATTCAGAACTCTGATGTATATCTATAGAAACAACCATGTACATGCATATCGTTTGGAGTGGTACCAAAAACTAGATTTGGACTATTCAATGACGTCACATAATGTGAGCAGCTGCGGTAACGGGCGTATATAATAGCGTCATTTTTAAAACACGTGACAACACGTCGGTTCAGCTGCAACCCTCTCTTTTACTATTCGTTGAACCGAGATGATTTATATACCTAGAATAAAAAACCAAAGGAACAAAGAATCCAGACCTTATTATACGTGGGAACGGTGAGGGGGGAACGGGGGGAGGGGGCGGACGGCAAGCTTGCGGCCGAAGAGATGACGGCGTTCTTTTTATTGCGAGAAACGGAGAATCCCAACTATAACTATAATAATATAGTTGTACCTAATGTGATACCGTGAAATCAAGAAGAGATTATAATTTCTTAATATTTAGTTATACATATCATAATATGTATAGTATACCTTCGGCCAAAGTCCGACCTCAATCATTGTGGGGTTTCGAAGAAATTAAAGATTGCAGTATGTAAATCGTTTGGAACCCCCACCTCTGATTTCCTGTCATTTTATAATCTCGTTATTTTTTTATTCTCGCAGTTCGATGCTTTGCTTGAAAAAGTATGTCAAACATCGAAAGATTTCACGTTATCGGGAATAATAAAAAAAATCTTCCTAATTTATTGTGAAATTTTTGTTTCTTCGTCGGCTCGATTATATTTTAAACAGAAAAGATCGTGGGTGCGATTTCAGTATAAATGTGATGTATTTAGAAAATGTGATCTGTGAAATGAGGTCTTTCTGGTTATCAGTAAAACGTAGTATTTATATAATTACGCTAATTACGAGAAACGCGATGACAGAATTGTCTAAAATAAATTATTTCATGTGGCCGCGCAATTTTTTGGCAAGAGATTTCGACGTTTGGCATCGTCGGAGAACTTCTCTCTGGAATGAAATATAATTTTTATTAATACTAAGATGTGCGGTACGGGGTGATTTCAATAATTCGTAGTACCTCGTAAGCGAAATAGAATAATATGTTAATGTTTTGACAGCTATTCGCGTAACCGACTGCAGGCATCTGCAGCGTTCAACTACGGGTCCAGGGTCGAATGATAGGTTGCGTTCAACGATTGAATAATTTTCTATTTGACGATAAAAGGCATTTTATTCATCGACACCTTGAGCTAGGGAACGCCAAGCCAAGCGCCTCCGTCCTTGATGATTTTTTACACAATTTTTATTCTTATTTCCTTCAATTTCTTTAGTATCAACATTCAACACCTGCTACCGCCGCTGCTGCTGCTGCTGCTGCTGCTATCTTCGTCTATGAGATGCTAGGAAAACAGTCTAGCAAATGGTATCGACTGTCGCATTCGTGTTTGTAAGGCCTGCAAGGACCTTGAATTACAACGTATTATAAACTGTGTCATCAATATTGTTCGCTGGAAATAAATAGTGGAAACATTACAATCCCACCTTACGTAAGATCAGGCAAATCGATTGAAATTATGATCTCCTGACTAGGATGATTAAAAATTTATATAGTCCTCCATCCAGTCACACGCATCGCGAGAAACATTCTATCGCATATTATATTATATGCTAAAACCGCATACCTTACATCTGAGATTCTCTTTCGATTGGGATATCCGGTTACCGATCCCATGGTACGTGGCTTTATCCATAATTTATTAGTGCGGAGTTGGTCATTTCGCGGTATACACGAGCGGCCGTTCCACTCGAATATTTAATTAATGCGTCCCTCCCACCTGAAACTATAGCCACTTTGAAAGCGACTGTATTGCTAAGTACTAATAAACTGATAGGTCATAAGGTATTCGGTTTTACCTAATAGATCGATGAATATATTTTAATTATATCGCTGCACGGTGATGCCTCTGATGATCACTCATCAAAATTCGGATTAATCAGGTTCGGGTAATATACAGGAAATTGTTAGTGAAAGTCTGGATATTTTATGAAAGCTTCATTATTATAGACAAAAATTAAATATAGTACTACCAGGGAAATGAATCGACAAGAAATTATCATAGACGTCTTTATCTGCGAAGATTATATTATGACGAGTCAATTGTTTCCGAGAACGGAATATAACCTACCCTCGGTGGAAAATCTTTTAAAACTTTTTCTCGGAAAACTGAATCGCAGTTATAATGTTGAACTTTGCATTTTCCGGTATACACCGCATTTTTTCTCAATTCAAAATCGGTGGATACCTAGTAGATATTTCAATTTTTTTATTTCCCTCGAATTATATTCCTTGAAATTCATCCGATAAAATCCCATTCCCATATTGTATTTCGTGCACGTGTAACAAATTTTCTGCACTTCGCGTGAATTTCGATGACGAACAATTGGTATTTTTTTTTTTTTTTATTTACTTTTTTTTCTAGTATCCGAACTTAATTCAATCTGGGACAAGATCTCAACCGTAGTTTATGATTTCCTTTCAGTTACTTCTGACCTAGCTTAACTTGAGAAATTGAGAACCACGCCAAAATATTTGCTCGGCTCAAAGAACTGCAAACGTTATTTCGTAAGAGAAAATTGCACACCTCGAGATGGTAGATTGACACGTACGTACGAACGTGATTCCGAGCAGTTATGGTCGTTAGCTTTTCTAGTCATGCTGCAATTTGCGTTTAGATATATTTTCAACTATCAAAGTTAATGATAGTTTCATTCTACGCTTGTTTCATTCATGGGTACATATAAAGTTCAATCTCATTCCGACAATCCACTCATGACGTTGTCGCGGAAAAAACGGAACTACTGTACGTACATTTGAATGAACCACTATTGACTCTATATGACATTTAAATGAACGGAGACCAAATCTATGTTCATTCGGAAAAGTTTTTCTTCACGTCAATCGGGTTCGCTCAGAAGAATTATCTACCGTTATCATACCTATGTAATCCAAATGAGGTTTTAATGCGTCGCGCAGATAACTGAAACTGCAGCTATATGTGAGTACAAAAGAAAAAACAATACGTAGAAAAAATAAGACAAGGTGAAAAAAAAAAAGAGAGAAATAAAGGGCGGATATCCGGCGGCCGCGTTCCAACTATTACGAATTTACTTTCGCTAGTTTTAACTGCAGCGTTATATGAGATAACAAAAATGTATACCTACTTTAGAAAGAAAAAAAACCAGTTCATTTCTGGTATAATCAGTATTAGGACTAACTACCGTAAAAAGTATGTTGTGGAGGTAGAAATAATTGTAGAAGAAGAAAATCATAAGGTGAACGACACTCGATCGCGACGCGGGAATTTAAAACATTTTAAAAATAGTTCCGGCACTCGATCGCATAGTTTGATCGCTTGGAATCGATAATGTAAACAGATTAAAAAATTTTCATGCTTTACAAAAATAATTCCTATATAATCAAACGGGAGTTTCTTTTTTTTAACTTTTGTTATAGCTATGAACATATAAATCTCGAATTGTTTATTATCAGCTCAAAATCGAGTATAAATGAGTGTTTTGAAAATTCTTGATCTTTATTGCCTTTTTATATACATAATCTCTACCGAAATATCAGGCACAAAGCAGATGAGATTTTTCCTCCGCATTCTAGAAACGTCTTTGTCGTTTTTTTATCATCAAGTTTCGGAATAACCGAATTACTTGTACCGCGACTTTGTTATTTACCGTCGAGTAGGTAAATTTTTTTGTTCCAAATTTATTGTTCATATCACAAAGGTGGAACAAAAACTGTATCTGACAGTCATCGTGCCGTTAAAAAGACCTTGGCAATGTGAGTCTGAAACAAAGTGGCGTGTCTCCTGATGTTGGGTAACGCTATAATATTCTCCGCGGGCAATCCCGGAAACGAAAACCTGGTGAGACGTAAAATTTGTTCATAAAAAAAAAAAAAAGAAAAGAAAACTGAACCACGTATTTACATATAGCTAAAATTTTTGACGTTATAATTTTCCATTACGCTTGTTCCTGCAAACCGTCAGACAGCGTTACCCATAGGTCCTTTTTTTTCAACTGTTTCTAATTTTACAAGTTCATCTCGTGCGTCGCGTAGCAAATTGAATTTTTCACGTCTATTTTCTCCGCTTCGCATTTCTTCCGTGACGTAATTTATGTAAACGAAGGAAAAGTCTTCATCCTCGCAAGGTTCGTTTCACACATTTATAGAATCTTCGCGACGCGTTAGCCAAAGTCTAAAGTCAAAGACTCTCGGCATCTTCGTGTTTTAATTTAATGACTCCATGTGCACCGGCATCGTATAAGGATCATGGCGCACGTCAAGCGAGGAGTTAAAGAATGACTCATAGAGTACGCCTTTAAAAATTACTACCTTGTCCTCGATTTCGTTGAATTTTTGCGCGATCTAACGGCCATTATAAGAGCCAATATGGAAATCCCCGTGCATGGTGAAATCAAATTTGCGGTAGAAAGTTATTAATTCAGAAATTTTATAATCGGTCCAGATTACGCACCCTCCGCGATCTTTCGTCGGTCAATTAAACATGAACAAAAAATTGAAGAATAGGTCACTTTCAGAAACCCAACCGGGGGAAAAAAAGTCATAAAAATCGACCAAAAATCATATAGAGTGTAGAAACCGATTTTAAAACTGTAGCTGCGATAATCAGGTACATGCGCAATATAATTTACAGCCAGTTTGAGGTTGTAAAAAATCTGTGCCACCTGATACAAATAAACCATGATCGCATGATGTTGGATGATATATTTGGTAGTGTAATTTTTTCTTTTTTATTCTCTTTTCGTTTCATACAGCGGTGGAAAAGTGGGCGTTAAGTCCAAGATGAAGAATGTAGCTGCTGCCGTAACCCTGGTGGAAAAGAACGTGTATTATGAATATAACAATGAGTAAATCTCATTTAATAGATCGTACAGATCGTGTAATTCTTGACCAGATACCTCATTGTCAGAAATACTGTACGGAGTGGTAATCCTTAGCCCCCGCAAATCGCGACGTCACCTGATGAGAAAAGAAAACTGAGAAAAAAAAAAGAATTATGGTAATCGTATGTGTTAAAATAGTTGATGATCATTCGTTTCGGCAAATCATCCGGCGGGGCGTAGGCCCCGAATCACGTCTACGATATATTAGGTAGTTGCACGGTAGAGATCATCCGTTCATAAATGGAACAAATTAGCGAAACTAAGAACGATTGTAAAATATCGCACGTATAATAATATAGTGTATGTGAATTATGTCCTTGCGTGGGTCACCTTCTAGTTTGACACGCTTAGCCTGTCGGCGCTCGATTATTATAATAATATACATCTCGCAGCGAATCACTTGATCAAAAAAACGGATTATCCATGCAAACATAAAACTAAATAATGTCAATACTTATCCATTTTGTGTTACGGATTTATTTCTACTTGTTTGTTTTTTTTTCTTTTTTTTTCAATTTTTATTGTCTTTTATTTCAATAAATTCTATTCAATGTTTTCAATGATCACGCGAGTGATTACGCGGCTGCAGAATCTATCAAATACTTTTAATAGCATCGACGAGGACGAAGATGTAATTTTTTGAATTTCAGAAATATGTTGCAGTGTACAATATGCTGATTCTATTCCATCGCGGAAACATAATTGGTTGAAGGATCGTTCGGGATGATTTATTGATTAGATAGTAAGTGAGTTTATTATATTTTATGAAATTTGATTACGATTCACGTATTACTATCAAATTAATAAGATGTTTATGAGCTGATTATTAAAGTACGTAATTAGCTTGGATAAAGAGTAGCTGCTAATCTATATAAAATTGTACATAAGGAGAATATCAGCATATTATATTGTTTATTAAAGGAGAAGAAGAAAAATGTAAACTAGGTAACGGCGCGTTATGACAGCAATCAACGACAGATAAGAAACTGCCTTTTTCTTAATTTCCAAAGTTGACTGTGGGATCAGTATCTTTCATTTATCACCTTATCATATATACCTCACACGATATCAAATCCTTCACTTCCAATGCAGAACAATTTCGCCATAATATAGCGAAACGATGTCAGGGAAAAAACTTTATTTCCATCAAGCGTTACAGTGCAGCGAATCTCAATGAATTACCGCCATTTTCGAACGATAAATTGAAAGGACACAATTTCTGCAGCGGCGATTCGCGCACAAAATGGAAAACAAACAAAAGTCAAAGAATTTCTTCCGCTGCAATTGCCGATGTAGTTCACCACGAGAGACCGACAGAAGTTTCTAACTAACGGTCAATATATTATTAAAAAAAAAAGCCGCTCGTCAGGCTTCGGAGTTCTGCAGACATTTATTGTAGCTGCAGCAAGTCTTACTTCTCTACTTGAAGAGCAGGTGAACAAAAACGTGAATTGAATAGGCCCAGGACTTTGTATACGTGTACACCTTATGCCGCTGCACAGTATAGGCTGACTACGAATAAGATATGAAAGAATTTTATAATCTTGTTGGACAAGTTTACAAAATAGCAGCTTACAACCATCATGAACAACGAACAGTAGTAACGGAAACAAACAATTTGCGCGTTTAACGAGCTATAACGGAAATATATAGGGTGTCCTATTTACAATAAAAAGTTTAACACGTATAAGGATCATGCCTGTGCGGCCGTTTCGATCTTAGAACCGTCGCGTCGTCACTCTTGAGTTCTTGGAGCTAGGATCTTTTGTTCGTTCGATTTGTCCTCAGACCAGCTGCGATTTCAATACAAGAAATAAAAGCAGGTCCTGTTTGAAAGAAGAAAATAGTTGGCATTAGAATTTTACCACACCTATACGCCACTTATCTTAAACTGATCTGAAATCCTCATATACTTTTTGTTTACATACGACCTTTTTTCGCACGAATATTTTATTCAAAATGGACACCCTGTGTAGACGCAGACCTGAGGCAACGGCGTCGTTATTTTGGAGAGCAAAATAGGCGAGATGAAGAATATGGAAATAGAAAAGGTGGTTGGGATTGTGAGGTCGGTAAGAAATGTATCACCGAATTTGAGTGACGGTCAAAGTAAGGTAACCTCATGTATCGACGATTCATGAATAATGTGCGGCTGAATCCGATCGATATATAAAAAAGTGCAGGACTGTCCCGATATAGTAATTGCTACCACAGAAAGGTATGAGGAGGCTACCGACTGACCTCACGTATGCTAATTGTCCGAGCGTTATCTGCACGCGACTCTACCATTGGCGTAATATCACGAACTCCTTTTCCACCGGGAACACCCGCGAAGCGTGGCACTGCATAAAATGATGCTCGCTATAAAAATCTCCTGCACCTAAGACCCATAAAGACGTAACTTCGAACCGACTTCGAATTGATACGAACAATGAAAATCCTTCGGCTTCTTTACAACGAGTTTGGGCAAAGTTCCAAAAAACTATATAGAAGCACCTTATCGAGTGTCTAGTCTAGCCCTGGGTGGATTTAGAAGGATGTATCGCCTCAAACTTAATTACCCTATACGATAATCAAAAAACAAAAAACAATCATTTGCATTTTTATGGCTTCTTTCAGATTTGCAGGTTGATTAATAATATATTATACGGGCAATTATCATTCACAGTTGTTGTTGATCTATAGTTCATGACTACCCGAAAGAAAATTAGGTCAGATAAGTTCTCGAATTATTGACTCGAAAAACTTTTCCACTGAAATTAGCGATCCTGATGGTGCTTAAAATTCATCAGCTGCCATATTAGACGATGTTGTATTTATAAAGCCGAGGTAAACTTTTTCTGAATTTTCCACGCGCCATTAATATGGACAATATAAATACGTGTCTCGATGAATAGGTAAACTTCCGAGTTGCGCGCGCGAGTAAATATGTTTGTGCAATGTATGCGGATATCGTTGAACAGCGCGACAAATCGTACGGAGTTTTACAGTTGGAAGGAACGTAGTTTGGAGTTGCGACATTTTTATACTGCACAATCGCGAAACTAAAGCTGTGGCCAATGTCAAGGACTCGACATTGTACAGATACCACCTACAAAGTCGTGTACTATCATTTTTCTTCTTTTTTTTTTTTTTCTCCTCCTATTTCTAATTTTGTTTTATGATAGTAAATTTGTCACGTGAGTCGTCATTCGTCGACGCTACAATTCACCGCCAGATAAAAAATGTGCATTGAAAAATAGGGTATAGAGGTTGGTCGTAACATGACGACACGACATGCATACGCACGTGAACATTATTCTATCCACTGCACAGAGTCGGGCGCACCGATCTTTAAAACTGATTATTAACTAATAGTGATGACAATTAGCGAAAGTGACAGAGAGAAAAGAAAACCTAATACGAAACTCCCACGCCGCATTCGGTGAACTTGAAAATGGATTGGACATCGGCCCGGAACAAAAGTGAACCATCGACGCTGTGAATTAGGTTCTGGCGTCGAAAAAAAAGGCTCGCGAGCTGCTGCAGACATGCGACGTAGAAGCAACCCTCACCGCCGTTATCTCCACCTTTGGAGGGAGTTTGCAGCTTTTCACGTCCGCGAACCCTCCGCAAAACGGATCTGGTTCGCGCGCAACGTTCAGGTAAGTCCAACGCTTGGACGGGAGTGCTGCAGGTCTAAAGTATCGGAGTATCGAAGATTTCATAACACACCATCGGAATATGCAGATAACGTGAAGATCGAGCATCGGAACCTTCTTTTTTTTCACGTGTGTTCAGGTGTTGTTCAGATACGTCACGTCGCACAGATTTCTATTTGGCTTTTTTAATCCTCTTCGAAACATATCGCGTCATCTCCCGAACTCCGTTCATCATCGACGCCGTGATACGCGGTAAAAGAAATTAACTTCGTTTTTCGCTCGGACGATGAAGGAAAAAAAGTTCACATACTCCATTATTTTTTAGTTATAGTATCACAAAATTTTGTTGTTGTAAGTGCGGTGCGATGGGGGGTGGAAATCAATTTATTCAAATCAATTCGAAATAAACGTGTTATTATGTTTGATACGTTGATGGTGGGTTGGCGTGCAAAAAGAGGAGAGAGCAAGAAAAAAAGGGGGAAGAAAAATCGTACTACGAAACGATATATATCGCCATAACGTATATCATCGTGTATCCGAACGTCAGAATATCTTCCGCATTGACACGCGTCTTTTTTTATACCAAAATATTCCTGATACGCGGTCAAACTTTTCAAACCAAACATCACACTCCTCATTCTATACCCTAACTGGCTCATCGATCTAACTTATGATAAAATCAGTCGCTCCGATGCCCCTATGTGTACATCGGTTGTTTTCCACAACGAAAAAGTGAAAATCACTAAAATTTCATGTAAACAAAATTGCGGAAATTATCTGTTAACGATATTCGCGATACACTACACTTCGGCATAAATTCAATGGAAGGTTTAGCGTGTATACTGTAATTTTTCGAAATAATTCAGAATGAAAAGGACAATTCTTTTCATCATATATTAAGTAGTTTCGGGTGCGCGAGGAAGATTCTTTTATAATTGTGACGTATTTCTCAGATATGGATAATTTCAACCGATTAAAATGCTATAAAGATTATTCCGCTAATTAGTAGCGTCTGTATCGCTTTACGTAATCGTACGTACACTTGGCGTGATCATAACTGGCGTAGTTAGACACTACGCGATGAGCTGTAGGTTGGCGTAAAATATCCCTAGTCTAGGCAGCAAACGGGGGTTTGATTTTTCGCAAATATCTCGAGAACTGATTGAGATTTTCGACATTTTAGAAAAGATTCGAAAAGAGGAGGAAATTTCCTCAAAAAAGTCTCGACTCCCGGAACTAGACGACCATTATTTATAATCTTTCTAGAAGCGTAAAAATACGGCCGAAAACAGCTAGTCTGGCTTGCGCGCGTCACGCAATGAAACGGCCCACGAGCCAGACTAGCCGTTTTCGGTCGTATTTTCACGCTTCTAGAACGATTATAAATAATGGTCGTCTAGTTCCGGGAGTCGAGACTTTTTTGAGGAAATTTCCCCCTCTTTTCGAATCTTTTTTAAAATTTCGAAAATCTCAATCAGTTCTCGAGATATTTGCGAAAAATCAAACCCCCGTTTGCTGCCTAGACTAGGGATATTTTACGCCAACCTACAGCTCATCGCGTAGTGTCTAACTACGCCACTTATGATCACGCCAAGTGTACATATTTCTTAGGCTACCAGTGTTGTATGGTAGCTATAGCTTGAGATTTGATCAAGTGTGGTTATCATAAGCGATTGCTTGCGATCTCTGGCGATAACGTACGAACATTATTTCCATCTTGGCATTCGCGTTTCTACAACCGGGGGGATCCGATCGTCCCAAAAGCTCTTCTTTATCCTTCTCTCTTTGCGCACACGTCAGCTGCGCTCCAGATATGTAATTATCACAAAAAAAAAAAAAATCAGAAAATAAATAAATATAAATACATCAGTAAATAAAAATCACACTGATCCATCGAATCAGAAATAGGTCGTACAAATTGTTGAAATTTTTTTTTTTTTTTCTTTCAAGCGGTACGAAGAGGACAAAGATAAAAATTTAACAATGTACGACGCGACGGTACATCCTGCAGAAGAAAATAACAGAAGCTTTCGGGATCCGATGCCCACAGAACTCGACAAAGAAAGTGAACGCCTGAGTGGTGAGTATTGACGATAAAAAACAAAAAAAGTTTAATTCTTCATGTAATTCACGTTTTACCTTTCTCGTAAATTCATCGTTTCAAATCCGACGAAATATCCAATCCAAAGTTTTATCACAGCGGTTGAAACTGATGGAACCTCTTCTGGTATTAGTTTTCGCGCAGGTGTTTCGGGTCGCAGTTTGATCAAAGAAAAAACGAAGAATTTCGAAAGAATTCAAGTAATTCGAATTCCTATTCATCACGCCGAAATTCCTACCGTATGGAAAGATGCTCTAATTAGCTTCGGTCGTATAAATTTATCGCAACTTTTGTTAATAGGGTTCCCTGCCCACTCGATCCACTTTCGGTGCAATGTCAAGGTCTTCCACTTATGTTAATAAAAAATCCTGCGCAGTTCAGCCCGACGAAATTTTAAACGAGGTTCAATTATTAAAAATATCTTCTTTCATTGACTGATCGAAAATTCTCGAATCATTATACTTGTGCGTTTTATTTTCCGTCGATTTCGCTATAGTATACATACGTTTATCACATACTATATCATTAATTTATCTTTCGGCTACGGGTTAATTATTGCGATCGGACAAAGACGAAAGTCTTTGAAATTGCCGCGGGATTTATACTCCAGAGTCTAATATGATTATCGATAATAAATTCATGATAAAGGATGTTGTTGCATATACTTGAGACAAAGGTAAAACTAATTAGTCGGGATGTATAACTGAACAGCCGTGTAGATAAAAGCGATCATTTGTACAATATCATCAACAAGTATGAAATGCAGTGAGAAAAATTGGCGTGACATTGTACGTTGTGTTCTGCACGCAAAAAAGTTACATCGACGTCTATTCTCACACATATGTACCTCGTAGTGCAAACAGAATATATCCGATAGATCGCCGTTCAATTAATAAAGCGACGTGGAATATACATTACACGGATGGCGATAGAAACCGGAAATTACTATTGATTATGTAAACATACCGAACGCGAACAAACTAGGAAGACTTTCGGTACAGAAATGATGTCCTCCTAAATTTTTATTTCAATTACGGATGAAATTTTTAGATTTTCACACAGCTTTAGAAAAAAAAAATTTATGCCTAGTTTTCAATGACATCAACAATTTTTTATTGCAAAGTTTTATCTCGATCGAATCATGAATAAGGACTTCATATATTTTCGCGTCGGTGCGCAGAATGGGAGAAATTTAATCCCCAATTTTTTTTTTCACCATTTTTCTCCCATAGAAATTGAAGAATTTGCGTATACCTATATATTCACCTATAATGCGATGAGTTTGATGCATTATTAAAAGTGAACACCTGCAGACTATATGAATTTACTCATTGCGGTACACCCCACACAACTGCATGTATCAGATGGGTGTGATAGTCATTTATTAATTCCGTAACACGAGCATAGCGTGGTCTACGATGAAGTGATATTAACAGTAAAAGGATCGAATTTCATTTTTATTCGAACCATTTGAAATCATGAAGGTAATTCTTGTTATACCGCAAATGCAGTTGCAGACGAATCGCTTGGCTGATTTGAACGAATTTCGTACAGAAAATAAAAACATGTAGCTCGCCTAGAATTTGCTTATAAATAAACTTTCGGTTTCAAATAAATGGCGAACGATATTTAAACTGTAGGCAACTTCTACTTCTGTTTTTTTTTTTTTTTTATCATAGAACTAGCGAAATTTGGAACGTAAATCAATGAGGCAACAATGCATTTCCATACCGTGAGGTTTTTAACAGATATCTGTTATGATCCCATTCAAAATGGCTGCTCACCTCGATATTTTAATTAGTTGTACCTCATGTGAAAAGTATATTTCTTAACAATCTACTTTCTTTCTGCACAAGACAAACGCGGCCAGATTTAGAGAGTTTTATTCATGATCACAATTTTGAAACTTCTACATGTATAGTAATGTTGACTCGTGTATAATAATGCATTAGATTGTTCAACAAGTATTTCGAGCATTCTGTGGCTAATGAGATCGTTATTCCGCGGTATAATAATTAATTGAGGATCATGATAAGAAATACTTATAGTAAATTGTGGGTACATATACGATACCTAGTTGTACACGTTTCCAGTCTACGCGGCGTAAATGAGTCAGAATTTAATTACGTAAATAATGACTGGAATCACCACAAACCGCAACAATATAAGATCATTTCTATATACTATACGCCTAGATTCTTGTAAAAAAGCCATAAAACGTATGCCAAAGAATTGTTACGCGAAATCCAATTATTATCATTGAATTACCATTCACGCAAAGCTGCGTCGTCCTAACGATCCGACTATAGGTAAAAAAAATCAGGTACATCATTTTGAGATGAATTTTACAGAAGATATTGAGCTTTCCTAAAACTTCACGTTATAATATAAGAAGAGAAATAAACGCAAGATAAAAAAAAAGAAAATTCAATCAAATTAAATTCAAATCTTACAATTAAGTAAGATACAATCTAATATTGTCAGGCTTTAAAACTAATTTGCGACTATCGTTGTTTCAGATATCCGCATACTTGACTATAATCGATATGCGACTCCATTGATATATTGAAAACGGTTTATAAAGTCGGAAAAATACGAGGCTATTATCTCCATTTCAAACACATTGTCTGCGATTACAATCAAAATAATCACGACTATCAAAGGGGAAAAAAATTATACCTTTCAAGAGGCACTTTTCTACTTCTAGGTAAATCATAGTCGATTAACAGCGTCGCCTACAGGCTGAACTATGGAAGTAAAAAGTTATGTGAAAAAAAAAATTGAATGAAATAAAAAAGTTGCTTAAAAAAAAAATTTCGCGCTCATAATTTGGGTCAAAGGATGCGTGACGAATAAATTACCCCATGACTATAAAAGCGGAAATTATTCATTATCTCATATATCATAATGAAGCGATAACCTCTCTCGAGACTGAGTGTGAAAATTAACTAAAGTTAAATTACCTAAATATTGCGCATACTGTTTATTTAATGAAATATTGATACCGACCGACCGCTCGGACATGCAGGTAACTGAATCGTATGGCATAACAAGCGACAGGTGCTGCCTCGTGTAAAATAATTGTCAAGTTATAATGCAGACAATCGAATTATTTATTTATCAAAGGCTTTAGTCTTACGATTAGTATTCCTGCGATTTTTGGAACCGATAATTGGATACTTCTTGAATTGTTCGAGCGACTGTTTCCCATTGTATTTTCACCTCAGAAACACGAATCCGTCGACTAAATTAAGCTACGACTAATTGTAAAACGAATCGAGATATCTCAAGTTTTCTGTACCGAAAAGCGAAAAATTTGCGATAACTCGATCATTTTGATAGAGAGATGAATTTGATTAGCAGATTCGGATTCCTGAGTTCAAAATACATGGGAATACACAAAAATATTGCGAAAAAAGAATGTTGATTTTTGACCCACGAATTGGACAAAAACTAAGGTACATATACCCCTTTGGATTTTTGCGACTCTCGGGCCCAAAATCGGGAAAAAAATCAAAGGCTTTACCTTTTTTGTTTTTCCGCAGCATTTTTATGCATTTTTACACACTAAATACGTGAATGAAAAATTGTATCACAACATGACAACAACTGAAGCTAAAGTAACAAGGTATTTGATGGTAATATCTGAATTCGCGAAACGATTTGCACATTAATTTTGTATAATGCTATTAATTTATGATCTATATCAGATCCTCGTAACGAAACCATGTCTGGTACATATTTTATCCACATTTTCCGACCTACAATCAGACGTATAACGCGATAAAGAAAGAAGTGATGAGATAAGCTCAACCGCCGTAGAGTTCATTCGAAGAATAATTTGCTAAATATGTTAACACTTCACGGCCGTACTCGTACAAGCTTTGATACATGGCAGGAAAACATAGGTACTTATTTGTACATATGTAACTTCAACATTCTAGCGCAATTTTCGCTGCTGACATGCAATACTATGAGGAGATCTGTGCGATTTCGTTCACGAAATATGGCGCATGGAATTAAATTTGTCATCGTTATAAACGCCTCAGAAATACTAAATTTAAACGTAAATATACAAAACACTCTAAGTGGTAACAGATTGCACGAATAATTTGTTTATCTGTTTCACATATTATACTTGCAAATGAAATGTGCAAAAAACAAAAAACAAACAAAGAGAAAAGGAAAACCAGATATCGGCGGAGTTTATAGTTTAATACGCCTGTACTTTATTCTGAAAGTAAAAATTTTCGTAGCGCACATAAATCTTCGACTTATGTTTGACGATGAGTTTTATGGTCTGTCCATCAAAAGAGAAAGCCTTTCGTCGATGTCGTCGATTACATTGAATTTTCCATAAATGGAAAATAATCTAAGTAACACCCTTTCAAATCACGTTTCGCATCGCCTGCCCCTGCATATTTCTACACGCCACTGATCTTGACCATCACCGTGTTGCTTCCTGCATTAGACCTTGACTTTGATCGCGTACTTTGCACGGTGGAATACAACGAAATGTAACGATCGTTGTCTCTGAGTGCCTCTACACTTAGATTGGCTTAGAAGTATGCTGAAGTATACTACAACCAGTACAATGCCTGACAATATTTGATCGTTAATTCTCGTCTGTGGCAGCATTCGAGGACCGTTATGCTTCGCTACTTCCAATTGACTTGCTCTACTAGTCACTGCAAAATAAACGTCTATATTCACCTGTATCCTCGTGTCTGTGCAGGTCTTATTTTATTTTTCTAAAAATCTAGGTGCACGTACGTGGCTGAAAGTAACTGAGAAAAATTTTAGAGCGATTGAAAATTTAGGATAGTAGTTTGAAAAAAAAAAGTAGGTACATTGGTTTGTTTTCGAATTATGCAACCCCTCCAAAAACTCTGGTCATCATTGTGGCTATATTCGGCGGTCAGCTTTTTTCCCAAACCAACCTGTACTGGATATTCATTTCTTGCTGGCTTGTAAATTACGTTACGAAAATTTTCATCCTTCGTTTTTTAATATACATTAGGCATCACGTGAAGTTTTCGTGTTACCTACACACCTACATCGCTTTTATCAACTATCCGTTATATCTATACGTTTTACAAATTCGTTTAGTCGAGCACGAGATCACGATGTGGGCCAAACCCAATGTCAAGTCCCTATGGAAATAGGGTTAGAAATATAATCCACCTTTTAGCCCAACCCTAATTTGTGGGAATGTATTAATGACATCGCGTTGCATGCACACCGAATGGTGTCTGAAACGTATATACAGGGTGGTTCACTCCAAGTGTCGAGAATGGGAGGGACTCAATAGGCACGAGGTCCCGCCCCTCGAGCTAATCAACAACTAGAAGAATTACAGAGAAATTGTATCTTGTTTTTTCGTAAGAATTTCGGTCGACCAAATTCTTCTAGTTGTTGAATGGCTCAAAGGGTGGGACTTCGTGCCTGTTGAGTCCCTACCATTTTCGACACTTGAAGTGTACCACCCTGTATATAGAGTTAGTAATTAGCTCGGGAAATCTTTTAAACAAATCCAACGAAGAATAACAACTAACTTAAAACGTATGACACAATTATGACGTGCCATTTTTTTATAACCTATAATTATTATTAGAATTACCTACATCGCCATGATTGAAACTTAACATCGCTTCTTTCCGCGCGTGTATGAATGGATCCAGCTATTTATAAATCATGAAAACGAATTCTCATGCACCAAGGATCTTGGAAGGTGCAGAAAAATTATCAAAAAACGAATACTGCGGGATGAAGTAGAGAACTGATTACTTCGAAATTGTTTTCGGAAACGTCATTACTACGTGGTGACAAAAGAACGTTTTCTGCACTCGCTGCAGCTTTGCTCGAGTCTCAATTGCGGGGAATTTTTTCACCCAACGCTCGACGTCTTTATAAATTTGAAGAATCATTTTCTTTAAATTTCAACCAGTGATTATGTTTGCTAAATAATTATCCGATCATCTTTTGGAGATTTGGAAACAGACGAGACTCGATCAAGAATTGTATGTCGCGGATATCCATCCCAAAATTGTATTGTACAGTCGTTTCCGCTAATTTCTTATTTATTAATTTTTTTTTTTTTTTGACTTCTTGCAGCATTGTAAGATTATCCTTTTGATACGATACTTTAATTTTGGGTTATACCAAAACCATCGACGTAATTAGTACTCTGAGAAAATTATAATTATGATTTATCTTATAACAAATAAGATATACATTTCGGGGAATTTTAAACATTACTACCGCATTACACCTATGGATTCTTTGTTTCTTATTCTTTTTTTTTGCTACCGGAGGATCTTTATGTGTAGCGTGTTGAATGGGCTATACATACAGTATCTACATACAAATACCATTGAATTATACATTGCGAAAAGAATTGCAATCATTTGATTGAATATTACGTAAAGTTAATTTTAATTACCTTGTATAATTGTGAGGTAAGTTGCTCCAGACATTCTATCAATAGGATGATCTTCAATTTTTTGTTGTTGTTAACTCTGACTATCCTACGAACGAGCCAATTATAAATTTACAATTATGTACTTTAGAGATTTTTCCGTATAGATAACGGAAGATTCGCCTGCAGGAAGCAGCCGATATATATTCGCATATTCGCATTCAGGGACATTGCAGGTGACTTGAAAAAATCAATAAAATAAACACATAAACGAAGTTTCAAAATTTTCCAATACCAGCTCGCTAATAAAGACAAAATTGATTGAATTACTTAGCGTGTTCTGGTAACCATTTTATTTGATGGTGGCTTGCAGGCTGCTCCTATCTCAACAGTTGTAATAACGATCAGCAAACAATTACAAACGAATTTACGAATATGGTTTTCAAGTTTGCCAATTCACGCTCGCTGTGCTCGAGAAGTCAAAAGTCAATATCTGCGTGTCAGAAATTTGCCGGCGACAAATATCAGACAGTTAACACGGTTTCGAAAAGACCGGACGAAGCGACAGCAAAATTGTTTCGTCGTCCGTAAAAAAACCAAAAACGTATAAAAAATTTTTGATCATCGAAAATCAAATCATTGGAAGTCGATCAGAGTTAGAAAAATTGCGAAACGATAAACATAAGATTCTATTCGTAAGCGAAAAATGACAATGCCCTAATCTGGGCCATTGCCATGCGTTGGATTACGGTTGGCTCGAGACGTACCACATACTTCATTGGTAAGAAATCCAGTTTCACTTACACGCGGAATCGGATCCTTTCCGATCTCGCAAATCGTGAGACTTATAGTTATATACCAAGAATATCTATAGACATCGTATTACGAGGAAAGAATCCTCGCGTTTTTTTTTTTCTTTTTTTTCTTTTCAAACGTCCGATTGTTCGATCGGTGGAAGATTTTTTTTTTTCTTTTTTTCTTTTTATTCTTTCTTTATTACGCCGTTTGTCGCGAGATAATTCATGATCGTCGCTATTCGATCGCCGCGTGGAAATTAATCATGCGGAAAGGATTTAATGGCAATTTACCAAGAATTTCTTTACTCAAGAAAATACAGTGACAATATAAACAAAACACTTTGTGTTGAATACTGAGGAGGCGCTGCACGTATATAAATTAAAAAGTCAATAACAACGTCCGCGTGTTTATTGTTAACAGAAATAAAGATTAAACACCTCTGAAAAACAAAAGAAAAAAGTCATGCGAAAGGTTAGAATTTTTAGGAAAAACTTTTCACCGCGCCCCTAGAGCACCGTTAATCTTATAACAATACAACTGCAGTAATTATACCTACTCGTTTTATACCTGCAGCATGAATTTCAGCTGCGGCTCGATATTTTTCTTCTCGGAAAATAATTCGGTTCGGGTTACACTGTAATAAGTATTGCGCTAATTACGACCTCCGCTGATTGTTCTAAGCATTTTTCTAATCTTACGGTGAAACGTTGACCAGTATAATAGGTATATGCATCCCGCCTACGCCCGGCTATTATGTGCATCGATTATAGGTACCAGCTATACCGAGACGCAATCGTTGACACGTGTTAATATGCATACGTTTCCATCAGTATTACGAAATAATGACAGTGAGATGACGAGAACATACATTTTAGCCTTCGAAATATCGATTATGTCATATATTTTGTACCATTCATTTAATATATAGGTTTAATCTTGTGCTACTTTGACATCTGAAATCGAAAAACCAAATTATATTAAAGAAAAAAAAACGAAGAACAAAATAGAAACACGCGTCGATTTGGCAGGTCGATAGTATTTGAAACTAAATTTTTAACATTTTTAACAATGTCGTTAGAATTTTCAAAAAAGTTTCGCTCAAATTTAAAACATCATTTTGTTATAAAAACTGTTCGTTTTATCAAAGTGCGGATGAGATTATGACGAATTTATGTTAATAACGATACAGAAGTAAAAAATAAAATAACGTCGTGCTCGTAAACTCATTTTATCATATACCTATATGATTATATAAATATGAATGCTCTAAAGCACACTATATTATGTTTCCTTCCCCATAATTAATTAGCTAATCGTTCGATATGTGAAAATGTCTATCAGCAGCGATTAGACGGTTTTTTATATAAAAAAATTATAAAATAAATCTATATTCAAAGATCACATTAAGATACGGGCAATTTAAAAGGATCATCGATCAGGTATATTTATATACGTTTTCCTCGATCATCAACGCGCCTCCCGCGCTATATCAAACTTATGTTAAATTTAGATTTTAACATCTGTCAATGACCGTCAAAATAACTCATCAAACGTCTCGCGTCTTCTATCTCCACATCTACCATGCAGATACAATATTTCATGTAGTCAAGAGTTAAAATGGCGTGAAAAAATTCACTGCGCTGAAAAGATACACGCGAGTTCGGAAGTACTCGATCGTCGGTTTGGAAAAATTTTCTCGTCTCAATTCAAGCGGAATTTCCGCTATTGGGAAAAAAACTAATATACATTTCAACGCGGGCATAAAAAAAAAAGCTCCTACTTAATTCTATCGCGATCCCATCTTCGGTACGGCATAATATTTAATTCATTATTATTTGATCAGTTGGTTTTTAGCTCCAGTTTTAACTCTCCGTTTTTAAAACTGCGGGCGAAACGCGTCACGTTGACTCATAATTAACCCAGTTAAATCACAATCATCATCATTATACATATTGTCTATCCATGTGTCTCACCTTCTTCTTTTTGTTATTATATATACATACCGAATTATGTACATTGTTTCTCCTAATTTATTTGGTTCTTTTTCTTCTTTCTTTTTCTCTCTCTTTCGACGCGCTATTCAATGCCGCGCAAAGCATCCCCGCTAATTATACTTTTATTACAACCAGTATATGTATAGCTGAACGACGTATGTAGATATGTATAATATTTCTACTCGCTATGCGTGTTATGCGAGTTATAAGTTGTTGCATCGCGATTTTATACGCCAGGTAGACCGTAGGATATCTGTTTACATAATATTATACGCATACACCTGCAGAGTATCTTGGCAACCTTAACCTTACGGTCATACCTACATTGGTAGTCTCGCGAGACTGTAGGTTAGATGGATTTTAAGTATGTGTTTCGTTATACCTACGTACGTAGATACACGTATATTATAATCTACGTACGATGTATGTGGCATAAAGTGCGTGCCGCTCGTTGGCTTGCCTCGTACGTGAGAACACGTATTATACAAATACTAAATGCCCTGCAGTCCTGTGCGCGCAATTCTAATTGCTGATTAGCTTTACATAGACTGTGCAGTCACAGGAAGACTCGTAATCTATAATACGCCGCCTAGCTTAATATAATTAGTAATTACTATACAGAACACTGACAATAATCCGATCGATATAGGTATAATACGAACGATTGACACAAAATATATTACGATTATTAGTTCGCATTAATTTTCACCCCATGAAATTATCATTTTTTTTCTCTCTTCTTTATCGACTGTGCAACGCATCAGACAGTCTAGACGAGTAAAAATTCATATTTGGCCAATTAATAGCAGCCAATTAGTCTTTCCACCATCAAATTTAGGCAGGTGAATTTATGTCTAGAACTATAGTATACTCGTACCTCATTTGTGTCATACTCATTTGGAAAATTTTCATTCAAATTTCTGGTTCAGTTTTAGGTTAGAAATTCGTCGGAAGGTCAACGGCGGGGGGTGGATTTCGGTTCAGAGAATTTCCGTCTCACGAGACAAGGGAACGTATATCGCAGGTATATAATATCGGAGGAAAACATTTTTCCCAATAGCTTATTGTCTTTCGAGGAAAATATTTTCAAAATATCTATAACGCGCGTCAATATACACGATAAGGATAGAGAATATCAAACCAATCGAAACATCGACGAACTAAATAGGGTTAATAGTTTATTGCCGGAAGTAAGAACGGGTCTTCCGACGCGTTAATTAGCCGTGACAATTGACAGATGTGTAATAAGCACGTACGAATAAAAATAAAAAATGAAGAAAGAAACATGGCTCGCGACGTATAAGATACCTACCTTCGTACCCATCTGCCTGTGTGCTGTACACATGTATTTATAATTTCATACACACATTGTGTACGGAAAATAAAAGATTCACGTTTATGCTAAAACCCGAATTACTTATGCCGAGCTGCTCCACTTCCGGAATTTGTTCTACAAATTGAAACAAAACTAGACGTACTGTCCAATGCGGAGAAAATCACGGTATAAGTGTAACACATATTATACTTATACGCCGGGGCAGATGTGGGTCATTATAAATAATGTTCCATTAAAAACTGAAACTAGTTTCTTTCCATTTATGTATTTATTTTTCTCTTTTGTAATAATTTTTTCTCTTCTCAGGACTATCACTAATGGTGAAAAGATTTCGGGGAACACCAAGTCCGCGGTGGTCCATGACGGCGGACATAATAATTCTGGGCTGAATTATTTCATGTATTTTTTAATACAGAGACTTATATTCGATATTGTACAGGGATATTCGCATACGGTATCTCGAATGGTACCGTGAACGATAAAGTTTACCTTTAGCCTGGCAAGGTCGTCGGTTTGCTCAAGAACTAACAATAAGAGCGTGGGTGATATATATCTGTCTGACGCTGTTTGTCGCACGCAATACAGGTTACTTGACATATGTGGATCTAATGGCTCGTCTCATATACAATTAGACGAGCATCGCGGTATATAATGCGCGAGCATTTATATAGTATATAAATAAGGTATGTAAACTTGTGCGTGTATTAAATAGCGCTCGATCTAGAGGGACGCAATGAGCCAGATATTCTAGGCTGTATTTGTAGAAGCTGCTGATGATGGTAACAGCTCCGTGTCCTAATTAAAATGGTTAATTACCGCAGCCTCCGCAAGAAACGTTTGTGTCTATTATTGCCGCGGATCATCGTCTCGCGATGCACAATTGTAAAGAACTATGGACAAATGCACATTCGTTAAACTCCGAGTACCTATACGTATATGTTTTCTACAAGAGAAAAAAAAAAAAATTATCCCATTTCTATTTTTCAAATAGATTCGAGGAGATCCAAACTCAAATTTCGGATTTCATCGCACCCGATTGTTCAGATTTCGTGCAGTTGGAAGGATCGTTTTTACTTATTTTTTTTCTTTCTTTGCTCAAAGGAATTAGGAATATTCCAAGTCCTCACCGATCCGTCGAATATGGAATGCCGTTTGAGACGATGAATAGAAAACGAAAATAATATACCTCATCTAGATTCTTTTGGACACGGTAAAACGAAACTTTAAATTCCTGGATACATCAGCGGGTCTTATTGCTGTAATTATTTTCCGTGACAACAATAAAAGTAATATTTATAACAACAATACGATGATATAACTCAACTCTATGAGTATATACCGTCGAGCGTAATTTTGATGGTAAAAAATTGAAAAAAAAAAACTTTACAAAAGCGATGGCGTGATCAGGTGGGATAAAACAATTTTCTACTTTATATACGGATAATTATATAAAAACGCGTTTGTTGCTCGCGTATAATTCATAACTATATATATATATACAATCCACAGTCATAGATTAATAAAAAAGAAATGGTGACCAATAATTATGCAGAGAATAAACATGTGTATCCCCGTTCAATTGATTGTTGAAGTGGAAAATTAATCACAGGGACTATAATACGTCATCGGAATGTTTTCGCGGATGAATTTTTCAGTCTGCACCGATAAACGCGGGTATAATAGTTTAAACCTGTAACAATGAGAGAAACGTCGCAAAACGCGTAGTTACGTACACGGTACGTACGTTCGATCGGAATACAAAACGAAGATTGAATTCCTAGCAGATGATTCGACTGCAGATAGTACAAAATATTCGATATCAAATGACACATCGCAGAACTACAATATATGTAGATTTATCGTCGATACAGAAGCTGCGATTATCACAATCACGACAATATCACACAAGTTACATTATAACAGATAACGTAAATTATTCAGGTATGCGTTCGCCCATTGAATATATGGCGCGAGAAAATTTATGACAATGTATAAGTACAGTATCTACACATAAAGGCGAGTCTCCTTGTCGGGACGGTCGAATTGTAACAGGTTTGATAATGAATGATGATTCTCTAAATTTAGGATGAAGCAGTCGTCCGAAATGCGCGTTAAATTTTATTTAATCTACTTGTAAAACTATATGAGCTTTTTCCATCGGCTCATCATAATTTTTTCTCGTTTTATGTTATATACATGATATACCAATTATACAGATGACCGGAAATACACGTGTGCAGATTATTCATTATCATGCGAATAAGATCGTCGACGAGTATAAGAATTCCGCAGTTGGATTTCGATGAGATTTTTCGGGCAGCCGTGACGATCGACATAATCAATTATACCTACATCGTACGATACATCAGAGGAGTAAATCGCAGGATCATCGGTACAATGACGTACCTTTGAATATCGCGATTACCGAAATCTTTGATCGTGACTCGTGAGTATCGAGATCGTTGGATTAACCAAACAATAGGCCGAAGAACTGGCTGCAGAATATCGAAGCGACGTGAAGATGTGATCAGGTGTGGCACGGCGGAGAGCAGATATGCCGATGCATCGCGTTCTCCGTCATGCTCTTGGCGTTTGGAAATCGCGACACCGCGAAGAGTTAACTATACAGCTGCAGATATTTCCAAGTTTTATGTTCCCGGCATCACGGGGGATTTGGATAGGGACATAAACTTTACGTAGATAAATAAAATTACACTTTCGATCCGACACACATTATAGCGCAGGACGAATCGTTACGATTTGGTATTTTAAATCAAGTATAACATCCAAATCATAGTTAAATAGTTAATAGTAGCCAATGGCGAAGGTAGTGGGGAATCGTCGGAGGGTTGCGGTGGGGGGACAACGTTGTATATGAAGGCGAAACCTTCGCCGGGCTCACTTCATACTCATACAGTTAAACTCAAACGGCTGTCTCTTCTGTGCTGCTCCGAATAATTATTTTTTTTTCTCGCCTTTTTTTTCCTATAAAAAAAAATAATAAAACCTATCCGTCCATTCTTTGGAAAAAATTAAAAAAAAAAACTACCCACCTGCTGCATCTTCGTTATCATCTGGATGTTATAAATTTATACAAAAAAACAAACTTGGTGACAACGATCTCGTTTCACTTCTTCAGCACCCTGCAGACTATAAATAGACAAGGGTTGTTTTCGTATATACGGAGTTATAATTTCGGTCTTCGGATTTTTTTTACAAAATGAGTAAACCGGCCCAAGGTATGTTTCTAATTATTTTTCCAACAATTTTTTACGAACGAAAAAACAAAAATCAAATTTCAACAGGGAAGTTTCCGTTTCATCGCGATTTTCAAAATCCACCCTTATGCGAGTGATTCTCTCATCGAATAAAATTCATGGTCAGTTAGTTTTTCAACATCCTTCTCTGAGATGGATATAGTTCGGTGCGCTCTTTTCAGTTTTTCAATTTTCTTTTTTCCTTTTTTTTTTTTTTTTTTTTCGATTTTAGGCTGCGTTGTAACATCGACGATATAGCTCGGAGCTAAGACTGTCATTACGGTTAGAACAAAAATTAAAAATAGAAAGGTGGATTTTAAGGTGTTTTTCCGTCCAACTGTATAAGAGTGACGGTATATTATACCTTGACTGTCATTCTTCACGTGCAAATGACATGATTTTAGAGTTTTCATATATGTTATTAACTCCGCTCCAGAAATTCGATTAATTTCCATTGAATTTTCATTTCTGACAAAAGAATTGCGTCCGGCTCGACAAATTTTTCATCGTAAAAACTTTTCGACCGCACGTGACAAACAACATTTTGATATAAGGGAGCTTCGAAGAAGAGAAAAAAACATTTTTTTGTCAATAAATAAATTCAAAAAAATCGGTGGGGAAGACTGTCCATTGCGTTCATAAATCAAACGAAGATAAAAAATCAAATCGAATAAAATTTATACCATATTCCCAGTCATTTAGATTTCCATGTATATTTTTATATGCGGTACCAGTTTTTTCTGGTGTTTCGAATAACCTATTCATCGCCGGCACGGCGAGATTGAGATACGAAATTAAAAATGAAAAATGGAAAAAAAATTAAAATAATTAGTATACCCGTATCACTCCGTCTCGTGTTGCCATTTACCGCGGGATCAGTGTATAATACTTGACGTTATCTCTGTTTATTTATTGATTAAATTTGGATTCTCGTTAATTAATTTATGGTCAAATATTCACGAACGCTTTTCACGGTTTCGATCATTTGCACGGATTGGCGTTGAAACGCGATGCGAAAAATAATAATACAGCGCTCAATAGTTGATCGAAAATAAAATGATGGAATTTTTATTAAATACGCACAAACAGAGAGTCAATTGTTATCGTCATTTATTCACACGTCGAATATTATGCACGACGTTGAATTTCGATAGAAATTTTAAAAAAATATTCTTCAAAATTTATACCGCGTCTGCATTCAATCTGACAATTAACTATGGCCAATACGAATTGATCGATTTATAATCGAATATATATTAGAGCTTTCGAATTACAATAATTTCATCTACGCACTCGATCATGGAACATTTTTTTCATCCATTATATAGAAATTGATTTCATGAATCAAATTATACTTATATCGTATGTTGTTATATTATCCGCCGTGCATCGGAATTTCGAAAAACTGTAAGGGCAACTCCATTAAAACCTGTTTTCGATTGTTTTTAGAAACAGTTCGTAGACCTCACCGTGCATGATCAAGTATTATTGTTTCCAATGTTATTATTTATAAACTCAACGTTGTTATGAACGTTTACTCATGACTCGATACCGCTATTCAAATTATATCCCCATCCACCGACGAGTCAAATGAGGAGGTTTCATTTTTACACGTCTCGAGATCTAACAATAATTCGCAAGTTCAGAAAATATTCGAGTACACGAAAGAACTAAGTTCGTGATATATATATAAAAAAAAAAAGCAAGAAAAAAAAGGATGAAGGAATGACAATGAATCTCAAAAACGTTGATAGGTTACAAACTAATTCATTAATTCTAACTGATAATTATATTTACGACGCAAGCTATGATGAAAAATTTTTTCAACGGACACACCGTGCGATAATTGCGAGTATCGCATATCAAGCGTGATTTAATTTTGGCAAACGGTCAAAGATCATCGCGATCGGATCGTTTGATTAGATGAGAAGAATTTTCACGATAGTTCAGATAGTGTCAGAAATTGATGATAGAATTAAAATTGAAATTAAAAAAAAATGTTTATCCTCGCGTCCGTAGACTTGACGTTTGATGTGGCATAGAGGGAAAAGAAAAAAAAAAACTCATTATTAATCAAAAATCAAACGCTAAAATCTTCTCGGTGTACGCGTAATAAAAACTGATTATATCGATATGAAGACGTGAAGAAAAAAGATAAATAAATAAGAAACTAAAATAGCTGAGGAGAGAAAAAAAACAAAGTAAAAACTGTTCACGTCTATTATAATTATCAGCTGAACCAATTAGCCGAGATGCGAGGACTTCGAGGTAGCGTGGATTAAAATGTCAAATGCATTATTAGAACGATATCGTAATTAACATCGATTGATATAATCAATATATTTTGCATTATCGTATATTAGACCCGGGGTATCATCCCGCGCTGCAAGATATTATGGCGGCCTTCGGGCCCATTCGAGGTCAAGGCTATATCATTGTACGAGCGCTAGTTACTCGCGTTTGCTTGATATGCAAACAAAATGCAAATAATAACAAAAAAAGAGGCGAGTTGGTTAGGCGCGATTACTAATTAAATTCTTCTTCGTTTTTTTTTTATTTTTGTTTTCTTTTTTTTCTTATCACTTCGAATTTTTCCAACACAGGTGCCAAGGCCTTTCTAGGCCTACACGAAGTGGCGACGGTATCGATATGGCGGGCTCTTTTGGCCGAACTGCTCGGTACTCTACTTTTGGTCCTGATTGGATGTGGATCTTGTCTAACTTGGGGAAATAATGTACCTTCGACTCCGCAAATCGCCTTCACTTTTGGTCTCACGGTAGCCACCCTTGCGCAGGTAAGAAGAAAGTGAATTATTAAAAACTTTTCAAAATTTTAACAAATATCCGGTTCGCCACCCGACTCCGGATTTTCATCTATAATTTTCCCTGCAGAGTTTCTCTTCGTTCTGCGTCAAATTAGATACGGACAATACTATGATCGTTTGCGACTCTGAGTTCTTGTTGTTCTTTTGTCCTAACCATATTATAATTGATATTGTCTACGTGTATCTCATTGAGGATATTTGTCTAGAATGATTAATTCGCTATAATCTCTCTAGACAAAAGCGTAAACTGTTTCGATTTCGTGAACACGTGTTAGCGCCAGAGGCTCGAAGGGAACGGTGGAAAAGGGGGGTCGATTCATTCACGTTCAACCTGCGCATTCGCCGGTTCGATTGGTAATTTCATGCCGGACCAAGGTTTATCTCTATAATGCCTCACATCTCGCGGTGCTCGATGTATCTCTTTTAGAGAGCCGATCATCCAAACCGATCCAAACCAAAGCAAAGCAGAACCAAACTCTTTAATAATACTAATTAAATTATACGTTTGGTTTTGCACGTCTCCGTTGACCAGATAACGGTTACATCGATAGCCGCGAGTAACCATACCTATAATTGAACTCCAGCTTATAACGCGATAATATCTGTAAAAAATAATAGATGTTAGTTTTCATATTTGTTATGATTGATCATTATTCAACGGTAATATTTGTCTCACAATCAGTTAAATTTCGGAAGATTCGAACAAAAATTTACAGAACCTTGAGGTTTCAATAGCATCTTCGTTGTTTCTA
Source organism: Athalia cordata (assembly GCA_963932425.1). Taxonomy (NCBI): domain Eukaryota; kingdom Metazoa; phylum Arthropoda; class Insecta; order Hymenoptera; family Athaliidae; genus Athalia; species Athalia cordata. Next base: position 37,395,852 of record OZ010625.1, on the reverse strand, counting down.
AAAACAAAAAACAAACAAAAATATAGAATTACCGAAATTGATATTATTTAATTAAGTGATAAAATTAATTTTTTTTTTATTTCGTTGAAGCACGCTCCCATGATATAACTTTCGCTGTCATGTAGTTATAGACATAATGAAATCAAAATCTGGACTTGACACAATTTTCCCTTTTAAAAATAAAACGGCTTTAATGCGATGATGCGATTCTAAAGTAATTACGTTAATTTTATCGATGATTTTAATACCGTACTTAACTATACAGTAATTGTCAAATCGATTCGAAGTGCCAGGTATTAAAAAATTTAGCCAATCCACGATCGAATGGATGATCGAATATTGTAATAAAATCACCGCGTGCGTTCGATTTTTTTTTTTTTTTTTTTCCTTCTTCAAATATATACTCATAATTGAACAATAATAGGTTATGATATTATAAAAGACGTGGGATAACACATTAAAACATGATCGCATGCACGCGATTCTTCGGGTATTTAAAATACATCGAAGATAAAGAGAAAGAGAAAGAGAAAGAGTTCGTTCTGCCCTTGAACAGATTTTTACTTGTCAGGGTGAAAAATACGTACATGCAGAATACAACGAGTCGTGATGATAATAATTCAAAAAATTTGCATTTCAAATAAAATCCCGAAAATAAATATGTTTCATTCAATTATCACAAATGACTTTACAGAAAAACAAGCAGAAAAACCAAAAAAAAAAAAATCAACCCATCATTTTTTAATTCAAAGCGCAATGTCTTTCAGAGTGCATCCGAACCCGAGCTTGGTGTATACATATTAAACACACGTGGCAAAAACGAGCGTGGGTATATAAAAGGCGGCATATATTATAGTTCGGAATAAATGAAGATAAAAATGAAACAGAAAATAGTAAAAAGAGAAGAAAAAAAAAGGAAAAAAAAAGAATCGATCTGTAACCGAAGCTAATGGTCCCACTATCGCTAACTACATCTCGGTCAAATATAAGAATTGCGACACTCTTTTTTTTTCCTCTCTCAAAATAATTACTGTAACAACTTCTCTTTCATGTACAATAAATTTAAACATGTATAGTACAGAATCGAACATGTGTGTTTAATCAGTGCACATAGGTTATGTGAAGAGAGAAAAAGAACTGAACAAAAAAAAAAATTCAACTCATACGCGATTAACCTGTATATTATACTCATGTGTATGTAGATATGCTTTTCTTTTTTTGACTTTTTTTTTTTTTTTTCTTTCTCTTAATCGCGGACATTTGTATAGCACCACATGGTAAATGGCGATGATATTATGTGGGCATAATCGAGTACCGACGGGGCAGCACACAACGTGTGTGTTAAATTGAAAGAGGAAAGCAAAATATAAGAAAAAAAAGAAAAGAAAAAAAAGGAGAAATGAAAAAATAGAACACGTCCAGAGGAAGACGGGGGATCCTTATTTGAGAACGCATCCTTTCGAAACCGACCTCGGAATTGAGTCAATTTATTATTAGCCTCAGTTATTATTAACCAATGGACCTCATTTACGGTGTATTAGGAAGGCGAACGGCATCTCATCTCGAAAGATGTAGATGCTACTTATTGCTTTTAACAACAGGCTAATTGCTCGGACATAAGGCAATGAACAATATTATGACACCCAGCTACCCATACTCTCCTTATCGTTCATATTACATATGGATATGATTTTCATTCGTGACTGTACATAGTATGTCCACGTTATACATCCAACTTACATGTACGTAAACGCGATTACGTATATAAAAATAATTATGCATCCGATTTATGTGCACATGAATATACATATATGGAAGTGTAACTGAGCCGCGTCGTATACATATGTACAACTTTTAGTTGCAAAATTGAGAGAGCATTACGGTTTACAACTTGATAAAAAGAACATCATTCTTTTTAATTATTCATTCCGTTTTTTTCGTTCTCTTTGTTGCTTCGTTTAGAGCCGATACGGATGATCTTGTATACAGTCGTTTTCAATCAGGGTACATATGTGTATATAAAAAGACTTCTGAGTATATGAGCGGGGAATGGGCATTACGAATATGCCCATTTCAGAGGATATAGCCGAAAATTCTTCGACTTTTTAATCCGACGATGGGGTTTTTTGAGCGGCAAAGAAGTTTCGATTCACGGAGATCGTCAACCGGGTCATCGGTTTCCTGGATCGCTTACCTAATCCGGGGTCCGGATCGACCTGGAAAATGATCGTCCGGTTTCTTCGGAGAAACTATATTATTCGGAAGCGCCATCGGTTCTTCGAACATGTTGGAGTGTGAAAAAAATTGTGCGGTTTCCGAAATCCCCGCGTGGTCTTTTCTTAGTAATTTATTTTTCTTATTTTCTGTTTCTGTTTCTGTTTTATTTTTTGGTTGAAAATTCTCTTTCACCCTCGTATTATACGGCGAACGTTGACACGGTTCCGCGTGTCCGTTGATGGAGAGTTTGTTGCCCTCTTCGACTGCTTTAGCCTTTGCACACGCGTGTACATGCCGAATAACTAACCTCACCTATATATGTAAACCTAAGTTTTTTTCATCGGCTACGTTATGTCCATGTGGTAGGAACGGCTAGGCCCTCGAAGGCATACACGGTAGTACGGTATGTGTATTAAGGTGAACACTCTCGAGTCTCCCTGCACTCGAAATCAACTCACTTTCAGCCAGGGTATATACCAGGTACGTACGCGTATGCGTACCATATCTGTAGTTATATGTACCGGTTCGAAATATATAAATACATCCGTCTTTCTTCAATTAGTCACTATAGGTATAATATAATACAACGAAATGCGTTGCGGGAGATATAGAAAAGCTCGAGGATTGCGCTGTGGAATGAAAATTCATTTCGTCGCTAAAAGCGAACGGTCTTGATCATCGTCATCGTCTGCATAATTCTGGCATCGATGATCCGGTGGTCCGTGAAAATTCTGCGGAAAAAGAGCCATTTTGTTTTTCCATTATTCGTTGATTCGTGTCCAAGCGAAGAACGGAATGATTCTTTCCACTGTTTTCGTTAATTCTTGCTAAATTGGGATATCACCCTTGATTCTTTTCTTTTTTCTATTATACTTCAATTATATCTACCACTTCAATATAAAATCCCTCACGTAACGCATACGTCATCTCGAATCCATACGTGTCGTCACGGTCGCGAGCCTCTCGTTTTCCCGCGCGATGAGTAATCCCTATCCAGCATCGATGATGATCATCGTATCTCACAATCAGTGGTCTCCGCTTGGTCTCTCTCCGTATAAAATCGAGTCGCAGATATCGCATGATGATGATGATGATGATGATGATGATGATGATGTTCATCATCATCTGCCAAAGCTCCAGCAAATCGTGGACCCCCTCACTCTCCGCTTATTGTACGTCGCACGTATGTGTAGTGTTATGTTATGCTATGTTAGGTTTGCTCGGCGTGGCTTCGATCGGGTTAGGCTAGGTAGGGTAAATAAGGCCGCCGGTTCGCCCAAGGGGGTCTAACTGTCGAGATGGTGCAATTCTGCCCCGAAGGCTCTGACAACCTACTCACTCGTGCAATACCTTATATTCCCCTCCCGTCCCTCCCTTCCTCCCTTCCTCTTTCATTCTTTACGTGTCCCATATGCCCAGCTTACCGGCCACTTCCACCGACCCATACCCACCACCTCCTTATACTTTATTATACCGCAGGTTATACTACATTATAGGTATAAAAGTTTTTTCGCACTAATCCCAGATCCTACGATATCCCACCCTATACGCCGCGTCTGTACTATAGCTATAGCTTACACCTACCTGATCATTTCTACCCACATCCTTTGCACCGGATCAACCATCGTTGATTGACATTTGGCGGTTACGACATTATATTATTATTTTCTATACACAGCTTGTCATCGTTTATTTGTCGGTGATGAATAATTTCTTCTTCTTCTTTTTGTTTCTTTATTTCGTTTTATTTTATTTTTTTTTTTTTATTTCTACGAACTCTTCTCTTTTCTCTTAAAATATACCTATATACCTATATATTATAGATATAGTATACATTACGCTTAAATAATTCACACCATTTTATATGTTAATATATTATATTTTCCTGAATTTGTTTAATCGTTTTACATATTCCGTCTTCCGGGATGATGTTTAAGGTCGTCTTGGTAATTTTTATTTTTTTTTTTGTTCAATTTTTTTTTTCTTGTATTTTAATCGTTTGAGACATTTGACAATTATATTTAATTCTGGCATCGTCCGTGCCGCATATACTTATATATATATATATATATATACCTAAATAAAATTATTTTATTCCGGGTTACGCAACTCGTACACATCTCGGAATTATAATACGTACTTATATTCGGTAAATCTGATGCATAGAACGCCGAGATATACTATAGGTATCTACGTAATACTGAATTATACTCGATGCTCATGTATTCCTAGTATATAAACCTATTATATTGCTATTCTACGTACGTAATTTGAAGCCATATTCTTCCGGCCGTATAACAACAGAAGCCTAGATATGTATAGCCCCAAGTGTATGACCGTAATAAATCTGAAAACAACAACGAGGTGTACCTATATCAACTATTGTAACGTGTAATGTAATAATTTTTATGAATCATAATTTTCATTGACCGTGTCAAAGAGATTACAAATCCGTATAATGGTATTGTTATCAGCCAGTTATTTTAGATTTGATTCTTTTTTTTTTTTTTTTTGTTTATCTAATAAATAATCGATCAATCGATCAGTTACGTCGTAATGAACGATTTATATATACCGATCATTCATGACGAACGTTATATTTTACATATGTACGTATATGTGCCTCTATATTATAAGGTAAATCGCGATATTTGATTCATGTTTAATTAATCTATAACTGAAAATTATACACACGTGTAAATTTTCATGTAACATTGATCGAAAATTCATCTCGAAGATTCATCAAGTACCTATCTCTGATGAAATCATGAAATTTGTATACCATCATATACACGTAGGTGGAATTATGACTGCATGTAACACGCGAGTACATAATACCTACGTAATTCGTACATATCTATATGATATGATATATCGTTTGACAATACTTTGCGTATATCAATATCGCGTGTATATAAGGTACTACCGTGTACATAGGTATACCTACCCATATGTAGGCAGGTATGGGTATATAAGAACGATTGCGCCCGGTGTTGCTGAAGCTTTTCAATTGGCTAATATTTGTGTTACAAATCGCCTGATGGGCGTATATCAGGGGTGGCCAACCGGCCGATCGCGGCTGTTGGTTCAATTTTATGGTTTCCCCTATTAATAAAATAAAAAATACTACGTAATTGTATACTGAACTGTACTGTTTCATTGAAAATTTCAAGTAGTATGTGATCGGTATAGATCGCACAGGGTTTTGGTCAGTAAACGGCAGATCTTGGGTCAAATCAAGTTGGCCACCCCTGGCGTATATGATAATTTAAATATTCAAATGAGTTTCGCGTTAACGTGTCGGAGACGAATCCCTCTATTTGTAAGATACGTATTATATATGGGTATATAAATATATGCGTGTCCATTTTTTCTTTTCTTATTTTTTTTTTTTGGTTTCGCTTATGTCAGTTAATCCACGAGCGTGCATCGTGCGATAATCTCCTAGCGCGGGGTGAATTCGATTTACGGATGCACCCAGAATTGGACGTACATATATGTATAGATATACCTGTGTATATTTCTCGCAGAAATTATAATTGTCCAAATTATTGTAATCGTAATTCGGACGGATCAGGATCGTATATCGAGGAGTATTTCAATTCGGTCCCCATATATACCATTGAATTTTCACGGTTAATTATCCGTTACAAAATATAACCTGTTGCAGCACGTGACACCCACCGGATAATTCATACATAATATGAGATCACGGCGCACAGGTGCTCTCTTAGCTATTTATAGAGATATTATTATATAAATACATATATATAGGTAGGTACATGAACATGTCGAGTAACTGAAATTTGTCGTATAACGATAGCGACGCGACGTTGTGTAGAGAACGGACAGTTTTAGTTCGGACAGAATCGAACGGACAGCGCGTGCAACAACGCGACCAAAAGATCCTTTCTAGCGTGGCAAAGGGGCCCATGGGCGATGTCTGCACGCGGTGCACGCAGTTTCATACCCTCAGGGCCCGCCGACCCACAGCCTCGAGTCATCCGTGCGATAGGTATTATACGTACGTATAGTTATACCTCGCTCTGTCTTTATAATGCGAAATCCGAAGGCAAAGAAAAGCAAAGCAAAGCGAAGCAAAGCAAAGCAAAGCAAGGCGAAGCCTCCGCCACCACCGCCGCCACGCGACAGGGACAATGCTCTTTCGCCCGAGCTCACTCAATTCTTACGCAATTTTGCCGGGGGATTTTTTAGTCGCTCATAATATCGTCCGACGTCTCGTATGGACTTGTAATATTTCTATATACCGCGCATATTACATATACATATATATCTATATTCGATTGTCATTACCCCGTATACACCGCAAGTATGAACCTATGCATATTATAGGTATGTATTATAATACGCGTTTTGTCAAATGACATGTTCTCGACCGATGGGCAACGATTAGCGAGATGAGCGCAACGCGCATCCATCATACATACCCATACCGATTCCAGTACAAAGTTTGACCTCGACGCCGATATGTGCTACGATGATGATGCCGATGCGGCTGCAGCGGCAAACGCGTTAAGAAACAGATTCCTGATACCCTTGGGGTGTGAGGAAATATTTTTTACGCCTCGGGGTTACTTCGCATCATCCATCTCGATATTAAACCTACATAGGTATATACACATATATATAAGTCCACGTTATACAATATACGCGAGTATTATAGAATTCAATCCGCTAATTTTTATCGAGCAGAATAATCCTTTCTCATTATATTTCTATATGTATCTAATCATAAAATAAATACAAAATCTTATACGACTCTATACATTATACGGAGCAATGTCTATTTTATTTATTTTCTTCTCCTCTCTTCGTTTGTTTTTTCTTCTGCTGATGAATTGATCCGACTAGTAATACGCGTGTCGCCGTGTTTTGTATACAGTGATTGGGGATTCTATCCACAAATATTCGTAGATATAGATTATGTGCTTATTTCGTTCGTTGATGATGTTGAATTGCGTTGACTGTCGATCCCGGTAACCACACGATCGGTGTACCTTTACCTACATAGATATATAATTTAGAAATCGTTCGTTGCGATCTAGGTTGCGTTAGAATCGGATTACACTTTCGTCAATCTCGACCGGTCAGCCGCATGCTTCAAAAATTATTCGCATCTCGCAATGTGAAAAAAGCACCCTCCTCTTCGGGAGGAGGGGGAAAAAAAACCATAAACAAAATTGAATTAAAGTCGTATACGCAAAACAAACGAAAAAAAGGTGAGAAAAATTCTGCTAGCTAATTCGGTCCGCAAAAAAATTGAACGAGTTCGGATTATAATATATGCCGTGTGTGGATGTTGAGGCTGTTGAATCCTTGTGGAGCGGTGAATGAGCGAGACGAGTAGGGTACGGATCTTGTATAGAGCGTAAGCCCTGCACAGTGAAAAGAGTATGTTGCATAATCGGGGAGCCGACGCATACGCGCCCCCAGGGCAACGAAGACCTTGTCGCCGCGCATGAGAACTGGGCCGCCATGCCCTGGGGCTTGATCCGCGCCCGGACCCCATTCAGTCGTCGTTCGGATGTTGGGTCTAAATTCGTATTATAGATCTGCACGGGTTAGGTATTATGATGGGCCTAGACAATTTTTTTTTTTTTTTTTGTTTTCCCTTTTTTCTAAATTAATTAAGTTGTTTATTTATTTATTTATTTCTATATACCTCGGTTGGTCTTCGAATGGGCGTCCATATAATTTGAAGCCATATATAGTGGGTATCATAGCCACAATGTCGATCGATTAAGTAATACGGAACGGATGTTAATTATTACGGAATCGTAACACTCGATCATATTAGCCCCAATATTCTTGGACGTAACCTACCGAGATTATTACAGAACTTATAATATTATACGATTGACGTCGACTGAAATAAACCTGATACCTGCACTCCTATTGTTCGATTAAAAAATCAACCGATCATTTTATGATATTTCGTATCTCGGTTCATAGCGTGTTTGATATTTTAGATTGAATCTGATAATGTAATTTCTACTTTCAGGCAATCGGTCATGTGTCGGGATGTCACGTAAACCCCGCTGTGACAGCTGGTCTAGTAGTCAGTAGCAACTGCAGCCTCCTTAAAGGATTTTTCTACATCGCATTTCAGTGCATAGGAGCTGTTTGCGGTGCGGCTATTCTTAAGGTCAGTATATATAAAATATGGAGTAATAGAAACAGTGTTACAAATATAAAATCTATCAGATCTATGTGGTTCGAGAAAAGGGGAAAGAGAAAAGAAGGAAAAAAAAATATCAATGAGGGAAGAAAACTCGATATCTGTAAATTTATATCGGAGTGCCGAGGTAAACGGGTAATCCAGATTTCAAACTCCACCGATTACGTGTGTGTGGGGTGTACGGGGTACCTAAGAAATATGAAAATCGAATCGTGACTGGTTCTTGACCCAGAAATAAACTGGATCCGGATTTATTTCGGCAGAAAGATAATTAACAAACGCCAATATATAATGTAGCGTGTATACCTGTATGTATATACCGTTGATTTCCGATCGCGCCTCGATTCCCGTTGAACCCTCAAAGGCAAATGGCTACTTCGTTAAAATGTCGCTGTACACCAAGGTCAAGGTCCGAGCGCTCGAAGTCACCGTTACATCATAACTGGACGCCGGTATCATCCTTCAATATAAAACCAATCACCGCCAAATTCGCGACCAATTGACCCAGTTTGCTACGGGCGGCTATCTCCGGTCGGTAGAGAATTAAAATTCAGACATAACTAAATCGGCTCGATCGTATGTATCGATTAGCTATTTATAACTATATATATAAGCGTTCGGTTATCACGCATCTATAAGCTTTGCCATATCTATAAATTCTCAACGCCTTCGATCAACAGCGAGAGCCTTGTTCAATTTTAAATCTCCTCTTCTCGCATCATCTTTCGTTTTTTACATACTAATATTTTTATAATTCTAAATATTAAATCGAACCCTTTTTTTTTCTCATCTTTTTTTTACTTTCGTTCGAAATTGTATTATATTTCCGCATTCCTTATTATACCCGTTATAACTGTACAATCTTGAATGCCCCCTATACATACTACAGTTTTTCAGTATTAAACGTGTTTTAGAATGGTAACGGAACTCGTTCGAAGTTTTTCTTTGTTTATTTTTCATTTTTTTTACCAGACAATCGTTCTCATTGAAGTGTGACATATGAATCGATGGAGATAAAATCATCAAACGATCGCTGTAGCGTACCGAAAGGAAAACGAAATTCGATTATTTTTGCAGGTCATGATCCCGAATTCAGTCGCAGGGAATCTCGGCAGCACGGTTATCGACGGCAGTATCGACGCTGGACAAGCCGTCCTAATCGAAGCTTTCATCACCTTCATGCTCGTTCTCGTGGTTCATGGAGCGACGGATTCGAAACGTAGCGACGTCAGAGGGTCCGTCCCTCTAGCAATTGGTCTGGCTATTACCGCCGCCCACTTGGCTGCGATTCCTGCAACCGGAAGCAGCATGAATCCCGCTCGTACTTTGGGTCCTGCGGCGGTTATGGGAATATGGGCAAATCATTGGGTTTATTGGGTCGGTCCAATAGTTGGAGGAGTGGCGGCGGGAGCCGTTTACAAAATTTGTTTCAACATCTCAGGGAAGAAGGACGAGGACCAAGCGTCGTACGACTTTTAGAAGGGTGTAAAAGAAAAAGAAAATGAACGGATAAGGAAAAATACGCTGATTGGTGTCAACGTGAACGGTACAAGTGTCGCACTTTCGATACTATACCGGTTCAAATTTGATGGGTATCTAAACCGAATTTGACTATCTAGATATACACATGTAGTGTAGCTTCGAAATCGAATTTATACGCTAGTTTCGCACGAAGGAATCCACCGAGTCGTATATTACTTGAATATACTAAATTACGTTATTTATAATCGACTACGCTATTTTTAGTTAAAAATTATTTAAATCGTTGCTGCGCGTGTTGTGAAAATCGTTCTAAGACAACGGGATTGCAGGCTGTTGAATCTCATTGTTGGCCTGGAAATCGAAAACGTTTGACAAAAGGGAGAGGCTGAATATAGGTGTACTGTAATACGTACCCTGTAATATTAATTTACATTTGAACGACGATGATGCTAATTCGCACAATTTCGCCGCTGATGCTTATTGGATCCTACGTGCGTTACTTGCTCAATACATCATGTATAGGCATATGTACTCTAAGGTATATCATTAGTTGTATTACATTATCAATCCCTCACAATCACACTTATTACATAAGGTATACCACTGGATTGCGTAACGCTCGAAAATGTCACCAGAAATTAACTGAAAGATATACACATCCAATCTCTGCACAATATCAGAAGCACGATACCTATATACCTATATGTATAAGACTTTGTAATATAATCGCGATAGAGATATATCATATTTTTCTCACTTTGCTGTTAGCTCGAAGATTTGAAGCCTCGAATTTGGTCCGCTCTTATACTTTTCCTCTATCTGTGGTAAAGTTTTCGTTGAAACATTTTACCTTTTCAAACAAACTAAATGAGCAAACGCTTTATGTTCATAGTGCTTCTGATCATACAATTATGTTTCCGTAAAATATTTGCGCAGCTTTTTGGCATCTGAATTTTTTTTCATGATGAATGTAAAAAAAAACATAATCATTCCGTCCCTCTCCATCGTAACCAGGTAATTAGAATATGATCGTGTAAACCATTTTTTTTTTTTTTGTCTTCTTTTTCAAACGCACAGCATTTTATTTAGGTTTTTGTATATATTGTACTTAATTTAGTGATAATTTTTTTTTCTGTACATCAATACTTATATATTGTAACGAACGAGAAAAATGAAAAACAAAAAAAAATATTTTCTTCGATTTCTTCCTCTGGTTGTCCCTTTTCTCCTGTAAAGTCGAATTACATTTACGATTAGTATCGGATATCACACCAGGCAAATCTGTACGACTCCCCTTCTGCTGTGATGATGAGTTAAAATAGACGAACCAAAATACCCTCGCGTTGAATGCCGACAGTCTTGAAGGAAACGCCGGTAAGCATGCTTTCGAATAATACTAGAGTGTACGACAAAAATTGGTAATCTCAAATCAGTTCAGAGGTACGGGGTAAAAATTTTTACGATGAAGTAACACGTGTTCGTTGTTGGAACATACTATCCATATGGATGCGATAAACGTCAACTATGATAGACTTGAATCGACGATGAAGTAATATAAATGATTCATTACGCAGTGAACGCTATAAGGATTATATTTTTAACATCCAAACTCAGATATAATTATGTCGTGATGGTGTTGAAAAATTATTCATTTTCACTTTCTTTTCTTTCATAATTCTCTAGAAAAAAGAACGAGAAAAAAAAAACGAAAATATTGATGTGAATATAGATTCGGCGCAATAGTAGCAATCTAGAAAAGTAGATTCTCCGTTTCAAAATATATTGAAAAAGATGAAGCCACAATTTTTTTTTCTCTCTTCATGATATTGCTGCAAGTTTAACCTGAATTTTAATAAGTCGGCAAATTTGAGAACGCGTTTCATAGCATTCAGTCTTTCAACTCGCACGTTGAACTTTTAAGAAGATTTAACTCTATTGAGAAAGGATTGAAATTATGTTTCATTTAATCGAGGGACTTTCGACGATTAAAGTTTGTGAATAATTGTATTGTAAATGATTGAAAGAAAACACCAAAGAAAAACAAACAAAAAAACAACAAAACAAAACAAAACTTGTTATAAATTATCATAAATCACCGTTTATTAACCAGGCCTAATAATGCTGGAACGTGAAACGGAATCTGAAATCGGCGATTACTTTCGCGCCAATCTCTTGGCCGTACGTCAGGCCGTGAGACCGCAGGATTTCAAAAAATTCACGTCACTTAACACCGATGGTGAGCGAGTTTCTTTCGTCCTGAAATATCCTGAGGCACGTATTCTGCCCCTAGAATTTCCGGGAGTAGGAAAACGGGACCGGGATCGAGCCCTGAAACTGAAAGAATCTGGGAACAGTTCCTTTGGCCGCGGGAACTTCCTCAAAGCTTTGGACAATTACTCGGATGCTGCAATAGTAGCACCCGAAAGCGGTACGTATAATATTTACGAGAAAAGTCAAGAAAAAGAAGAAAAACAGGAGAGAAGAACGGTGGTACCAAATGCGGCGTATCGTTGACTCAAATCTAAAGCAAATATTACCGTTTCGTTTTACTTTACGTGTTTTATGGTGTTGCGCGATTACCTGTGATCCCAATCTCGATTTAAACGCATACAAATAAACACGCTGCACACTTGTATTTTTTTTATACCCATACAAGTTTTCAAAAACGCGTGTTAAGTTGCATAGCGACAAACTTCACTAAAAGTTTTTTTAAAACATTTCAGAGATGGTATCTGATATTATACCTCGTTAATTACGGCATCGGCTATTTACCGAGCAAAGCGTAAAACCTGAACCACGATCAATTTCCGTTCACTTGATAATCGTGAAATCGAATCAGCATGTGATTAAGTTGCATACAATCAGGAGTGGCGAAAGATTCACGCTGGTTAAGGTCGGCGTGTAGTTCTTTTGAACTTTTCTAAACGTGCAGTTTAGAAAATGCACGTCAAGATTTTCATCCCACATATGCCTTTTTTCTCTTTTTATCAGCCACATTCCAAAGACAACGGAGATTTCTTAGATAATTAATCGATGTTGTGCAGCGATTGTTGTTCATACATAAATTAGCATCTATAATTTTTACTTACTTTCGATCAATCAATCTCTGCAGGTGAACTACGAGGATTAAAAGGATGATAATATTCCGACATAGTATTTATCAGATATTCAAGCTGCTAATCGTAAGATCAGGAGTTATTATGATTGTGTTGATTAACTATATTGAAATTACTTTCGTTTAGAATTACCCATAATTTTGGCGAACCGTTCTGCGGTTTTATATCATTTGGAGCGGTTTGAGCTCGCTGTGTTAGACGCCGAGGAATCCTTGCGCCTCGGTTACCCTCGGGACCTGTTATACAAACTGGAAGAACGTCGGGCCAGGTGTCTTCTGGCACTAAAAAAGGACGCCGCAGCAATTGACGCTTTCAAAAACACACTCAAGGCGCTAGATCACGCTAAAATAACCGGCGAAAAAAAGCAGAAAGTTGAATACGACGTCAGGGTCATGTTGGCAGTAATGGAAAAGGGAAACCAGTTGAACAAGACATCTGGACTTAAAAATCAGGGGTCAACAATCTCTCCGGCCAAAGCCTTACCCAAATTATCTGGAGACCAGAATCCTGATTATCCAGCCTTGAGCGACGCGGTTGAAATCAAGGACTCTGCTGGTGCCATAGGACGACACGCTGTCGCGAAACGCATCATTTTACCCGGCGAAGTTTTGGGTGTTGAAAAAGCACACTCCGCTGTTCTTCTTCCGGAGTTCAGGTACAAGTTTGATTTTGAGATTTTTTTCACAATACCCAGTATACTGATCAATCGTTGATTCAACTTCAGATTGACTCACTGTCATCTTTGCTTCATAAGAGTGACTGCCCCGGTACCAGCATCCTGCAATTCCTGCACCATCATCATTTACTGTTCCACAAAATGTCGAAATCGGGACGCAAAGGCGCACGCAACAGAGTGTTCTATTTTACTAGCATTGTACGTATCTGCAGCTTCCGTGACATGTTTTCTTGCCCTTAAAGCGGTCGGGCAAAAGTCACTGACCGAGTTGTTGAATTTGAAAGATTCTCTGAAAACTGGGGAGGCGATCAAACCATGGAAATCAGACAACTACCAGTCTCTGCATGGACTAGGTAGACCGATATGTTTCGATTAAATAAAAAATAGGTGGATTATGTTCTCGATATTATTTTTAACATAAAATTTACTTCAGTAACTCACGAAGATGAACGAATGCCGGATGACCTGTTTCACAGAGCATACATGGCTGCTTGGTTGCTGAGACTTTTGAAACGCAGTTCTTACTTCCCTGAAGAGATTAATTCGCCGGATCTAGCTGAAGCTCAACTTTCCTCGGAAGAAATCTTCGTGGCAGGGTTGATTCTTCACAACATTCAATTACTCCAATTCAATGCCCACGAGGTACGTGTGCGCCTTTTTAATTTTGTGTAGAGCAAAATTACATTATCTTCCGAAATCGGTTCTCCAGATTTCGGAGTTAATCAGACCCAAAGGTGCAGTAACTTTGGACAGGGCGAAAAGTATCTTTATCGGTGGAGGGGTATACCCATCCGTAGCGCTCTTAAATCACTCCTGCAACCCCAGCGCCATCAGGTAAAATTATCGAGTTTAAATTGTCATTTGATATCGAAACATGTCCAGTACCTATTGATTGAGAACGTCTTCTTGGCATATTATTCAAATTCCGCATTAATTTTTGCAAAAGGTACTTTATCGGGACAACGATGGTAGTCCGCGCACTAATGATGATACGTCCGGGTGAAGAGGTCAGTGAAAATTACGGCCCAATCTTTACCGTAACACCACATAACGAACGGAAACGGAAGTTAAGGCTACAGTACTGGTTCGATTGCAGTTGTAAAGCCTGCGTAGGTAATTGGCCGCTTCTCGAAGAAATAAATCCAACAATACTCAGGTAAGCATGAGTTCGCTACAAAATCTGTTGCTATTCATATAGATCGAGATCTATTACGGCCTAATCTGGACTCACAAGAGATTAGATTTGGTTTGAAGCAATTATCTTCGCATCCCCAATGTCTTAGAAATCAACTCACTAAGTGATCCATGTAGGAAATATTTGGCGATTGTATACCAATTAGGACATTATGAAAACTTGTGTGCCGGTACAATTTTACAGGCAGACTAGTGGTATAAAAATAATAATTAATCATCGATAAAGATCGATGATTGATTATTAAGTTCACACATTAAAGTCTAATGTAAGTGTCTTATGATAATGTATTTGACAAAAATTCTTTGATGATCGATTAAGATCTATTATAATTACTTATAATATCGCATTGGTTACAGATTCAGATGCGAATCTGGGGAAGCCTGCAACAACATACTGCCAGTATCAACTGAATCAAATGAATTCATGGTACCCTGTCCAAAGTGTAAGAAGTCAACGAATATCTTGAAGGGGTTGAAAGCCCTCCAAGACACCGATGCCATATTCAAAGTAGCGTCTAGGCACCTTGAAAATGGTGAACACCAGAAGGCTCTAAAGGGATATTTCGATATTTTGAAATTACTTGATGAAAATTTGGCACTGCCACTTAGAGACTATCACCTGTGCCAGCAAGGAGTTAGACTGTGTCTACTGGCTATTGGGAATACCAGTTTCGTTTAACGTGTCCCCCCCTCCCCCTGTTTTCCTATTTTTGACAAACTATTCATCGAAAGATCAATAAAAATAATGTAATGCAAATTAGGTATCATTAGTCGACCTGCATTTTCACGATGAGTGACGCTAAGACGAAGCTGAAAAAGTTGAAAGGGATAGCTCTGAACCCAAGTCTCGACGATACACCTCATCACTGATCGTAATTCTCGTTAGTAGAAAATGCCGAATGGTGATGTATGTAAAATTAATTAGGTAGCTGACGGGTTATAATTTTCAACTGACGTTGCATGGGCAGCATTCTACTACGATTAATGACCGCCAATCAATCACTTACCAATGCCATGACAGAAATAAGATTATTCTGACTGGTAGAATATTGTAAGTACCATAACGCAGGATGTTATTGAGCTATTCTTTCTTTCAATATCTGAAACTTCTACGTTATCTATAAGATTTCAGGATACATAATTAATCAACGAAATCAGAGAATTTACCATGTATTATAGATTTATTTTAAATCCTTAAATTTGTAAGAGTACAAAATAATTAATACAACATAAAACAATTGTGGGGCTCAATCACATCATATACGTGTCTATGCAAAGTCATCCAATCAAACGCTCCGTTGATTGAATTTGGTTTTATAGTCAATAATTGCAATAAAATAGTTAGTTCCTCGATATTTTTTAAACACAGCGCGGATGTGGGTGGGTGTGTGTTGTGTATAATATGCGTCTTAGTCTAACTTAAAGTTATGTGTCATAATATTCGTATGATGTGTGTTATTTTGAACATGTGATTCAATTAATTTACAAAGAATGCTTTGCTCTTCTTCATCTTGGGATTTTAAAGTCCTTCCTTTCTCGAACACTTAGCACCTAACTGTAATTGAATAGAACACGATATAAACTTGCGCGGAAAAAACATCTCACCGCAAATGTAAAAAGATCAGAATTCATGTACATGGTAGGTGCCAACGAGCAAAAATAAACTTACTTATAATTGCTAAACGAGTTTGAAATTTCGATTGAATAAGATAATTTTGTACACTGATAACGCAAAGAAAAATTCAAAAGATTCGTATGAAAATCGTTGGCAACCTGAAGTAAATAAATAAACATAAACAAGAAATATCATTTGGGTAAAAAGTAAACCCTAGAGGGTTGGTAATTTGTTTTTTATTACCGTCTGTCGCGGGGAGAGTCGGAACGTGAGCGACGGTCGCGGCTTCTACTCCGGGTGATTGACCTCCTTCGTGGACTGCGTGACCTTGACCTAAAATATCACAGACAATAAATTGGAATTTCTATTTTTCAAATAAATATTGATCTTAATATCGAACTTTGCCGCGGTTCAAAACCAATGATGAAAAATTACAAAAATAAACACAGCACCGATCAGTAGAAATTAAGGAAATAAATGACCAAAGTGTCTCCATAGATATTTGAAAATTGACGAAAAACTGATAATACTCTGATACTTTATCAAAGAAAAGTAATATACGTGAAATAAATCGAATTACTGCGGTCATTATTATTAATGCTGTAATTTTGAAATTGCGATTGACGTAAAGTTATGCTAAATTATCCATTGGTAATGAACAGCATCAGAGTTCACACGAAGTAAACAGTTATAGGTATGAAAATCATCGCAAGACAATCTAATTGAATTGGGATAGTCTAATCCTAATGCCTATAGGGAGATAAACAAGTTAGACACAGTAATTAATAATTAATATAAATGACATCTCACCAACAATGGTAAAGCAAACCAAAAACAAAAATGTATGATTAATTTAGTAATTAAATAAATTTTATAAAATTGAAAATAACTGTTACACACCAGTTCTTCGGGCTAATGAAAAGTATCAACACTTGTGACCCCATCCGCATGGTTGGTTCCAAGTTCTTCATGAATCATAAGAACAGACATAGATTATGCATCTTCGAACACCGCGGAAAACAGCAATGATTTAAAAACAATTTAAACTTGCAAGAAGCAATGTTTCATTAGCCCGAAGGAAGTTGGCCTAAGTGAAAAGATAATAAAAAATCTTTGAAAATCGGTGAAATACCAGACAACTGTGAACATGTGGTGGTGGTGGTGGTGGTGGTTGGTGGTGGTGGTAGTTGGTTGGGTGGTGGTGGGATGGTGTGTAGGTGGTGATCATATTGCTTTGCTCGGTCGAAGAGAACTGGCGGACGCATTGTCAGCTAAGTTAATCGTGACGGTGGACGAGTAGTAGTAGCAGTAGTAGTAGTAGTAGAAGTTGGGACGGACGAACGGACGCGCCGATATTTTGATAGAAGTATTCGTATCGCGTTGGCTGATCGGTGGGTCACGATGCTTCCTAGCTCCTAGAGGCGGAGGTAGCCCGAAGAAGTCTTTTTGTAGGGGAACTGACGGACAGCTACGGACTGTCGGACGACTTGACTCCTAGCCGTGGTGACTGGTGGTGACTGATGGTGACTGGTTGGGAGGTTAGTGGGCAGGCAGGCAATTTTTTCAATTTGATTGCTAGATTTTGTAATTTTTTTTTTTTGCTTTGTTTGTTTTTTTTTTTTGGTCTTTTTCACGGTGGCTGTAGTAGTAGAAGTAGCAGTAGAAGTAGTAGTGGCGGGGAGACGAGCAGAGCTAGGAGCTGACTCTGGTAGAATCTGCAAACGTCAGTTTTACTAATATAACCACCATACTCCGGACTTCTAATTGTATATGTAAATTTATTATTTTAATAATTCAATTCAAACTTTCAT
The DNA here is from genome assembly GCA_963932425.1 of Athalia cordata. Taxonomy (NCBI): domain Eukaryota; kingdom Metazoa; phylum Arthropoda; class Insecta; order Hymenoptera; family Athaliidae; genus Athalia; species Athalia cordata. The sequence continues at coordinate 37,377,542 of OZ010625.1, read as the reverse complement.
TGTCTTATTAATTTTTTTCTGCCCACATTATTACCATTAACAATATTATTATTTGAAGATTTCAGCATCGCTTATTTCAACGATGCTAAGATTATCTATAAATTTGACGTGATAGAAATGTTTAAATTATTGATGATGTTAATGTTTTTTTTCTGCGACTTTTTTTTTTTCTTTGCAATACTATGTACTTTTGGCTAGTTTCCAATTTATTATAACATGGTTGACTGATTATTCAAATTAATAAATGTAACTTCAAAAATTGACATTGTGCAGAAAATCAAGTCCTGTGAATAGATAATGCTGATAATTTTGTGATGCCTGCAGATATAATATATTTTTAGAAGGCTTTTAGTATGAATGTGAAATATCTAAATATAATAGACTGATCAACGGTAAAATAATAAACTAATCATATTTGAAATGAAAGTACAAGATACATATTTTCTGATAGGTACGTACACTCGATTTGTATTTCGATCACAAGATGATCACCAGACACCAGTATGATATTTCTTACTAATTCTACACATTCGATGTACAAGGAAGTTCGAACCGATGAAGACATTTACTCGTCGCATTTTAGAATGTATGAACAATCAACACCATTGCATCTGAGCATTTCAATTTTTAATAATTCTTGAAATGTAACTTACAGTTCGAGCTTCGACTTGATAAAACGATATGCAATCTCACGACACTACATCAATTCAAACTCAAGCAAATGCAAATACGTACTCTGTGTCCGGACAGGTAGAAATTGGTATTCTGCGTCTAATGTACCTGAAAATTCATGTGGTATGATTTTAATTATCTCACCTAGAGTACCGGTCGATTGAGGTTCCTCGCGGGCTGCGCGACAACGACCTAGAATAATTGAGAAAAATAATTCTAATCACTCCGTATTGATGCCAAGCTGCGTCTAATGTACCTGAAAACTCTATCGAACGATTTGACACGAAATCTTACCTTGGATAACGCCCTGGGGACCTCTTTCGTGGACTTGGAGACCCGGATCTAAAAATGTTTTAAATAACGATATACCCTCTGTCTTCTATTTTACTACAATGCACGGTCAAGGCCCAACACTAATATCTACTGCACAAAGGACATGTACTTTCCAACGTACACTCCTCTATAATCAAAGTACTATGTGTATGGTTAACACAAATGCAATGGTGCCATTTGTTAGCACTCGGAATTTATTTTCATGTGCAATAAGTGACCAAGCGATACTTTGTCATTCGTAGTGACAGCTAGTCTCATAAGTATGATGTATGCAACTTATGATAACTGCTAAGCTTTTATGACGATAATTCACTCAAAATATTTCGTAATGGAATAAGAAGTAGCGAGCATTGCTACGTGCAACAAAAGTATGACGTGACTAAAAATATTAAACTGATAAAAGAATAAAAAAATACCTTTTGTTGATCAATCTTTTAAAATTTACTTTTTAGACATTGCGAAGTTTATATCAATTTCAGTCATTAGTTTCCAAAATAATAAATGAGTAAACAACAAGCCCCTTGATTTGCAAGTTACACATCTGGCAGACTTGGACTAATACTAGGAAAACAACCAGAGGAAAACAAAAATTGAAGAAAAAAAAGCAGGTCAATCTGATTTAAATTCAAAACTGGTGTCAGAGGTAAAATTTTGCCTTCATTCAATACTCTCTTACTTGGTACCTCACCCCATACCTACTTGGGAAGTCACTTTGCAACCTTTTCCACTTCTAACGCATCTGTAAACGTTTTAATATTGTTGCAGAAAGTTTTACCTGGAGTATCGTGGGCCTGGTCTGCGTCCTCCACCACCTCGACGACTTCTTCCTGATGACATTTCTACTCTTACTCTTGTCCCACAACAGCGTCTGAAAAACAAAAATGCCTCAGATAACGGATTTCCACCGCGTATAAGGGAATAAGAAGTCTGGCTATTTTTACTCCTAATAGTAGCTCAATATCCTTTTACAATATGGTTCAAATGGCTTTGTTCAATAAGTTGGTAGTTTTTGGCAGTTAGAAAGACCTAAAAATCTGTACTTTGACATCTGAGGCTTTTATTTTGCTGGTAAGGCCATTGGACAATTACTTCCTTTTGGTGTCTGACATTATTGGTAGTGAAAAAAAAAAACTAATTAGAATTTGTACTTACGTTCCATCTAATCCTCTGACTGCATCTTCAGCATCTCTAGGGTCCTCAAACTCAACAAAAGCAAATCCTGGAGGATTTCTTGCAACCCAGACGTTTCGTAATGGTCCGTACTTGCTGAAGGCGCTTTCTATCTCATGTTTACTGGCACTGCTACCCAAGTTTCCAACGTATACTTTGCAAGACAGATCCCATTCGCGGTAACGTGACATGATTGTTGACTGTGAATCAATGTGAATACAATCATCAATATTTGTATGTTCGATCCCTGCTAATAAATGTTTCTTACCATTTCAATTCTGGCGAAATGACTTAAATCTATCGCAATTCACAGGTTACTTATTCGTTGGATTAAAGTTTTTGATTAACATATCTAGTGCTTAAAGTCGCAACAGCTTGAATTTAATTGGCTCAGCTGCAAATTTTACTCCCCTTGAAAACGTTATCGTTCATGAGTTGAATAATTAAACACTAGTGTCCAGTAGACTCGGAACCTACGGGGGCGGAAGGGCTAATGCTATTGATCCAAAATGGCGGAAAACTGGCGGGTTGTGAATACCCGGTAGATCAAAATTTCACTGCCATGAAAATTAAAGACCTCAAATACAAGACATCATTAACGCAGGGTACAAAATTAGTCCGCGAGAGGTACGGGGGCAGTTATCAAGAATTGAAGCTCAATACCGTTGTCAGTAAAATCGCAAATCACAAGGACCACCGATCACAAGATTATTATTATGTATATGTTGGAATTTAACCTTCCCAGTAATTTGCAATCGCAATTTTCGAAAGTGCGGATGAAAGAGGGGTGAAAGGCTTGAATTTAAGTACGGTCCGCCATTTTGCGGTGGCCAAGAGTTCTATGCGAAATTTAACTGATATCGAGGTTATTCCATGGCGCAGCACGTAGGATATAGTTAGTCTATTTTGCGTTACCTAACCCCAACTTGATTCTGAAACTGATCATAGATTTACTCGGATTTATCAAAGGTTTCATATTTCAAAACGTAAACATCTCTTTTTTACGTAAAAAACGTTCTGCGCGAGTGCAGGCTGGAAACCCACGCCATGAAAATTTACGACTACTAAGAAAATGCAATGCGTTGTGTTAGTGCAACTTTATAAAATATCTAATGAAGGACGGTAGCTCGCTGTTACATTTCGATGTAATTCCAGCGGCAACTCTTACTCACGTTTGATAGAAAATATGTGTATATTCCAGGCGCTTCGAATTGGCGATCAAGATCACAATTTTACACACAACCGCCCTAACGCGTTACACACGTAGAAATGCGAAACCTACAAAATGGCGGTAGGGGCGAACAATTTATGAGTGCGATGCGCGCGCAGTATTTATGCCGTAATGTAGTCCCTGTAGCAGACTTCGCGATTGGTGACAATTCTAGTTATGACTCCAATAGATTGCTGAAGATTGGCCAGTTCCACAAAGTCCGACTAATCGCATTGTTTTGCGTCGTCCATAAAAGCCGCCGAACGAACTTAAATACAAATGATTTGGAACATGGCTCAGTAGAGCCTTACCTTGGGGAAAAAAAAAAAAACAATACAAATGATTACATTTGATGAAATTTATATATTTATTTTCCATACATGAAGAGTAGATGTTTCAGAACATAAATTACATTCTCATTATCCTTATCTTGAATCTTCAGTGAGCTAGTCGTTTGTAGTCGATTTTTTCAAGTTGGACCAAGGGCTTCAGCTGTTCTGCAAATATTCTCATATCTTCAGCTATTGCATCTTGTCCACTAGGAGCTAGCACACTTAATTCCACTAAATAACTTTGTGATATTGGCTCCACACTCTCTGGCAATTTTCCCTGTCCCATTTTAAATATTTTTGAAACGGTTACCTTCATTCTACCCTTACGGAACATGTAACCCCTAACAATGTACTCAAAATCTAGCCTACAGCCTAATTCAGTGAGAAACTCAACAACAGTACTACTTGTTGCTATGTCTATACTGCTCCTCACTATTGTTGGTCGAGATTTGTCGCCCAGTTCTGGCTGCCCAATGTATCTCAATTGCCAAGGCATCTCCTGATAATCCAAAGCTCTACGGACTCTCAACAGCAAGGGTTGTTCCGGTGGAGGACCCCTGGAAGAGATTAAATTTTATTGTTCAGGATTCAGTAAATCAATAGCCTACGAGTCATGAGAAAGAATTGATTGTTAATATGGCATTAGTACAATCGTCTACCTTCGGATACTGAAGCACATTTCATGATCGTGAAAAGATTCTGGTCCACTATCGACGTTATCGCAGAGCCCTCTTAGTCGATGCAATAACACTTCAACTGCGCTATCCAGTACCGAGCCTTGCAGTAGGTATTCTTGATTTGGAATTATGTTCGATTTTAATGCAGCGCTTAGACTATCCATTGCTGTGTTTATTTGATTTGTCATCTCTGAGAATTGTTTCTTAAACAATTGGAATTATCGTCATGTATGTTTAACTACACTTGTGGCTTGTGAATTAGACGGAATACTCAAGCACCATTAAATCTAGTCACCTTGAGTTAAAGCAATTGTTGCGGATATTCGACTATAGAGTTTTAGAGGGTTGGGGCTGCAACGGCTGTGAATAGATAATCTAAAATTGAATTCATTCTGTGGTGTGATGACTACTATGACATTCTCTCATATTAATTAAAGAATGTGAGAATTTGCTGGAAATACTATGCAAACTCTACACAAAATCGTTGAAAGAAAATCTGCATACACAACTCGAATCACCTGTCACAACAAATGCATCTAGCGTCACAAGACTGCCGCGGCGGAATTTTATAACTAAGCCGTTAGCCAAGCCAGTTTATTGGGTTCACTCTATGGACGTTAGAGACCTCAGGTTGGAGGTGGTTGAAGTTGACTGATTCTGATTCTTGTAAACGGATATCGCTGTAGACCACTGTAGACGCAGAGCGGAGGGAAGCGTATGTCTTGTGATATCGGATTGTCTTGGAGTGTGTGACGATAATTATTGTCAAAAAGTAAATTTTTGTTGGTGATAATTGCACTGGTGCTGTAATGGCGACTTCAAAAACCACGAATACGTATAATAGACAAAATTGGGAAGACGCTGTAAGTTGAAGAAATATTTCACCTTTCTATGCAAACACCATTTATTTGTCAGTAGAACTAATGCTCGATCAACGTTAATTAAAGCAACATTTTCTCTTTCTAGGAATTCCCGATACTCTGTCAAACATGCCTGGGTGACAATCCGTATATTCGTATGGTAGGTTAATCACAGATCCCAATTTTCATTCTACATATCTACTTTTATCAATTTGTTTTTTACAACACAAGACCTCAGATGTGACTCGATATGACACATGAGATTTAGCCTTGAAACCTCCATAATTACTGTATCAAATGACATTGATCTCTCAATTTTGATTTTACATTCACAGACAAAAGAACGTTATGGCAAAGAATGCAAGATTTGCATGCGACCGTTCACGGTGTTCAGATGGTGTCCGGGTGCTCGAATGCGTTTCAAGAAAACTGAAGTATGTCAAACGTGTAGTCGTCTGAAAAATGTATGTCAAACATGTTTGCTAGACTTAGAATATGGTCTACCGATTCAAGTACGTGATGCAGCATTGAAAATCAAAGATGATTTACCTAGATCTGATGTAAACAAGGAATATTATGTTCAAAATATTGACAATGAGATAGGCAAACTCGATGCAACCACTCCAGCTGGGGCGGTTGGAAAGTCTGCTGCTGCCAGCGATTTATTAATGAAATTGGCTAGAACGAGTCCATACTATAAACGAAACAGACCACATATTTGTTCATTTTGGGTCAAAGGAGAGTGCAAACGAGGTGAAGAGTGCCCATATCGCCATGAGAAGCCTACCGATCCCGATGATCCACTAGCAGATCAGAACATCAAAGATCGTTACTATGGTGTTAATGATCCAGTAGCCGACAAATTGATGCGTAGGGCAGCGGCTATGCCAAAGCTGGAACCACCAGAAGACAAGGCAATCACGACACTTTACATTGGGAATTTGGGCGATGTTCTAACGGAAAAACAGCTGCGGGATCATTTCTATCAATACGGAGAAATTCGATCCATTACAATGGTGCCTCGGCAACAATGTGCCTTCATCCAATATACACAACGCAGCGCTGCTGAAGCAGCCGCCGAGAGAACGTTTAACAAGTTGATATTGGGGGGAAGACGTTTGACTATAAAATGGGGTAGGTCCCAGGGTCGGCAGGCCATATCAGCTGCAGAAACAAGCAGAGAAATGCTAGAGCCAGTTCCTGGCCTGCCTGGAGCTTTACCGCCTCCTCCGGAGAACATGGGCAACAACTTCTTCAACTTGCAGGCTACACCAGGAATCATGATGATTCCTCCGCCCCCAGTAGCGCCCCAATTCATGTTTACCCCTCCAATGGCTGCCGCGGCACCTATTTTCCCACCAGGAACAACGCCAATTCATTATCCAAGCCAAGATCCTTCCAGGATGGGGGCTACACAAGGTATTGGAAAACCTTGGCCTGAAGAAGATTAATGTAAATAATAGTGTTCTGTCAAATCGAAGAATCATTGTATGCACTTTATAATATTATAAATAGAAAAAAATTATTCCCCAATGATGTTATGACTATTGTTTCATTTGTAGTGACGTTAATCGTTACCAAAGTTTTTACGAAACTTGACATAATATGACTGGAAATTCACTCATCAATTGATAATTATCGGACACTTGTACGCTATCATTGTTCACTAGCACGGAAATATTGGGCTACTCCATAAAATTCTTATGCTTTCCTACAATGTACTTTTATTGTATTTGATGATTAATAAAAAATAAAAAACAATTTTAATCAATGATTTTTATGCCAATGTCTTATTTATTTTTTTCTATTATTTGGTTACATCCGGGCGCTCAGTCCTCGATGCCAATGTCACATTGTGAGGGAAAATAAAAAATATAAAGAATTAAGGAATAAGGAAAAGTCGCGATGAAATACAATAAAATACTTTATTTTGTAAGCTGCCATTGAAAAGAGCTACATCGTTACACGTAATTGATACTTTTATAGTTCATATGCTAAATCAAGATATAAGTACCTACGCGAATAAATAATTTTTGCAACAGTTTCATTAAACTGATAAGGTGTAAAGATAACGTACAGCCAAAAAATACTATGTTAGATACCTCATATGTTTACAGGGAAGGCACTATACACGTGAAAAATTAACATCCAAAAGATTATCCGAATGTAGACAAACTTATATGTCGAAGTAAGGCTTCACCCACAACGGATGTTCAATGAATTCTTGTACTGTTTTGGAAAGCACGATGAAAAGTGTCTTAATTTAAACAATAATATTAATTATTATTACCATTACTTTTACATACGGTTTATATAATAATACATTTATGTAGTAGTTTTATTTACATATTAAAATCTGATTAAAGTTAATTAATAAAATATTGTGATCGTTTTTTAAAAAATATTTTTGGAGTGTGATCAATTTGCGGTATATAATAATCGTATTAATATATTAATCGAAGAAACGTTACAAAACTGTAGAAAAATTAGACATGCACATGTTGACACGTTAAAAAAATGGAATTTTCAACAATCACGAGTCTGTGGAATGTGTAGCATACATTTGCAATAGAACTGATAATTTTCACCCGATACATCGGTGAATTATTGTCAAAATGACAAAGGCACGATTAACTATGAATATACGTGTACAAGTACACAAATTTTTTGCTGAAATGTCACCTCATAAAAATACTATCAATAGGCGTTCAACATACTTGAAATATACTATCGTTCAATCAAACAACAAGTAACGATCATAAAAAATGGCTCTAAACTTCAAAAACTTCAACACTCAACATACCTATGTATGTAGTTTAAAAACCAAGATCACACGAATAGGCGTGCTAAAATCTATTATCATAGAAGATTATTATAAACGAAAATTATTATTTGGAATGATTTACAGACAATGAGAGCGCGGTGAACAATATTCCAGATAGAAAATTAGATTGCGTGAAAGAGCAATGGCTCTTAAGAGATAAATGAAATCATGAATAATAACTATCAACGTTATTTACAATTCTTAATGTTGATTAAGGCCCCTCTGTATTGTGTGTTTAGATCATATACAATCTGATACCGTTAGAATCAGTAAATAATAGTATAAGTGTCAATCAGTAACTATTATGGGCTGTAGTTTCAGACATAATTTTTCAACTTAGTTAAATAGCAATTCGAACTGAATGATCTTGTTAGGCACATTGTTATCACGTCATATTATCTTGCCTTCCGCTTTTCTTGCTCGTCTTTGACCTTGTTTTCGTTCATTATTACAAAAAATTTTTGAACGTTTTTAAGTACATAAGTTTCAGTAGTTAAGTACTGTTCAGTATATTTGTTCAATTCTTACAGTAAAATGCTGCCATTCATTAATACTTGCGTTATCGCATACTAATCGTAAAATTAATTATTTGTTTATATCATATAAATAGCGAAACTGTGTTTAAATCTATTAATATTTATCTCTATAAAAATATTCTCCAATATTTTAGAATTGTTGATATTCTCGATAATGATAAAATCGTCAGATACCTCGATAATCTTTCTTTCTTCTGTTTGTACAGATTTGAAGTTTCTTATTGCAGTAGATAATATTGTGTACAAAAATCACACTTCCTGTAGACCGGGTGATGATATGTCGGCGATTATAATAATTTTTGTAAATCCAAAGTGCGTAGCGTAAAAAATATCCGTTTGAGTAACTACACTGACCGTTGTAAAGCCTAGGCATCCTGCTTCTCACTACATTTTATAGGGCTAATTCTCTATGAATAAATTTTGGAATACCAAATATGTGCTTATATTCAGTTCTTGAATTCAATACTCTACTCCGAACTTCAATTCTTTACTTCCTAACACGAATAATTTGGAATTATTCAATGTTTCAAGTCCCACAAAATTTGATAGAATCATAAAAAATTTTCGCGCCTTCGTCGTATATACAATAGCTGGGGGGGAAAAAAGAACAAATACGCCCATCTGTTCATTGCACACGCACGTTGATAAATGAATGGTGAAAAGAAATTTCTCTTGTCAGTGGAACGCCGTTCACGAGAATACAGATTTGTTCAAATCCCGATTCAGTTTGATAGATAACACTGAATACTCGAAGACCTCAGTACAGGTCTTTCAAAAACCACATAAAATAAACGGGTGACACAAAACGACTAACGACAACGACGACTACAATTAAAATATTTCTGAATCTACAGCTTTGCGAGAGGAGTATTTCAAAGGTATATTTATCAACGTGCGCAACTGGACTAATGTATTGTTTCAGATTCAATAATCACATGAGCTTGTGAAATCAGTGCATGGAATGTTGAATACATTGTCCGATCATAATGGAGACAAAAAAAAAAAAAAAAATAGCATCATTTCTTCTTTTCTTATAGAATTTTTAAACAAATTCATGCAGGAAATTGCACTCGCCTGTTCAATTCTGGTAAAGTACTATTTACATTCAATACTCAAATCTCGGCTGCCTTTTTGTACCCGTCTAATGCGAGTAAGGGAAGCACTATCCCTGCAAATTCCTGCCATTTTACCTAAATGAAGCTATCACTGTTTAGTCGATTTATTAACTTATCTAATTAGTCGAATGATGCTTTATTCCATGTATCCATCTCAGAGATGCAACACACCTTGGTCGTGATTAAAATGATTGTGATGATGGTGGTGGTGGTGATGTGGATGTTGATGATGCGATGTCGATGCATCGTCGTGCAGCGTTACACCAGTTAAATCAACAATTTCATCAGCATCTTCATCACTGCCAGTAGCTGCACTCTGTGTAGACTGCTGGCTACCCGATGATAGTTGACTGTTACGTGAAAAGGATCCGCGCCTCGGAGCAGCAAGGGCTGCGCGTTGATTGGCTGGCTTTACGGTTATTATCAAATTTGAGGAATTAGCCACCATCATATCGGTGACCTGTGTGCAAAATTAACTTTTAATAACATCTCGCATCATCGACACAGACTAGAATTAAACTTTGGCAACTAACAAATTTTAATCTTCAAAGAAAATATCATAGGTACGTTAAAATGGTAATTTTAGATCTAAATTGTTAATGAATGCACATTAAAATATAATCACACAATAATCACGTTACCTGATCTAGAGTTTTACCAGCAACTTCTATGCCATTGACTTCAAGGACCTCATCATTAACTGCCAAAAGCCCTGTGCTTTCAGCAAGGCCACCAGGAACCAACCTACTGATAAAGATGCCTGGAACTTTTTCAATTCCCCCACCGGCGGAGGGAGGCAAAACCCGCACACTACTTCCGTCTCGGATATAAAAGCCTAATGGTTTGTCTGAACCGTGTTTCAATAATCGGACACGGCGGCATGTCTCAGGAAGTATGTCCACGTCAATAATAGCCGAAACCTAGCAATATTTAAACGGAGATATGTTGTCTAGTGTTTTAAACAACGATAATAATGATATTATATGTTTATTATCCTATGAAAAAAGTAACTTATTGAGTATGCGGACCTGTCTAAAATCGTGAGGATTCGAAATTGCCAAGGATTTTGGCTTTCCTGGCGTTCCACCCAAAATACTCGATATCAAATTCCTTGGCTTCATTGTACCATACCCATTTACTTCTTCAAGGCTGTCCCCTGTAACAATATTTATTGAAAAGCCATTAATATCTTAAGATAAAAAGCACGTAAGGATACGTCATATTTAAACTCATGAAACTATTTGAATTTCCTACAAAACAAAGGGGCGGATACGAATCAAGTTTGGTCATCAAACTCGGAACTCATCATCCAATGAAATGCGTTCCAGTTAGCTTGTACATGTATATCAAAGCATTTACACTTGCTCATGCAGTACTCATTATCAAAACACAACGCATATATTCTTGAACGTACTCAAGATTCATGACTATACTACAGAGCAACAAGCAATAATAATACATTACATTGAGAAGCATAGATGATTGTTACACATATGGACGAACAACTTGAATAATCTCTTATGCAAATCACATTTGACTCACACATTATACGTACCAAGCTTGGCAAATGATAACAAAAAAGTATACGTAGAATTTTTCTTTGGAATTAGCAAATCATAATTTCAAAGTGAATATAGATAATGTATCAAGATATGTGAGGCATCTGCTGCTCACATAGAAACATTCCATGGAACTTAGTAATGCTAGGTAAAGATTTCTCAAATAATAACCAAGTGCGGGAGATAATGTATACAAGTTCAGTCGTGAAATAAACGCCCCCTTATGGCTCAGACTCACTCTCTGTTGACTATTTGATATCACCATAATCATAATCCTACAAGCACAAAATATTGATAAGAGAAAAAAAGAAATAAAAAGATGGCTTAATTTATGAAAAGTGAATCTGCCGTTAGAAATTCTAGAATTTATGATTCACCATAGTCATTGTGAAGATGAATATTAATGTTATTTCTTTGAGTGAGGCTATGACAGTAAGTGATTGTTCATCAACTTTTGTTATTATAAAAAATAGAACACCACAAAAAAGACAAATAAAAAAAAACCACAGTTTTAAAGTTATTTCCATAAACGAATTTTATTTGAAAAGATTTGTACAATCACAGGATTAACACATTGAATTAGAAATTAGTATGCACAATAAAACTTTCTATCTAAAATAAAACTAACTAATCAGTAAGCTTGTAACATCTTGTAGAATAAATTCTTTAAAATAAGCCAAGAAATGGCTGGCAGTTGTAAACATGATTTATATACATAATTTAGGATTCAAGACTTTAAATAACCTGCTTGAAAATTGATCACATCAAAAAAAGTTACACTTAACAAGAATATGGCACTGTAGTAAGTTTGGTAGTTAAATTTAGTGAGAAAAGCCTCGAGGTAAAAAATTACGTATCTAATTTACGTAAACGTTACACTTAGAATGGCAATTTATAAAAAATCACAGACAGCAATGAAGCACTTATTATAAATATTCCCCGGAATGTTAAAATACACAAAGCAGATTTCTTTTCATACAAAAGGTTTTTAACCGACATTAAATCGTGCTCGAATCTCACTCCTCAGAAAATCACATATTCGAAAGTCAGACAATGTAAATTATTTATCAAACAGCTACTGGCCAGAGGCACCCCAAAGCTGCACTCCGTCGCATTCTCATACACCAAAAGCCTGTTGGCCCATTCTGTCCCATCGTACCAAAATTACCGCCTTTCACACAGAGAATAAATTAAAATTAAGAGAAATCTAAAAACCATAGCTGGGATCCACCTTGATGCAATGACTTTATAGAATTATTTATGAACCATTTCGTTTTTACCAAACAGCAAACTAGCAAAGATCAATAGCTATTAAAATTCATATACCTTTACAGTGGATAATAGCTGTTTTGTTCAATACAATATTCCAAATAATGTTCTAATCTGTAGGACTAATAATACTTTGTTGTATTAAAAATGCTAGCAATTGAGGGATTGCAGAAAGAATTATTACTGAATTGCATCAAGGTATCAAAGTAGGCAACTGACCAGAGAAGCTTATAAAAGTCAACATTACCTTTGCGTTGAATGATGATTCTGAGAACTGGTTTTGCTGTGAGTAGCGCTCTACCCAAATTATCATCATTGTTAATTGGTAGTAAATCTCCATCTCTTGGGTCCGTATACGATATCAAAAAACTAAAATCGGCGTCAAGATGGTGTAGCTTTGCCAACAGATTTTTAAAGTCCTCATATCTGATTGCTTCGTTCCGATTCAATGAAAATCTTCTAAACTCAGCATCAAACTAGAGTACATGAGAGAAAATAGATTAATCAGAAACTTGAAACTTGATATCAAGTCATATGGGACTGAACAACTGACTTCTTGACATATGATGTATACTTTGAATAAAAATAACAGTCAGGAATCTGGCACACCTCTTGGTACAATTAAACTATCATGTGTACTATAAAATGATGTTCACTGTATCGAATAACTATATCTCTTTGGCAATCGTTCGAAACAATAATAGTAGCATTTTGATCGTGTCAACTGTGGATTGAAACCGAGCCGCTGTACCATGATTTTATTCGAACTGATGAACAGTGGGTGAGCACAAGGTAAAAATATTCTCGATGAAATCACAGAATTAGAGCGAGTCACATGCCCTTTCTATGGGACAAAATGCAGGGAATGACTCATTTTCTATGAGTAAAGAAATTAATATGGAAATAGGTACAGCCACATTATATATTATTTAATTGATGCCAGGGAAAAGGCAGAGATTTAGATTTATCAAGGGAATATGGATTTACATAGGAAGTGGTTGGGCTCAAGATTGAGCAAAGTAGGTGCCTCACCTTGCTCTTCACCTCGACAATGCCGTTGTCGACGCGATGGTGTAGTTTATTTTTCGACATGGTTCATATGAGGAATAAAAAAAAGAGTCTCAGCAAAACCCCTGTCGCCGACGGCGAAAACCCATAAACAGAAAAAAATAACCCGTACAACACGTAGGGACGCGAGTTGTTGGTAAAGAACGCGAAACCATAGTACGAAAACAGGCAAGCTGCTGAGTGATGATTGGTTTACATATGCAGGCAGCTGGAGCAGAGAGGCGCGACGAGTCCCACAACCACGACCTGAACCAGAACGCGCGGCGTAAGTGTCGCCATCGCTTTCGGGGTCTCAGTTTCGGCTCAAACTCCCACCATAGGCATTCCCTAAATCCAACTATCCACAATTGGAAGGAGACGATAGGATAGCTTTGCCAAGGGTGGTTTTATTTTCACCGAGATTCAATCTTTCCCAATTCACGTATCACTGTACCGTACTCAGGGCTATCATATTTTACTGAATTTAGGTCATGAAGCGCAGCACCATCAGTTCGATATGACAAAATAAAAAATTATCAAAAATAAACCAAATAAGGGAAAACTGTTTCGTTATCTCACGTCCGCGATAATACGACTTAAATTTTGATCAGCACCTCCAAACTGACTGATCAGAGGATCAGTGATCACTGGCTATGAATTCTATGAATGTGACAGGGACGTTTCACCATAGGTGGCGAAAAGCATAAGCAAATTATAGAAAGGATAGAAACTACCTGAGAAAATGATGATGGCGCAATCTACCGCATACCAGAGCTACTAAATATTCGTTATCACCACGGGCTTACGGGTTATCACTATTTAAGTATCGTGTCAAACTAACCTAACAGAGACGAGGCGGCTCCAATTCAGTTTTGGAGCGACACTATTATTTTTATGAATATAGTTGTCTATCAATTATGGCAACACCTAAAGAAGTACGAGAATTAAATAAAGAAAGACAGCAGCGAAGAGCTGTAACACATGTTTCAAATCTAAATTCTGAAATAAACAATCCTTGTCTAAAGGTAGTCATTGTTGCATGAAATATCATCTGTCTGGTTGAAGCAGTGGGTTGAACACAGAAATAAAAGTTGTAAAATTTCAGGAACACAACTTATCTCAAAAATGTCTCAGCGATAACAATTATGATCGAGATCAGTGTCAACTACATTTTCTAAACTACCAAAACTGCACGGGCTTTTGGGTATAAAAATTTAACATTATAGAGACAATTGCAGTGTGCAAAAGTAAGTCGTTAGCTACATATTTTTAACTCACACATCATTAACATTTTAGCGTCAAGTATCACTAGACCGCAGGAGACAAGGATTGAAACCATATCTACCACCACCTGAAGATAGAGCGGCAATTAAGGAAAGCTATTTGAGAGCTAATGAAGTTAAGTAACTTTTGGTACTTTTCGTTGGTTGGGAATTGAATTCTAGATAAATACTTCCTTGGTATATGCTGGTATATTAGTGAAAATAAATGTATTTGGTTTACATGTTTGCAATGGTGTTTATTTGTAAATCTGGGTGTACGATTAACGAATAAATTGCAGCTTTCATATCGATATAGTATGTATATTACTGTTAAGTATTTGGAAAAAGTAGCATGTCATTCTATCGGATGAAATATTCTGAACAAATGTGCTCCGTATTGATCGGTCGCTCACTGAAAAAGCATCAACGATGACATACTGCATGAATTTGATTGGCTCTGTGCTTTGGTAAGGATTAAGAAACGAATATGAATCATCATTGTCAAAGCCAATTCTTATATCCTTCTAAGTAATAGGTAATTGCAAAGCATAAAAACGACGTTGCGTTTAGATATATAACTTACGTGTACACGATTCAAAAATGATCTCTGCATATATACATTTACATACGCACATAACTTTCTACATCACTCACAGTTGATACATAGAATTCGTAATTATTTTGTACATTCTTCTTATTAATAGTATCATTAAATTGGTTATACTTTATACATAAATGCAATATTTAATATTATCTAACTTCAGGATTACAAAACACGAGTTGTTCTTAAAATACCAAAGAAAGCGCTCATAGAGAATTGACTATGGGATCGATAGTGACACAATAATTGTATTCTGAGAGCACAGAGAAATGATTGCGTTTCAATGCTATTCGAATTGTGGGTGAGAAATGGAAAATCGCTGACTGATTTCAAATGTTTGAAATTTCATCATGCATATAGTTTTTAATGAATTTGATCGAAGAGCCTGATACTCTTTGAGCGATTTGTTTCAACACGTGTGTTAAACAGCACTTACAAGTAATGTGCCTAAATGTGTCGAGCACATTGAAATTCAGCATTTTAAGGGATGGATTACACTGCGGTACACTACATTTGTACAATCTACTTAATAAAAATTACAGTGAAGGTACAGGGGACATGAGAAAAAAACCAACTAAATCGAATGCTGACAGATCTAGACGATCAGACACGTGAAGAACGTGCTAACGGGTTTTAAATTAATTTTATCAATCAGTAAATGATTACTGGGGAAAATCGGAAAATCACAAGGAGCTAATTAAAAATAATAGCTAGTATTAATATTTCGTCCGAGGGACGATACATGTTGAGAACTGAGAGGTGTGCACTTATGAATCTGTGTGTTAGCCAAAACCAAACCAATATGTAATAAAGAGAGCTGACCAAATTAGTACCTAATCAATAATAGAAAAAATTTTTAATACGTACTGTTCTTCACCAAATTGAGTTTGTACCAATATCTAGCAGTACCATTCTGCTTTTCCAAATATTTCCATGTACAGTAAATTTTTCTAAGAGCTATAAAAGCGGAGAAGATAAATGAGTTCAAAAGAGATTTTAGTGATAGAAATAAATAGACTAGACAAATATTATTGCATCAACAATAGTTTCGCGAAACTAGAGTATTAAAAAAAAAACAATCTAGACATCTATTGGAACGTAAATATTTAGCATTATATGATATATGGCTGCGGCAATTGATAAGTAAGGTTCGGATAATTGGCTATGCTAATTAAGAGATGTTTTTATTTTCTTTGTGGATTTATCTTCATCCAACTCTCTTCTCTTTCTCTCTGTTTTTAACATGCATCGTCGGCAAGTAGTCATTCGGAGTGTTCTCTTATCGTAAAAGTGTGGATACGGAAGTGATGGCACATTTGTCTGACCTGTAATCAATTTCAACAGCATTTTGAATAAATTGTGACTTACTTTTCTTAATGAAATGCGTAGCAATCAAAATACTCACCACACAGGCTCCATAGTGGATATGAGCCAAAAGAGAAAGAATGGCTACTAGGTACATAGTTTCAATTTCAAGTGATGGTACCATAAACGAAAAGGCAACAGCACCTGCCACAGGAATCAGAATCCAAGGCAATATTTCACACCTAGTATTGCTCATTTGAGAAACAATTAACCGGCACTGTGAATTGCATTGGAATAACTTCAATTAATGCAACAGTATATACCTAATTTAATCAACTTTCTATTACTGAATTGAATAATACTCACACAGATGTTAGAAAATATCGTTCCGACTGCAAAATAAATAATTCTTGGATCCTTCTCCATAATATTATTTGGTGAGCAAGTGACCCAAAAAGTCGCGATTGTGAAAAAGAGAACTGCCGGTACCAAAGGTCTTATTGCTTCAGGTAGAGATCTCATCTTTCCTGTCTTATCCCTGTATGATCTATGCAGAGTCAACCCAGAATATCAATTAAAGGACTACCGCACAACTTATGAATTCACTTGTTCAAAAAAAGGGGATAAGTTTCAATTATTTCAAAGGATGCAAATGAATTTTGCATATTTCCCTATGCTGATAAATTTTACCTAATGATTATAGACGTCAGTAATCCTGATAAGTTTTTACTATCTCTTAGCAATTACCACGACGTTTAAAAGCATAGAAATAATAATTACTTGTATATGTTCCAAAGCACCACAGGTAAATTGGAGATGATTGCACTAACGTACAATAAAGTTTCAAACATAATACCAGCTGAAATTCCACCAGGTAGCATAAATTTCCAGGCTTCGTGACCGCCAATACTCGTTAATATAAACACGATGATAGTTGCCTAAAATACATAGGAGGGTTTGAGTATACATCCCCAAAAAACTAATAGCGCAATTTGAATATCTTATTGCGCATTGGGGTTGAGCATGGAAAGATAAATTGAAACAGTTTTCACAATATCTACAATATGATTTGATAATGTTATTACAACATTGTTGCCCACATAATAATACATAATCGGTACCGAACATACCAGCATTGAAGCATCGTATCCCCAAGGCAAAAATAGAACACCGGTATTATATTTCTCCCAGTGGCTCAGGTAGAAATTGACGAATACGTTCCAAAGAATAAAATACATCCTAAAGGGTGAGACACTATGATCGGTTCTACCAAATACCGAATACATGCAAACGGTAATCAGCATGGCTGTCCAACTATCAAGACCATGGTCAAATAATTCTCCCAGAGGCCCTGAAGTCTGTGTGCGTCTTGCTTGCTTCCCATCTATACCGTCTGATTATAACAGAAAATTACTGCCTCATTATCAAATGACAGCATTTCAAGTTACACAAGTGAAAAATCAGAGACAATCTAGTGAAGATTCGTTGTTGATCAATTTAGTTCAAATGCAACTATGATTGTGTTTGTCAGTATTGACGGAGGAGAATTATGAACCGTCTATTATCTTTTGACAATTCTACCAGGGCGTATTTTTCATGAGGCTGACTGAATACTTACCAAGTGTATAGGCCATAAATATGTTAAAGGCAGCCATAGCATAGACCCATCTTGGTATATTTGGATATTCGGGCATATCATCACTGGATGCGTAAAAGAAATAGTCGTAACTTGCAAACATCAGGAAATTCATGACAGTAAATAGGAATCCAGAGAAAGTCAATAAATTTGGCGCCACCCATTTTGGACAATACTGTAATTGACAGAAATATATTTGACCACAAATTGTACAGATCATCTCTATGATTTTATAGTTTCAATCTTCATAATAATTTAGTTTCCATACCTCAACTACTTTGTTCCAAAACGGATGCATCACATAAATACTCAGAGGACTTGTATCCAGTGAGCTGTACTGCAAATTGAAAGAAAAAGATTGAATCATCACATAATTGGAATGGATTGTTCAAAAATACACTGAAAGTCTATAACTTCATACTACTATCAGAATTCTCAGTCATTACTATTTAGCAATACCTCTGCTCATTGAGCAATACCTCTACTCAATATTGTAGCCCTGGAAAATAATGTGATTTTTTCTCATGAAAAATTATGAAGATTACGTATAGATTACAAGTTGATAGTTGATACACTGGCAATAATAAATTCTTCCAATAATGATTTAATTATCAAATTTATAATTTATTATGACATGTTCGAAATAATGGAATGCTTGGCATCTGTAGCGTGCGTAATATCGGCGAAGAGACTATTGACATTACACAATATTTGGAAGACATCGTTAAAATAACCAAGAGGCAATGAAGTAATTATCAGAGCTCACCTTATAGTTTTCGAAGCCCGTGAGGTGCTCCTGCGTCAAATACTTAATTCCCAATTTCATTTTGATAATTTCGTGATATCCAAAAAACTAACCACAAGCGTGATCACTACTTCACAAATTATCAACTAATAAACTTAGTATTTCAAACGGTTCAATTAATAACACTATTTGACGTTATACATTTTAACTAATATTCTTACAACAAATTAACATGTTTTATTATTAAGGATAACGAAATGTGACTCGAACTGGGTGCAAACTCCTCATTATAAAACTCTTGCGATTAGGGCACTCCAGGGGCTAAATTTTTCACGCAACACACGCATGCGCTCACCCTGATCCGAGATGTGCAACTCTCCGATTCGACCATATCAACGCTGGGTGTCACTTCCTAACTCTAGCAAAAATTTTAAGCATCCATTTGTCGTTTTACGAACGCAAAGCGGCATTGATCCAGCCGATGATCCAGCCCCTGCGAGCTACTCGATTAACCTAGAAGGATCCTTTACCTCATCGGTCGTAGTGCTTCATAGCGTGCAAGGTTTAGCTTTTCAAACTAATAAAAGTTTTTCACGATGGCAGACGCAATGAGGCAAACTATTGTTGAAATGTTGAAGGGAATTGAGAGGTACGTAGACCGATGCATTTAATGCTATTGTAATTTCCTTTGCAGGTAGAATGGCCAGATGTAAGTGGTTGATCTGTCAAACCTTAAATTTGTCATACCGTAACGTCACTTTCCATGTGATTTCTCTAATTCTGCGACACTAATTTTCCAGATACAATCCTGATAATTTGGCAACCCTTGAAAAATATGTGGAGATCCAATCGAGGGAAAACGCTTATGACTTGGAAGCAAATCTGGCAGTATTGAAGCTGTACCAGTTAGATCCGCAACGTTTCAACCAAGATGTAACTTGCCAGATATTGCTTAAGGCATTGACCAATTTTCCACACACTGATTTTGTTCTTTGCAAATGTCTGTTGACAGAAAAAATTGTAAGTTCCTGGTATTATGCTGGTCAAGGTAAAGAACATTACATTTTACTCAAAAATTGTTTGCACAGATGCAAGAAGAGCCAATCAACCAGATTATGTATCTGGGAGACATCTTGGAACAATGTGATTTCCAACACTTTTGGGATAGAGTATTATCCATGCCAGAATTGTGCAACAGGATAGTTGGATTCCAAGACTCGATCCGCAAGTTCGTTTGTCACGTGGTAGGAATCACCTTCCAAACTATAGACAAAGCCCTGCTGGCGCAACTGCTTGGCGGAGTTGACGGTATGTTTAAAGTGACCCATACATTTTCCGTTCGCTAAATCAATGACTAATTCTGTGCATTACTCATATTCAGACTCAACTCTGAAACATTGGGTGAAGAAATATGGATGGAAAGAGGAGTCAAAAAATGTAATTTTCATTGCAAATCAAGATGAAAATATCAAGACCAAAAATATTACTGAAAAAATTGATTTTGAAAATGTCGCTGGACTCATGGCGGCGTGCCTGTGAGAAATCACTCGAATAATATCTATAATAAATTTGGTATAAAGCAAAAATTTGATAAGTTGTTATTAATAACTTACACATTTCCGCATACATATATGATCACACCGTTACTTTTACATTAGCCTACCAAGGACAGATGTCAACAGATTTTTGTCACTGGAAAGATATATCAGTGCTGGAAAGTAATAAGGAATTTTCTATTTTTTCAAAATTACGTGACTATAATTAGGTATTGTGTCGCTCGAACATGAAACTTAAATTAGGGGCTATTCATTAAGTCCATCATGTTTATTTCATTATAGGTGCGATTCTTAATTTAAGAATCTTGTAGGATTACAATATACATATATTATTCATAATTACTGGAATGATAAACCAATTTCGGCTTTGATTACAAGTTAGGGAATAAAATATATATTGTATAAATGTGCGGTTAGTAATCATCAGTTCAATATTTATACATTTAATGAAAATATTGTATAATTAAATTGGTTTACTGCGGAATAATTAACTAATTCGTGAAGAAATAGATAGGTTAACAAATTTGGCTGATTACCAAAAATATAGTCTGTTTATCTGGAGATACTTATATATCGCTTTATTCATATTGCTATAGGGACAATAAAAAAATCTAAATTGTAACAAAACTGATAAAATCTTCGTCTTCCTGGAAAAAGTGACTAGATTGCAGCATTGAAAAGTTTAACTAACTGAAATTGAATTTGATTACAGAGAAGTAACAGATAAAAAGATCATCTTCGTACTTGGTACGTAATATTTTAAATCAGAATGTGTTCAACTGTTCAGAACTTTCCAGTTTGATATGCTACTACATTAACTATACTTTTTCCGATTATTTTTTACAGTAAACTGATAGACGATTTCTCGAATCGTTAATAGATAAATAATAATTTATGATCTCTATCCTACTAATATCGGTTCATACTTAAGCAAGCAAAAGTATTTAGCCTCCTTACAGTAACTGCCTCAAGAATTTAAAATTTTTATATAAGCACAAAATTCATATTTTTCTGGATAAAAAACAGTCATGCCCAACCACAAAATTGGGTCTGAGAAGTATCTGGACTGATTATCACGTATACACAGGCAGACTTCAAAAAACGGAGAATCTGGCGTTAAGTACAGAATCAATCAGAGAAAATAGTATTTACCAGTTGACAGATCCACCAGGGAGCAAACATTATTGAGGTCCCGTGGCATGTATCATATAGATAATTTTGCAGAAAATTTATTTCTCAGCACGCATAATCTCCACAGATTTTCAGATAAGCAGAAACCAAAGTCATGAGACTTACAAGAAATTAACATGCCGTTCAATCAATCACGATCCATCTGCCATATCACTTGCTATCAACAAATGTGGTAATACCTTATGAAAGCATTATACTACTTAGATGCGCATGTGCTGTTTCATTGGTTCATTGCTTTCAACAAAATTGCGACCAGAACATTTTTAACATGCTGCCATTTACATGTTTTATTAAACTTAGACTTGATGGTCAATTAAATGGGCATCTTTACGGCATGAATAGCGAGGAGGATTGTGACACGGAAGTAACCATAATGCAGGATGACTTTTACCACACACTTGAGCTAGAAGAGTTAAAGTGCGCGGAGTTGTTTTGTTGTGATGATGGTTGTGGCCTTGAATTCGTTCTATGGCTGTTTCGTCACCCAAAATAGCTTGAAACTGGTCCACCAGAATTGCTACCACAAACATTCCAAACAAGGCTGATTCCAACACTAGTATTACACAGTGCAAACTACGATGAGAAATACCAACAATTAATTACCAGCAGCAGCAGATGGATATGAATAGTATAGCTGATTCCAAACAAATTGAGGAATATGAATTCATTAAATTATTGCCAGTTACTTGCAGCGTAGATCAGAAAGTATGATCATCCGCATACAAAGAATTGTAATTAAAAAACGATTGCATTTTACTTACATCCGGCTTTGTTTTATTGCCACGTCGTTACTACACTCAGGACAATCAGAGACCCATGAAAGGATGACCAACGTTATAGCATAAAACGCTAATATTCCAACGTACACCAGAAATTGTATAAAATATTTCTGATTACGTTCTCCAACGCAGTTATTTATCCTTGAATGATTATAAAAACATTCATTCGCGGACAACGTTCAAGACAATGTCGCTTGGTAATAACGTCATATCATGAATATCATGAAAAACGTACTTAGACTACAAATTGTTCAGCAACTTATGAACATGGTATGGAAGATTCTCACCATGGACAATGATGATCCATTCTCCTAATACATCGTTTACATATCCTGCAATGATGGGCTCTTGGCGGTCTGTATGTCTCGCACCGAGTGCATACTGTCCAATCATCTCTCTCATCAAAATCATCCCTGTTTCCTCCCGTGTGGATATCGGAAAAATCCATTCTTGTTTGGGGTAAAGGTACAACCCCAGGATCGCTGCACACTGCTTTCAAATGGGACATCACCAGAAGCAGGACAACCGTATTGAATGTAACCACATGAAAGGGACCCCACAAGCTGTCAAGTGATCAAATATAAAATCGTGAAATGAGAAATATCCACTTCATTTCGTAAGTATACCTTCTAAATTGAAAGTAAATTGAAAAAAGAAAATATTCAGAAGCGCACATTTGGACTAATTTTAATTAACCATTTCAATTAAATGTATTTCACAAGTATGGAATGGATCTTCTCTACGGAATTTAAAGTTTTCCGATGATTTTGAAGACGATATCTTAATTAAATATTTTCACAGTAATTGGGAATTGTTGTCGAAGACAAGTAGAAACAGAAAACTGTTGAACAATTGTGACAGCAAATCGTTGTTAGAAACTAACCTGTCTTGCATTGTGTGTAGAACAATCCATCGTACGACGACGTAATCGGCATAAAATACGGCAATATAAGTTACAATAATGCAAACGATGCCACAGAGATCCCTTACAAACATTTTTTATCTTTCCGAAAGTCGCGTTCTCTCTCCATACTATTTATTACAAACTTGATTCCATTTCAGGCTTTCATCTTGGTTGTATTTGTTGAACCTGAACCCTTGAAGTTTGCTGAAGGTCCGAACAGAGCGGCTACTTTTGTC
The DNA here is from genome assembly GCA_963932425.1 of Athalia cordata. NCBI lineage: Eukaryota > Metazoa > Arthropoda > Insecta > Hymenoptera > Athaliidae > Athalia > Athalia cordata. The sequence goes on along the minus strand of OZ010625.1, from coordinate 37,353,723 downwards.
TGTTCAGCAATAATTACTCTAATAAGTTTACATAAATTCCACTCTTATCGCTAGATGGTCATGATCTGAGAAGGAGTTTTGCGGCTATTCAAAATTATCATGAATGTTTAAAAATACATAAATGCCCAAATACATTGAACATTTCGTCTAAATTTAAATGATGAAGTATCCATGATTGTTCAATCCTTGCGGTTTTGCTTAGTGCAATAATAAGGTTTTGTCGAGATGTTTGATAACCTTAGACCTCGGAGAAGAAAAATCAGCTTTTATTAGCTTATTCAAGAAAGAATAATAATAAATAGAATTTAAGAGATTATGGTTTAAGTTTTCTCTATTTTCATCTTAACTACAGCGAAAGCAGCAGTTGCCAGCCATGAGCATTCATGAATGAAGTTTGCTTCTGAAAATGTGTGTTAGGGAACACATTCTTTAAAACTATCAACTTTCATAATATTATACGTCAGTTCCTCGAGTATAACCTGTTGGACAAGAAAATAGAAATACCGAATTTGATTGTGAAGTGATACCGTGGTACAATTGAATAAATAAACTTTAGACGAAATGTGGTAGCTTACAAAAGGAAATAACAACCATAGCGATTTTCGCTATAATAAGATTGTGATACTATAAATAAGCATTCAAAGTACCTAGCGGCTGTTATATTCAATGAAAAAAATTAGTTATTGTGTTTATCGTGATTATCAGTTGAGCAGGGTTATGGCAAAGTTTTGATTGATATTCACTAAGTACGGTTCGACTAGATTTTGCATCTAATTATTACTCGAGATTTGTGCTATTTTGAGTCATGCGCTAGTCTCCTTCAAAAGTTTATTATACTTATTGATGTTACGGTCCTATGAAGTGTAGATCAACTTTATACATTGCATGATCATAAACAAACATTCAAAATGGATCAAATGCTGCCAAGCCCGGGATTCAGTATCCCCAGTATCGGAACACCGTTACATCAACCCGAGGAAGATCAACAAATCTTACCAAATGCACTTCAACAACAACAGCAACAAGTCCAACAAAATCATCAACTCCAACAAATGCATCCTATGGGTTCCAATATACATGGAATGCCTATGCTCGCTACACCACATAAAACCATGCATACCTATACCCCAGCATTTGCTACTCCACAGAGTCTTATGCAGCCGCAAACACCAGTAAGTTTTATTCACAAACCATTAGATTAGCTATGTTGCCCCTGAAGTGGTGAGTGTCAAATTTTCAGAATTGTAGCTAAGCTTTCATGTTATTCTTTTGACAGCAAAATATGATGTCTCCTATGGTACAACCTGCGAGTCAAATAGCACCTCCCTCGATTGGTCCCTCGACACCAGGGCCAATGACTCCAATGACACCTGCTTCTGCAGATCCTGGAATTTTACCTCAACTGCAGTGAGTGCAATTTGGTGTATATTCATGAATAACATTATTTGATAGTCACTTGTTTCAGCATTTCAATATATCTTATGTTCCAGAAATATCGTGTCAACAGTGAACCTAAATTGCAAACTCGAGTTAAAAAAAATAGCACTACATGCTAGGAATGCTGAATATAATCCAAAACGGTTTGCAGCTGTAATCATGCGAATTCGAGAACCAAGGACAACAGCTTTAATATTTAGTAGTGGAAAAATGGTATGCACTGGAGCTAAAAGTGAAGAGGACTCACGGTTAGCTGCCAGAAAATATGCTCGCATTATACAGAAGCTGGGATTTCCAGTCAGTATTATTATTCCGTCAAAAAAATACGTTATAACAAAGAGTTATTCAGTTGAGCTTCGTTATATTTTCAGGCAAAGTTTTTAGATTTCAAAATACAAAACATGGTCGGCAGCTGTGATGTCAAATTCCCAATCAGATTAGAAGGTCTAGTGTTAACACACGGGCAGTTCTCTTCGTATGAACCAGAGCTTTTCCCTGGATTGATTTACCGGATGGTAAAACCCCGTATTGTGTTGCTCATATTCGTCTCTGGTAAAGTTGTATTGACAGGTGAGTAATCATTGTCGCACTACAAACATCAATCAGATGCTGTAACACGCAATTAAATAAGATTACGAATCATTTTGCAGATGAAATTAAAACTATCTTCTATTTACATTAGTAATCAATATTGCTTTGACTCAGTACGCAATTTTATTTTTGCTGATAGGTGCAAAAGTACGGCAAGAAATCTATGAAGCTTTTGACAACATTTATCCGATTCTCAAGAGTTTCAAGAAGCAGTAATTACAGTGGGGTGATATTTTTTATACTCGGCAGATCGAACAGTTGTGCTTTAGTTTTTTGTAGTGAAATAAGTATTAATAAGTGATGTACAAAATTGCACTGTACTTGTTATTTGGTGGGGAAAAATCTGAAGATAGAAGCAGTGACTTACAGTGAACTACAGAATATCATCTATGTTTTGTGAGCATACTTATTTATTATTACAAGCTTACAAATTATCGTATACAACAAACACGTTATTTTTATAAACGATACTTAATTACTGTTCGCGTATTTGCGCAAGAGCTACCTTTTTTTTCTAGACACCAACAAAATAAATTTTAGCATATAATGTATTAAACATATCTCAATTCCCTAACTTCTCAGCAAAGAAAAGCTTTTTCGCTTTACTGTTATCATTTTGTAGCCCGAGGAGAGAGATTGGGAGCAATTATATACACCTGGTACATGCTGTTTCGATGCTGGGTAAAGAGAAATGATTAGCAAATTCTCTTTGTTACGGTTCCTATGAATCCTGGTTACAACTTTCAATCAGACTCTGATATTTCTTCTGTCGTGTGACCAGCATCTAAACATGAGGAAATTAGCTTTAGCTACAAGACTGCAAAAGTAACTTTTGGTTGTATATTGACTCCTATACCACTACCTTCTGTTGAGAACTGTTCATCTTGTACTTCACGCACATCCTCATTTTCTGGCGTTGCACTCTGTTCCAACAATTCATTTTCATCAGCTTCTGCTAGTGTTCGATGTTCTGAGAATTCATTCCCTGCATCCTGCTGGGTGATTATAGTAACAATTGAAGATGATTTTTATGACCTTAATTAAGTAATATTTATACCACCTCGGGATGTGCTAACTGTTGAGAAAGGTCCATAAAAATCGTATTCACGCGTTTTCGTACTATCTTTATTGTTTCATCACTGGTGTCATTTGGCAAATTATCAATAAGGTGGTTCGTTGCTGCAACTACTCCGCCTTGCATTGCCAATAAACTGACGATAGAATTCGCCAGATCAGCTATCAAAGTTTCGTCACTCATTTTAATATCACGCAGTAACTCGCTTATGATTTCCTTGGCCTTTTGTGGATTTATTCTGATAACTTTTATTTCAGCATCCAATCTAAACAGTCATTGATGGAAAAATTAATCGTAGTACCAATTTTCCGCGATCAAAATACGATTTCCTCAAAGTTAGACTCTAAACTCGAAATATCGATAATACAGTTACTGTAAAACTTGACTAACCGATGTACTATTTCATTAATTATATCTTGTATTGCTTGGCGCAAAGCTCTGACATCATCTGTATCATCTTGTGGTAGTGATTCGATAATTTTTTCGACACTTTGTTCGATTCCAGCTTGCAATTCTTCGCGACTGCCACCAATCGGTAAGTTTGATATTACTTCTCTCAATATATCCCACTCCATACCTTCATCCTCGTCTTTTAATGACTCCTGAATGATTCTTGAAAGCAGCCGGTGTACCTATCAAGTTATTTATGCCAATACGATTACTATTCTATTAGATAAGGAAGGAATTATTCGATCTTCTGTAAATTATGCTTCTCATCAAAATGTAAGCAGACCATAGTTGCAGTATTATTATCCTGATCTTCTCTCAATTGTTGTGAAATTTCATTATTCTCATTCTCTTTTTTGCCACATATTTCTTCTTCATCTGTATCTTTGTCTTCGTTGCCTTTCTCATCATCATTATCGCCATCATCGACTTCATCTTCTTCTGACTCTCCGTCTGCCGACAATTTCCATAATTTTATTTATTCGAGTTCAATTAAGATTACTTATTCTTAACAAATAGGATGAAAATTAATTTTACATCTGGATTCAGCCCGCTCAAATGAGAGACCTTCCCCAGTTTCAACATCAATGATCGCAACAGATTTTTTCATCGATCTTTTTTTTGCCTGCTTCTTGTCTTCTTCTTTATTCTGACAAATTATTGGTGGTAAAGGCCTTGACTTTAAGCTTAGTTTTTTAATCTCATTTTCTAACTGCTTCTTTTGTTGTATTTGACTTTTAAGGATTGTCTCCAATTTCGTAAGGTCTCCTCGATATTCAGAGTCAATTTTTGACATCTCTTCCTGAAAGATGATCCAGCCATTTTAATGAAGAGTTGGCATACCGAGTATATAACAAAAGTTGAGTCGTGTTGGCACGCCCTATCTTATACTTTAATTCTTACTTCGGATATTGGAATATGTTTCAACATTTTCTTCAGTTTTAGTTGTTCTTCTTCCAAAACGGTTAAGAAACTCAACTTCTCTGTATTATCTTGAATAACACCCTCCAAGATTTTTATTTCCTTCGCATACCTGTTTTTGATACCTGAAAATTTAAACATACTGTGTAAAATATTTAAATTATCTTAAAATGAATTTATATTGATCATAAAATTTGATGACTTACATTGAATCTGACTTTCGAATACTGGAACCATTTCAGTAAGACCGACTTTGATGTCATAAATCATCCGCCTCAACACAGCTTCATATAAAGAATTAAGAGATATTTCACGGCCAAATTTTCCTATCATCTCTTGTCGTATACTACTTTTCAACCTATGTATTTCTGCTTCCATGTATTTGCAATCCACATTCATTCGTTGTAAGTGCATACGGTTTTTTCTGTTAAAAATATGACAATCTGTTGATGTACAGTTAATACATTGAGATAACACGAAACATGTTGGTACGGCATCTTGTATACCTATGTTTGGTCTTCTGCTCTGCTGTTTCTTCTCTGAGCTCACCAACTCTAGCATACAAGTTTGTTAATTTAGCATTATCGAACACAACGCAGTCACAAATTTTCTCCATCACGGTGTCGTCTTTAAAATGTTGGAGCTGATGTAATTTTAATATTACAGTCATGTCTATATCGTTCAATTTGCATTGCTTTTCCCGCTACATTGGTTACGAAATGAATTTTGTTGAAACAATTTCGGTGAGGATGTATTTTGTATTACCTATCTCAGCTAAAAAGTCTTACCATAAAAGCTTGCAGATCATCTTGATTGCTTTTTAATGCAATTTCGATACTTTTCATTTTTTTCGTATCACTTTCAATTTCCTTACGAAGAGTTTCAATACATTTCTGTTCCTCCTTGATTTGAAATTCATACTCATATCGTTTACCTCTCATCGAAAAGGCTGCGAGATAAAGTTCTTGGTCGCATCCTGCTGGACAAATATTTTCATCCAGGTGAATGGGTCCGATTTCTCGACTGTCAATACTTCCAGTATCATCTTGCGCGGAACTAGATTCACTTGTTGACGACGACGAGGATGATGATGACTCTATAAAATTCATTCAATAATAATTTTCAATCTATGCACCTGTCAGTATTTATGTGTAGGGTTGTTATTTTGGTTGTATCAACATACCATCTTCTGATTTTGGGGGCTTATACTTCTTTTTGAAGATCCTTTTGAGAAAGTCGTGGAACTTATTTTCACTGATCATACCCATGAATTCTAAAGCCTGTTCCTTTATTTTTGTATGGAGTTTTAGAATTTCCTTGTTTCTTTGATCAATCTTTATAGTCATTGCTTGCATCTTGAAGATAATGATTGTAGGGGTTTTGAATATTAATTTGTTGATAAAAAATAATTGCATGCCTCGATACGAAGATGTGTTACCTTTTGCTTAGCAATAGATTTTTCTTCAATTTTCTCTGCGACCTTTTTTGTTAGCATGTCTTCCATTGCTTCAAATTCCTTGAGCACAATGAGTTCTTGATGTAATGTTAAAATAAAGAGCTCCATGTAGACACTGTCTGCTTCAATTTCAAGACGCTCACGTTCAAGTTCATCTAAGCTTCTATCCAAGGCTTCATAGCTTTCTTGAATATGTTCTAATATGCAATCTTGCTCGTAAATTTTTCGAGCTACACGAGCCCGTTTCAACTCTCTTTCCCATGGTGTCTCAACTCGGTCAGTACTGACTAAACTTTGCAGCACGTCTTCAGTAATTGCAGACTGAGCTCGATATCTCTTCTCTGGCATTTTCATAAACAACACTGTCAGACTGCTCTCACGTCCTAGCTGAACTGTTTTTTCGTCCATTAATAATAATTCGTGTTCTTCATCTTCTGGATTCAGAACGATCTCCATAGCAAATCCTTTTCTAGTTCGTTTTGCCTCCTTCACTTTTTCGGCCATTGATACATACCTCTCAAACTATGAAATAATAATGCAAGTCGAATATTGATCAAGCAATGAGTAATCTGGAGAGCAGTTTCATACCTCTAAGTTTCGTTCTGGAAACTCAACGTTATAATCAATCTGTGGTACAGTCGGAATTGGCTTGATACGTTTTTCAGGAATCTCTGAGTGTATTTTTTTCAACTGATGTATCAAGTCATTGACTTCAGTTAATAATGCTTCCTTTTTACTCCTGACATTTCTCAGTTTATCGTTAAAACCTTCCCTCATCCTATGAGCCTGACATAATATGACAGGTGATAGAGCTCACCGAAACTCAGATGTGTTGTTAATAAAAATGGTGCATCGCATTACGTACCTTTTTTCTAGCATTCAAAAACTGTTTATACTTATTCAGCGTGTTTTCTCTTTTTTCTTTGGAAATACTATAATTCTGGGATGTTTTTAACTTGTAGTCGCCAATAGTATGATCTGCATGATCGATCGCAGTCAAATCATCCGGATGGTTTACATGCGGGTCTGGTTTCTTTGCGTACATAGCTTTCCACTGGAATTGTACATATTTTAGTACATTCATAATTTCCGTACTATACATAAACGAATGGACAATAATACCTCCAATAGACGCTCTTCAGATCTGGCTTTTCTCGCACGATATTTTCGCAACATTTGGTTGACCTTAACACCAAGACGATATTGAATGGTTGACGGACTAAGGCCTTTAAGGAAACTTTCAATTCCTGAAACTTTTTTCTTCTCAAGAGTCTCTTCTGCCTCTTCCTCCAATTTTACAGCTGCATGCCTATTGCATATTTTCTAAATCAAAACATTGTTCGACAGATATGCTGCTTATCCAATGTACTCTACTAAAAATTAGTGCATAATTTTTATGAGTGCAAACTATAAGTGGCAATTCCAAGATCCTATCAGTTGAAAACATACACGGGCTTCATAATAAAATGTTCACTGCGTCATGCCGGTTGATTGTGCAGAGTCTAAAAAAGTGCTGTACATACGCAGATGGTAATGTGAAAATACTATACGTTTCCGAATCTTGTATGCTTATGTTATTTGTGAGATTCCGATTTTGCTGCAATTCCGCTTCTTGATTGATAGAAAAAAGTTTAATATGATCATACTTGTTCTCTAGGAATTCATAAGTACTCTTCATCTTCATCAATGTATTCGATTAAGCATGCTTAGTGTTCGAATTTACCTGCCTATATCATCTCTGTCCTGGATTCTCCTTTCCACTTCAGCGCATGCATCCAAAAAGTTTTCGTCCAATTTCCGCTCTCTGAATGATTTAACTGCAACATCTGGTGCCCTTGCACATGTATATACTTCATAGTTATTAGTGAAATAGTCAAGAAAATCATTTGCGCAACAATTGGTGATATGCAAACTTACAGAATCTTGCGTACTTCGAATGGAAGACATGTAATTGGTTGTATAAAATGAGTCATCAATTTTTGGAGACGTAATTTACTTTTTTCTACTTTAAATGCTAGCTTTCTATAGACAAGATTCATTTCTGCTTTCAAGTGCTGATTTAAATCTGTTGTAATTCTAGGGTCTAGCTCGAACTCTTCATGCGGAATTTGTTGAGATTTAATTAAATTACGATTCCTGTTAATGAGAATAAGTTGGACCGAGTTAATAACGTTGCAGATTGAGCAGATCTAATTTTCTACAATGTGAAAAATTACCTGTCTAGGATTTTCGCGTAAGTTTCACCCAGGCTACTCAAAATATTCAAGACCTCACTTTTCTTTCGTTTTGCAACTGTCATTATTCGATTGTGTTCAGCTTTGACTATCACTTGCTCTAAACTTGGATGGGAAAGTTCTTCGATGTCGTCGACTTCTATTAAGGGCTACGTTAATGAATATACTGGTTAATTTTTATACAAAAAGCATCTAGTTCTTCTCGTGTCAATTCACATATGAATTTTTTTAGCAGACATACCAGTGGGAGAGGTGGTGACTGTACTTCTGGATGTAAATATGACTCCATGTATTCACCAACATCATTAATAGTATATGAAAACAAGTTACCGTCATGCCCACAACTTAGTAACATTTTATTGTCATGGGAGAGTAATATTTTGGGTATATATCCATTATAGTTATCATGCATCGGCAGTATCCAGTAGTCTGATAAGTCTGTATGATCATGCTTGTTAACTCGGCAAACACGGATTTGACCATGCTGCATACCGAGAATCAGATACTTCTTACCATTACTGAAATTAATTGATAATATTTATTCAATGTGGGAGTAAATGACAACAGACAAAACTACTAATAACTTACTAGAACAGGTAGGAACTAATTTCAGTGTCATCTCCATCACAGACCATGGTACTTTTGATTGGTTTTACAATGTTTGTGCCAGGCATTGGTAGTGGATATTCATACATATATCCAGCATCAAATCCTGCCATGGATAACCAGATGGTGTTGTCGTCTGTGTAACTTGTAAATAACACTCGATTAGGGACTTCAGGTATATATATCTCGGGATATGGTGGATCTTCTTCTGAATCCACTGTAACATGATACAATTACACTATTATAGATATACGTCAAAAGTGCAGGTAAAATCATTGTCACTCGGCAATAAAAAAAGAGATTCACTTAAGAAGGTTTCTTCGTCGATATCAATTCCAGGGTTGTCAGCGATAAGTTGTGCCATTTGTTCCATCTTTACAGCAGTTTTTGCTGCTTTCTTCTTTTCTAGATCAAGGCGAAACAACTCTCTTCGAATTTCGGATTTCACAGAGACGAATTTGAATACACGCAACTCACAGTGCACAAGCTCATAGCTAACAGTTGTATAATCAACAGTGTTTGCAGGAAATTCGACTTCGACACAGTCGCCTTGTACACATCCAATCAGCACTACCCTAGTCTTTGGGCAGAACACAATTTATAATAATATTACTAAGCAGGTGTCAATTATTAAATCTCTAGTATGACAATTGAGCAACCAAGAGAAAATAAAATAGGATTATATTTATTACTGACTAGAATTCCCAACTCACAGTACGATCGCTGTCATTACTTACTTCAACAGGCTTCCAAGTAAAACAGGTCGGGCTGGATGGAACTCTAATGTATCCAATTGGTACGAGCAGAGGATAAGTTTTGGTTTTTTCAAGACGGAATACAAAAACTGTTGCATCTTCAGCTCCAGTGACGAGTAAACTGAAAATATTTCATGCAGGTGTGGAGTTGTAGATGCAATAGAAAATTTTTGAGGAACTAAATGTCAGTTCTTCATACCTGTTCGATTCGTTCAACGACATAGCTGTAATTGGACTTGAGTGTGGTTTTATGGCTTGTAGCAATCGGACGTAGTCACCTTTTATATTGGATTGTGAGTCAGCTTTCTGAACGGCTGCTGTGATAATACGAATAACGCCACTCCCAAATGCACATACTAACGTAGAACCGGTACGTTCGACCTGAAAGAAAATTATTGCAATTAGATTTTAAAGACTGGGATGGACTTGATATCACCTAAGTTTAACGAGTGTTCGAGATGTTCTTGAATGAAAGTATGGCATAACTCACTGTACATGGAAGCCATGCAACCTGACTGCCGATGTCCCGAAACTTGTAAACAAGAATCAATCTTTTCGTATTGTAATTGTAAATGTGTAAATGTGCATTCGTGCCAAAAGTTGCCACAAACGGGCTCCATGTTGAAACACTCATATCAACAATTGGACCAGCATGACAAGTAAAAATCTTTTTTGGCGTCTCTGGAGAGTCGGAGGTGCATATATCAATTAGCCACAATCCTCCGTTGCCATCCTATCGAAAATTTTCAGAATTTTTTTTCGTGAAAGAGAGCGTTGATGTCTGAGATTTGGAGTTTATGAATATTCATTAATCATAGCATGACAACTTACTTGTGCATACCAGAGTGTTTGGTCAGAATCTTCTGGTTCTTTTTTTTGAATGGACATAAGCATTGAACGGTCTCCATCTGCATCATTCTCAGCAATTTCAAATTCATATATTGGCTCAATTTCTATGAAGCGATCGTCATCAGGTGGGTCAGCTTGGTCAATTGTTTCATAAAACCAGATACGAATCCATCCATCCATACCTGATTTATATCAGAAAAAGAATTAATGAAATGCATCTCACCCAAATTTCAACTACAGGGACTATCAATGCTCTCTGTAGGTACTTACTAACTGACATCAATTCTCCATTATTATACTCAAATTGTGTAATCAATTTCTCATGACAAGTCTTCCGGGCTGTTTTACAAACTTCAAGTTTAATTAACCCTTCATCCCACAGCAAAATATCACCCCACTCACAGCCAGATACTACCTTGAATGATTCTAATAGTTAATGCTAAATGGGTTCAAGAATGATGATCAAAGTGTAGACAAAGAACAAATTACTTTTTCATCAGGCATGGGGTAAACGCCAATGATGTCTGAAATCTCAGTTTTCCCAAATCGACCGAGTTCACCTTTTAGCTTCAAACCGGTGAAGGTCTTTGCCATTTTCCAAAATTTAATATGACCAGATCCACTTGATGTTAAATGTCCAGGAACTGATGGTGAAAACGTCACATTGTAAATATCTTGGCCATGGGACTTGCATCGTAGCATAACTTTGGCTCTCTTCCAATTCCATACAGTCATCATATAATCTGGTTCTCCTCCTTGAGAGACGAGTAAAAGTCCATCTGGACTATAAGAAAAAAATAAAGTATAGCATAAAACTTGATTTGTATTGTGATTAAGGCAGAAGTTGTCTTATTTTAACTGAATGTTGTTCTGCTCAAATCCAGACAGATATAGTTTGATAGCCTAATGTTTATAATACCTGTATCCCAGATGTGAGTATGAGCGTTGTGTGCCTTGCCTCAATATTGTGACAATCTCCATAGTTGGCCACTCATAAATTATAATGGGAGGATTAAACCCGTTCTCGCCAATTGCTATGTGGTTGTGTGTTGGATTTTTCTGTGTCAATAAGAATTAAATTTTATAAACTCAATTTTTTATTTTATATCAGGCAACCTGGGCATTACTCACAGTGATATGCCCGATTCCACCACCAGTAGATCCTCGTCTAAACCATATCTTATTCTCAGGGACATTTAAAAAATTTATCAGATTTCCGGAAGCAAAAATAACTGTATCTGGATCTGCCACACATAAGTTGAAATGTCTCCGGCAATCGTACGCATAAGAATGACTGACAAATATCAGGAAATCTATGTTTGCGATACTCGAGAACAATTTAGTGACAACACTGGGATGATTGATATAGTGTTGAACAGTGTAGTGGATGACTAATTTTTGTTATTTTTCGGTTTAATGTAGCATCATCATCTTTACATCTGAAAGGATACTGAAATTCCAAAATATTCATAGGAATTGTTCCATCTTTCACACATGTTGGTCCCGATATGTAGTCCTCGCTGCTATAGTAGGAAATACGAGTATCCGAGTAATGTTCCCCACCCTCTCCTGGTTGTTCAAAATCCTTGTACAAGTCATATTCAAATTCAGCAGATTCATAACCAGCAGTTCCTTCTCGTTGATAGTTGTTAGTGCTTACAGTAGAAGGGGAAAGTTCCAATTCTTCCTTTCCGAAATTCAGTACTTCAATATCTGTAAAATACCCATCAATTATTCAGGATTTCAAAAAGAATGTATAAGACGATTTTACATACCGCGAGTTTCCAGCTTTATCGATGAATCTTTCGGTTCCTGATTATTTTGTATCAATAACGGTTCCTTCTTAGACACAACTGTGTCTGCATTTGTGTCGAGATGCATTCCATGTTCTTCAACATTCTCCGTCACATCTGCTACGGTCTTATTTTCTTCAATATCTACTTGATTTTTCATTTTTTCGTTAGAAATCAATTCTTTCTGCTGATTTCGGTCTATTGCACTTTATCTCTGCTTATCCCTACCTGTTGGCGAAGTGGGATCCTGGGGTAGATTCTCTGTTTTCTCTATATCATCATCCGTATCAGCCATCGTATTTAAACAGTAACTCGAAGCTTTTGGTTAGCAAACAGAAAAACAGTTCTGTAAAGAAAGCTGAATGTCAACGAAAATGCATCTAGGAGCAATAACAAGAATCGAATTATGAAAAGAATGGCAAGTTTCAAAGCGCAACCACATATATTGATCACACAAGTAATGATTTCCATGGCAATCGCTTTTAAAAAAGTGCAACATAAGAGTGGAAAATCCAATCACTCAATTTTCTGTTATTTATTTTCTTCTATAGATAAAATACATTCGAATTGACTAAGTTTTGAATTGTCTAGTAGAATATTGTTTAACAAAAATTGGCTGGTAATTCTTCTTTTTCTAATTTCATCTCTAAGATATTAGTCCTCACAATATTGAATGTATGTGAGGTAATATCATTCAATACATTTGCGACTGCATCTTCTGTTAGCTCTTCATATCCATCTTCACCTATTGGTCAAGAATCGGAAAAAAGAATTCCAGTATAAACAAAATGTCAGATAATACTCAGATATTGGTCAATGTTCACAATTTCAAATACATCATTACTTTTGATGGATAAATGCCCGAAGAGCTCACACACAGCCGGAATGAAGTCACAGGTGTTTTTCACACCAGAACTGGACTTCCTTGCCCAAATGTAAATCCGTATATCGTTGTATGTGTTAATTTCAATATTTTCTGTAGCTCTGGTAATGTAAATGTTATGTGCAATGGCAGACGTTTGGAGATAATCTACGATGAAATATACCCATGAAACTAAATGGTCGATATTATGATTTGGAAATGATGATAGCTTCAAGCAAAATCCTTTAGCTGGAACTCCTGACAATACAAACACTGGTCCCCGAAGACGATCAATTTTCTGTAATTATTACATATTTTTCAATGGTTCATCAAGAGAACAGAGTTTAACTTTGATTCAGAGAATCAAAATGTACTTACTATGCACTCTAGAGGCATTTGATGTTTCAAATAATATAAATGCCAGTGCAAATGATTAACAGAGGCATGTGCGCATAAACTGTTGAAAACTACTCTCAAGTATCTAGACATACACATCAAAAATGTTACACAATATGTAAAATCAAAATCTTGAACAACACACATAATACCACAGGTGAACACATTTTAGGATGAAAAACTGTTATCTGTATTTACGGTGATTTACTGAGCAGCGACAGCTCAATAGCTCTTTTCAGACTATATTTTGTAACCCTTTGTGGTAGACATTTGAAGCGTTCTGTAACTAGTAAGCTATGATATACTTCGATGGGGCTAATGTTAGCAGCTATTACATCATTTCCATCTCCATTCCCAATATCAAAAAGAATCTCTTTGTCTGATATCTTAGTAAAATTGAATACATTAGAATCAAAAGGTTGTGCCAAAGAGGTAATATCCTCTGGCTTGCGTCTCTTCTCTCCTCTATCTGGATTCAACTGAAATTGGAAACGTATAAAGTAGGTTTAGAATATCTCCAAGGTAGAATGATATTTGCAAGATGTGACGGAGGCCTACTTGTGCCAAGAAGCCATAATTTCCTTCTAAAATCTTTTCTTTCCTGATATTCAGGGTGTATTTGAATATTTCATTTCTTTGTGCCTCTTCCCATTTTTGTTTAAGAAGTAAATCGAATGGAGAATCTTTCTCAATATTCGTTGTTACGACAAAGTTGTAATCGTTGTCCTTGATTGGAAATGTTGGAAACTTGCAAATGTTGGTTCCCGACATACTCCAAATTCTTGTACAAACATCTTTTGCTGTTTTAAGGAGGATGTGATGAAGAATAGATTATAATCTGTACTATTAGAAATTTTTTTGATTACGTACAATTTTACGGCGAATTTATATTCGGAGAATAAAAATAAGGATCTCAAAGTATATAGTGGTACATTCTGACAGCCATCAGCCACAAGATTATTCCTAAATAAAAGCACGTATCAGCTGTCAATAATCTAATATGTAAAACAATGACAAAGTGACGTATATGCAGTGGTGGAGCGTGGAGTGAGCGTGGGCTAAATAGTAGGCTAGTGAAATCTTTGACAATAGTCGAAGAGTGAAATAATGTTGCATTAGGTTATAGGGCAAGCTTACGTTAGGCTAGGTACCCAACTCAACTTTATTAAAAACATAGTTCAAAACGTGGCACAAGACAGCTGACGGCACTGATAATAAAGTGACGGTGACAATAAAATCCGAAATCATACTCAACAGGGATGATTATGTGAATGAATAACTCGTAGAAATGATAGAAGGATCGGGTCTATCTGATAATAATTACTTGGTCCTCTCATAACGGAGGTGATTTTTATTTCAACAAAAATAACAATTTACATTGAGTTATTTTGATAATAATATCGTGTATGTTACATCTGTACTTTACTGTAGGCGTGGTATGCGCTCGCTTTCTATGATTTGTAATTAACTTTTTATTCAATTGATAATAATGTTATGGGTAGTATTGTAGTTCTTGCAGCTTCACATTTCGTTCACTTATGATACAATTTTCAGGAGAGGATGAGCGCCTCGGCGTAAATCCTGTACAGCCTCTTTGACATCAGAGAACCATTGGTCAATATAATCGATCAATGATCACATGCCGTGTTACAATTATATAGGTACACATGTTACAGTACATTACAACGTCTTCTATGCTAAATGTTTCTGGAGTAGCATCACAAGAAATAGTGTTATACTATTAACTTGCTTGTATTTAAATCCCTTCTATGATGCTAACATGTTTTAAATTATCATCGACTGAGTTATATCAAGTTCTAGCAGATCATACTCACACCATTCATACTTATTCTGGAAGCATTAGATTTTCTGCCGATATCCATGCCATTTGGTTTTTCATGTATGCATCTTCATTTTTGCCGTCAGAATAACAAAATGAAAGAAGAAAATTTGTTCAAAGTCGGAAATTTAGAGACAAAATCTTTTAAATTCAGTATTGAATTTGGTGCTGATAAGGGAAATTTCTGTATGATTAAGTACTTCTCTCAACAAGAACTTGATATTGTGATATTCAATGTAAGCATCCCTGGAATTCAAGTACTCAGATGAATATTGAAGCTGTAGAAACTGAAGACAGTTTTACAAATTTGAATTTGATAGATTAGAATATATAGTAGATCAGATAGAGCAGTGTAGAAAGAATTCTCTGCAGGGTGAAGATTTTAATCATTAATCACAATGAGTAACGAGTCACCAACCTGTAAGGATCATTTTATCGTTACTATATACCTTCAAGAGATACAACGCTCGACTAAATATTTTGCTACGCCCTAAATATTTTGCTTCCATTATCACAGTATTTCTAACTTGTATGATATCATAACAAAGCAGAACATTCCCGTGTACTGTTTTACTGCTTACTAGATGTTGAAATTCGGAGGGAGAAAGAGGAACTCTGAACGCAGAGAAACGTGACGTGAGCAAGTAAATAGTACAAATAGATGAGAGTTTCTCATTTGGTACACCCTGCAGGTATTTCTTTTTATTGTGTTAATCGATGCTGACACCCTTCGTCCGTACTATCTTCAACCTGGAT